>WQNJ02000046.1:1410000-2610000 GCA_016584745.2 Phylloscopus trochilus trochilus | reverse complement strand
TCTTCCTTTCTACACTGCTTAAAATAACACTTAAAGTAATTTTACCTTTTTTTTTTTTAATACCAGTTTCCTGCAGCCTTTGAATTCAACGAGTTATTTTTGATCACCATTCTGGATCACCTTTATAGTTGTCTCTTTGGGACTTTCTTATGCAACTGTGAAAAAGAGAGATTAAAAGAGGTAAATAATTAGTATAGTGCACATCCTTGGTTTTCTGATTTTATATAAAAATGCTTAGAAAAAGACCTCAGAATGTCTGAGACTTACTGAATGCCCTGCTATTAACTGAGGTGGCACTTGGGTTTCTTTGGTTATCATCTCTCTGGGGGAGTTGAGGGTGTTGCCAAGTCCTCTTGCAGGTATTTTTAGCCAAAATACAAAATTTTAAATAATAGTAATTATCAAATTAGCATTTCTTTCACTATTTCTTGAAGGAACTCCTATGGATGACTTGGCAGGTTACTGTAGGACAGAACTGGATGGAACTTGTAGTTGAGGACTACAGAAATTAAAATTATCTAAATGAATGAAGTTGGACTCAATGCAATATTATGTGTTCGTGAAGAAAACCTGATTTTTTTTTTATTATTCCCAGTACACTTTTGCTTACTTGTGGCTTTGTTGTTTTTACTGTCTCATTTTTTTTGAGCAAGTTACAATTCCTTCTTATATTTAGTTCTGCTTTTTTTTTTTTTTTGGGTATATCTCTACTGCTTCTGTAGGGGAAAAGTTGCATGTAAATACCACAAGATGGAGCTGAATAACATGTTCTCAGCAAATGCAGGGTTTCCAGACAGCTTTCTTTCATAAATAAGTAGTCAGATGCAATTCTCAATAAAGAAATGCAATTTAAGACACAGCGGTAGTAGAGACACATACTTTACAGCACTGAAGGAGTTTAAATTTGCAAGATGAGTCTGATGTAAGTTCAGATTTCCAATCTTTGATCTAACCATTATTATGCTGATTAAATTTAGAATAATACAACTTTCAGAAGTGCAAATAAAGGTACAATTAATCAGTTTAAAAGCGTAATATCAATTATTATTGATATTGAGCAAAGAGTATGAGTGGAAAAATTGAATAATTATTATTCACAGACACTGTTTTGTATCTTCTAAACTATATCTCTTCACTGATATTCTTGTTAAAGCTAATCTTCAGTTGGTTGGTGTGTAACCATGTATTTAAATAGCTGTATATTTTGGTGCAAAATATGAGCATACAGGGTTCTTTTGCTCAGCTAGACTTCAGCATCTCTGAAAATAAATGTCTAAATCTCCTTTCTCTATTAGCCTTGGACCAGAATAAGTGCTCAGATGTTTTGCTAAAGTTTTAAAGCTGTTTAATCATCAGCTACTGAAAGTATTCTCAGACTGCATGTAATTTTCTAGTAGACAAGGTAAAATTCTGACAGAATTACTGATATGTCGATATTAACGTCGTATTTTAAAATACTGCAATCCACATCATTATTTTTTTTTATTTTAACTTTTTTTTTTTTTCCAATCAGGAGGTGAGCACAAAGACTGTATCTCTGTGGTCCTATATAAACAGCCAGTTAGAGGAATTCACCAATCCCTTCTATGTAAACTATGAAAACCATGTCCTGTACCCTGTTGCCAGTCTGAACCACCTGGAGCTGTGGGTGAATTACTACATCAGGTGGAACCCCAGGATGCGGCCTCAGGTAGGAGCTCTCACATGTCTTCAGTGACACAGAGGTGAAGAGAAATTATGGTTTCTTAAGAATCATAAATTTAATCACAGAGATGAAGAGAAATTATGATTTTTTTGCCCAGTGTCAAATGCAGCATTTAATACAAAAGTGCTCATCTGCTGCACATATTTCAGCTGATAGGGAAGAAGGTGTTTGTCGTGAAGAGGATGGAGGGTGATGTCAAATTTGGAAAAAGGATATTTTCATTAAAGTCACCCACAGACTAGGGAGTTACAGTATCACTCTATTGGCTTGTCAAGATTAACAGTCTTTTTTTTTGTCAGAAGATTACTTTTATAATACTTTTATAATACTTTGTAACACTCTTTAATACTTTTATTGCCTTAACCTTCTCCCAGTTTTTGTGTACCTTCGTTTTTAATCATGCTTTGCCCTTTCCCCAGCACTGACATAAAATACACCAGCAGTTTGTGAAGGAACTGGACTGTACCAACTCATTTTGCAGGCTCTCTAGACTAAGCATTGTTTTCAATTGACTTTTATCGTTTTTTAGCTGGCATACTAAAGATTAAACACTCCCCATACATGCTCCTTGATTCCTCCAGTATTTGTTCTTACAACTAATGTCTGCTATTCAGATAAATCTCTAAATCTCATCAGACAAATGCTCCATATGCTCTCGTGCTTACAAGTCTGCAGAAAGAACATTCAGATTGTGTCACAACTCTAATATATCTGAGTGTGCTACACCATCTCTTTATTAAGGTAACATTGCAAGCATATTATGATAAATTACCTGTATTAAGTGATTGCTGGAAAGCTGCTTTCATCTTCTAGCAGTTAGAATGAGCTGTGAGTTTCAGATTTATTAGACATCCACAAGTCAGAGGCTGTTGTAAAAGATGGTGTTCCAAGGTAAGTTTCAAGGACATTACCCTGGTAGAAGTCCAGGTATCTGAGAAATACTTTTTAAGGTCCTGGCAAAGTCTGGATTGCTTGCTTTTCTCACTGAGCTCTCTCTGAGCTGCTTTGTTTCTCTTACTTGTTAAAACTTTGAAAGATGGTGTATTTTAAGTTATACGATTTTCAAGTGAAATTATAAGCTGCTTTTTAGCAAAACACAAACTTTCCTTTTGCCTGTTTGCTGAGTACCATTTGGGTGGTGTTTGCACTACCTGCAGTGGTGGTGGTGTATGACTTGTATTTGATTGAGATCTCCAGAGAGTGAGCAGGCTTTGTGAACCACATGAACACCAGTCCTGGTCCAAAACAGAGAGGGTGGGGAAAGAGATAATGACAAAATACCAGAGCTGTCATCATTTAGTGAAAGCTCTGCTCTCTGGGAGATGCTCCTCAGTCTCTCTGGCACATGAGACTCATTCACTGTCTGAGGGCCAGGTCCCTCCATCAGCAGATGAAGGGAACAAAATGTGATGGTCCTGGTAACTGCCTTAACTTTCCTGCCACCTGCTTTTCTTGAAGTACTTAAAAAAGTTTTTCAGCTTTTTAGTTCTGTCTTGATAAGTCATCCCTTTGCTCTTGTCTCTGGCCTGAATTTATCTGATATTTATGACCAACATTTGGGAGTGTTTCACATCTACCTAGATAAATTAGCAGCAGAAATTACAATCTTTTTGTTGCAGAATTGCATTCACCAGTCTTAATTATGAAAGCACAAACTCATACAAGCAAGTAAATAAAGAGTTTTCTGCAGTCACAATATGCTAGGTTTGCTTTCCTCTGTGTTTGCATTGTCTGGTGTCACACCCTGTTAACCAATTCAGTAACAATCAGATGCATTCAGTGACAGGAAAAAAAAAGAAGACAGTGACCCTTGTGACACCCAGCAGGTCTTCACTTATCCTCAGTGAAAAAATTTCTTAATCAGTGGATTTATTAAAATAATGGGCATCCCTGCCTACTGATAAAAGGTGATTTTGTTGAATACCTTTTAAAGTGTTCTCTTGATTCTCAACCAAGTATAAGAGAAAATAAATATTTAACATGAATAAGTTCCCTGATGATTAGTTCAAGGCAATCTTGTGCTGCTTTATCAGTTGCAAAACATCTTTAGAAAACTAAAACATGTTTATTGTTTTTGAGGAGCTCACCAAAAAGGAGAGAAAGCTCAATAGGTGAATTTAAGGGAAGGTAAATAATAGTACTTTGAATATAATCAGAATGGATCTTTGATACCTTTGGTGTTATGGGAAAAAAATCTCACAGGAGCAGAAGGGCAGGTTTTGGTTGGAGGCAATATTTTAGGTTTTCTCATTTCTGCTTGATTAGTGAGCTTGATTTTTAAATGGACTGAGAGAAGTATCATTGCACTTAATTGCCTTTTCTATTGGAAATGAGCATATATGGCCTGTAAATTTTTTTAATTTGAAAGTTACTGAATGCTAACTTGATACTAATTTATTTTTGTATTACTGTGCTCTGTCTTCAGGTATCTGTGTCTCGACCTTTACTGATGTGGTATGGTCTGAGTATATTCTGCCTTGCTCTAGGACATACAGAGTTTAGCAATTATTCTTATGTTCTGTAAAGATTGTTCAGGATGATATCACTTCAGTTCTCTCTAAGCTTTGTGGAAGCCTGAGATGGTGGTTTGGATCATGTTTATTTGCATCAGGAGCCCTGTTTGTGGTGCAGTAGATCTTGTGCACTTAAGGACACACAGCCTCTTCCCATAGGGTTCAAAGCTCAGGAGTCTGAGAGGTGAACACTTGGAAAATTCTGGTTAAATGTGGACATCTCTTGTTGCTAAATTGTGCTTCAGCAAGGTCATTCTAGTCCTTAAGTGAAATAAAATGCTCTTTGGTTTGAGTTTGGAGGCGTTACATCATTATTGACTTCTTGTCCCAAGAAAATTAGATAGATTTAAGTTCTGTCTTATTTGAGTTCATTGACTGAAAATAGCTTTTTCAGATTTGCCCTTTCTTTGAGTTGGAGAAATGTATATTTGTATGTGGCATGTGGAAGAGAATCTCTTCCATTCTCTCATACACAGGTGTAGGGTCTGTGGGTATGGCCTTACAGGTGACCCTGCTAGTCTGGAATACATTAGATAATATCATGCTTTTGAATTTTTTCAGTTGATACATACTTTTCCCTTTCCTGTGTAGGCATTTCATCCTCTTCTTGATACTGGTTTGAGGAGTTCTGGCTGCCAGATGTCATTAGGTATCTCCTTGGGCATCTCTGGAAGGTGGAGGGAACACAACAATGATATTCTTGAATATGATCTCTGCAGGGGCAGTATTTTTGAATTAACATACCCCATCATTCATATATGCAGAGCATGAGTAAAAGTTCCAGTCCTTTCAAGTCAAGCTGTGAGAGGCAAGGAAAATAATGCATTTTCATCACCAAATTTTGCACATTAGGATATGTTTAGTTCTTTTTATGCTTTCTTGGAAATTATGTTTTAACCCTTGGAGGACAGGGTTTAGTTTAATTTTGGGTTTATGTAGTTTTTTGGGGTTTTTTTTATTATTTTTCTATGCCTGGTAATTTTTCTTCAAGCCCTATTCTGCAAATTTGGCCACAGGGCTCATGTTAATACCATAGAAATCCCTGTAATTTTTTAAATTCATTCTTTTCTTCATGTGTGTGGACTGTCATCCAGAGTAAAAGGCTAGCACCATCTATCACCTAGAAATTCAATTCAGCTCCTCTAATGGGATCATCTGCTAAAGGCAATCACAAAACTTCTGTGGAAGAGTCAGGGAGATTCTGTTGGCTGGTTAGCAGCTGCCTTAAAGATGTGAAAGGGAAAGGTAGGAGTAAGTAAAACTGTTTGTTTAGTATATTCAGAAATGACTGTAAAGTACATAAATAGCTTACAATTGCTGCTTTTATTTGATGCTATTGCAGAAGGATTTGATGTGTTGAACAGTCGAGCAATCAGTTGTTAACTGAGCTTCAGTGTCAATAAACACAAAATATTGTGTAGCGAAAACAACAAATAAGATCCTGAGTGTCACTGGGAAAATTGCTGACAATAAACTGGAAAACACAGTTACTGAAATGCTTTATCCTGCATGTAACAGGATAAAGTGTGACTTACTGCACAGAACTTACTGTCTGGCACATGGAGTGCTCATGTCTTTATCCCTGCCTTCAGTCACACTGCCTGCTCTGCTCCCCTCTGAGCAAGTTGATGTTGGGATATTTTGGAATGTCCACACCATTGATTTATCACCATTTCGTGGCAGGACAGAGCTGTCATATGGACCTGGAACTGCCTGGCCTTGCTGGTCCTGAGGCCCCCTTTTTGGATGAAAGAGTGAGGCAGGAGATGCCAGGAGAAGGAATTGCCTTGTGGGTTAGACAGCTGAGTATTCCCTTAGCAAAGCAGATTTCATCCCTGCAATTTGCAGAGTTTCTTGGGAGATGAGGCAGGTTTTGGCCAGTACCTGGTAGTTTCTCTCTTGCTGAGTGTCAAGTCAACATTTCCAGAGTCTAATTTACTGCAGATAATTTTCATCTACAGATAAAAGTCTTGGTATTCAATCAGTATGGAATAAAATAAGACTAATTGCTTATCCTGGATGCTGAAAGAAACTGTAGTTACCTAAGAAAAAGAAATTGGTATCCTATAGTGAGCATCAGAATGTGCACAGAATGGGAGAAGCTAGTACTGTGCAAATAATCTTCATTTTCAAGAGTTTCTAACACACTTTGAAGGGCAAGCACTCAATTTCTCTCATGTCTCAGATGTCTAAACCTAAATGGGCTGTAGGTTTTAACAAACAATGGCATCAGCTGTAGCATATACAGTTTCCTGAGTCTGGAAAAATCTATCACTTGTTCCAGTTCCTACCTGGTAGCATTCATAATTTCTGTCCTTGCTTTTCCAGGAGGCCAGGTTTTTTTTTTTTTTTGCTTGATTTCTCAGAAGCACACCTCTACAAGAAGTGTGGAAGTATTGACTGCTATTGAAAATTGCTGTCTTCGTCATTTGAGATTGCCTTTTGCTACAAGTGTCCTGTTAACTAGGCTGTCAGAGTTGCAGCTCTTCACAGAGAGGAACAAAAAGCTCAAGTGAAAGATATTGTTGTCTTTCCAATGCACAGAGTAAGCTTTTGGAAAACTGACAGTCTTAAGTTGAGCAATGAATTTAAAATAACCATTTTCTTCTGCAGCTTTTCTCCCTTCCCTGTTGCCAAAATAGATAAAGTGTGCTCACTGAACAAGACAAAATGCATTCACTGCTGAACAATTTTCATGTGAATGGCAGTCCTTGAGCTAGTAGGGTAACACACAGTAGATATCCATCCAATTAAGACTTGGTGGTGCTATAAGTGAGGAGCTATTATAATTTCTCTTCCATCTCTCCTTGTGTTGACAAATTTTGCTATCCAAAAGCACTTCAGGATCCTGAAGGATTCCTTGGGAGTGAAAGCCTGAAAATCAATACTGAAAGTGAGCTGTAGTAATTCTGTGACGAGGAAGGCTGGAATTTTTGGAGGAAATGAAGCTGTCTTGTGTCTAGATGGTTTTTATGTGGGATGTAGTATGTGTATGGTGTAGCATAACTATAGTTTCTCTGTGGGCATAGTTTAAAAAAAAAACCACTTTATTTTTCCTCAAATCCTTCCCCAGCAGGAATAATTCATCATAACTGTGGAGTGGCCTGTGCTCAGCATTACACTGCATCAACTTCTGCTTTTGATTTATGTGGATAATTCAGTTCAACAAATAGTTTCATATCAATGGTATTTTTAGCAATAAAGAATGTTTTTAGCAGTAAGCTCTAAGTATTTTTCTGCTCAGTGTAGGCAGTAGGTACCCTGTCGTTAGGGTGGAGGAAATCTGAATGCTTTTGAATGAAACAGGCAGCAAAGGAAGCTAAATGAGGAAAATAACAACCACCCATTTTAACTGGTTCATTTGCAGAAACCTACAATCAGTTCTTCCCTAGTGAAGAATGTTACTTGGCTCACTCAATTTTGGCAGCATTTTACTGCTTTTTACTGGGTGGGAAAATGGTTTCAGATATTGCAGGTATCATTAGAAACTTAGAGAAGGGTTGGAACGGGAAAAAAAAACAGGAAAAAATGTGAATCTCCCTAAATAAAATCTTCCTGATGGGTTGAGTATTCTTTTTTTTTTCTTTCTTTCTTTTTTTTTTCCTACCAAAAAAAAGTTCTTTAAGTAACTCAGCGAAAGAGAGGTAATTGAATAAAACTAGGGGTTTGAATGTGATGGTACAAAATTTGGTTACAGCTTAAAGGCAGACAGTGTTGTTAGCTGTATTAGATGCAAGTGGCAGTTTTGTCTTGGGGTGATCAGTTCCTGACTGTTCACAGTAAATTTTATGTGACTAGAGAAATATATTTCCTATAAATAGCACATGGCAGATTTTTTTTCATGGAGTTAACCCTCCAAAATCCATTGAAAGGTATGTAGTACATTCACCTTTACGTTTCGACTTCATTTTTACTGGACTGTTGTGTTAAATCACAGAAATCAAATTTACTTGTTCCTCAGCACATTGTGATAATGGTTTAAACAGCACATGAAAAAAACATCCTGAAGAGCAATGACCCAGGCAATTTTCTAACCCAGCCAAACTGGGTGGGTAGAGTTTCATCTGTGTATGCTCCTGTCATGCAGCAGAAATAGTTCTGTGCTTTCAGCTGGGTTATGGGCAGCAATGGACCTGGCTGCAGAGGCTGAGTGTTGCCTGGCAGCATCACTGTGGGGACACTGGTGTGACAAAGGAAAGGATGCACACTCTGCTGAAAATCTGTGGACCAGAGCAGCAAAAATAAGTTGAATGGGTGATAGGTCCAGAGTCATCTTTTGAGCTTCCACTCCTAATTTGAGAGGCAGGATGAGAGTGGAAAACAGTGCAGCTGCTGTCAGCTTCCCAACAAATTCATCTCAGGCAAAGCAATTACAAGATCTCTTAACAAGGCAGTAATAAAAGCTTGCCTTGGAGACACACTTTTAGGGTTAAGGAGGTAACAGATCTTTTAATCAACGCTCTTCTTCAAACTTCTTGTTCCTTACAGAATCTGTCACTCTCCCACTTCATTTAAACAGTGACAAAGTGGAGGAGAGCCTCTTTCACAGGTGATATTGTGAAGGTTGTTGGACCCATCTCCTCCTGAAGGAGGTTTTATTTGAGAGGGGAATCTCCTGATGAAATGGAGCAGGGTGAAGGGACAAAAATGGAGATATTATCTGTAAGAATTTGTACAGGATGGTTTGAGGATACACTGACAGCAACAGGTCTGCCTGGGAATAAGTCTTTAGGAAGTGCAGAAGTAAACAGTTTTTTAATTTTAATGTTTTTATGACAGAATTTATGATGATTTTATACAGATGTACAGGAAGGCTGAATTCAGGTTGGAGAATTAATCCTCATTCTGACACCTAATTCTTTGAGAGCATAATTTTGCACTCTTAATGTTGAAGAACTTTGCGTGTGACTTGAATACACCCAGGCTTTTTAAATGCCATTATTGTTATTTAGCTAATTTATTGCAAGGCAGCTCTGCTCTCCAGGATGGAGCTGTGGGGAGGGCAGCACTTGCATCAGAGTTGGAGCCTGTGCCTGCTGGATCAGGCTCTGGGCATGCAGAGGGATGGAGAGGTGCAGCCACACTTCTCCTCCTCTCAAAACACTTTCCCTGCAGCAGCTTTTGTGTGGTGTGTCCTGGAAGGATTGGTGGTGGGTTCCCTGCAAGGCAGCTCTGTGGGGCTGCTCTGTGAGAGGGTTGAGCAGCTGCTGATGCCCCTGTGAAATCAGAGCACTTGGCCCTGGTGTGCTGGGTGGTGGTGAAGCTGTGCAGAAATCAGGTGTAGGGATCTCCCATGAGCCAGGGCTTGAGTGACTGCTGATTCCCATGGTGAGGCACTCTGTTAGGGACCTGAATGCTTCAGGAAAATTGTTGGAGAGGAGGAAGCAGGAGGACCCTGCAGAGATGGTTTATTAGTGAGAGATTCTAAGAGTATGAAAGCTACAAAAGAGATGGAATTGAAAGCAAAATTTGAACTGTAAGATGCTGGGCAGGAAGAGAGTGATTAAGCCAGCTGAAAGACTGGGCTGGGTGATTCAGTGACACCCCTGCCAAGACAGAAGGATGAATAAGGGGTTGGACCTTCTCAGGTATCAGGGATAAGGTGATTTTTCAGGTTTTTAGTATGGTAATATAGCAGTCCCTATAGGCTGTATGTAGATTCTGTAGGTTTTGTATCTTGAGGTGATTGGTTGATGCTCATTAGAATATTCACGATAGAAAGGGTTCAAATGGAATGTAACAGGTAACTCGGGCTCTTGCTCCCCTGGATCCCTGACCCTTTCGACCTATGGACTCTTCCCCAGCTGGGCTGCCTTCCCACCACCAATAAACCACGACCAATAAACCACCTGTCCCAAAGAGCATCCTGCTCTTCAGATCATCTCTCTCATCGGGCACCAACAGCACGATTCCAATAGAAAATGTCTTCTAAAGAAATCTAAAGTAGGAGTCTGTGAGAAAGGAATCTTTTATTGAGGGGGAAAAATAAATACAGGGGGTGCCAATTCCAGAAAATCTCAATCTTTACCAAAATTTTGAGTTTTCCACAGTGTGTGTTACAGCATTTTGGATGATCTCTATCAGCAGGCTGGGTTTTGCCTGTAGGTGTATACACTTCCTATAGCCTACCTCAGAAAAATGAGATTGGCTTTCTGGAGGGGGTGCTTTGTGTTTGATTAGTGAAGGGGATCTGTAGATTTGTGGCCTCACTTGCTGAAGAGCTTGTATAGAGAATGTAGGGTAAAACTGCAAGAGGGGGAATTAATTGCACAGTGAGGGCAGGGCTCCAGGGTCATTGGGAGCTGGTGCTGTGCAGGGATTGTTCTGCTGAATAATCCTAAAGTTAAGCTTTTAAAATTGCTGTAGATGACATGCTGGATGAATTGATGACTCGCAGGGTATTGGAGCAGCACCTTCTCAATACACTGAAGTTTCTGTTTATGGGCTAAGCCACAAACTAGAAAAAACTGTATGGCCAAAAAAATTAGATATAAAGAGACCTTTGGTATTATTTTATTGGTTTGAGTTAGAGCAAGAGTTAAAAAATTAAATGGCATTTTTCTGTGTTAGCTTTTGAAAGTATCAATATCAGATGCACGGATTTTGGATGTTTGTTCTTTTAAAAAGCGAGAATTCACAGAAATGTAAGTTGTGACTCAGTTGTGCATTGATAGCAAGTAAAAGCCTTTCTGGTTTTTGCTATTTCCTTCACATGGCACCGTGAGCAGGCTCAGGTGTGCATCCCAGCCTTAACAATCACTGCTGAGCAGTAGGAGCTGATAGGGGGTGAATGCAATTCCCTGGAGCCTGGCATTCCAGAAGCCCAGGGTATAAATTACTCCTCTAGCAATCCATAGGTCTCCCAGTGCTGCATTTCCCCAGGATTGTTGCATCACTGCAATTAAATTCTTTTCTTGTCTTGCTCTTTCCAAAAGCTATAAACAATTAAGAGTTTGTACAGGATAAAATAAATTAAAAGCAACTTACAGTAAAACTGTTTTGGCCTTGTTGTGGAATTTGGAAGAGGGGGAGGGTTCTCTCTGCTTGTCTGAGATAACAAATGCAGCTGGAAAATCCAGTATGGCTTGAATCTTCCTTTGGCCACGCTACAGTTGAATGTTTCAGATGAATGTGAAAGGGCTCTGATGCAGAGTGGTGCATCTCTGATGTTTGTGGGGTAATGTCAGCAGCAGAAACCTGCACAATGCACTTCTGTGAAAGATTTCTTGGAGTAAGAACTCTGGGAGGTCCAGGCACCATTCACTTGGCTGCTGCACTTTTCTCACTTGAAGGGGTCAGACTCCTGGAAAGATGCCTGGTTAGAAGAGTAACAAGATGCTCCATATGGAACCAGCTTTGTGAACTCTGTACAAAGTAAGTTCTGTCCCAGCAGGTCAGAGAAATCAATCCCAGGAAAGGCATTTTAACTTCAGCTGACAATGGCATTGGTAAGGGATGCAGGTACATTTACTGGAGTGTATTTGGGATCCCATCAAAACCATTTGCAAACACTTTTTAATAGGTTCCCTGCCAGTTCTGTTGTTGGAAAGGAACAGTTTCCTGCAGTGTTTAATTTCAAATGACTAAAGAAACACTTCCCCTAAATACTGACATGCTGAAATCCCCAAGTGTTGAATTCCTTGTTATTGAAAGCAGCAGCAGAGGCATTGCTGGGAAAGGAAAACTCACTCTGAGACTCAAAGCAAGCCTTTTCTTTCTTTACCTGGCAGGTTCCAATCCACCAAAATCTCAAAGAACTCCTGGCCATCCGGACAGAGCTTCAGAAGAAGGTGGAGGATTTGCAGCGGGAGGCTGCCACGCGTTCCATCTCCTCCTCCTCTGACAGAGGCTCCTCTCCTTCCCACTCTGCCACCCCAGTGCACACCTCTGTGTGATGTGCAACAAAAGCCATGTGAAAAGAAGTCAGTGTCAGACAGCACAGAGGAGGGTGAAATGCTTTTCCCCATCACAAAAGGATTGTGAGTGACTTGTAATTGCTGTGCTCTACATGCCTTACTCTGTGTCTGATGCTATCACAATGAGGCCAAAAAGAGCTTCAATAGATGTGATGTGTTTTCTTGTTGGCAGTTCCCACATGTGTTTTGACACTCTAGCTAAGTCACCAATCGTGAAATTAAACTTTGTTTTGAGCAACTAACAATTTAACCATTTTAGAAAGGAATCCATCTGCCAAGCAGACAGAAGAATGCCTCACACTGTCTAGAGTACTATGCCTGGTTGAGAGAATCAGATGAAATGCCACATGATGCTTACACAGAACACAAAATGTCTTTCTGAATGGGAGCTCCTTTTTTCACTCAGTTATAGATATACCTTTTTTTTTTTCTAGAACAATTTATTTTTTTTAGGTAAGGCACTTCGAAATTGATTTGAAAAGAAATCTTTTCCAGTGTAGTCAGTTTTACATTTCGAACTAAATATGCCATTAAAAGTGGATGAAGTTGAGCTGGATTTATCAAGTACACCACACTGACTGGTATGATGTAATATATTTGGTAAAGCATGTATTTTAGGGTTTTTTTTAATGCCTTTTGTACAAGTTGAAATAAAGTCTTTTGACTGTTTAGCTTATTATTCAGTTTCAGCCTCCTGAGCGAGGGCTAAATTTGCTCATTGTCCAAGTCTTGTACAAAGCAAAAGTTTGTTTTCTAGCAAATGGTAATATTTGGGGTTGGAATGACACCCAGCTGTGTAAATTGTATAGTCTGTATAGCTCCACATTGTGAAGTGTGTTTTGTTTCTGAGTGTACACACGAAATGCAAAGCTGTGTGTGTTCACACCCATGTGTTTGTGATGTCCAGCACGTGCATCCTCCCGTGGGTTTGAGCTGTACACTGAGAAAATGGATCCTGCCTCTCCAAACCCTTCTGAGGACCTTAACTTGCAATGACTTTGTTTGACAAAGTTTTTTTGAATAATATGGTATTAATTGTTTTTCTTGAAATAAAGCCACTTGACTTTTTGTTTTTTAAAATTCCTGCTGGCATTTTTTTTTCTGTAAATGAATAATTCGTGTTGTCATGTTAAATATACATTCTCAACTTGCATTTCCCCCCAGAAATACTCATATTGGAGAGATTTGATTACTGTAACATTCCTCCTTTTAGAAAATGACTCGCTGGCATTCTTGGAAGGCCTAGAAATGGTGCATGCTGCAAATTTTCCCTGGATGGTTTTCCTTGTTGTGTTTCATGAAAAATCTGGTTCTTCTCCTTAGGAAACTTAAATATTTGCAGCTCTGCTTTTTGACTGGTGCTTGCATTGCTCTGGGCTCTGCTGGTGGGAGTTCAGCCCCATTTTCTTGAGAGCCAATTGATTCTTTATGGTGATTGTGGCTTTTCCTGACTCTCAGGGTCCGTTGGTTGCTGCACATTTGTTCCCAGTACACTTTCCTGTGCCTCCTCCTCTGCATGAACTCCCCCCAGCACAATGTTAATGAGTCAAGTGAGCTGCTGAGCACCTTCCCAGCTTCAGCTGGACAGGCTGAAGTGCTGTATCCAGCCTTACACCTTTTCTGTGCAGTGCAGGGTATTTCATTGTGTCCTTTTTGCTCTAGTAAATGCTTTTTATATTAAATATTCACCTACACAAACACAGCTCAGGAAGGCTCTTGCAATGTTGCATCTCTGAACCGACCTCAGGCTTTTTTAGAAAGAGATGAAAGATGTTTTCCTGTAAAAATGGTTCTGCTGAACAGTGTGCCAGCAGTGAATTTCACGTTGCCAAAATATGTTGAGCTGGTATTGAATTAAACTCTTCCGTACTTCAGCTTTCCTTGACATTTCAACTGTATATTAAAGTAAAGCACATTATCTCCAAAATGCAGTGCTAAAGGAAATCTTTTGAAGTTTTTTTTCTCTGTATTTGTGTTAATAATCACAACATTTTCTCTGTAATTACTGCAAAAGCGATGACTGGATTAGCTCGGGCGTGCTGAGGTTTTTTAAGCTTGGGTTTCTAAAGCTAAACTGAGAGAAGCTGGTTTTGCATAGAAGAAGATGAGTTATTTCAGCTGGCTGGCTGTGCATCCAGCAGTTGGAGCACAGCTCAGCGAGGCTGTGCTGTGCAGGGAGAGCTCTGGGGGAGGGTCCTGCTGTTCCACGTGTCAGCACAATGGATGGGTCTGTACATCCTTAGCATGGAAATATTCAGAGGGATTCTGCTGCTCATTTGGGCTACTTAGAGCACGGCTTTACACTGAGGAGATGATGGTTGTTGTACTCAGCCTGCTTCCTGATAAGCAGGGGTTTTTTTCCTATTGATTTAACAACTAATTCTGTTTTGTTTGGGTTTTTTTGGTTTGGTTTTTTTTGTGTGTGTTTTTTGTTTTTTGTTTTTTGTTTTTTGTTTTTTTTTTTAAATAAGGCAGTATTGAACTAGCTAAGGGAAGAGCAGAATCCTGTTCCCTGCCTGATGCACCTTGGACAGAGCTGGTTCAAAAGCTACATCTCCTGCTTTGGTTTTTTGGTTTTGACTGCTCAGTATAAAGGGAATGTGCAAAGGCAGCCAGAAGTCACATTTGGCTTGTAGGATTTTCCTGTTGTCAATGACATGAGAGGGGTACAGCCTGAATCCAGTGTCCCAGAAGGGGATGAACCCTTGGTCACCAGCTGATATTTTTTTAAAAAAATCCATATCCCAATTTAAGTGAATAAATAGTAATTAAATGAAAGTAGAGGTCAGTGCTGGGTCAGCTGCTCCAGAACTTGGATCACTACTAGGGAAATTCACAGGAAACCTCTCAGTTTCTATAATGCTTAAAATACAGATGCTGTATAAACACCCTGATTCTCAGAGACTGCTGGCAGTTCAGATGGAAGAGGGGACAAACAGCAATAAAAAAATCATTTGAGCCTTTGCTGACATTTACCACATTTACCATTTTTTGCTTGTAAAGTAAGTTAAGTGAATCATCAGCATCAGAGACTTGGCCATTTTAGTCCTGTTTCAGAGCTGAATTTACACTTCTTTCTCCTTTGTAGATAAAAGTAATTTTTTGTTGTTGTTGCATTAAAATGGAAGAAGGCTTTTAAAGCTGATAAACACTCCTAAACTGCCTGGCTGTGCTCCCTGCAGAGGCAGCCTTCTCAAGGAGTTAGAGCCTTAAACGAGAAGTGTTTCATTGCTTTCATTTTCCAAGAGAAGCTGCACTGATTCATGTGTTGTGTGTAGTAACACCAGGAACAGCTGGTTCTCTGAAGGCTGAAAACTGGGCATCAAGAGCTCCCATTCATGGGCACTAAGCCTCACAACAGAGGACACAGTAAAATGGGCAATTCAGAGAATTCCCCAGGTGAAATATCTCTGGTAAAGAGCAAAGAGGAATCTCCACTTGCTGAGAACCGAGAGGGCACTGACAGCTTTCACCTGCCAGATCTCCTGCAGCTGGGAGGAAAGAGTTAAGAAACAGGAGTCAGAAGAAGTTAGTTTGAAATACAAACCACCTTTTTTTGCCTGTGAGACTGAGCATTGCATCATTGCACGAAGCTTAGTTTGCACTGCACGGGAGATTTATCTCCTGGGTGTGAAAAGGTAAAGGAAACTGGAGAAAACCAAGGGCACTGCCTCGAGTTCAGCTGCTGGGTGACCAGAGGGGAGAGATTGTGTGTGTGTGTGTGATTGTGTGTGCAGGCATGCAAATTCTCCATTTTTACCATTCAAGTTTTCATTGTACTATTTGTTTTCCCACAAACTCCAGTTTGAATTGTTTTTTTTTAATGAAGTCTTCAATGCAATTAGAGGAGAGGGGATGTACCATAAGGATACAGCCAAACACTTGCAGCTTGCTTCCAACATTAAAACAAAACAAAAAAAACCAAACACAAAAAAACCCAAAAAATCTAGTCAAAAATGTCTTTCTAGTCAATTTGGTTTATTTGGTGTTTTCCAAAGGTAGTTAAATTCTGTGTTTTACCCCCCTGACCCTCACACACACATTAACAAAATGTATTTTGTTACAGGATAACATTCAACCTTCATTTGGTACAGGTCACTTCTTCAGCAGCAAGGAATCTGTCCTGCTTCTGAGTCAGAACTTCACTCAAAAGAAAGATTTCACAACCCCATTGTTTCTGAACTTCATTTGTTCCTCAACCTCATCTGTTAGAGAAGCAATCCTTAAAGCCTCAGCTTGCCCACTCATCCTTCATTTCCAGAATCTGGATCAGTGGTATGGACTAATTCCACTTTTATCACAACAAGTGAGGGGTTGAGGATGACAGTGGAGCACTTGTAAGGGTTCCTTACTGGGGCTGCATGGAAATGACTGAGTTGATAGTGCCAGAAAGCTCTGAAATTCCTGTCAGACTGTTCTCAGCTGAGGGATCTGAAAGGAAGTACTGCCAAAGGGAAATGCAGTAATTGAAAGAATAAACACGGAGAGAGCCAGCTGAATTCTTTCAATTCTCTCTTTTCTCTGTCAAACCTTTTTCTGAATCATTTTATTGCCATTTAAAATCGCTTTAGAAGTGAGGTGTCACAAGAAAAAGAGCTCACAACATACATAGTGCAAAAACTCTCAGGACGTCTGTAGATGTAGGTTTAGGACTCATGGGAAAAAAAAAAAAAAGGCAAACCAATTTTCTAGTGGTTTATTGCCTTTTTTATAAAGGACAAGAAAGTTCATGCCATGTATACAGAGCTTAAATGCAGGATTTTTTAAAAATCCATATCCCAATTTAAGTGAATAAATAGTAATTAAATGAAAGTAGAGGTCAGTGCTGGGTCAGCTGCTCCAGAACTTGGATCACTACTAGGGAAATTCACAGGAAACCTCTCAGTTTCTATAATGCTTAAAATACAGATGATGTATAAACACCCTGTTTCTCAGAGACTGCTGGCAGTTCAGATGGAAGAGGGGACAAACAGCAATAAAAAAATCATTTCAGCCTTTGCTGACATTTACCACTAAGACTCTTTTTGTTTCTGTTCTGAAGAGAAGGCCAAGCCCAATTTCTCTACTGCAGGATTTGCAAGTACTTGAAATCCTAGAGAAAGGAATCTTGAATTCTGTTGCTTTGGAAGTGTTCTCTTTCACTGTGCATTTGTGGATTTCCACATACTGACACATTACACTGGGGTGTAAGAGTAGCATAGCAGAGCCTTGGGCAAAGCAGCAGCTTCTGGGTCCCAAAACCTGGGCTGGCTTTTCCAGTGAAACAGCTTGCTGACTTCCTTTGCTCAATCTGTGACCTGCAGTATTTTGAATGAGGCTTGTGCTCCCTCTGTGCCCTGGTGTAAGAGTTCCCCAGAGGAGGGGCAGGGGCTGTACTGCTCAAACCACACTGGCTGTTGGCACTCTGCTCAGACAGGCAGGGCAGGGTAAAAACTGTGACCTGCAGGAACGTGCTCACTGGCAAGGGGAGAGGAGGAGTTATGGGCACTAAGCTGGGAGAACAGCCTCTGGTGATCAGCAATGCCCTGCTGTAATAACACTTCATCTGCAGTAACTGACAGAAAAGACATTTCCTGCTACAGCTCTCAGGTGTGTTTGGGTAAGAACAAAAAACAAGTGCTGGTGATTGGGACTGGAGATGCACAAACTCAGCTGGGTGGCTTGGCCAGCACCCCAGCTCCTGTTGGAAATTCTGCAGGCCACCCTTCCTCCATGAAAACCCTTCTCTGGGAGTGAGCAAACAGTGCATCCCAACTCCTTCCCATGCTTCCATTATCTCAGCCAATTATTAACATTCCTTTCCTATTCCAAACACATTCATAAAACAAAGCAGCAGCAGTTCAGAGCAGCATTGTTGTAGCCTAAGTGTTCTGAATAATTGTGAGGCACCTTATAAACCACTGTAGCTGTTCTGCCAGAGCTAGTATAAGGCTTTAAAGATGCAACTGTTAAAAAGAGCATAAAGAATTGTGCAGCTATTGCAAAATACTTAACCAAGTAACTAGGCAATTTCCTTCCAAATGGAGCTGTTAGACAGCGATGCTCTTGGGCTCATTCACCTCCTGGCAGGGCCTTCTGCAAGTCATGTCTGCCTGAAAGCTGTGAATTTGTACATCACACTGAAAGGCCTGGCTTTCTTAATGCAGCTTCATAAAACACAGGATTTGCAAACCCGTACAAAATGCTTACATTTCAGGTTTATGTAGAAACAGGGAGTACCCCTTACACCACGTAAAGTGAAATTTCCTTCACTTGAGAGCGTGCTTTTTAAGCAGTCATCGATTTGGAAAAATGTATTGGAAAGTGGCAGTTACCCACATTTTAGCAGCAGGCAAAAAGGTTGCTGGGAAGGGGTTAGAAATCCAAACAGAAATTGTTGCAAGACAGTGAAGGTCAGGCCTAGGCAGCGTGGCAGTGTGTGCACTGTCCTGGTGCAGCCCAGTGATGGAGGATTCCTCCTCTCAGGAGGTACTGCCTTTTTTAAAGCTTTAGCCAGTGACACAAAGAGTGAAGCTTAAATCCTTTTTGGGCCTTTGGGTGCCTGGGAGCACTCCTGACAGTTGCTGATAAAAGGAGGGGACTGCATCTTGTTAAGCTTGACTTCTGTTGTGGTACTGAGCATTAAAGGCCTTAACAGATACCTGCTTTGTTTATTTTCTCTTGGGTTAGACCTGTCACTCGCTCTGGTGTGACTGAGAGCTGAACCTGTCCTTGAAAGCATCCATATGCACACAGCTTTAACTGTGGTGACAGCACAGGTGTCTCAAGTCCAGGGACAGAATCACAGAATGAACTAGGCTGGAAAAGTCCAGCCTATGACCTAACCCAACACCTCCTCATCAACTAAACCATGGCACTGAAGTCTGAGCTAAACTTCCCCTGGCACAGCTTAAGACAAAAGTGCATCACTTCAGCTCCATTGTGATCCTCAGCACAGTGGAGCATTCAGATGGCATTTGCTACAAGTGCACACTGCACACCCCATCAGCTGTGAAAATCTGGTCCTTTGGTTAGAAGCCCAGCTGGGGTGGTGGTGGTGGTGGTGAAGCATCCTCAACTCCTGGCTTGGGAGCAGGGAGTCACCTGGCTCAGCCCAAGGCCCCACAGGAGGACTCACCACAGGCACTTCATTTTTAGGTGTAGCTGAAGGAAGGATTGCAATCCACCCCGAGGAAATGTGCAGCTTTGTCCCCACCATGGGAAGTGACACTGCCCGGAGCCGGTGGCAGAGGGTGGCTGGAGGCTTTGCAGGATTTGGCTTTGGATTTGCTATTTACAGGCACTTCACTGCCCTCACACCTGGGAGCTCTTGAAAACTGACCACAGCTGAAGCACCTTCTGTGGATTTCCAAACCAGTGCACACCAATCCTACACTACCACTTGGATGTAAACATAAACCTCTTCACAAAAAATAAACACATGCTACCAGTCTAACCCTAAAGCCTAGAGCAATAAAAAGCCAGTTGAAGCCTAAACACACATTAAATAGCTTTGGAGTCAAATTAAATTAAAGGCTAAATTACAAGCATGTGAGATCTCTGTTGCTGCTGGCTGGTTATTTCCTAGCCCCTGGGTCACGCTTTACATCTTCACACTGTCTTGTTTGGGTGGTTCTGCTGACTGCGTTTGCAGCACTGAATATTTAACTGGGGAGAGAGAGAGAGAAAAAAAAAAAAAACCAAAACAAAAAACATGAGTACAAGAGCACAGGATGGAAGCAGGGCACAAGCAACGGGCATCCAGCACTGCCTGGCAGCATGTGACACGGGAAAAGCCTTTGCAGCAGCCTTGATTGTCACTGAAAGAAAGATCATGCTTCTCTAGGGCTGGCTCCATGAAAGCCAAATGTTAACTTTACATGAAAGCCAAACGTTGACTGCCATCGTTTGCAGGGCAGCTCCTTGGGCTCTCCCCAGGCTTTCCTTTGTGTGCAGTAAAGGGGTTAAAAGCACCGCGGTGGGTGTTTGACAAAAGCTGCAGCATCACCTAAGCGGTGCCATCATCAAAGGGACACGGCAGCTCCGTGCAGCACCGGGGGACTGCAGGAGGTCCCTGGGTGAAGCTGTTTGGGTGGAGGGATGCAGGCAGGGGGACAAGGGACACAAGGCTCTCACCCTGGGGCTCCTCGCTGACAACGGCTTCCATGTTCTCTCCTTTCACGTACTCGGCGTTCAGTCCCTCTGAGGAGCACAATAAACAGAGAGAGGTGGGAAGGGGAGAAAGTAAAATTATTTGCTTTGATGCCTTAAAAACTCTGGTAAGTGGGCTTAACAGCCGAGACATCTTTTTGTAATCTCCTCTGCAGTGAGAGCAGCACAGAAGCCTGGAGAGCCCACAGCCACCAGTGCTGAGGCTTGCTGGGTTTCAGAGTGCCCGTGGAGCTCCTGGCAGGCACAGCTCCAGCAGCAGCTCTTTTGTCTGAAGCTCCTGCTTCGTCTTTATCAGGCCAGACAGCCCAGCTAATTCCTGTGTAAGCTCTGAGCAGTGTGGGAGGAGGAAGGCAGGAAGGCTTCCCGGACAGGGCTGCGGTTGCCCCTCAGCACTGAGATGTGCCACAGCCTCATTAAAAGCTCAGTTATGCAGAGCTTCCAGCAGCAGCTCAGAGCAGGGCCGTGGTGATGAAGCAGGATCCCAGTGGGGTGTCAAAGCCCGGGTAAGTCCCTTATTGAAATGCAAAGAAGTTCCCAGCGTTATCAACAAGTGGGCTGGGCACTGGTGGGCAAGGGTGGCTGCAGGAGGGTGGGCAGGAGAAAGGGGGTCCAGCTCAGAGCTGGAGGTGAATTAAGGCAGTTTGGGGGGTGCCATGGACTTCAGGTATCCTCATCAGCCCCCCTGAGGGCCAGCTGTGGGAAGGGCAGGGGTGGGAGTGCTGTGCTAACTGTTGCATCCATTAGGGAGGGAGCAGGGAAGGGCATTTGAGGGCTGGTCTGTAAATGAAGCCTGAGGCACTCAGGCCGTGCAGCACGCACTTTTTAGGCATCTGTAACTTGTCTGCACATCTAAATATGGCTCAGGGTGTGGCAGGCACTGGCTGTGTCTCACCACCAGTTTTGGACAGGGCTCACTGGTATCTCCCAGTGAAGGAGGGAGGCAGGGAATGGTGCCAGGGCCAAGGGAGTGTGGTGGGAGCTTTAGGCAGCAATGGGGCAGCTGCTGTCTCCAAGACACAAGAGAAAAAGGGTTCTGCAACTGGCTAGAAAACCCCCATGAAGTCCCCATGGCAGCACAGACACTGCAGCCAGCAGCAGCTGCCCCAGCTGGGGAGGCAGCAGAGGCACAGCTCCCACCCTGCCCAGGCACAGGGACAGCAGGAGGCTGAGCCACAGCCCAGGGCACGGCTGGCAAGTACAGTGAGGTGTAAGAAAAGAAAGTGGGATGAGGAGTTCTAAGCAGCCTTGTGCATGTCCTTTAGAGCAATCATCAGCAAATGCTCCTCAGAAGGGACTCAAAGCTGAAGGACAGCTGGGCAAGAGAAAGAACCCAGCCTGTTCCTCTGTCTGTCAAGTGAGTGGTCACTGCACACCACCACTGCCTCCACCCAGACACGTGTTTTGCTGGAATAACACCAAATGCAATTCATGTTTTTCAATAAAAAGTCACTTTTGCAGCAGCTGACGGCTCTTAAGATTTCTGTCATGCACTGCAATGCATCTAAGGCCTGACATTAGCCCAGCATGCCATGTCTGATGGCTTAAATTAATCCTCCTTTATAATTAACTTTAATTTCCTGCTGCCTTTCTGGGGCTTTGTGTCTCTCAGCTTCCTCCTCATCAAAGCCTTTACTCCATTTTTTTATTTTATTATTTATTCTTGCCAAAATATCATTTAAGTGAGGGGAATATACAAGGGTGTTTCATTCCATCACATTCATTTGACTTTTCCTGCTGATCTAATTTACCAAAATGCTGTTTGTTTCAGGCACAACTGGGAAAATAGCACGATTCCAACAGAAATCTCCAACCCCAAACACCCTTTCCCTAGAGCAAATGGGACTCACAGGAGATTTCAATTGATTAATTTCAAAAAAAAAGAGCTTGTAACTCAGGTGCTGGTAACCTCCCTCCCATAAAGAGCTGCAGGAGCCCACCACGGGCAGATGAATGCTGTGGGCTGAGGTTGTGAGGGCTCTCCTGCAATCCTTGCACCAAGCAGCTTTCAGGGGCAGCTCCTGCAAAAGGTGTTTTTATGGTAACAGTCAGTTCTGCTGCTTAATTTGCAGTTTACTGCAGTGGTTGTCACACACCTGCTGAGGGTGCACTGGGCCAAAGCCCCAGGTGCAGACACTGGCCCTGCAGCCTGGTGAGTTCTTGCTGCTTGCTGAGATTTGGAA
This sequence comes from Phylloscopus trochilus trochilus, assembly GCA_016584745.2. Classification (NCBI taxonomy): domain Eukaryota; kingdom Metazoa; phylum Chordata; class Aves; order Passeriformes; family Phylloscopidae; genus Phylloscopus; species Phylloscopus trochilus. The sequence goes on along the minus strand of WQNJ02000046.1, from coordinate 2,587,535 downwards.
GGATTGGTTTATTTATTTAGGGGTAGGATGTGGGGGTTTTTTTTCCACATTTACTGTGTTTGGTCTCGGGCTGTGTTTGTGTGGGGTGTGAGGGGCAGTGTGAGCTCCTGGGTGGGTTCCTGTCTGTGCAAAGCCTGACAGGGGGGGCTCAGTGACCTGTGGCTGGGGGCTTTGCTCTGCCAGCTGGGGGGCACTGGGGTGGGGAATGGCAGTGGGGCTCAGAGCTGTGTGCCCTGGAGGGCTGGGGGAAGCACTTACGCTGGATGCTGAAGCAGAACTTCTTCTGCTGGTAGGAGATGTAGCTGGAGACAGCCCCGATCAGCGCCATGGCCAGGCCACTGGCAATGCCAGCAATTGTCCCTGTCTCTGCCACTGTGGGGCACAGAGAGAGCTGGGTCAGGGGAACACACACAAACACACAAACCCCTGCTGTGTCACCTTCCATGGGGGGCACAGAGAGCTGGGTCATGGGCACACACACACAAACATACAAACCCCTCCTGTGTCACCTTCCATGGGGGGCACAGAGAGCTGGGTCATGGGCACACAAACATACAAACCCCTCCTGTGTCACCTTCCATGTGGGCACAGAGCTGGGTGATGGGCACACACACACAAACACACAAACCCCTCCTGTCATCTTCCACTGTGGAGCACAGAGCTGGGTGAGCTGGGGGCACAGACACACCCCACCCCTCCTGTGTCACCTTCCATGTGGGCACAGAGAGCTCTGTGGATGATGGGGGCACATACACACACACAAACCCCTCCTGTGTCACCTTCCACTGTGGGACACAGAGAGCTGGGTCATGGGCACACACACACAAACCCCTCCGTCACCCTCCATGTGGGCACAGAGAGCTCTGTGGGTGATGGGCACACACACACACACACACACACAAATCCCTCCCTGTCACCTTCCATGTGGGCACAGAGCTGGGTGATGGGCACACACACACAAACACACAAACCCCTCCTGTGTCACCTTCCATATGGGGCACAGAGAGCTCTGTGGGTGATGGGCACACACACACCACCCCTGTGTCACCCTCCATGTGGGCACAGAGATCTCTGTGGGTGATGGGGACACACACACCACCCCTGTATCACCTTCCATATGGGGCACAGAGAGCTCTGTGGGTGATGGGCACACACACACCACCCCTGTGTCACCCTCCATGTGGGCACAGAGAGCTCTGTGGGTGATGGGCACACACACACACACACACACCCCTGGTGTGTCACCCACCTCCGCTGTAGTCGTTGTTGTCGGTGTTGCCACTGGCACCTGCAGAGACACAATCCTGTCAGTGCCCCTGCTCCCCCCTCACTGCTGTGCTGGGAGGGAGGGGACACACAGGAGAGGGGTGGCAGGGCAGCCCTGGCCTCAGGGTGGGCAGCTATCTCCATGGGATGCAGCATTTCTGCTGCCCCACGCTCCACTGGGCTGCTCGCTTCTGCTCCTGAGGGCTTTGAAGCTGCTCCCCTCCCTCTGTGTGTGCATGGGGGGAGTTTTGAGGGGTTTTTTGGGAGTTTTTTTGTCCTCTGCGTGGGACACCTCTGCCTGTGTCTAACAATTACCTCACCTCCACTGCTCATTGCCAAGGGAACACCTGCAGGGCTGTCAGAGTGTTACACAGCACGTGGGTGCCATCACAGGGAGGTGACTTCCCATCATGTCAGGGAACCCTCAGTTGGCTTGAATGTCTATTTTGACACCACCTTCCCTGGAGAAACTGGGCTGGGAGGAAAAGCTGCTCCCACTGGAAGCTGCAGTCCTTGCAGAGTCACTCACATCCTGAATTTATGGAAGCAGGTCAGCATTGTATTAATGCCTCTGATGCATCTTGTCCTTGGCACAGGGTTTTATTAAATGTTGATTAGGCTCGTGGTGTTCAGCTCTTTATGTGACTGCTTTTAATATTTAATGCTGTGGATCCTTGTGAACAGCTCTATCCCATTGTTGCTGGATTTCCCCCTTGTTGCAGACATTGGTGGTCGTGTGGTGGAGAGCAGACAAAGGCATGTAAACCTCACGTGGTGACAGGGGAGACACAGCTCCTGTCTGCCCTCGTGGCAGCTGGGGCTGCAGAGCCCCCATGGAATCAAAGCCAAGCATCTCCAACAGCACCAGGGGTGATCACAGAGGCCAAGAACTTTTCCCTTGGCTCCATGGCTGGGATCCCTGCCTTGGAGGTGAGCACTGCTGGGCACAAGGCTCTTCTGGGAGCTGGGGGTAACCCTGAGCGAGGCCTGCTAAAGGAAACAAGGTCACCACTTACCCTTCTTCTTGTCTGGGCTGTAGCCACCATCCACAATGCTGGCCAGGTCATCATCTGAAAATCCTTGAAAAGGAACGGGAACAAACAGTGGTTGGCACCTGAGGGAGCCACAGCTGTGCCTGAGGTTGGGATCATGGGCTGCTCCATCCCCACTGGGGAGCTGGGACTGGTCAAAAAGTAATGCTGCTTCTCTCACAACTACCAGATGTTAACCCTGAATTTAAGGTCATAGAAGAGGTCATAACTGACCAGTTTAACTGCTACTGTATTTTTTTTTAACTGAAATGACTGATTTTTAAGAGTGACGATGACTGATAATCACAAATGACTGATAATTTTAAGAGTTCATTAAATGTTTTGGTGGTCAGCCTCAGTTGAGAGTGGAGGAGGCAGGCAGAAGTGGTTTGTGTGTGCCATGGCCATACTGCTGGGGACCAGTGAGGCCCTGGCTGCACCAGCTGGGCCTGAGGTCCTGCAGGCAGGAGCTGACTCTCATCCTTCCCAGAAGGACAGAAGAGTCCAGGGGAAAACTGAGCACCAGCACGTTTTGGTACACGTGAAAAAGTTACCTTGTAGTGGGCAAGTCTAATTTAATGCAGGATAAGCACAGAGAGACAGGGTCTGTGAATCTGCAGCTGAATGAGAGGTGCTGTTGAATGTCTCAGCTCCAGGCCCAGAGGGAGCCCTGGGGTGCAGCAAGGTGAGTGATGGGAGCAGAGACCCAACACTGGGACAGCAAAAAGCTCCTCCTCTGATGCTCTGCATTGGGAAGGGTTTCCTTTGCCTTACCAACATGGAAGAGACTGCCTTATTCATCAGCTTCCCACAAAAAAAACAGATTTATGGGTTTAGTAATGAGTGTGAAAAGAATGAAAGCCCTGACTATGCCAGAGCCTGGAGAGGTCCCAGGCAGCCCAGGGTGCTGGGGGAATGTGTGTGCTGGTTTGTGGCCAGTGCCACATTCCAGCAGTTCAACGCCTCAGCCTTTCCTGCAGGAGCCTGAAAACTCAGCAAGCCCAGAACACCAAAGTGCAGACAAGTCACCTAGTTAATACAATGTAATAAAATACCTGCCTGTTAATTACAGATGTGAGCAGGGTGTACAGCCATCCTGCCATCGTGCAAAGTCTGCTCCCCAGCCCGGGCGCTCAGGGGAACAATCCTCACAGACAAATGATTCATTCACAGGAATATTTCAGAGGTGGAAAAAGAACCCTCCCAGCCCACAGGGTGTGTTAGGCCAGGACCTGAGCCTGCTGTGGATTTACAGCTTGGCAGTGACTGTGAAGCCCAGCAGCCCATGCCCTCGGTTAAAGAGGTGTTGGGGGGAACTCAAAAGTTACCCACTACAAGGTAACTTTTTCACGTGTACCAAAATGTGCTGGTGCTCAGTTTTCCCCCTGGACTGTTCTGTCCTTCTGGGAAGGATGAGAGTCAGCTCCTGCCTGCAGGACCTCAGGCCCAACTGGTGCAGCCAGGGGCTCACTGGTCCCCAGCAGCATGGCCATGGCACACACAAACCACTGCAACTTAATGGATCAGAAGAGACCCTGAGGGAAAAAAAAAAAAAAACCTGCACACAGACAGGGAGCAAGTTGTTAGGAAGAGCTCCTCTCTGCCAGGGACCATTGAGGAAGAGGCTCCTTCCTTCCCCAGGATGAAGCTGCCTGTGGAAATGTCCCCACTCTGAGCAGGCAGGACAGGATGGATGCTGCAGTGGGGCAGGACATTGGAGCAGGCAGCACCTGTTTCTCTTTATCCCATCACTTGGTGGGAATGGTGTCAGGCTGGGAAGGATCTCTTGCAGGTCCCAGGGAACAGCAGGGCTGGTAGCAAGCAGGACAGAGAGGAGAGGTCAGCCTACCTTCACCTGGCCTTAGGTCCGGCCTCCCAGGATCCTTCCTGTCGTTCTTATCATCAAGGGCATCAGCCAAGTCTAAATCCATAGGATCCTTTTCTGGAAAACAAGACCAGGGTTAGCAGTGTGGTGATAGGCTAAGGAACTCTGCAATTAATTCATTAATCAGGGAAAAAGACTGTGGAAAGAGATGAAGCTCCAGACACAAGCATTTCTGAATTCTGCTAAAGGGCCTCATGGCAGATCTTCCAAATCCATCCTGTTCCATGCCCCCAACACTGCTGTGGTGGGAAATGCCACATCCTTCCTGCAGAAACAGTGTCCTCACAGCTGGAGTGCCAGGCAATCAGATAAATGAGGCCAAGTAGGAAAAGTCAGAGCCAAACTGGTGCCCTGAGGGCCCAGCCAGTGGAAGGGAGGAGGGAGGTGGCTGTACCATGCTCACGTGCCTGTGACTTGATTCCTTGGAGTTATTTTCCTCTGTGAATGCTCAGTTGGTCCCACGAGCTGTCTGGCTCTGACAGAGGATATTGTCTCAGATAAACAGCAGCTAAAACCCCAACACAGAGCCAAGTGAGCTCCTCAGCCCTCCTCCCACCAGTGCACTCCTGAGTTTATTCTGATCCAAACCTGGGCAGGCAGCAAAATGCCCAGCTGACACAGGGTGCCCTGAGCCTGGCAGTGTCTGCCAGGGGAGCCTGGCAGTGCCATGGGAACGTGGCTGTGCCATAACAGGGAGCACAACCAGCTCACAGCCCTCCAGCAAGCATGGCAATGAAATGAGGCCCAGAAACCACTGAGGTCTCCCAGGAAATGCAGGGTAATGTTCAGATGCCCTGTCCTCTCTGTGGTTTTTGATATTTTTTTTTTTTTTTCCTCAAGGTGTCTCAGGTGAGCAAACAGACCAGAGGCTGGAAATACCAGGGTGAGGGCAGTGCCACCATCACTGCAGATCCCAAATCCTCCCCCTGTGCCAGCAGCAGGGGCTGGGGAGGTGTTGCTCACCTGGCTTACGTTTAGGAGGGGCTCTTGTAGTTTTTGGCTGCTTGGTCGTGGTGGTGCGAATGACATCCCAAAAGCCATTGTCTGAAGGGAGGAGAAAAAAAAAAAGAAGACCAAAATGATGTTACCCTCTGAAAGGTGGGTTCACACCAGTGCTGTGTGGGTGGAAACCCCCACCCTGCTGGGAGGCTCTGGGCCAGCCCAGTGCTCTGGTCTTTACACAGTTTCAGCTGGCACTGGGGGTACCCCTCCCTCTGGGTGCCCTGGGGGTGCTGCAGCCTGCAGGGAGCTCTGCATTACCTGGCTGTCCTGGCCTGGGGAAGGGCCTGGGGGTGGGCTTGGCTGGTTTGGTGGTGGTCTCCACAGGCGTGTCAAAGTAATCGGCCAAATCCAAGTCTGCAGGAGAGAAAGGATTGTCACACTCCTGTTTGTGGGGACAGCACAAGGCTGTTGGCACACACCCTGCTCTGGGGGTGTTGTACAATGGTGCTGCACCATTGCCAGGGCCTCCCACATCAGGCTGGAGCTGGAAAGGGCATCCAGCCACTCTGCTGCTGAATCGTGACCTATCACAAAAGCTTCAGAAAAGCCTGGCCACCATTTCAGCCTCCCCATCCAGGCTGTGGCTGCTGCCCAGCCCCAGCAATCCCAAAATAATTCAATTTGGGGGACTGAATTCCTGCTGGTACCTGCAGCATCTCCTGAGAGCTGGCACAGATGAGGAGGGGCTGTGGGACTGAGCCAGTGGCTGGGATGCTGCTCCCTGTGCAGCTGCCTTGAGCTGAGCAGGGCATGCACAGAGGGCCCAGGGCACAGGAATCTACTCATCTATTCACCAAAAAACACTCCCTGGGGAAGAAGCAAGTGGCTGAGACAAAGCCTCAGCCTCCAAGTGTCCACTTCCCAGGGGGAGTTTATGGGTTGAACAGCCTCTTGCTCGGGCTGCCATCCAAACACTGAAGCCCTGCCTGTGCCTCTGGGCACTTGGCTTTTCTTGTCCCTAGCAAAGACCATGGTGGCCAAGGAGCCAGAGAGTTGAATTTGCCTCAATTTGTGCCAAGATCCTCGTGCAGGGATGAGGATTTACTTCTGAGTGCTGCTCTGATGCAGTTTATTGCAGGCTCCTCCATGGGGCTGAGCTCCCCCTTCAGCTCCTGTGACCCTGTTGTATTTTTAACGAGGACTCTTTGGCCAGAACTGAGCCAGGGGAGCTGCTGGCAACAAACCTCGTGTGAATTTAAGGGAGCTTCCTCAGCTGTGGCACTGCTGGGAGCTGGCCAGCCAGCACATTTGATGTGCACCAACAGTCAGAGACCCATTCTCCCCTGGATGGGTAAGTGTCACCAAAATGGGACTTTCTGTGGAGGCTGGGGATGTCTTGGAACAAAAAAAAGGAAGGAAAATATCCTCTGGACTTCCTCCTGGAAAGAAAGCTAGCAGGTGCCATGCAGGCACAAAAGCCCTTGTGTAGTAGCTGAGCAGTGATTTGTGTCTTCTCCATTAGGATACTGCAAAGTGTGCAAAATTCTGCCTTGGCTGTAAATGCTCCACTGCCACTCACCTTCAGCATGGACAGAAATATCAATATTGCATTTCTCTGGCTGCCCAGGAACAGTGCAGGTGCACACAGCAGCTCCAGCTTCCCTGTGGGCAGGGGGTCCCAAGGCAGCTGCTGACTCAGCCACACAGGGGCAGCCCATGAGGGCTCACACAGGTCAATCCCATGGGAAGTGCACCCCACACTGAGCTGAGATGATGTGCATGCAAGAAGGTCTCACCTGTCCCACCTGTCCCACCTGCTGGCTTTCTGGGGCCCTTGGGAGTGGCTGTGACAAAACAGATGGGGAGGAAAAGTGTCAGTCATAGGCATCATCAAAAACGTCACCTCGGGATTGAGAATGAATGGCAAAGAGTTTCACCACAACTTTCTGACACCTGCATTTGTAAACTCAGGGCACAGGGTCATGAGCACCCTGCACACAAGGATCAGGCCTGCCCATGGGTGAAAATTCACAGGGCACTGCTGCCTTGAGCTGGGCCAGCATCCCATCCCAGCTGATGGAGAGCAGGGAGCTGCTGCAATCTGCTCTAAGGCTCCAGCAGAACAGAGTGGAAGGCAGCAGTGAGTTGCCAATGTTTTGGCGTCCCTGGCCTGGTCAGTCAGGCCAATGACAGATAATTCCCTGTGCTGTGTTATGCACAGGAGGTTCCCTGTCAGCTGGAGGGCTTGCAGTGACACCCTGATACAGAGATCCCAGCCCCCCTGGCTGCTCCTGGGCTAAAAGAAGCTACAGCCAGCCATTGAGGGGGGGAGGGAGGGAGCAATATGGCAACCACTGCCTATTAATAGTGGCTGGCATTACCAAGTATATGAATAAATTATGAGCAAGAGCTGTGGCTGCTCCATTCCCATTAATTTCCATTAGACTGGAGTGATGCTGCTGGGCTTCATCTCCAGTGTGCTGGTATGGTTTGATGTCACCCAACTCCTGGTTTGCTTTTTTCTGGGGCTGACACCATGAATCCAGAGTGGGATGCAGCTCTTGGGGAGGCCATGGGGACAGTGCTGCCTCTTCCCTTCCCTCACTGCAGGGACTCCAGCCTGGAGAACTCCACTTTCCCTCCACATGAGGTGACCATTAGACATTTCTAACCAGGTCTCCTCAGATTCTGCTTTAAAGGGCTTTTGCAAAATCCTAGATGAGCTGCATCAGCCTTGTAACCAAGTCTGATACCACATGGCCTGCCCTGACACACTGCAGGAGAGCTGCAGAGAGCATCCTCTGCTCCACAGAAACTCCAGAGTAACACAGCACAAGCATCTGTCTGTTGTTAGACTACAGCACAAGAGGTTTCAAACACTGTTACAGCTTTCCCTTCCATACATGTGGGTATATTCTGCCTGATCCCAGAGCCTGGCATTGCTCCTGCAGCAATCCTCACTGCTGCCCTGGCAGGGCAGGAATGGGGGCAGCCACCACGAGCTGCTGGGGAGTGTGGGCAGCGAGGGCTCCTGGGTGCTGCTGGCATTTGCAGCTCTGCCACAGCATCTCCATGGCTGGGTAGCAAAGGGAGCCAGAGATGTGTGTGGGTGCACAGTGGTGTTGGGCTCAGCCCTTGGCACTGGGGGAAGGTGTGTGACATTTCCCAGGGAGGGAGATGAGCCTCCTCCCATCCCTCAGCTGCTGTGCTGGCAGCTAGGTTTTGTCCTTGGGGTGTAAAACACCCAAATACCAAATGCTGCATGCCAGCAGTGAGGCACTTCTGAGGAAGTGAGTTTCCTTTGGCTGATGGGCTGCACTGGAACTGCCCTGGAACTCCAGGGAAGCAGAGCACTGAGCTCAGGCAGCATTTGCTTTCCTGGGCACCACGCTGCCACGGGAGCAGGGATGGACCCTGCCTGGCCAGGCACAGCCAGCTGCCCTCCCCAGCTGGGGAAGGGAGGGGATGATGCACTGGATGCAGCCCAGCAGGGCCAGGCCTGCTGGCAGGCATTACTGAGGGATGCAAGGAAGCCAAAAGGGCAAGTTCATTGCCATTGCTACCTCAGAGCACAGGTGTGCTGTGCCTCTGTGGCTCCTCACAGTCTCCAGGACTGTCTCCAGCTCCACCTGTGTGCAAACCCAGAGCCTGTGTCTCCCAGGCAGAGAGGATGAGGCAGTGGTACCCTCCACCACCCTCCCACCAGCATCAGGTCCCAAAGAACAAATCACATCTATTAACACCCATTTGTTTTCTCCTCTTTAAGGCAATGCAGAACTGTGACTTACGTCGCCTGGTGACGGGGTCAAACAGGGCATCTTCTAGGCTGAAGTCATCTGTGCCATCCCCGTGACCTGGAGACAAAAAATCAGCCCTGGGCTGTACTCACTCCACACAGAGTACACCACCTGTAAATAAGGCATGGCTAGACTTGCCTGCTCAAAATGCTTTTGTTTTTTGCTGGTTTTTTTCCAAGCCTGACCCACCACTGGTGATGAGGAAAACATCAGCCCTCTCCAAATGCTGTGACTGTTAAAGGCAGAGCAGTCATCTCTGCATTTTCCATTCGCCTGCCCTAATGGATGTGGTATTAAGACACACGTTATGCTTAAATTTGTCAAGGAGAGCCTACCAATTCATCTCTGGAGCTGCCACTCATCTCTGGCTGTGCTCACGATTACATGATTGCTGAGCACCATGAAAACATTGGGACAGTGCAGACAAATTCAGTGGCAAACAAAAAAGCCCTCTGCCCCTCTTCTCCTCAAGTGCCTTCCAACATCAAAGGTTTTGCATGAAAAAGCTGCTGCTGGCTGCCAAGCACAACTTAGCATTTCAGAGGCTGCCTGCATCACTCTGCCTTGGAAATGTCAACCAGGACCAAACCCCCATCCCAGGGATACACATGACAGGCACAGGCAGATATTTTTGTAAGAGATGCCTCACCACAACTCCAGTCCCATATTCCAGGGATAACTCAGGGCTACATCGTGTTCTCCTGCAACAGGGCCAGCTAATCCTCCCTTTCTCTGTCTCTTTTTTGCATGCCATTAATTACTGTTGACTTACCCTAGTTCTGAATGTATTTGTCTTGATAAATTCATGCTTTTACATCTCGGAGCATGCTGAGTAATTAATATCCTTTGGGTTTGCTAAGTACTGCAGCACTGCAAGAGAACATTAAAATGGCTTTCCTCTTATTCCTACTGCTAAATGGATTTAGCTATTGCCACCTGAGCTCCAGCGTGCTTCATGAATAAATTTAAAGCTTTACTGACAAGGACAATAACAATGGGAAGGCACCAGTCCATCACAAAGCAGGTATCAGTGCTTTTAGTGAAAAACTTCTACTGAGAGTGGTCACTAAGTACTGCAACAGCTGCAGTTACTCACACATCACCTCTCATCTCGTTTGCTGTCTGTTAAAGGTACACTCAGCAGCCCTGAGGGTGCTGTGTGTGATGCACGTGCAGGGGCAGGGGTTGAGAAGTCGCTGTGGGTTTCTCCCCCCTGGCAGAGGCTTCTCCCCCCCTGGCAAAGGCTTCTCCCTCCTGGCAAAGGCTGGACATGAGGCACTGCTGGAGGGGGTGTGTAAGGAGTGAGTGTCCCAGCCCACGCTGTGCTTCTCACTGGGCTGAATGATGCCAGCGCTCCCCTGCCAGCCTGGAGGAAGGCAGGGAAAATCCGTGTCAAATCCACAGGGAGAGAGAGCCTCTTGCTCAGCACAGCAGGGCTGTGTCTGCCACCCTCAGCCTCCCTCCAAGCCTCTCTCCTCCCTTCCCAAAACCTTTCCCTCTTGGGCCTTATTGCTGGTGAAGCACTGGCACTGTGAGGCAGGCGATGCTCTCCTGCTCTGACAGCCAGGGTGAGGCTGCAGGGTTAACAAGTGCTCTGTCAGTGCCAAGGAGCAAAGGCAGAAATGTGCAAGACAGTCCACAGTGCTGAAAAAACACCTGCCCCGCTCCAGGGCTTGCACGGGGGGGCTGCCAAAGCACCAACATCCCCGCTGAGACTCAACACACTCATCACTGTGCTTGGCCAACTGCCCCAGCCTTGTCAGTCTGACAATTTCGTGCAGTCTTCCTTTCCCAGAATGGCTTTTCCCCCAGTCTTTACTGCATTTCTAGGAACTAACAGGACTCCATCATTTTTGTCTTTCTATTTAAAAGCACGCTCAAAAATAGGCAGAAGGGGAAACCCACGTCGCGTCGCTGGCGGGATGAGAAGCGTTACCAACCCGAAAGAGGAAGATGTTCTGTCACCATGTGAGCTGGCAGGAGGGATGTGGTGGCAGCACCAGCTTTCATCAATATTCCAGGAGTCCTCCCTTCCCTGTCCCTCTGCTCTCCATGATTAGGTCAATACGAAGGCACTGACTTGCTGTGTTAGTGTATCCTCCCCAAGCTTTGCCTTCCAGGCAGGAGCACAAATACCCAGTGGAGGAGGGTGTGTGTGCTATGTGTGCAGCTCACACCTTCTAATGAAGGGCTGTGGGGCTTGTGGGGCTGCACAGAGATGTCCCCCCAGTGGGGACATGGGCCTGGCAGAGGAAACAGTGTCCCAAAAAGATGGGCTCACCCTGCCTGGCTTTGGGGGGATTATTGGACCTGCCAGCTGAGAAGCACTTAGAGCCTCGCTGGGTTTGCTGACAGCTCCCCTTGGCAACTCTCCCTGCAGGATGAGAGGAGGGTGCCCCTTCCAAACCCACTCTCCAAAGAGCCTGCTGGCACACGAGGGAGCCAAGGGGAGTGAAAGCTGCTCAGGGCCCTCCATCCTCACGGGGCTGAGGTAAATAACAACTGCTGAAGAGTCCTTGGCTGGAGCTGCATCCTGAAGGCTTTCCCAGGAGAGGTGGGAATGTTGCCCAAGTGAGGGTTGGGGAAACTCTGGATGCACTGAATTGGCCAGGAAAACCTTCCCAAGGAGGGCAGTGCTTGGCACAGCCCATTACCCAGGGCTCTCCCAGTGCTGCCCATGGCAAACCAACATCCTTTTCCAAGAGTGCCCTAGGTGCTGGGGACTGCCAGTTAATTGAAGCTGATAACATCTCTATTTCCTGCAAAGGGGGTTACAGAGATGTATTAGACCTTTCACAGATCAATAACCAAGCACTGCCGTCACAGGCACACAAACTCCTGTGCTTGCTCCAACAGATAAGACTGGAATGCTCTCCTCATGCTTTTACTCCGTTATTAAGTGGTAACAAAGCTGGTACTTCATGGCAGACACTGAAAACCCCTCCAGCTCTTGGTACATGTTTACCATGCACATGCAATTGTTTTGGAGGCAGCACTGCTGCTCCCTGCCCTGCTCTGTGCAATCCCTTTGCTGCTGGGGCCCTGACACTGCCCCACAATCACTGGAGGAGTGGAGCTCCTAAAGCCCATCCTCTGATGAGAACTCATGCACAGCACAGAGTACCTTTACAGATTTATACTTTCTGGGAGAGGTTGGGACCCATTCCTGCACATCAGCACTGGCAAGCTGCTGAGCTGCAGCAGAGTTTGAATAATGACCATGAAGCAGAGTCAGGGTTGTGCATGCCCTGACATGTCACCTCCCACCCCACAACCTGTCACAGGGCCACACCAGCAGTGAGATGCAAAACCCCTCTGCTGGTTGCTCAGTGCTGGGGAGCAGTGTGGGATCCTTGTTGGGGCTGAGGGCTTGGCTAGTTGGGGTCATGTATTTCCCTACTCTTGCACTGGGTCTTTGGAAGAACTCTGCTCCTTGGCTGCTGGGAGAAAATGCACATCCCCTGGGGCAATGGGGCAGCAATTCCAGCCCTGTGTGCCACCAACCGAGTGGAGCACCCAGTGGGACTGCAGCTCTGTGGTGAGGGGGGGACAGGCAAAGGAGGCATGTTTTCCATATTTGTATTTAATCTGACAATCCACAGAGACCAAGCTGGGCCATCACATGGCGCCCAATATGAATCCCCCAAAGCCAGAGTGGGGAGGTGGGGGACACAGCTGTGTCCAGCAGAAACTGCAGACCAGGGCTGAGAGTTATGGCTGAGCCAGCACTGCAGACTCCCCCATCTCTTGCTGAGTCCCCTCGCCTTGCCAGGGGTATTTTTAATCAGAGCTGGCTGCTCTTTGAAGGTAGAAGGGTTTTGTGCCTTAATGTATTCTCTCCTCATTATTTTCTGTAGCAGGCAGCTCAAACACACAATTGTACTCGTCAGCTTTTTAGTTTTTACAATTATATATATATTCTAATTAAGCCCCACTGTTTGACAAAGCTTGAATTACAGTATCATAATTCACACCCAGTATATTGCCAGGCCGTCTGCAGCACTGGGAGAGAGGTGTATTCCATTTTTAGTGCCAGCCCACGGATCTCTTTGTGCAATATATATGTGTTTGGCTTCCCTGGGAATAGAGAGCCTGCGACGGCACGAGATTGACAGCCCGGGAGATTAGGGGAGAATGCAAAGCAGGTACAAGGGCAGCAGAAAGTAATTCCAACTGCCTGACTTTTATACATCCACCTTAGGAGCACCGCAGAGGGGCGGGGGAGCAGGAGGAAAGCAGGAGAGCAAGAACTGTGGTAGCCAAAAAGGGTGTCCCCAGTGACCAAGCTCATCTTTTTGGCTGCAGGTTATGATGGTGGCACGTACAGGTGGCTCCCTGGGGCTGGGCACCCACAGCTGTGCTGGGACCTCTGGGCAGGGCACTTTGGAAGGAGGGGTTTTGCAGCAGAGCTGTGCTGCTGGACCTCTGGGCTGCATCCTCACAGTGGGGTTTCTGCCATCTCAGCAGAGACACGGCCCCACCAGTCTGTGGGGAGTCAATGGCTGCTTGTCCACGGGCATGGGGCTGCCCTGCAGCAGCTGGGGTGCCTGGGGCAGCTCTGAGTGTCCCCAAGGAACTCCCCTGGTGTAGGTGATGGCACAAAACCAACCACCAGAGCAGAGCAGGTCCCTGTCAGGACAGACAGAGCCTCAGACTCACCAGTGCCTCCACCACTGCTGTCTGGGCACTGGTCCCAGGCACTGCCAAATGTGTGGGTAATTTACTTGCGAATACCAAATTCTTGCTGGCTGCTAAGGCCAAAGCACAGCTTCGTGTGTGTAGGGAGAGCAGTGCTCCTCGGAGCTGGGGTGTCACAGTCTCTGGGAGCAATGCTGCTGGGGCAGCTTCTGTGCAGCTGCACTGCTCCATGTAGAGAGGCCAGGCTGCCTCCTCAGCACAGACCTCCTCCTCCTGGAGGTAGCTCTGCCTTGAAAAGCAGAGTCTGAACTTCCAATCTATCTCCTCAGCTGCTGCAGGGAAGACTGGCTGCCCTGCACAAACAAGCTGTCAGCAGCCCGCCAGGGCAAGGTGTGGCAGGGCTCTGCTGGGAAGCAAAGTGTGGGAGAAGCAGCCTCCTGCATCCACCCCAGCAGTGGGACCAACAGCTGATGATGGGGAGAGATCACTCCAGCCCAGGGCATGACCAGTAAAGAGCAGTGGGACACATCCCCCCAGCTGGGATGACCCTAGCTCCTTGCAGGGGATGAGGGAATGCTGCTGTCCTTGCTCTCTATTCTCAGCGAAACATTTTGATTTTCAGAAGTACTAATCAAAAATCACTCTTGATTATGGCAAAAACAACCTCTGCTGAATTTTTTTTTTTAATGCAATTAACAAGGGTGTATGGTAATTCCAAGCAATCTCGCTCTTGAGATTAAAGGAAAGCCTGCCAGGAAGCACATGAATAAAGCTTTAAGATGAGAATTTGCATAATGAAGACTTTCTCTTTGCGGAGGGACTGATGGTGATTGTGTTTGAAACCGATTGAGGGAAATGCCTAAAAGCCTCCACTACAGCCAGGGCACTGCTGTCCTGACCCTGCAGGCTCCAGCTTTTGCTGCCCTCAGGTCCCTGCTGGAACCACAACCCCAGCCCTGCCCTTTCCTCCAGCCAGTGCCCCTGGATGGGGCAGGAGAGGCAGCACAGCCCCAGTGCAAGCTCAGGGCCCCACACCTCACTTGGGCTCGAAGCCACAGGGTAACACCACGGTTCTGTGCGCCGGGGCAGCTGCATGAGAAGCAGGTGTCTGTTGCAATTTGATTTCGAGGCTTGCTGGGAATAATAGAAATTATTTGGCAGTGGTACCCAATAAGCTCTACACCCAGGAGGAGTGATGGAGCTGGGGAGGAAAGAAGTGACCAGCAAAACCAGCCTGCTCCTCCACAGCAGACACACGATGTGGGGCAGGGCCAAAAGGGCATCTTGGTGAGCAGGTGAGCCCTCACCTGCTGGGCCACACACTGGATGCTCAGTGCCCATCCAGCCTGCACCACGCTGAGGGCTGCACAAAGCTCCAAATGCATCTTCTCTCCACCTGGTGTGGAATTACAGACCTCCAGCTTGCTTCCAAGGCACCTCAAGAAGCAGCACCAGCCTGCACACCCTGCCATGTCTCACAGCCCCGGGGGAGCAGCTGGGGGCTCAGTCTGTGCCCCCATGGGCACACCAGGAGCTACCAGCAGGTGCCTCTGCAGACACCAGACAAAAAATACCACAGCAGGGAGGAGTTTCTCATCTGCTGCCCTCTTGCACGGCCTTTCCCACTCCTCCACAGCAAGATTTAAAACCCCAGAGGGAAGTGCCCTTGACTTGTCTTTGCCAACAGCTGCATCTGGTAACTGCCTGGCTCAGAGCCTGTCCTATTTACCAGGGGCTGGCATGGAGACTGCAAGGAACCCTACCACAGACAGACAAACACCTCTGGGTGCCAGCAGCAACCCTAAACAGCTCAGAGGGAAAGCAAAGCCCCATCAAGGTCAGCAGGACCACAGCCAGGAAAGGCTTTGTGTGAGGGTTTCCCATGAAATGCCTTGGGCTGGCAGCTGATGGCCAGGTCTGCCCCATCTCTGGCTCCACAGCAGCCCTTCCATCACAGGATGGTCCCAGACCAGGCTGCCCTGCTCTGGCAACCCAAGATGCCAACTGAAACAGTTTTCTTCAGTATCAGCACTCAAAGCTTTCCAGGTTTCCAGGGCTCTCTGCCATCTCAGTGCATGGAGCAGGTGATGTTTTCTAAGCAACTTTAATATGATAGCTGTCCTTTGAGGTTTGTGTCAGAGGGCTCTGCCACAGCACCACCAGCACCTGCTTGCAATTAGTCCCAGATCAACTGCACCCAGAGCAAAAGGCTGAAAGGTTTACAGCAGAAATATTTAAGGCTCCTCCCCTTCTAGGGTGTGCTTGAGCCCAGCTCTGTACCTGTGATGAGGATGGGGTGATGCCCAATTTTCTGTGCCTGGAGTGGGTATCAGGACATTGTGGCCAAGGACTAAAGGAGGGCAGGAGGAGCTCAGCCTGTCCCAGCCATCACAGGAGCTCTGCAAATCTCTGACCCTCCCCGGGACTGCGGGAAAATGCCCCAGGTAACCCTCAATAACTGAAAGGTGTATCTGATAAGAAAGGGTGCTGGCTTTCCTTTTCCCTTTCTTGCTGTTTGTTTGGGATTCTTTTAAGGAAGAACAAAGTATATACTTAAAGGGGAAAGGATGTGGACAGCGTTATTATTTAATTCCCACACCCCAAGCACTTTGCAAGAGGCCAAGGGGAAATTAGCACTGAACCAACTCCACGGGATAGAGAATGGTTAAAGATGGATTTTCAGTGATGGAATGAAACACAACAGTGTCACCCTGGGCTCGGGTTTGTCCCCACCAAATGCTGTGTGCAGGTCTCTGTTGGAGAAGTGGATTCCCTGCAAGGGAAGGGGAGATGTGGGGGTGCCATGCTCACTGCCCAGCAGGCACCAGCCTGCTTTCCCCAGACAGACACGGTCTGGTGCAGCACTGCTGAGAGCCAGCTCTGCCAGGGACAGGCAGGTTGGGACAGGAGCAGGATCTGAGCTGAAACCACTCTAGGGGCAACCTTGGCACACACAGCCTGTGCCCAAGTGCCCTGCCCCCTGCCCTCTCCCAGCCTTACCAGGCACACAATGGGAGACATGGACCCTGGCTCACCTGGCATGTGATTCCTAGTGAAGGTCCAAAAGCACAGTAAGTTCCTTTTCCTCCTATAATTGTGGGTGCAGGGCTGAAAACTGGGGGATGTGGTGGGTTTGGGTGGGGGTAGAGTTAATTTTCTTTACAAAAGCTGGTGTGGAGCTGTGGTTTGGATTTGTGCTGAGAGCAGTGTTGATAATTCAGGGCTGTTTTCATTATCACTGAGCAGCTCTCACCCAGAGCCAAGGCCTGTCCTGCTCCTCACCCACCCCAGCAGCAAGAGGCTCCCCAGGGAGCTGGGAGGGGACACAGCCAGGCCAGCTGACCCCAAGTGACCCAGGGGATGTCCCAGCCCGTGTGGCACCGGGCTCAGCAGGCAGAGCTGGGGAGGAGGAGGAAGGGGGGACGTTTGCAGGGATGGGGTTTCTCTTCCCAAGGCACTGCTGCAGGTGATGCAGCCCTGCTGTCCTGGGCATGGCTGAGCACCTGCCTGCCATGGGAAGTGGGGAGTGAACTCCTTGTTTGCTTTACCTGTTACACTGCCTTTATCTCAACCCAGGAGTTCTCTCACTTTTACCCTTCCAGTTCTCTTCCCCATCCTGACGTGGGGAAGTGAGCAAACGGCTGTGTGGGGCTGAGCTGCCAGCTGGGATTACACCACAACAGCTGCTTCCACCTTCTCCTGCCTGCTGTCCACCCAGAAAGATTACAATGTACATTCACATTAGCCATTTGATTTCTGCTTGCACATTAAGTAATGACTACAAATTTGCCTTTCCTTGCCAAAGATGCCTGTTTATCAACCAGACAACAAATGGTGGCACGAAAGCATTTTGTTCATAACTCGGTGCAGAACAACTGATGACAAAGTCAGTGATGTAGGAGCCCAAGGAAAACTGAAGCAGGAGATTAAATGCTTATCACCTGATTCCCAGTGGGAAAAGATTGTTCTCATCAGATCAAGATCAAGAGGAGGTGCTGTAGTTAAAAGTAGGTAAATAGGGAATTACACGGTAAAAATGCTGGTTCATCACTTGGGATGTGTGATGCTGCTGTTGTACTGTGCTATTTAAAATCACAAGCAGAGCAGTAGTGGGAATGAAGACTCAGGTAATGCTGACAGATGGAGCAGGGCTCTGGGAGAGCATGGGGGGTTCAGCCTTCTCTGGCTGAGGGCATCTCTCTGCCCCAGTTCAGCTGCACTGCAGAGCTCCTGCCTGGCCACTTGCTGTCCCCCCTTCCCACAGCACCTCCCCCTGCAAACAGAGGGTATTTGGGTCAGGTGGGGAGAGGCTGAGACTCCAGCCTGTGCTGCTCCCTGTCTGCACCCTCCTCGCCCACCCACACTCCCACTGTTCCCAGCATCCCTCCCCCCAGTCTGAGCCACCGCCTCCAAAATCTTGCCAATGCCTCTGATTTTGCTTGCTTTGGTTTTTTTTACATGTGAACGTGGTAACTGCAGCAGATCCCTACAGCAACCTGGCCACCTCCTTCCCTGAAGGTGCTGCTCATGTGCTTGGGAAACAGAGCTCGACCTCAGCATCAGCTTTCTGCCTGTGGCCCCAGCTCTCCTCCCACAGTAAGTTTCTGTGTTTCCTAGACAAGGTTGAAAAGCAAAGCAAAAGGATTCTGGAGTGACTGCAAGGCAGTTTCATAAATGTGTATTAGCATTAACTTCAGCCCCATCGCAGCAGCGGGCTGAGCTCTCAGAAGATCAAACCCAAAGCTGACCCTGAGCAGCTCCACTGAAATCTCTGAGTGCAGAGGCAGCACTTGCCTCTCTCTTTGCCACAGCTACTGGGCTTGTATCAGGACTCTGTTTTCTTCTCAAAAGCGTTGTTCCCTCAGCAGTCACGTTCCTGTGCTCACATCCTAAATCACAGCTAGTGACTCCAGCATCTGGATCCCCAACTTTGAAGTTTCCCTTTCAAAGTCCTTTCATGTTCTGCATTTTGATGTGCCATGCTCACCTTCTCCTATTTTCCTCTATTTGAGCAGTTCTGCTGATTGTGAATTGTATCAATCAGCTCACAAAGGAATTATAGCAAAGCTTTTCTCCACCATCAGTGTCATGCAGTTTATTAAACATATGTTTTGTTATTTGAATGGCTTCAGAAGAAATGCCTTATAAAACCCCAGTTTTTCCTTTAGTTAACTGTAAAGTTAATGCCTTAAACCTCCAGGAGATACTCTTCCAAGAAGAAAACGAATTTGGGTTTAAACCAAGTAGTTCTGAAAGTTTATTCCAGTCAACTCAGGAGATCAATAGACACTTCTGTTTTATGTGCTTTAAGGGCTGAAATGTTTGCAACAGATGTAAGAAAAAAATCACAGTTTTTTAGAGGGGGAAAAACCTCAAGAGTTAAACAGCCATTTCCAAGCACATTTATCACTAGGCTGGTAGAAGAAAAAGTTTCAAAGTACAAATAGAACCATGGAAATTAATTATTTCCACAGCTATGTACATAAATATCTGAGCATGGCACATTTAATGAATGCATATGTGTTCTAAGATCAGAGATAATTTGTAAGAAAACCAATTTGGCTTCTCCTGCTTTGTCATATGCGCTAAAGACATTATCTAAGTAAAAATTATTCTTTAAATGTATTACTTTGACTCACCACTGATACCTGGTAATTATAACTTTAATAACACAATAATGTATTATAACAAAGATTTTTAGCTGCTTTATACAACGCTGCTATCTCCTTCAGTTTCCACAACAATGCCAAACCAAGCCTTTCTCTTCTACTCCAAATAATTCCTCCCTGCAACTCCTCTGGAGCATCCATAGCGAGTGACCCTGGGGGCACAGAGACACAGGGTCACCTGGCACTGGCACCCCCTTTTCTGCCAGCTGCACCCACGGCTGCCCAGTGCCAAGCAGAGTCCAGACACCTGGAAAAAAAACATCTGGAAAAGAGATGTCTCCTTCCTGCTCTCTCCATGCTCTCCATTGGGCAGTGTCGTGTGGAGCTGCCCGCAGTGACTGCAGCCCAACAGTTATGTATAGCTAATTATACTGGCTAATATGGCTTCCACATTTAAGTAATTATTGTAATTGCTGGTGGGTGCTGGTAGTCACTCTGGAGAGGAGAGGTGATCTGTGAGATGCTGCGTCTGAAGACACGGGTGACAACACGGCTGAGACAGCAACTTTGGAGGACACGCCCAGCTGCTCTTATCACTGTTTGTAGTGTGTCTTCAACCTTTTCTTACAAAGCACAAAAACTGCACGTGTTCCTTCTGCCTGGCCTGCCAGAGGAAACCTTGCGCTCCCTCCAAAAAGCCCTCAGATGTCAAATTTGCAAGCCTTCCATGAAAACACATCAATGCATTTCTGTACTGGCTTATGAGACTGAGGACAGGAGAGGGGGAAATTCCTCGTTTGACTCTTTACTGTTTTCCACAGGCATGTGGTTAACCCTGGATGACTCATAAACATGAAACATAACTACATTCTGGAAAAGTCACAGATCTGTGGATTTAAAACACCGTGCAACGGGCTGGCATAGGGAATACCTGCCTCTGGCTACAGCCAGGAGGCTCTGCAGGGTGTTTGGTTTTCTCCACCAGCTCAAAATACTTAAATACTTCTGCTCCTCAGCACAGTGGGAATATGCCAGAGTTCAGCAGCTCTGGCAAATGGATTTGGTGCTGTGGGCAGAGGCAGCTTGGAGGCACAGACAGATGCAGCACAGTTGTGTCTGATAGCCCACTGACAGGGCACTGAAGCACACAGCCATGAAAGAAGGGAAATGCACTAGAATCTGATCAAAGAGAAACCCAAACCCATTTGTTTTTTCAATGAGAAAGTGAAGTTTGCTCCTGCTTAACTGGACAGTCACAGACAAGACACACATCGGCCTTGTGTCAGCAGTGGATCTGGACCAGAGTTGCAGGAATCACGCCAAGTATTGATTTTGTTGTTTCTTATCCTTAGTTCTTGGTAATCTGTGAATCTCTGAGCTTCCAAGAGACTGGGCTGCCCACAGCTTGCCTTCAGCACCGCTGGAGCAATTGTTCCAGAACAAGATGCCAAAAAGAAAAAAGCCTGGGAGTAGCGGCAACGCAGAAGTGTGATTTCTGTTGCTGCTGTTCTGAAGAAATGGCACAGCAGGCCCTGCCTGGGAAACCCACTGCCTTCCCACCACCTGTCCCTTCCCCCTGGGTACAGCCTGATGGCAGGGAGGTTCTGCTGCTACCCAAAACTCCCGTTCCCTGCTCAGCTGGGGAAGGCAGTGAACTGGAGTTCACTTGGCAGTGAGCTCCCAAGGCTCGCTCAGGGTGCTGCAAAGCTGTTCCAACACATTTAGGGGGGAGAGAGAGAGAGACAGAGAGAGAGGGAGGGAGGAGCAGGCACCCAGCCATGGGTTGGGAGAGCCGCTGCCGGAATACACCGGGGGAGGAAGCAGAGGCCAGGTGGAAAGGCAGTGCCGCAGAGCAGCACCTCGGCTCGCTGTGCCCCGTGTGCCGGCACGGCTCCGCCGGGAGCAGCAGGGAGGGCAGGCAAGTGCACAGCCCGCTTCCCCTTACACAGCCATCGCCACGGAGAAGCAATTGAAAGCGGTTCGGAGAGGAGACAAACGTAACGTTGTTCAATTAATTACCTATGAAGCCTCACTGCTGGCAGGAATGATTTATGAATGTTTCAGTGAAATTCATTTTGATACAAACACAGCCAAGGATGTTTTAAGAGCTGGGCTCTGCAGCCCAAGAGCTCTAAAATGAAACGGAACCGCCTTTTTGTTTGCCCACGTTGTGAACAACACAGAATGCAGACGGCGCTAGCACTGACTGATCAGATTTTTTTATATATATATAATTTTAACCTAAAATCAGGATTTTATGTCGATTGATTGACGCCGTCTCAGCTCAGCCTGTCAAACTGATATCCACCAATTAAAAATGCAGCCGCTACCCTGGTCAGCCTAAGCAACTCTGTAGCACGCTGTTCGCATTCCAGGTGAACAAACAGGTAAGCACCAAATGCAAACAAACGAATTCCAGGCTGACTCATGGAAAACCTAATCTATTCCAACAGCAGAACCTGCTTGGGGTTCAGTTCGCTCTCTGCTTTGATGCTGATATCTTCTAACCCGCCAGTGCTTGACGAGTGCCTCCTAGCTAAACAGAAGATTTTGTTTGGAAAAACTTTCCTGAGGCCCTTTTCCATAATTGCTGTCTATTTTCTCTGTATAATCTCTGGAAGGACCTTTCTCTTCAATTCAAACACACTGCTTTTTAAGAGTACTGTTGGTTTTTTTTTGGTTTGTTTTGTGGTTTTTTGGTTTTTTTTTTGAGACAAAGAGTTGTGGTAAGCTTTGCCTTGATCTTAATTTCTTCCTCCCCACCCTCCTAAAAACAGGATTTCTTTTTCCTTCCTAGATACTGCTCAACTGGGACCCATTTCTGGGTTAGACTATTCTGATCTGTGGAAATAACAAGCGGGACAAAAAAAAAAAAAAAAAAAAAAAAAAAAAAAAAAAAAAAAAAAAAAAAAAAAAGCGTGAGAATACAACCAGCAGCCCGACAAATTTGGGTCACACAGAGAATCCGCTAATCCAACAGCTCAGCGAGCAGAGAGACAAACCCAAACTCCCTTGGCGGTGACTCCATGGCTACCTGGGTTTAGGATTAGCTGAGCCCCAGGCTGCTCCAGGGCTTTATACCTGCAGCATCGCACATCTTAAAACATCGCTGTAACACCGTCGCCAGAAGGCAGACTGCGCTCCGAGATGAGTCCGTAAGCTAACGCGGGGCTCCAGCCGCCCTACCTGCGGGTACCGCTGCGGGCCCGGCCCCATCGCCAACGCGGGGAGCAGGGAGCCACAGCCGGGCAGAGCCCAGGCTGGGGATCGGGAGAAGGAAAGGGGGACAAGGATCGCCTGTGGGCCGGCCCTGATGCACAGGCTGGCACCCCGCCATCCGCTGCGGAGTCGGGGTGCTGTGCGCAGGCTGCGGCCCGCAGGGTGCAGCCCCTTTCCCTGAGGCGATTCCCCGGGGGCGCACCCTCCCAGCTGCGGCCCCTCCTCGGAGCGCATCTCTCCGGCCCCGTGAATCCCCCCGGGGGGGCAATCTCCGTGCTACCGGGGGGGAATCTCCAGCCCGATAAGCCCCCCACGGCGAGGGGGCCGTAAGCCTTGCACCCCTGAGGGGAGCATCCCGCGGGGCCGGGGGCGGGGGTCCGCGGCTGCTGGGCCGGGCCCGGCTCGGCGATCATGCGCACACCGCCCCGCACCGCACCGCACCGAGCCCCCCGGGCCCCTTCTCCCCCCGGGCCGCCCCCTCCCGCCGGGCCCGGCCCTACCTGTGCCCAGCAGAGCGGCGAAGGCCAGGAGCAGCCCCAGGAGGCGGCGGCCGGCCATGGCGCGGCGGGGCTGTGTCTGCCGCGGGCTCGGCTCCCGTCTCCGCCGGGGCGGGACGCGGCCGTGAGGGGCGGCCGTGAGGGGCGGGCGCTCGGCGCCACCGCCCCCCGCCCTCCCCGCCCCGGCCCCGCGCAGGGCAGAGCAGAGCAGGGGGTGTCTGCCGGGAGATCCCGGGGCATAGCCGAGCCCTCTGGCTTTTTCCTCTGGCCCCGGCGCTCATCCTTCTGTCGGGCGTGAGTGCGGCTGCCGCCTGCGTCCGTCCCACACCTGCTCAGCGGAGCGGGGAGATGCGGGCGGCAGAGAGCGGTGGGGAGCGCGCAGGGAAGGAGGGCGGGGTCGGGACTGCTGCTGCTGCTGCCGGGCCCCCGCCGTCCGGCACCCCCGGCAGCCCCAGCCCGGCGGAGCCCCCGATGCCGCCCCCGGGACACGGGAGGCCGCAGGGGTGCTGGGATGGGCCGGTGGTGCGGGCCTGGCTGCTCTGCCCTGCTCCCGGGAAAGTACAGAAGGACAGGGGGAAGGAGCTGCTGCAGGTTCGCCCTTTAATGCCAAGTGTTTAACGCGGAGGTGACGGAGCTGTGGAATTGTTGGCTGGAAGCGACCTCTGGAGGTCTCCAGCCCAAAGGCCCCAGCGGAGCGGGACCCGTGGACAGCAGGTTACATCAGCCACAGCACGCCCGAAAACCTCCAGGGCTCAGAGCTCCCCTTCCTCCCTAGGGATCACCAATGGCCCTGCTGTCCCGCTGCCTTGGCAAGAAGATTCTCCTGGGTCCATCTGTCCCTCCCACTGACCCGTTAGCCCCTCCCCAGCTGTGTTGGCTCTGTCAGGTTAATACTGCCCTTGAGGAGCTATAAACTACCCTTAGATTTGCCCTCAGCCGCCTCCTCGCTCAAGCAAACAAGTTTCCCCTTGTACACCGGGCTCTGGACCCTCTCCTTCTCTATGGCTCTTTTGAACGGGGGTAGGGAATTGTTAGTAACAGGGTAAACATCTTCTTTGTGATATTAATAGGTTGTTTTGCTGCAGAAAAGGGGATGAGGATACCTCCTATTTTTAGGAGGTATTCCTGAAGCTTTTTGGGGACTGAGAGCCTGAAGAAGTGTCTGGGTCATCGTAGTCCCCTGTCACCTCACAAGCAGCTGGTACACACTGCTGTTCACAGCTGCTCCAGCCCAGTGTCAGGACTGCCTTGGCTCCAGAAAGCCTTTTTTTTTTGTCCTTGGCGGAAACATTACCTGAAAAGACAGTAGGGAGACCATGATGGGGCAGGGGGGAGGCGGTCCTGTCCTCTGTAGAAGCGCCTGGGTGGAAGGATGCGGTGGGATAACGGGGAGAGGGATGCCGTGTTGCTGACTTTCATCTGTGGCCGCAGAGCAAACTGCAGGCTCCACAGTGCCTTGCCCTGGGGAGGGGGCAAGATCTTTCAAACCCACACTGAGAGGGTTTCTGTGAGTTTGTGCGGTTGGGCACGCTCGTGTCCTCGGAGCTGCAGACACTCCTGTGCCGTGGAATTCCCTGCTACTGCAGCAGCGAAGGGGACTGACAAGGGTCCCAGCTGCAGAGAAGCGATGCTGGAGAAGATGCGCTTCAGCTTCTACCCTTGGCCGTCTGTCCAGCCACAATACTGCCTTCTCTCCCTGTTTGTTACAAAGAGAAATTCAGGATTACGGCCCCGTTCTTGTCAAACTGAAGGAGAGTAGCAGGACAGCATTTGTACCTTCCCAGTCTGGTTCCCAATAACCTCTCCGTGCGCTATTTGCATTTCAATGGCTTTCCAAGCCTCCGGTAATTGTTGGGGGAGGAGGCGGGTAAAAAGGCTATTATTATATTAGCGTTTGGATCAGCTTTAGCAAGCCTGAAGGCATGAGAGAGCACCGCGCAGCTGATGCAACCCGTGACAGTACATTGTTCGCCGTTCCGTGTGAGCCCGGGGTGTGTACGCACCGATGCCTGGGAGTTGATTCATAATTACAAAGAGATGCCTTGAATGTAGCTTTGAATGGGCAGGGGAAGGCAGCGGCAGTGCCGCGCTCCGAAGCTGGAGGGGAAAAACGGGGCGGTGCAGGCCAGGAATTCATCTTGGAATCGCTCATCCGGCTAAACCCGCTGGCACCCGAGGGTGCCGTCCCTGTCTGGTCTCGCCCAGCTGGAGCTGGAGCCTTGTGCAGCCGCCACAAGTTGTGGCTTTAAGGAGGCCGAGCCCAAGGCAGCTGGAAAGGCTGGGCTCCGGCCAGCAAGTGACTCAGCATCGCCTGACCTGTGCCCGGGAGCCGAGGCTATTCTTGGTTCGGGGGCTGTGTTTAAGGCAGCTGAGCTTAAACGCTTCCAAAATCGCAGCGCAGAGGGTGTGTTGGGAGCCCCGAGCACAGCAGGGGATGTGTTGGGAGCCCCGAGCACAGCAGGGGATGTGTTGGGAGCCCCGAGCACAGCAGGTTGTTTCGGGGCTGCGGTGCCCGTCGGGTCAGAGCGCTCCGAGCTCCGCGGAGATGTGGCTGCCCCTTTTCTTCTCCTGAGCTAGATTAAAGCTGTGGTCTTGAAACAGTCGTCAGAGAAACTCTCAGTGGAGGAATAGACTCGCTTTCCGTTGTGTTTTAACAGGTGTCATGCTCAGCTCTTCTTGCTGCCGTGGAAAATTTGCTCCTTTTTTTTTTCTATATGAGCAAAAAGATGAGAAGGGGAAGTAATGACTGGGAAAGGTAATACTGGATCACACAAAATTCGGAATCTTTTTCTTCCTAAATCTATTCAAATAATTTAGCAGGCTCAGAACGTGTAATCCGTTAGATCTCAGAGCCCCTCACAGGCACTAATCAATTACCCTCGGTGAGTGACAGACCCAGAGAAAGCACCAATTTAGCTGCTACTGAGGTGCTGCTGTTTTAAAGGCAGAACGAGCTGTCATGTAGCAACGCACAGCCTTGCCACACCGGTTATCTGGGGTGGAAGAGGAAAATACACCATTTAAAGCGAGTCATTTCAAGGGCTGAACCACGTTTTGACCTCACTCTATCTCCTGCCTGAGGTATTCTTTTATGGCAGCATTTTCAAATACAACAATTGTTTTTTAAGTAAAAAAAAAAATTGCCAATTTGGGGGGGAGCTTTTAAATTCTTTAATGAAGCTGGAATGCATTTGGCCAAATTTTCTAGATGCCTTGTTTTCGAAAGTCTTGATTAAGTTATGAGGGAAGGGAAGGGAAGGGAAGGGAAGGGAAGGGAAGGGAAGGGAAGGGAAGGGAAGAGAAGAGAAGAGAAGAGAAGAGAAGAGAAGAGAAGAAGTAGGAGATGGGAGCTCCAAGCAGCCGAGCCTGCCCTGGTCAGCACCCCGCGGCTCCAGGACTCGAGGCTATTCCCGGGCTCTCCAGCCCCAGCTGCATCACCGCGCAGAAGGAAGGAGAAGGTTTTCCTGAGCCGTGGGCTGGCGGATCGCCACGCAGCCGCCTCTGGTGCTGTGCCAGAGCTGACATCCAGCAGACTTTTCTCCTCCGGTGCCAGCAGCTGAGCGGGAGGAAGCGGCTCGGGGGCTGCGGGACGAGGCTCCCCCAGCCTGCGGCGTTCTGTGCTGGCTGCGCAGGGAGTTGCACAGGGTGCAAGTCACGGCTGAGTAGAGCTCCCTATAAACAACAGCCTTACCTGCTCCTCACCGCCTGCCAAGTGTCGCTCTACTCATCCCGGAGAGCCTCCGGTCTGTTTCCTTGCAGAACCGATGCTTTTAGGGAACATTTGTGCAAGGGAATTTTAAGTCTGTCAGCTCTCTGCCAACACTAGCTTGTCTAGACTGCTGCTATAACCAAAGGTGAGAGGTGGGTTCCTAATTACAGTTAATCACACCCTAAAAGATCCCTTGTCTGTATGGAGAGCAGGGGCACCTTACATAGGTGATTAAAATGGGTTTGACTGTTCCCTGTTGTGTGCTGGGGCTGCAAACAAATGCCTCGCCTTGTGTAAATCAAATGGCTCAGCCGCACTCTTAAAGGAGAAATGTTAGTAGTACTCAGATGGAAATTAAGTAGAGAGTGCACTTTTATTTTTTTTTCTTTTTTGGCCAGTCCCCTGGGAACACCTGCCAAGCATTTCCTCTCATTTCAAACCTGGTTGTTCCTGCTGAGAAAGTCTGGTGGAGATTCAAGTCTGGGTCAAGGTGAGTGCCTGGCTCTTCATCAGCTGTCTGTGCCATTTGAGAGGGAAAGAGGTGAGGAAGGCAGGCAGCAGGCTGGATGTGAGGAGTGGTGTGCTCCTGCAGGAATGAGAACAGGACTGCTTGGGTATGGTTTATGTACCAATGAAATGCACCTGCAGGCACCCAAGCATCCGTGTACAGGTTTAGAACAGAAACGTTGAAACATAAACTAAACGGGGGAAAATTAATTATTCTGGCCTCATTCCCTGCAGGATGACAGGCAGTTGGTTAAACCAAGGGGTTTGTGCACCTGTCTGAAGCTGGAGTGGGCAGCACAAGCCCTGCTCCCTGTGTGGAAGGTTTCTGAGAGTCACTAAAGCTGTTGCCTGGACAGGCTCAAGCATCAGTGATGGGGACTTCAGCATCAGCTTGACCAGGCTCTCCCCTTTTTTGGGAGCACAATTGGAGCTCACAGGGTGCCAAACAGGAGCTGGCATGGCCAGGCTGCTCCTCTCCCACTTCCCAGCACTGTGGCTGGGAGCACTCTGCTCCAGAGCCAGGCACTGCTGGCTTTTGTCAGAATAACTGTGACCTTCCATGGAAGGATGCTGGGCCTTTGGGCTCAATTCACATCTCTTGCAAATGCCTTAGGAACTCATATTTGTTCCTGAAAAGCAGACAAACCTGGTATTTTCTGTGGGTTGATTTTTTTTTTGTTTGTTTGTTTGGGGGGGTTGTTTGTTTGTTGGGTTTGTTTTATTTTTATTTTTTTTTTTAGTTTCCACCAGGGGCAGAAATTGTTGGCTGAGAATCTGAGGCCTGAACCCAAAAAAACCCCCAAAACGCCCCAACATATCTCAAGAAGCAGTGTAACTGCTCTGGCCAAGGTTTTTTGTTTTTTCTTAGCCCACTCCAGAAGTCTGCAGAATCCAAAAGGGGCTGCAGAGTGTAAGGTGACGTTCAGTGTGTCAATGAACAGCTGTAAAAAAGCTTTTCTGCCTTTCCCAGCAGTTAATAACCTCATTGCACAGAACTTCAGTTTTTCAGAAGGACCTCATGTGATTTTTGGCTGACTGAGGTGAGGACTGGTGAGGAATGTTCATAGTTACAAATGGGGAGAATTTTTATTTTTTTTTTTTTACGGGAAAAACCCCAAAACCCTTAGCTAAACAAGCTTGCTTTACCAAAATCTTTGTTCCTGTTGCTGAGAGTGTGCAAGTGCATAAAGCAGCCTTCTTTGGACTGAGGAGTGTGGAAATTGGAGTGCAGAACAGGTAATGTCAGGGCAGTTTAGGTGTCTGTGTGGGATCTTTCCCTCAGACTGGCCAGGGGTGATTTATGTGCCTGGGTTGGCATAATGGCAAAGAGCAGGTACAACTCAGGGCTGACACTGCTTGGGAGGAAAGGGTGTTTATTGCCAAATTCTGGATGCTGCAGAAGAGAGATGAGTCTGTCTTCTTGGCTCCTAAACCTAAGGGAGACTTATCACAGCTAAATTATACACGTCCCTTGGGAAGGCTTTTGAGGCCAAAACCACTAAAAACCCCAGACTCTTTCATCTAAATACAGTCCTAGGAAATCACCAAAGGCTCAATCTAATATGCACTCTCCCTTGGACAATGTTGTCCCTCTTTTGTAAATAAGGGTTTGCTTGATTACTCAACCTTCTACCTGTAATGGAAAAGCTCCATTGAGTAAAACAAAAGTTATGTACAAAAAAAAAAAGGAAACTCACATTTTATTCTGAAGTTATTGCACGTGGGTTGTTTGTTTGGGTTTTCTTTAACTGCACCACAAAATTGTGTAATCGGGCAGTAATTTTATATCAAACATTGTTACAGGTTCTAAGTCCTGTTGAAAAGGTTCTTTCTCTGTGGATCTTCTGTAAATGAGAGGGAGTTAAGAACCTGAAGTGCTGGAGAGGGAAAATTCTTCCCCAAATGCAGAGATGTTCCCTTGCTGGGACCATTCCTCACCACAGGCTGGTGATCTCTACCACGTTAGCTGGATGGACATGAACTTGATACTTTTCATGTAGTATTATGGGAATAATTTCCCTTTTTATCCAACTCTGGGGATAAATATTAAGTGCTGTTACGTGTGACTTAAAGCTAGGAAAAACTGATAAAATTCAGGCCATTTTCCCACAGCTTCTGTTGTGCTTGGAATGGTCTCCACCCTAAGGAGTCTGTGACCTGACCCCTGCTCGTGGCCCACGAGTGTCAGGGGTTACTCAGCCTACTCCTGAAGGAGCTTATCTGCTGACAAACCCAATTGTTTCTACTGCTCATGTCACAGAGAGGTTCTCCAGGTGCAGCACAACTCCAGGGCTAGCAAAAAGCAGAGCTGGTGGGTGTTTAACTGTTGACTTAATGAACAGAGAAAAATCTTGACACTATTTTGACACATGCCTGACGTGCTGCTGTCTTAACACTCGTGTGCCTTTGAATTTCCTTCCTGTCTTCATTTTAACTCTTTTCCCTCTTGCTGTTGCTGTACCATAACACTTTCCTTCTCCCCTTTCCTCCCCCTATATTCCTTAACACCTTCATGATTTTGGGGGGGAAATTAGCAGCCTTGTCCTGGTCTGCATCCAAGCAGGACGTGTGCAGCAGTAACCAACCAGCTGAGATGCAAAAAGCCAACTGCTCTGCAGCAGAGTGGGCTGACAACTCAGGCAGCCCTCCAGCTGCTGGGAGGTGATTGCAGAGTCTAAATAAACCCTGCCCGTGGTGGAGAAGAGAATCAGCTCCTCACCAGCACCAGCCTTGGCAGAAAGCACGTGAGAGCACAGCTGTATCCATGCCTAGCACAGTGCCACTGAAGTTTTGTCCTCTGCTTGTCAGTCCAGGTGCTCTGGGCAGGCCTAGAAGGGAATGGTGCTAAACATCTGACAGCCAGAACAGGCTCTTATTGCTGGATCATAATATAACAAGCAGCTTTCATGCCCAGACAGAATTCCCACTGGTGTCAAAGGTTTTATTTCCACTGAGGAATTGGTAAGCGCTGTGGATTTTGGAATATTATCAACATTAAAACAACAGTCTGGACTGTGTTTTCCCTGCTGTTGTCATGTGAAACACTTAGGGGTGACTGTAAGTGTAAGTCTCTGGTACTATTTCATTTTGTTCATTTGATGGCAGAATAGCTGTCTGCTCTGTTAATTGATTTCTCCTGCTGTGCTCGGTCTTTTCACACAACACTGGGGAAAAAAAAGGTCTTCAAGAGTGAGACAATGTAGCACAAACCCAGAAAAGTTGTTAGAGGGACCCAGGGGAGGCGAGAGGTTTGGAAAGCTGGATTTATTGTTTAAAAATGGTTTTGCCATAGAACACAAGAGCAGAGCAGCTGAATGGCAGGAGCTTGCCTGACCTGCAAACTGGAAACCCATCATGAAATTCTGTGATAATTCACTATAAACAGGTCCCTAAGTGATGGGGAAGCTGTTTCTCTCCCACTCAAAGCTGCCACACCTTTTTACCACCGGGATGAGATCTGTGCTGTCTCCTGCAGCCCCACTCAGGGCTCCTTGGGCTGGATTCATTCCTGCTGTGCTCGGGCTGGGAGCAGTTCCTCGCAGGTGAATAGCACTGATGGTAATTAAGTTTTCATTCCCCGCATCCTGAGCCAAGTGCAGAAGTGTAAATATTGTTCCTGCTGTTTTACAGGTGAGGGGAAGGCGTGTGGGGAGGAATGTGATTAGTCTGGAGAGCTCGGCCCCGTGCTCTCGCTGTGAACTGAGCGGCTTGCACTGAGGGGGAGACCTGAGAGAGGCTGCAGAACAAGACCCCCGTGTTATTGCTGCTCTGGGAAAGGCTGAGGGCCCCAAAAATCATAGAATGATTTGGGTTGGAAGGTACCTTTTAAAGGTCAGCCAGTCCAAACATCAGGTTGTTCAGAACCCCATCTGACCTGGCCTTGCACGTTTCCAGGGATGGGGCATTTCCCACCTCTCTGGGCAACCTGTGCCAGTGTTTCACCACCCTCATTGTAAAAAAAACCCTTTCCTTGCCTCTAGTCAAAGTCAACTCTTTTAGTTAAAAGCATTACCCCCTGTCCTATCACAACAGCCCCTGGTGAAATGTTTGTCTCCATCTTTACCCTTTAGGTACTGGAAGGTGTTTAAAGGTCTCCCTGGATCCTTTTCCCTCTGGTCACCTTCATGGCCCTTCTCTGGTCCTGTTCCAGCAGGTCCATGTCCTTCCTGTGCTGAGGACCCCAGAGCTGGACAGAGTGCTTCAGGTGCCACTCTCTTGGCTCCCTGGAGAACACCACCAGCTTTGATTCGTGTGTCTTTAAGCTGTTGCCTGTCAAACGTTGTGGGCAGTGCACCAGAGCCCAGGCTGGTGGGGCTCTCACTGTGCTTTTCCCAGCTGTTAGACCCAGCTCTCACCACAATTCTTTCCATCTCTCCACGGCCCAGGACAGTTCTTGGCCCCTTGCTGCTGGCTCTAATGGTCTGTGTGTCTGGTGTGTCTGTGTGTGTTGTGACTCCTTGGAAAAGCTCAGTGCTCTGAGCCTACTGTCTTCCAGCTGCAACCTCTGCCATGCCTACTCCTCCCATCCTTTTTGCTACATCAAAGCCCAGTTTGTGCTGTGAGGGGAGGATTTCTCTGGTATATTTACACTTGTAAAGGAAGATTATTTTTTTTTCCCCCCTTGTAAGTATTACGGCACTTCTGTTGCTTCTGTGCTGGCCCATCTGTGCACCATTTTCACTTGTACTGACTCATGTTCACAGAGTAGTAGGAACTGTCTGTAAGTGTTTTAGTTTCTTGGTTAGAGTGGGCCCATTCTGCTTTCCTGGTTAGCTCAGAGGCAGATGTGTGCTGGGGTTTCTTTTTTCCTAATGACACCTCTGGACTCATATTGCGTTGGTAAAAATATTAATGAGGTAATTTTCACTTTTCCATTCAGATTTTTCAGGACTTCCTGTGTTTCTAGGGTTTGTTCTCTGCAGCCAGATGTGCTCTCTGCCTGTTTTCTGCATGGCCAGAAATCACTGGGTGTGCACCCCCTCTGACAGTGGGTAACAGCATCTTTTGCCTGTCATAAGGTTTCAACTTCAGATATTCCTGAAGAAGGAAACTTTAGGTTGTTCATGCAGGTTGCATTCAGCCCCCTTGCATTTCAGAGTAGACAGAAGCTGTTTACTGAAGTGCTTTTGAACGTTTTGACTTGTCTTTGCTGCTCCATGTGCACCCAGGGTTATCTCCACTGCCTACAGGTCAGACTTGGCTCTGTGGCCAGGCTCATCACAGGCTCTTCTCAGTAGCTGCTTCTCCTGTGTTCACTGTGTCCTGCTCAGCTTGAGCTGCCTCCAGCTCTCTTCTGGCCTGGTGCCTTCAAAAGAACCTGCAAAAAGGGCAGGTTTGCAGTGAAAGCTCTACCAGGGCCTGCAGCTGCAGAAGTGTCCTTGGTCTCTGCTGGATTCTGTGTGTGTGTGTCCCCTCACTGCTGTGTCTGGCACAGTGGGACACAAAACTTGCTCAGCACTGAGGGTAATCAGAGTTAAATACATATGAGTGTGTGTGTATGTATATACATGCCTAGACATGTTTATATATATTTAAATCTGAGGCTGAAAACAGCCAAATTGTGATCCTTCTCTCCCCCTGACAATATGAAGAGACAGAATATGAAGTTTCACAGCGTTCAAGTCTGCCAGTATTTCAAGGTGCTGCTTTTAGAAGCATGGAGTGGTGAGAACATTTCAGTAAATTACAAGAAGACCCTTTTAACAGGGGCAAAAGAGAATCTTTTTCCTTAAATATATTCTTGGGCGAGACACAAGCCATTTCAGCCAAAATGAAAGAGTTTAGCCTGAGGCTGAATCCAGCTGGAGAAATTTTCAGCCTAAACAATTAGTTATAGATGAAGTTATGAGCAACCAAAACTGGAGTTTCTACAACAGACACGTGTAATTACAGCAGCACTTTCAACTCTGGAACACTGGCACTGGTGTCAGTGCAGGTTCTTGGGTGACTCTCTCAGGAAGGCCTGGCAGAGCTGTGAAACCCTGGCTTGCTTTTTTGAGGGAGCAAACATTTCACATCAGAAATAACCTTCTGCTGGAAGAGGAATTAACTGGTGGCTTTCAGAGCAGTGTCTTGTCTGTGTTTGGGGTTTACCCAGGGCCAGGTTTAACCAGGCTGTTATGTTCCTGTTGCACGTGGGAGGGTGTAATGAAGAGAGAGCCTCCTGTGACAGGGAACAGCTCAGGCATGAGGAGCTGGGATAGCAGAGATTAATGGGGCTGCATCCTGCTAGCAGCATCCCCATCTGAGCAAGGCTTTCCTGGGAAATCAGGAGGTAACCTCCTGGTGATGGAGCTTGTCTGTGGTAAAAGAAGCTCCTTGCTTAGCAGGGAGAACACATCCAGAGTGCGAGTGTGTCCTGAGTGGATGATTCCTCATGGAGATGCTCATGCCACACACAAACACGTTTCAGAAGATTGTGCACGAGGAAATATTCCTCACTCTGGCTGCTAAACTGAGCTGCTTGTGAACCCTTTCAGCAGCAGAGGTAGTGCTGACAAATAGTCATCTTCGGTGATGAAAGGAGCGCAGGTGAGAGGAAATTCTGTGGGAGGAGATCCCGCTCTGAATTCCTTGTGGAAACCATAATTATGTGATTCAGTGTAGAAAGGTATTATGAGGGTTTCCAGCGAAAGCTATGAAAAAAAACACTTAGGGAAGCAGCCTACAGACGAGGCTGCTCATTCAGACCTTATCTATTCATGTGGGAGCGTGGAAATCTTAGCACTCTGCCTTATCTCCTCTCCCCCGGGAGATCAGCGTAGAGAGAGCCTGACCTCTCGCTCACCGTCTCAAATCAAACCTGCTGTAATAGTGGCTTTGGCCATGCTGTGCCTCAGTCACTTAATGAAATAATTTATTTTTTTTTTTTCCTCTGCCCTTCTGGGCAGAAATATGTCCTGCCCAAACACCACTTAAGTGATACCTGGAAGATAGCTGTAACTGAGAAGAGCTGTGGTAGAAACATCCTCCCTTTACTCCCTGCAGGCTTTCCCTGCAGGTGCAAGGGCTTGGCACGTTCAAGGCAGTGGAAGTTTGTTCTCTCTCACTGGGGCAGTTCCTGTGTTGTTTATGAAGAGGATCCCTGTTTTCCCTTGCTCCTGGGCTCCTGCAGTTCCCTGCAGGTTTAAATTAACTTTGATTCGATGTTTATTAAAAGCAGGCAGCGCGAGGAGAGGCTCAGATCTGGAATGGATGTTCTCCAAAAACAAGGGCACCTCGGTGCCAGCACAGGGTTATCCATACAAACAGCTCTCAGCCAGAGCCAGCCTGAATCTGTTTTGCTTTCTCACACTTGGAGCTGGTGTATTTTAAAGGATATCAAGCAGCAAATGCGGCAAAGGGGAAAAATTGTTGCAGACTGTATTTGGCAGAAACCCAGCGAAGATAAAATACCATACGTTCTGTGCAATGAGCTCCTGCATAAATGATTCATTCACTAGAACACAGCTGGGGTCAATGCCTTCTATTTGAATAGCCCAAAGTTATGCAAATATTTTATGTGGATTTTCTAAAAAAAAAAAAATATGGGGGAAAGACAATATATAACGTTCCAATAAAAAAGCTCTTTATCTAAGTAACTTCTAAGAATCAAAATCCCCCAAGAACAGTGCCACTGTGTTATACACACGTGTACAGCAGCAAATGACAAGATATGCCCCAGAGATGCAAACTCTGGAAAGATTGCTTGTTTTCCTTTGTTTTGCCAGCCAGCTCTGTGTTACAAATCAGTTGTGTTGTGGAGATCTCACTATTTCAAAATATCAAATTGCTAATTAAAGAAACTACTCAAGGAAACTTTCCAGTAGAACAATATATGCTGTGGGATAATAGTAGTCACTATTTCTTTAATGAGTTTCTTGCCTAACCAGAATTTCTTACAATACATTCACTGCAGCCATTCAGTTAGATTATTATGAATCACATGTGTATTATTTCTGATTTGGTATTAACATAAAAAAAAACTTCTGACGAACCATAGTCTTACAAAAACAGGTCTAGTGTATAGGATGGCAATAGCATTCCTGCTGATAGAGGGCTGGAAATGAAGGTCCTTATGCAACAATACAATTTAATGTGTTCATTTCAAAACCTAATTTGCAAAGGTGCTGTGAAACTACAGGTCTAACTGAAGCCAAGGAGGGGCAGGGAGTCTCTGGGTGGTTAGGTATGTCAATCCACAGCTTGAGCATTGCTCTGCACTGCAGCATTGCTTTCTGTGGGATCTGAACCAGCAAAAGGTCATGGGAGGGGGAAACCTTTCCTGGTGGTGTTCTCCTAACACGGTTGGTTGAGAGAGCAACTTGAGATTTGCTTAAACACTTACATTTTGCTGTAGTGAAGTAATTTAGCAGTGTCTTCCAAGGAGAGAGAGAGTGTGTACCAGACTTGTGAAGTGATGCAGGTAGATCAAGTCAAGGAAAGAGTAGTTTAGTTGTGTAGCAGAGATAAGAGCAGAGAACTTAAGATGCCTCTTAAATCCCTTCTTCCCCATTGTGTGAGAGTGTGGTGGTGAAAATGCTCCTTTCAGGTTCTGAATACAAGTTGACATAATGAGGTGAATTTCCAAAAATATTCCAAGAAGGTGGATAGCTTTTTCAGTGGCTCATTGGTGGTATCTAGGTGCCTCATTTGGTATTCTTGAAAATCCTTCCTGCCTGCTAAAGAGCTTCTCTAGTGTCTATTTTATTTTCTCTGGTGAACAAGAATGGCTCCTTGATCTCGGGTCTTGCATTTGCAAATAGCCATTCTTTGTGCTCCACTCAGATGGAGAGAGCAAACAACTATTTAAAGCAAGGAATGCAAGAGCTTGAAAAGTATAAAAGCAAAGTAAAAAGTATATAAAAGTATAAAAGGAGTTTTTCCTCCTCATGTGTTTGGAGAGGTTACCAGGCATTAGACAGGTAGTCCTTGATGAGTCCTTGGTTTGATCTGTAATATCTGACCACACAACCACATTCCACCTGTGGAATGATTGTTCCCCATCTGTCTTAGAAATCCTCTCTTGTAGCCTCTGAATGATTTGGCCTTTTCTTTGTCATCAGATGAAATGATAATGGTCGTGTTGGGATAATGGCTTTGGATGGTTCTTGCACAGCAGGTCCTCAGCCTTACACTGGTTACCATGATTTTTCACTCCTTGGAGCCAGACTTGGCTCCAGTGTGTAACAGGCAAGCCAAAATCTCAGTCCAGTCACTCTGCCCCAAACAATTCCAAAGTGTGGGTTGGATGTAGATTCTCTCTATGGAGCAAATCATTAGTCAGTGTTTGAAGAAGCAAATAAATGTTGATGGTGGGGCTCCTCCATCACAGAAGACAGATCAAGGAAGAGAGATGGAAAGGATCAAAGACCAGTATACCTGTCTGCCCTCCTTGGAGCCATCTTTGGGTGGCTTCTCTCCTCTCAGTCTGGAAGGCAAAGTAATGGATCTGAGAGTTACTGGGAAGTTATCTGGGAAGCTGTTGACATCTGGATGGTGGAAAGTGTAGAGACAAGAACTTGGTGAAGGGCAGCAAGGGACCACAGTGTCCCTCACCACTGACCATGGACTCCCTTGTTTTCCTTTGTTTAGTGATGGTTATTCCTGCACCTCCTCAGATGCTCTCCCCTTTCCTGCCTTCCAGAGCACTGCTCTTTGCATCTCAGTG
Organism: Phylloscopus trochilus trochilus; assembly: GCA_016584745.2. Taxonomy (NCBI): domain Eukaryota; kingdom Metazoa; phylum Chordata; class Aves; order Passeriformes; family Phylloscopidae; genus Phylloscopus; species Phylloscopus trochilus. The sequence continues at coordinate 2,550,786 of WQNJ02000046.1, read as the reverse complement.
GATTTATTCTCCTCCTTATCTAATTTTAATTAAAGCTCCTATCTCCCCCCCACCACATAATCAACTGAAGAAAAATGAGCTGGTAAGTCATTGTTTTTACCACTTTGGCAGCAAACAAATGTTATGTCTGGCATGCTCGGCACCAAGTCAGAAAATGAATCAGCAGCTGTTGTGACAGAAGCTTTTTCCTGAATGGGGAAACAGAGAAAGAAAGAAAGAAAGAGAACAGGCTAGGGGGAGGTTTCTGCAGTGGGCACTGCCAGCCCCTCATCACCATGGGGAATGTCTTTGCCCTTCCCTGGGGAAGGTGAGCAGGCTGCTGGAGAGCTCCCCTCACCCCTGAGGAGCAATGGGGTGGGACGGGGTGGTTTAGGGAGAGCAAGAGTCACCCAAGTCTTTGCAAGCCTTCCTCAAAGCCCCACTTCAGCCAGGCAGGCAGTGTGAGTTCATGCAGAACAAGAAACACCTATCTGTCCCTGCATGGCACTCTGGCATGGGCAGTTCTGTGCCCATCCATGGGAAAAAAAGATGAATTATTTCTTTGTGTCTGGATGGACTTGGATGATATTGAATTGTTTTAAGCAACAGCCTTGCATGCATTATACACAGCATGCTGTGACCTGCAAGGTCTTGGAAGAGAGAGTGGTTTATGGTACCCCTGATCACCTTCATCCTTTTGCTTTACCTCTTGGTTAACTTGTCATAAGGGCTGAATTTGCCCTGTGATGACCTTTGGTACCTGCTGATTCTTTTGCTGATTCGAACATTTGGGGGCACATGAAAAATGCTTTTGACTAATATTACAGCCTTGTTAATATATTGCAAACTATCTCCACAGGAGCAGCATCAAAGTTTTATCTGCTAAATAAATATTGCCAGGTTAAGCTAATACACAGAGTGGGTCTGGAAAAATTACCACCATGAGGCAGGCACGGGGTCCAGCTGGAGAACTCTACTGTTCAGCTGGATGATGCTCAACACTGGAGCTACAACAGGTTTGTCTGAGGCAGGGAACCAGCCTCTGCCTCTCCTTGGAAAAGGCAGCTTTTGCTAGGGCAGTTTTAAAGGTAACTGAGCCAGCTGGTGAGTGCAACCAGCGTCAGTAAAGTCCAAAGGGACAGTGTGTGGTTGCTAATCGGGGCAGAGGTTGGCCTGGGTTTCTGGAGACAATTGTCACACTATTTATAGCTTCTTTCATGCCAAACAGACAAGCAATATGTTTGTGCTTTCCCTGTACCTATAAACTCCCTCCTCACCTCTGGAAAATATGCCCACCCTGTCACATAGGTCAGGGCAGGGGTTTCTTCTGTGACACAGCTGGAGGGACTCTCTCTACCTCTGGTTTCCCTTTGCTGAGTGTGCAGTGTTGCTCACAGTGCAGGACAGGGCCTCACCATGCCAGAAACCCCTCCTGCTTTGGGTTGGGTTGGTTCAGGTGGGACGGGCTGTTTTTATGTTAATATGACAGAGCACAGTGATTATCAGAAGAATAAAGCCATGGGTCAGGTCTGTCTGACATTCTGTGTATCCACTGACAAGGTTTTTGGTGAAGCTGTGTGCTCCAAATTTCCCTTGCAGCTCCTTTTCCACCAGTGCTAGCTCCCTCATTCTGACCCAATGAGCCACTGGCTTGTCTGCATCATAAAAAACCTGAACTCCTGTGAAAACACCGGGCACAAAGAACCCACAGCTGCTCTTGGGCACCCAGAGAGAGGAGGAGAATGTGGTACTGACAGTACACAGCCACAGAAAGGTGTTTTCAGAGAGATTTGTTATTCACTGATGGAAGCGCTGATGCGACAGTCACAGCCTCAGACGTGCCAGTGCCTTGAGTCCTCAGTTACCCAGTTCATGTAGGAAAAGAACTGAGTCCTCAGTTATCCAGTTCATGTAGGAAAAGGACTGAGTCCTCACCCAGTTCATGTAGGAAAAGAACTGAGTCCTCAGTTACCCAGTTCATGTAGGAAAAGAACCTGAAGAATATTGCTCTAATAAGCATGTGGTTGCTTTTTCTTTAACTTTGGCTTTGTTTCATGAAATGCGTGGCTGCTGGATTTATAATCCACCAAGGGGAACCCATTAGACCTCACTTTCTAGGAACACTGCTTTTTATTATCTTACTGTATCATTTATTTTCTCATCCTGATCCTGCAAAATTTTACATCTGGATGCCGTGGTGCTCTTGTTGCTCAAGGGACCCCAGCCCTGCTGGAGCAGGACAGGACCCAGTGACAGCCTGACATTACCCCAGAGGCTTCTTAACTCCTGAGTAACTTCATCCTCAGCTGCTGAAGGTAATGGGAGGTGGACCAAAGGAATTTTTAACCTGAATCATTCCTGAGTGGGCTCTGAGCTAATTGATTCTGTTTGCAAAGGTGAAAAGGAGGAAAAGCTGTACTGTTGGTGAGCATGTGCCTGCAGAGGTGGTGTGGAGGCATCTTTTCCAGCCTGTATTTAAACTGTATTGTGCCTGATGCTGAAGGTGTTACGTGCACCTTGCTTTACAGGATTTACTGAAGTCACTCCTGATTTGCTCCAGGCTGTGATTTTTGTGAGAGGAAAATGAAGTTCATGGCTTGTCCTAAGAATCAAAATCAAAGCTAAAGGCAGGAAAGGTGCAGTGAGGTTTTGGGACTGTGTGTCTGTTGCAAGCCCCAGCTCTCTCCTGACCAAAGGCAGAGCCCATCTCCTCCAAACCCATCCCACTGTGCTGTGCTGGCAGCCCTGGGCTCTCTCACAGCAGCACCCCGGGCAAGGCTCTGCCATTTTTAAGGGATTCAGGATCAGGCTGGGGCTCCTGCACAGCTGCAGTGCCTTGCCCCTATTTTATGTTCACTGAAAGGTTTTTGAATGGACTTCAGAAGCCATTAGGCACCCAAAAGTCGACTTACACTTGCAAAATGTCTCTGGTTAATGTTTTCCTACTGACGCTCTGCTCCGCTCCCCGCCTGCCAGAGCTTCCTGTGACCTATTTGAAATATCACTCTCCTAAGTGAAAATGTGCCTCCCTTTCTCAAACTTGCAAAACTCACAAAAATAAATAGCCTAATTTGGCCAGTTAATAGCCCTCTCCTGGGGCTCCTCTCAGCAACTAAGAGGCCTTTTAAATACAACATTTGTGACTGCGTCATTAAAGCTCTGCATGATCCAAGCAGACTAAACCAAAAAAGAAAGAAATGCCTTATTTGATCTAAGTTTTCTTTTCTTTTAAATAGTGACACTAGAGACCCATTTATTTTTAATTACACAATTGCTTTATTAAAAGCCTAAATCCTGCGGTCCCTAGTCATTGCTCAGGCAAAACTGTTATCATTGAAGGAAGGACCTGTAGGAGTCAATCCTAAAAATAGGGCAGCTGACAAAGTGCCTTTCAAAATGAGTTTGCTTTATTTTTGAAGGATTTCCCAAGTCAAAGGGAACTTGTCTTCGCTTTGCTTTTCAGCTCTGCAGCAATTTGAAAACTGGATTTAGGAAAACACTCCAGAAAGCAAAACCAACCCCGGTTTTCCTTTCAGAGAGGCTCTGCTACCCTTTTTACCCTGAAACACCACCCTCTACAGAGCCACAGTAGTATTTACTGGCAGGAGATGTGCATGAGAGTTCACAGAATCATGGAATCTCCTGAGCTGGAAGGGCCCCACAAGGATTATCAAGTCCAACCCTGCACAGGACAGCCCCAGGCTCACACTGTGCTCCTGAGAGCATCATTCAAATGATTCTTCAGCTCTGTCAGGCTTGGTGCTGTGACCATTTCCCTGGGGAGCTGTCCCAGTGCCCGACCCCCCCCTCTGGGTTTTTTGGGAAGCCCACTTTGAGCCCTGCACCTCTGCAGCCCTGCCTCACCTGTGGGGAGTAAATCCAGCTGCTGGGAGAGTGGCAGAGGGCAGGATTGGTCCTGTGCCACTGATGCTGTGCTACACAAATGCATTTCTGTGTTTGGACTCCGAAGGACAGCTCTCCTTGCTGGATGAAGACAGTGCTGCCAGCAGTAGGAGAGTGAGCAGGCTAGCCAGCCACATATACTGGGTTATATTTCTGGGCTAAACTCCAAACCCTTCAATTTTATTATCTAATTACCCGACCAAACTCATTCATCTTTATTTTTCAGTCTTTCCCACAGACCCCAGTTAAAATGCAGCTTTGCTATCTGAAGTGCTGCCCAGGCACTCTCTGCTTGGAAAAAAAAAACCTCACGGTTTCTCAGCTTTATCCACTCAAACTGTGTTTTCTTAGTGTAAAGGATGAATGGCAGAAATCCCAGCCCTGATCAGCAGCAGAGGTCTGCATCAGGCTGTGCTGAGATGAAGGTGGCTGCAGGATCGTGGGCAACTGTACCAGGGGAAGCAAGAGAAAGAAAAGAAGCCTCTGTTTAAGTGTAGGCTTCATCCCCAGTGTGGGGTGTCATTTGATTGCACTCAGGCCTTTGTGGCGTGGTTCACTGCAATGTCTTTATTGCAAAGTACAAACACCAAGAGTTGGTAAATAAAAACAATGGGGGGAAAAAGTTAAACGAGACAGAAGTTAACGAGACATCAGGATTACAGCCCTGGACAATGGAGTCCAAAGGGAAAAAAAAAATACTGCTGTCCCATCCTTTTTCTCTGCGGGACATGAGCCCTCCCCACCATATGTTGCTGCCGTGTCGATGTAATCCATGTCCCATGCTGGGCCAGGGGCTCCTGCTCAGCACAACCCTGCCCCTGGGAGGGGCTTACCTTGCAAATACTCGGTGTTTTCTGTGCTCCTCGCCTCTGTTTCCTTCGGGAACTCACAGGCTGGCAGCTTCAGTGGGCACTTGGATAGGGCAAATCACTGCAAAACAGAAAACCTACCCCCAACCCCAACAGTGCTCCTGTTTGCTCTCCAGGTGGCAAGGGCTGGGCAGGGGGGAGAGAGGGGAGAGGTGGCAGATGCTGCGGAGCACCAGGCTGCTGCCTTGCCAGCTTGCTTTCATCTGAGGGAGGAGAGATGGATGCAGCCCCTCTCCCTCTGAGAAAACCCTCCTGGTGCTGCCTCCCACAGCAGCACAAACCCCACTGCCTTTGGGGGGCTGTGCCTGGCAGGAGCCTGGGGTGCTCAGCCTGCCCTCCTGGCCATCAGCTGCTCCCAGAGCCAGGATGAGCACAGCAGGAGCATCAGGAGGATGTTGGTGCTGGGCCATGCAAAGAGCCCGAGAGCAGGACCTGCTCAGCAGGGCTGTGGAGGTGTGTTGCAACCTAGGTAGGTGTGTGGTGGGAAGGAAAAGCCTAAATTCACGCTGGAGGAAAGAACCTTCTGGAGCAGAGCGGGTCCAGAAGGGTAAGCAGCTGCCTTGTAAACCATAAGGAGATGTTAATTGTACCGAGTGCTGCCCATGAAGGGTTTGGGGTTTAGCCCAGGACACAGGGCAGAAGGGTAAATGGAGATGGGTTTGGTCAGGAGAAGGGAATGAGCGTTGTCAGGAAGAGCTACAGCTGTGGTGATGGAGTGCTGAACCCTCAGTGTGCCTGGGGAAAAACCCACCAAGCTCCCAGGGTGTGCTGTGCTCTTGCAGGCTTCCCTCAGGGACTTGCACACGTGGCCCCAGGTCCACTCCTCCTGCACCTCTGGGGGCAGTGGTGCTTCTCACTTCAGCTCTACCAACCAGACACCAGCTGACTTGCTCTTCCCAGGTCTTTCTTATGATCTCTCCCTTTCTAGCTTTTACCCCCTGACCACAAGCAGCAGTACATTGGTACAATTAACACCTCCTTATGGTTTACAAGGCAGCTGGTTACCAGGGCAAAAACTGCACCCTTTCCTTTCAGTGTATTGACTGAAAAATCAACATTTTATATTAAAGGAAAAGAAAAATAATATTCTCTTGAGCCACAGTGAGTTACAGCACCATCTCTCCTGTAATCAAGATATTGCTGAATTATGGTGCTATAAACAAACGCTTCTGATATAACCACAAACACTGGGGGACATGTAACACATTGGCAGTATATTTCAAGTGACAAACTCATTTATTGTGGGGAGTGGAGGGAGAAAAAACACCTTTCCAGAAGCCACAGCAAGGAATTACAGCAAAGAATGACCAGAGCTTAAGGGTACAGGCTCAAAGTGATTCTAACAACCTGGCTGGAATAAAGCACTTTGAAGTATGAACAAGATTAGAGCAGTACCAGCAGTTCAGGAGGTGAGGATACAGGACTTGCTTATTCTCTCCTTTCAACTGGCATAAATCATGATTAATTCCGTAGCACTTAGCAGAACTGCCGTGCTGTGAGGCTGGTGTAAGGAAGTAGCTCCCAGGAGGGGCTGGGGAAGTGAGCCCACAGCTATCCCATAACCTTTGTGTGGAGGCTTCCCTGCTTGCAGGTGGGACTCGAGTAACAATCATGAATCATTAAGGTACAAAACTATCTGGGAGATCAAAGAGATCAGGAGCTTGAGGGTGAAAGTCGCTGGTGCCAGATGCTAAGGGGGCAGAGAACAGGCTGGGAGCTGCTTGCCAGAGATTTCATCTCTTGCTGTGCTCCAGGTGGCTGCTGGGTCACTCTGGTCAGTGGGATTGGAAGGGAGCCATTATCTGCCTCCTGCATGGTCTGCCAGCCCTGGTGTGTGGTGAGTACCAGCTCAGGAGACTTCTCTGCCCAAGCAGGGGGATTTCTGTGTGCTGTTTTACTGTGCTGGGCTGCTGTGGTAGTCACCTGCTGCCCAAGTTGTTAAATACATGTCAGTAGTGCCTCTCTAGGCTGTGAAGGGGACCAGGGATGGAGTGGGGGAAGCAGGGTGGGCTGGGCAGCTGCTCAAAAAGCACAAAAGGACATCTGTGCTGTGCAGTGGGAAGGGGAGAAGGAAATGGGGATATTGTCTCCCTTAACAAACCTGGCCCCTGGATAGGATAATGCACAGAACCAGCTGTGGTTGTGGTGCACACATGAGTCTGATCCTGCTGGAGCACTGGTGATCAGGAGCTACCAGTGCTTAAACCTCCTTGCCTGTGTCTCATAACTCCTGCATTTACACCAACATGCAGGCAATTCACAGGTTACCCAAGGCTTGCCTGGGCTTTGCAGGACTGACTTTGAAGTTAAAAAATCTAGACTGTGAGGTTTTAAGTGACCCAGCTGACACTGCAGGGGAGGATGATCAGGCTGCCATTGCTTCTGTAAGGCTGGGTTTCCAAACGTGCCTTTGCAAGGACACTGGGGTTCTCTGGCTTTAGTTTTAAGTGAGTTTCGAGTTGAGAGGGATAAAGCTTTGAGCAGTTCCACTGCAGAGTTTGTAAATGAGCACAAAAATGCATTGAATGGGAGCTGTTCAGCGTACAGACTTCTGATGGGTTTGACAGCACAGCTCAAAAGTTCCTTGAATAATAAGTCTGTGATTTCTGGCAGCCTGCAAGTGCTGAACTTCTTTGGATTTCAAAGCAAATAGATACATCTTAACAAAGACCACCTCATGTCAACTATCCTTAAAATTATAGCACAGAGACTGAAATAAAATGTGTGTACTTGTCTCTCCTGGGACACGACGGAAGGGGAAAGCATTATCAGAATTCTTTAAACTCATCTTAACAGTATTGAACCAATTATTTTGTTAAATCTGGGTTTGTTTTCTGCCTCTCAATGAGAACATTTGAAGTCTATCATCTCCACCATTTACGAGTTACCAGTCTGCAAGTGTAAAATTTCCAACTGGAACATATGGTATCAGAGGGAACAGGGGGGAAATATCTGATTGCTCATGCTCCCCAAACTCCAAGCCTACTCCATTTAGTATTTTGCTCACAGTTCCTGTAGGGGAAAATAAAAGAAATCATCTCTGATCTGAGACCAAGCACTGAACATTTCACCCTGAACAGGCTGTTTGAAAAACTTATAAGCAGCTGAAGAGGGAATAGAGTAGGAACTACATTTCTGTTTCTTCACAATGGGCAGAACATAGCAACGCTGATAAAACCTCTCTGAACCTTCTCTAGGTTCTGACACCTGTTTTGGGGGCTTGCCTCCAGCCAGCACATGGGGGACAGAGCAAGCAGCAGGCCAGAGACCACTTGTTCTCTTTCCTGCTGGTGTCAGTGAGGCTGGGCAGCCCAAGGCTGCAGGCAGAGCTGGGTGTGTAGGCTCTGCACAGATCTGGAGATGTGCTCTGCCTCTGGGAGGCTGTGCAGGACACCTTGCTGGCCCTGCTGCCTGGGTTAACCCCACCTCGAGTTTGGAGCTGGCCTGAGACTCACCTGCAGTGACACGAGACCTTTGGATCACCAGGAAACACCAGCAGGGGTACTGGGCAGGCACCCTGCTCCTGCAATTTGTCAGTTCCTTGCTGGCCTCCTGGTGCTCCACTGGGCTGAGCACTCCTGAATGGGCATCCCTTTACCTGTAACAGAGAATGATCCTGCAAACCTTCCCTCCCTGCAGGGCAGCAAGTGTCCTTTGCTTTCCTGCAGGGCAGAGGCTTAGCCCTGAGTAAGGAGGCTCTGAGGTGCAAGAAACAGGCTTCTCACTCTTCCTCCTGGCAGAATCTAAGCCTGCAGTGCTGGGAATTGATGTGACCAGATCACAGAGGAGGAGCTTTTCACTGGACAACGTGATGGTTGTGTAGTGCCACATGTAGAACCAAACCTCTCCTCCCTGCCATTCAGACAGAAAGCAGCTTGTTTTGGAGCAACTTCCCTGGGAGGGGGAGGAACAGATGTTTGAACCAGAAGCATATGTGACAGTTGGGAGAGACAGCGTGGAAAGGCACAGTTGAAAGGAGAAGTCTGATGGGAGTGTGATGACAGCAGCAGGACTTCAGTGACAAGGAGTGGGAAGGAGAACAAGCAGGGAGGAGTGTTACTTCAAAAGCTGAGCAAAGTGCACAAGAAGATATGTCAGGGAAGCGTCAGAGAAAGGGAAGAGAGGAAATGTGAGAGTAGAGACAGGCTTTGGGATCTGTCTGCAAGCATGTGTGACCTGTTGCCTGACAAACAGAGAAAGGAAGGCCTTTTATTCCTCTGCCTCCTTCCACCCAGTTAACTCTTCCTGCAGCCCAGCTGGCTGCCAGCTCTGCTGGAGCTCCTCGGTCAGTGGAGCTGCCTGTGCTGCTCCAGGGCAGGGTGATGGGGGGCACTGTGTGGGAGTGCTCCCAAAGGGATGCCCAAACCCTTCCTCTGCCTTTATAGGGTGGCACAGCAGCCACAAGCCTTGGGACTTCTGGACACTGCAAGGAGGAGGAGGAGAGGTGGCAGGCTGGTACCAGGCTTTGCCTCTAAATGTGCTGTGAGCAGGAGGGCGGGATGGGTGAGCAGAGAGAGAGGGCAATGTGGATTCCCCCTGCAGCAGGGAGGCACCTCTCCAGCAGTGCCTTACCCTGGTGCCATCAATCCCAGCTCTGCAGTAAAACTGCCCAGGTTTTGCCCCGGTTCAGCAGACGTGCAAGGCAGACCGGGAAGGTGCTGTGCTGCCAGAGTGTGGAGCCTCGGGGCCGGGGAGGGGGCACAGAACTTCTCCTGCCGGGGGGATTTACAAAGGCAGCCCTGCCGGGGCTCACTGCTGACATCCCTGCTGCCTTGGGACACACAGACTGCTCCCTTCTTGTAGGGAGGAGGGGAGAATTTCCATAAGGATGGGGCGAGCCTCGAGGTGTAATAATGAAGGCAGATGCCAGCCAGCAGCAGCCAGGCCAGGAGCTGACAACCTGACAGTGGCTTTCCCCCTTCAGAGGAACACTGGTATTTCATTTCTGGGTGTGAAACCCCAGCCAGTTAGAGGCAGACAATACCCCTTCTGTGGGTGTGCCCTCAGGGGAAGGCTGAACCAGGGTGATGGAGACAGGTGAGGCTGTGCTGTGCCCAGCAGCTCTGGGGGAGAGGAGTCTCCCAGCAGTATGGGCTGTGCAGGGTTGAGGCTCAGCCTTCTCGCTTAAAATTTATATAAATTAAATATATATATATATATATTAAAATAAATTTATTTATTTTAAGGAAGGAGAGGAACACGAGGGGAAAAAAACAGTGTCAGGACACTGCAGCAGTGCAAGGGTGTTGAGTGCTGCTGGAGAAGCAGCTTGGTGAAGGTGTGAAAACCTGAATTCTGTTCTGTCCTTCCTCAGCAGGAGAAGCAATGCAGGCTCATGGTAAGGAAGGAGGTTTTGGGCACCATAGAATCAATGCAGAGGTGATGTTGGGAGTGTAAAGATGATGAAAGCCTCTCTGGTGCCTGCTGTACTGGTTGACTGGGCTACAGGATCCTTCTTGGAGCTGGTCTGAGGAGAGCAGCCATGGGAACTCACTGTGTGGCTTGTGCTGGCTGCTCTTACTCCAAAGCTGTGGTGAGGGGCAGAGGGGGACCTGCAGGCTTCCAGGGTGGCCTCAGACAGAAGGAGCACAGAGGAGCAGGTGGTACCTCGGTGTTTTCACCCAGGAGGGATGTACTTTGCAGCAGGAGAGGGTTGAGCATCCCCCAGGTGCTTGGCTTTGTCTAGCAGAATCACACCTCTCTTCTAATTAACTTGCATGGGGTCTTGTGCAAGCTAATTGTGAGAGTCAGGGTCAGACCCAAGTTGCATTTTCTGAAGGTACTAGTGCAGGTACTGAAATTAAATTCTCATGAGTGAAGACCTGTTTTCCCTGCAGTCTAAGCTCAGAACAACAGAGCAGCCTTTAGTCTCTGGAGAAGGCTTAAAAACCAGGTCTGTGCTCCTTGTAAAAAATTTAGTCAGCACTTGACACATCTGACAGTTGCCAGCCCTTGTTCAATGTGATCAGGGCACTGAATTAAGCAGGGAACTCCATCCTGCCTCGTAGCTGGGCAAGGGCACATCACCAAAAACCCTGGAAAGGTGCTGGAGTGTCTCTGGAGAGCAGGTCACAGGGCAGCACAGGTGATTCCTGCCTCACCCCCCAGCCTAGGCCTGCAGAGAGGGTTTCCTCAGGACCAGCAGCCTGACTTGCCCAGGCTTTTGCTGCAGGCACGCTGCTGGAGGAGCAGAGCAGTGCATCACCAGGCATTTCATGTGTGCCTGGAAAAGGAGCCTGAATGCCCTCCCTGCACGGGGAGCTGCCAGGCTGGATGCCAACACACAACCCTCGGCATTTTTGGTTTTTGGTTTGTTTTTTTTTTATTATTATTTACTATAAACCTCTTTCAATGAAGGCTGGGGGATGTTTTTCATTTTGCCACTTTCCTGTATGGAACCAATCACTATAAATCCGAATGGAGAGCTGGTGGGAGCACACTTACCTTTTATATCGTAATTGTGTGAGTGCCGCTGCCTAGCTGCTGTTAGGATTATTCAGAGCTTCTCAGGTTTCACTGTAAAGCATTTAGGCTGTGAGAGGTGCTGTAAGGGTGTGATTATCCAAAGAGGGTAAGTAGTAGTGGGGGTAGCTGGCCAGAACTGCTGCAAGAGGGAAGAAATGCTTGGTAGCTGGAAGCAGAGGAACTTGAGGAGCATAATCTGCCATTCAGAAATACAGTGCCTGGAGAAATCCCACCTGAATTCTGCCTGGATCCACACAGGCTTGGCAAGCCTGACTCGAATTGTCACTCAGCCTCGGCTGGGCTCAGGTGTCAGCCCCGAGCTCCCCTGAAAACCCCAGCACAGGGCAGGAGTCCCGCTGGCACTGCCCTGCTGCAGAGTCCCACCCTGCCTTGGGCCATCACAAAAAAAACAAACCAACTCCTCCTTGGGTGGGCTCTGGCCCTGCTGGCACAGCTCTGGGGTTGGAAGAGGCTGTGGGCTTGGCAGAAGGGGTGACCCTGTCCCCCTTTATTTAAGGCACAACTCTGCATGGCCAAACTTCCTCTCCTTCATTTCTCCATCACCCTGTTGACCTCTTGATCCTCTTGCTGATCTGCTGAGACACCTGCACGCTCCAGTATCAGGTTTGAGCCTCATGTGCTCCAGCTTTTGCTCTGATGTCTCAGCTCAGATCCCTCCTGAGCAATTCCAGGAGCAGAGGGTCGGGTGGGAGCTGGTTTGGCCAGAGAGGGAGGAGCAGGAGGCCAGGGGAACTCGGGGCACTGAGGCTGCCTGGTGTCTGGGGAGCTCTGAGCAGAGCCAAGGAAGGACCTGGTGCTGGGAAGATGCTTCACCACCCTGCCATGGGCACTGGGCACCTCTCAGCATCACCTCTGCAGGGACAAGGCATTGCCAGCTTTTCCTAGGAGGCAGGGAGAATCACAGAATCACAGAATTTTAGGTTGGAGAGAAGAGCAGCAGCTCTGTGTGTGCACTCCTCCGCTGCCTCCACTCTTCACCTGTGGCTGAGATTTTCATTTTGCATCCCATCCGATTTTTTTTTTTTCCTGTTGTAGCACACGCCTCTGGGCTGTCAGTGTAACAATGCCTTTCCTTGGCAGGGAAGGCAGATCTGAAAGGGAGAGCCCTTGAGCACTGGCTCTGCTGTGCCAGCCTCTCACATGTGCCAGCTCATGGCTGAGCTTCTCCCCCTCGTTCCACCCGTTTTTAAATCATTTTCACGCTGGGAATAAATCTGAGTGCAAAACAATCACGTTCAGCATATGATAACCAGACACAATTGTAAGTACACAGGCAGCCACGTGGAAAACCAATGAGCTGATGGAAGGGCAGAGAGAGCACGAGACAACCCAGACACCAGAGTTACCAAGTTCACAGGAAGATCAAATAACTCTGCCATTTACATGCCATTACACTTTTGGGTTTTTTTTTGTTTTGTGGGGGTTTGTTTTGTTTTTTTGTGGTTTTTTTTGGTTTGGTTTGGTTTTGGGGTGTTTTTTGTTTTGTTTTGGGTTTTTTTGGGGTTTTTTGGGGTTTTTTGTGGGTTTTTTGTGGGTTTTTTTGGTGTTTTTTTGGTATTTTTTGGGGGGGTTGTTTGTTTAGTTGGTTTTTTGTTTTTGTTTATTTTTTGTTTGTTTGGGGTTTTTTTTGTTTTTTTTTTTGTTTTTGTTTTTTCCCTTCAGGAAAGTAGGATTCTGGAAAACATTTTTAGTTACTAAGTTTTTATCTTCCCATTTTGTTTAGTGGTGGGGAAAAAAAAAAAATAATCTCCCAACAACAAACATACTGTGGGCCAACAATTAAAGCAACTCCAAGCTGAATTCTGTCCTGAACTTCCTCTGTGAAGTTCTAGTGAATTCAGTGGGGTTTTGTAACCAGAGGTCAGGATTTGGACACCAGTTTGTAAAATCAAAGAAGAGCAGGGGCTGTGCAGGGTCTAAGCTATTTGGATATTCTTAAATGCCACACGAGGCTGCTGCTGCTATCCTGAATGTGTGTTGTCACTGATGGCACTGGGAAGGAAGTCTGGCAGATTTTTTTTTATTTTTATTTTGCTTTAATATTTTCATTATGCTTGTCTTTCTTCTGTCACTGAAGCTGTTTTTCTTTGAAAAGCATCTACTTTTAGTCAGGGAAAAGCAGAGAGCTGAGCCATTTGGAGGAATTTTGTCAAACACTTGTCTCGATACGAGAAGTTGTAATTAATAAAAAAAGTTAATTATAGATATACAACATGCTTCCCAATCTAAGTAGGCAATGTCTTATAAAACTAAAATGGGTTAACAAACCTAAAAGAAAATTTAAATAGCACGATTTTTTTGGGGGGGGGGAAGTTCATCTTCCTTTAAAGCGATTCTTAATGTACCTTGTATACATATGCATGTGTCTAAAAAGAAAGTGCACAAATGAAACAATTAAAAAATCATTTTCACTGTAGATACATTTTCTGTTCATTCACTGTAACGTTCCTACACTTCTAAGCAAAACAGGAATCAAATATGTTAGCAAAATGTGATGTCCAATGAATGTATAGCAAGAAGAATTAGGGAGCACTTTAGGCAGAAATCTGCACCCTTTATTATTAAATTTCTACACCCTTTACTATTAAATTTCTCCCCAAAACCATTGTTCCTTCCACATCATCAAGGATCAACGTAAGCACTTGGTGGCAAGCTGACTTGGATCCCTTGTCACAGTTTATGGCTTTCCTGTGTTTTTCAGTGATTATTTAATTTATTAATTTATTAATTTAAGTCACAACTCTGCACAAAACCTCCTCTCCTTCATTTCTTCATCATCCTGTTGACCTCTTTATCCTCCTGCTGATCTGCTGAGACCCCTGCATGGTCCAGTATCAGGTTTGAGCCTCATGTGCTCCAGCTTTTGCTCTGGTGTCTCAGCTCAGATCCCTCCTCACTGCTGGGCACTGCTTGGGAGGCACCTGAGCTTTTCATCTTTCCCCAGATCTCAGCCCCAGGCTCTGGTACCTGGCTGGCACTTTGGCCTGTGCCAGCACAGAGGGGAGGATGGACCCAGCTGCCCTTGGGGGTTTGTTGCCCACCTCTGTCTCCAGGACTTGGGGCAGTTCTCTAAAACCAGCCTGGTGTGCTGTGCTAGCTGCTGTCACAACAACTGCAGTACTGGAAACACCCCTGCCTCACTGATGGTTTAATTGGTGGCACTCTACTTAATTTTGTGTGTTCTCTTTTAGTGGAAATGCACCCAGAATGGTGCAGCTGATTTATTTTCCAAAAGCAGGGAGTCACTCAAGGCTGCTGCAGCAGGAGAGCCCTACCTGGGTAAGCCAGCAACTTCCAGTTGTTTGAAATGCTGTTTGCTGTCTGTTGCTATGGTGAAGTGATGGCACAAAACTGATACCAAAAAGGAAACAATCTTTCCTGAACAGATTTAGAAGAAGAAGATGAAGGAAAAAAAAAAAAAGTATAGGGGACAGAGACGTCATGGGGAAGAGTGGGGAAAGCTGAAGGGGCTTTGAGAGCTTTCCTGAGCCAATTTTTCCCCTTCCTCTTTTAACTGGAGGTCCACTTGACCCTCTGAAGGCAAGACTCATCCTGTGAAGTGTCACCCCAAAGGGTTTTTTTTTTACAACCAATTAAGTATTCCCCTAAATTGTAAACACTTATAACTTCAATTCACTTTTTTTTTCCTTTGCTCCTCCTGCACCTACACACATCTAAGCAATATATCCTTTTTCTAGCTTTTTTGGAGATCTTAAGTCCCAGCAGTGTACTGCAGGTCATAAATCGAGTACAGCTGCTTTCCTC
Source organism: Phylloscopus trochilus trochilus (assembly GCA_016584745.2). Lineage (NCBI taxonomy): Eukaryota > Metazoa > Chordata > Aves > Passeriformes > Phylloscopidae > Phylloscopus > Phylloscopus trochilus. The sequence goes on along the minus strand of WQNJ02000046.1, from coordinate 2,535,784 downwards.
TCCACCTTTGCAGCACCAATGTCTTTTCTGACAATTAGATTTTAACCCTTCCTAAAGCCCTGCTGTGCTAGCAGCGTGCTTCCCCACCCAGCTGGAATCACCCAGTGCTCTCTGTGCTTTCCTGCACCCAGACCTTCAGCCCAGTTAAGATGCCAGCTGGAGGAGCTGGGCTGTGCAGAGCAGCCCCACAGCTGATGGCCTGGCAGCCTGGCTGGCTGGGGAAGAGCCCAAGCACTGGGTTCACAGCTCCTGTGGAGAGAACTCGTCTCCCCTTCTCTCTGGCCAAGGGTTTTGTACCTCACTGGCTGTCTCACCGTGGCTCTGGGGACAGGCAGCCTGTCTTGGTCAGCCACAGAGCTTCATTCAGACACGTGCTGTGGGACAGAGCAGCACCAGGATTCTGCTTACTGGAGAATCTTCTCTGAAGTACTACCCCTGGCCCTGGTTAGTGATGCTAGCTCAGATTTTGGGGAGCTTTGGGGGAGTAAACTTCAAGGATAGGGAAGAGAGATCCAAAAGAGGCTCTTACCTCAAGGGAATATTCCAAGGCTTTATTCTTGAAGGAGTCCCGGGCAAAGAGGGAGAACAAGGAGGAGCAGGGGTTTTTATCTGGTCTGTCTGGGGTGGGATACCTGGCACAGAGCCATAGGTCAGAGATAAGGCAAGGTAGGGTTAAACTCCATGGTTACAGGCTCTGAGGGGTTCCCAGGGAAAGACCATTCCCTGAGGGTTACAGCAATTCTCCTCTTTGACACCTCTGGATGAGGGTGGGTTTGGTGCTTCGTTTCCTCTGTGCTGCTGGTTTGGAGTGTGGGCAGTGGCAGGGTGGCCAAAGAGGAGAGGATGCACACTGGAGTTCAGATGCTGCTGGATGCAGGTGCTGGGGCTGGGAGCAGGTGTTCCTAGATTTGGGAACAGCTGATCTGAAAGCAACTCTCCTTCCTAGCAACCTCTCAGGACTGTGAAATAAGTACCCAGTGCAGCTTTCTTGTGCCAGTGCCAGAGGTTCTGATGGCTTGGTTCAGTGTCACATCCGTGGTGTCTGAGCTGCACCTCAGCTGTGTCATCACCCACTCCTTCCTAATGTGGGGTCATGCCTCCCTTTATCCCCAGCCCTTTGCTGGACTGCTGCTGGATTGTAATTGCATTGGATCCTTAATAGAGTTTCTGGGTCTGCTGTCACAGCGTGATTGCAAGAGCTTGTGTTGCATTGAATGTGGTCTTGATTACTTGCCAATTAAAGTGCAAGGGAAACACTTACAATCTTCTCCTTTAAAACTGCATCTAGATTCCACCTCCTCTGAAGGCGATGGGAAACTTGCAGAGGTTGTTGTCCTGTCTTTTTACTTCTACTCTTTGGCTTGGTGGGGTAGGTAGATAAATATGCCTTTTTTTTTTAAATTTAATTAAATAACTTTTTTTAAAATTTTTTTTGTGTGTGTAGTTCTGTGCATGTGCAGCAGAAGCAGAAAGGCCCCTCTGCAGCTGGGTGTTGCTCATTGCTCTCCTGCCAGGTGGCTCAGAGTTTACAAGGTTTGGGACAGTGCATCTTCAAAAAGAAAATCCAGGGAAGCAGATGGGCCCTGTGGTAGCTGAGCATGGAAGGAGACGCCTGGAGGAAGTGTGCTGTGGCAGGAGGGATGTGCTAGGTGAGGGAACAGGAATGGCAGGAGGCAGTGTGCAGGGTGGCACACCATTTCCAGGGCTCTGGAAGCGTGGGAGGTGCTGGTGGAGCAGGTGTGCAGGGGCAAATCGCCTGCCTTCCACTCCCTGGGCATCCTGGCAGCACATGCTGGGACAGAGCCAGGGCTGAGGTGTGAGGAGAAGCAAAACCACGGAGAGGAGAAAGGAAAGGAAGGGGAAAGCCCCAGGAGGAATGTGGAGAATATGACAAGACACAGAGGGGGGAGCCCACCTGTGAAGGTAACCCTGAGTTTCTGTTGATCTTGCCTGTGGCTGCACTGCAAGGGGGTTTTGAGCTGCTGCCTAGTGTGACTGTCACTTATTTTAACTTGTGTTTCTCACCTCAGTCCCCATGAAGTGCATTTGACAATAATTAATTTTGTGTGTGCAACTGAGAGTGTATCCTACTCCTGCAGAGGTATCAGCTTAATGGGATATGGCTACAGGGGATAACAGGCTGTGCCACCCCATTAGGGAATTTGGGGGGGTCACCTGGTCATCTAGACTAATATTTTAATTGTTGGAACATAAGGTTTCTCATAGTTGAATTGGGAACAGATTAACCTCTGTCTCTCTGAACTTGCATGCTGCCAAGCTCCTTAAACACCATTGCTAATTTTATTTTCTACCTTCAGCATGCATTTAAGATAATTCTTTTTGTTTCATAGGTTAAGGAGGAAATATTCTGACTGGCTGAGATCCCAGTGAGCAATTACAAATATTTTATTATAGTTTCAGGACTTGGAATTCAGCCTCAGGCTGTGGGCATCAGAAGATCCATGTGTGGAAATCCCAAGTGTTGTAAGACTGGGAGGGTTTTATATGGAGGGATTCCTTCTCATTTTACTAAAGTTAAACTCTTGGTTTAAAAAGAAAATATAAAAAAAAAAAAGGGGGGGGGACTTGTAAATGAAATCTCTGCAATCAGCTTTTGACTATACCAGTTAGAGAAGGGTTAATTGAGCCTCTTCATCTCCATTGCATGTTAGCACAGAAGGTCAGTGGTGGGAGAAGCCAGGTCCACACTGAAGGCTTTTGAAAGAGCCCCCTAACTAGCCTAATGAATATGCTGGTGAGATGAACAGGTCATTTAACACTTTTCATGTCGCTATTGTCCATCCAACCTTAAATGTCAGCTCTGTCACTCTGATAGGCTGGTCCTGCTTAAAAAAAGGTTTCCTGGCTTTGTTAGATTCCTAGGAGGGATTTCCCCCCATCCTCACTCCTAATTGCTGGCAGAACCCTACGGATGTATTCGTGTCAAGCCTTTTCATTCAGGTCAAGCCTCCACTAGAGAATTTTGCCAGTGTGTATGAGCACCGAAGAGGTGAAGACAGGAGGGGAAGGGCCCAAACTTCATGATTGCATGCAGTGCAATTGCAGTGCCCACAGTGGCAGGGCTGGCTGAGGACTGGCAGCATGCTTTGGTTCCTCTGCTCCTTGCTGGGCTTGCTGTGCCCACCCTGGGCTGCTGAGAGGGGGGTTCAGCTCTCTGTGAACCCCCCCATGTGCTCAGGAAGGGATGTGAGTGGGGCTGCTGGAGGGTGCCCTGTGCTGGCACCTGCCTGGTAGCTACACCCTGGTGGCAGAGGAGGTGTCCTGGTGGCAGAGAGGGTGTCCTTGCTTTTTAGCTACACCCTGGGGGCAGAGAGGGTCTCCTGGTGGCAGAGGGGGTGTCCTGGTGACAGAGGGGGTGTCCCTGCCTTGTAGTTACACCCTGGTGGCAGAGAGGGTGTCCCTGCCTTGTAGCCACACCCTGGTGGCAGAGGGGATGTCCTGGTGGCAGAGGAGGTGTCCTGGTGGCAGAGGGGGTCTCCTGGTGGCAGGGGGGATGTCCTGGTGGCAGAGGGGGTCTCCTGGGGGCAGAGGGGATGTCCTGGGGGCAGAGGAGGTGTCCTGGGGGCAGAGGAGGTGTCCTGGGGGCAGAGGGGATGTCCTGGTGGCAGAGGAGGTGTCCTGGTGGCAGGGGGGGTGTCCCTGAGGTGCTGCTTCTGCTCCAGGGCTTTGAGCACATCTTTACTGTGCTGACATCGGGCGTCCCAGCTGCTTGAAGCAACACCTCATGGCAGCCAAGCTGCACACCTGAGAGAGATGAATGTTCTCCACAGATGTTTTCCTGAACAGCAAAGTGTGTTGGGACACTTCTATTTTTTTTTATTTTTATTTTTTTCCTGTGATCCATGGCGTTCTGTGGCCTAGAAGGCCTCAGAAAATTCTTGTCTCAGGACTGCAGACAGCTCTCCTGTGAGGTTTCTTGAAGGCTCCTGTACTGCTTGCCTTGAATAATCTCCTCAGTGCCGTGGTCAGGAGCACAACAGCCTGGGTGCTTCTGATTTAACATCCCAGTCACGGGCTCAACATAGCCCAAAGGTGGGCAAAGAGCAAATGGACTGATGCTGTATTGATATTCAGCTGTTTGCCCCTGTAAACTTTCCTGGCTTTCTGATACCTGATACACACAGAAAGTGGAAGTTCAGGTATCAGCACTGAAAAATGGGGTGAAACAGCACATATCCAAGCATTTGTGCTACAGACCAGAGGAGCTGATGTGGCTATTCCCAGAAATGCTGCCAAATCTGAGTCCAAGAAGCCCCTCAATAAGGGAACTGCTTTGACAGTGCACTGTGTATTTGAGCTGCCCCTCCAAAATAGGAAACTATAGTGAAATACATGGTAATATGTAATATTAAAAAAAAAAACCAACCCCCAAAAAAACCCAACAACAACCCCCCAAACTCCCTAAAATTTACCAAACCTATCCTTGGGAGTGTCTCTGCTACTGGCTGTATCCTTCTGCCCGCTCCTTTCTTTGCCTTGGACCTGGCTCCTTGGTACACTGCTTCAGTCCATTCATCCAGCAGAAAACTAACCCAGCACAGAAGGAGGTAGAATTTTGGGCTTTGTTGACTTTTTGCTGGGTTAGTGAGCTGCCTGGTCTCCAAGAGGGGCCAGGAGAGGACAGGTGAGCTGCACCAGGACAGCATGGGCTGGCAGAGGTTGCTGTGGAGGGTTAGATCTGCTCAGCCAGATTTCTGGGTTGTTTTCTTGGTGCACAGCAGGAAAGGTGCAAGGTGTGGGGCTGAGGGCACTGCAGGAGAATTGCAGCAGTGCTTCTGGGGGTGAGCAGAAGCTTTCCTTCCCCTCTGGGGGTTATGTTCACCCATTTGCTACTCAGCCCTCCCCTGCTTTCAGAAGCGTGCTGCAAGTGCTAGGATAAAACCTCCAACCCAGCTGTCTCTCAGCTACCAAAATATCTCCTTTGCCCCTTGGCCAGCTGTCAAAACTTTCCTGGCCTTCCTAGGACAAGTGTCTTAGGGAATGTTTCCTTTGGCTGGTGAGAACTCGGGGGGATGCTCTGGAGATGACTTTGGGACACTTGTTCAATGCCAGGGGCCTCTCCTAACCCTCAGCCAGCTCCTGAACAGCCTGTCCATCCCCTTAGTTAATGCTCTCTCTGCTTGGTGTGCTCTGGAGGGTGAGATTGTGGTTTGGGGAAGAAAGTGCTCCAGAATAAAAAAAAAAAAAAAATTGTGCAACTCGAGAGCCAAGGAAAAAAAAAACAACAAAACCAAAAAACAATCCTTAATTATTCAACTAGTTTGGAACACTTGAAAGTATCCCTAAAAATAGGTGAAAGGGAGGTTTGTCAGCTACAAAGAGATTATCCTGCAGTAGTATTGCTTGCCTTATTTTATGATGATGCTACAGAACACGGTCCCTCAGGTGAGCTCATTAATGTTTATGAAGGAGCCCCTGGTTTTATACTTTCGGTTTGAGAAGGTAGAAATAGGGCAAGAGGCTAGTAAGGCTGATTTTATCCTAGGTGCTTTGCAGGCACACGGCTGTAAGGTCTCCATCAGCATGTGATGTACACTGGGCCAAACAGCTGGACTGAGTGCTTGCTAGGCTGCCTGAGATGTAGCCTGAGGGAGAAATCCAGGCAGGACTTTGGCCAAAATCCTGGGTGAAATTCTGCGTGCTCCCCAGTGGATCTGCCAGCAGGAGGCTGGCACTCTTCTGTGTCTCACGAGTCAGGTTTTGTTTTGTTTTTTTGGGGTTTTTTTGATCTCTTTCAGCAAAGACAACCTGTGACCATATGTTGTCCTAGCCCATAAGGGTTTCCACAGGGCAGTATCTGGTGAACCCTGTTGCCTGCCAGCGCCTCAGCCCAGGGTGGAGCCTTCTTTTGGCTATCTGTTCCTTAAAGAGGGCAACTGCTTCTTCTGGCTATCGTAACAGGGTGGCAGTTACCAACAGCCCATACCAGCACGGGCTGCTCGATGATGAGCCTTACAGCTCCGTCCTTAAAAATAACAGCTCTTTTTTTATTTATTTTTTTTCCCAGCCAACCAACAATTGTGGTCAGCCACGAATACCAGTTTAACCATTTGGCAGCTGCCCTGTAGGAAACAGCTCTTTCCAGAGGGAGCCAAGGCAGCCCTAGAGCCACACTGGGGCTGGTTCCACTCAGCAGGGCACACTTCACAGATTGCCTTCTACGCAACCAGGCTCTTTAACAACAAAGCAAACCCTGGAAAGTTAATACCAAACAAACTGTAGAAGCGTGCGAGGACCAGTAACTTGTAGCATCATCATAAAACAACTCAAGCGGATTCTTTAGTTGACGGACAAGCGGCAAAACTCCGGTTCCTCCCCGCACAAACACGCCGCTTCTCGCTCTGCAGCTCCTTCTCCACCCGTCTCGCGTTGGGACTGTCAGCAGAGTTTATTTCGGAGTTTATTTCGGAGTTTATTTCGGGTTCCACTACGCGCGGCAGCAGCCGGCTCCGCACACAGCGGAACCTTCCCCTTTTAGGGCTTTAGGGCAGAAAAAGCGGCGATAACGGGGCTGCCCTCGGCCGGGGCTGGGGTGTCCCGGGATCTCCGGTGGGGTCGGTGTTGGGATTGGGGTTTCCCGGGGGTCGCGCGCTGCCGCACGTGGCGGGAATCCCGCGGGGCGCGCGACCTCCCGCTCTCGGCGCGCGACCTCCCGCTCTCCCCGCGCGCCCCGGCGCGCCCCGGCCGCGCGCTCCGCGGTACCCCCCCCCGGGCGGGCCGCTCTTTTTGAATGAATGACCTCACCCGCGCCGGCCAACCGCTGCGCGGCCCTGCTTAATATTCATGAGGCGCCGCGCCAATCAACGGGCGAGGAGGTTGTTTTAAACGGCAGAGCCCCGCAGCCAATCAGGCCGCTCTCGTAGGCAGCCAACGCGAGGCTGAGCCGCGCCGAGCCCCGCGTCGTGCCCTGCGCTCCGCTCCTGTCCACACTACCGCGAACAATACAGGTACGTGCAGCCCCGCCGCAACTTTTCGGGGGGCGGCTGCCCCCTCCCCGCCCTGCCCCCGCGCCTTCGTCCTTCTGCCCCGCCTGGCCCAGCATGCTTTTTATTTAATTTTTTTTCCCCCTCTTTTTTTTTTTTTTTTAATTTTTTTTTAACGCCGCGTTCCGTTCCTTCCTTCCTCCGAGTTTTTGATTTTTATTTTTTTTTAAATCGGGAAGAAAAAAAATGGGGAAATTCAACCAAAACTTTGTTTTCCTCCCCTTTACTCTGGCGGGGATCGGCGGTGCCGGGGCAGATGCTGCGCGCAGCTGGCGGGGCGGTGGGCAGCGGGCGAGGCGCAGCGTTTGTCCCCCGTGCTCCTGCCCTGCCCCGCCGGGAGCTCCCCCCGCCGCCGAGGGAGCCACCTGCCCCCCGGTGCAGCCCCGTAGCTCCGCGCTGGGCTCCCGTGCCGCCGAGAGAGTAATATGGCTGGTGCAGGCAACTACACCGGGACTAACTCCTCTCTTCTCCCCCGCATGGGCAGGGATTTTTCTCTGCCGCCTCCTAATGTCGCACGGCAAAACGCGCGGCGCCCTCGGCTTGCTTTTTTTTTATGTGCCCCCTTTCCCCGGGTGGGCTCGGTGGGGCTGGTGGCGGTGGGAAAGTTGTCGGCCGTGCGCAGTGCCGTGCCCGCTGTTTATTCTGCATTAATATGGCTGTCGCTTTAGCATCTGACAGGGATAAACCCTGCGCGCTGCGCCCGGCGGTCCCGGCCAAGCAGTTTTTTTCTCGCCGCCGCCGCCTCTAAACTCTACCGATCCCTTCGCTTCTGCCTCCGCCGCTCTTCCCCTAACCGAGAAGGTGTCTTTGGTGGGGCTGCGCCCGCGGCGGGGCCCCGCATCGCTTTTTCCCCGCGCCGCGCCGCCCGTGCTGTGGGCATTAATATGGCTGGCGCTGGAGAGCCCCGGCGAAGGGAAGAAAGACGTGTGAGCGGCACAGCGATGGGGAGGGGGGTCGCGGCCGGGAAAATCTCCTTCCCTGCGCCTCGCCGGGGGCTCAAACCTTTCGCTTTCGCCCCGGCTCCTTTCCCCCCACCTTCCCGTGCCCTCGGACGGGCTCTGGGGGGCCGCCCCGGGGCTCCCCGCACTCTTTTTCTGGCAGCGCGGAGGAGCGTAGCGGCGGCGGCGGTAATGGCTGCACGGGAGCCTTTGTTAGAGAGCGCTGCGCTAGGCAGGGGCCGGGGGGGGGCCTCCCGCCCGCGCCCCGGCCCCGACGCCCCCGCCGCCCGCCGGGGGGCCAGCGGGGAGCCCCTTTGGCGGCGGGGGCGGCGTTTTGGCGGGGCCGGCGGCCGGGGGCGGCGGGCGCGGGGGGCCGAGCGCGGCGGAGGGGGGAGCGCGGCTTTGTTCGGCGGCGCGGCGGCGGCGGCGGCAGCGGCGGCGCCGGGAAGAAGCCATCTTAGCGAGCGGGGCCGGCCCTGGGCGCGGAGCGCGGCCGCCGCCGCCGCTCCCGCTGCCGCTCGCCCCGGCCGCCCGAGCTCGGCCCGGAGCCCCGAGCCCCCGGCCGCCGCCCGGCCCCCCGGAGCCCCCCGCCCGCCGCCCCGCCGCATTTCAGGGGCACTTTCTTTCATCAGGAGGCGTTTCACAAAATGGAAGATGAATTATTGGCGTCTGGCGGAGCCGCCGCTGCCCCCGCCGGCCCCGGCCCCGCCGCAGGTGCCCGCGCCGCGGAGCGCGGCCGGCGCTGTGACCTTGGGGGGGCGCAGATGCGGGAGGGGCGCGGAGCGGAGCCGGACCGGGCCGAGCCGGGCCGGGCTGGGCTGGGTTGGGCTGGGTCCGGGCCGGACCGGCCGCCGCGGGCCGCTCGCCCCCAACTTCGGAGCTCGGCGGCCCGGCCCCCGGTACCGCGGGTTTGTCCGCCCCCGCCCAGGCGGTGCTGTCCCGGTAGCGGCCGGACCGGGCAGGGCGGCTGACGGGGCACTTCTGCTGTGCACCTGGCGGGTTAACGGGCTGCAATTAAATATTAACGTTGCGCTAATAAAAATTAAATTTTCAAGTGACTTAGAAGCTGTAAATAGGAAATAACTGCTGCGGGCTTACGTTTTTTTTTTTTTTTTTTTTAATTAGGCGGGGAAAATTTAATAGGGAAGCAGGAAAAGAAACGGAGCCCAAAAGTTAGCACCATCGTTTCGGTAACTTGCCGAGTGCATCTTTGCACTGACCACTGTGCCTCAAACATGTGTCACTTGGTGGAGCAAGAGCAAGCACAGCTCAACCTCGCAGGGCTCCACGGGTCCTATTGTGGTCGAAGTCAGCCTTTATTTGTGCCCTTTTGATAGATAAAAAGGTTATTGGGCTTTTTCGGGGCAGCTAATTTATCCTGCCTCCTTACCTGGGCAGCAGCTGCTAACACGTGCTCTGCAGCTCCTGAAGGGATAAGTTACTGCCTAGCACTGTGCATGCCACTCCAGCCCCACTGTGGTAGCCAACTAAAACAGGTACTTTATATTAGTTCATATAGAAAGCTTAATAGGCAGAAGTATGTGTATTTAACAGGCTGTCTCCAGTCTTTGGACATGATGTAAATATATATTAATGTAACACTTAAATCCAGTGACTGGTTTCTCTTGGCTTGTCTGCAGCCCCAAGTATCAAGGGAGGCTGATTTAAGTCTCTGTATTGGGGATGGTAAGAGGTGTTGGGGGGAAGGAAAGAGGTGTGTTAGGTGTGTTACTGATGGGACATCACCTCAGGAGATAATGAGGGGGTGTGTGTGTATATATAAATATATGCACACCATTTGTGTATATGTACAGAGGTGTATGCACTCATCTAGATCTCACTCATTTGTTATTTTTTTCCCCTGTCCCTGCAGAGTCAAGATGGCTAAAGGCGATCCGAAGAAGCCCAAGGGCAAGATGTCTGCCTATGCCTTCTTTGTGCAGACGTGCCGTGAGGAACATAAGAAAAAGAACCCAGAGGTTCCAGTCAACTTTGCAGAGTTCTCCAAGAAGTGCTCAGAGAGGTGGAAGGTACCTTAATTTGTGACTTCCTGAAGGGATCACTTCTTACAATATCTGCTAGGGTGATGTGTGTGTGTGTGTGTGTGTGTGTGTGTGTGTGTGTCTGGACGAGAAGGGAGCTGGTGCTGTTGTGGTCCACGTGCTGTTCTTCTGGCCCTTGGTCAGGTGCTGCTGAAGCCTGTAGCAATCCTGAGCCTTTTAGCCTTGTGTATCTGCCCATTTAGATGCTTCTGCTAGAGTCTGGCCTTTCAGCAGCTACTTCCTTCCCAGGTGTGTGTCCAGAGGAGGGCTCTGACTGTGCTTGTCCCCTTTCCTGTTGCTTCCCTGTGTAGCTGAGTTATGTCCGTGGTGGTTGTGATTTCCCCTACGGGACCTTCGTCCTCAAGGTGGTCCAGTTAGAAAACAAACAAATCCTGAAACTCCCCTGTCGAGTTGACACGTGTCAGCTTGTTGACAGAAAGTTTGCCAGCTATCGAGCAGTTGGGTAATCACAAGTTTTGGTGTCCCGTGTTTTGGTGGGGTTTTTTTTGTTTTTGTTGTGTTTTGTTTTTTTTTTTTAGACCATGTCGAGCAAGGAGAAGGCGAAGTTTGATGAAATGGCAAAGGCTGATAAGGTACGATATGATAGAGAAATGAAGGACTATGGACCAGCTAAGGGTGGCAAGAAGAAGAAGGACCCCAATGCCCCAAAACGACCACCGTAAGTAGCTCTTGAGGCATTCAGTGCATGAGTGCTTTGGTTCATTTTTCACACCCTGTGTGTAACACGGGGTTCCAGGATAGGAGGCAGATGGGGATGCAGTGTTGGTGTAGAGCAGGATTGGTAGTGATCCTGCCTTGTAAACCTTCTGGGCAGCCTTGAGCATGTAGGGCACTGAGAGAAATTGTCAGTACTTGGTGTTCTTAAACTTAGTGATGGAAGTGGCTGAGTCACAGTGAGACTTCTTGTATCTAAGGTGAAATTGGGTGAGGGGATACAGAACACTTAATTAAGAGAGAGCATTGAGTGAAAGCTGTAGGTCTGGGCCTCAGTAAAATCATAACACCTTGAAGCTTGTGGTGTTTTTTTTTTAAAAAAACTCCCAAAACCAAAGTTTCTACTCTGTGCTCATGCATGTGTCAGTGCTGTGGGGAGGGATGGAGGGAAGGGGAGCTCCCTGGGCGTGCTGCTGCAAGTGCTGACTGTCCTCTGGTGTTTTTCTTCCCAAGGTCTGGCTTCTTCCTCTTCTGCTCAGAGTTTCGCCCCAAGATCAAGTCCACAAACCCCGGCATATCCATTGGGGACGTAGCGAAGAAGCTGGGCGAGATGTGGAACAACCTCAGCGATGGCGAAAAGCAGCCTTACAACAACAAGGCAGCTAAACTGAAGGAGAAGTACGAGAAGGTAAGGAGAGCTTGTCACTTGTGCCCTCCTCTGTGCCAGCTCTTTTGTGGATGTGCTTTCTGTAATAACGTGGGCCCAGCTCAGTGCCAGCTGAGCTTTGCCCAGGCTGGGGCAGAGCAGGATAAGAGATCCACAGGCAGATTGCAGCAAGGAGGGAGAGCTTTCCCCAGCTCCAGGGGCTGCTCACAGAGGGTTTGCTGTGCTGTGACAGCAGCTTTGTCCCGTTCTCAGGGAACTTTGAGAGGCTGGGTTGTCTTCTCCTCCTCAAAGAAACAGCCACCAGTGCAGGGCTTAAGACCTCAGTGGTTCATGAGCATGCTTAGAGGTGTCTCATACCTGTGTGCTCCCCTGGGGGCGAGCAGCCAAGGAAGAGCCCAGTCCCTTTACCTGAGAAGCTGTACAAAAAATGCTGTGTGTGTTTGCTGCTTAGGGCAAATTAAGACATCCCCTTGAACTTTGCAGGATGTTGCAGACTACAAGTCTAAAGGAAAGTTTGATGGCGCAAAGGGAGCAGCAACCAAAGCTGCTCGGAAAAAGGTAGAGGAAGAAGACGAAGAGGAGGAGGAGGATGAAGAAGAGGAGGATGAAGATGATGATGATGAATAAAACTGTACAATACTTGTCTCCATGTGAATACCATAGAGTAGGGGAAACACCATAAACGAAGCACCTCTTATTTGAGATGGTGTCTCTTGCCCTTATTAGGCTTAATTAAAAAAAAAAAAAAAAGAAAAAGAAAAAAATTTGGATTCCGATCGCGTTGTAGTTTCTAAAAGTGCTCTAGAAATTGTAACTGGTTTACATGAAGTGGCCATGGGTGTAGTGAGCACCCTGAAACTGTATCAAAGTTGTACATATTTCCAAACATTTTTAAAATGAAAAGGCGCTCTAGTGTTCTCCTAACTCTGTGCACTTTGCTGTTGGTGTAACAAAGCATTTAAAAATGTTTCAAGCATTTTTTTTTTGGGTTTTTTTTTTTTTTTTTATTAAATTCGTTAAGGTGGTGTTACTATATGGTTATTGGCTAGAAAAATCCTGGGTTATAAACTGTACATATCTATAGTTTGTAAAAACTAGACCAGATTCTTGTGGTACATGCTTGGAGTGATGATGCCTTAGAGGAGGAGCAATGATGACTTGGAAAAAAGGCTGTAAACGTTCCCCCCGGGGTGCCATGGCCCAAAGCATGCACTGTGAGGGTAGATCTATTTACACTACAGTGGGCGTCCATTTAGCTTAAGAGTTGTCTTTCTGTATATAGTGAAATAGCATTCTGCTGCCATTCTTAGTTGTGGAAAAGGGGGTTCAGCTGGCATGAGAAAAAGTGTATGGGTTTTTTGGTTTTTTTTTTTTAGTTCCAAGTGCGGTAGTTTTTAAACTGAAAACTGTAGAACATCTCTTCATCCGTCACCTAAGTGAAGAGCCAGTGCAGCAACCGAAGTTCAAAAACACTCTGTACTTAAAAACAAATTTGCAACGTTCTGGTTTTTTGGTTTTTTTTTTTTGGTTTTTTTTTTGTATGTTTAGAATGCTGAAATGTTTTTGAAGCAAAAATAAACAGTATTACATTTTTAAAACTGTTCTCGACAACACTCGAAATTTCTGGTTTTAAAAAGGATCTTTTTAACAACAGCAAGAGGTTCATTTTGAAGTCTGTGGCATCCCTCAGGGCTGGTGACTTAGGAAACATTCTGACTCAAGGATTAAAAAAAAATAATAATAATAAAAAGTTTTAAAAAAAAAAATGGTGGCCAGCCAAAGCTGGCTGAATTTGAAAGAGATGGCTGCTCCAGCTAATATGCAATCCTAACTGTTTATGGCTGAGTGGCATAAGATGCTATGCAAGTTTGAACTTTATTACTTGAACTTGGGAGCCTAAATGAACATTCATGACGTAATTGTTTGTTTGTGTGTGTATATAGCAGCATTCAGAGATGCAGAGAAAGGTAGGTGGCTAGGAATGAGGCTGACACCATGGAATAAGTATAAAAGCATAGTTTGGATTTTTTTTTTCTTTTTTTCTTTTTTTTTTCAGTTGTGTTGGGTAAATTTATAGCCCAAATGCATTGCTGTACATATTAAAATGTGCCTTTTTTGTCCTGTGTTAAACTGTTTCAGACTTGTGGTTTTTTCTAGCCTCTTGTTTCGTGGCAGGAGCCAGGTGCCTGAGTCTAACTCCCTGCTGAAGTAGGAGCGTGGCACAGGTACTTGGTCTGTGTCCTTCCTCTGATGACACCAGTTTCAGTAGGAACTGGGGGCTGTGAGGTGGGGTTGGAGCTCTCTTTCCCCTCTGGCTGTGTCAAAGAGCCTTGCCTTCTTTCCAAATCCAAGCTGGGGCTGTTTGGCAGCACTTGGAAGAGAAAGGTGAATGCCTGGTCTCTAACTGGTGACTGTAACCTGGTGTTTGTTTCCTTAGCAGGGGAGCAGCCTGAGTTGGGGAAACTACAGCAGCCCTGAATTCCTGTGCTGGCTGTAGGGGTCTGTGCTTGCTTGGTGGAGAGGAGATGGGGCTGTGAGGATGCTGGCATGAACAGCAAGGCAGGAGGGCTGTGGGCTGTTGTGTTCAGCTGCTTTCAGAAGCCACAGTAACCCCACAGGTGGGTCTGGGCTGCTGCCACCTCTGCTGCTGAGCCAGGTTTGAGATGACTGGGGACCCAGGCTAACAGGCAGTGGCTTTAGAATGTGGTTAAAAATTACTTAGTTGCTTGCTTGGGTGGCACTTCTGGCTTCCTCTGTCTTCTTAACAGCCATGACAACTTCTCACCAGCAGCAGCTTGGCAAAACTGATCTGGTGTTGAGATGGACTGAAACCTGAAAGCAAAATTAGAATGGAGCAAGCTAAAAAAAGTTTCCTGAAACATAGCAACATGTAGCAACTTTTGTTCTTAAGGCAAGTGACAGTTGAGTCACTCAGAAATACTTTTACAGTTGCTTAATTATGGTGATTTTTAGTCTCTTTAATGCACAAAAAGGTGATACTTGCCCCTATTTTATGGGCAGTTGCTTTTTAAAAGCCTCAATAAAGCTGCATCTGGAAAAGAAACAGGTACTTCTGTATTTGCTACCCTTTCTGCATGTCTTCTGATGCAAGGGGGAGTAGGCAGCTGAGATCCTGTGGAAATTTGACGGGGAAGTGGTGGAGCAGGAAAGAAAAAAAATGTGATGGCATCAGTTCAAGAGCTCTAATGTTGTTTCTATTGTCTAGTTGGCAAAATCTCTCCTTAACCACATATGGGACTTGGTGTAGATCACTGTTGTGCAAATCAAGCTTGGCTTTTGAATTAACTGCGAGTGAGCTGAGCCCCTATTGATGGCATCAGCAAAGAAGGGCTGGAGCTGACACCTCTTTGTCTTCCTTCTATTGGGAATCAATTTAAGTTGCAGAGCTTGATCAAGGTCTGGGACCTTGCAGTGCACTGCCTCTTGCTGCTCTGCACACACCTGGAATGTGGCTTTCCTTTGGGCTCAGCACTGCTGCAGGGCTCACACCTCTGTCCCTGTGAGTCCAGGCACTCTGCAGATGGAGTTGTGGTGCTTCTTCCCTGAATCCTCTGCTGTTGATGAGTGCCATGGTGTGGATGCATGTAAATAACACCTAATTCCACCCCTCCTCACTGTTTTGTGTTCTGACATGTCATCTCCAGTATGGGGAACTGCTTCATTTCACCCAGCTCTGTTATTTTCATAGAACACCCTCCAAATGCTCTTTTTTTTTTCCTCTGCTGTGAAATGCTCGTGGTGTTTCAGAGAAGACATTTCTGCTTGGTGCTGCTGCCACAACTCAAACTTCTGGTTCAACTTTAATCCCAAGCCAGGCAAAGTAAATGTGTCTCTTACTAACTCCGTGCTGTGTAGAGAAGGGTAAGGATAAAATGGGTTGGGCAGAGGGAGGGGATGGGTGAAGAGACTTTTCCTTGCATGAGTTTGACAGGACTGACTGTGAGACTGCTTCTGTTTCCAGAATGTGCTGTGGTGATGATGCTGTCCCTGCTGAGGCTGGGCTGAGGGACCAGGGCTCAGCTGAGAAGCAGGGATGGTGCTGGTTCTGGAGCTGTTGAAACCCACTTACTGCTGGGGGGAGGCAGAGGAAGGCTTGGCTGGGTGGGCTGGTCCCTCTGGGTGCCTGAACAGGTGTCAGAGGTCTCCTTCTGCTCAGGAGAAGGTGTCTGGTGGTGATGTGGGGCAGAGACAGCACTGCCCCATGTCCTGCAGGTCATTTCCCGTGGTTGATGCTGTTTGCTTTGCACTCAGGGTTGTCCAGACTCTTGAGAGCACAGTTGCCACCAAAATGCATCACATTGCTCTGAAATCACACCTGGGGGGCAATGGGATGGACCAGGCTGCTGAGCTGCTCTGCAGAGCACAGCCTGCCTCTGCTCCAAATGGGGATACTTAGCATGACCCAGAGAGTCAGAGGCTGCAGAACCCACTGCCCTGTGGCCTAGATATTCCAAAATTCAGCTGGGTAAATATTTGGAGTGAGCCACATCTGAGCACTTAGACTGGGAGGAAGGGGCTGCATCAGGGGAGTCCCACCACTGGTGTGGCAGTCACAAGGAAAACCAGACTGCAGCTTGCTTTTCCTGCTGCTGTGCCAGGTACCCTAACACAGCAGTGGGGAAGGAGTGTGTTAGTTTTTTATAATAAAATTAATTAAAAAGCCCAGTACAAATTAATATCTCCCTAGGACAGGGAGAATTTGCTTTGAGGGTGGGACTGGGACACAGTCAAAGCCTCTCTCATACTTTCTCCCTTTGAACAGCTCGTTTTTGGGTAGTTTTCCTCACTCCTAATAAACCCTGCAGGAGCAGCAGCAAGGTGCAAGGGCTTCTGTTGGTCCTGGCTCAGCAGGTGGCAGGTGAATGGCTTTTTATTTCCAGCCTCCAGCACAATTCTGGCAGCCACCTCGAGTTGATGTTTTCCCTCTGCTCACTCAGGCTCTTGCTCCACAAGCAGAGGAACATCTCCCAAGTGAGCCCTCTTCTGCTGCAGGTTTTGGGGAGCTTGGACAGGGAGCTGGGATGTTTCCAGAGGGGTGAGAGCAGGATGCTGCATTTCTGGCAGGGCTTTCTGACAAGCCCCAGGCTCCCCTCTATGAATGTTTGCCCGAGCTGACTTTCCTCTAAAAGATAATGGGAGGAACTGTGACCTCAAGTGGCGTGTTTATTTCTTTCTAGGGCTGGGGCTGCACTACATTTTAATGCAATAAACTGAACTGCAAATCACAGCAGTGCTGCAAACAAAAGAGTGCTGGGGACCCTGTCATGGAGCAGGTGCTCTCCAAATGTGTCAGCTTGCAGTGGGGAAGGGACTGAATAACCAGGGGGGTTTGTGCCCTAGGAAGTGTCTTCATCCCCTTTTGGCAGGCTGGGCTCTGCTGTGTGCTTTGGGCAGCATTTGGTGACCAAATTCAAAGTTCAAAGCACTCTGCAGAGACCTGGTCCTTCCAGCAGATCTGATCTCCACGTGCTGTGGATGGGGGGATGTCTCCTTGCCTGTGCTGATGCTCTTGATGGGAACTGTCTGCTGCTAAGAACTCTTCCCTGAGTGCCCTCCTGCACCTGGATCCCTCAATGGGGCAGGAGGGAGCAGCACAGCCAGGCTGGAGCTGCCAGCTCTCTATCCTGGGTGGTGAGTATCTCCTCCTGCTGTCCCTGGCTGTGGGGTGGGCTCACAGAAGCCCCTGTGAGGTGCCAGGGCTTTGTGCTGAGCTCCCCAGGGATGTGGAGCAGCAAACTGGAGCTGAGGTGAGACCTTTGGAGGCTGGGATGCATAAAAAGCAGACACTGGAGATGAAAATGCACGAGGTGTGGTGCAAGGGGTGCCTGTCCTGCAGCTGTGCCCCCCTGGCAGGGCTGGCCTCACCTCTCTGGCTGAATTCAGCAGCCAGGCAAAAAAAAAAAAAAAAAAGCACAGCTGGCAGCCCAGCCTTGATGTGGGGCTGGGTGTTTTGTTTGGTGCTTGTGGTTGATTTCTGGAGCCCGTGGGGGCTCCATCTGTCACCTCCTCCTGCTCACTGCTCCCTGTGGGACACCTGCTCCAGTGTCACACACCTCTGTAGCCAAACCTGTGTGAGGAGGAGGAGGGGGGCAGGTAGGATGCTGTGAGTTGACAGAGCTGCTTTTTCTTCCCAGCCCTTCCACTTGGAAAGCTCCCTCAGCTATTTCAAGTCAGGGAAAAAAAAAATGCTCTTGTTAAAAAATATTAATCAAACATGGCCTGGCTTTGTTGTAAGAGCTTATAGCTTGTAAGTGTTTTTAACTGCTTCTTTGTGAAGCTTAAAAATTCGCTTTATTTAGTTTAGGAAAATTAATACCCATAGCAGGATGAAGTGATTTGAGGGATTGCTTGAGACAAATGCCTCTTGTCTGCTGCTAATGACTGTGTGATTGCTCTTTTACTCTGTGTTACC
The DNA here is from genome assembly GCA_016584745.2 of Phylloscopus trochilus trochilus. Lineage (NCBI taxonomy): Eukaryota > Metazoa > Chordata > Aves > Passeriformes > Phylloscopidae > Phylloscopus > Phylloscopus trochilus. The sequence goes on along the minus strand of WQNJ02000046.1, from coordinate 2,518,025 downwards.
TGGCTGTGCCAGCATTAATTCATGGCCCCGTGGAAGAGGCTTGAGAAAGGTGTGAGCAGGGGCAATTTGGTCTCTGATTTTTTTTACAAAATACGTTGGTGGAGTTTTGTTCTCTTTAGCTTTAGAGCTCAGGCTGGGGATCTTCCCTGGGCTTGGCTTCTGCAGTTGTTTAAGGCTTTACTACCTGTAGGTCCTGCCTAGAGTTTCTCCCCAGCAGAGGGGAACACTCTGGGAGTTCTGTTGCTTTATTTGTTGCTTCACGTACTTAAATTAATTTTTTGCAAGCAGCTTTTGGGAGGCTTTTCAAACCAAGCTCAAAAGATCAAGATGTCAGTAAAACTCTTGGAGAGAGGCCTTTCCTCAAAGGAAAAAAGTGTCTGAAGGTGGAATAGAACCTGACCAAGCAGAATCACAGAACCTTTGAATTGTTTGGGTGGGAAAGATCATCTTGTTCAACAAATACCCCCCTGATTCCCACCAGAGATGTCTAGCAAAAAAAAATAATCCACTAGACCACATGTTTTGAACCTCGTGGGTGCCTTGCAAAAGGCTTTCAGTGGTTCTGAACACAGAAGGACTTGGCCTTGTTTGTTTTCTACCCCTCCCTGTGCATCTCTGCTAAGGAGGGAGCAAATGGAGCTGTCCTCTTTCAGTGCTCTGCCTGGGGAGAGTGGGAAGCTCAGCCCTTTGGCTTTCCCACTACCCTTCCTTCAAGGGGGCTTCTGGAAAAGAGGGAGAGTGACATTTTACACGGGCAGGTGAGGAGGAAATGGTTCTAAGCTGAAGAGAGTAGGCTTAGATGAGAAGTTTAGAAGTGGTGAGGCAGTGGCAGAGGTTGCCCATGAGAAGCTGTGGATGGCCCAGCCTCTCCCCCTCTTCTCTGCCCTCTCTCAGTCCAGCACATCTGACCCAAAGGCTTACTTGGGATGGTCTGATTTGCATTTAAGTTCTAGGGGCAGCCTGGGGTGTGTTTTAGTAGCCAGGTGCTTTAGACCTTCAGCTCTCATGGGCTGTTGCTCTGTGCCAGCTCAGTGGGTGTCACTGCTGCCATTCCCCTGAGATATTTCGTGCTCACAGCAGCCTCAGGGTGAGGATGAGGAGGTTTCAGGGATGCTGCTGCTGACTGGGAGCACGCTGACCACGATGGGGCTGAGCAGTTGTGGTGAAGTGGAGGTGGGAAAGAGGAGCAGGAGGCAGCTGAGGGGTGCAGCTCTGCAGCTCTGGAGCAGACAGCCCCCAGGCTCTGACCATATGGTGCTGTGTGTCACAGGCAGCCCTGAGCAGGGAGGCTGGGCACTGCCTGGGGCTGGGAGGGAAGGGGTGATCTCAGCAGGGTGTGCTGCTGTTCGTGCTGGGCTCTCTCTGCTCTGGGGTGATATTTAAATCCCTGTCCCTCCGCCCTCCTCCTATGCCCCAACTGCTAGCTCATATTCTTGAGGGCTTTGGGCTAGGATTAGATCAGGAAAGGGGAAGAGACCCAAAAGAGGCTCCTTACCTAGGATTGTTCCAAGGCTTTATTCTTGAAGGGATTCCAGGGGCAAAGAAGGAGCCAAGGAGGTAAAAGAGGCAAAGAGGTAAAGAGGTAAAGAGGACGAACAAGGAAGAACATGGGTTTATGTAGACTCTCTGTCCAAGGACAGAGAGCTGGCACTGAACCAGTTGGTCAGAGATAACAGGGGAAGGTAGGGTCACACCACAGTTACAGCTTTGGGGCTCCTTCTGGGGTAAACCATCCCCAGAGGGATACAACACTGGGGGTGGTTGTTGGCTGTGCTGGGCTCACCTTCTCACGGCAGGGACAGCAATCAGCTGCTGTGCAGGGACAGAAGGTGCTGCTGAGCCTGTGGGTGGGAAGCACTTCCACACCTGTCCTCATCCTGCCAAACAGCAGCTTCCTGCCCATCAGAGGTGCTCTGGTGAGCTCTCTCTTCCCTTGGCCCCCTCCCAGGCCATGCCTGGTTGGTGGGGCTGTGCCAGAGCAGGTGGCAGAACCCTGCAGCAAGAGCCCCTGCAGATCCCTGTGGGTTGGAGCAGGATTGCCTCCAGCCCTGCAGCCCCAGGGCAGTGAGAGCCACCTCCTCACCACCCAGGGAGGGTTCTGTGGGGGGCAGCCCACCACTGCTGGGCATCACCATCACGGGATGCCTGAAGCTTTTCCCCCCAAACCCCTGGGAGCAGCAGGCAGAGGTGGGGTGTAGCTGTGGGACACAATGAATGAGACAAGGACTCGTGATTTCAGAAGGGTTCTGTGGGGGGCAGCCCACCCTGAGAAGGGCTCGGTGGATCCTGCCAGAGGAGCTGCTGGTTTGCTAGAAGCCTTCTCCTAAATATGGACACGATTATTTTAATTTTTTTTTTTTATTTGCTTGCTCTGGAATCCTTTGCATTTTTCCCCTTAATCCTGGAGGAAAAATCAGCGGTGCCCCGTGTGCATGTGACAGGGCTGCACACACAAACTCCCTTTGTGACTTCTTTCTTTCACGGGAGAGAAACACATTCAGGAAAAGCAGGGCCCTGACAACAGGAATCAAGTGTTTCTAAATATGGACATCCTTTTTTGGACTAAAAAGTCTTTTTTGTACCATGCATATTTCCCCTGTTAATCATTTCCTTTTGTTCCTCGCAAACTTGGGTCCTCCAATGTTATAGGAGGAATTTATAGCTGCTCTGTTTGTAAACTTTTTCCTTATGATCCACGAGCTGCATGTTGCACGGATTTTCTTTTTAACGTGGCTGGAAAGGCCAGCACTCTGGGTTTTTTTACTCACCCTAGGCTTTCCCTTTTATTTTATTTTTTTTTTTAACAGTCATATTTGGCCTAAGCCTAGTCTCGAAATATTGGGGGATTTTACAGGCCATTGAGCTTTGCCTGGTCCTATTCACTGCTTTTGTGCCGCACTAATTGGCTTGATAAAGAAGGGCCTGGGCTCTGCCGGAGTGCTGCTCCTCCAAGGTGAAATGTGAGATGGAGGGTGGCGGGGGGAAGCACTCAGATGTTCACTAGCAGTTCTGCTCTCGCTGGATAATCTGAATGCATCAGAAATGAGCCTAGAGCTCAGACAAAGTAGGGGATTAGGAGTCTGAGATGGGCGAGCGGGCTTGGACATCTGGGAGCCTGCTGCTGAGCTGGGCTGTGCCCGCACAAATGTGGGTTACAGGGGCTCTCGGTGGATGCTCTCCAAAATAACAATCGCTGCTGTTCTTTGTGGAGGGCCCCACCCTCCCCAGCACGGCTCTGTGTGTCCAGGCTCCCCTCCCCACCAGGAGGGACAGGCTCTGCTCTGGTGGCACATGCCCCACTGTAGTCACTGCTTGTCACGTTTGGGTTTTCCCTCAAGCTCTTTCTTAGGGAGCTAAACTGGTAAACTGTTGGAGAGGAGGACCCTGCAGAGATAGTTTATTAGTGAGAGATTCTAAGAGTATGAAAGCTACAAAAGAGATGGAATTGAAAGCAAAATTTGAACTGTAAGATGCTAGGCAGGAGGAGGGTGATTAAACCAGCTGAGAGACTGGGCTGGGTGATTCAGTGACACCCCTGCCAAGACAGAAGGATGAATAAGGGGTTGGACCTTCTCAGGTATCAGGGAAAAGGTGATTTTTCAGGATTTTGGTATGTAGAGTAGTATTGTAATGCTGTAGTTCCCATAGGCTGTATGTAGATTCTGTAGGTTTTGTATCTTGAGGTGATTGGTTGATGCTCATTAGAATATTCACGATAGAAAGGGTTAAAATGGAATGTAACAGGTAACTCGGGCTCTGGCTCCCCTGGATCCCTGTCCCTTCAGACCTTTGGACTCTTCCCCAGTCAGGCTGCCTTCCCACCACCAATAAACCACGTGTCCCAAGGAGCATCCTGCTCTTCAGATCATCTCTCTCATCAGACACAACCAGCGTGCTTTACAATAGTGAACGAAGTCACACTTTGTAAACTCTCTTGTTTTTCACATTTCTCTCCTAAGGAGGGGCTTTGCTTGTTGACCCTTGGTGAGACCAGTGGTTCAAAGGATCCCACCTCTTAGATGGGCACGTTGTAAAAAGGTATAAAAAATAGCTTTTGGGAACAAACCAGCCCCCTTTTTGGAGCATCAGCCTCCTGAAATCACGAGTCCTTGTCTCATTCATTGTGTCCCACAGCGACACCCCAGCTCTGCCTGCTGCTCCCAGGGTTTTGGGAGGAAAAGCTTCACACATCCCAGCAGCTGGTGATGCTCAGCAGATGCTCAGGCCCTTGCTTGCACAGTTCCCCCTGTGGTTTCGTGAAGAGCCCACCAGAAAAGCAAGTGCTTTGGGGAGGAGGAGGAGGAGGAAACCCAGCTGGGGGTTTCTGAGCCCTTCCCATGTGCAGAGCCCAGTTCTCCCGGGGCTGAGCCCATTGTTGCAGTGCTGGGCTGCCTCTGCCACCAGCAGCATCTGCTCTGCAGCCCTGTCTGCCCGGGGCCAGCTCCACTTGCCCCATCCCTCTGCCCCTCCCAGCCCCTCACCCTCATCCCTGCAGGTGCTGGGTTCGTGCCTTGGTCACCAGTGCAGGTAGAGCATCATTTAATGATAAAATAGGAGTTGAAAAATCCTTCTGCTTCTTTGAAAACAGTGTTGGAGATGGAATCACAAATATGTTGTCAACAGAAATAACTGAATAGTGGTTTGGTTGGTTTTTTTGGTTTTTTTTTTTTCCCCCAAAAAGTAATTTCTTTCCCAGCCTCTCTGCATGTGCTTCCTTTCTGCTCCTCCCTCTCCAGCACTTTGCTCATGTTTCCATCCTTTCCCTGCATGCCCTGCCTTGGCAGCTTAAATTCTGGCCACAGCTGTGAGGTACCCAAAGGTGGCTGTGCACAGCTCAGAGTGCTCCCAGCACACACCCACTGCTGCTTGTCCCTGCCACAGGTGGGAAGCATCACACTGAGCCAGCACTGAGTGTAATTCCCAGCCTACTCTGTTCCTGGCAATGCCCCTGCTGCTGGACATGACATCCCAGGGAATTAAAGCAGTGAGCTGCAGACAGTGTCTCTGAAAGTTCTGACTCAGCAGTGTGTGGCCAGGTTGTGTGAAAGCCCTGCAAGAATCATCATTTGTGGGGGATGTTCTTGTTTTACCTGCCAGCTACACAGACACTAATCTGACCCCTGAGGCTCTGGGTACAGCACCAATGGCCGGTGACTCCTGCTGCGCTGCCTCCTTTTCTCTTTTTTTTTTTTTTCTGGTAAAACTGCTTTTGTTTTGCTTGGGGGAGCAGAGCTGACTCCCAGCAGGCACTGGCAGCATTTTTACTTTTCGTGTGCTTCTGTGCCCTACTGGGTTGAGATGTTGTACGTTGTTTTTTTTCTGGGCAGAGGCTCAGGGAGCTGCTGCTGAGGGCGATTCCTTGGGTGGAGTGTGAGCACAGAGGTGGAACAGCTCCTTTTCTAGGGCCAGTGTACCAGGGATGCTGCCCCTCTTGGTCTGTGCCAGCAACCAACCTTGTGGCTGGGGAAATGGAGGTCTGGAGAAGGAGAACAACACTGCTGTGGTCACCTGTGGGCACCCTGGAAGCCAAACCTCTTGGCTTGGATTGGAAATACTCCTTTCTGTCCCAAGGTGGGAGGAGGCATGTATTTTGCCTGAAAAGCAAAAGGCCAGAAAGGCTTTTTCTGTGCTGGGGGGGGACTCTAGGTTAGGAGACCTGCCTGGTTTTACACTAAGTGCAGTTAAGCATCAAAATCCCAACTCTTCCTCCACTGTAAATGTAATTTTGTGCTGGCAGCACAGAACACTGAAAGTGCTCCTTACTATGGGGAGAGCCTGAGGGGCTGCCCAGGGGCTTTGGGATCCCCCAGGGCAGCAGCAGGGCACCCTGCAGCTCCCTGATGCTCTTCTGGGCTGTCCAAGCCTTGGCTGTGGGGTGGGGAGAAGCCAGCTTTGGGAGGAGGCAGCCCTGAGCCCCCTGGCTGCAGTGGGGGGATGCTCCTGCTGGCATTTTGCATTCCCCTCGGCCCCAGCCCTGAAGGAAGCCTAAAGCCTGGGTCAATAATAAGCTTATAAGACAGTAAATCTTGGTAATGAGAAGAAGAGAAGACGGCATCTGCTCAGCACAATGGCGCTGTGCATGGTCTGGTAAACAGCCACGGAGAGGAGCTGCCTGTCTGTGGCAGGGGCTCCAGCTGCACAGCCCCACTGCCAGGCAGCCTGGGGGGCTTCCACTGCCCCCAGCCCCTCAGAGGGGCTGCTGGAGTCCTCCTTGGGGCTGAGGGGACCTGTTGCCCGTGAGGCTGGGTGCTTAGCCCTCTGCCACCAGAGCAGAGCCAAGCTGCATGCAGAGATGGGCAGGAGGTGATTGCTGCTCCTCCTGTGCCCCTGCAATGGCAGATGTGCACCCTTTGGAGGCTGCTCCAGGGCTGGGAGGAAAAATGGGAGACAGCTGCTCCTCTTGTCTTTGGAGGTGCCAAAACGAGCTGAGCTGGTGGGCAACAGGCTCAGGGGGTGAATGAGTTGTGCAGGGGAAGCAGGGAAAAGAAGAGGCTGGGTCTTCTTCACCTGACACTTCACCTGAAGAAGCTGGTGCCCATGGGGTGGGAGCTGGCAGTGGCCCTGCTCCTGCCCCAGCTGTGTGAAGCCAGGCCTGCAAAATGGGGAGGAGGAGAAGGAGGGGGGAGTGAAGGGGAAGAAATCTGCATATGGTGTGTAATGCGTTTATGAATTGGGTCTTTAATAATTTACATTACCAGTTTAATACTTTGAATACAAATTATCTTGCCCATATGCTGTGCTGACAAACATAAAAATGGAGTAATCAAAGCTGTAATAGCACTACAGCAAAAAGACATAAAATGCCACTAGAAGGCTCAGGATAAATTATTGCATGCACACACCAGCTCTATGGCTCCCTGGTGCCAAAGGATACATTGCAATTTCTCCCTCAGACTTTGCATTTGGGCTTGAGGACTGATGCAGCACCAGGAGCACTGCTCAAAATTCTGCAAGACGGGCAGCATTTAACAAAGAAGAGGAGAGGAGAGAAAAAAGAAAAAAAAAAAAGGCCCAGACTTATTTGATAAACACAGCAATTTAAATTCTGCTCTGGCATTACATGGGCTGCCAAGGAAATATAGCCCTCTTATTTGTAGGGGAGCCCCCTTCTTCCTCCAGCAGGGTTATTTGCATGTATTATAAACTGCAGTGCTGGCTTGCCATCTTCAGGCTGCTGCCACACACTGCACAGCCCTCCCTGTGCATCCTTGTCCCTCCCTGGGCTGCTTGGAGGTGCTGGCTCCACAAGGGACAGATACCCCAGGGAGGATGCACCAGGTGATCCAGGCAAGGGGCAGCATCAGTCCAGGCAAAACACGAGTTTCACCTCGTCCCTCTTCACACCTGAGCTTGTTCCCCTGAGCTCTGAGGGGCTGGAGGAGGAGGAGGAGGTGGGAGAGGATGAAGCAGCCCTTAGGCCCTTGGTGCTGCCCCTTGGGCTGCAGTTTAGGTACAAGGGGAACAGTGTGGGGAGCCTTGGGAGCTGGTGGATGCTGCAGGTGACTCAGTAGTTTGTTTTTAGCAGTCTTTTGGTGCACGTGTGTGTATGTGTTCTGCAGCAAAAGGAGCAGGTTGGCAGAGCAGAGATGCAAGTTGTGCTCCCAGGGAGCAGCTGCCTTTGTAAATGCCATCAGACCTCGTGTGGTGCCTTGTGAGAGAGCCTCTGCTTTTAAATACCAGCCTATTCATTGGTGCCACATCTCCAACACGTCCCAGCTACAGGCAATCTTTCACAGAAAGAGCCGTTTAAGGCTCACATTTGCATACACTGAATTTCTCAGCTATCAGGGTTACTCCGTGCTGCAATCCATTCTGTGCCTCTAATACAATCAGTGAAAAATGAGGCTTCTCCCCAAATAAATCATCACCAATGAAGGGAATGGTGGTTTTTCCACAAGGCCTGAGGCTCCTGCAGTAGCAGTGTCTTTTTTCCAAAAAGGCAGAGAACTCTGGGCAGGCTCATTCTGTGCTGCATGAGCTCACTGCCACTCTCCCCGAGATCTAAACCCTTTGCATATGAATGAGGTTTTTTTTCCTCCTGCTTTTGCCTCTCCCAGGATCTGCTGCTGCCTGTCTCCCTGGGATGTGGTGCCAGCAGCTGGGGAGCAGTGCACCCCTGGGCTGGGGTTGCCCCTCTTTGTCTCATCCATTATTCCATGCCTTGGTTCACTCCCTCCCTCCCTCTCACATGCCAAGGGAAGAGGGGTGGCTGCCAGCGTTTGGCATCCTGTGTCCTGGCCAGGTGGGTGCTCAGGGCTGCAAGAACTGAGAGAGAGAGAGAGACCCTCCTTCTGCTTGGCCTGCTGGTTCCTGTGTTCCACCTTGCTCTGCTCCTTGTGCTCCTCCAAAGCCTGGTTTTGCCTGTGAGCAGGGGGTTTTGGAGGAGCCCCACTCCATCCCCTGGCCTTGGGGAGCAACCAAGATGACAGAACAGAGCTGTTACTGCAGCCAAAAAAAGTGCAAAGAGGCAACTGGAGCCTCTCCTGCCAGGAGCCATGGGACCTCTCTGGGTGGGGAAAGGTGCCTGAGTGAGTCAGGATGGCGAGAAACAGGTGAGCATCCAGCCCCCACTGGAATAACTTTCTCCCATTGCCAGATCTTCAGGAGAAAAAGGCCCTCACTGATCCTTTTGATCCACAAATAAATTGGATGGCTCGAGATCACAATGAGAAATATCCCCATCCTCATCCAGAAGGGGATTTTCAGCATAAAAAGGGTTTATGTGACTCATAAACTTTAACATTTATTTCTGCACGCGAGGTAAATATTTCCCCCCTCTGAACGCCTAAGCAATGCAATTTTGTTTGAAGGCTCCATTTGTTTAAGTCTGAAGGTGACAATAATTCACCTGTTTTCCCTTCCTGTATTTCCCCAAGCAATGGTGTAAGCCAAAATAGAGCAAACTCAGCTCTGGCCGTTTGTCACTTGTCAGCCCCATCCCTCAGATGTGCTCAGACAAGCTCTGTCCTGGAGTTTACATCTGGGCACCTTCTGACCTCCAGCTGCTGGTAAATGGCCCTGTGTTCTCCTGTTCAAAGGAAGAAATACAGCATACCTGTCTGCAGCCACTGCCAGGGCAGGCAGGAGAGAGAGAGAGAGAGAGACATAACTTAATCTCACTCCAGATAAATCACGATTTCACAGCCACAGACAGCTGAGAGTCCCATCTCCTTGGCACTGGAACAACACCTGTCATTCAAGGTCCCAGAGAGACCCACTCATGGCCAGAGATCACAGAGGACTGAGAAGATGCCTGGAGTTGTAAACACCATCAATCTGGAGAAAACAAACGCTCCGGGGAGCTGGTGTCAGCTGGGGCTGTTGGCAGTCAGCTCCTGTCTCTGCAGAGCACAGGATGTGCACGTGGATCCCCCAGCCTCACACCTGCCCAGGTCTGGTGCCACCTGAAGCTCCAGCAAGTCCAGGGAGACAAAGTGCTGGTTGTCCTCTCCCCCAGCTTTTGGAGGCTGTGCATGCAGCCCCCAGCCCCTCACAAAAGGGGGGCCAAGGTAGGGGTGAGCTGCTGTGGGGCAGAGGCCTTGAGGCTGTGTGCAGCTGCTGGGGCTGCCCCGCTCCTGCCAGGTGCCCTTTGCCACCAGAGGCTGGTTTGGGAGAGGTGCTGGAGTTTTATTTTTAGTTCCCCACTCACAGGCAGGGACCCTCAGTGTGGGCAGAGAGCTCCTTGTCCCAGGCCAGCTTCTGGAGAAGCTCCTCCATCTCCTCAGGGGCAGTCTATTTGCAGCACGGGTACTTCACTTGGGTTTCCATCCTTTTTGGTGCCCCTTTGGTGCCTTTCTTGGCTTTGGTGGAATCATTTACAGCTGGTGTCACATGAAATCTGAGGCAGGTGCTCTCCTTCTGCCCCCTCCCACCCAGGACTCCCCTGTTCCCCCTGCAGCTCCCAGTGTGGCTCCCTGTCCTCAAGAACATGTTCATGTCCAAGCTTAAATTCAATGCTGACATGCACAGGCTGTTTCTTTATCTGTCTGCCTCTTTTTTTTCTCTTTTCTCCTTTTTTTTTTTTTTTTTTTTTTTTTTTTTTTTTTTTAAGGAAACTGAATCCAAGGCTGCCATGTAACGATGATGACATTGTTGTTAGTAGTTATTTCTATTTCCATAGTTCCAAGAGGTAGAGAACAGAGTCCCACTGGGTTAAATGCTGCACATGTTATAACAAAAAGACAGTCTGAGTGCCAAACAACTTGCAATCTTCTTTTTAATGTAAGGAATGTAAAATTAAGATTACTATAGCAACATCTTGCCCACTTTGAACACAGATAGGATTTGTTGGTCTTTATAAATATATATGAGTGTGTGTGTGTATATATATGTAATGTACACATACAAATCCTAAATATCTCTGGCAACCTTTCCTGTAGTTGAATTTATATTTAATTTCAAGCTCTCTGTATCACAGATCTCATTTGCATCCAGCTTTCCTTCAGCAGCCTTGCCTTTTCCTTTAGGCTCTTTTGTGCTCACTGCATGCCAGGCTGGAGTGCCCACTGCCTGGGGAGAGCTCTGAGTCCCTGGCTGGGAGCAGGGACAAACTCTGACTGGGGGAGGTAATCCCATTTACTGAGGGTTTCATTTTAAATGTAGACAACCCTGTTAAACCTTATAACTGATTCAACATCTCCAGATTTGCTTCCTTCAATCAGATTTTAGGAAAGTGGGATAAACTTGAGACAGGCAAGTCCTTCCTTTTTATTCCCATCTCTCTTCTCTTAAGCTATTGGTTCAACTTTCAGTGAATTTCCTATGAGGTATGAACCACAGCTCTCGTTTCTTCCCCGTGACTGAATAAAACCTGGGCCCAGAAATGCCTGCAGGAAGGGCAGAACACGACCAGGAGAGAGGAGCTGAGGGAAAAGGCAGAGGGAGGATGGACGTGCCTACAGCTCAGCATCATTTAAATTCTCTGGGACAGCAGCAGAAACTGTTTTCACCTTGCTGCAGAGGTAAGTGGAGTTACTGATAAAGAAGAGCTTTAACATCACCAGATCTGAGGAGAGCTGTCTTTGCTTACGAGGTGGAGGGGAAAACCAGGCATCAAACTGCGCTGAGGAGATCTGAAGGATACCACTCTCTGCCAAAGAAAGACACACTGGAGGGATACCCTCCTCTCCGGAGGAGCAGGAGGCGTTTGCAGCTCATTTGTAGCAGCTTTAAGGCTGTGGAGTTGAAGATGCACAGTTGGAGGGCTGGTGGATCCACTGTTGTGAGACCAGACTGCAATGGAGATCTGAGAACCAAAACTGAAAACGTCTGCTGGCAGGTCTGCATGGAGAGGCTGGAAAGCAGCCTGGAGTTGCCAGCTGCAGATTTCTGGTGCCTGTGACATAGCAGAATTAAATACAAGGAAATAAATTACAGGCAGCTCTGCCTGCGGGGTCTAGAAGGGAAGGAAAGGGGCTGGGGTGAGGCAGGGGAGCAACCCCAGTGGGTCTGTGGGGACGACAGGAGTGGAAAGGGGAAGCATGGATCTGCAGGGCACAAAGAAGCCCACTTTCAAACCCCACCCAGGCAAAAGCAACAGCTCTCCTTCAGACAGGGCTGCTCTGTGAGCAGGAATCAATGCCCTCCTGCAGAGCCTGCAAAAACAATGATGTGCAGGGTGTAAGTGTGCAGAGCTGATGCCCAGAGGAGGTTTCTGGCTGGAGCTGTTGCAGAGATGGGAGGGACAGAGCAAACACGAGTGACACTTCCCACACACACAGTGGGTGTTGGTGTGCACCTTACAGGGGCAGCTGAAGGTCAGGCCAGGCAATGGGGCGTGGGTTGAACACCAGTGGAAGTTCATAGGCAGTGATGTGTTACAGGGCAGAGCAAAGTGATTTTTGTAAGATGGGCACTCAGCTGTTTGCTGCAGCAAAGTTGTTCCTTGGCTGAATTGCCCCTGGGCTGAGCCATAGGCAGAAGAGACATTGCCATCTCCTTGCCCAAAGGAAAGAGGAAAGGCAGCTCTGGGGGTCCAGCAGGGCAATGGGGCTGTGAAGCAGGCCCAGGGGGAGTCAGTAAGGTCTGTAGGGCTGAACAAACCATCTTCAAGACCATTGCTTAAAATCCACACACACTTTCTCATCCTTTTCTCTGGGATGCCCATTCCTTGCTGGAATACCCAGCAGGACAAGAGGCTGTTTATGATGGAAGTTAACCCTGGGCTTCCTCAGGTAAGAGCAGCTGCTCCCTGGGCACTGTGAGCACTGGTGCTGTGCACTGGGTGAAGGTTTGTGTGCAAACAGCCCAGAGACCTGGTTGCTCACCTCTTGGAAATGCTGCAGAGCTTTGCAGGTGTGCTGGATTGTTCAGTGAAATCAGAGCTTTTAGTGGGAGTACAGCAAGAGAAGAGAATCATTTCCATTTCCCTGAAGGATAGGGAGTTTCCCATCTATGGGCTGCACGTTGCTGATATCTACCAAAGTGACAGCCTGAGGAGAGGGGATCTCTTCACTGGGATAAAAAACCACTTTGGTTGTGGAGTCAGCTGGCCCTCTGTTAACTCCCACCACGCTGCCACTGTGGATGGCTGCACTTCTGCAGGGGCAGGTAGGTACCACACACCCCCCTTGCTCCACAGCACTGCTGCACCAGCCACCATCACCTCTCTGAGTTTATTACTCTTGACCCTCCTGTTCCCATCAGGTGTTTTTAAGCAAGCCTGCCACCAAGGCTGTAATCAGTTCTCATGTCCTCCTGTTTATGCTCTCACCCAGCAATTTGCACAGGGCTGCTGAGCTCTCTGCTGGTAATTGACAGGGGAAGGCAATCTGCTTCATGAGAGGAAACATCTCCAGGGCTGCTGCATCTGAGCTGGCTCTTCCCCATAATGAGGGTGAAAGTAAAGCAGGATCTCACTAACAGCCATGGATGTAGCTGAGCTCTCGTTACTGCAGGCACAGAGGGGCTGCTGGGGACGTAATTAAGAGCTGGATATTTGGATATCTGGATATTTGGATATCTGGATATTTGCTGTACAATGTGTGGCACTGTCCTTCCTACACCAGTGCCCTATAGCAAGGGGCCTGGTGCCAAGTGGTCCTGAAGTTTGCTCAGGTCACAATCCAGGCTGCAGGAGTTGTTGTCCAGGAAAGGGAAAGCTTTTTGTTTTCTTTCTTAGGACAGTTGCTGTCCTCCTTGCAGAGGACAACCACGGGGATTTCAGCCTTGGAAAGCTGAAATGGCTTGTGGCATTCCCAGCTGGAAAAGCAGCTTGGAGGTGGTGTGGGCAGAGCATTGCCAGGTGGGTGTGCATCCAAATGCAAATGGGGGCTGGGGAGGCAGGGATTGTGAAGGGGAGAGTCCCCAGAGCATCTCAGCAGTTTCCATCTCACACTGTTCCCCCTGCACAGTGAAGTGGGTGATACCCTGATGTTTCCAAAAGTTCGGCCTGATTCCTCCAGCTGATCTCTAACTGGGATGAACATCAGGCTGGAGGAGAGGGATGTAAGGGGAAAGAAAGTGAGGTGAGAGAGGCAGTGAGAGCTGTACTAGCAAAGCTGAGAGCAGCTCAGCCAGCATCCCTGTAGGTGCTGATGGGGGAAACTGTGAGAACAGTGAGACATTTGTGTGCACAGCATGTTGGGGCAAAAGGGATGGGCTGGAAAGGGAATGGTGAAAGGAGACCTGTAAGGAGCAGGAATGGGTTTGGTCTTGGTTTCTAATAGTAGGGAAAGGGACTGGGTGAGGAATCTCAATGAGGAAAAAGTATGAAGAGCTCCTTTTTTTCTCCTTCTTTCTCTCCTACCATCCTCACTTGAGCACACACATTGGGGGATGGTGTGAGAGTGGTCCTTCTGCTTGAGTCAAAGGCAGATCTTGAACACAAATGGGGTGGGGGGGCTGGTCTGTCATGAACAAGATTTCCTCTCTTTGCATTGCTTTGATTTGCAGCAATTTCTTACTTGGATACTAAAACACTTAGTTCTTTAGGGTTTTGTTAGCTATCAAATATATCAATTAACTCCTTCCCTAAGGGTTTTTTCCCCCCAGCAACCCTCACCAGCTGGACTATTTCCATAGCTTTCCTTCAGCCATGATTGTCACCCGGGCAGACTCCTGGGCAGAACAATTGTGAGAATGTTCACAATTTTCACGTGAACATCCTCCCTGAGCAGCCTACACAGCAACCAGGCTCTTTGCTTGGAGCAGGCCCTCTTACTTGGCATTTTTTTGGGCAGGGCTAAGTAAATTCACTGAAAAAATCCCACATTCATTCCTTGAGACCTGCAGTGAGACTGGTTCCAGCCACAGGATGCTGCCCAGTGTAGCTGGTGGTGAGAGCCACCACAAAACCCAGGGATGCAGAGCTGGGTTCAAGGCACTGAGTTTCTTCACACATATTTATTTGCCAGCAGAGACTGTACAAATCCCATGCATAATTCAGCCCCCTGCCAGACAAATCATGCCACCAAGTAAAAGCCTCTTCAGAGAGCAGGGTTTGATGGCAACAAACTTTGACCTAAATGTGCTGCAGCCCCGTATGACAGGTTTTAAACTTTTGCTGTCACTTCCTTCTGAGAGGCAAAGGGAATCTAGGTCAGCCCCCCCAACACTGCTTGTGTGCAACGAGGCTCATTCTGATTTCATTCATGTTGCATCCTCGAGTTTGAGATGGTGGGGGTGGAAAACAGGATATTTGGAAAGGCAAGTCAGCCTCGAAAGTCATTCTTAAATCTCATCCTGGAGCGAAGGAAGTGGTTTGATGTTGCATCCCCGAGGCAACACTGACGGCGTCGTTTGTTATTCAGGGTGCGAAAGGAGCACAGAGTTTTCCTTCTTCCCCTTTTTGTTGAGGTGGCAGCGCTAAGCAGTTGGGCTGAATGAGCAGGCAGTGATTAACAACCAGGCCTGCTCTGGGCGAGCGTCAGGCTGCTGCTCTGGGGACAAAGAAGGGAAGTGCCTGAACACAGGGTTATTAGTTTGTCTGGAGCTCCTAGGCAAAGCACCACGGAGTGAACAGAGCCGCTTGTTTGTTGATCTCCTCTGCGGTGGCAGCTCGGGGCAAGCTGCTGCACTCATCTGTTCATTGCTGCAGCAGCCAGTGCTGCTTTTCCCAGGAATGGGATTCTCTTGCTCCGTGCCCAGTGCAGCTGGGCTGCCTCTGCACAGTCCAAATGG
Organism: Phylloscopus trochilus trochilus; assembly: GCA_016584745.2. Taxonomy (NCBI): domain Eukaryota; kingdom Metazoa; phylum Chordata; class Aves; order Passeriformes; family Phylloscopidae; genus Phylloscopus; species Phylloscopus trochilus. The sequence continues at coordinate 2,502,905 of WQNJ02000046.1, read as the reverse complement.
GCAAGAGAAAAGCTGGGGAGAGGGTAAGGGAAATACCCCTCCCTGCCCGCCCCCCTGGGCTCCTGTGCTAGCTCAGTGTGCTGGTTTGAAAGCAAAACCAGTGAGACTCCCAGTCAGAGATACAATTTAATAGGAGAAGAGAGAGGAAGAAAAGGTAAAATAAATGGAATAATACAACCTAACACCCTGTTGGTCAGGGTGTTTGAAGCAGTCCAGAAGTGAGTCCTCCTGGAATGGCAGATGTGGTTCTGCTGGAGCAGAGATGATCCTGAGAGAGAAGGGTCCAGTGATGGTGAGAAGGGTCCAGTCTTCCTCCAGGAATCTGGTGGAACCAGATATCTTGTGCTCCTGCATCTCAGTTTTTATCTAGGTAGGAATGGTTGGCTCCTCCCACTGGGTGGAGCATCTCACAATGGAATATGTCATGCCCTCAGTGAGCCTGAATGGCCCATGAGCAGAAGATAATCTTTCATGGTCCATTAGCAGAAAATATCCCCCGGAGGGAGGATGGGTGGTGAAAGAGATAACAAACACTGCCCCACCTGGTTTAACAGTTGGCCCATTATCAGAAGGCACTCACCCCCTTCCCCCCAGAGTTAAAAGAGATGAAGAAAAACATCTCCCCAACGGCTTTTTAACAGATGAAAATAGAATCCACATTTTCGGTTCTATAACCCAAGACACTCAGTCTCCTTGTAGGGCTTTAGGGGAAATATCTCAGGGGATAGGATAAAAGATTCAAAAAGAGGCTCTAACCTCAGGATTACTCCAAGGCTTTATTCTCAAAGGGTTCCAGGGAAAAGAGAAGCAACAAGGAAGATCAGGGGTTTTTCTAGTCTCTGTCTCAGGATGGCACTGAGCCAATAGGTTAGAGAGTGCTACTGCTTGGGAACCTCAGTGTCAGGAGTGACTGTGGAATTGTCCTTGCAACTCACTGGGAGTTGTTTTCCGTGAGGAAAACACTAACCTGCCCCGTGGTCCTGGTGGTTCCTGTGGTCCTGGTGCCTGTTTTTGCAAGGAGGGAGTTACAGGTCAAAGATGGCTTGCCTGCACCCTGTCTGCAACTGAGACAGGCAGCATGGAAGTTGAGGCTCTGATTTTGTATCTCTCTCCTTTCTTTTCACATCTCCTCCTTCCTTTGAAGTGGGACACCAGGACACCTTTGAATGAGCTCACGTTGGAATTCTGAAATTTCCAACCTGGTATTCCTGATCCTGTTCCAGCAGGTGCCCAGGGGGCCACTAATTACTTTGGTAAGCATGAGGAGTTCCCCAGGTCTGGCAAAAGGGAGTGGGTATGTCACTGTCACTAAGCATGCTTAGTCAAAACAGCAAGAAAAATTGGCCTTAAATACGCCAAATTCAGTACAGTAGTATTTGAAGAGAGCAGCTATTATCTTTGTATATTTGACAAAAGTTAATTGTCTCTGTGACAATCAGTGTAGTAGTCAGCCTGTCCCTGTATAGGAGGGGAAAAAAATTCTTCATTTATAAGCGATTCATTAAGTAGCATTAAAGCTGTCTCTGAAGACAAAATAATCTTTTTAAAGAGGACTCGAGGTAGCGAGAAGGAAGATTAATGCCTCAGCTATTTTTCAATTATGTAAGCTTCCATTTATTACAGTTACACCTGGGTTAACTCTTACTAAGCTGTGTGCCCTGCTAGGTAGGGTTGGCAAACAGGGGAGTTTTGTGCCACTGGACACACTGAGCAAGGGAGGAGAGATGTTCTGCACAGGGCTGCTGTGACAGGCATGGCAGGAGGGGACAAGGCACTGCCCCTCTCAGCCTCCTTGTTAGCAAAGCTGTAAAAGTTTTGCACAAGGAGTGTGCATTTGTGGTGCTTGAATGTTTTGCACAGGTCACATTCCACTTGGTCTGTCTGTGAGCATGTACCTGCTCTGCCTGGTGTAGCTCAGGTGCTGAAGGGTTCTGGTTTCTGACCCTAATTCAGAAGCCTTCTCCTGCCACCATATTCATGATCCTTGCACAACCAAATTCTTCTAACACACTGGGGATACTCTTATTTCAGCGTGATTTATTGTCAGCAGTTCTGGTAAAGTGTAATTAAAAAGGTCTCGTTGATACCTCTACCTTCATTTTTTTTCCTTCTCCCTTGCCACTGCTTCCTAGAGTGCTTGCCTTGTCTTAATTGAAGCAGTGAAGAGTCCATTTAGCAGGAAGGTGGGAGGAAACAGCCTGAAGATCATTCATCTAGATCACTCCAGTGATGAAAACAGTTGCTCACTACATCGATCATAATTTCTTCTAAGTTTCTTATGGAAGATTAGTTGCTGCAACTATGCAGATTCATACATGCCTGGTAGATCTCTGCAGACATTCCAATCATCTAGGGCAGTAACTCCAGGCTGGGCAAAAAAAGACTGCTTTCTGCAGGTGTAAATTACACAGCAAAAAAAAAAAAAAAAGATACAGATAAAAACAGATAAAAAGCCCTCTTTATGTTTTTTTCCAGTTGCATTCATTTCACGAAATGTTACACCCCCTTTACCTTGCACTGCTCTGTGAGCAAGGTTTAAGTCTGAGGCCAAAATCTTTTTTTGGGTAGCTTTGGTGTTCTTGCCAAGACATTTGTACGTAAAATTCAGGTCCTTTGAAGTCACATCCCAGTTCTCCACAGCTGAAAGCACCTTGTAAATCTCCACACCTGAAAGAATCTCATAAATGGTGCAAAACTGACAGAGAAGAGCAGAGTGAAGGTGAAAGGTGCTGAAAGGATATGTCCACGAGAGCTGACCAGTTCTGTCTTGCAGGTATGTCCTGAACAGAGCAGCTGAAAGTCCATGAACGAAATCATTTGGTTTACACCGAGAAAATATTTTCAAAACTATGCAGAATTCAGTGCAGGGTGTCAAAAGGAAGCCAAAAGAAGCTATATATCAAGAAGAAAAAAAAAAAAGGAAAAAAATGCTGTCTTTAACAATTTGTGAATGCAGGATTTTTTTAAATTTTATTTTATTTTTTCCCCCAAAATTGAGTGCTCTCTAGTCACGGGGGAAAAGGTAACAAGACATTTAAAGCAGGTTGGCTCAGCAAAGTCCTGAACACAGGTGTGGGGCTGGCTCTGACCCCAGGCCAGCAGGGGATGGGTTTGCCCGAGGGCGGGCTGGTTGCGAGAAAGGCTTCAGCGACCCCCGAGGTGCCAAACTTCGCCTCGGAATCTCTCCCTGCCGGTACCTGTGCCCCAGGGCGGGAGCCGGGCGAGCGTGCCGGCGGCAGGGCTGCGGCTGCCGGTGCCGCTCCCGGTGCTGATGCCACTGTGGGTGTCGGAGCGGGTGCCGATGTCACTCCCAGTGCAGGTGCTGATGTCACTCCCAGTGTCACTCCCGGTGTCGGTGCGGGTGCCAGTGTGGGTGTCGGAGCAGGTGCCGGTGTCACTCCCGGTGCCAGTGTCACTCCCGGTGCCGGTGTCACTCCCGGTGTCACTCCCGGTGTCATTCCCGGTGCCGGTGTCACTCCCAGTGTCACTCCCGGTGCCGGTGTCACTCCCGGTGTCACTCCCGGTGCCGATGTCACTCCCAGTGTCACTCCCGGTGTCATTCCCGGTGCCGGTGTCACTCCCAGTGTCACTCCCGGTGCCACTCCCGGGGCCGGTGTCACTCCCGGTGTCCCTCCCGGTGTCACTCCCGGTGCCGGTGTCACTCCCGGTGTCCCTCCCGGTGTCCCTCCCGGTGCCGATGTCGCTCCCGGTGTCATTCCCAGTGTCATTCCCAGTGTCATTCCCGGTGTCGCTCCCGGTGCCCCCGGGGGCTGCGGGCCCGACGGCTCCGGGCCGGGCTCCCCTGCCCCGCACTGCCCGGCGCGGCCGCGCGGTGGCGCCATCGGCCCGGAGAGCGCCTCAGTGCCCCCGGCGCGCACCGGGCACCCCCGCGCGGCCCCCCCGCTCCGCCCCGGGCAGGGCGGCGGCACCGCCGGGGAGGGGGCGGCGGGCTCGCCCCGGGACGGGCCGGGCCGGGCCGGGGCCCGGGGGTGAGAGCCGCCGTCGGGGCGGGAGGAGGAGGAGGGGCCCCGGCGGTGGCGGGCAGAGGCGCGCATGGAGCGGCCGGGGAGCAACGGGAGCTGCCCGGGCTGCCGGCTGGAGGGGGGCCCGGCGGCGGGAGCCGCCACCGGGCTGGCGGCCGTGCTTATCTTCACCATCGTGGTGGACGTGCTGGGCAACGCGCTGGTCATCCTGTCCGTGCTGCGGAACAAGAAGCTCCGCAACGCCGGTGAGCGCGAGGCGGGCGCGGGGCGGGCGCGGGGGGCGGGCGGAGCGGAGCGGCCCCGCACCGCGCCCCGGCCCCTCACGGCCCCTCACGGCCCCGCTGCTGGCCGGGCAGGAGCCCGCGGGGAGCAGCCGGAGCGGAGCGGCCCCGCACCGCGCCCCGGCCCCTCACGGCCCCGCTGCTGGCCGGGCAGGAGCCCGCGGGGAGCAGCCGGAGCGGAGCGGCCCCGCACCGCGCCCCGGCCCCTCACGGCCCCTCACGGCCGGGCAGAGCCCTCGGGGGGCAGCCGGAGCGGAGCCGCAGCCCCGCAGCGGGGCGGTGAGGGCACCTCCGGCTGGGTGGGGAGCCCCGGATCCGATGAGCCCCGGGTCCGATGAGCCCCGGTTCCGATGAGCCCCGGCTGAGGGCTCCGAGGTGCCGGAGCGGTGCCCGCCCTCTCCGGTGACCGGGCTGCCGCCGGGTGCCCGGCTCACTCTCTGCCCGTCCTGTCCCGCTGCTGCCGTCCTCCGACTTTTCGAAACTTTTGTCCCCCAGAGGCAGCTGCAAACGGAGGAGCCAGCTCAGGTAAAGCCCACGTCCCTTCAGCCGACCCGCGCTGGGAGGAGCGGGGCAGAGGCGCAGGTGAGGACGACTCCGATTGCCGCGTCAGGTGCTGAGCGAGAGCGCTCGGGTTTTTAACACCAGTCCATTACAGCGTTGTACTCTTGCTTTTGTGTTCCAGCCTTTCAGTCTTCTAGTATTTTTATCACAAATCTGCTGTGCTGAAAGCACAGTGGAGAATTTGCATGTTTTTTTCCACGGGTAGTTTGGAAGTGTGCTTTGTAGCCTTATGGATGGACCTCCCCAATGAATTCATCTAGGAAAATTGTTAAACTGATACTCTTCGGTACTTTTAAGAAGGCTGTATTATTTGAGGGTGTAAATTCCTTTCCTTCAAAGTCTTGTTGTTTTAGCAAAGAAATAGTACTGGATATCAGTGTTAACAGAGAACTTATACTGGATACAAGTTGCTCTGTAATGAGTTTCAAGGAGTCTGTGCAGTACTGCTTAAATTGTACCATAGAGTATGTTTTGCTGAGGACTATATCACTGTCTGCTTTTATAGAGAGAGACATAAAATGACCTTCAGGTTTATAGCTTATAAAATGGCTTAATGAAATATCTGTAGCATTTATGATGTGCCAGTTTGTGAGTATTTTGAGATGCTGATCTCTCACTGTCTCTCTCAGTCTTCTGTAAATAAGCAGTAACTCAACAGGGTTCAGTAAAAGTACCTGATGGCTGACAGGACAATTTCACTCCAGTGCCTCTAACATTTGATTGATTTATTAATGATAGAGAGCACAGAAGTGGCCATTGGCTTGGGCAGGCACTGGATGCAGTGACCTCGAATAGTGAGTTGCTTTTTAACTGGTACATAAAACGCTGCCCACAGTACACAGACAGGCTGTGCTGGGTTTAGGAGAAACTGCAGTATGGTTGGAAAAGGTATTTGCTCTTCTCTTCAGCTGTGCTGTAAAATGTGGGTGCTGCAAGCTTGTAATCAGCGGTTCTGGGGAAGAAAAAGAAGCACCCTGCCCTTCTCCCCAAGTTAACTAGCTGTTTGTGTTATCTGGCTGCATGCAGATTTGAAGCTAATAACTGCTTTTATTACCCTTCAAATGGCTGATCACTCGAATGCATTTCATGTTTTAAGGCTGCCTCCACTGTGAGTTGAGTTAAAGCTCCCGTGAAAGTGAAAAAGAGCAGCTTTGTGTTGAAGTGATCACGGAGATATTTTCCAGATCTTAGTCCCTGTCAGTAGCCTGTTGTCTGCTCTCTGTACAAGCTGTCAGCGTGTACAAATAAAGCCAACACAAGTGCAAACAGTGCTAACCTTCCTGATCTGAGGGGACGTGGCTGTTGTTGCACACAGAACCTGAGTGTGACTAGTGGGGAATTCAGTGTGACGGGCTTTGAAGCAGGGCTAAGTCCCAAGCCCCATCCTGTTTTGTTCACCTGAGCACTGCTCCTCCTTCAGTCACAGCCTAAACTGGGGGTGCCTGTGCTGAATCATGAAGGGCTTCAGCACCCAGAGGGTGAGATGGTCAGGCCAGTGGTGCTGGTGGTCTGATTCAGTAAAATGTCTAACCTGCATCTACGTGTTGTCACCTTGTGTTGCCTAAAAGATCACACATGCTTAGGGTGTTCAGACAGTACTGCATCTCTCTCTGTTGGGAAGTGAGCAGTCTGTCAGCCTCCCTGGCCACAGGACAGACAGTCAGGGATCTCAGCTCAGTTCATGCTCCTCCTGACATCTGAGCAGCCACGTGAATGAGAGGGGCTCATCTGGAGCCCAGCAGTCAGATTGGAGTCCTTTGGACAAAGAGTTTATCTGCTCAGGTGCAAATATACCCTAAGCCAGTTCAATAAATGAAAAGGGCACCTGTGATGGCTGTGTCAGCTCTTGCCAAATCCTGAAGGCACCAAAGCCTGCACTTCTGGAGCAAGCTCACCCAAGGTCATCCAGCTGGAGCTAAAACTATTGTCAGGAGAAGCTGCATTCAGGCTGGGATGTGTGACTGGCACTGCTTCAGCAGCTGTGGTGGTGATCACTCTGGTGAGAGTGGGGGTTTTGGTCCATTCCCTGGATGTTTCTGAAGAAACTTGGCACTTCAGCACTGCCCACAGCTACAATGACACAGGAGTGTGACTGTTGGGCAGCATCTCATGTCAACATTTGCCTGGAGCTGAACAAAGACACGGAGGTGAGTAGTGCCCATGGGCAGAGGAAGCTGGGATGCACTGGAAGCCCCAGGGTGTCCTTTGTGGTAGCCAGTTCACATCCACAGCTGACTGTTCAGCCAGTCATGCTGAACTTCTGGTGTTAGGCTTTCCTACATCCAGCTACCTGGACACTTGGAGATATTTGTGTGGTCACAGAGGTTCAAAAAAAGCTCCAGGCTTTGGTCTGTATGTACACAGGGCAGGGCAGTGACCTGATTGAGGGTGAAGGGTGTGAGGAGTAACCCTGCTCTTCTCACAGGAAAGATGTCTTAATGGGAGGGGTGAATTTTTGTGGCAGCTGAGAACTTTGACAAACCTGACCATCCTGCTTTTGTGCAGGGCACTGGGGGAGTTGGGAAGAATTTGCTCTTTCAAGAGAAATCACACTGCTTCTCTTTCCACCTGGGAAGGTATAATGTAAGTTGAGGTGTCCAGTGTTGTTAGTGGGAGGTGCTCAGGGTGCTGAGCACAGATTAGGGCCCAAGTAAGAAACAGTGGTAGTGAGCTGTGTATAATGTGGCACGTGCAGGATCAGGACCAGCCGAAGGCTGCTGGCATGGCTGAGTTCACAGCTTTCCATTCTGGCTCTGACCAGCTTCATGAGTGTGAAAATCAGCTCTAAAACCAGCCAATATTTTTCAATGAGTTAGCCTGCTCCCTAGGCAGAGCCTCTGGCAATACCCTTCTCTAGTTCTTCTGAACTCACTGCAGACTCAGGCACCCAGCCCAAACGTGCATTCCCTGGGAACCCGTGTCTCCCAGCAGTGCTGCCTGGAGCTTTGTGTGCAGAGAGCAATTCCTGCTGCCTCCTGGGCCCTTTTCACTCTGGGGAACGTCACCTCTGGGGATCCAAAACCTCTCTAGGGGCGGGCAGTGCAGGTACAACTCTAACGAGGTCGTTGGGCTCAACTTTTTCATCCTCTGGATATACCCCACACACGGCTGTTGGCATAGCAGGAGGGATTTTGCTCTTGAGGTGTCACCCCGGCCAAAGTCGGGCGTCACACACAAGTCTGCATGTGTTATGTCAACACGGTCACCTTTGTCAGCCAAATGCAAGCTCTAAGAAGAAATCCGAGATCCGTTTGACAAGCCCTGCAGACACAAAACTGTTGACTAACAGGAGTTGTGTTTCCACCCCTGAGCGCCGGCCACTCCCTGCCCTGGTGGGAGCAGGGGCAGGGTGAGCAGCCTGCGCTTCCCAGGTCAGCCGTTTGCCCTCTGGAAATACTGGCACCGTGCTAAGTTTTTGTTTGCTTGAGCAGGGGTTTTTATTTATTATTCCAAGACCTCTGGAACTTCCTGGCTGGCCTGGGACGTGCTTCTGGTTTGTTTTGTTTTTTTGATTTTTTTTTTTTTTTTAAGTCAGTGCTAGGAATTTGGGTGAGCTCCTTCTTAGGCTCTGAGTCCAGGTTTTTCCCTTACAGATGTGAGGGATGGTTAGCAGATGGTGTTGGGGATCTTCCCAACTCCCTTCTCAGAGAATTTTGCTGTAGCTGAGGTTTAAGCCATCCTTATTTGCAAAGATAAAAAGTAATGCTTACACTTTCTGCATCCTCTATATCAGGATGCTTTCACTGTGCTTTTTTAGCATCAAGCCTAATGATAGATTGTTGCTTTTTTCCTGATAGACCTATTGACTCTAGGTTTTTTTAATATCTTTTAGCTCTCTTCATAAAATATGTTGAATTCTATAAAATTGGCTCTAATTTTATAGTGGATTTCTGGGTTTTCTAACTTTTTTTTTTTTAATTTGGCACTTGTCTTAAAAAATTCCTATTTTAAACCAAATAATTTTTTAAAAAATATACTGTTGCTTTTCTTGATGGGAAAGAGTGTTCTACTAAGGCATCTTTAAACATCCTCCAATAAGCATTGTCACACTTACTTATATTTAGATGTTTTCTCTCAGTTATTTTTGTGTCTGATTCTTTCTAGTTTTGTGAAACTGACCTTTAGGAGATGTTGTTTTGGACCACGTTCTGTATCCTTACCTCAGATGTAGCTGGGAACTGTGATTGGTTTTCTTCCAGCTACTGCAGGATTTCCTTGTCCTAGAAAGCTATCTATTATATGTAGGTGTTGAGATTTATTTTTTTAATTTTTTTTTTTTTTTAGCACCACAAACCCTCCAGCATCTGCCATAAGCCTGAAATTCCATCTCTTCTTGCTGTACATTGTGGGTAGATGCTTCAGGAGCTGCTCATCTGTTCCACTGATTCACTTGTCTACAGCAAACTCCCACCAGTGCTGCTGCTGTGCCCAGCCCGTGGCCCCCTGAAGTGATGGGGGCCCTGCTGCAGGTGGCTGGGCTTTCTGGGGGGGCTCTGCTGAGGGGAACAGGCTGTGTGTTGGTTAAACAGAAGGTTGCTGGCACTCCAGGCTCTCCCCTTCCCCACCTGCTGGGTGCTCTGATATGGAAGGGTGGCACCCAGCACCCTTCAGCAGGGATGGGCACCTGTGACACCAGAGGGATGAGCTGCTGACAGATGTCTCTGCTCTTGAGGGGGGCAGTCCATGCCAGTGGCTGCTTTTAGCTCTGTCACAGATGCACCAACCAGTGGGTGATGAGTTTGCCACGTCCAGCTGACTGCCAGTGCTGCCCCCCCGTGCCACCAACCATGGGAATGGTACCTGCAGCATTAGGCTGCTCCAGAGGAGCCTGGCTGGGGCTGGGGCTCAGCACAGGGGGGGCATGGGCTGTAGGGCTGGTGCAGAGTTGTTGAAAGTGATCTCTGTGGGGTTTGGTGGGCTCTGGGAGCAGCAGAGCAGGAGTGCAGGTGGGGGTGGATCTGTCCCTCTGCTGCAGCCCCTGCTGCTGTGGCTCTGCAGGTGGGGATGGATCCGTGCCCCTGCTGCCGTGGCTCTGCAGGTGGGGATGGATCTGTGCCCCTGCTGCTGTGGCTCTGCAGGTGGGGATGGATCTGTGCTCCTGCTGCAGCCCCTGCTGCTGTGGCTCTGCAGGTGGGTGCTGCACTGGGGCTGCGGGAGGTGGGAGAAGGGGGAGTGACAGGGGGATGAGACCTGTGAGAAAATCAATTTGGGTTAAGGTGAAGTGTGAACTTTAAGTGTAATAGGAGCATAAAGTGGAGAAGAGTCTTGACCTGTCTTTTCCTAGATGATGTCTTGCACAGTGAGGCACAGAGACATGGCATTTGTTCAGGCTGTGTTGGAGCCTCAGGCACAGCCCCATGGCCAAACTGATTTGGAGAGGTCTCTGATGGCATCCCCTTCACATTCACCTGCTCCTGCCTTGGTGAGGGCTCAGACTGGATTCCCATCCAGGCCCTGGCACATCCCCCCTTCCAGCAGTGCTGCTGTGGGCTCCTCCTGGGCTGTGTCCAGAGTGCCAAGGAGGAGGCTCAGCCACTGTCTTGCTCCAAGGGGCATTTGTGGCCTCATGCTGTGCTGCTCCCATGCTGTGCTCCCAGGGCTCCAGAGGAAGCAGCAGCTCACTCAGGCATGAGCAGCCCCTGAGTTGCTTTGTAGCACAGTAGCTTCAGAAATATTTCTAAATTGGTCCTTCATGCAGCTCCATTGGGGTTCCCAAGGGGATTCCATCCCATCAACTCTGTGAGGTCAAAGCTTCCAATATTTGGGTTTGCTTTTTTTTTTTTTCCTTCTATTTTTTTTTTTAAGGGAAAAAAGTCTTTATGTAGATGCAAGTAATTTTAGGAACGCTGGACCTCAGGAGCCCCTTTGTGAGACTGCAACTCCCAGCAGAAATTTTTGCTCCTCCCACTCCCAAAGCTCAGTTTGAAGCAGGAACACAAGGCTGTAAGTCATGGAATGGAGCTGAAGCACTGTTAGTCACTCAGCAAGTCAGCAGCGTGCACTTCAGGTGTACCTGTGGTTTGGGAGCCAGATGGTTTGTGGTCAAGTGATAAATACGTGATTGGAGAGGAATTGTCGTGGTTTGCTGCTGGCCCAGTGCCAGGCACCCACCAGAGGCTTTTGCTCACCCTCCCCTGCTACAGCTGGGCAGCGGAGAGGGGAAAAAAAACTAAATTAACAAACACTTCATGAGTGAGATAAGGACCGGGAGAAACACTTCAAGGACAAAACAGGCTCAACTTATGGTTGGCAAAGTGAATTTATTACTAACAGAACCAGGAGGATAATGAGAAGTAAAACAAGCCCTTAAAACACTGCTTCCCCCCAGCCCCTCCCTCCTTCCCACTGACAGTGCAGGGAGACAGGGTCTGGGGGTTTGGGTCAGTTCATCACCGAGATTTTCTCCTGCTGCTCTGGGAGAGGAGTCCTTCCCCTGTGACACCCTGGGGTCCCTCCCACAGGAGACAGTTCTCTGTGAGCTTCTCCAGCCTGGCTGCACTCCCACGAGCAGCAGCCCCACCACACCTGCTGCAACCCTCACCATGGGCACACAGTCCTCCCAAAACTGCTGTGGGGCAGGTCTCTGCTTCCACGGGGTGCAGTCCCCCAAGGACAGGCTGCTCCAACCAGGTCTTCCACCTGGAGGTGTTACAGCCTCCTCCAAGCATCCACCCTCTCTGGCATGGGCAACACCCCCATGGGCTTGTGGGTGGATCTCTGCATCCCATGGATCCCCTGCTACCAAAATCCAATACAGCAATTAATCAGGTTTCCACTAGAAACAGTAATTCCGGCATTTCTGAACTGAGGAATCTTTGTCTTTCCAGTGTTTGACAAAAGTTCTGCTACACATGGAAGTCTCTATACACACAAATTAGTCAAAAATCCTATTATTAGAAAGGTTTGTGTCTTGTATCATGTCAAATAACACCCTGCCTCCCCAGATGGCCACCCTATGGACAAGAGTGCAAGCCATGTTCAGCACAGTGCTGAGCTCCCATTCTCCCTTTCTCAAGCCCTGTGCCCTTCCCTGTCTCTCTAGCAAAGGCTCTTCTTTTCTTTTCAGCCCCTTGCTGCCCAAGGACTTGATGTTCCTAAATGATCTGGAGAGCCAAGTACTGGCATAGATAATGGTAAATAATTAATTACCTTGCAGACAGTCCTTCAATACGAGCTGGAATGTGTTTCAGGAAGAGGGAAGGTGGGCATAAGTGCTCAAAGTAACTGTTCCCTGTGATTAATTAAAAGGCTTAGAAAGACAACTGTCATGTCAAGGCCTGTAAATAAAATGGAAATTAATTCAGAGATGGGATTTGTATGCTTTTCTTTTTTTTTTTTTTCATTTTGTTTGCATTTTGTTGTTTGCATTTTGTTTGCTTTTGTCTCTCCGTGCAGGATGTTTAATTCCTTCCAAGTCTGTCCCACAGCAGAGAGCAGGGGTGGAGGAGGACAGGACAGTCCTTAGGAGAAGGCTGTGCCACAGTCCTGTGACAATCATGTCCTCAACAGCCCCAGTCTGATCGGACTGCTTCTTCTGGAGGATGTAAAAGGAAACCAATGGTGTAGCTTTCTCATGTTTAACTCCTGAAAACTGGAATGAGGATCAGTGAGTCCCTGTCTTCTGAGGCCATCCCCTTTGATGCCTCGAGAGACCTCAGAACTTGCTTTGTTGAACAATCCCCAGCATCACCTTCAGAGGTGATGCTGACATGCTGCTGAGGTCCAGCAGCCCCTGGGTCCCACCTGCCCTGAATCCCTGCTTGTCCTTTGACGTGGCTGCAATTCTTCTGGCCCTGGGGCATGCACAGAGGGTGAGGAAGGAGGGGGATAACTGGGAATGCTAATGGACTGGTGAGAATCTGGCTGCAGCAGGAGCTGTGATGTACCAAGCACAACAAAAGCGACCCAGGGTGGGCAGTGGGACACTCTGCCTGACTGAGCTGCATCTCTTCCCCATCCTGAGAGGAAAGGTAGGGAGAGCTGGCAGCTCTTCCTGTTGCAGACACTCATGTTTTGCAGTAAGGGTAGGTGGGCTCGAGAGACCCTGGTGTTTTCTAGGAGCAAACCCTGTGGTGCTGAGCAGGCACAGAACCTGCAGTTCCCCTGGGCTCTGTAATGGCAGCTTAAATGGAGTTTAACATATTTCATCTTACTCTTGGCCTGTTGTCTGGCCTTCAGAACTCAGCTGTGAGCTTTATTTCTGCAGATACTGCAGTAGAAAATAGATCAAATTGACTCTTAATGGGATGGGTGAAATCCACAGCAGAGTTGCATTTGGGTGCATTAGGAAATGGAGCCCTGGCCTGTGTTGCCTGACAGCCAGGTGGGAGGGAGCAGGCTCCCCAGTGTGCCCACAGCTGCCTGCATGGGCCAGGATGGGGGCACAGGGTTCCTCTGGTGGCTTTAGCTGTGTCCTACTTGTGAGGAGATCAGAAGGAGCCATTTAGGAAAAGGAGATGTTTTCCAGGTGCTGCAGGATTTTCCAATGACTTGTGCAGAGTAACTAACTTTCTTTCCTGTGTGCTGCAGGGTGGGACCCTATTCCCTTAGGTGATCACTGCAGCTTAAGCTGTCCCTGGACTTGCACACAAACAATGGCATAGGAGGGTTTGTGGGGTGAACAGCAGGCAGAGGAGATAGGAGGGAGCAGAAGACAGGAGTCCTGGTGCCTGGGTAAGGATTTGGGCTCTGTTTTTAGGGTAGATCTACTGGAGACCAAGAGATGATTCTTCTGCACCCACCCAATCCACCTGCTTGTCTCCTGCTTGCATCTGCTGGCCAGTTCCAATGGCAACAGCCATCCAGATCTCACTGTGCCAGCTCTTTGGCCCTCAGTCCCACCTGCAGGCTGCTAGAATACCCCCTTTTTAGTGGCTTGCACTGGCACTGCCAATGCATTTGTCAGCACTCAGCTTTGGGGCTTCCATGGCCCCATGGAGGATCCCTGGCTCATAGGAGAGCAGGGTCAGGATCAGCAGGAAGGATCCAGGCTTGCCTGGTGAGGGAAGAGCTGATGGGAACTGTGTTTTTAAGGCACACTGATGGAGGAGGGAGTGTGTGAGGCTCCTGCTGGTGTCCCTGAGGGAGCAGTGAGACAGGGATGGCAGCATGGTGGCACTTCCCCTGTCCTGCTGTCAGTTTTTCTTGGCTGGTTTCTAGGAAAATGGATTATACCACATGCAAAATATTCACTACTGGATTTAATAATATTTCAAAAATAACTTAAATGTATTTCTTTCAGAAATGGTATTCCATGGAAATCCTTTCTGTTTACCCGCTGGCATTGCCAAGCACGTACTCCCAAGCCAACATCCAGGCAGATCATTGCTTTTTTAAACAGAATGGGAGAACAATAGCCTGTGTCATTAGCCTGGCCCCGTGCTGTCTGAGGACAAGGGCTGTGCACTGTGTCATTCCCTACCTGCAGCTTTTCCCTGAAGTTGTCTGGGTCATATCTCTGTGTTGGCACTGCCAGAGGTGCCTCGGGGAGCACAGTCAGGGCTGAATGGCTGGGCACTCTCCCTCTGCTACTGCACCTTTGCCAGATGAGTTTGTTCTTCAGCCTCACTACCTCTAGAGACAGTTCTTCAGTCTCTACATGTCAAGGTCCTCCCTCCTCATCTTGGAGATGGAACTTTCTGAACAGTGTCTCAGTTGTGGGGCTCCGGGAAGGTGGTGGGGGTCTCTCAACCCTGGCCTTATGGCTTCTCTGCAAATAAGAGCAAACCCCAGGCCCTGTGACTGATTGCCCAGCCAAGTGAAGTAGCCCAGCCTTACAGCACCCCCAGGACAGCCCTTTGGCTTCTCTTTGTGTTCAGGGAGGAGGTCAGAGCTGAAATTCAGGAAGAATTTGGCCAGTGGAACCATGAAGATGTGGGCATAAGGTGAATTAGCTTTGGCTCAGGTGTAGTAAACACCCTTTCCAATTCCTGGTACAGAGATTAAAAGCAAGACAACATAGAATATTCCTGGGAGAGGTTTCCAGTAGCATTTGAAGTATTCTGGGGTTGCCAAAGTTAGTGTTCCTGCTTTTCTCTCAAGCCTTCAGTGTTGCAGGAATGAGGCACCTACCACCTCTCTGAGCAACCCACACTGGTGGCTCACCATCCTCATTGTAAAAAAACTTTTTCCTAATATTTAATCTAAATCTACCCTCTTTTAATTTCAACCCATTACCCCTTGGTCCTAGTACAACAGCCCTTGCTAAAATGTCTGTCTGCATCTTTCTTACAGGAAAGAAAGATGAAAGAGATCTTTTGTCTCTTTAGGTACATGAAGGTGCTGTAAGGTCTCCCTGGAACCTTCTCCAGACTGAACACCCCCAGCTCTCTCAGCCTTTCCTTCATAGGAGATGTGCTCCCAAATGAAGATGGGTTGAAGGGTTAGCTGTCCTCTGCTTTCCATCACTAGTTCTGTCTGTTTTCTTTCTGGCCTTTCCAAAAATATTCACAACATCTCTGGAGTTTTCAGTGCTCTGCTTTGTAGGGGGAAATTCAGCTAGAATGAAGTGTATTGGTGCCTTTGTATAGAAGTACATGTTGTCAAGGCAGAGGGATATCTTGGCTTTTTCAATGAAAGACTAGAAATGAAAAAAAAAATTTTTTACTGTACCCAAGATGTGAGCATTAAGTCAGTGGTGAGCTCTGCCATCACAGCTTGTGTCTTAAACAGTCTTTCTACTAATCAAAAGTGATTAGTCAAAATTAATTGGACTAAGTGGAAAGCATGCTGACAAAACACTTCAAGAGTAGGTGTGGCTGATAGGCACCCAAATGGTCAGACATTACAGGGGGGGATTGCAAACTCTGCCTCTGCCGTGCTCATCCATGGGAGTTTCTGTAGGGAAGGCAGAAGTTTGGTGTGAGGGCTGGCAGCAAAACACAGGTGTGATGGGAGAAGGAGGGGAGTGTGTGATGGAAACAGGATGGACACCTGTGCTGGGAGGCTGTGGAGTGAATCCCTGCCCTGGAAGAGGCAGTCCTGTCTGCTGAGAGTTGCTGCCATGGCCAGCAGTCAGACCAAGGAGGAGCAGCAGGAGTCACAGCTCTGCTATCCCTGGCAAGGCACAAGTTTGCAGCTCCTGCAGATGATCCACCTGCATTCCTTGCTGAGAGACTTTTGGGCCCAGAGCAGTTCAACAAACCCAGCCTGCTGGAAGGTGCCTGACTCCAGGTCACTTCTCACCTAGGTCAGGAGGATTGGACATCTCTGCACATGTACTGGTCTTGTGGGTCCTTCAGGGACAGAATTAGAGAATGCTTTGTTTTGGAAGGGATTCTAAAGATCATCTCGTTCCAACCCCACTGGCACTGGTGTTACCCTCACAGGGAAACACAGAATTTGTAAGGCAGTGCACTCTTCTTCCTGACAGATGCTGATGAGCCAGTGCCTAATGACCCAAGACCTTGCTGGGGACTCGAGAGGGCCCTGTTTTCAGAACAGCTGCAGTGAACAAAGCATTCCCTGCCTGGTCTAGACTCGCATGGAAAGGTGAGGCAATGCTGTCTGCCAGCACTTTGCTCTAAATCCTTCCAAAAAGCAAGTCAGGACAGAGAAGCTGGGAACTTGAGGGAAAACCTAGGTGGGAAAACCAGGGTTTCCCATGCAAGGCAATGAGGATGTAAAACTGACTTGCCTAATTAAGACAGTAGACTTAATTAGCCAATGAGAGAAATCTTTCCAGTGTGGATGTACCATTGGAAGCCATTAATTAAAAGTCTTGCTAAATCCCAGACTAGGCAAAGGCTTTGATAATAGCGTGCAAGAGCAAGAAATAGTCAGCACTGTGTCCCTTAGCACACACAGAGCCTCCTCCATGGAGTCTTTAAAATAATAAATTTGCTTTGGAATAAATTATACAGATATGGAAACAGAGCAGTGGGGAAGCAACAAACAGGGCTTACAAGGAGCTAGACTGTTTCAGTCTTGCTGTGGCAGCATCTGTTCTTCCTTACTGGTATTTTGACTCCAGTTCTCTCATTTATTATTTCCTTTTTGAGACAAATTTCTCCCAGGAGAGGCTGGATTTCTTCTGATTGATTGTTAGCATTACAAAACCAGTTGCTGCTGCTGGGCTGTTCCCATTGCTTTCAGGGACCAGTCTTTTACAGTTTCCTCTTACCTTTCAAAGTGATTCTTTTAATCATTCGTAACAAATGTGTAAAGATACAATAATTTTTCCTTTCATGTGGGATGAAGATAAATGATCAACCTCTGACACCTTTCTCCTGGAACGTGGTGATCCTGGTTTGTAATCAACTCTTCTATTTTTCTCTGCCCTGTTTTTAAATGAGTTTCTGTTCCTGGTAATCAACAAAACTGTCTTTGGGCCTGGCCTGCCAGGGAACTCGAGAGGTACTTTTGCCAGGGGCTGTAGGGACAGAAGGCAGAAGGGCTTCACGCTGACAGGAGGCCGGTTAAGATGAGATATTAAGAAAAAATTCTTCACTATGAGGATGGTGAGACACTGGCACAGGTTACCCAGAGCAGCTGTGGATGCCCCATCCCTGGAACTGTTCAAGGCCAGTTTGGACTTGGCCTGGAGCAACCTGGTCTAGAGGGAGATGTCCCTGCCTGGGGAGTTGTTGTGTCAAGCCCTTGGCCACAAGCTTTCCTTAGCTGGGCTAAAATTGTCCCCAGACTGGAATGGGAGGATACAGCATGTCAATGAAGAGGAAGTGCTGAGCAGCCCTTTGTTGAGTTTAACTTTCTGCTGTGGACATGTAAGACAAATTCGTTCAAAAATAGAAAGCTGAATGGTTATTCTGCACTGTGTTGTTCTAGAAAAGCACTTCTTGTTTGAAAGAAGAACAGGCAGAGAAGCCAATTCCTGCTAAGCATTCATTTTGTGTTTGTCCTTTCACACACTCTTTCTTCTCTAATTCTGCTGAGACTGATCTTTCACCAGGAAATGAGGAAGGTTGGGGAAAGATGCTGTGTGTGGGGCATCTAAATGCACTTGGTTGCTGACTGCAGGATGGATGAGGATGCCAGCACAGACAAGCACCTGGCAGTGTGGCTTGCACTTCTTCATTAACCAGTGGCCTTTTTTGTTCTGTTTTAACTCCTGGACTTGCTTGAAAGCAGGGTTCTCAGTGTGTGCTGAATCCTCTTTAGAGTAACTGGGTTGGATTTGACTTGGCAGCCCTCTGAACACTAGTGGTACAGCTGTATTTGTAGTGGCATCCTGGCTGCAGTGCCATAGCTCTGAGCTGCCACACCAACAGGGACTGCAGGGCTTGGCAGCTCCCTGTTGGGAACAAAGGACACAGCCTGTGTTGTGTCTCTGTGTGGGGTATTGAGTGCCTGTCCTGTTCTCCCACTGTGCTGAGTGGTCCTGGGGGCAGGAGAGGCGGGGGAAGACAGAGTGGATTCAGGAGGGAATAACTCCAGTCATCCTAGAGCTCAAAGCAGAACTGGAACATCTCCAAGATCATTGAGTCCCACCATTAACCTGACACTGCCAGGTCCGTCATTAATCCTGTCCCTAAGTGTCACATCTACACATTTTTCAAACATTTCCACCAGCCTTGTTGCCCTTCTTTGGACACAAATCACTTGAACATTACTTGAACAAGTACTTGAACAGCTCTGCTCTCATAGGAGGGTAGATATATTGCAATCATGCTAAAATGAGGCTGTATAAAAGTCTTCAGATTTTGGACCTTTTGTCCTGACTGGTGCTGACTTTAAAGGTGAGGTCTCTACTGAAGTGGCCTTGAAGTGGCATGGGAATAGAAGAGGGGAAGCTGTTGTGGAAGTTCCCTGTGGTGTTGGTAAAAGGACAGTCTGAAGTGTCCTTCAGTGGCAAAAGAGATGAAAGCAGCTTGGGCTTGGTGCAGCCCCTTTCTTATGCCTCAGCCTGTGATCTCAGTGGCCGTGTGCTTGTCCAAAATGGTTTTCAGTTTCCTGTTGTGGAGGGTGTGAGTGGTTAGAAAGCCCTTGTGCTGGCTTTGTGGGCAGCTGTGAACAAACCCCAATGCTGCTGACTGCCCTCCCACAAAACTGGGGAACTGTTAATGTTCATTCTTATCTTTCACCCTTGTGAAAGGAAGACAGAAGATGTGATTTCTTTAGGATGATGACAAGCTGTGGACTGTAACAACAGCCTCCTTTCCAGGGCACTGCTGCCAGGCCAATACACTTCAGACAGACTATGTGCTGCTTTCTCTTTCCTAGACAAGGAGATTTTTATATCTGTGCTACCTGAAAGAAGCTGTGTTTGTGTCCACCTGTCGTGGTTTCACCTGGGATGGAGTTAATTTTCTTTAGTTTCTTTGTCTCATTCTTTCTCCCCTCATCTAAAATTATTTTAGCTTTTAAGTGCATTTCCAAGCTGTGGAAAGCTACTGACATTCAGAAACTCTCAGCCTCTACCACCAAGAGCACAAGTCTGCATTTTCTGTCAAAAAGTGTATTATAACTCATCGGTCCAGTAACACCTAAGTTTCCAAATGTTTATGGGTTGTTTAAATATATTAAGTCTATGGATTCAAAAGGTAGATATTTGCTAATGCATCAGATCTGTTCCTTATGCCTCTTGCACTTCCCTGCCTTCCTCACAATCCTGCTGGATTAATTCTTTCAGGGACTTACAGTGTCTGCCTGTAATTGTGTTGGGAGTATCTTGAGAAGTAAGAAGCCAGATAAAATTCAAAGCAGGACAAGGCAATCTTCATAGAGATTTTGAAAGTGCTGCAAGATTGTGCATTAAAGAGATCAAGCACTTCTGCTTTTGCCCTTTCCCTTCTGTCTGGGTATTAAATGACCTGCATTAAAACAGTTTAGCAGAACAACAAAACACAGCTAGTTTTATGCAGCAAAAGGCAGAAACAGAGCAAGAGGACTCCCAAAATTAATTTGTGAAGCAGCTTGTTGCCTTCTGACTTACTTGTGTTCTGAATCACTGCTCAGAAACATAAAGCCTCTGTCCATGTGAATGGATTAATACAGGGTTTAAAAGGAAAGGGTGTTGAAGTTTGCCTGCCCTGAGTCTTCATCTCAGTCCCCCTCTCCTGTGACACTCCCTTGGAAGCAGGCCAAGACAGTTTCACTCTGGGAGGCAGTGTAAAGCCAATGAGCTGGATTTCACATATTTGCTCTCTTCTGCCAGTCTTCTTCCTTGATCTCTGAATATCTCCATGCACAATCTCGTCTGTAATTACAGCTGCATTGGAACCTGAGAACATGAGACCTATTAATTACTGAGTTAATATTTATTTATTCATATAACTTTCATTGTCTTTTATCTGTGTTGAAACCCAGATTTTTATTTTTAATTGTTCAAAGTCAAGTGTTTAAAGAACACACAGAACCAACCCTGTTGGCCCGGGCACTCACACACCAACACGAGTGCATCATGTGCCTTGTCACCTTACCAAGAGTTGCAACTGCTAAATTGTTTTATCAGTGATTCTGGCAGCTCAGGCAGGGGTTTGTATGAACAGATGCTTTAAAAGCTAAAGGGACCAAACAGGGGTGCATGTTTCAGTGTTGTTCTGAGACAATGGAGATGGAGCCAGCCAAGTTGTTTGAGCTGAACAATGGACTTTTTGTGTACTAATTGATAGCCTGATGTTTTCTTGAAATGTCCTGGTTGACAAAAATAATGATTGCATCACTAGGATACCAATACATCAGAGAATCATAGAATTGTTTAGGTCTGGAAAAGACCTCCAAAATTCAACTGTTAACCCAGCACTGCTGTGTTCTTCACTAAACCACGTCCTAAATGCCACTTCTACACATCTTACAAATCCCTGCCAGGATAACAGCTTTACTGTGTCCCTGGGCAGTATGTTCCAATGGGTGGCCACCCTTTTGGTAAAGAAATTTTTCATAATATTCAATCTAAACCTCCCCTGGAGCAACTTGAGGCCATTTTTTCTTGTCCATTGCTTCTTACCTGGGAGAAGAGACCAAGCCCCCCCTGGCTACAACCTCCTTTCCAGCAGTTGTACAGAGTAATAAGGTCCCTCTTGAGCCACTTTTTCTCTGGGATAAACATCGCCAGCTCCCTCAGCTGCTCCTCCTCAGACTTGTGCTCCAGACTCTTCCCCAGCTCCATTGTCCTTCTCTGGACACATTGCAGCCCCTTCTTGTGAGGGGCCCAAAACTGAACTCAGGATTCAAGGTGTGGCCTCTCCAGTGCCCAGCACACAGGGACAGTCACTGCCCCATCATTCTAGCTTATGGCTTTACCTAACTCATGTTTGATTTAGATTCTAGTTTTTCACACCACTCAGAAAAAAAGGTTGTAAAACAGGCAATGCCTCTTAGCACACATGTGACTTCATCCCCTGCTCTGACTAGAGGAAGGGAGTAAAACAGGGAGCAGGTGTTGCTCCTCTCAGCTTTATACAGACTTGACTGTGATGCTCCTTTTAGAAATGTTTTCTTCTCCAAAGAGCCAAGTAAAAACTGTCATCCTGAAAACAACGACCAATTAAGAAACTACAGCATGGAAATTTCAGGAGAGAGAACAGCATATGACCCTTATAAAGTGCTGCAAGCCCTGTGGAGAACAAACAACTGTATTTGGTTCCTGGCAATATCTTTAAAAATTCAAATATGAAGTAGCCCAAGAGGAGCTGGTTGTAGAGCTCTGTACATCATCAGTGGTGTAGTCTGGTTTTTCTCCAACATCTTCAAGCCAGAACTTTGGAAGAATTTCAGTAAAAAAAAGTAAATTTTAATTTCACAGTGGTTAAAAAGGTATCATTTCTTGATAAAAGTGTATCTGGCCAAATTTTAAAGGCTTTTTACTCTTCTACCGTGGCTAGTTTTGATTAAGACCTGCTTTGCAACAATGCCAGTAAAAAGCCAAAGCTTTTATATTTCAGAACACTAAGAAAGGTACTGCAGATTTATTGGCGGGGCTGGATGTATTTTATTCACACCACCATGGGGAAGTCTGATTTATTTGCAGAAATTTCACAATCTGGCAGTGCTGTCTGGCAGACTTCCTCTTGATCTTTAATTGACTGAATATTAGGATTGGCCTGAATAGAAAGCTTTGTTTGAATGGGAACTTCAGTTAGAACCTTTGAACGTTTTTGAGAACCTGAGGCACACAGGTAAATGTTGAAGAGTTTGGAAGAAACCAGCAGTTCCTGATCAATGCAGTTAGTGTTCTAATTCACATATCTGTTAGAAATAGAACCTTTCCAAAAACTTCTGTCTAAATTTAAATGGAGTGTTTATAGCAACCAGCCAATAATACAATATACTGAGCAAAATGTGCTGAGCATGTGAAGCAAACAGGATTATTAAGCCATGAATAAATAATTGGTTCAAATCAACTTGCACTAACAATGGTGCCCATTTAAAAAAAAATGTACCACATAATTCAAAGTGTTTCAGAATTCATAATAATAATTATAATCACCAGGAGGCAATGTTTCTTTCCCTTGGTGGCAGAGGAAACCTTAGTAATGTAGGACTTCTCCTCTAGATCTAAGACTCTAATTTCCCCATGACAATCATATCAGACATGTGCTGTTATATGGGATTATTCCCCTCTGCCAAACGGGGAAAGGCAGAGAAAGATTACAAATTTGGCCTTGTATATTGTTTTAGGAAGTGAATGTCTTTGACTCTTGATTTCTGTACTGTGGGGAATTGCCATGTCCAGATTTGGGCTTTGGTGTTTAAAACTGGAACAAAAAGTCAAAATTCGCTGCAGACTGGAGGTCGATTGCAGCTTGTTAAAACACTCTCTGGGCTGCTGAAAAATGTAAATGTGCATATAAGGTAAAATGGAAGTTTTCCATGAGGCAGCTCCTTCTGGCAGTGGTGGTACAGGGCACAGGAGCAGATGACCCTCAGGTCTGCTCTGATGTGGCTGTTCTCAGGCTCAGAGCATTCATCAACCCTTTGGTCTCCATGAGGTATGAGAAATCATCACCTTAACAGACCTCTGTGGAGTAATTCAATGTGGCAAGCACTGACCTTATTTACCTGGATTTCTGAAAACTTTTTGTTCCTTTGTGGCACTCAGAAAGTCAAAGCCATTTTTTATAGAGAGACCTGAAGATGCAGGGTACTGAACCAAAAGGAAAACAATCAAAATGTAAGCTTTCTACAGCTCCATGTATTGCAACCCCTTGCATTAGTGCTCTAGATGGCTTCTGGGGAAGGCTTTTATTTATTATATCAGACATAACTATGTGAATTCATACACTCTAGGTGTGTGCAATATGTTCCCAATCATGAGGAAGAATTTAAAGTTACTTTATGAATGGGTACTTTCTGTAGTTTTTATTTTTTTATGGTGCTTGATGCTCTTTATCCTCCTAAAACTTGAAAACAGGACAGTTAATGCTCTGGGATGGGATGAGATGGAGTTTGAAGAATAGAAAAGCACCAGAAACAACTTCTCATAAGGTTACCTATAATCCCCTGCTAAATCCATCCTTCAAAAAACATCTTTAAAGGGATGGTGCTGATGTTGTTGCCACAGAAGCAGTGTGAGTGCTCACACTTGCTTCAGTACACCAGAATCAGCCCTGCTGGGAATGCCCCAAGTAGTAAAAAAAGGGGAAGGAGGGAACTTGCCTTTGGGACTTGTCAGTACTGGGAAGTACCAAGTGGGTTGGTTTTCCTACAACATCAATTCTCCCATTGCACTCGCTTTTCCTGTTTTTCGCTGAGAAATAGAAGAAAGAACCAAGGGAGTGGGATAGAAATGAGAAAGAGAGGAATGGTAAGGATTCTCTTGTCTGTGGGATCTGGATTTATGAGCCTCATAAAATGCTTTTCTGCTTTTCCTAGTGAGAAATAATCATCCAATTCTGTTATCTTTAAGAGAATGACGATTTATACTCTCAGAATGAGTGCTCTTTCCACTTTTCCACATCTTTTCAGTGTCTCAACAATGTCTTGTACAGATTTCTTTTTCCCAAGAAAGGCTGGACCAGATGATCCTTGGAGTCCCTTTCCAGCCTGGTTTTCTATGATTCTATGATAAAGTGTGTTTGATTCTTATTTTTTCCATATGCAGTTGTGTGGTGTTCTCCATTAAGGCCTCTGTGATTGTGTCTCTGGGAAATGTGTGTAGATAGGTAATAATTCACACGATACTCTGTGCCAGAGTCAAAAATCTGTGTAATTATCTGAACTACATACCCTAAGTGCTACAGAGTTGGAGAAATTTGTAGCTTCTGATCTGGGCTTTATGAAATACCTAGTTTTATGTTTGATGTTATATGGGTAATTCACATGATGTTACTCGAGTTTGCAAAATGCATCTCCAGAGTATTGGTTCTTGGATGATTAGTAATGGACATTAATCATAATTAAAGGCATGTCATTATTTGAACTTTTGAATTCGTGTCCTTTCAATGTTTGTATGCCTGTTGCAGCAGCTGCAAATATTGTTGTAAACACATGACCACATCCATGGAAAGAAATCTGTAAATGATCAGAAGACTACTGAAAGCAGGGCTTTCTTTCCCTGGACTTTAAATGGTGTCAGCAGCATAGTTACTTTCCCAATGTATTTTCCCTTTTCTTCCCAATACAGAGGAGAGCCAGCTTTGCCTTCCTTTACAAACCCCTGTACACGGGTAACAATCCAAATTAATTCTGATACCATCTTGACACACCATTGTGCACATTGCAGGAGAATTGGTAAGTGAGGGAGGGAGGGTAAATATTTAGAGAAGGAGGTGCTGTCACAGCCTGTAGCTAGCGGGTGTGTGCTGTGGACACGTCACCCCAAAACGTGTTGTGGGATGCACCGTGGTGAGGTAAGGCACAAAGCATCTTTCTCATCCTGTGCCCAGACAGGCTGGACCCAACACTTCCAAGAAACAGCAGAGTTGGGTTTGTTTTCAGGGTTCCCACGCAGTCTCCAGCACGCTCACCCCAGCTCAGGCTGCGGGTAGTGGACAGAGCATTTCAGTTTCCAGCTCTGCCTGTAGGGAAATGAAGGAGCATGTGTTTTAAGACCTACTGCTTCTCCTTGCAGAGGTCACACTAGTTCAGTGAGAACTGGGTTTGGCTTCCCATGACACAGCAATCTGAGGGGGGAAAAAGTATGTGAATCCTGGCTTAAATGGCTAATGTGAAATGCAGATGTGTCATTATGGCCCTGCTGTCTGCAGGGGCTGAGCCTTGTGCTTCTACTGACTGGGGTCTTGCCTGGTTCCAAAATGTCAAATGTTGAAGGCAAGGTGTTGTACTTTTTGGGTCTCTAGAGAGAGTGTGCAGTGCTCCAATCCTTGACTTCCCCAGCATTCCATCCATCCTGGTCCTCCTCCTCCCTCACAACCTGTCTCCTGGGTTTTGTCTTCCTTCAGCCCAGTCCTGTATGAAAACACCAGGGGGAATTGGGAGGGGCTGTCATTTTCCTTCTGCTGTCACATCCATCCCAGAACAAATCTGAGGCTGGCTTCTGAGTTTGAAGTGAACTAGCTGCAGTTTTAAGCATTGTCCTGCATGTTCTGCTCTCGCTCCTGATTTTTCTCTGCTCATTGTATGCAGCCTCACGTTAGAGAGGGAGCTGTCCTGCTGACTGCAGCAAGCAGGCAGTACAGAAGGAGGGGACACTTTGTTTATCAGCTCCCACTCTTTCATTTGTGATGCCAGATGTGTAGTCACATCTGTGAGTTTTGCAGGAGGGTGGGAATGCCACTCAGTTGTATTGATGTAGGCATATAGTGCAACCTGTTTGTTTTCCTCAGCCTTTTTCTCACTTAAAACCCTCTTAAGTGAACCCTTTTTGTTATTCTTGAGCACGTTTCCTCCTGCCCTACTTCATGTCCCAAGTTAAAATTCACCATTAAAGGTTTTACAGAGAACTGCTTATTTTTATTGGAACCTGCAGGCAGAGCTCAGTTGAGAGGAAAGATGTGCCAAACTGGGGTTTCCCTGAGAGGATTTCCTGTGCAATGGAGCATGCTGGCTCCAGCCAATTCTTTAGCCAAATCTTCTTTGTCAGCCTTCATTTCAGCAGGTGACCAGTTAAAACTAGAAGAAAATACGGCCTTTAATTCTTACTCTTAGGGTTTTTTCCCTGCTGGCTTTCAAACCAATGATGTTTCTGAAATGTTGAGATGCAGATGTGTTTCTGTGTTTTTCTTCCAGGGAGTGAGCAATGGCAGCACTGCAGGTCCTCAAATGAGTGCAAGATGATAATGTTTTGCAGAAGAAACCTTTGTTGGTGAAAAATTAAGTAATCAATTTCCTAGATTGTTTTCTGCAGGAGACAATTTTTTTGTGTGTTGTGAGGAAGGAAAAAAAATAGTGTTTTTGACATCTTCAGAAATTAAGGTTTTCATGTAAAACTTTCTTGAAAAAAAAAAACCAAAACCCAACCCAACACTTTAGTTTTATAATGAAAGTAAAAGAGCTTGAAGTCACAGTGAAATATTCTGCTCCCAAATTGCTTCTTGTTTGATGCACTGGAAATTACATTTTCTGAGGTAATGAAGAACAAATTGTGTTGTAACAGGAGCCAAACACTCTTGTTCCAAACAAAAGGTTGTTTGTACAACCTGTGTGCTGGAGTGTGCCAGGAAGTGTGTGAGGAAAGAGCAGTGACACTCCAGATGCCACACTTTGCCAATCCTTCCATTTTCAGGTTTTTTGAATTGCAAAGCTTATCTTGTGTTTTGGATGGAATAACACAGCTCCAGATCCAACAAGCAGTCTGTCTTCAGTGGCCTGATAAATTGTTCTTAATTTTCTGGATCAGGTTAATTTCATTTAGGTAAGGAAAGGCAAAAAAGGAGGCTTTTCAGGGCACTGCCAAAAAGAAGATTTAGTCAGCATCAAATCCATTAGTCAACCAATTTATCTATGTTGGCTAACACCATGTCAGCCTCTTTGTCTTATTTTTTTTTCCCCTTGGGTGACAATTTAGGTAACTCACAATTTCACCGTTGTATTGCAGCATTACATGGTGGTTGCTCTGCATAAAACTAGGTTTACTGCCCTGTTAATTTTTTTTAAGCAGATTTAATTTAGTTTTATTTTTTTCATGGCAACTTTTTCTTCTTCTGTGAATGTACCATTTCTCTGAAAACTCATTGCTGGGACTATGCAATCCTAATCATTGTTGTAGGCTACTGCAGAACATGCCTGTAGTAGGAGTTGCCTCTATTAATTGCACATGTTTCTGTGTCCATCATTATTGAGTGCCAGCTCTGAGTTCCTTTCAGGACACCATGGTGTGCTTGCTTGGGGTTGTCTTGGCAGTCTTTGTTTTCCTCATTTTAATTTCCTCTGACAGAGGATTGGAGATTCCTCATACACAGAGGTTCTGGTGTCAGTTGAAGTCTAACCACTGATGGAGACTCTTTTCACCTTTGGAATATTTCTAACGTGTCTTTTGAGGATCCTTTGCTCTTTCCCTGGTGTTTATATTTTCCAAATTCTTCCAAGAAACATGCATGCCAGCTATTATCCCTGTCTTTGCTGGTGTTGCTGAAGCAGGGAGGGATTTCAGGAAAAGTACTGGTTTAGAGGAGACTTCTGCTAATAACTTCTTGCCCACAATGAGTTTTCATCTTCTAACCTGAGACATTTGAAGGTGAGTTAGTTCCACTTGAAGTCAGCAGGAAATGTTCCTCTGCTACCGTGGTGGTAGAATGACTTTGTACAGTGGGAAGAGTGCTGCCTATGGAAATTAAAGTTGCACGTGCTACCATTCAGCATTTCTTACCTAAACTCCTCCCAGTGTGGGGGATTGTGGGGAGCTCCAGGAGCAGGAGACAGGGATGTGCTTCTGCCAGTTATATCCCTCTTGTTTTGGTTGTTCTTGCATGTCACAGGCTGCCCTGCACAGAGCTGTATGGAGCAAAGTGTTCAGTGGGGGAGACTGCCCGAAGGGGAAATGTTGGAAATATTTTCATTTCCATTCTGCCTTCCAGTCAATGGCATCCTCGTAGACAGCAGTGAATGCAAGGGAGGCAGATCTTTTGCTGGCAGAGCAGGAAGGTGCAACTTGCAGAGGCAGTGGTTTGCTCCTGCTGCATGGCAATTAACTGGAGAAGTCCCTGCTTGAAACAAGAATGTGTCTCTTGTTTGTCCTTACATTCAGTTCTCCTGTATAAGATTAGTTCTTACTAATTAAATGCAGAATTACACTGTGCAATCACCTTCTGCCCTCTGAAGAAACAGAGAACAAACCCTGTCAGCACTGCACTCTCCTGCTGTGGGATAATCTGGAACTGGCTGCTGGTTATGTACTTCATTTGTTTGGTTTGTCAGTGTTTATTAAGGGTCTGATTGAAACAAAATCATCCCATCCCTCTGGAAATCAGCTTCCTTTTAGCAAAATGCACAGCTTGGCTTGCAGGATGCTTTTTAGCCCTATTTCCCTGTGGTTCCTCTACAAAATCAACTCCAGGTGTGAACTTGTGCAGCCCTCCCTGCAATCCCAGCCACTTTTTGTAGTCACCAGTCACGTATCACCAGTGCCTGGTGGCATAGAGAATTTGGGGGTGCTGATAGTTGGTGGCAGGTGTGGCCTGGAGCTCTGTGGGAAGAAGGAAACAAACCCTGCTCTGCTCCAGAACATGCCCATCAGCATCCTCTGTGTTGAACCCTTGCAAATTATAAATGGGATATTGTAACACCAAGTGAACAGCAGTAAAATCCAGTCTGGTAAGATTTATTACTTTAATATTGGAGGGTTGAAGCTGATAACAGATTAACATATTCATGGGGTTTTAGGAACTGCTTGGGTATTAACTGCTACCTTTTAATCTGAAAACTTTGCAAGGGTGTCGTGTCTCTTCTGTGCTAATGACTCAGTCTGTCTTTGTAAGAGGTTGAATTTCTTTACATGGTGTTTTGAGACTAAATATGAAAGAGGGGAAATGGCCCCTAATTTTAACAAGTTCCCATTTGGTTTAACAGCTGCTGTGAGATCTCTCTTGTCTTTTTGGCTGTGTTTGCCACTTTGGCAGTGTGTTTCTGGTTGTCAGAGTCATACAGAGTTCTAATGAAGTGCAACACTTTTTTTCTTTTCCCTACAGCTGTTATTTGTCATTTGATACAACTCTGCCTTGTGAGAGTTTTATTCCTGAATAAATGATAAAAGGACAGCTAGTATCAGAAGGCAGTGCTGGCATGAGAGTTTCTGCTTTCTTTGTTGCTAACACAGAAGAAGCCATCGCTCTCCTTTTAAAGGATGTGCTATGTGGCTGAATTTGGGAAAGCCTTTCAACTCCTGAGGGAGCCAAAGCCAGCCTCTTCCCTTGTTCTGCCCTTTGCTGCTGCCCTGTCCTAATTAGCAGTTAAACTCCACGCCCTGTGCTCCCAGTGCCAAGACACTGACTTCTGGCAATCACTGGAGGTTTGTTTT
Source organism: Phylloscopus trochilus trochilus (assembly GCA_016584745.2). Lineage (NCBI taxonomy): Eukaryota > Metazoa > Chordata > Aves > Passeriformes > Phylloscopidae > Phylloscopus > Phylloscopus trochilus. The sequence continues at coordinate 2,473,767 of WQNJ02000046.1, read as the reverse complement.
TCACTGCAGTGCAGTAAACACTGTGTGTTTCTCCACCCTGCTCCCAGACCAGGGCTGTGAGACCTGCTGAGTCAGCAGACACGGCCCATGCTCCTTGGGGTTCATCTTCCTCCATCCCAGAGCTGGGGAGATGTGGCAGCCAGAGCTGGCTGGTGTCACAGCCTGGGTGTGACCCTGGGGAGGTGCTTGGGTGGCTCAGACTGGAGAGTTTGCTGCATGAGCTGGGCTCTGTTACTTGGTGTAAATCTGTTATTGAAGCTGCAAATCCTGGTTCCTGCTAACTGGGACATTACAATTAACCCCCTGATTGCTCAGAATGCATCCAGAACTCAGCTGAGCTGTTTGAGTGTTCAGACATTTCATGTGGTTGCTGTACAAGGGTGGTCCTGCCGGGTTGAAGGTGACTCCCACACCCTCAAGATGTTTCTTGAGCTGCCTAAATGAGCAGCACTCATTTAGGCAGCACTCAAAACCAGCCCTGGTGTGCTCCCATGCCTGACAGGGAAATACACAGCCTATCAATGCTGCCAGCTCTGCTTGGGAAGCAGAGACCATTTGCTGGGCTCCACTCATTCATGTGCAGAGCTCTCATCATTGCCAGCCACATGCCAAGCAAATTTTTGGACAGAATTTCTGCAAAGCTCTTTGTAACGCACACTAACCTTGCCTTATGTCTCTCTCTGTCCTGTCTGTGTTGCTGTGCTTTTGGGGTGCCCTTTGAAGGAGGAGGTGGGCAACATGCTGTGAGTTTTCATTCCCTCCTGGATATGTCTGTGTTACACTGCTGCTGAGGACTAGAAACCCTCATCCTTTCTAACCCTGTCAAATCAATCCCCTCTTAGAAAAGTATCTTTAATGATATTTGATATTCCCAGTACCCTGAAGATTTCATGGTGAATGTATGGCATTGGTCTTTGTTACAAATATTTCTCCCTAGAAGACTCTGTATTAAGCCCATGCTTCATTTCATCCTTAAAACTTCTCTTACTTTGGAGTTAGTTCATAAACAAAATTACTTTATTGGGGACAGATAACAACATGGGGTTTCAGCAATTAAATGAAAAGTGGCAGGGAATCCTGAGGAGAGGAAATGGAGGGTCATAAATGGCTCTGAAGAGGCTTGAAGGCAGGAATTAATATCTTATGCTTAATGAATGACAGCTCTTCAAAAGATGCTGTTAGATAAAGCATTATAGGAGTAGAGAAGAGGGCATTTCAGAAACTGCATGGAGTGAGAGAAGTTTTTCTTTCAGAAACTTAGCAAACTTGACCATTTCTCTTGTCTTTGGAGATGGTGGCAAATGGAAAGCATGACCTCTAGAACTGATAGAAATTCCAGCACTTCAGGAGCAAAAGGCAGTGTGAAAAGCTCTAGCTTTCTCCTCTATTTTGCCCCTGCCAGAGGAGAGATCTCACACTGACTGAAGGTGCTGAGTTATTCCTTTGTTTTTTGAGTTTACTCAACCAGCACATGCTCAAAGCATGTGCTTGCTTTTTTTTTTTTTTTTTTTTTTTTTTTTTTTTTTTTTTTTTTTTTTTAATGGTAGCAAGTATGGTGGAAGGTAACTTGGATTTGAGTAAGGGCAGTGTAGGTACAGAAATCATGGATTCATTAAGGTTGGTAAAGAACTCTAAGATCATCAAGTCCAACCATTAGCCCAGCACTGCCATGTTCACCACTAAGCTACATCCCCCCAGTGCCACATCCTCACGTTTTTTGAACACTTGCAGGGATGGTGATGCCACCAGCCTGTTCCAAGTGAATAAAAGCTCTTCCTTGTCAGCAATCCTTAAGAGCTGTGGCTGAGGGGGATGATCAACCAACCTCTCAGGGTCCCTTCAGCTCTGCTGTTGCTGATGGGATCTATATGGATCCTGTTTGGCTATACAAATATGGAGCTGAGGAGCAAAGTCTCCTTTGCCAGCCACCAACTGGCCTGAAAGGTCTATTCAGGCTTAGCATTAAAGGGCTGCAGGCAGTGCTCACCTCCTGATGGGTTCCTGATGGGAATCTGAGGCTGGAGTTAGCACATTACCACTTTGAAGTATGGAGGTGTGGATGTTAAGTAGCTTCAGAGAGAAGAAATGCCTGTGATTTATTTCTTGCTGAGAAAAGCTCATTAGGGAGAGAAAGGGAGAGGAGGGGAAGCGTTTTAAGGGGACACTGAAAGCATCATCAATTGGTGGTGGTTATACAACTCTAAAAGTAGGCCTGCCCTTATCACTACAGATTAGAAAGTAGGACTCGGGGGTATTCCAGGATTAGGCAATTTAGCTAAATACGTCAAAGTTTCTTTGGCTTATGTGGATGCCCTTTTTTTCAGCATCTTTTATTCTTTCTGGAGCTTTTTTTTTGCTTTTTCTTTTTTGCTGAGGGCAGAACTAACTTTGTGTAAGAGCAGAATCCAGCAACGCTCTCCTATGAGAAGCTGTTGATAGCAAAATATCTGCCAGCCTCGTCAAGTGTGAGATCTGCCCTTGAACGTGTGCATTGCTGCCTGTAAGCCTGACTGCTTATTTCCTTCAGTAATTTAGGTGTCACTGTCCCAAGGAGTCTTATTTGCCTTCAAGCCACTTGGGTATTACCCACCACTAGACTCCCACTGAGATCAGTGTTGGAGCACTGATCCATTTGTTCACACAGGCTCCTGTTGGAACACATTTCCTCTGGACTTTACTGCAAAAACATCTTTTCTCCTTTCATAGACCCACACTTTGCACCTTGGTGTTTTGTAAGTCATCAGGAAAAAAACAGAAGCAGATGTCATCCAGCAATAAATACATTTGGGACTGCCTAGGCTGAGTTTCTCATCTCATTGATTGTTTCTTCTTGTTCACCCTGTACCCAGCCTTGACATAAGTTCTGTAAACTCTGTGGAATATCTGGAGTGAATCTTTTGCTGATGTTCTGGGAAACACTGTTTTTTGGACTCCTTTCTGGGAAAATGAGGACATGAGAGTTGTTTTTTGTTTGGTTGGGTTTTTTTTCCCAGTATCATTATATTCTTACTGAACCAACTTTAACTGTTTGCGTTGGACTTTTGCCTATGTAATAGCATCAGAGTCCCTAAAGTGTTTCCAGGTGAAAGTAACTCTCTATTTCCAGTGGGATTAGTAAATAGTTATGAATGAACCAGGAGATCCATAATAGATTTTCTTTTACTTTCTTTTCTCCTACTTGCTCTATGTTGGTACAAAAAGAGGTCTGACCACTTTTTAAGGGTTCAGGAGAAGACAATTAAATAATTTTAATTCATTTGAGAGTGAATGTCCAGCTACCATTTGTATAACAGCAAGAGAAAAATGTTCCCCTTTATATTGCTTCCAGTGTAATGGCAAGTGATATAAGGGAAGATAGGAAATCATGCTAACATGGCTGTTTTCTAATTTCTAGCTCATTTCCACAGACTTCTGAGCTCAGCTAAGGCTGTGAATCTGGCTGGTCTTAGCCAAATGAAAGTTATGAATCTCTGGGGTGTGAACATTGCCAACTATTGCCCTTCTCTGCATTCAGTTAGAGTGGCTGAAGACATGGCTCCAGTATGGTTTTGGCAGCAAGACAATTAGAAAGTCATGGCTTAAAAATCTTAAATCCAGTAATCCCGTCCTTCACCTGGCAATGTAAGCAATTCTTTAGCCAGCAGCCAAGATAATCTGTGGTGCATAACAAATGTAATTGAAGTTCTATGGGGCTGGCCCTTCCTTCTCCAGGAAACACTGTGAGGTTTTTCCCCTCCTTTCTCAGAGGTCCAGAGGGAAGGGCAGCTTTCACAGCTCTAGTGGTGATGAGCAGGCTGATGGAGCCAGTGATGCCAGAGCTGTGCCAAAGTGCCTGGTGACAGGAAAGCAGAGGAGGAGGGGTAGGAGGAGGAAAGTTTGCTTTGTGGACTGCCTTGGCCTTGCTCTGTGCATCTGCAGGGCTGGCACAAGGCAGGGAGCAGCTCTAAGTGCCCACACTCTTCCCACAGGGAATGATGCCAGCAAACCAGATAATAGTTGGTAGCCCATGGCATCCCGCTGTTTTCTGGCTTCATGGTTGTGCTGAGAGATCTCAAAGGACTGTTTTCAGGAGTTAAATTGTTCTGGAGTTTCATGCATTTTTTAGGGCTTCCATAATGTCCTTAAATTGGATATTTCCACATTGTCTAATCCTACATCCCAAGGACGCTGTGGGTTGGCATTACCTCCTGCCCCTTTGTTATTACCCTCTGTATCATTTTATACAGCACAGTCAGGATTTGAGAGCAGCTGACAGCCCAACTGCACTGTCTGTGTAACTGCAGGAAAACACACTTTATCCTCCTCTGAATGCTAATGGAGTAATGATAACAGATAATTAATTGAATGCCTTTTCCTTTCTTTTGTTTATTCCTCTCTTTGAACATACTCCCTAAATACACAAATAAAACCCTCAATTAAAATTTATGGATTAATGAATTGAACAACAAATCTTTTTCTTTTTCTTTTTTTTCTTTCTTTTTGCCTGGATCTCAGTGAGAATTTTGCTGATTTCCACTTGTGCTCCCCTGTCAAACATTTTCAGTTGTCAGAATGGGTAAGTACACACTGGGCTGTCATGTGGGCACATCAGCTCTATCAGTGCTTATCAGAATGGTGATTAACAGTCTGGGATTCCTCCTGTGTCATTGCCTGTGGTGTTCACACTGCCCTGGAATCCAGGAGCTCATCAGGATCAGTGCAGTGGGTCACACTCCCCTACAGAAGGATGGTTCTTAATGCCCCTTTGATGGGGTAAAGATCTTTCTACCCCAGGAATGACCCTTTAGAATTTGTGACTTTAGAGATGCTTGTCAGGCTGCAGGCTCAGCATCCCCCAGCACCACAGCATGGTCATCCACTCAGTCACAGCAGTACATGGGCAGTATGAGGCACAGGCTCAATGGTGTCTTTATGGCATAAAAAAGAAGAAAACTGATCTGAAAGCATTTTCTATGAAATGCCAATTAGTTTGTAGAACTGAGCACACACTTCACATCTGCAGGCTGGAGGTTGGTGACATACAAGCAATCACACAGCAAGTGGCAGGTAAAAACAAACAGGAAAAAGAGAGTTATCACAGCTAATAAAGAGTCTTGTTGCATGCTGAATAACACTTTTTATGACTTTTTTTTTTTTTTTTTTTTGCTTTGAGCAAATAGTACATTTTGTTTCTGTTTTGCAGTGAGGATAAGCTTTGGAAGGTTAAACAGAGAGTATTAGATTATGGTAAGTGGTCATCAGAGGCTTGCTTTACAGTCATGGCCTGTTAAATTGTTTACTGAACCTCATTATATATATGTCTCTGAGGCTGATGTGTGTCTTAAATCTCATTTATCTGGAAGAGTAGAGTCTGTTGATTTTTTCATAAAACTTGAATGAACAAACATAAAGTTTAAGATTCTCTTTATTATAAGCTGTGATTTATAGTGTAATTACAGTAGTAAGAAGTCACGGCAAGCATACCAGTTGCATCCATAAACTTTCAGTATTTTGTTTAATATCTGCATTGATGATCTGGATGAGGGGATTGAGCCCACTCTCAGTAAATTTGCAGATGACACCAAGCTGGGAGCATGTGTCAATCTGTTGGATTGATAGGAGGGCTTTGCAGAGAGAGCTGGACAGGCTGCATGGATGGGCAGAGTCCAGTAACATGAAGTTTAATAAATCCAAGTCCTGCATTTTGGCCACAACAACCCCTGCAGTGCTGCAGGCTGGGGACAGAGTGGCTGGACAGTGCCCAGGCAGAAAAAGGGACCTGGGGGTGCTGGTGACTGAACAGGAGCCAGCAGTGTGGGAAAAGCAAGGAGAGGCTGGATCTGTGCAACTGGAGCTTGGACACCAGGGGATTTCCAACAGCCTCTTGAGGCAGGCACTGCTAGTGACCAAACCTGGTGTTTGTACAGTGATGCTCAGCTAATCTCTGTAGAACAATACCTGTTTGGATGAAAGGCAGGTGCTGCTGGGGCAGCCTGCCAGTGAAGACTTTTGCGTGTGTGGTTTATTGATTTGCAGAATTCACTGAGGTCTTCCCACGTTTCCTAGAACCAGGGCTTGACAATAAGTCCTCAGATAACCTGTGTTGTTGGGTAATCCAGGCAGAATGAGAGGTAGGGCCAGGGAACTGCTGGAGTACAGGAGCAGACTGCTGGAGTGGGCAGAAATAGATTTATGGGAGCAGAGGGGGAACTCAAAGAAGTGCTAGGGCACGAGATGTTCTGGGATAAATTCCCTTTTGCATCACTTGCATATGCCTTTAATCTGCTCTGCAGCTGGGCTTCAGGTTGTTTGGAGTTGGTTTTTTTTTTTCCCCTAAACAATTGTGTACTGTGAACAGTGTATTGTACCTCTATAATCTGTAGCTTTGTTTTTTTACTTCTGTAATGTAAAAGAATATATAATTTCTCTGAAAATGTGGACAAGTCTGTATTACCAGTGTTGCACTTGCCTTTCTACTCCATTCCTGCCTCTTCCCCACTCTGTAAGTGGGGGATGGAGCACAGTGGCACATGAGCCAGTTTAGACTAAGTAGAAATTTTAAAAGGGATGGAAAATGTGAAAGCTGATAAGGAAATACAGCCACATGACAACAAAGGGAAAAAGATACATCTGAAAATAGTGCTACAGAAGCAGATAAATTTAAATTGGAGATAAAGCCCTGCTGGTATTTATGGGCCAGACTTCTTTGTTTTATAGTGGGAAAATGTAAAAAAAAAAAGTAACAAAGATCATTGGCTTTCCTAAAAGCCACATATCAGATGGTTTCCCATTCTGCAGTGTCTTTGGGAAGGAGGGTCCAGCCTCATCCTGCAGAGGATAGGACACAAGCTGCTGGTGCAGGGTCTCACAGCAAACCAGGCACTGCAAGGCTACAGCAATGTTTAACTCAAATGACTCCTGTTTTAATAATTAGCCAATAGCCAGCTGCCCCACTTTGAAGGGCATGTTCTGCTTTGGTGGCGAGCCATGTGCCCCCTCTTTTCAGAACTCGGCCATTAAAAATGCACTGATTTCCAGGACTGAGCTGCAAGTGGCTGTTTCAAGGGTCTGACTTGTCCCTTCATCTCACCAGAAGAGAAGGGTGAAGTTGAGCGTGTTCCCACAGAAAATGGGAGTTGGGTTTGTTTCTGTGAGATAGTGCTGAGTGCTAAAATACTTTCTGGCTGTATTTCCAGGCACCCCAGCACCCTGGCTGGGCCATGGGTCTGCTGGTGGGTAGGAGAGGTGAGCCTGCAGCACAGAAGGTACAGAGCAGGGGAGGGCAGCTTTGCTCCCTGAGTGGAGGAGGAGATTATTCCTTTCTGGATAAAACCATCTCCTTTTCTCCCTGCAATGAAGCTGTGTCAAAATAATACACACAATACTGTGCTCTTGGATTGAATCCCAGCTACGAAGTTCATCCCATGAATATTATTTTTATAGATTTTTTTTTCCCTTATATTTTTACTTCCTTTCAAATATTCAAGTTGGTTAAGAAAGACCAGCAGAAATGGCTTATTTCTTACAGCAGCTGGCAGTGAAGTGAGACTCAGTAATTTTCCCTATGATTTTTCTAAGCTTTGGATTAAATCCACGGATGTGGTGTTTTAAGAAGGGAATATCCAGCTTTGTTCTGCTCTGCCTGGTTTGGAACTGGATGTTGAATGTGTCTCTTTCATGCCCAGCAAAAGCAGAGACTTGTTTTCTGGCTGCCTGGGTATAAATGTGTATCCAAGTAGGACAGGTCTGGTGAAGAGGGAGAGTTGTGCTCCAGTTAGTGGAGCCTGTCTCCAGCATCCTCTGGAAGTCTCCTGAACTGGATTGCTGATACCTCTCTCTTTTTGTTTCACTCTCTTGAAAATTGTTTTAGAAAAGGTTTCCAAAAAGAAATTCTGGTGCTGGGAAGCACATTTTCTTTTTGTTGAAGTGCATATTTTTGATGGAGTGAATAAAAGTTGTGCTGCAGAAGAGCATTCCCTCTCTGGGGTGCCTGCAGCATCACTAAGCCTGGCCAGAGTTGGTTCTGCCCTTGACAATGGGCATAAATGGAATTAATTATATGGGGAACCAGGTTCAGTAACTGCATTTTAAAAGGCTCTCAGTAAGTTATTAAATCAGCAAGAAAGCAGCACTGAGGCCCAGCAGACGCCGAAGCTGTGTGCTGTGGTAAACCTGTGTATGTAAAATTTCTTTCTAAAAGGGTTTTAGCACTTCACATGACCTCTGCTAATACTTACTTTTAAGTGACAATCTGTGTCAGCTGCCTCAGCTCCACACTGCCCGGGGCTATTCTCCAGTCTGGACTGCTTTCCAGAAGTGACCTGATATGAGCTGTTGACTTGTCCTGATAGTTTTTGTTGGCACAAACATAGCCATGACCCAACTGCAGTGGCCATGCAACCTTCCAACAGCCCTTGGGTGTCTTTTCCAAGTGTTGAAGCCTGTGACCTGGTTGAGTCGAGATGTAAGAGAATCCTTTCAGGGATACTGCACAAAAATACCTCTTTTTTAGTAATTATTAAAAATATGTATCGACTCCCCTAGACTGCAGGATATATGAGGGTTTGAAGAGAAGGTGCAGGTGTGATCAGCTGGATGGGATGTTGCCTGTATGACATAGGAGCACAGGTGTTCACACCTTAAATGTGTTGCATATAACTATTCTATCTATATACTCTATGTGTATATATACCTGCTGTCTAGTAATACTTTCCTTCCCACTACTGCAGATACACCTCAAAGTTATAGAGTTAGGAAAGCCAACTACTTTTTCTAGTGTGCTGTCCTCTAACTGAAGTGTTGAGCTCCTGCTGAAATGACACTCTGTGTGATCATCAAAATGCTGAGTATTGACAGATGTCCTTTTCAACATTCTAGCTAGTCCTGTAGTTATGTCAGTTCCCACAAGACCTCGGGTCCTTTTCTTAATGCAGTCCTCCATGCTGACTGGCAAACTGAACAGGAAGGCTTTTTGCCTCCCTAAAGCTACACCAGACTCATGAAATGAGCAGTAAATGCTCTTAGGAGGTCGCTGTTCACCCAGGTCATTGTGTTGTCTTAAACTACCCACCAGAACAAGACAGAAAAAACCCAAACCTAAGGCATCAATTGGAAGCTGCTCCTCACAGTGGAGCTGGTGGTCCCACACCATGCAGCATTTTCAATCCAGTAAGGCTTAAATTATTTTATACTTGCAGAGACTCACAACTCTGTGTTGTAGAGCCTAAATGAACAACCTGCAGCACAAACTCTGCAGAGATGGCTGACTGCAGCTTATTGATGACATTCTCTGCCTAGGACCAGACAGTGAAGAAGTGGCTGACCTTCCATATTGAACTGGACAACTTGAGCATTAAAAGAACAGGAAAATACACCAAAGGCTGGCTGCACCATGGTTCCTTGAAGAGCACACAATCCTTAGCATGAACAGTGCAGAAATTCTGGTGAATGCATACATGCAAAAGAGCAAAAGAGACCTTTCCTGTGCAACTGCTGTCAGCCAAATGAATAAACCACTGAAAACATGATCTGCCTACCATACTCCTTTGGCCCATGATGGTCAGAGAGAGTCAGGCTGGCTGATTAACAAGGAGAACAAAACCCTTCTCTCCTACACAACTTAGAGGAGCACAGGTACCTGACTCACAGCTACAGCCAAGTTAAGGGTAACACCTCTAGTGTAGACTGTTCCTAAGAAGGAACATGCAGGTCATGCATGCCTAGTTACTCCCCATTGCTGTCACCAGTAGATCAAAGTCTTATTTTCTTAGGGTTTCAAATTCCAAGTGGAGAGTAGAGTGAAGCCCATCAGAAGACTTAAAGAGGAGAAGTTTTGAGTTGCAAGTAAGGAGGAGTTTTGAGTTGAGTTCTCCATCTGGACCTACGCTAACCTCTCACGGTCTCTTCTTTTTTGCAGGCAACATCTTTGTTGTCAGCTTGTCCGTTGCAGACCTTGTGGTTGCAGTTTATCCGTACCCCCTGATCTTAAGTGCCATCTTCCACAATGGCTGGACCATGGGGAACGTCCACTGCCAGATCAGTGGGTTCCTGATGGGCTTGAGTGTCATCGGGTCCATTTTCAACATCACGGCCATCGCCATCAACCGCTACTGCTACATCTGCCACAGCCTGCGGTACGATAAGCTCTTCAACCTGAAGAACACCTGCTGCTACCTCTGCCTGACCTGGATACTCACGGTGGTGGCAATTGTGCCCAACTTCTTTGTTGGCTCCTTGCAGTACGACCCCCGGATTTACTCGTGCACCTTTGCCCAGACGGTGAGCACGTCGTACACCATCACGGTGGTGGTGGTTCACTTCATCGTCCCGCTCTCCGTGGTCACCTTCTGCTACCTGCGCATCTGGATCCTGGTGATTCAAGTCAAACACCGGGTGAGGCAAGACTGCAAGCAGAAACTCAGGGCGGCCGACATCCGAAACTTCTTGACTATGTTTGTGGTTTTCGTCCTTTTTGCTGTGTGCTGGGGACCATTAAACTTTATTGGCCTTGCCGTTTCAATTAATCCTTCAAAAGTGCAGCCACACATTCCGGAATGGCTTTTCGTCCTCAGCTACTTTATGGCCTATTTTAACAGCTGCCTCAATGCTGTGATCTATGGGCTTCTTAACCAGAATTTTCGAAAGGAATACAAAAGGATATTGCTGACACTGTGGACTCCCAGGCTGCTGTTCATCGATGTGTCCAAGGGCGGGACAGAAGGGATGAAAAGCAAGCATTCTCCAGCCATAACAACCAACAACAACCACGCTGAAATACACCTATGAGTCAGGACAGCACTATTTATTCTGGATTACAGTTGTATATATAATATATAAAAGCCTTTCTAGCTGTGTGCATTGCACAGCTGGTGTTGGCCCTCATGCAAGGAAGGAGTCTGCAAACCTTTCATGCTTAGCTTATCGCTGTGACATCAAGGCTTTGAGTAAGGATTTTCAGAGTGGAAATGACTGGGTTTTTGGTTTTTTGTTTATTTTTTTTTTTAATATGTCATCTTTCACTGTGTGCCTAATTAATCGGTTTGGTTGCTTTTGCCACAAGCATGCCAATACTCGAAAAGGGAAGTGTTGAGAGTGCATGGAGAAATGCAGTTATGCTTGAAATGCAACCTTCAAGAGGCAGCAAAATTGCCATTTATTACACACAAACCTTCCTCCCCTCCCTCTGAATTCTATTTTTCTAGCATTAACTTAACCGGAACTGTATCAAACAAAGTGTAAACTGCATGGCTTTTTACATTTTAGGTAGGAAACTGTATCAGCCAGCAGGTGTAGTACGTACGGACAATGGTGTGTGTTTTCCTTTTTCTTTTCTCTGAAGGTTTAGGAGCCAGCCTGGGCTAGATGTGAGGCAGGCAGTAGCCAGACCAGTGTGTGTCTGATGCACTCATTTTAATTGAGCATCTACAGACATTAAGTACCCTTGCACTCTTCTTCCCAGGCCATGAGTAAGTATATGACATATGACAATCTAATTGCAGTAAGATACTTGGAGCCTGATTCTAATTTAGGCAGTATCCTGTCATGGCCAGCAGTCATTCCAAACATCTTTCAAAAGCCACTGCTACATGAACATCACAATAAAAAATACGAACACAGCGGAGCCCCATCTGTGTAACGCAGATTGCGACTTTTAAGTTCCAGTAACATTTACACTTGCAGACAAAAGCAGAAGGGGAAGGCAGTGTTTGTTCCAAAAATCCCTCCTTTTGCCCATCACAGAACATGAATTTGCTGACGGGAGAAAAAGTGGAGATTTCTTTTTTTTTTTCCCATTTTATTCACGTACAGCACTGCAATTAACTCGTGGGGAGAGGAAAGCTGCTTAAGCTTGATTATGCATCAGTTCTGTGAAAGCCTGGACTGTGCTGTCTGTATCATTGGAAACAATGTCATGAAGTGCTGGGGAGGGCAGCATCACATTAGACATAAGCACGTGGGCAAAGATAAGGCTGTTTCTTTAATGGAGTGTGAAAGGGGTGTGTGTGTGTGATGGCAGCTGTCTGTAGAGATAACTTCTTTGTTTCCTTCTCTTCCTTGTGAATTCATCTCTTTATGGCTTTAAATACGTGCGTCCTGCTTTGAAACAATCCCATTAAACCAACAGGTAAGGCTCCCCTGGTGCAACTCTACCTTCAGGTTAGCACACCTGCCTTGATGCCGGTGTGCTGAGTGGAGCAGCAGGGAGAGGGGCAGGTCTGAGCCCCGGAGGTCTAACGAGGACAGCAGGCAGCCCTGCCCCTGGTCAAGGACTGCAGCCTTCTCTCTTTGCTTCTGGTCAAAGTTCCCAGCACTAAGCCCTGAAAGAACGAGAGCAGACTTTGTAGGCGCCTGGAGCTGGGGAGATGCAGGATTTCCCCAAAGCCTGAGCAGGCTGTGTGCCTAATCCTTAGTGAAGATAATAAGCCATTTGTGCACTGCTTTCGGAAACCAACTCGCTGCTGAATGTCCCTTCTGCTGATTTTTTTTGGGGGAAGAGGATTTGAGAAAAATTGTCTCTTTCTGAAGCAGGCCAAGAACTTTGCGTGCTGTGTTGCCTCCATGAGGACTGAGTGTCTCTGCTGCTGCTGCCATGTGGTGAAGGTCACTGCAGTGGCAGGGGGGGGGCTGCATTTATAGGGTGCCCTGGCACTTAGGAAGTTTCAAACTTGAACATCTCAGCCACTTCAGATGAATGTTGTTTTAAAATGCACTGCAGCCAGCCTCCCATAATAGGAATCAAACTGAGTTCTGTTTTGGCCTCTTAATCTGCCTCAGCATGGCCAAATAAAGGTATTTTGACCCTCAGAAATAACTGTTGTCTGTTCGCCTTCCAGAAAAACCACCCTGGATGAATTCACACCATTCCATGCAAGCAAAATCATTTTGAGTTAAACTTGGATAAGAAAAGCACTGAGGGCACATAACTGCAGGGAGTGTTTGTCCCATCACGCCAGGGAGATGTCCTGTGTTCCATGACTAGCCTTCAAAGTCATTTGCAATCAGCCACAACAGTGTTAGTTTGAATCACATTAGCAAATAATTTGAAGCATCTAGCGCTAAGTGAAATATACTGCTTTAGGACAATTGTGAAGAACGTTGTGCAAGTTTGCCAAATATCTCAAATACCCCAAAACTGGGGTTTCATCTTATGGATTCTTGTCTTTTTAACTGAATGTTCAGTGAAGGTGATGTGGTATGGGTTGGTTTTTTTTTTTAATTTTATTCTTTAAGCTTGTATTTGCACTATTTCTTATTCAGGCTCCAAAGTTAACAGCCAGCAAGTATTTGAACCAAACCAAGTCCAAAGAGGTCCTGAACAGGTGAGCTGTGAGAGTCCCTTCTACACCCGGCAGGAATGGGAGCTGTAGGAGCACCACAGGGCATCTCCCCAGGACTCACAGAGTCACCACTCAACCAAACTATGCAAAATGACCTGCTTGTCTTCTGCCACAGGGGCTGAGCCCAGCTCCTGCCCAGGTCTCTCTGCAGGGGACAGGCAGAGTTGCTGCTGTGCTGGAGTGGGTCTGAGCAGCTCCCTGCAGTGCAGACCCCCCAGCCTGGGGTGGCTCTGGCAGCACAATGCTGGCATGTCCTGTTCAGAAGGGCTCTGAGTGTCCCAGGGAGGTGCCCAGGGCTGGGCTGCTCCAGCTCAGTCCTGCTGGAGCTGAGGTTTGCAGTATGAACCGTGGAAAGCAGGGGATGTGGCCTCGCCCAGGAAACACTGTGCCGTTCGTTAGCACTTTGAGAGAGGCAGCGCTTAGGAGAGGATGGAGTTTTTATATTGACTCGTTTCAAAACGACCCAAGCAGCTCCTTATTTTGATGTTAGGGAATGGTTAACAGGGTACAGAGAGTTTATTTTTGTTAGCATTTGTTTACAGAAAAAAGGGAAGTGTGTTTTAGCTGAGAATTCTGAGCAGTGTCACAGTTTCCCTATGGGAATCTAGCTTTAATCCAAATTTGAGATTTCGGTGAGATCCCACAGTTTAAATCACATTCTGCCAATTCCATTTGTTGCATATCTGGCCTTAAGTCTCACTGAGATCTCATATAAACTAGTTGCAAATCACTTGCTCTGGGTTTGATATGGTGTGTCAATACCTATTCTAGTCCCAAGCTCTAAAATTGTTGTCGTGGAAACTTATGGAGAGGCAGTATTGCTGTGAAGGATGATGAATCTCTTGCCACAAAGAATTATTTTGGATGTTGCTAATGAATGTCGTTTCATCAATTTGAGAAGAATGTAACCAATATATTTATATATAAATGTGTATTGCATATGCTGTTTCCATTTTAATGTTTAATTGAGAATCCTTCAGTATACTTTCCTATTGTCATTTTTGTTCATAAAATAGATTATTTCCCTTTACCTGTTAAAAATGTAATAAATCTGCCATTGGACTACTTACTGATTTTTTTTTTCCTCCACTAGCAGTTACTTTTTAATAAACATTTGGAACATCAGCTTGAGTTTTGTTGACTCCCAGAAAGCAGGTTGAATTGACAATCATACTTGAGTTCACACATACTCAGCAGCCCAGCTTGGACCTGGAGGTGAACGACCCAGGGCATCTGAGACATCTCCTTGGATCCACATCCATGTTTTCTTCTGTCAGCCAGCTGCCTGATGCCCTCTGGCCTCCCTCATCAGGGAAGAAACTTTCTCCACACAGCCATTGGTCTTGTCACTGTGTGTCCCTTCAAGGCCCTTTGTCCTTCTTGTCCCCATCCCTGCCTATCCATGTGTCTGTGTCATATCCATGTCCCTGCTCTCTCCTGGGAGGGACAGCACAGCTGAGCTGTGAGAGGGAAGGTGTGGCAGCCAGGGTGGTTGCCAGTGAGGGCACAAGGTGGTGTTGGGTTGTAGGGAAGGGGTGGGACAGAGGGGGTCACCCTGGGTTGGGGCACTGTGAGGGCTGACACCCCCTTGGTCTCCATCACAGAGCTTTGTGGGGGTGCTGAATGCAAGGTGTTCTGATTGTGTTCTTTCCCCCACCTCTGGTTTGGGGCAGGTTTTGCTGTACTCATTCAGTTCCTCAGCCAGTGGGTTCTGCCCACAGGTTGCACTGGTTGTATTCCTGTGCTGACTTGGCTGGAGCTGTTCTGGGGGAGGCTCTGTGCTGGTTGTGAAGGGAAGAATAGGGGAACATGGAGGGGTCCAGTTGTTCCTGCAGCTTGAGCTCCTGTTCCCTAAGCAGATGTCACATATAGCCCTGGTGTTAGGGTACTAGAGGCTGAGATTATCAGGTGAAACAAAGAACATCCATTAAACCAAAGAATTGCTGAAAAGCCACAGAGCAGACAAACAAGGACCATTCATTCAGTGACATCTCCAAGCAATATTGTTACTTTTTTCCCTAATCTCTTCCAACAGGGCACTGGACTTGACCTGCTGCTTCTACAGTGAAGCCAGCAATGCTTGGTGATGTGGCACGCTGAAAGCTGTGTTTATGATAGTGGCAAATCTCAAAATGTCTCTCTGAGCAGAGCTGCCAGAAAACCCTGTCAGGGACTTGTACCTGCTGTTTCTTCCATGTGGAACAGAATGAATTGAACTGTCAGAAGTGAGGCAGTGTTATTTATTTACTTACTTGTCACCAAGTGTAGTAACTGGGAGATAAAGCAGAGATATAAAACACAAGAGGTGTGATAATTCAATACCCAGGATAAAATCTCACTCATAGTGACTACTTAGAAATCAATATTTGTCCTAATGTATTTACCTCCAAGCTTATAATTTATAACTTGAAACCAGTCAGTAAAGAGCTACTGCATATGTATTTAGAATTTTATTGAAAAAATGCAAATTACTGGACCTAATGCAATACTTCTTACCACAAAAACCCTGAGATAAGAAATGCAGAATAGGTTCTTGTAAGAACTCTGTGATGGGATATGCAAATTTTTTTCATTGGTGATAAGAGCCATAAAATTCATATCACTCATGAACTACACTTGTGAATGGAAGCTCCATAATATTGTTAACTGAATTTCCATTTTCTAGTGCTTGTTTATAATATCCATTATTCATGGACTCTAAGTACTGTACAGCAGAGATAGAATTTACAGCCCAGGGTCGGTTTCCAGAGCAAGCAAGGTGGGTCTAAACCATTAACTGAAATATGTTTCTAGGTTTTCTTCCAAGCATGGTCTCCTGATAAGGTTTTTAACTCAAATGATTGCTTCTAAGAGATCAGGGAAACTTGAATGTCTTTAAGATTAGGTGCAATGTCTGTACAGTCATGGCTTGCTTAGATTACCTTTTAAATAGACTTGAGCCATCAAACCATTTTATAAGTCTGTCCAGTTGAAGCACATCATTCATTTGGTCTGTGGAATATTTTATACATAGCACATTTAATAAAGTGCTATGTCCTTCCTTCATCACTGTGCTTCTCCTGCAAGCAAAATTTCTGAATTTTCCCTGGAAATAGGATGCAAAATTGTTTTCTCGACTGGAAGCAGGTTGCTTTGCCTCGAGGTGGGTTTGCACCCAAGCCCCAGTACACCCAGCCCTGCCTGGGGGGTGTGAGGAACATCAAGTATTTAGGCAATGACACAGGTTAAACCCTGCTTGGGTTAGTCATAACCAAGCCATGCATGAAAGTGGTAGCAGGGCTTTTGTCTGAAAACCCTGAGGGCAGCTGATCCCACCTGAGACTCTCCTGATGTCTCCTAGACCAGAAATTTCCCTCCTTCCCAGGCTCATCCCCTCCCAGCAGGCGAAAGAGAGGAATTGACAGGTGAAGGAAAAAGAGCTGCACTTTGACTTGAAGCCCTCTGGATTCTAGAGCAGATCTTACACTGCTTTCCTCATTGTGCAGAAAAGTGTGTTTGCATGATTCTTTTATTTATTGACACAGCCTGGGTGTTTTCCTAGATGAATCAAGACCAGCGGTACATTTCAAATTATTTGCTGCACAAAAGTTCTGGGTATTTTCCTCCTGGGTACTTCAGAGCAGATGGAAAACGCAGCAGGTGCCGCTAATGTTTTTCTACCCTTTGGGAAAACTTGTCACAGTTACCTGTTTATCTTGTTTATTTTGACATTTTGCTGCCTGAAACTGCTCTGTAAACATAAAAGCACATGCAGGGCGGTTAGAGGTGAGGTCTTACAGACTCACATATACTTGAACAATTGAAAATCTATAACCTACAAGCAGCAAAGAAAAAAGGTGTGGGGGGGTTGTGCTTGTGGGAGCAGGCTGGTATTTTTATTTTTACTGAGGAAATGCCATTGAATTATTTGGGTTGGAAGGGACTATAAAGCTCATTTAATCCCAACTCCCCTGCCACGGGCAGGGACACTTTCTACTGGACCAGGTTACTCAAAGCCCCATCCAACCTGGCCTTGAATTTCCAGGGATGGGGCAACCACAACCTCTCTGGATAACCTGTGCCAGAGCCTCACAACCCTCAAAGGGAAGCATTTCTTTCTCATATCTAATCTAAGCCTGTCCTCTATCACTTTAAAGCCATTATCCCTTGGTCTGTCATTCTCTGTCCTTGTAAAAAAATCTCTCTTCAGCTCTCTTCCAGCTCCTTTAGGAACTGGGAAGTGCTGTAAGGTCTCCCTGGAGGCTCTGTATTTCCATCAGGGAATGCAGGGGTTTGCACTTTGTGTGTCAGTGACTGAAAAGTGTAAAATGAGCTTTGCTTCAGTTGCCATGCACAAGCTTTTCCTTTGCTTTTTCAGCAGGCAATGGAAGCCTCGGTTTATTTTTGCCATGGTCGTAGGGCTGTGCACAGAAGGAGTTGGGAGGTTGGTAACACAGACCCTGCAGGGTTCCTGTGCTCAGGTGTTTAAAAAGTGAACTTTGTGGAAGAAAAGCAAGGCCAGTCCTGCTGGCTGCTCTGTGTGAGCCCTGCTCTGCAGCAAGAGCTCCAAAGTGGGGATGCTTCTCCCCTCCTGATCCCTCCTGAGGGCCAGAGGGATTTTTCCTTCTTTATTCCAAGAAGGAAATAGAGGCTTTGTTTTTAACTGTGGGCCCCTGGGCTGACAGAACGTGCCATTTCAGATGCCAGACCTTTCCCTCACTCTGTTTTCTGACGCTGAAATTTTGGAAAACCTGTGTAGTCAGGACTGCTCCCACCTCATGAGGCAGCATCCTGTGAATGCTTGGAGCTGGTTGCTTGCCCTGGAGTGTGTCTGTGGGTATTGTTGTTTGAGGAATTGCTGTTACATGTAAGTGTAACCTCTTTGAAGGGGCAGGGAGCTGAGCTGGAACAGCACAGCTGGTGAAAATATCTGGGATGGTGATTGCACCATGTCTCCATCCCTGGTGGAGCGTGGTAATTGGGCTTTTGGGTAAGGAACAAACTGCACCTCTCTGACTGCACTGTCCCCTGGGGCTGCAGCAGAGAGTCCTTACTGCAGCCTGAGATGGGTGTGGGATCCAGACTTTGGAGCAATTTCTGCAGGTCTTCTCAATTCTGAATGCTGGTCTCTTGATTAGCTCATAACTCAGACTCCTTAGCTGGGCAGTTGTATCTGAGATTTACCTTTGAGCCTTTGAAGTGAGATGAATCCTGAACAACTGCCTGGATTCAGAGCTATTTCTCAGTGTTTAGCAGAAATTAATGCTAGCTATTAAACATCTCAGCTGCTAATTAAATGGACTATTCCTATGTTATATGTAAATCCATCCATATCTTCACTTTGCAGCCAAACAGAATTTCATTAAGGCACTTCAGTAACTGGAAAGGGACAGAAACAGCATTTTGGGGGTATTTTGGGTTGAGTGAATTATGTCACTGTCTTGTAGTGATTATATAAATACCTTAATGATATGTCTGGTGGAATTTATTCTAGTTTTGGCAGGGCCATTAGGATGATAAAGAGCTCGGCAAGGAAGAGTAAATTACAGCTGAGTTCAGAAATGGTGCTTGAATCTTTTAAGTCCATGGTTGCTGTGAGTTTTTACAAGGATGTGTAAAAAGAGCTAGATAGTTTTGTGTACAAGTCTATTTGTCAGACACACTGCACATCAAACAGTGACTTGAGCTGCAGTTCCTTTACATGATCAGTGTGGAAAGGCTCCTGTTCCCAGGCTCTGTTCTCACATTCTCAGTTTGCAGCTGGCATTGACTTTGGGTTTTGTGTCATCTTGAAGAGGGGATGCTACCTAGTGGTTGAAGCAGGGGACTGAGTGGAGGTGACAAGTCAGGACATCTTGCCTCTGTCCTTGCCTCTTTCTGCTTGTTTTGTGACCTTGAACTGAAGCACGTTCTACCTTTGCTTCTGAGGTGTAGTTAATTACCCTGCAAAACACTGAGGATGAGACAATTAAGTTATCTAAGGGAATTGCACAATGATTAAGCCTTAATTTGCTTTGTGATTTCTTTGTTTCTCATTACCCCTGCTGAAGCAGGACCACTGACGTGAAAATCAGAGGTGAATATTGTTTTTCAGAGGGCTGAATAAGACAGCTGTGCCAAGGCTTTGCAGAGCCCATGGTTTTTTACATTGGCCTGGGGCAAAAGCCAGGGCCTGGGTCCTGTGTAAAACTTCATCACACTGCTGCAGCCCCTTGATTTATTTTTTTTTTTTTTCAGTCAAAAGCAGTGGGGGAAGGATCAGATCTGCAGGCCACGTTTGGTTTGTTTAGATGTGCAATTTTCTGTAACACATTAGAGTCCAGTCAAGCTCATTTATCATTTCCCTCCTGGTATTTGTGAAGTTGCTTCCACGCAGAAGTAGGACTGGTTTTATTTTGGTTTACTTGGTGTTCATACTAATGTCTGCTGTCTGATTCTGGTGTCTGCAGGTGTTGTGATAGCTGAAACGAGCCAGATTTCTTGGTGAGAATGATCAGTGACAACCAAACATCAGATTTGCTGCAATACTCTTTGGCCATACTGAGTGATTCTCCCTCCAGTATTGGGTCATGCATCTGTATTTGTGGACTAAACTCCTCCTGTAAGTGTATTAGGGAGGAAACAGTAGGACTGCTGCTTTTTTCTTTGTTTCCCAGCAAAGTGAACACGACTAATTTCACTGAAAGCTGTAGTTATGCTAATGTAACATGAGTGTAGGAGGAGAACTGGGCCAAATCCAGAATGATTTGGTTTTATCAGTTAGAAATTAGGACTGTTGGAGGTTTAAGTGGCAATAAAAAAATGGAAGTGAGAAGTGATTTAATAGAAGTATAAATAGATCTTTTTTAAAAAATTGGAGATTGCTCCAATTCACGTGTAGGCAAAATTAAGAATATCCATGATGTTTGCAAGGGGAGGGGGGAAATGCACCATGTTCAGCTGATATGGGACCAGGGATTTAATGGGAGTTGGCAGGCAAAAGCCCCTTTAAAAAGCAATGTAGGAGTTATAGTCTGTGAGCCTGGGGGGTCACTCTGTCCCACTATACCAATTCCTTCTGGTATTAAAAAATGACTTCTGTGCTCCACAAAACTACATTGTGTCTGTATTGAACATTCTTAAATGCAATGGAAGGCTGTATTTGGGGAGAGAAACCAGAGGTACTACATTTATATATATATATACACGTAGAAACATGCACAGGTAGTGTTGTTACTGCTGGAGTCTCTCAATTTGAGGAAAAATAGCAGTGGCTGTGTGCACTAGTGAGAGAGATATTCATGTAGAAAATGTATATTTTAAGCTACAGTGAAGGCCTGTCAAAACTGAGGCATAATAGCTCATGTTCTCAACAAAAATATCTCATCACTTAGATTAGAAGCATTTAGCCTGGAACAGACCTTTAAAAACAGCAAGCCCAGCCAAGCTCTGCTGAGTCCAGCACTAACCCATGTCCCCCCAAGTGCCACACCTGTGTGTCTTTTAAACCCCTCCAGGAATGGTGACTCCACCACTTCCCTGTTCCAGTTCTTGACAGCCCTTCCAGTGAGGGAATTTCTCCTCATATCCAATCTAAACATCCCCTGGAGCATCCTGAGGCCATTTCCTCTCCTGTTGCTTGTTACCTGGGGAAAGAGACTGACACCCACCTGGCTACCTCCTCCTTTCAGGTGCCCCTTTGAGCCTCTTCTTCTCCAGGCTGAACACCCTCAGCTGCTCCTCCTCAGCCCTGTGCTCCAGACCCTTCCCCATCCCCATTCCCTTCTCTGGACACACTCCAGTCCTGCAATGTCCTTCTCAGGAGGGGCTCAAAACTGAGAACAGGATTCAAGGTGTGGCCTGACCAGTGCCCAGCAGGGTGGGTGGTCACTGCCCTGGTCACTGCCCTGGTCCTGCTGGCCACCTGGGCACACCTGGCTCCTGTTCAGCTGCTCTCTGCCAGCACCCCCAGGTCCTTTCCTGTTACATTTTTTTTTTCTTTTCTTCTTTTTTCCAGGGTGGGGATTAAATGCTCAAGATGTGGTGTTTCTTGTTTATTAAGCCTTATCTCTATTACAGGCTCACAAGCTGTGAGTTCTACAGCACCTCTAGCTAACAAAGTAAAAATGGAGCCCCCTCTCTCTCTGTCTGCAAGGCCTTTAATGGATAAATTGTCCAGTGCCTGGGAAACAGGTGAGGGAACAGAGGGGAATACACACAACTGGGAATGTTTCTGCTGTTTCTGTTGTGTAGAGCTGTCCTGTGCACATTTCACTCGGTTTTAGAAGCATCAGTGGCATCTAAAAAAAATTATGGCAAGTGGAAAAACAATTCAAATGTGAATATTGCTTTAGGACTCCCGTCTTTTTGAGCCTCTTTCTGCTGTAAGAGCTGAAGGCTCCTCAAAGGGTTGGAGAAGAACCTTCCAGTGTGCTTTGACTGACTTTTCAGTGATGCTCCTCAGTGCTCTACATCATTCATGCTTCTAACACTTAGTGCAGTGTCAGAAATGGCACTAAACGTAAAACAGAGTTATTGGAATGTGCACACGAGTTTGCCCTGGCTGCACAATTCATCTGTAAGTTTGGTTAGATTAGGTGCTTCAAAAAAAAAAGGGGAAAGATTTGTTCTGTCAGCCTGCCTCAGAGTCAATTGAAATGTCTGATAAGTCAAATAACTTTTTTTAGAATTGTGCTTATTTCTGCAGGTGTCCCTGGGGTTATGTTTGTATGCAACACTGACTGACTGCAGCGGTGCAATCTGGAGAATCTGCACTTTTTTTGTCAATTTTCTACTCATTAGCTGCTGCTGCTAACAACACTCTGTTCACATCTTTGTCTGGAGTCACTACACTCTGTTATTTGAAATGGGGATTGATTCTTGATGTGCTCTTGCAGCAATATCCAGTATCATTAGGCTTGAATTTAGCTACAAGTCTTGGTCTGTGTTCCATTGCTAGCACTAATTGATGTCAGTTTTAATTTTGTGAATCCCTGACTATTTGGATGTGTTTGTAATATACAAATATAAAGAATGCCTGTCTAAAACATCATGTTACTGGTGTTTGTGGGAAGTGCTGGGATCTCCTGTGAAGCATCCTAATTAGTTTTGCCTTTCATGTTGACATCCTAAAATTCTAGGCTTGAGTTATGTATCAGATTTTTTTCTCCCTTGTTTGTCAAAACAGAACAACTTCTTTAGAGCAGAACATAATGCAAATACTAATTAAAACTGACAAGTCAAATGGATGTCACCTATTTTTAAGCAGAAGGAAAAAAACCGACTAAGAAAAATCTATTCTGTCCTTGGTGAAGCTGACTGAAACACGATGACTGAGATCTGTGAGCACAGAATGCAGCTCCACGCTCTGCTTTTGCTGTTCCTTGGAGCAGGATCAGCCATCCATGGCTTGGGAGAGCTGAGCTGCTGCCCGTGGGGCAGGGCAGCAATCCCAGCTGGCTCTCCAGGCTGCTGTGCTGACAGCTGGCTTGGTGCTCCCTGCTGGCACACGGGCTTGGGCCAGATGTGACCCCAGCAGCTGAGCTCTGCAGGTTGCAGGTGTGAGCCTGGAGGCTGCCACTCCTCAGCCCTGTTGCCACCATGCTTCGTGCCTACCATGTTTTGGTTTGGGGAAATTCTGTTCCCAGGCACTCATTTGGTACACAAAGTCACATATTTGTAAACTACCTTGCTTTGCACATTTTTCCCAGAGGAGGGATTTTTGCGTGGTGGTCTCTGGAACTGACCAAATGGTTCCCAAAGGTCCCACCTCTAAGGTGGGCACATCTGTAAAATGCATAAAAGAAGCCCAGAAAATAAACCGGGGGCTCCTCCTTGGATGAGGAGTCCACGCAGCCTTTTGTCCACTCCTGCCTCCATTTATTGTGTCCAACAGCGACACAGCCCTGCCTCTCCAAAGCCCTCCTGAGATTGCTGAGAGCCAGCTCCTTGCAGGAGGGTGGCCCGTGGCAGCAGAAGGCAGGAGTGGTGGGAGCAGCCTCCTTTCAGCTGCTGTTTGGCAGGGGGAGAGGGCAGGTGCTGCCCACAGAGAGAGCTGGCTGTTGTCACGGCTGACAGCAGCGTGGGATTCCTCTTTGTGTCGCAGGGAGTGTGGATGGCTGATAATTACTTCTTTCCCTCCCGCCCTGGGAGGCAGATGATGTTACAGGCACCTAATTACCAGGAAAACCTAGAGAGGATTTTCTTTTGTGGTGGGTTTTCTTGGTGGTTTTTTTGGGTTTGTTTTGTTTTTGTTTGTTTGTTTGTTTGTTTGTGGGTTGGTTTTTTGTTTTGGGGGGGGTGGTTTTTTTGTTTGTTTGGGGGTTTTTGGGGGTTTTTTTTGTTGGTTTTTTGGGGTTTTTTTTTAGATCTGGTTTTCCTCCAGCACAGAGCACTGCATCACTTCCAGTGCACCCTGGTGGTGTGCTGATAGTGTTCTGCTGCTGAACAGCCCAGTGAGAAATAAATAAATACCCACACTCACTTGGTGAGCTGCGTTTCCTTGATGGTGACATGCACTGATGCTAACAACAAAAATATTTCCTGTGTGGATGGACATCCACAAGGGTTCAGTGCAACCCTGGTGTGCATAAACCTTTAGAAAAATGGAGATAGATATTGCAGGAGAAGGGAATGCAGGTGACCTTGCCCCTGATTAGTAACAGCTGTGTTAATTACCCACTACAGCCTCACCTCTGATGAGTCACAAGTGGGATAAAAGGGAGTGGGTGAGCTGGTGCCCTCCTTCATGATCCTCCCTCAGGAAGAGGAACCTTGAGGAAGAAGGAAGGAGAGCATCATGAAGAAGAAGGATCCTGGGGAGAGAGAATCCCTGCTGGGAGCTCAGTCTGGGTCTGCAGTTGGAGCTTGTTGTTAAAATCTGCAGAGTCTAGCTGGGGAAAAGCCTGCAGTCAGTGGCTGTAAACTGATCCCTGCAGTCAGAGGCTGCAAGGGAAACTCCCAGCAAGAGGTTGCTGCAGCCAGAGTTAGGGAATGGTTGGAGTCAGGATGGCTGAGCTGTAAGGAGGAATAAACCAGGACCCTTCTCATGCTGTGATGAAAAAGGAGTCTGTGCCTCAGCTCATTTCTACCCTCTAACAAGAGGGCTGCTGCAATATTCTCATTGTGTCCTAAAATTGTCTAAAATAACATTTGTGGTATGATGATCAGTGCCTTGCCTTCCCTTTCAGTCTGTATGCATCTGCTAATGAGAGCTACTATTTATGTTTGTCTTGGTTTTTTTGTTTTGTTTTCCCATGTCTTGTGAAGATTCTTCTGCTGTTGTCCAAAAGCCTGTGTTCTTTCTGATGGCCTTACTCTTTTAACCACCCCTGGGACCCATCAGTCTGTGAGTGCAGCTTCAGTGCTCAGCAAGCTGCTGACTGCTGGGACTGTCCTTAGCTCAGTGGGTTTTTTTTCCTTATTCTACTCCAGTCCCTGTTTGCTTGGGGAGGTAAAGGCTACTAGGAAAGAAAGCCATTGCCTTTTACTTCCTCCAAATTAAAACCTGGTTTTTGTTGGGATGGTGGAGTATTACCCAAGAAATATTCATTTTTTGTGTTCACATTTTTTTGTGGTTTAAAAAAACCCCCACCACCCTTTCTTTCCTCCTGAACCCTTGTAGCTTATTGAGCTGGTTGAAATGGGCTGTGGCTGTCTGTAGCCTGAGAATCACTTTCAGACAAATATCTGAGCATCCTTTTAACTAGAATTTGTACTTCTTGTCAAACTTTTAGGCTCAAACTCTTGTAAACAAGCTTTGCAGAGCTGCTCTTGCTGAGAGCTGGCTTGGTGCTAGCTGCTGGCAGATGGGCTTTGGCCAACAAAACACTTGAGAGAGGCTCCATGACTCTCCAGGGAAGCAGACTGGTGCAATCCATTTCCAGGGATGACACTCAGAGGGCAATAAGGAGGCAATCTGCTGAAGGCAAATAATGGCTTTTTTTTTTTTTTTTTTTTTTTTTTTTTTTTTTAGTGTTTGGGCTTCTGTGGGGTGAATGGAGGATCTGTGTTTTTCAGATGAGAAATGAAGGCCAGATCAGATGCAGGGCTGGGCTGCTGCCAGCTGCAGTTTCTAGAGCTTAGGTCTGGAACATGAAATGAGCTGCAGTGAGGCATGTGGACAAGCAGATGTGTCAGAAGGCAAAGTGGGCATCAGCAACCTGAGTGAGACCATGGGAGAAACTGGGGACTCTGCAATCCTCTCTCTGTGGAGGGCAACCACCCACCCTGGAGCTGCAGGAGAAGCTCTCTGCCTGTCTCATCACCCAGCTCACATCTAGCAGCCACTGCTCCTCCCACCACCTAAGCTACCTGAGTGAGACGCTGCCAGGGCTGTGAAAAAGCAGATGGGAGTGAGGTACCTGATGCCAGCCAGCATGAATCCACGCCTGGCCTCTTGAGATGCAGCAATGAGATTCAGGAAGGGGTAGGAATGGGATGAATAACACCTCCTTTGGAGCATGGCAGTGATGCTCCCACTGAGCTTCAGAGGGTAAGAGGCACTGGGGAGCAAGAGGAAGAGCAAATGGCTCTGGGATCTGGAATATACATGAGCAGATTGATGGCTCTGTGAGGGCCTTCCCAATGGTTTCTGCTCATAACAGACAAACTGCCCCAGCAGCAGCAGGGGAATGAAACACTGAATATAAAGCTAAGGGGAGCAAACCTGCTGCAAATGCAGTCTTTGTGATCCTCAGGGAGCTGATTCACTCCTCAGGGAAGCCCCATGTGGCTTGATCCCATCTCCAGGGGATCAGTGCAGTACAAGTGCACCAGGATTTATGCCACTGATCACCAAAGGGCATCAGCTGTGGTCCCTGGTAAAGACCTGATCCTTATTGACTGCAATAAGGTGACACTGCAGCCATGCCTTCTTCATGGTTTTGAAATAGGTGAGCACAGAGATCTGGGAGTTGTCTGGGCACTCCCAGCTTCCCATCCAGATTTTCCCACTTTCAGCAATGGGAAGTAAAAGCTTTTCTTTGTTTGGTAGCAGTTATCACTGTTGATGTGAGCCTGTATTACTCTTTACAATTGATATCACATTCAAACCAACAGGCAAGCAACCTGTTTGAAGTAGGAGTGAAATCTCAGGTGAAAGTTATTGTGACAACAACTTTATACCTTCAGAGCCATCTGGGTTGGGGCTGGATGCCCACACATGACACACACAGGGCTGCACTCTCTGGCCTGAGCAAGAGAGGGGTGAGTGGAGCTGTTGGCAAGGAGAGTTGGAGGGAGATGCTGCTGTGTCAGAGCTCTGGCTGCTTTCCCCACAAATCCCTTCTCACTGCCTCCAGCCCAGCCATGGTTTATGGGGAGCTGGGTGCTTTTGCACCCCAAACGTGTCACGGGAAGCCTGGGTGTCATCACAGCAGTGGCTTGGCTGCTGTGAGCCTGCAGCTCTCCCCAGGGCTGTGGCATTTTCTGGGGAATAACTGAGTAAATCACCTGGCAGGGGGAGTGCAAAGAGCATAGGCTGCCATGGCCCAGGTGCCTGTAACTCCCCAAGTGCTGGACCTAATGCCTGTTTTATCCCAAGACATTTTTTTTCCCCCAGTCTCTTAACCCATTGTGGGAGTGCAGTGCAGCTGACAGGTCACACTGGGATGCAGACAGATCTGTCTGGAGCTGCACTTTCTGAGGGCTTTATTCTGAATGAGCCCTGGCAGGCAGCCCATGTGCTGTCACTTGGCCAGCTAGCAGCACGCTCAGTGTGTGTGAGCTGGCTAGTCTGAGCCTCAGCAAAAGCAACTGGAAGATGTTCCTAAGACACACAGAGGAGAAACTGTCCTTTTTTTCCCATGGAACTGCAGATAAGAGCAGTTATTATTCTTTGGCTCCGTTTCCTAAAACATGAAAATCTGAAATGTCATTTCTGAACTCGTTTTTGAGTCGCTCAGCCCACCTGTTGTCAGCCCTCCACTTTTGCCAAAGTAGTGCCAGCATGAAGTACTCCCCCCCTGCCCCCCTGGGCTGCTGTGCTAGCTCAGTTTCTGGGGAGCTTTGGGGGGAAATACCTCAGGGGATAGGGTAAAAGATTCAAAAGAGGCTCTTCCCTCAGGGGAACATTCCAAGGCTTTATTCTTGAAGGCATCCCAGGGGCAAAGAGCTGGAACAGGGAAGAGCAGGAGTTTATCTAGGCTCTCTGTCCCAGGACAGATAGCTGGCACTGAGCTAATTAGTCAGAAATAGAGGAAAGGCAGGGTTAAACTAAAAGTTACAGTCTTTAGGGGGTTCTGGGGAAAAACCATTTCCCCAGAGGAATACAACATCAGCACCTTGGTGAAGGTCTTGATTTGTGACTGGGTGAACCAGAGAATCCATTTTCCAGATGCAGAAAAGGTCTGTTCCAACATCTGCCCAGCGTGCCAGTCACACAAAGCAGATGGAAATCACATAGCTTATTTAACTTCACTGGGTAAAGCACAGTTAAATTGCCAAAATACACACCCAGCTTTGCACTTCCTGCGATTTTTCAAGGTTAATACTTCTGCTGTTGTTGTATTTTGATCACTAGAAGTAGTGGAGCAAAGATTGTCAAAGATTATTACAAGAAAATGTTGCAGGTTTAGATGATTTGCAAGTCATACTGGAGAGATGAGAAACTAGTGAAACATTGCTTTTTTAAAATCATTGTTTCATAACCAGCTCTGCACGTGTAGCCCTGCTGATAGCCAAGATACTAAAAAGATTTGTGTAGTGATGTCTTCTTAGAGGTGGGGGTGTGTAGTTGCACTGTGGGTTGGGTGCTGTTATTTTTCTGACTACTGTTCAATTACAGATTTTCTGATTCTCTCCTAACTCTGCTTTTCTTGCTCTCTGGTGTTTCACCTGGCAGAAAGCTCCAGCTTTCTTTCCTTAACAGCTCAACTGATGTTCAAAGTAGAATGTTGTTAATAATGACACCTTTCTGAAGGCTGATATTGGAAATTGCATACCAGAAGACACAAATGGGGAAACCAGCAATATTTGAAACTAAACTCTGGCATCAGTTTAGGTTATGGTTTCATTGCTGATAATCTCTCAGCATTGTCAAATGGGGAGTCCTTGAGGGTGGTTGTACTCAAGATGAAGTAAGGGACAGGTTTGTCTGGAAATGGAGAGCTTAAATCTTTAATACTGGTTCATACATTCATACATTGCTTTTTTTTTTTTTTTTTTGAAGTGGGAGGCAGTTAATATCTTATTTTTGCTCATGTTTACAAGTGCTACACAGGTGAAATCCAACTTTTGTCTGCTAAACTGAGAAAAAGCCTCTTTAGCAATCAGTGTTGGCAGCTGCTGAGGCCCTCAGTGAACTGCAGCAGCAGCTGTTGTAGTCTAAGGAGCAAGTGCTGAAACACTCATCCTGTTCTGTTCTAACCTCGGAGCTGTTCAGCACCTGGGAGCTCCTTCCATGAGGTTCTCAGTCCAGCTGAGAAATCCTAATGGCTTGGCCTCAGTCTTTTTAAAGACTTCTGGATCAGGATCAAGGGTGGGTGTTGTTTTGCCCTCAAAATGCCTGAATTACGTCAATGACTTGGATTTAGCTGAAAACTTAGGAAGGAAACAGAGCAGGAGCAAAGGGGGGAAAGGCAGATGAAAAATAAGGATATGGCTCGGGGTCAGTGAGAGGTAGAAATAACCAACATAATGTTTTTGAGCTTACTATTAATGCTAGAAAGCTGTGTCTAAATGAAGACTGCACTGACCCCACGGTGCTTAACCCCTGAATCCCTCAGTGAATCAGGACACTGCTTGCTGACGTGCTGCACAGGGAGGTCAGGGATGCATGGCTTGGAAGGGGTGGTTGAAGGCTGCCTCATGCTCCAGCTGGGCTCAGCAGAGAAGGATCATGCCCTAGTGACTCAAAAACGAGGTTAATGTAAATCAATAATAGCATATTTTGTTGTTCTATTGTTTGGTTTGTTTTGGTTTGTTTTGGTTTTTTTTTTCCTTGGCTCTTCTATGAGGAATTTAAACATTCCTGGTTTTTTTCTTACAGAAATGTGCAGCACAGGCAGACATTTCTTCTGCATAATTGTCATTTCTTCTGCAGAATTGTCCTTCCAGCCAGCTCTGCATTTGAATGTCACAAACATCCAGAACCTTCCTTCACCACCTGGGATTTGCAGGATCTCTCTCTCTCTCTGCAGAGTACACATGAGCTGTGCCTCAGAGAGGGTTTGTTTGGACTCAACTCTCCTAAAACAATAAAAGGAGCAGAACCTGTGGTGTGAATGCCTTGTAGTGTCCTTCCACTGCATGTCTGCAGTTAAGGGTCAGACTTGGAAGGAATTGCTTGACTGGGCTAATGAGGCTGAAATCCATCTTTTAGTCATGGTTCAACATTCTGGACAAACTTTCTGCAAATTAATTCTCTGTAGCTTCTCCACCACAAGGGGTTGGAGGCTTAGAGTGGCCTGGTCTGCCAGTCTGTTCCTTAAAAATTATCAAAGACATCCAATCAAACCCTTGATTCAATTTCCTCCCATTTGGCTCTACTGGTTCTATCCCTGGGCTCAACCAGGGCCCAGCAGTGATGGAGATGGAGATTAGTGGTGATCAATCTGATTTACTGGTTGGCACATTTCCAGTGAACTCAAATGGACTGTAGTTAATCTAGTTTTCAACTCTGCTTGTGTTGTGAGTGCAAGTTAAAATTTGCTTTATATCCCTCTTACCAGATGGCCTTACAGCTAAAAGTATCAGAGTGGGAGGAAGGAGATATCTGGCATTAGTTTGTAGCTTTTTTACAGCTTTTCTGTATCATCCTGGCATGACTCTGTGAGGAATTCTCCCCAACACAGTGACTAAAGAGTTTTGGGATTTTTTTTTTTTTTTTTTTTTTAATAAGAGGAGCACACGCAGTTACCACAGCTCAGCTTGCATGAAGTCACAGAGCCAGAGAAGGGCTTGGGTTGGAAAGGACCTCAAAGATCATCTTGTTCCAACCCCCCTGCTGCCCTGGGCAGGGACACCTTTGCCCCAGACCACATTGCTCAAAGCCTCCTCTAACCTGACCTGGAACATTTCAGGAATGGGGCATCCACATCCTCTCTGAACAACCTGTGCCAGTGCCTCAACACCCTCACAGGGAAGGTTTTCTTCCAAATATCTCATCTGAGTCTGCCCTCTGTCAGGGTGAAGTCATTTCCCCCTGTATTATCACTCCTTGCTCTTGTCCAAAGTCCTGCTCCAGCTCTCTTGTAGCCCCTTTGGATTTGTTTTATGACTAACCTTACTGAAAGTCACTGTTTCAAATGGTGGCATGAATTACAGCAGCACAAAAAAAAATTGTCCTGAGGATAGCAAAAAAAAAGAAAAAAAAAAAAGATGGCACGTAAAAGGTTTCTTGGAATTAATTTACTGTGTCATCTTTCAATAAAATGAAAATCATATCTCTAATATGAAAATAATTAGGCAAGGCATGCAAGTGATTATGAAATCCAAATTTGTGTATTGATGCTGATTTTTTTATATGGTTGAGAAGGTCTGGAAAGCTTAACAAAGATAGTGATGAACTTTAAAGTCTCAACCTTTGCTGAGATTTCCCTTGTGAATTGTATATGATTCAGAATTTACCACCTGAAGGAGATTTTTCACCTGAAAAATCACTCATATGTGACTTTTAGGGGCTTCTCTATGCTGAGAAGGCTTCTTCCAGGCTTTTGTTTCTGCATGTAAACTCTTGGAACTTTTTGCTTCATGGAAATGGCATCAGTAACTCCAGCATCACCCTTTGAATCTCTCTCTCCCACCCTGGGCAGGGCTGGTGTCCCTGGAGAAGCTGTGGTGCTTTCTGGGCTGCTCCCAAGGCCACCAGTGCAAGCTGGACTATGGGATTTGAACCTGAGCTCAGTTTCTCCCCACGGATTTAGTGTCTCCAGCCTTCAGTTTGGAGACCTGGCTGCCCTGGGAGGGGTTTCTCCATGGGCACAGCATTTGTGTCTGGGTGCTCTCCCTGGGGAGCACGAGCCCTTCAGGTGGTGGCAGATGTTCCATGTGAGCTCAGATGTTCTCCTGCCTGCCTGCCTCTCCTTGGGGTCTGCAAGTTGCCTTCCTTTGCTGGGCTCCAGCAGGTTGCACCACTCTGACACTGTGGTTATGGATTATTCACGCCGTCGAAGAAATTAACAATCAGAGTGGCTGAAGCTTTTCAGGATATTTCCCCCCAAATAACAATTTTGTATTCTGAGCACCAGCCAGATTCTCCATATGGCTAAAATGTGCTGGAACACAAAGACATTAGCATGCCTTAATAAACTCCATGCATGGTTTGCTATTGCAATATCAGAAAGAAAACAAATACAGCCACCAGTTCTCCTTGGAATAACTCTGTTAAATTACTGTTGTTTGAAATGAGCTCTTGTATGGCTTATGGCTGATGTAATTTGCATTGTGATAGGTAAAGCAGCATTCTGTATGTTTAATATCTTTGGATTTGACTGCTTGAGTCTTGCATAAATCTTCTCCCCAGTGGGAGGGGAAGGCAAAAAATTGAGTTTTGGTATGGATCACAAAGCAATGGATTTGGGAGACACTTGGGCTCTATTCCCAACTCTGCCATGCAGCACAAGTTCTGTTTAGCCTGTTCTCAGTCTTTGTCTATTTACCTTTCTTGGTTAAATGTTCTGAGAGCCAGACCTATCTGGGCACACAGACCCGACTTTCCTCCTGTGTTTCACCAGAAGGTGCAGTGCCCATAATTACATTTGTGCTGGGGCATTTTGTCTGTCAGCAGAGGATCCTGCTGAGCTGGCTGCTGATTGCTCCTGCCTCAGCTCCTGAGTCTGGCACATGTAGCACTGGGGAAAAAAGGTAATGCCTCTGTGTCTGGACTGTGTGACTTAAATGAACTTCACACAGAGCAGTCTGGCACTCAGATGCTGGTGCAAGCTTCTGTTTGGGTTTTAGCTTTGAGTGTGTATGAGATTTGCAGGGCTCAGGGTGTTCTCCTGCCTGTTATGGCCATGAAGGTCCTGTGGGATCAGAGATAAGCTGCTCTTGAGGCATCACTGACCCCCTGGACATGGCCTGCCCGTGGTGGCCACGTTCAGATCGTGCTCTGGTGGGAGAACCTGCTCTGCTCCTTACAGCTGACTCCTTGGGTGATGCTGAGTGTGGGCTACACACCAGGAGTTTCTAGTGCTGAGTCCCACAATGGAGCTGCTGCTGCTGGATCTTGTGCTCCCAAACCACTTTTCAGCATTTGGCACTGGAGGGGGATGAGCTTGGGCTTTTTTCACCTGAAGGAATGGCAGATATCTCCTTGCTACTGATGCAATCTGTCTTCTGTGTTTTCCATGAATGAGAGTACCTGTGAAAAATGTTTATTTACAGGCCACTGGTTTGGGAGCACTTGATGTTTTAATTAACTTTGAGGGGTTATGGTCAGAGCAGTTCACACAGCTATTCCCCAGCCTGCCCTGAACCTCTCTGGATTCAGAGCACATCCACCCTTAATGCCTTCAGGACACATGAGTGAGCTGGGATTACTGATGTGCATAGGATGAATGTTTCCATTACCCCATCATCGTTATCATCATCATTTTACTCCTTGCTAGAGGAGCGACAGTGTGGCTGTAATTAGTTTTGATTGTGCAGGATGGCAGGAGTAATTGGGAAGGTGTTACACAAGAGGTGCAGGCTGTGGCTGCCTCACACCCTTGCTGCTGGCAGTCTGTGAGTGCAGTGCTATTTGCATTTGTCTATTGGAGAAAAAAAAAAAAAAAGGGAGGAAAATGCTGCTAGAAAGCAATCTTCCCTGGGAACACGTTTTCCCAGCACTCTGGGCTTAGGAGTTCACAGTTCAGCTCTGGCAGGATGTGAGTCTCGAGTCTGCCACCCACACCACGGGCTCAGGAGCATTACTCTGCTGGTTTCTCTTCCACAAAGGAAAATGCTGCAGGCAGGGAAATATCTCAGTCAACACAGTGAGTGTGTAAGGTTTCTTACCTCACCGTGGTGAGGGCCTCTCCCAGGCTGGTTTTCTTGGGCAGGAGATCTGCCCCATTTCCATGGAGCTGTGCCTGCTCATACCCTTTACCCCATGGGATGTCTGGAAGCTCTTCCCTGCAACAATTCTACCCTGATGTTTCATGGCATACATTTGGGAGCTTTCATCCCTCCTGCCGGTGTTCATTAGGAGCAGTAACAATTGCAAAATGTTTTCCTTTCCTGCAGGGTACTACTGCAGCAAGCTGGGTCTGCAGGGTCTGAGCTTAGCTGCTCACCCCCTTGCAGCTGATGCCACGCTCTTGAAAATACTGCTTTGGCACCAAAAATGTGTTTGCCACATGGGCAAACCTGTAGAGTCAGTGCAGAGCTCTCAAGCTCTGTCTCTCAGCCTCAGTGAGTCATTTAAGAGGTGTGGAGGAGAACCCCTCTGGCTTCAGGCAAAAGCAAAGAGAAAGCAGAGCTGTGGGGAGGAGAGCCCAGCCAGCAAAGCTTGCAGAGGTCCCCGTGGCAATGCTGGGCTGCAATCTGCCTTGGCAGTGCTCAGCAGGAGCTGGGGATGGGATCAGAGCTGCTGCAAAGCGTGGCTGGGTGTGTGTTGGCTGCCCCTGCCAGCCACAAACCTGAGGGCAGCCCAGATGAATGGCATGTCTGAGCAGAGAGCATAAATAACTGTATGGGAAGCTCAGGGCTCCCATGCCAGTGTGTATAAATATTCATATTGTTCCATGAATCTGTCATTACGTGCAAGTGCTTCATCTTTCCAAGCTTCACTCCTGCCAAAAGCCCTCACTCATGGAAACACTCTCACTGGAGGCAATCAGATGATTGATGTGAGTGAAGGGTTGGGGGAGCTCTTCTAACAGCCAGATTTACAGCAGTATTTCATTCCTAATTTCTGCACGCTGGGAAGCAAAGCTCAAACACAAACTCAGCTGTTTTCTGAGAGACTTTCTCACTGTGGGGTTCTCACTTCACCAGGGCTGAGTGAAGCCAGGGAGCTCTTTTCCCATTCACTAATTGTCTGCATCCGCTTGTTATTATCAGTGATGCTGGGGAAGTCATTTTTGGGGGCTGAATTGCCTCCTGAGCCACTGCTTTCCATGGGCTCAGCCAGGCTTGTGGCATGGCTCACAGCCCACAGGGGTGGCTCCCCTGTTATGGGTTGTTAGAGCTGTTAGTGCAGTGCAAAATAGCTGGAAGTGATGAAAGAGGGGAGTGTGAGCTCTGATGTCTCAGGAGCATTTGTATGCTTGAGGATACCAAAGCCTCTCTCACTGATGTTTTAGTGTGGCTGCATGGGACCTGCTCAGTCCCTTGCAAGTAGATCTGAGCTCATGGTGAGGGGAAAAAATAAGATTTTGAGAAGGAAAACCAACCACCATCTCGGGGCTGCCCTTGAGGCCAGCCCAGCTGGGGAAGCTGAAGCAGCTGCAGACTGCACAGAGCTCCTGGGCTGCCATGCCACAGGGACAGGGCTTGGTGCCATGTACTGATCACCCCCAGCCCTGTCTGCCTCAGCAGCTGGCCAGGTGTGCTGTGTGGTGATGCTGGGACTGCCAGCTCCTGCCTTATCTCCCTGCTATCAGCCTCTCTGGGGGCTCCTGGTTTGGAGTTTGGCACTGCTGGAGCAGCTGCAGCTCCTGTTCCTGTCTTGGCTCCATGGTCACTGGTGGGGTGTTGGTGTTTAGGAGCTGCCCTGCCTCAGCAGTGGGGCATGAGGAGCCACTGGAAGCAATAATTACAGTGTCTGTTTTGTGCTTGGTGCCCATGCCCTTTGTACACAAGTTATTTGTGGCCAGCCAGCTTTTTTTCCTTCTCTTTCAGCCCTGCTAGGCAGAAATACAGGTGCTGTGGGCATCTCCTGTGCTAAGCTGCTAATGCTCCCTGCACTGAACTGGGTGGTGTTACCCACCTCAGAAGGTTCAGAGAGCCCAAATATTCACAGCAAGGAAGCCAGGGGAAGTGAAAAAAAAAAAATACCCACCCCAACAAAATTATCCTCTCCATAATATGACTTTATACAGAAAGATGAATATTACTGAAGTTAATTTTGCCCTTTCAGAGTGCTTTAATTGACCAGCCATGGATGGTAGCTAATGAGGTGGTTTAAGTTGTTTTTAACAAGAGGAGGATAATTAAACAGGACAAGTTTCCCTCAGAGCTGCCCACCCTGCAGAAATGGAATGAGACACAAAACTTTGTGCCAGCACCCCAAGTGCTGGAGCCCTGGAGGCTGCACATCTGACTGTGTGCAAACACCATCTTTGCTGTGTCTGTGCAAACCCTGAGCTGCAGCAGGGACACTGGGAGAGAGATGCAGGCTGATACTAGAGAGAGAGAGAGAAGGGATCAGCACTTTCCCATATGGCTTTCATGGTCACATGCCTCATCTGTGCCACTTCTACGCCTTCTCATGCTGAAATATCCGTGCTGAGTGTGGATCAGAATGAGCACAAACGCTGCTGCCAATTAAAACTCTCATTGGAGATAAAGGGTGCTGGCAATTCTCCCAAAAGTATCCCTTTCTCTGTTTTCATGGTTGTGTAGGGCTGCTAATTTCCCTCTGATGAGTCACTATAGGAATTTATAGAGGTAAGAGGGATTTCATGCTCTAAATATAGCCTCAAGTCAGCCCACAAGGAGCAGCCACAGGAGCTGGCTGCTGAGCTAGTAAATACAACTCAGTGCTGCTCCCAGCTCCTCCTGACTGATGGTGTTTGAAGGGAGGGAGAGTTAGAGCAGGAAAAGAGTCAGCATGTGTGGGCTGGGGCCACAGGACCTGAGATCACAACCTGGTGAGATAAATCACAGGTGCAGGTGACAGTGGGAGACCTTTTTTGACAGCCTGCTCCCAGCTCCTCCTTGCAGCAATAGTTAAATTCCAGCTGGCCCCACCTTTCTTGGCAGTGGCTGTTACCTTCTGGAAGAAAGGAATAAGGTGATTCCTTACCAGTTAACTCAGTGCCTGCTTGGGTCTTGGTTTTTGGCAATCCAAAACTTTTCCCAAGTGTTTTATTTGCAGTGATTTCATTGCAGCTGCTTGCTCACATCCCCTACAACGGGATGGGGGGAGAGAACTGGAAGGGTAAAAGTGAGAGAGCTCCTGGGTTGAGATAAAGGCAGTGTAACAGGTAAAGCAAACAAGGAATTCACTCCCCACTTCCCATGGCAGGCTCAGGTGCTCAGCCATGCCCAGGACAGCAGGGCTGCATCACCTGCAGCAGTGCCTTGGGAAGAGAAACCCCATCCCTGCAAACGTCCCCCCTTCCTCCTCCTCCCCAGCTCTGCCTGCTGAGCCCGGTGCCACACGGGCTGGGACATCCCCTGGGTCACTTGGGGCCAGCTGGCCTGGCTGTGTCCCCTCCCAGCTCCCTGGGGAGCCTCTTGCTGCTGGGGTGGGTGAGGAGCAGGACAGGCCTTGGCTCTGGGTGAGAGCTGCTCAGTGATAATGAAAACAGCCCTGAATTATCAACACTGCTCTCAGCACAAATTCAAACCACAGCCCCACACCAGCTTTTGTAAAGGTAACAAACTCTACTGCAGCCAAAACCAGCACAACAAGACTACAGGTGATCTGAACACTTTCATTGCATCTGCTTTAATGGACTTTGCAAAGTTACCTTGAACTTAGTGCAGGAAAGAAAGAATTGGCTGCTGGCTTTATGCTATCTGAAATCCATATGATTGCTTGAACCAATTTAGAAGTCGTTTAGGCAGAACTGGCTGTAAAATAAGCTAGAAATATATCTGTGGCAGAAACAGCCACAGGCCTTGAGGAACATTCCCCAAAACCCAAACAGGCGCTCCTCTCCTGGCACCAGGGTGAGAGAAACACAAAGTTCTGGTGCTTCTCCCTAAAAGTCAGGGGGTGTGACTGAAACCCCTTTTCTTTGTTTGGGTGTGGAAGGGCACTGCTACACCCCAGTGTGTGCAGGGGCTGGGAATGCAGCCTTTGATCCAGCACTGAATGGATCCACTTGCTGTGAAGGCTCCAGGTGCCCCACATTGGGCACACAGCACCTGGGGAAGTCCTCAGGCTGCAGGATCTGAGGGCTGGAGCTGCAGAGCAGGGCCAGGGAGAGCTGTGGTCATATTTGATGCTTATGGCTGAAAGCACAAAAAGGAAGAGGAAATGCTCTTCTCTCTACTTACATCAAAAAATAAACTCAGCTTTTGGCTTGCGTGTTAAAATGAGTACGCAGATTTCTAGGAGCCGTGGGTTTATTTTAGGAGCAATTTAGAGCAAGAGAAAGCAAAGGTTAAAACCCCTTGAATTCAATAAAACTGCCAGGGAAGCTGCTTTGCTTCTGAGCACATCCTGGCTTCTGTTTGCTCGGGTTTTCCACGTGTGGTGTGGGGAGTGTGGGTGATAAAAGCAAAGGTCAGGGTTGTCATCCCTCCGTCAGAGGGCTCTCCCCAGCCCCAGGCTGGGCTGGGCTGTGCTGTGCTGCACAAACGCTGTGTTAGGCACTGTTTGCTCTCGCTGTGGAACAGCCTGTCACTTTTCTGGGAAATCCAGGAGCTGCTCTGCTTCCATGAAAGCAGAGCAGGGCCTGAGAGCAGGGGGGGTGGCAGCTCCCTGCAGGCCCTCACAAACAGATCCTTCCCCTTTGTCACCCTGTGATGCTGCTCGAGGTCACAGCCACACGGGCTCCCAGGTCAGGAGGCTGAAGTGACTCCAATCAAATCTTTATTACCTGGGAATTTCTTCCCTTTATGCTGTTTCACAAAGAACCCACCCAAGGGGTGGAAGAAGGACAAACTTCTTCGATCACATTGGTCAAGTCAGAGGGACATCAAGGAGAAGTCCCTCCTAGGGAAAGGAATGTAAACACAGGGTACAGTGAGGAAATGCTCAGTGAGAGTCCTGTTACTTCCCCTACTTTCTTTCCCCTTATTTTCATTTTGTGTCACCCCCCTGATATGTTTCTCTTGTAGGCACCAGTGTGGAGCCCTGGATGCTCTCAGGAAGATGTTGCAAATCAGTGTAAGGGATGGGTCCCATCCCCATTAGGTTGTGCTAACCAATCCTCAGCATCTAACTCCTAAAAACTTAAAAAGTAAAATAATTGCTTTTATATACTTACTTTACTTTTCAAGTTTTCCACCCAGCTTTGCATCCAAGTCCTGAATTAAGTGTGCTTTACTGGGTTGTAGCCAGATAGTGCTGTTATGATGTTGTCATTTTTTCTCTTTAAATCAAATTACTTAAAACCCGTGGCCTGTTGCCTGAACACAAATATTTTGAAGTTACTTTGGAAGAATTTTTTTTTTTTTTGGCAGCAACACTTCCCATAGATAATATTTTCTTTTCTCCCAAGTAAAGTCACTTTTTCATGGCCCACACAGAGCAACTGTAGCAAGTAAGAAAATAAATATTTTCTGTGATCCAAAATATAATTAACAAAAACCAATCAAGTGATGGCTGGAATATTTTTGTGCTGATGACTGGGGCTTGGTTTGTTGGTTTTTGGGGTTTTGTTTTTGTTATTGCTCCTGTTGTGTTTAGAAAGCTGCAGTAATGAGTTACACTGGAAATATTCAAGGTCAGATTGGATCAGGCTCTGAGGTGTTCTAGTTGAAGATGTCCCTGCTCATTGCAGGGGGGATGGACTGGGAGCTTCCAATTTCCATTCCAATCCAAACCTTTCTTATTCTGTGACCCACACTGAGCTGGGTACAATGCAGGTGCTGCAAGTGGCAGTGTTTACTTCAGAAATGGAACCAGACTGTTTTCCCAACACTGAAATTTATTCAGGAACGGATAATTTCGATTTTTTTTTTCCCTCTAGTTCTTTGGTAAATACATCATCATGTTTATTATTGGCTTTATAGTCTGCTCTTTGGGGGGAGACAAAGCATTTAGCAGCAGATCTCAATTTTAATGTATGGGAGTCAGTTCAGCTTAGAAGAATTTCCTCTTGCTAAATGAGTCTATAATGTTTATTGTCTCCTGAGACATTTTCTCAAGTAATTTCATTAGTAAAAAAAAATTCAAGGAGAGCCAAACACAGGAAAATAAAAAAAAAACCACCAAATTTTAAAAATAAAATATGCTGCTGTCTTAGTTTAACACAGTTTGTGTGTCCATATTTTTAAGTCACATTTTCAATTCTCAATTCAAACTGGGAAGGGGCTGCCCCTCCACCTTCCCTGCCATGAGAAAGGTTTCACCACCTCTCCTCAACTCACTGCATTTAGTGGTGAATCAAAGATGGGAATGGAAAGAATTTGCTGAGGCTCTCAAGAAGATGAATGGTTGTTTCATGTGTGAGCTCTCCTCTCTCAGCCATGCTCTCCCTTCTATTGCTGCTGCTGGAGTGTGAGGTGGGTCAGGAAATCCCACAGCTGGAGGGGGAGACCTCAGGTGTGGTGCCACAGCCTGTGGACCCTGGGCAGCTGGCACAGCTTTGGGTTTTCATGCATGCAGCTGCAGAGCTGCCTCCCTCCCTCCCTCTTTTAATCTGGGTAATTTTCTCAGCTCTCTGTTCTCTGTATACAAAGATATTTTTGGAATGAAGTGCATGAAATGTTGTTTTTCCTTGGTGATTGATAGATACATATCACCAGCTTCCCAGCAAACAAATGCCCCCTCCTGCTTCCCCTGCTCAGCAGTCACCCAGAGGACTCGTGCTGCTGCATTCATCTGCATGCAAGCAATCAGGTTGGTTATCTGTGCCAATAAAGGGATTTATGGTCTCCCAGAGCACAGAGGCTGCATTCAATCTTGCTGACAGCACGAGGGTATGCCCCATTTAGTTGTTGGAAGACAGCAGGGTGTTTTTTTCCTTGCTGGCTTTAAAGTGATCTCTGTGACCTAAAGGACATGAGCATGAGGAGGACTAAGGACTTTTAAAGCCCTTGGTACAGAAATCTGTTTTAGAGTGCAGAAGGTGTCTCTGACACGTGCATGAAACTAATAACATTAGTCCTTTATGTCCCTGAAACTCATCTTAAATTATGATCTGATGCCTGTACTTGCTGTGCTTGTCTCTTCTCTTCTGATCTCTGTCTGTCACACCTTGCTCTCACAGTTGTCTCTGCCATTCCCAAACCAAACTCTACATTAGGTAGGTTCCCCAGCCTGGTTTCAGTCATGTCTTTCAGCCTGCCAGCTCTTTTAATTTTTTTTTAATTACAGTTTTAATTTATTTGGTTTCATTAGTTGGTCACAAATCTATCAAGAGCCCACAGCATGTTTCTGAAGGATGAATGGAAGGTAACTGAGCAAAGCAAGGCAAGGCTCAGGTCAGCTGTCCTGCTGTTGTTGTGAGCTTCCATCAACAGTGGACTTAGTACAGTGTGGAGTGACATTGTGTCTTGCAAATCTAAGTTTAATCCAGGTGACATTTAAGTGAAAACAGTTGACTGCTTTGAAGAGGTATCAGAATGCTCTTGGAGTGACCAAACTATCTAGAAATGGGGGAAAGGCTGTGTCTGAGAAGGACAAGTCAAAGCAGAAAGGGAGGGTGATGTTTTTATCATTTTCCTGTCAGCAGCAGGGATGTGGGAGCCTCTTGGGAGACTCTGTTACTCCAAGGAATTTCACCTGCAACCATTTTGCAACCAAAATCTCGACATCCCCTTACACCCCATGACTGGAGCACCTGCTTCACAGACTCCTTGGTGTGAAAACACAACCAAACTGAGCAACAAGAAATGAGATCCCAAGAACTTCCTTGACGTCATCCTGCCGTGCTCCATCCCGTGCAGGATGCAGCTCCTGCAAGCTTCACCTCCCTCTTCAGCACACAATCACTCCTTCTTCACTTTGACCTTTTTATTAAAACTTACCAGCAAGCCCCAAGACTCAGAGGCCTCCCCCATGCCTATAAATGATTTAAGAAAAAATGAAATGCAAAGGTCAGCAAGAGGCTTGCAGAGACTTTGTTAAACGGGTGGCCGTGTCAGAGTTTCTTATTAAATAAACAGAGCTGGTCTAGAAATCATCCAAAAGGTGTTGACGTTCTCATTTTCATTGCTGCAATTCAAGTTTTAACTGTTTCTTACCACTGGAAAAAAAAAAAAGAAAATGTGATGGGGTGCTTTTTTGAGCATGAGTGACAGCAGGGTGTTATGAAGCTGATTTCTGGGGGTCAGTGCTCCTCCAGACCTTCCATGCAGGAAACAGCTGAGGGAAGAGATCCCCCAGTCAGTGTTAATTCAACAGGAATGAAAGATCAAGCTCTGGAAGATGTCTGACAAAGCCAAGGATCTCAAAGCAGCTGAGCTTTCACACCTCCAGGAAGAGGAATGAGAACAGAACTTGCCAGTACAGGCAGCATATAAACCCAGACTGCCTGGGACAACAGCTTCACAATCACTCCTTCTTCACTTTGCCCTTTTTATTAAAACTACCAGCAAGCCCCAAGACTCAGAGCCTCCCTATATCTATTATATATATATAATAGATATATTTATATATTTAATATTTAATATTTAACATTTTACATATATAATATAATATTATATAATATATAATATATAATATATAATATATAATATATAATATATAATATATAATATATGTATATAAAATATATAATATATAATATATAATATATTATATATTATATATTATATATTATAGCTTATATATTATATATTATATATTATATATCATATTAATGTAATTATATATAATATTTAATGTATCTATAATTATATTATATTAATATAATATAATTATATTATATTTATATTATTATATATATTTATATATTTATATATATAACTGTTTATAAACAGAAAAAATGAAACGCAAAGGTTAGCAAGGGGCTTGCAGAGACTTTGTTAAACAGGTGGCCATGTCATGGTTCATCACTGGAGTGGGGAGAGGTGTCTAT
The DNA here is from genome assembly GCA_016584745.2 of Phylloscopus trochilus trochilus. Lineage (NCBI taxonomy): Eukaryota > Metazoa > Chordata > Aves > Passeriformes > Phylloscopidae > Phylloscopus > Phylloscopus trochilus. The sequence goes on along the minus strand of WQNJ02000046.1, from coordinate 2,431,703 downwards.
TGAAAATGGAATAAGCCACTCCTGAGAGGCAGAGGCATTGCTAATGGCCCAAAGCTAAGGCAGTGATTAACACAGCACTCATTTTATTTGCATTTTATTCTATTCTTTTAAAGCTACATGGGGAGGAAAAACTTCTGGGGTCAGAATGGGGGCCAGATTTCCAGTACCATGCTCAGTTGAATGGATGCATAAATCCCATTAGCAGTAATGGAAATCAGTTGTCTAACCCAAGTAAATTGAAATTGTGTGCTGAATTTGCTTTCTTCCACAGTAGTAGGTCTGACTCCTGCCTCTTGGGTTGCTGTTGGTAAATAAAATGTGTTTTGTTGCTACCAGGACTATGCATGAAGGGAATGTAATCCCCCAGATTTGAAGGTGCAGTGCAGGTCTGCAGCTGCAGAGTCTTCATCAGGACTTTTTGGAAAAGGTCATTTGCCTGAGGAAGGTGGGGACAAGGGAGGTGCCAGGCTGTGTGGGGAGCATCAGCTGGTGTCCAAGAGATTGTGTTCTCAGGGCTCAGCTTTGTTTCTTGCTGAGGCAGGATCACACATTTGTTTCCCTGTGTTTTCTAAAAAACTGTGTGATTAGGGACATGAGCCTCCAGGCTAGGCATAGAATTGCTCCAGGCCAAGAATTGCTACTTTAAAAAAAGAAAAATTAACTAGATTTAACCAGCCACCTTCTTCATTTGGTAAAACTGGCTCTTCCTTGAGGGTTACTTTGAATTTGCTCTCAACTTCCAGTGGGGTTTTGATGTGGGCCAGGCAGCAGTGAGAGATCAGCAGAGCCTTTACTGACCCCAGATATTTTCCCCCAGTGAAACTGAGAAGCAGAGGAGCCTTCCAGTAGGGTTACAGGCTTTGAGAACCATGGAGTCATGCATTTTTGCTCAGTAATTTGCAGCTGCACCTACTCCCTGGAGTACCAGGGGGAAGAATGCCCATGGCTTTGGGAAGGATGCACTTAGCTGGGACATGAGGGTCAGTAAAACACGTGGTGCCCCAGGACTGGACAGTGCTGATTTGTCACAACTTCTGCTGGATGAATAAACCATTAATGTGGGGTTTGTTTTTTTTATTTCCCAAAATCTGAAAGGATGGTGTGTCACATGGCTCTGGTGGTCTGGAGGCTTGTTCAGTTCTGTCCACCAGCCCTCCTGCAAATGAGAAGGAGCAGTGTTGATTAGGACAGGCTCATTACTCCTGCTGTGTTAACACTCACACAAATAGCAAATACAGCCCTAGTGGATCAGGAAATTGCTGTGCAAGTTGCAGTCCCATGGCATTCCTTTTGTCAGAAGTCAACACTGAGTGATGCTAATGGGTGTCAGGGAAAATGGAATAAAAGCTGTTGCCTGGTGGTTTCTCTCTCCAGCCACATTATTCTGCTGTGAGATCCAGAAATTACATGGGGCAGTACAAAAAGTCTTATTTTACAGACCCTTGTGCAAGGAGAGATCTTTGGGGGCTCATGGACTCCACAGCTCTCTCTTGATCTGGGGCATTAGTGATCAATGCCAATGTCAACTTTCTCAAGGCAGCTTTTTAAAGCTTTTATTTTTCTGGCAACTCGAGCTTATCAACTTTTATAAGGGGGCTTGTGTTCCAAGTTTGACACTCATTTTCCATGGATGATTGTTATTTCTTCACAGCAGCCTGTAGCTGAGTGTAGATTTTTTTTTAGATCATTACTTTTAGGGAAGGCTTTGATTCAGTTGTGGTAGTTGAGGAGACAATTGCTGCCATTTGCTTGCCCACAGATTTATTTAGGCTGAGGTGCTGGCATGCATTTGACCATCACTAGGTGTCAAGAAGCCAGGAGTGAACTGCCTTCCTTGTGCAGGGCCCTGGTGAAAGAAAAAGCTGCCTTGGCCATGCTGGCCAAGCTCTTCAGGAATCCCAGGCTGGCCCTGTGTGCACAGCTGTAAACAGCAAAATAACTGAGTGTGCCTAAGAGAGAGTGAGCTGTTGCTTGGCTCACCCCAAGGAGCCAAGACCTTCAGGGCCCTTTAGCACTGCAGCTTGTGTTGTTTTGATACAACTGCATTGAGGGTAGAGAATGTGCAGCAATGGGGAATGGCTGAACCCAAAGGACTCTCTGTACCTTACTAAAAATAGCTTTTTTTTTTTTTTTAATCAAAAAACCCTGTATTTTTTGCAGTTCTCTTAGGGGAATGATAGGGCAACTGAACCAAACATATTTAAAATGTGGGCTTTGGGGTGGTGCTGGAGGATAGGGGGCATGTTGTTTCTGGTTGCAGCGGATCCAAATGAACCCTTGGCATGAATAATCATAGAATCACAGAAGGATTTGTGTTTGAAGGGGCCTTAAAATTGATATCAACCTGAACTCCTTGCCCTGGGCAGAGGGACACCTTCCACCAGGCCAATCACACCCACCAAATCCATGTTCCTCCAATACAGGAGCAAGGATGTTGTGCAGGAGAGCATCAAACACTTGCCACAAGTCCAGCTGGATGTCAGCTGCTCCTCCTGTGCCTGCCAGTGCTGTAAGCCCAGCCTAGAAGGCCAAGCTGACCAGATTTGTCAAGCATGATTTGCTATCAGTGATGCTGTGTTGGCTGTCACCAACCACCTCCTTATCTTCCACGTGCCTTGGCTCAGAAAGGAGCTTCTGCTCCATGGTCTGGAGGCCCAACAAGGTGACACTGACTGTCCCTGTAGTTCCCTGTGTCTCTTTTTTTTTTTTCACCTTTTTCAAAATGGGGGTTATGTTTCCCCTTTTATAATGAGTGGGAGTTTCAGTCTCAAATATGTTTCTCTTCTCAAATATGAGGGATAGTGGCTCAGCCACTCCCTCTGCCAGTTCCCTCAGAGCCTGTGAGTGTGTTCTCAGCCAAATGAATGCAGAGGACAGACTGTGCAATTGCTTTTCTCTAGGAGGGGTAGAATTGGAGAATGAGTGTGGTTTATAACTGTGGAGGGGAGGGTTATTTTGATATTAAAAACCGAGAAATCAAACACCAAAATACAGAGCTGAGATCAAATTCAGTTATTCTTTTCAGTACTTAGAACGTCTTGGAGAGGTTTGTCTTCATTTCTGTGTTCATTTAATAATTTGCATAGCACAACACAAGCTAGAGGTGTTTATGGGAGCCTCAGGTACAGTAAATTTTAAGGCAATGCCATTTTACCTCGATTAAATTGATATGAAGTCTAGGTACAAAAGTTGTTCTGATTTGAACTGAAACATGCTGGCTGAAAAACCAGCCCTGAATCCTTCCCAGGTCTGTAACAGGGTGTTGTGCTCCAGGCCCATTTCTCCACGTGGCTTCCCATTTTCAACGAGGTTGCATTTCAGTGCAGGGCAATAAATATGTGAGGTAGCACTGCACACTCAGGGAAACTGCCTCTGTATTTGCTTATGCATTAAAAGGAAGTTAATTGCATTGCCAGTCACTTAATTTGATCTTTTTAAAGGATAAACACAGTCCACTGTGGTTCATGCCATGGAGTGGATCAGGGTTTTTATGAATGTGAACAAGGTATCTCAGTCATTTAAGAATGAAGGTTAGCATTTCTCTCAAACCCATTGAAGAATATGGGAGTGTTTTCAAAGTTCATCATTTAAAGGCTGCAACTAAAATATTGTCTTCCACGTAATTTTTTTTTTTAAAATCTGTCATTCCCCTCCCTTCCTCAGCTCTAAAAAGAATGAGGAAATAAAATAACAGAGCAGTAGTTCTTTCAGAGTGAACCCTTGTCCCTAGTGCAGGCATGATTTAATGCTTATTGTTTCTTATGCCAACTTCATTCTTCTCACTTTTGGCGTGCCCAGAGCGTGAAATGATTTCAAATGCTCTTTCATTTCCAAAAGGGGGTGTGATTTATTTGTCCTGCAGTGGCTAGCAGAGCTAGGCTCAGGTGTGGGGAGAGGTAAAATGAGGATACACTCTCAGCAGACAGCTGTTGCTCTAAGGTGAGGTTACTTGCCCAGATCAGGAGCTGAGGGGACCTGAAGCTGCTTGGTGCTCCAGAAAATTTTGGAGTCTTAATGAAATGAGGACTGTTAAGGCACGTGCAGGATTTCTGTTGGGTGTTTTGAGCAGTGTCCTGGGTGGCTGCACACACAGATTACTTTGACTTCACTTCTCCAGGATCCTGCCTACACGTTTATTGTGGTGCATGGCAAGTGGGTGCTGCTGGCACCACGTGAGGAGCCTCTGCAGGAGCAGCTCCTGAGCACTGCAGCTGAACAAAATGCCCCACATTAACACCATTATTATTATTATCATTTTCTTTGCAGCAAGTCTTTACAGACAACCTCTGCAGACACGGAATCACTTTTGTGATTCTGTGTGTTCAGTTCTGTTTGAGGTTTGCTTTCTGCACGGAGTAAATCCCTTGTTTTATTCAAATGCCAAAAATGTCCAAATGTTTTGGGGGAAAAGAGTAAATTGGAGGGTATTTTTTTTTAGTTAAGGTTGAGAATAAGCTCTTCAGGAGTGCCTAAAGGAAGATGCCGTGGGTTTGATTTGCAAAGGTGCTTAACTGGTTAAATTAGGGAGGGAGAGAGTTAGAAATTGGAGAGTTAGAGAAGTTAGAGGGTTAGAGAATTAGTTACAGAAATGCAAGGGTGCCTCGTTCCCCCTGCAGTTACACTTGCTAAGATTTCTGACTTTTTCCTGTCACTCTGACAAAGGGCTGCTGCCACCCTTGAGGGGCTGCAATATATATATATGTGTGTGTATATATATATATATTTTTTTTTTATTTATTTTTTTTTTGCATGAGCAGCCCAAAGCTGCACAGGCAGAGGAACAGATTTAGCCAGAGAGGCAGCTTCTCCTGAGAACAGCCTCCTACAGCTTGTCTCAGCAGTAGTATTTGCTGAGGGATGTCTGGGTGGGTGAAGTTCACACACACACACAGTCCTACACTCTGTGCAGCTTAGATCCTGCTTTTTCTCCTGGCTGTTTGTTTCCTTTGGAGGTGTTTTGGGTTTTGCTTTCCACTCCTGCAGGGCAGCTCCATGTGCCCACGGGGAATCACTGCATGGGGATGCCACTGCAAAGTCAAGTACAAACGGTTCCTGCAGTGGTTTCTCACTTGAGCAGTGTTTTCAGTGCCCCTGAAAGCATTGCTGTTCCACGCAGACACTTTATTTAGGTGCCCTGAGCCTTCTGGTGGGAGGAAATCTCGCCCACTGGGTAAGTACTTCATGCTTAAAAGTGCTGATCCTCCAGAACGCTGCCTACTAAGCGAGTGAGCAGGAGTGGAGAGAGCTGCTGGAGCTAGCAAGGTGTGTCCATGCCATCTACAGGTAGAAGAGTGCAGCTGGGAATCAATGTGCAGCTTTGGCATCTCCCGTGGAGCCCAGGAGATCCCTTGGCTCATCCTGCTGCCCTGGCAGTCAGCTCTGCCCTGCAGGGAGAGCCAAGGGGACAGAGCCCCACCCGCCCTTCTGGTGGTGGCAGCAGGGAACCAGCAAGTTTGCGGTGCATGGCTGACTCCTTGTGCTGGTTTGAAAGCAAAACCAGTGAGACTCCCAGTCAGAGATAAAATTTAATAGGAGAAGAGAGAGGAAAAAAAGGTAAAATAAAATAAATGGAACAATACAACCTGACACCCTGTTGGTCAGGGTGTTTGAAGCAGTCCAAAAGTAAGTCCTCCTGGAGTGGCAGATGTGGTTCTGTTGGAGTAGAGATGATCCTGAGAGAGAAGGGTCCAGTGATGGTGAGAAGGGTCCAGTGATGGTAAGAAGGGTCCAGTCTTCCTCCAGGAATCCAGTGGAACCAGATGAGATGTTCTTGTCAAAGCAGTGATTCCGTCTGGTAGCTCTTGTCTGCTCTGGGAGTCCAGTGGAGCTGGTGATATCTCAACCCCTGGATTCTATCCAGGTGGGAATGCTTGGCTCCTCCCCCTGGGCAGAGCATCTCACAATGGGATGATTTCATCCTATCAGTCATGCAGTGGGTCCTTGATGGCCCATTAACCAGAGATAACTTCCTCCAGAAGGCATTGTTGGGCTCGTTAACAGAAGATAAGGAAAACACTGCCCCACCTTGGCTCCAAGGGCTCATGGGGATAGAATACATCCCTTGGGCACAATTTTACATTGTAACCTAGGACACTCCTGTAAGAGCAGCTGTGGCTGTGAGTTCTTTATCTTCTTTTCTGTTAGAGCCAGGATTAAATTCTCAAGAGATGCAGTTCGTGTTTGGGCTCAGATGTTTATTAATTCTTATCTCTAGCACAGTCTCACAGGCTGTGAGTTCCAGCTGACAAAGTAGGAAATGGCTCTGTCTCTATCTCTTACAAGGTCTTTTAAGCACAAACTGTCCAATTATGAAAACACACCTAGATTATTTTTACTTTTAACTTAATAACCAACCACCCCTGGCCCCCAGTGTGGATTTTTCTACCCAATTACAAAACACCCCCCAGAGCCATGGAGAAGAAGGTGAAAAAGAAGGGCTCAGCCTCTGCCCTAAATCCTCCACCTTGCTTTATATACATTACTATATTCTAAAACCTAAAACTGTTTTGCACCCTGTGATGTCACACACTTCTATCCAAACCCCACACCCACAATCCCAGTGCTGTCACTCAATTTTGGGAGCCTTCTCCACGGCCTGAGGTCAAATGCAGGGTTTGCTTGGGGGTCAGTCAGTGCAGAAAGTCCAAAATTCTCAGTGCCCAGGGTTCCAACATGTGACATTGGTGTCCCTCTGTCCCCTTGGCAGGAGACATGAGGGGTGCCCAGCTGTGGGGGCTGTGGTGCTCCTCCGTGGCACTGAGGAAATTCAAATCCCAAACCAGGCTGCTGAAAGAGAGTGCTCATAAATTCCCTGTGGGTCAAGGAGACAACGAGAAGGTGTTTTGTCAGTAGGAAAGGGGGCAGGAGGAAGTCAGTGGAGCCCAAGGGTTTGCCAGGGAAGAGAGAACTTTTTAATTGACCATCAAACCATAACCTTGGAAACCTGAGGAGAAGAGGCATCAGCATGTATGCCAGCACAGACAATCTCCCCTGGCTGGACAGCAGCATGATTACTCCTGGAATAATGTCAGCAGCTTGGAAGTGCAGTAAGCTGATTTGGCCTGTTTCAAACGAAGGGAGAAGGTGGGATGCACCTCCTCCCCTCATTTATTCAAGCTGTTCAATTTAAATAGATTGTTTACAGCTATTTTTCAAATAGGAGCAAATGAAACCTGTACCTCTATTTTGAAATATTTACTTTCATTTTGTTGTGACATATTCCAAAATAAGGTCAGACTGAGGACAAATACCATCTTAGCCATTTTCTTTCCATGTTTCTTAATATTTTCATGATTTCCTTTGGTATGGACCAAAAAAGGTATGGAGTGCCTGATAGGAAATACTAGTAAAAAGCTTAAATTTTATCAGGAAAAAAGCAAACAATCAAACAGAAATCTTACATTATCAGGAAAATTTTACTTAGGAACAGTTTAGTATCTGCAAAACATTTGGAACCAGTTGGCAGCCCTGCAGATCCCATGGTGGGACCTCACCTCCTGACCAGCATTCAGTGCCACTGATGGAGCACCTGAGCTGCTCACCTTGGCATGGAGTTGGTGTGTCAGCCAGTGCCAGGAGTTTTTGGTTGATCCATAGCTGTTGGTTTTAGCTTTTTTGGGGGTGGTTTTTGGTTTTGTTGGGTTGGTTTTTTTCTTTTGTTTTGTGGATTTTTTTGTTGTTGTTTTTTGTTTTGTTTTGTGGGTTTTTTGTTGTTTTTTTGGGGTTTTTTTGTGTGGTTTGGTTTTGTTGGGGGTTTTTTTTGGGTTTTTTTGGGAGTTTTTTGTGGGGTTTTTTTGTTGCTGTTTTGTTTTGGGTTTTTTTGGTTTGGTTTGGGTTTTTTTTTTTTGGTGGGGTTTTTTGTTTTTGGGGTTTTTTGGGGGGGGGTGTGTTTTTTTGGGTTTTTTTCTGGTTTTTGGGTTTTGGGGTTTTTTTGTCACCCTACTTGTTATGCCCCAGATAAAACTACAGCACTTCTTTTGAAAGGGGAAAATGCACTGAGCTGTTGAAAAATTTCAGGCAGGCAGGATTAGAGCTGCAATACACAGTGACTGTATGAGATTCCTGCTGTTATTCTACCTGAGGACTGTTTTCTGCTGCTGGAATGCAACTACTGATGGGCATGGTCTCTGCTCTCCTCACTTCAGTTGTGCAATCTCCTCTTGGTTTTGGAGCACCTCTGTTTTCCTGTGTGATGGCAAGGGCCATGAGAATGAGGTCACTTTGGAAATGAGGTTAATGTCATTATACCCTTTGTGATTTATGACCACAACGTCAGAAATTGTCTCAGCTTCTTTGCACAGCTTATCCTAATGGCATCTACTGTTACCTGGGAGGAGAAACAGCACCTCACAGCTCAAGCTGTATTAATTGCAGGAATTAATTAATTCATTCCTTCTCAGGTGCCTGGACCGAAGTTTCGATGCTTGTTTTGCAGGAGTTGAGGGGAGGCAATCAGCCGTGGCCTGCTGCACGGCACATTTCAAACAATTCATATGACATTTTTTCTGAATTAAAAATAACTAGTAGCATAAATGATCAAAGTGGTTTGTCAAAGAAGGAAACCGACTGAGAACCTTTGAAGGCACCAGCCCATTAACACCCATTAAATCGATGATTGCTGGGGCTGTGCTGGAGGAGCAGGCTTTGGGGGCATCCTCCAAACACCTTGGGGTATGTAAATTTTTATCCCCGAGATGCTGACAGTCAGTTCAAAACCCTTTGGTGTAGCCCACCATCTTCTTTACCCTCATCTGCTCAGCTTTTGGAAGTGCAGCACTTTGGCTGGAGGCTGCAGTGTGTGCAGGTGCTGTGTCCAGAGAGGATGTGAGTGTGTAAACAGTTTATTTAAATAGATTGTTTAAACCTTTGATCAATCCTTGGCTGACACTCCAAACCACGGGCTCTAACAGGCAAATCCTGGTTATTCAAGCCCATCTCCAGTTGCCTTCCCAGCTGGAAAGAGGAGGTGAATAGCTGGAGACAGCAATTGTCAGTGACAGAAGGATTTAGCAGAAGACCTCAGGCAGGCACCAAATATCTGGTGTAGAAAGCAACAGAAAAACAGAGCTTTAGCCCCCAAGCTCTAGGTATGTTGTGCCATTAAGACATTTTTTTATTCTATCTGCTCAGCTCTATCTCCACTGCATAAAAAATTCCTACCAGCCCTTTTTAAATTCAGGCAAATTAAGGGCACACACTGAACTACTTGTTATTAATATCTCAGCACTATTTCCTAATTCCCAATTCATACTTGAAACGGATTAAAACTGCTAATCCTTGGCGAGGCAGCGAGATCTGATGCTAATTTATTGACGTGCTCTTTCAAGAAACTTCGGGTTCCTTGCCTGCAAATTCAATTTCAGCAGAGCCACCCAAGGCCCTTTCCCAGTCAGAGAGCAGGGAGTGGAGCCCTGTGTGCTGACACACCACGTCCTTGAGCTCAGCTCACAGAGTGGCTGGGGAAGGGTTGCCTTTGCTGCTGGAAAGGGGTTGGTAGCTGGTGACAGCAATGCTTGCACAGGGATCTTCTGGTGGTGGATGGGGGCTCCTGGCAGTTGTTGGAGTCCAGGGCATTCCTTTGGATACTCTGGACTGTCAGAAACCTGTACAGGGGGGTTTGAAACCTGTCCAGGGGGGTCTGGGGTCCAACAGGGGGGTCAGAGACCCTGTGTTTGTGCCTCCTCAGCTGTCTCCCAAGGCTGGCTGTGCCCATGGCTCACCTTGGAGAGGGCTGGGACCTCCTCTTCCCCTGAGCTTTTGTCCCCCAGCTCAGGCTCTGCCCAGCACTGTGGGTGTTTGCAGTGAGCTGCCCCAGAGGTGGGGATGTCACTGCTGAGCCTGCAAGAGGCCCTGTTGGTTTTTTATTGTTTTTTGGAGTCCTTGCACATCTTTTCCTTGCCTTGCAGCTTAATTTCCATCTCAGCCCCCGCCCCACCCCGTGCATTTGTTAGCAACTTTGTGCTCCTTTATCAGAGGAAGAGGATTCTCCTCAGAATGTTGGAATTACCTGGCAGCTGTTGCTTCTTCCCTTGGTGGTTGTTCTCTTGCATGGGAAAGAGAAAATGCAGAAAGCTTAGAAAAGCCTGCCATAGGAATCTGTGCTCTGTGCCCTTCTCAGAACTGAGCACAGCTGCCCTTTGCTGGAACCTTTTTCCAACCACACAGGCACTTTTTTAGCTCTGGGAAAAGGCAGCAGGAATAGCCTGTGCCTCTGTGCCAGGCTCAGCCCTGCTGCCTGCTGGGGTGGGCTGTCCCAGGAGAGGAGATTTTGTTTGGGCTGGAGTGGCAGTCCTTGGAAGTGCAGGTAAAGCAGGTTCCCAACAACAGCATCTTGGCCTTGGCTGCTGTGCCAGTGAGCCCTGCAGGGGCACTCAGGCATCAGCACAGGTTCCTTGGGGTGGGTTCATTGCTTGGCAAACCCAGTTTGGAGGGTTTGACATCTCTGCCTTGTGTAAGGTCAACAACATGAAATTTTTGAAGCCATTTCATGCCACCACTGCCTCCTCCATCCTGTTATCCCAGATTTTTTTTTTTTAAACATAAAAAAAAAAGAGTTGCTGGTTTTAAAAAACACCTCATGAGTTGACAAATGAGTTGAAATGCAAGTTTTTCTGAAGCATATTTTTAAAATGACAATTATCACCTCAGACATTTCTGGGAAACTGACAGCAAGTTTTATCAAATCTGAATGGCTTTGCAATTAAAAAAAGGCAAATTGCTAATGAACCCAAACAAAAGTTTCTGACAAACTGACCACAGTGATGTTCTTGCTAGCTCTGGAAAAAAAATCCTTTATTTAAGACAACCTGTGATTCCATGATAGGAAGCAGCTGTCTCAATGCAGATATATTTTTAAAATCAACAACTTCTCTTTGACTGTCCTTCAAGGGTTCTCAGTCCAATCAAGTTTTGGAAGTTTGGGGGAGAGTGAAACCTGCAATTCCCAAATACTGAGGCTGGGTTGGTGGGGTTGGTAGCTGGTGACAGCAATGCTTGCACAGGGCTCTTCTGGTGGTGGATGGGGGCTCCTGGCAGTTGTTGGAGTCCAGGGCATTCCTTTGGATACCCTGGACTGTCAGAAACCTGTACAGGGGGGTTTAAAACCTGCCCAGGGGGGTCTGGGGTCCAACAGGGGGGTCAGAGACCCTGGCACAGAGCCCAGGAAGGCAAGGGCCTTGCCTTTAGTCCATGGGAAAGACTTCCAACATTGGGAGAGGAGTTACAAGCCACAGAGTGTAATAAAGAGCAGTGTAGTTTGTCACATTTGGGGTTTCTAGAGTAGGGGTGAGTGGGGACAAGATGGAGCATTCTGGGCAGTGCCCTGAGGTCTTCTCCTTTCTTCTCCTCCTTTCTTCTTCTTCTCATCCTCCTTCTCCTTCTTCTCTTCTTCTTCTTCTTTCTTCTTCTGTGATGGTGGCACCAAGTAGCTTTAGAGGGATTGGGTCAGTGTAGAAGCGACCTGTTTAGTATAGAATGTAGATATTGGTCTGTAATTGTAAATAATCTGTCCATAACTATCTGTATAAAAAAGGATGAGCCCACATCAGGGGAAGGAGCCGTCCCCTGGTGCCTGTCCTGTGAAGCCCTTGGTCAGGCACAGGGAAAAAAGGACAAGATAGGATATAATAAACAAGAGAAAAACGTTGGAAAAAAGAACATCTGAAGACTCTGTGATGTTCCTGTGTCCGGCTTGGGGCTTTCAGAGGGCAAAGGACAAAAAACCACCCAAATCTCAGGTGCCCAGCCAAACCTGAGAGCAGGCACTTCTCAGCCCCAGTCCAAACACTTCCCCAGCTGTCCTGAGCACAGAGTGAGCTCAGCTGAGTGCCCTGGAATGTGCTGTCCTCACCCCAGCAACAGCCTTTGAGTGGGAAATGGCAGCTGGGCCTGGATGTGGTGGCAGGGTGTGTGCTGAGAAAGGATTCCTGGCAGCATCCCCAGCCTGGCAAGTTAAACTCACACCAAATTCTCTCAGTGTAGTGTTTGTTTCAGTGCTAATGAAGCTGTGTGTGCCAGGAGGAGGGCAGGGCTGGATCTGCCTGGCTTTTGAGGCAGGTGTTCACAGTGGGCATCTGCACTGCTGAAAAGTCTCTGACAAAAAGCCACTGGCTAAGACACGTGGTGTTAATTACAGATAATGTCAGCTGAGATACCTGGAGGAGACAGGCTGTAGCTGCAGCCTGTAGGATCCAAAGGGACTTGTTCTGAGTGGCATTAATTTTTAATGCTTTAATCAGGATAAAATCCCTTTACAAAGTCTTAGGGGGAGTAGAAGTAGTCTGTTTAATTTTTTGAATATGACCTGAAGGAGGAAGCAATAATTTCAACAATCTCCAGTGATGACAAAGTTCTTAACTGGACAACAGGAAAAAAGAAACCCCTCGGTTTTACCCAAAGACATTTAAAATTCAGCTGCAGGCACACAGAGAGCACCAATTCCATTATCTTTATAATCCATTCTGTGAGATTTAAATCTCTTGCATGCTCTTTTTTCTTTTTTCTTTTTCCAAGTGAGGCTTCATGCTGCCCTGATAGACACTTCCCTGCTGAAGCCTGGAGGGTTTTTTGCCTGGGAAGAGGCAGGTTTCTCCCCTCCCCTGCTGTAGCCAGGGCTGTGCTGAGCTGTGTGGGGAGCACATGGAAGGGGACCCTGCACCCCCAGCAGCTCCCTCACCCTGCTCTGATGAAATCCTCTCCCCCCCCCCAGAACACAATGGTGCATTAATAACCTTTCAAAACCTGGAGCTGTGTTCTACAGGTGTGCAAGGCATATGGCTTCTCCCCTATTAGCAATGCAAATTTAATCAACTGGAATAATATTCAAAGGGTTGGCTCAGCACGAGCCAGCAGCCAACAAGCAGTTGTCACTTTTTCTCCCCTGCTTTTGACAAACATAAGAAAGATCTTTGATTAAAACTTCAGTTCTCCTTAAAACTGATATCCCTTTGAATGAAAGGAAGCAGCATCCTCTAGAAGTCCTATTGTATTTCTCCTGTCACTTCCCAAGAAAACTGCTTTTCATGTCCAGATTTCAGCAACATCAGAGAGAAAAAAAATCTGTTACTTCCCAGTTGAAAAGCAACCCCTGTCACCAAACGTGCTGGAATTCAGCAGAGTGACAAAGTTCAGGCTGATCTGCATATTTTTCCCATGCGAGACTTTTATTGCATTTCAATTCCATTTGGTGGCAGGGCACTGTTTGTTGTTCCCTGGCTCCTGCTAACAGCCTCAATATGCTGGGTGTCTTCTCCTCTGTCTGCCAGGCAGGGTCAGGTCACTGGGTTTGCAGGCTCCACTGCAGAGCAGGAGCCTGAAGTGTTCCAGTGCCCTTGGTACCAGGGTGGGTGGCACTCCTGGCCACCTTTCATTTGTGTCGTGTCACAGCTGCCACCACCCCAGCAGGAGATTTCTCCCTTTGCTGACCCACTCCCAGCTTAGCAGGGTGCTGGAAGGGAATGTCCTTGTTCCTCTGGGGGTTTTGGGGGGGGCTTTCCAGGGTTTCTGAGCCCACCCAGTGCTGGCTCTGCCCAGTTGTGCTGGTTTGAAAGCAAAACCAGTGAAAAACTCCAAGTCAGAAACACAATTAATAAGAGGAAAAGAAAAGAAATAAAAGAAAGTAAAATAAAATAATAGTACAAAAAAAAAAAACAAAAACACTGACAGAGTCAGAATACAACCTGACACCCTGTTAGTTAGGGTGGTAGTGTCAGTCTAGATGAGATGTTCTTGTCAAAGCAGTGATTCCTGTAGAAACGTCTGGTAGCTCTCGTCTCCTCTGGGAGTCCAGTGGATAGAAGCTCCCTGTGATGTCTCAAACCCTGGATTATATCCAGGTGGGAATGCTTGGCTCCTCCCCCTGGGTGGAGCATCTCACAATGGGATGATTCCATCCTATCAGTCATGCAGTGGGTCTTTGATGGCCCATTAACCAGAGATAACTTCCTCTGGAAGGCATTATTGGGCTCATTAACAGAAGATAAGGAAAACACTGCCCCACCTTGGCTCCAATGGCTCATGGGGATAGAATACATACCCTGGGCACAATTTTACATTGTAACCTAGGACACCAATCAGTGCTGGGCTGTGGGGATGCTCAGAGGCTGTGGGGATGCTCAGGGGCTGTGGGAGAGCTCAGAGACCCTGGAAGGCAGGGAGCAGGACTGCACCAGCACCTGGGAAGGAGGACAGAAGGGCTGAGCAATGGTCATAGCTCCCAGGGGTGCTGCAAGAAGCAGATGGAGCAGGGGGCTGCATGGGGATGGAGGCAAACACCAGCCCTCTCAGCAGCAAGCAAAGCCCTGGGGCTGGAGGCCAGACTGGAAGAGAAAAGGTTTCCCACAGCAGCTTTGTAGGTATTTGTTGGCATCACTCACTACCTGCTTTATCCACATTTATCCACAGTAAATGTGATCCAGCAGCCATTCCTGCACGTTCCCAATGAGAATGAGGATTATTCCCAACAAGAATGAGGATTATTCCAATGGGAATGAGGATTAGAATGAGGATTATTCCAATGGGAGTGAGGATTATTCCAATGGGAATGAGGATTATTCCCCCCTGGGGCTTGCTGCAGCCCTGGGACAGCAGCACAGGAGGCCAGAGCTGAGCCCAGCACTGCCCATCCTGAGCATCCCACCTTGCTCCTTCCCCAAGTTCTGCCTGTGATTCCCAAATCAGGGAATGTGGTGCTGAGCACAAGCAATGCTCCTGCTGCACTTCAAAGGGTGCAGGTCCTCAGTGCAGGTCTCTCACAGAGCTTTTGTTTTTGTTTTCCTGGGGGAAAGGACACTTCTGCACCTCTTGTTGCTCTGGCACATCTTCCTGTTGCAGCCAGGCAGGGAAGCAGGAGTGCCTGGACATCTGTTGTGATCCTGGGCTTGTGGCTTGGTTTGGTGGTGGTTTGTTTTTTTTTTTAGTTTTATTAGAACTTGTTCAGCACTGACAAGCAGCCAGCAAAGATTCTTTGGGCACTTTGATTCCCTTGATTGCTGATTTTTGTTTACTTCAACCTCTTGAAAAGCAAAGCACTTCTTATCTCTTCACAAGAGATGAAGCCATCTCTTCAGCTGCAGCCTACTTTAAGGGTGTTTTTCTGATGCCTGTGTTCTCCCCTGAGAAAACATGAAACACAATGCAAGGAGTTTAAGCAAAAAGCCAAAATCCTTGGACTCCAAAGGCATCAAAGCTGAGCTACTTTCCTTTGAAAATAGTCTGGGGTGGGCTGTGATTATTCCTAGGCATTTATAATGCCACCCCTCACACAGGTTTTATCCTGGCTAATTTTGTCTTGCATTTCTTGATGATTTTGTCTTTTTTTTTTTTTTTTTTACTTTTGATGCTAAATAAGCTCAAATATGCTCCCAGGAGAAAATCCAGCTCTGGGAGGTAGTGCAGCTTGGGATCAGGCTCCTGGGGAGCCCAGTCTCCCCCAGCCCAGCAGAGTGGCTTCTTCAAGGTGGCAAAACAGCAGGCAGTGGCCTTGGCCTGGGTTCCAGCTGGGCTGTCTGACATCCCCTTTCTGCCTCTTTTAAATGTTTGCTGTGCCTTTGGATGGAAATAGATAATGTTTTACAAGTTCATGTGGCAGAAGGGAAGAGAAGCAGGGGATGTCCTTGAACTGCTCAGGGGCTGCAGGTTGGGAAGTGAACTAAAATATTGATTTAGGGGAGGTGGGAGAGGGCAGCAATGCAACAGGTAAAGGTGAGGTTAATGATGCACAGTGTGTTTGGTGTTCTGCTGGCAGCCTCCTCCCAGGGCTCTCAATCCTCTGGGCAAAGGTGATGAGAGGATTCCAGGCTGTGGAGCTGATCTTTGCTTGTCACACACCAACAAGCAGGGACAAGCTGGTCAGCTCCAGGGTCAAGGCCTCTGAGGATCACTGTAGCTGCTGGTATTAATTAAGTTCCTTTGTACCTATTAATGCCAAATAAGGGAGCTTCTGCTGAAATGGGAGTGAAACCCCCAGTGATGCAGCAGATTGCAGTGGGATACAAAGGAGGAGAAAGCTCAGACGTGGATGGATATTTTATAACCCCATCACAGGGCATTTTAAAGCATAGGGCAAGCAGCAGTGAGTAAATATTCAGGGCTATGATTTTTTGCTCAGTATTGAGTCACATATGAAGTGTTTAGAATATACTTCTCTCCCAGAATCCAGCCTACAGGGAGGAACATCCTGCTTGTCTGGAAAGTGCTTGTCTAAGTCATAGGACAGGTCAGGATGTGTTTATTTACCCTCCATGCAAAGATTGCAGTGCCAGGAGGGGCAGGTGCCAAGGGGCTGTCTAGGCCAGGCAGATACAACCCCAGGTGAGGACTGGAGGCTGTAAATGGATAAGCAGAGTCCTGACATTTGTTCCCAATATTGAACATTCTGTGAATGGGGCACCAAAGCAGGAGATGTGTGTGCCCACAGACAAGCTCTGTGTGCAGAGATGTGCTGGCAGCTGTGATTCAGGGAGGGGGGCAGTGGTTTTGGTGCCTCACACACGCTCCTGCTTCCTCTTCTCTTCCTACTTGTGGTGGCCTTTCAAGTCGATTTGCTCCCTAAATATAAAAAAAAAAAAAATTGCTGGACAGCAAATGTAAATTGCAGCAATAAAGTAATTTACTGGCTCCTGTGTGTGTGTACTATAGACCTTGAGTAAGCATAGATGTGCATTCAGAAAGCCTGACTGCTTCCTAAATCGTGAGAATGAGGGGATCTGTTGGGTGCTAAATACTGCAAATTAGAGCATGCATTTCCTAGAAATGTTCAGCAGTTCCACACTGGTCCTGATTTGCCTTTTTTTTTCCCTGGTACCAGCCAGGGTTGGAAGGCACAGAGACACTCTTCTTTCCCTTTGAGCTGTACACTCAGATGTAACCTGTTCTGTCACAGCAGATGCAACTTCTGCTTTGTTGGAGGGACAACATGACCAGGTCTTTCTCACCCAAGAGCTGCCTGAAGGGTGACCTGTCGCTGTTGGACACGAAGGAAAGACATGGACTCGTGATTTCAGAAGGCTGATGCTCTGAAAAGGGGCTGGTTTATTCTCTGAAGCTATTTTTATACCTTTTTACAATGTGCCCACCTGAGAGGTGGGATCCTTTGAACCATTGGTCACACCAAGGGTTAACAAGCAAAGTTCTTCCTTAGGAGAGAAAGGAGAAAAACAAGAGAGTTTACAAAGTGTGACCTTGTTTACCAGTTTAGGTCCCTGAAAAAGAACTTGAGAAAAACCCAAACATGACAGGCAGTGACTACAGTGACCCATGAGGCTGCTCCTGGATTTAGTAGAAGGTTTGGCCCATGAGGCTGCACCTGGATTCAGTGGAAGGTTTGGCCCATGAGGCTGCACCTGGGTTTGGTGGAAGGTTTGACCCATGAGGCTGCTCCTGGGTTTAGTAGAAGGTTTGGCACATGAGGCTGCTCCTGGGTTTGGTGGAAGGTTTGACCCATGAGGCTGCTCCTGGGTTTGGTGGAAGGTTTGACCCATGAGGCTGCTCCTGGATTTAGTAGAAGGTTTGACCCATGAGGCTGCTCCTGGATTTGGTGGAAGGTTTGACCCATGAGGCTGCTCCTGGGTTTGGTGGAAGGTTTGACCCATGAGGCTGCTCCTGGATTTGGTGGAAGGTTTGACCCATGAGGCTGCTCCTGGGTTTGGTGGAAGGTTTGATGCCCTCAGCAGCCCTGAAGTGCTCCCCCCAGCATGATGACAGCTTGGAAGGGAAACCCTGCCACCACCAAAGGTGCACAGCTGGTTGTTTCCTCATCAGTGCTGTCCTGCATAAAGTTGTGCTGCTGTTTTAAACCCCCTTGTCACTGCAGTGATGTGGATGTTTTGTAGCCACCCTCTCTGCTTTTCATCTGTCTGTCACCAGCTGGCAGTTGTTGATGATTTATAGGATTAGATTTCAGACCTCATTAACCAACATAAGAGCATCCATGTGCTAATTTTCATCCTGTCAAATGTTATTTGTAATAAACACGCTGGTGATTTCACCCAGTGGGGTTTATTGACTAAAACAGCAATCAGGCAGTGCCCACACAGTGATCTGGTGGGTCTGTCATTAGTGAGCAGGCTGGTTAGCACAGCCCCATGTGCTCCTGCAGCCCTGCTCAGCCTTTCTGAGGCAAGGGAGCCCAATTCAGCAACCCCTGCTGCTGCCAATGGAATGGTGACACTTGGAGCCCTTCCTTTCCCTGGTTAATTCCAGCATCTTTGAAAGCACCCTCCCAACACAGCCCCACACATGGGTGTTTTCTTTTTATCTGAAAGCTCGTGCCAGCAGCCGTAGCTTAGGCAACAAAATGTTATTTATTCTGAGAGCCTAAGGTACCATCTGTTAGCAAAGCAAGGGAAATAGAAGTAGCTGAAGGCACAGCTGGTCCCATGGCTCCTGGCCTTGGGTGCTGGGACCCAAATTTCCTCTCAGGAATGTCCCACCCCTGCCCCAAACCATGGTGTGCTTGGAGGTGAGGCTCTCAGCCTGCCTGATGTTCTTCAGGCCAGCCAAGCCCACCTCTGCTGTGTGGTTTTTCTTCCTTTCAGGGAGCAAGGCAAGGTTATCAATCCCACCTCCCTGCTCAGGGCAAATCACTGTTGCCAGGAGAAGCTCCATCAGAACAGTGCTTGTCTTACAGCCAACTCCAGGGACTCAAAAATCAGTGAGCAGCAGCTCCAGAGAGCAGCAGGGCCACTGGACAGGCTTTGTTCTGCTGCCCAGCTGCTGGCCAGTCAGGCTGGATGCTCTGAGCATCCCTCTCAGCTTAGGATGGGACTGTATTTTTTTCTCTGCTTCAAAACTGCTCCAGTCCATTATGACAACTGTAAAAGTAGGAGACAATTCAAATTCTCTGTGGTGGCAGGGCTGGGGTCAAAGGAAGAAGGTGGTGATGGAGAAGGCTGTGCCTGCAGGGCCAAGGATGCACAAGGGGCATGTGAGCCCCAGCCTGTGCCTGTAGAACCAGAGGGGAAGGGTTCTGGAGGGAGCTGTCTCCTCCCCAGGCTGCTGCTGGGGATGCTTGGGGCAGCAGCCACCTCCACCACACCCCCAGTCCCATCTGGAATGGGCACAGGGCCAGGAATGGGCACCTGGGCAGGAAGGATCTGTAAAGGACTCAGCCCTGTGCTGCCAGCCTGGCATGTTTGTGACACAGGCAGGCTCTTGGTGCAGAATAAAAAGCACTAAACCCTGCTGGAACAGCAATTTTGTGCTTAGCCCAATTCCCCATATTTAGAAGGAAAAAAAAATATTTGTATGTATTTATTGAAGTCTGTAACTGCTGTGGTGAGGATTGATGCCATTGGTAGCCAGGAGATGAACAGATGGTGCTTGTCCTGTGTTTTGTTAGTGCTGTCACAGATGGGGAGAGCTCCTGCTTGAGGGAAGCCCTGCTTGGCAAGGGGGGCTGGGGCTGAGGGGAGCAGCCTGGGTGTCCATCCAAGAGCCCATGGTCACTGCCATGGTCACTGCAAGCATCCCCAGCAGTCAGGGCAAAGCTGCCATGAGAGGAAAAGTGTCGTGAACTTTCTGTGCTTCTCTTTACCAGCTCTGGTCCTCCAGCACAGCCCAGGCAGATTTACAGAGGGAGGGAGGCTTCTTCAATGCTGGAAGCTCCTGCACTGCTTGCCTGGGCTGGGTGTGTGGCTCCAGTCCTGCTCACCCCATCCCAGCAGAGCCAGCTGGGTGCTGCTCCAGCCTTGCACTGCCCCTGCTGTCCCATCACCTGCAGTGCCCTGGGTTTTCCCAGTTATTAACACTCAGGGCACACCTATCCTGAAGAAAAATCTGTCCTGGGTCCTCATTTGCACACCAGGTAGGCTGAGCTTTTGTACTGCAAAGGCAGGAGTGGCTTTTATCTGAGCAGGCTTGTTTTTAGAGTAGCCAGAGCTGCTGTGGATTGCATTGGGAAGGAAAAAAATTCTTTTTTTTTAAGTAGTTCCCAGGTTCCTTTCCATTTTGCTCCCTGAGCAGCTCTAAAAGCTTTGTTTGGCACATCAGAAAAGCTCCTGGGTGGTTTGGCAACCAGAAGAGCAACCAGTTGTCCTGTCCCAGTAGCCAGGCCTCTGTTACCAGCTCCCAGCTTCAGCTCCTGTGCTGGCTGGGTGCATCTCCTGACACTCACTGAAGCTGTCACGTTGCCAGAAAAAATGTTTCAGCAGCTGCAGTCTGACTCCAACTGCTCTTAAAATCCCATTTGCAGGATTTCCTCTCTGCTTTGCAGGGAGACAGCCCTAAGCAGTGTGCTTAGCTGTTTGACAGGCTCTCCTGGCAGCTTCAGCAGTGAAACATGGCAGGGAAAGGGCAGCACAGCCCGTGATCCTAAAATATCCTCGTTCCTCTCTGCTTGCCATTGATTCCACTGCTCAATTTCCCAGCAAGACTAAGTCTAAATAATTTATAAGTGAGCATCTTTCCTGATAAAAATCACACACAACTGTTCTGCAGAAATGGGCTTACTCTTGCACTTTGTTGCTGAAGAAGATTTGGGGCATTCTGATCTTTTGTGGACTCACCTCCAGTTTACTCTCAGGTCTGGAGAGTTGCCTCTCTGCAGCCCAGAGGGTGTCTGAAAGATCAGCCTCTTGCTCTGAGGGGCTGAGTTCAAGCTGTCCCAGGGCTGCTGCTGGACATCCTCCTGCTCTGCCACCCAACACCCCATTGCTTTGCCTTCCCTTGCCAGGAGGTTTTTCCCTGGCAGAGGGCTGGGAAAGGGCCAAAGATCCAGCTGGCTGTGCCACAGTCAGTGACAGAGCACACACTTCACGAAGGACACCAGGTTTTAAGATGATTGCAGGTACCTTGAGAGCAATGTTAGGTTTGTGTAGCAGTTAATTATGGGATACAGGCTCCTCAGAGGTTTACTAGTCTCTAAATTCTTGAAGTTAAGAGTTCTTCCTACTGAGCTGAAAGCCCTGAATGCAATGCCCTGAGACTAAACTCGGATGTGTTTTGGAAGTGTGTTTATGTAAATGCCAGAGAGAGGAGCAGAGATTAAAACTGCTGAGGTGATGCCTGAAGCAAGAGCAAACAGACAGATTTCATGGTTAGGGCACTGAGGAAATGCAAAGTGGCCATCTGCCAAAGGTTCCTGTCAGCTCTCAGACTGTACTGTGAGGTAAAACAATATTGTAATTTAACCAGAGGCTGAGTAATGCTGCTTCTGGCAGCTGCACAGGGGCTGGAAGTGTTTGCACAGCCTGCACCTATGGATCTTCTCAGGATCCTGTTGGCAGGGCTCCTGTGGAAAGGTCAGGTCCTGGTGCCTGGGCAGGGACCCAGCTGCTGGGCTCTGAGGCTTCAAGGATCAATGTTGTTCTGGTGCTGAGAGAGATTCCTCACCTGAGCAACACCCAGCAGAAGGCCCTGGAGCAATCCCGAGCACCCTTTCATTGAAATGTGTGATTCCCTTTTTAAAAAAACCCAACATGTTAAATGACTGCAGTGGTTGATGCAAGGACTGAATGAAACAGAGCTTCTTCATTTGATTCAAAGCTGTCAATCAGTTTTTTGGAACAGGCTTGGATCTGGTGGCTGGAGGGGACCAAACCCTCAATCATTTTGCTGCTGTGTACCACTTGGCACCACGGGCCTTTGTGCTTGCATCACAGGCTTTTCATCTGCATTTGAGGTGGCAAATCCTCCCCCTGGGGAATTAATTGCACCTTTGGGCTGAGATGAAGGCTGGGATTCCTGAAACATGCTCACCATTCAAACACTGCCTCAGGACATCCCTTCCCAGGACACAGCCACAGCTCAAGGCCAGCTTCACACCACTCTAATTCCAAGTGATTAAAATTGATGGTGCCTAATCTGTTGGAAAGCATATGTTAGAGCAGCATGCAGGTGATCAAGTGCATTATCTGATAACTGCTGGTGGACTCTGCTGTGTGATCTACAGCCTGAGAGGAAGGTGTTTAACCTGTGGCAGCTTATGAGACTGGAAAGGAGTAATAAAACCCAGTGTGGACTTGGGAGGAAAAGATAAAAGTTATTGAAAAGCAGCTGATGAAGTGGTTGAAGTGTCACAGCACCAGCAGCAGAAATCAAGAGCCCTGCTAAAATTGCTGGGCTGCATGACCTTGGCTGGGAGCAGATAGGGAATGAAGGTGTCCAGCTTGGGCTAGCAAAAAAATGCAGGAAAATGAGGAGATAAAATAGCAGCCTTTTTAAAAACTGATCCTGTTCAAGGGTACCACAAGGGATTTCCAAGGCACTTTTTTTTTGAAGATTTTAATTAAAGTGTTTTGAAATTTCTGGGAAGCAAGAAATTGCTTGGCAGGGCTGTTGGATTTTGGCCCCGTGCAGGCTGAAGAGTGAGCCCTGACAGTGGAAATGTGCTTGGCTGGGTCTCATTTTGGAAAGTCTGAGAGTTGCCATCAGCAATGTGGGCATCCCAGGCGTGGAGGGAGAGGAGGAGGCAGGGATCAGCAGCCAGGCACAGACAGGCTTGGCCTGGCTGCTGAGGAAGGTTCCTCTTTCTCACCCTGCCCAGAGGTGAGGTCACTTTGACTCGTTTCAGAACATGTTCTGGAGATCACATTAATAGTCCAAGCTGGTCACAGCCTGGCTGTGGGCAAGCATCAAACAATTTATGCCCTTTTCCTCCAGCCTGCCTGACTGGTCAGCCATTTGGTGTCCATTTTGTGACCATTTTGGGTCCATTTTGGATCCATTTTATGACCATTTTGGGTCCATTTTGTGACCATTTTGGGTCCATTTTGTGACCATTTTGTGACCATTTTGGGTCCATTTTGTGACCATTTTGTGTCCACCTTGGATGTAGCCCTGGTCATGCTCCTGTCCTGCCCAAGGTGTGTCCTAGAGGCCTTTCAATAAATCCCTACTTTATTCTCTGGCTCTGCCCAGTCTCTGTTCCAGCTCAGCCTGCCCAAGGCAGCAGGTGCAGAACTCAATATCCAGCATGAACAGAACAGACAGAAGGGCATAGAAACATCATAAAGTCACCCCAGGACAGGCATCAGCCCCACTCTCCTCTCTCCCTCCCTGCACATCACCCACGTTCTCTCCACATCCCCTTGAGGCAAGGAGGGAAGAGCCCCTGCCCAGCCATGGGTAACTCAGACCCTGAAGTAGAAATAATGCCACCTCCAACCATAAACTGCCCTTGAAATTTTAATGGGGTTGTTACACTGAGATGAGACGTGCTTTCTAATTTTTAATGTGTTTATTAAGTTGGCATATATGATTTATTATGTCCTTAATTATTAATTTTCTTGCTCATAAGTGCCTGGGTTTTTTTTTTTTTTGTAAATGATGAGATGGGGAAGTGTAATGCTATAGCAGGGGAACCTTAAGTGAAATGAAGGGGTTGGCTTTTTAATTCAATTTATATTTATGAGAAACTAATAGAAGATAATTTTATATTATCAAAGTAATATAACTAATCCAAGATGATTTAAAGAATGATGATCAGATAGGTCTGTGAACTGATGTGAGCAGAAACTGAACAGCTGTAGGATTTAGGTCCTAATTTTGCAAAACACTTTAAAACTCACTTTTGTTGGTAGGGAGGTTGTCCTGCATTAAGTCCTAAGCTTGAAGAATGTTACTAAGCATTGCTCAAGGCTACCCAATATTCTGTTTTCTGTGAGGCAGGATTTGATCTAGGGCAAAATTGAATAGATTCAAGCACAATTTTTTTGCTTGGGTTAATTCTCATGAAGCTTCATCTGCTGAGTGTTTGCAGATGGTGTATGCCAAGAATGGGGTGAGCAAGGCTGGGTTAAATTGCTTTAATTCAAGTTCATAATTTCTGGTGGGGTTTTTACACCACTGTGGGTGAAAAGAAAGCTCAGGTAGTGGATCTAGTTGTAACAGCAGCAAGGGTCACTCAGCCAAGGAGAAGAGTGAGTATTTTACCACCTCAGTGAGTGACAAGCACAGGGTACAGTCAATATTTTTATTAATACAGGTGGGAGGTTCTGAGCCTGCTTGGAAGTGCACAGTAGTTACTTCTGCACTTTCAGAGTTCCTCACTCAGTGCTGTGTCTGACTGTGAAGTTTCGTAATGAAGTAATTCTGAATTAACAAGTCATTGCAAGTAAATAAACCAAATCCCTCTGAATCCCTTGCATTAGGTGTTCCTTTAACTCACAGCAATTTAATTTTTTTTTTTTTTTTTTTTTGGTACAGTGCTTGCTGTAAGAGGACAGCAATGCTTTTAATCTGTAATTCCATTTCAAGGGGGGAAAGCAGCAATGTTTGACTCCCTGTCTCAAACTACTTCCTGACAAACAAGCTTTTACTGATATAAATAAAGGAGTTGTCAGAATTCACTTTTCTCAAATGTCAAGGTCAGCTAGATGTTTGTAAATTAGTTCATGCCAAGAGAAATTAATGAACCAGTAAAAGATAACAGAGGTTTGGCTCTGTGAACATACTGGTTAATCATCTGAGAGTCCACTAAATACCCTTTTGATTACTTTCTTGACTTTATTTCTTGATGTAATTTGAATAAATCACAGTCCCACCTCAGTTTGCTAGGAGGCACATCTCCACTTAGGTCTTCTTGCAACCTTTTTTTAGTTTTATATTAAACAAACACAAAGTTCTGTAACCAGTGTGTGGGTTAATGGTAGCAGTTATTCTGCAGACATTTTAGATACATCAAGAGAGGTGTAACATAAAACAGGAATACAGGTTAAAGGGTTTTTTTAAGGAGTAATCTATTGAAGGGAATGGGTAGCTCTGGTGGACTTTGCAAATGCTACAGGATGATAATTTCCCAAGGATTAAGTCCCCAAATGCTGTCACAACTGCTAAAACCTCCCACCCACGTTCTGGAGAAAAGTGGAATAAGGATTCAGTTACAAGCATCCATGGAAACTTCATCATCTCAGAGCTCTGAGGATCCCAGCAGCCCCAGAGCAGGCAGACTCCCTGCCACACACTGACAGGAGCAGCCGAGGTCTCTTTCCTCAGCTAGCTCTGTCTTTCAGACTTGTTTCTGCTTCTGTGTCATCACCTTGATGTCTTTTCATGGGCTGTTTCTCATTGCCTCTCGCTGGAGAGGCAACAGCAGAGTTGTAGAGGCTGCACAACTTTTGCCTGAGGTTTTTTTCCTGCTGACAGCTTCATGACTGGGCTGTTTCCTCTCCTGGTTTATCGCGCTGCATTCCTCTCAATTTTCATCCCAGGCACTGACTCATGAAAATGCAGATTTCTTTTCCTCTTCCCATTCCAGCTTCATTCTTTCACGAGAGGGGAATTGAGGTTTTCAGTCAATAGCTTGACTACACCTAATGTGAATTGATGGTGGATGCAAGCAGCTTAACACAGCCCCTCAGCTCCTTCACTTCTGCTGTGAGCTCCAGAAGGTTCTGCACTGGGAGTGTCCCCCAGGCATGGGCTGCTCTGCTGGCACCCCAGGAGATGGGCTGGAGGCTTTTGCTGTTGTGCCAGGAGGGGGAGAGTCTGGCTGAGGATCAGAGAGGGGTGGGAATAGCCAATGGATCAGTGCAAACCACGAGGATCCTCTTCCCACAGCCTCGGGAAGGGGATGTGGCCAGCACCTGGCCTGAGGGAGAGGCTCTCATGCACAGCTCTCAGAAAAGGCAGCTCATGGATGCAAAGGCAAGAGGAATTTTCCCTCTCCCCAGCCCTTCCTGTGGTGCCTGGATGTGTGGCAGCCTGGGCTGGAGCACAGACCTGGCCAGGGCTTCCCCAGGTGAGGAGACCTGAAGCGCTCCCCCCCTGCCCACCCCCCTGGGCTGCTGTGCTGGCTCAGTTTCTGGGGAGCTTTGGGGGGAAATATCTCAGGGGATAAAAGGGTAAAAGATGCAAAAGAGGCTCTTACCTCAGGGTATTTCCAAGGCTTTATTCCCAAAGGGGTCCCAGGGGCAAAGAGCCTGAACAGGGAAGAGCAGGGGTTTATCCAGACTCTGTCCCAGGACAGACAGCTGGCACTGAGCTGATTAGTCAGAGATAGGGGAAAGGCAGAGTTAAACTAAAGGTTACAGTCTTTAGGGGGTTCTGGGGAAAAAAACCATTTCCCCAGAGGAATACAGCAGAGACCAAGTCACTCCAGGGGATTGGTGGCCATGGAGGGACAACCCCTCCCAGGGACCCTGCTTGTAGTTCCAGCTCTCTCCCTTTCCCAAAGCAACATTCCCGCTAACCTCAGACTGCCAGCCCATCCAAAGGCTTGCAAAAGGAATGAGGTAAATAAACACGAGATCTGACCTCCCAGAGGAGGGCAGATAATTGAGCACAAATTGGAGCAACATTTTAAAAGCCATTACGGATTTTATTTGAAGTTCAGTAACTGCTTAAATGCCTGGCTCTGGGGCAAGAGGGTGATGCTCACCCTCACTGGATGCTCTCTGGGGGCAGTTGTGTTTGGGCACTTCCTGGTTGTGTTTCTGAGGGCTGAAGGAGATGCTGGTTCAGTGATAGCCTGGTTTTGCAACACAGGCATTTTTTTTTTAATGAGGGCTAGATTGCTGACAGCTTATTTGTACATGATGATGATCACAGGTTTGTTTTACTCATAAGTCTGGTGAAACCAAAGCAGATAACTAGAGCCCATCACAAAACAGAAGCATTTACAGTAGGTACTGCCAGAGGAGCAAGTGGATCTCATTTCTGATCACAGAATCATATATGTGTTAATGCTGGAAAGGATCTTTAAATTCATCAAGTCCAACCATCAATCCAGCACCAGTATCATGGTCACCACTAAACCATGTCCTAAAGTGCCAAATCCAAATGTTTTTTGGATTTTTTTTTTTAACACTTCCAGGGATAGTTACATTAAGGTCCCCCAACCCCATGTGACACTGGAGTTATGGTCTCTCCAGTGTCCTTATCTCTTAGATAAGGACAGTGGGAAAATCCCAGAAAAAAAAAACAACCCCTAAACTACACCCTGTTGCATTCATCTGGTCTATCCTCTCTTGGTGTTCCCCACAGGTCATTCCTGCCTTGCCTCATGCTTCAAAAAAAAAAACCAGTTTTTTAACAGAGAAGTAAAAAAATTTCCCCAATTTAAGTTATTAAATTTTAGGGCAACTGAAAAGAAGCAGAAAATTTCTCTGTACAGCAACAAAAAAAGAAAAAAATTGAGCCAAGAGATGCCAAAAAAACCCCAAGAAAAATAATGCAAGGTAGAGTTTTATTTATCTGTCTGAGGTTAGTAGGGAATACTGATGTCACTGATGTTCTGACTACAAAACATGGTGCAGTGTGTGAAGGGTCAGAGAGCTGCTGGCCACCAGCAGTGCCTGCAGTCACCCCTCTGCTCCATGGCCTGCCCCTGCCAGCACAGCTCACCAGAGGGACACACTCACCTTTTGGCCTCTTCAGCTCCAGAACTTGGAAGCTGATACTTCTTTTGGAATATAAAGCTTACAGGGCTTCAAATGTTTTCAGACCAATGTTGTGCCTGTTAGTCAGAGAAATATTTCTTCCTCCTCTGAAATCCTGAATTGGGGGTTGGTCTCAGATCTTATGTCAGGGATCACCACTGGTTACTTATGTTGGTTTTCAATAGTTCTCCCTCTAGCTGCATGTCCAACAGTGAATTGCCTGGTTTATCTCTGCAGCAACCCACATTCCAACTCTGCTATGTTACATTAAGCCAGAAAAAAAGAGCACAGGAATGACAAACCACAGCAACAACGTGGCTGCATCCTTAGGAGCTCTGAGACCCTTAACTGAGGTGTGATTAACCATCTGATTTGTGCAGGACTCAGCAAAAGCACTTAGGGAAGAATTAGCATCCTGAGGAGAGCACAATAACATCTTAAATTTTGACTCTGGCTAAGTAGCAACCTACATTAATATACAGTAGTATAAGCTAAACCAAGGAACATAAATAGAAAGGAATACTTTGCATTGGTTTCCAGTTGGATCCAGAAAAAAATGAAACACATTTTTGGATTTGGAAAAGAACTGAATTAAGATCAGCTTTGTCTTGAAAGGCATATAACAGCTTATATTAATAACTGTTAGCTTTTACTTGTAATATAACACATTTGGATTATTTTCTAGTTATTTCATAACTGTGATAGAAAAGAATGAAGAGAATTATATATCTGTACTAAATGTGTGCCATTACACTGAACATCAGGTCAGGCAATATGAGCAGGTGACAGACCAGAGGTGCAGATTTTGGGGCTGGTAGTTCCTTCTGTGGGAGGAACTGCAATTTCAGCCCTTCTCAGTGGAGACCGTGTCAGGCTGGAGCTCTGACAGCAGGTGAGGTGTGTGACCATGTAGGAGACAGGAGGGTGGGGGTCTGGGCATGGTTTTGTGCCTGCTGAGCTGGATCCATGGCCTGCAGGGACCTGCACTCTCACTGTGACTGAGTGTGTGCAGCCTGGCTTCCACCCTGGGCAGTGCAAGAGCACGTCAAGTTTTCTCACTGCTGAGAGGATGATTGAATGAAATGGGTGAAAACCCATGGTGGAAACCACACCAGAGAGGCATTGCTTGATAGAAAGACACTGCAAGGTCAGGTGAGCAGGTATTGCCAGAGGCATGGCAAGAGCTGTGCTGTGTTCTTAGAGGAAGGGCTGGGTTTACTGGGCAGCCCAAATCCTTGTGGGAAAGACAGAGAGCTGGTGAGACACACAGATCTTCAAGCAAATGCTCAGTTGCAGCATTGGTGTTAACCTCTGGTGAGTCCCCAGATGACTCCAACTTGCCAGCCCCTTTCTCACAGCCTCCCTGACTCACAGCACTGCCCAAATCAGCCTCATTGGGACCCAGCCAATTCCCCACTGCTCCGTGTTAAATTAGCTCCACTCAGATGGAGATGGTCTTAGCAAATGGTTGCTTTTTAGCTTTGCTCTCCCTGCTCTGTCACAGGGCAGCCAGGTTGGTTTCTGTGGCTGGGCTGCTCCCAGGCTCCCATGCAGGCTCTGGGGGCTTTCACACCCACCCTGCCTGTGAGAATGGGGGCTCTTTCTCTCTCTAGTGAGAGTCAGAGAGGCCTCTAAAGCCTTCCTGGTTATCTGCCTTTCTGGTTTGTGCTCATCTGGAGTGAATTCAGCTGCAAAGAGACAGATGGACCACGGTGTTCTTGTAGTTTAATTTG
This sequence comes from Phylloscopus trochilus trochilus, assembly GCA_016584745.2. Lineage (NCBI taxonomy): Eukaryota > Metazoa > Chordata > Aves > Passeriformes > Phylloscopidae > Phylloscopus > Phylloscopus trochilus. Next base: position 2,402,656 of record WQNJ02000046.1, on the reverse strand, counting down.
AGATTGTCACCCAGAGGTACTGGGGTAATTATCTTTCTAAATCCGTGTGTTTTGACAATGTAGAAAACAATCTGGAGTCAAACAGGGGTCACTGAGTTGTTTTATTCTTGTTCAAGAATGACAAATTATTGCACCAACAGTGTGCCAAGGTTGATGGCAAGCACAGAAATGTGTCATCGCTCTGTCCTGCCTGGAATGAAGATCTCACCCTTGTGTGCTCCGGGTTCAGTTTGTTGAAATACAGCAAGCAGCATGAAAAAGCAAACAGGAGCTCTGCACTGGTTTTGCAGAGAGACAGGGGTGGAAACCAAAATGCCAGTGAGAGAATAGCTGAGCTAGCTCAGCATGGGAAGGGGCTCATGGCTGTGCTGCAGGGTGATGGGTGACAGGGAAGGTGAGAGAACCAGGGTGCCTGAGCAGGGCTAAGGGGATTGATTTGTGTAGAAAGTGTGTTTGCAGAGGCTAATCTCTGAAAGTAATTGGCATGATCAAATCCAGCTCTCAATTCATGTACAGTCAGGCTACTGCCTGGTATATCCTGCCCATCTCACTTAACACCCAAGAGCTAGCAGCAGTTTGTGCCAGGAATATGGGATGACTCATTTGAGCTGTTTTGTTTGAAGAAATCAGGTCCCTGATTGCACTGGTTATTCTGCAGCCTTCCTCATGGAGAAGAACAAAGTATGCCCAGAAGATGTGGAAGGTTTTTTTTTTTTAGTATGCAAATAATGTCCTTCACTAAATTTATTCTTTGTCTTATTCTTTGAGGTGAAGGGTGCCCTCCATGCTCTGACAAAAAGTGGTACAGCATGTACACACCAGGCAAGAGATTGTTCTTAGGCTGGCTATTCTTGCCTAATTTACCATCATGGGATTGTAGGGGTAGCAGCAGAACCAGCCAGAGCAAGCTGTCCAGTCCTGCTTGTGTTTTGAGGATTTCCAAGAACAGAGACTCCACAACTTCTCTGGGCAACCTTATTCTTGTGTTTGACTACCCTCACAGTAAAAAAATAAGTAAGAAGCTTTTACCTTTTTTGCCTGCATTGCCTGTATTTCAATTTTTTCCTGTCACTGTGCTCAGAGGAGTTGGAGCAGAGTTCTTTGCTGTCGTTCCATCAGGTATAAGATCCCCAGAGAGACATCTCAAGCCTGGATATATTCTTATCTTTTCCAAAATATGTGGTTCAGCTGCCAAACTTGTGAAAACACAGATTGTTGTATCCATCTTTTCCAGACTCATCTCCCAACACCACATTTTTATTGGTCTGTTCTTGCCAGCTGTTGCTCTCTTTGCTGTCATCCTCTTCTGGAGGACTGGATGTTTTCCCTGGATGCCTGTCAGCCTCTTTTGCCCTTCACATTCCCCTCTTTCCCATGGCATGCTGGCTCCCAGGCTGAAGGGTAGTGGTGGTTTGGAGACCTGCCTCAAGTTAGGTGCCTACAAGGTGGCCAGACTTTGGGCCCAGAATAGAGGAATTTTTTTTTCCTGAGGAGAAAAAAAAAGGAGATTAACTTGATTTTCCCTAGTACATATGTTCATTAAGGCAGCAGCTGTAGAGCTGCCAAGAGGAACTCAGGAGAAAAGTGAAATATGTGGGTTTGGGGGTTGTTTTTTTTTCTGTTTTCTAATAGAAGAAGGCATTATTCATCTAGCACAGTAAATTGCTAAGCTTCTAGGTCATAAACAAAATAAATAGTTTAAATAATGAAATGATCCTTTTAGGCCAGGCACAGAGTTGGCATTGCTGCCCTGCCTCTCCTGAGAGCTCAGCGTGTGCCCTGGAGCCAGCACTCCCAGAGCTCCATCACTCCAGCAAGCACTCAGAGTAGGAATTGGCCCTCAAAAAGAGCTTTGGAAAACAGGGCTGGAGCTGGCAGGCTCAGCCAAGCAGGATGTGCTCCTTCCAGGCTGAGGGGATGGGGCAGGGTGGGTTGGGAACCAGCTGGGGATATCCAGTTACCAAGTTGTGTTCCTCCTTAGCTCTCAGAGGAGCAGAGCGCTGTCCACAGTTCCACGACCTCCACAGTTCCTTCTCCTGCAGGGCTCAAAGTGGGCAGAGGTTCAGGACTTCACAATCATATTCCCTTAGAGCTGCAGAATCTCTGTTCAGGCAAGAAGCTTAGAACCTGAAAACATACAGGTTTTATCTTTTCATATCTGGATATTTTCTTTTCCCTCGCAAACAAACATTCTCTTTTTTATGCAAACACCAGTATTTTCTTCAATAAACTTCCAGCAGAGGTCTGAAATAGCAATGTCTCTCCAGAAAGTCACATTATTTTAATAATTGCTGCTTCAGACAGGAATTTAGGAAATAAAATTGTGAGTAAAGCCCCTTCTTCTCACAGTGAAAGAAACAGTACTTCAAAGATTAGGACTCTCCAAGATTCATGTGTTTGTTTTTTTTACTGCTGTACTTATGCTGCATTCGTATTTGTACTGGAAATTACAATTCTGTGTTTAGGGGGTTGGCAGACTGTATTTGTATCAAGAGAAATGTTGATGTTACAAGTTGTGTAGAGAAAGCAGGAAATGAAGCTCTAAACCACAGGATAACTGGCAGAGTTTTGATATGTGTTGTGGGGTGGGACAAGTGCAAAATTTCTTACCTGGTTTGGGAAGCAAAATGTCCAGAAAGGTTCTAGTTTCAAGGGAATCCACTTATTTATTGGCACATCCATCAAAGCCACCCACTATTACCTGACTGAAGCCACATGCTCAGAATCATAGAATTATTTAGGTCAGAAAAGACCTTTAAAACTGTTGAGTCCATAACCCCAAGTGCCACATCTACACCTCCTTTAAATCCCTCCAGGGATGGTGACTCCACCACTGCCCTGGGCAGCCTGTTCCAATGCTCTACAACCCCTTTGGTTGAAGAAATTTTTCATAATATCCAATCTAAACCTCCCATGGCACAACTAGAGAGCATTTCCTCTCATCCTATTGCTTGTTACCAAGGAGGAGAGGCCAACCATTTCTTGGCTACAACTTCCTTTCAGGCAGTTGTGCAGAGAAGTTCCCTCTGAGCCCCCCATCTCCCTTAGCTGCTCCTCATCAGGCTTGTGCTCCAGACCCTTCAACTGCAGCTTCCTGGAGTCACCACAGGGTTTTTGTTGTAGCAGAGAGGAGCCTTCCCTCCATCCTCTCTGATACGTGGGATGTGTGCACCACTTGTGTTGTGTTGAATGAAGCCCTTCCCTATCCCAGCAGCTGCTCTGAATTTCCCTGTTTTGGGGATTTCGTAATTATTTGAAGCATCTCGCTGTAATCCTATATCATCCTGCACACTGATCTGGTTTTTTGCTTATTAGCTTAATATATCCTGCAGATGGGTGTTTTTATTTTATTGCAAGTCAGGCTGGAACTGCCAAGCTTCTCCTTCCCTGTTTGTGGCTGTTATAACCAAGAAGAAATAAATTTTGCTCACTCTAACAGCCATGACCTTTTCAATCTAAAGTGCTTGTACTGAATTCCATTTGAGTTAGCAATTTTTCCTCCAGCACCCAGGAAAAAAACCCAACCCCTCTGCCCTACAAATAACTTTCACAAATGCAAAAACTCGTCACTAATCAGGCAGGAGAAGTGTCTGGCATTTGGTGAGACTCGTTAAGCTGGAGGCTCTCAACATGTGCACTTCTGTTAAAGGGCATCAGGGAAGGAGGGGTGAGATGGTGTTTGCAACCAGCCTCTGCTGGAACATCTGGGGCAGGGAGGTGTTTGATCAGGAGAGCTTGGGCAGCACTGAATTTGCTGCTGTTGATCTCCCACCAGAGGCAACAGACACCGTGATCCAACACCTTGGGCTGTTGGACCAAGGTAAAAGGTGCCCACCTCGAATTCCCTTTGCTAACAACGTGGCTGAGCTCATTGTGGTGGAGAAACCCACCCCACACCAGGTGGGAAGAAGGCAAAGGAGAATCCCTTGGTTTTCAGGCTGAGTGGGCAGTGAGAAGGAATGAGAACTGGCTGAATGGCAGATCCCAGAGAGTCGTGATCAGTGGCACAGGGTTCTGTTGGGGGCCTGTCACTGGTGGTGTCCCCCAAGGTTCAATACTGTGCCTGGTGTTGTTTAACTTGTTCATCAATGGATGAACATTGGATGAAGGGTAGGTGCCTCCTCAGCAGCTCTGCTGACAGCACAAAGCTGTGAGGAGTGGCCAATGCCCCAGAGGGCTGTGCAGCCCTTCAGAGGGACCTCAACAGGCTGGGGAGGTGGGCAGAGAACTGCCCAAAGTTCAGCAAAGGGAAATGCAGGTCCTGCACCTGGGGAGGGATAACCACACCCACCAGGACAGGCTGGGGGTGACCTGCAGAGCTTGACTTGTACCAGGATAACTGGAAAGTGGATTGGAGAGCAAGAGGAAGTTGAACCAATGTTTGGCTGGAGGGAGATTGGCCTGACAGGGGAAGATGAAGCCATCAGAGGTACTCCCTCTGTCCTATGCTGGCTGAGATGCTTCATGTTTGTTTTTATAGCCTTACAGAGGAAAAAAAGACTAGTTATTGAGAGAAACGTGCCATATGCTGTTGCATATGGCTGAAACATCTGCATATGTACCCAGGGATCTGATATATATGATGAGCTTCTGTTACAAATCTAACAGTGAAGGAATTATCTTTTGGAATTTTTTTGGTTCATTTTTTTAAAAACCATCTCTAAGGCTTTTTGAGGGAGGTCAGCCTCCTGGCTTTGCCTTCATGGGATTTCATGGAACCTGCAGGGAACATAGCAGGTACTTAGAGTTCCCAATACTCTTGTCATCCCCAGGGCTGTCTGAAGGCTGAGTGAGTTGTCCCAAACTCTTCCATTAACCACTGCTAGCAAGCAAGCAGCAGAGGAATGAGGTAGATTCAAGCTAAAATCATTCAAACAGCCTAAACAGATGTTTTTGCAGCTTCCATCATCCTTTTTGCCTTGGCTGACTCCTGTGATTCATCAAAGTAGTAGAATATAAAAGAAATCAGAATATACTGTGTTTCTAATGGTGACATTGTTAAGGTAAACAATTTAATAGAGTTACAAAAACAAGATGGACAACAAAATCAGTATTAATAACAATTCAGATGAAATGGAACAAAGAATACTGCTCCTCATGCTCAAAGATGTCACTGATAACCCAGCTGACTAGTTAATCCAAGACACCCAGGGGCAGTGACTGTAGGAGATCTGTTCATCATATATGAAAATCCTTCTGTTTTCCTCAAAGTTAGTGTCTTTATCAAGAAGGAGTTTATGAAACACTGGTTTGGTGTTGTGTTCATACAGCACCCAGCATGAGGGTATCTCAAGTTTTAAGGCAGAAGTCACAGAATCATTTAGGCTGGAAAAGAGCTCTAAGATGATCAAGTTCAGCTGATAAGCCAGCACTGCCTTGCTCACCAATAAACCATGTCCCTGAGTTTTGTTTTTTCCACCTCTCAGGTGGAACCACTGAGCACCTTTGTGTGTTTGAGCCCCTCAAACTTGCAGGTCTTGCATTTGCTGCAGGGAATTGGCTGTGGTGTCTGATGGGGTGTGGGGATGACAAGGAGATTGGAGGCATTTCCAGGCTTCTGAAATGCTCCACTTGTAGCAGTGCCCAGAGGGAAGCAGTGAATGAAATCTCCTCATAATGGGGATGGGTCACTTCTTCATTCAGTATTAAAATGACCTATTTCAATATTGAATCAACACTTAAGAAAAATCAATGAAAAATAGATTGTAAAACCATCTGATTTGTGGATGGTCTTGGGTGACAACTACTGAAAAATGAAAGACAAGAGCCCAGGTTGAAGCCCTGTGCTTCAAAATAACACAAAGTAAGAAATAATATATCATCAGTTCACTCAGTATTGCTTGCAACCTGCTCTTTTGTGCCAGAGATATGAGAACATAAGATTCCTACAGAAGGTTTCTTGGATGGCAAAAATTCCTAGATACTGCTTGAATTATGTGCCAGTAGCTCAGCATTTGTGGAAGGTGTCATCTAATTAAACCAGAATTTTTAAGTACCAGGCAGCATGAGGACCAGTAATAAGAGAGCAAAATCCATCTGTATTACAGATGGGATATGCAACTCTAATAGTATGGCTTTAGGCAATGTTTAATTGAGTAGTTAAATTATCTTTTCCAGACGGGAAAATAAATTACTGCTCATCTCTCCAATTTATTTTAGCTTCTCCACATTCTGTTTCCTGAGGGAGTGGTGAGGGAGTGTGGGACATCCCAAATATGCCCAGGATGATTTATTCACCCCATGTACCATAATTTCCCCTTCAAGGAGAATGTCTTATATGCATGTGGAAGTTGGTGTGTATTCTGCTCTTTTCTTACAAAGAATATCTGCTAATTGCTGTGGTGCTAATCACAGCTCTGTGGTATATACATGTGTGTGTGGTTTTAAGTATATTCTTTCCAAAAAAGGAAGAGAGAGGATTATTTCTTCACTATCCTTCAGTCAAATCAGGAGTGTGTATGTCAGTGGAGCCATGCAATTTGCCTAAGAAGCTTTTCCAAGCTTTGGGATAGCCTGAAAATGTTCACATTTACTCGCAGGGTTTTGTAGAATGGGATTATTTGTGTCAAATCACCTGAGGGCTGTTACTCTTTGGGTTACCTAAACTCAACCAAATGAACAGCCAGCAATGCATGATACTCTGTGTGGTACATGGGAGCAGAACTGAAAATGTTGGACAATTTCTGTTGATTAAGTATTGGATCCACGTGATTCCATCTGCCTGAACATTAGCCATAGCCATGCTAGAGTGTGCTAACCTGTGTGCTTTATGCTGGCTACAGGAACACAAGTGGTGCCTCATCTGGGGTGGAAATTTCTGCACCAAAGTCACTCCTTGGAAAGTCTTGAGCAGATCTGAGTTGGTTGGTTGGGTTGGTACCTGGCTGCTGGGCTGTATTCTGTGACTGGGATATTTTTGATCGAGTGCTCTGAACCTAAAAAAAAAAATAAAATTCTCACATCTTGCAGAACTACAACCCAAATCCCCCATGATGTCTGAAGATTTGTGAATGTAGTAACAGGCCTCTGTGCATGGCAGACAGCTGGGCTCTGTCTGCCCCTTTCCAAACTAAATCATGACTTGTTTTCCAGTTGGTCACATCCCAGCCATGGGTCTTGGCTGTGGGCTGGATGAGATAACCATGTTCCCCTTGTGTGGCCTGAACCTGCTGAAATCCTGGGGGACAGAGTAGGGTGAAGTTGGTTTAAAAGCACTTAGGCAGGAAGGGCATTCATTGCTCCTCAGTGTCCCCAGTTTAGTTCTTTGCACCCTAACTTTAGCTCATCTTATCATTGTGCTGGCTCACATCCCAGGTGAGAACAAGAGTGATGCTTCAGTTCACAACCCTGCCCTTTTTAGTGACACTTCAAAGGAATCAGTGTAGTGACACAAGTGATTTTTATTGAGTTGTAGGACTGTATTTTATGCTCTGAAGGAACACTTATTTCACATAAAGGCTTTGACATTTTTATAGGAATGGCTATAACTGTGTTATTCTATACGAGGAAGAATTTATTAAGCCTAGATCTGGATCTCCTTTTATGTTATGCAAATGACTAATAACAACCCTTCTTCATTACCAGCTCAGTGCCCAGGCCAGGGTTATTAAATCCCCCCTTCCCTTCCTTCAAGTCTCCATCTATCAGGCTGCCACATTAGGCTGCAACACATCATCAGAATTCATAAAACCAGCCCAGGCTTGTACAGGGATGCGAGGCTGCAAAATTAAAAACCAAGTTGCAGAACAAGATGGGGTTTTTTTGCCTGTTGTGAGAGGAGCAAGCCAAAGTATTTTGGGGCATGGTGTACTGAGTGAGGCATGTCAACATCTTGTTCACTTGTGATTATGAAAAATTTCACAACCACCATATAGTGGGGTGGGGGGGGGGAAGTAAGGGTTCATTTCCCTCACTGTTCTGCTCAGATTACACATGCTGCTTTTTGTATTTTCAGGAGCAGTTTCCACTGTGTTCCATCCAGATGTGCAATCATTCCCTACAACTCCTTGCTCTGCTCTCATCCTGGAGCTGGCTGCAGTGGGCTGGGGTGCCTGTGGCACCCAGCAGGGCTGGGAGGACGTTACTGCATTCTGAGTGATGTTCAGACATTCACACTGGTAAGACCAATCTTATTTCTCAAAAAAAAAAATAATCTTTGAGTGTGTTGGAGATTTGTTTGGGGGTTGTGTGAAACGCTGGAAGTTTGAAAGCAGTAAGGACTTTTCATTATGTAAAGTCAACAGAGTACAGAGAGTAGCCATCCCAGGCTCATTTGTTGCTGGAGAGTTGGGGGCAGTCCCCTGGGAGGCAGATGTGAATTGAACTTTAAAGGTGTATCCCAGAAGCAAAGCCCACTTCTCCTCACTCTGGGATGACCACACAACCACTGAAACTGGGTAAATGAGCTGAGGACAATAGTTGCTTCTCTAGCTTCTGTATGCTCTGAAAATGCCAGCTGAATCAAATCCTGTAGGTGAGAAAAGTGAAGGAAAACTTTGTTTTGTGGATGTGGATGGGACTTTGTGTGGGCTAAACACCAACTGTTCAGCATCTTTTGTGGATGGATCTAGCCTAACTGATCAGAAATGGCACGTGCTGAGTGAAAAAATACATATCTGAGGGAGGTCCTGGCCATCATTTTATGGATGAAAGGGAGAAGAAAAAGGCATTCCTGTGAGTTTGATTTTCTAAGCAGGGGAAAGCTGTCACTGTTCTTCCCAGAGCAGTTCCAGGAACTGTAATTATGCTTTTGTGTATCAAAGGAGAAGGGTGTTTTCACCTGACCTAGTCTCTGGGTAGATGAGATATTCTGTCTTGGGAAATTGTCACCTTCAGGCTGGCTGCTCTCACACAGCTAATGCAGAGCACAATTTTCCCCTGCAGTGTAGTTGTAGCAACCTGCCAGTGTTCACCCAAGGCAACAGTTTTCTCTGTTTTCACAGCCCTTAGGTCAGATTCTGGCCAGATGAAAACTGCTAATGTAGATTCTTCAGAGCTCAGTCTGTAATTTCTACTATATAGCATTAACTTAAAAAAAAAAAAAAAGGTATTTGTATCCCAGCAAAACACATAATAAAGATCATACTTTAGATACAGGGTAATTACCTGTAGTGGTCTAGCTTGGTGTGAGCATCATCAGCTCCTGCTCTTTCTGAACTCATGTCCAGCCTCTTGTCAGCTGCAGAAAGGGCTGTGATGTGCACCAGTGGTCCCAGTGCAAGGACAGTCCCAGTGTGAGAGCAGCTGTGTGCTGGGGACTCTGCTGGTGCTGGGTCCTTGCAGGTGCTGCTGTGGTTTCAGCCTCTGTTCAGGCATCTCCCAGCTCTCTGATGAGCAGAGCAAGTGAGGACTACAAAGCTGCAATCTGGAAATGAGAAATCGATGCTGACTTATAAAATATTATGCAGTTAAACTAACAGCCCCCTTTAACAGCCAGAAATAAACTTCTTTGATGAGGGCTCAGCTCTGATTCCTTCTATACTGAAACAATCTCAGAAAAGTGCAGCCAGCTTCTACAAAAGGCTTAAAACAGGGGATTTCATGAAACAGAGTTAAATGAACCTCCAGACCCAGCCATCCTTGCAGGGCTGTCGGATCGGCTGAGCTTTCTGGGGGCTCAGCACGGTGATGCTGAGGGTGGCGGACACGGGTGGGTGGGATGGTGGTATGGGATTGGGATGGGATGGTGCCGGGTGAGCTCATTCCCAGCTGCGCAGCTCCATCTAGGGGATGCTGCCTGCCCGGGAGCAGCCGCAGCCCAGCATCTCCCGGGCAGGATCCCGGGAAACCGGCTGCTCCGAGCAGGGAGATGCGGTGGGTGCAGGAGCCCCAGACTCCGGAGCTGCCCCCAGCCCTGCTCGAGAGAAGAACTTTGTCATCTGATGTCCTGGCACCAGCAGGGACTGAGCCTGGGAAGCACGAAAAGGATTTGGTGTTTTCGGCAGGCAGAGGTGGCTCCTTTTTGCAATGGTACTGGACACGAGGCTCTTAGAAGCATCTACTTTTCATCAGGTCTCTTCTCGAGCTTAACCTGATTAAATTTCTTCTCTAAAAGAATGGTCAAGCACTGGAAGAGGCTGCCCAGGAAAGTGATGGAATCACCATGGTTGGAAGCCTTAAAAAATGTGCAGATGTGTTGCTTGGGGACGTGGTTTACTCAAGAACCTGGCAGTGTTGGGTTAATGGTTGGACTTGCTGATCTCAGAGGGTTTTTTCAACCTTAATGATTCTGTAATTCTAAATTAACTCAGGCTTACCTCGAGTTAAGCCTCATTTGGTGAGATTCACTCCGCTTCCCTGATCCTCATCCCTGTAGTAGTGAAAGGAGCTGTGAAATCCAGGGCTGGGAAGCAGGCTCAAGGGCACTTGCAGTTCCCCCTGCAAGTGATGTTGCTTACAGGGAGGAAAGGAACAGTGACAGCTGGGCTCAGGGAGCAGAGCAGCCAGGCAGCACCCTGCCTCTCTGAGCTCTCTGAGGTGGAGCTTTGCTCTCTTCAGGGCCACTTCTTTTGCAGGCAGAAGTGACCTACAGTTAATCAGAGCAAGGCTTGCTGTGCTGACAGTTTCTGGTGTTTCTGGTGTGGTTTTCTTGAACTACATAGAGAGGACTTTAGTGAGGTTCTCTGAGGAGTTCCCTGTTTCTCAGCTCCTCAGGAGGCTTTGCACTGCTCCTGTCCCATGAAACCTTGTCTGCCAGCTCCTCAGGAGGCTTTGCACTGCTCCTGTCCCATGAAACCTTGTCTGCCAGCTCCTCAGGAGGCTTTGCACTGCTCCTGTCCCATGAAACCTTGTCTGCCAGCTCCTCAGGAGGCTTTGCACTGCTCCTGTCCCATGAAACCTTGTCTGCCAGCTCCTCAGGAGGCTTTGCACTGCTCCTGTCCCATGAAACCTTGTCTGCCAGCTCCTCAGGAGGCTTTGCACTGCTCCTGTCCCATGAAGCCTCCCAGGTGGGAGGAAGACACATGAACAGTGTTTTGCTTTGGGACGGACTGGAGCATTGCAGCCTTCACTTGTAGCATGAAGAGGGGGTAGAAAAGGGCAGGCAGACCCTGTAGCATTGTGCATTATCCTTTACAGAAGGGGTAAACCCAAAAACATGCAGATTCTGAATGCCTAACGTAGGGAAAGAGGTGAGGAACTCAAACTGTGAGCGAAGGTGCTCTGCTCCAGGCTTGCTGGAGAGCTGATGAGTGGTAATACATGATCAAAGACTAATTGCCTTCAAATAAGAGGAAAACCAGCTCGAGGCCAGCTGACAGGAAACCTGCCGGCTCTGTCTGATGCATATTCACAAGCACATCAGCAACAGAGAGAGTCAGCACATAAAGTCAAGCCTTTTGAGCAGTGTTCATTCACCTGAAAGCCAAACTAAGGCTGGATTCAAGTGCTTTTTGGGTGAGTGCTGGTTCAAAAAAAAAAAAAAATTTTCTGTCACTGTAGCTGACCTTGGAGAATTTTATTAGTTAGTTAAGATGCCAAATGCAAAGGACAGAACTGAAGCCATAGTGTCAGTTAAAGTTTAGCTACTCTATTAATTAAGTATGGCTTACATCCTAAGCTGCTGGTATTCCGTATGGCTATAAGTGTATTACCATTCATTTTACTGGAGAATGCAAATAACATCACTGTAATACTGATGGATGGCTTAGGGTGTAACAGGATGGTGGGAAAGCTGGTAATTTTATAAAAGTTTATAAATTTTTTTTGTGTGGATGACCCAATATGCTGGATTTCTGCTATGCTTTCCAGGACACAGGATGAACAGGGACTATTTATTGTGTCAGCTGCAATGAAAATAAAATAGAGATTTATCTCAGGAGTGATGAGAAGGGGAAGCAGTTTTCATGTATCTGATGTTGTGAAGCTCATCAGAAATGCTTCACTTTTAGGACTGTTTCAACAATGAAATGACAGGTTTTTTAAATCCTCCCACATGATGCAATCATATAATAGTATCACTAATTATTGTACTACAGCATTATTTACTCCCAAGCACTTCTTTCTTATTGCTGGTTTAAAGTATATGTGTATTTATGTGTTCATATCTATCAATCTTCTTTCTAAACCAAAACTCTCTGCTTTCTGTCTGCAAGCAGCATCACCCTGTTTTCATCTGACCTCAGGTGCTGAGGAAGGCTGTGATGTAACCACTTGGTCAACCTGACTGCCAGGAACATCATCTACAACAGAAGGAAAGCCATGTGGGCATGGCTGTGACCCTGGCCCTGCAAAGGACCCTTTCCCTCTTGTTCTCCACTAATCTTGATCTTGAAGCCAAAGGGGAATGCTTCACAGCAGGCCCTTCTAAAGAGCAAGGGAATGTTTCATGCCAGTCCCTACTGAAGAACTTTCTGGAGAGCCAAGTTTCTTCCTTCTTCTTCTTCTCACCTGCCAGCAAGGAACAGCTGAGGTCAGTTCTGCTGCTGAGGGCATCTTTTGAAGGAAAAGGGCTGCCAGCCCAGAGCTAGTAGGCATAAAGTATTCCAGTTCCCATTGCATCAAACAACATCCTTTTTTATGAGCAGAAAGTATGCAAGCCATAAAATATATGGATGTTTCTTTAGTCTGTAAAATGTGTCTTTGGATCTGCCCTGGGAGCAGCAGTTTATTTGTGTGGGTGGGGCTGAGGAAATGCATTTGATGTTCCTTGCACAATCCCCTGAGATTGTGACTGAGGGATCGCTCTGCCCCTGCTGCTCCCAGTGCACTGAGCCCTGCTCTGGAGGTTAATGTGCCAACCCCAAAACCTGGTCTGCTGATACAAGTTACTGCCTGGTTGCACTTGCTCTAGCCACTCTCTTGCTTCCTGTGGTGCCTGTGAGCTCAAAAGGAGAACAGGGGTTTTTTTCTGTCACCTGCTGGGACCTGGTGCTACCTTGCTGTCCCTGCTCAGAGCCTGCAGAGCACTGGCTGCCACAGGACAAATCCACACCAGGGGCAAGCCAGAAAAGGGGGGAAATTACCCTGTGAGACTTCCAAGTTCCATTAGCTAATAGGGGTGTCAGAGCTCTTTGCTCTAACTTACCTTGGGATGTGCAGTAACAGGGAATACAGCCCTGTAATGCCCAGATGAATGCTTTCTTTGCCAGCCCAAGCATTAATGTCACCGTGGTTCTGTTTCCACAGAGGATGGGTGGCCATCGATGTAACATGCTCTGTGGTTGTTGGGCTTTCAGCCTGGCCTGTCATGGAGAATTCCAGAGTTAGCCAGTCCATCATTTCACCTCTCATGAGACATCTTTTCTGAGGTGCAGAGGTTCACAGAACAGAGAAATAAAGTATTTATTTGCATATCATTCTTTTTGATACATTACCATGGAAACAAGTAATGAAAACAAAAACAAAAACAACCAAACCACTCTCAAGCAGGTGCTTTTGGTTTGAAACACTGTCTTTTCAGCTCTGCTCCTGTTGGGGATTGGATTCTCTTTCTGCATCTGCCACTAGATGGTATTGCTTTAGCAGGCACCTTCCTGCCTCTTCTGCACCCTTGAGACACCCAGAGAAGCGGGAGCTGCTTGTGTTTTTTAATATTTTTCAAGCATCTCCTGGCAAATGTTGGGGACAAAGTCTTAGAATAGCAGATATTTAGTCCCACAGTTGGCAGCTTCTTGTGTTTGCAGCACTGTTTCTGCTTAAGGGCAAAGTTTTATGTTTGCTCAGTAATCAAGAAGGTAGGATAGGTCTGTGGTCTGCCTGACATTTCAGAATACCTGATGTATAAAATTTGAAGCAAACAGACAAAACTTTGTATACTGTTAACTTCTGGTTAATACAAAAATGCAAATAAAAGGCTTCTTTTTCTTTCACATTTGCAGAATTTTTCTAACGGTTTCGTATTTCCTTTATGTGCTCACAAAAGAAAAGCAGCTAATATGCAGGAAGTCATTCAGCAAAATTGTTATTAGCCTAGGAGATAAAAAACATCAGTGTGATGAGATATGAAGTAACTTTATATAAAAAGTTAATGACTTGGACTGTTCAGCCTTAAATGATTTGCCACTTTCTAATCCTTGATATGCATCTTTATGGTAGGTTTATATGGTGTGAGACTTATTCCACTTTTATATTTCCTTGTTTTGTCTCTCTGTTATTAAACTGTCTTATGTCATTGCTTTCCCTACTGAGGAAACAATCAAGAAAGTCAAACCAAAAGTGGAAAGAACATCCTGTAGTGATTAAATGTCCTCCATACCCACATTCATAATTTTTCAGTGATCCAATTTCTATCTTAACTCTAACTTGATTTTTTAAACTGTTTTTAATTGCTTTACAAACACTCTCCATATCCCTCAAGGAGGGCACCTGTGAGCAGCAGCACTGTTCCAAGCCGGCAGTGAGCCTGCTCAGGGGACTTTTCCCTGTAGAGACGATGACTTTGCCCAAGCCCAGCTGAAGCTGCTGTTGTGCTCCAGGTCCCAGGCTGCTCTCTGCCCCCACATCTCTCTGGCGTCCATTGCTCCATCCCTCTGTCCCTTCATCCCTCAGTCCTTCTGTTCTCTCCTTCCCTTTGTCCCTCCATCTTTCTGTCCCTTCATCCCTGTGTCCCTCTGTCCCTTCATCTCTGCATCCTTCCATTTTTGGTCCCTTCATCCCTCATTCCCTTCATCCCTCAGTCGCTCCGTTTCTCCCTCCACTCCTCAGTCTCTCCCTCCCTCCATCCCCCAGTCTCTCTGTTTCTCCTTCCCTCCATTCCTCAGTCTCTCTGTCTCTCCTCTCTGTTCCTGAGTATCCCCTTCTCTCCATCCCTCTCTCTCTCCCTCCCTCCCTCCGTTTCCCTTCCCTCCATCCTTCAGTCTCTCCACCCCTCAGTCTCTCCTTCCCTCCCTCCCTCCCTCCCTCCTTCCCTCAGTCTCTCCCTCAGCCTCTCCCTCCCTCCCTCAGTCCCTCAGTCCCTCATTCTCTCCCTCCCTCAGTCCCTCATTCTCTCCCTCCGTTCCCGTCCCTCAGCCCGGCGGGGCGGGCTCCCTGCAGTACTCACCGCCCACCGCTAGGCCGCGCCAGCCCCGGGGTCGCTATGGCGACGGCGGCGCCGCTCCCCGCGCATGCGCGGCCCTTGAGGCGGCTTCCGGCGGGCCCGAGGCGGCGGGGCGGCGATGGAGCGGTGCGGGCCGGGGCCCGTCAGTGCCGTGCCGGTGGCCGAGTTCAGGCCGTGAGTCCCGGGACGGGCGGGCAGGCAGGCAGGAGGAGGGCCCGGCGGTGGGGTGCGGGGAACGCCGCGGGCAATGCGCCTGGCACCGTCAGCTGGCGATGCGGCTGCAGGCACGGGGCACCGGGGGGAGAGCGGGAGGGGAGCGGCAGCTCGGGCCTCAGGAGGAACCGGAGCGGGTGGAGGAGGAGGAGACCCCCGGTTTGCCGTACAACCCTGGGCCACCCCGAATATCCCGAGCGTGGAGGCTGCCGGCCGTCGGGGAAACGTGCCGAGCTAGGCTGAGCTTATACACGAATGTTTGTTTTTGCTGCGTAGGGAAGCGGTGAGAGTATGTCAGTGTAAGAAAAGTATTTGTCAGCAGTGGAGTTTTTAACTTTGGTAATAAGCTGGAGGTCATCTTACTCTCCTGTGGGTAAGTGTTGATAGAAATGGTTTCTAAGTTCCGCAGGGAAATTTTGAATGCAGTTACGTCCTCCACCCTGACAGTCCTTCAGGCAAAGTAAAGGAAAAGAATTCGGATGCTTTTCTTTTTTTTAAGCTACCTAATATGCTGCCTAAATGTATGGCAGCCAGAAGTGCTGTTGGCTGCAGTGTAGAAGCTGTGCAAGGCCGCACATAAATGTCAGAAGATGAGTTCAGTTTTTTCCCCCATTTCCACTTTTTTTTTTTTTCCCAAAGAAAAACACAAATCCTTGTGTTTCAACGCCCTAAGGACTCAACGTCTTTGAATCAGGCAACCTTTAAAAGTCAGAAGGGTATTGCCTGGCTTACGTGTTCACTTCAGCATAAAATAATGTTTTATTATTTATAATGTTTTTATCCAGAAGCAGGCTGGATGTGGTGTTTTGTAAACACAGCACCTGTTCCAGCAGGTCAAGTTCAGGGAGAGCTTGTGCATAAACCTTCAGAAGTCCTCTCTTGTTAAAGGTCTTTCAGGTTTAGGTCTGTGAAGGCAAAGTTTTGGTGTAGTGGCTCTGTGTTCTGAGTGTTACTGCACTTATTCCAGATTTCTTACTTAAAAAGTGAGAAATCATTTTTAAATAGAGGAAGAAGGCCTCATAAAAAGGAACTTGGGCTAGTAAGCTGTTAAATTTATTTGCTGTACTTCCCTTTATATCCCAGCCTGTAGGATTTGTCATTTTCCTGGACTTGTAGTTACTTTAAAAAAAAAAAAAAGGAACTTGCAAGTTTTAATGCAGAATACAGTCATATGACATGTGCATGTGTAACTAATACTAGATATTTAATAATTATGCAGTAATGCACTGATAAACATATTAACCCCCCCTGTGTTATTATGCTTGCAGAAGAGTAACAGGGAAAAGTCTAAAGATTGTTTTTAATTTTGCTTGAGAGCTTAGACTCACAAGCAGAATTAAAAACATTCCATTGTTCTGAATACTCTCGTTTTTACTGCAGCCAGCAAATGCCTACTTCAAATCTTTATTGCTTCCAAACAATACAGTTTGGGAGCTCTTGAAAAAGCAATCAGCTTCTGTTTGGAACAAGTTCTTGTCCTGTTTCAGGCATTTATATTGTGACTTTCTTTTGTGTGTAACTTCTCTTATTTATTTCAGAAATGAGGGTTCATTAACATCAACTTTAAGAACGCTTCTGTTCTTCACAGCTCTAATGATTACATTACCTGTTGGGCTATATTTTTCATCAAAGGCTTATGTATTTGAAGGTAATTTTGTTTCTGCCAATTAGCATTACTATTACAAAAACAGAGGAAAAGCACAATCCTCTAATAAGCATCTTTGTTCTTCCTATTTTGGGTATTTGTTTCTGTATGTAGACAAAAGGTCCTGTAATGTCTAATTAGAACAGAAAATTATATAAATTGTCAATGTATCCTTCCCTGCATTGTGGTCTGCAATCCAAAATTTGCTGTTTATTATACAATGGTTTATATTGTATAGAGATGCATTGTACCCCTTACCTAAAGGGTACTTAACATCACCCCTGCAGCAGACTTTTGTCAGAATAATGTTGTTTATGAGGTTTCTATTTTGCTTTTTGAAACATATGTGCATTTAAACAAGTTATATGTCATTTCAGATATTGAATGTGGTTGCTTGTGGAACTTCCTTTTAATTAACAGGAAAAAAAAAAAGTGGGGGAGAGAGATTATGACTGTTTGTTTGAGCAAGCAGGCATGTTGTAGTCCTGATTGTGCAAGGTTTTAATACTTATCTCCTGCAGTTTTAGGAAGTTATCTCCTTCAGAAGTGGGGAGGAGGAAGGGAGAAAGCAGCTGCTTTTAAGAGCAGTTTATGAGTGTATAACTGAGTTGTCCTGAGATGATTCTCCTTTGGTGTGTGCTGCTGTATGTAGTACATGGAAGGCTCAAAGCTTGTTAAGTAACTTTCAAGATCCTTTCTAGCTTTTTTTTTTTTTTAATATGAGGTGTAGCAAGCTGAGCTTTAACTTTGCTGTCTCAGTTAATGACAAGGTCTGTTGGCACTAAAAGGATTGTCTTTGCAGGGGGATGGTTTGGGAGTGCTGTAATGTGTAGGTTTTGTTTGCTTTTGGGGAGACTTTCTTGGGTTTTTAAAATTAATTAAGGGAAGCAATATTTTGGTTTGGTCTGCTAATATTTGAAGGCTTTTTTTTATATGAGATGCATTCATGTATCATAGCTGGTGGGGCATTATTGTTTTTCAGTCTAAATACAGAAGGTAGTAGTCTTCTAAATGTAATTGTTCTTCTACTGTTTTCTCCTGTTTTAGTGGCAAATTATTACAGACTTCTCCCCCTTCTTCCTCCCACCTCCCTTCCCCATTTTATTGCCCCACAAAGAGAGTTACATTTAGGAAAAAAGGATGTTGAGGTTTGTTTGGTGCTGGAAGGTACTAACAGAAAAAGTGAACGTTGTAGACCTCTAAGCTGTTGACATCAAATCTGGGGTATTTTATTCGAAATATTGAATACTGCAGTGTTGCTTTGTTCCAGAAACAGTTTCAAAATTTCTTCCCTGCGAATCGTTGCGAGCTCAGGCTTTTGATACAGCAGTAAATGCAACTTTGGTCTTTAGGGAGAACTGTGACTTTTGCCATGGCAGAGCTCCTTGCTCCTAACTAACATGCTTCCCTTTCTTTGTTTCCTCAGGTTCCTTGGGAATGTCTGACAGGGACAGCTATTTTTATGCTGCCATAGTCGCTGTGGTCACTGTGCACGTGGTGCTTGCTCTCTTTGTTTATGTGGCCTGGAGCGAGGGCTCGCGGCAGTGGCGAGAAGGCAAACAGGACTGAGGTGAAGATCGGCGCTCTCTGATGGCCACAGACTGTAAAGCAGATTTTTTTTTGTTGTTGTTGTGAGCTGAAGGAAAAGCATTCTTCCAAACGTGTAATACACATGCACAAAGAGGAGGCTGATGCCTCGGTTGTGGTTAAAATAAGAGTTGTGCTCACCTTGGCTGTGTACTGGTGTTTTCTGTAACGGTGATGGGAGTTGTTCTTTAGCCAGCTTCTACTGTGTTGAGCTGAGGAGGCCTTCACTTGCAATTAAACTGGAATAATTACATACTTTTGAAAACCCCTGTAGCTACTTTGGCCATGCCTAGTATTTTTCTGGCTTGCTCTGAAAATAATGTTTTGTTGGTGTGAAGCAAGCACTACATTTTCAAGGAATTAAATTGCTGCTTAAAAAAACTACATTACTTACCATCCAGCTACAGTGCAAAAGATGGAATTCTACTTTGCTGTGAATAGTTTCCTGATTTCTGTGTGTTGTGGTTTAACCCCAGCCAGCAACTGAGCTCCATGCAGCTGCTCACTCACTGTGACCCCTCAGTGGGATGAGGGAGGGAATCAGAAAAGCAAAGGGAGAAAACTCAGGGGCAGGATAAAAACAGTTTAATAGGTAAAGCAAAAGCTGCACACATAAGTCTGTTTGTTTTCAGTACAAATTCAAACCAAAGCTGCACACATAAGTATATTGGTTTTCAGTGCAAATTCAAACTATAGCCCCATGGTAGCTGTTATGAAGAAAACTACCTCTATCCCAGCCCAAACCAACACAGTGGGATAGGTGTAATTAATCTATTTCTGTGTTTAGAAGTAATTTCAAAACCAGAATTGTTTAGAAACTCAGGTGATGTCTTTCTAATGTGGTATACAATTTTTTTCCTATTATATTTTTTATTGCAGTGTAAAATTCAATCTTTAATTTCTTTTTGGGAGGACTGTGATATGACACATTGCTCAGCTTTCTCCTCTTCTACACTTTATCCTGATAATGCAAAGGAAAAGGCACAGCATATTTTTTTGTATGTCTTTAGACAGGTATGTATCTCCTTGACATTTGCTACAGTTGGATTTCCTATGGTAAAGCAGTGTCAGTAACAGTCATAAACTGCTGGGGGAAGGAGCAAGAGAAAAGCTGGAGTTGTCTGCAAATGGTGTGCTTTATGAAGCAGAGGAGACAAAAATGACCACATGGAATATTGGCTTCTCTTTATAACTACTTACTTGTACACTGTGAAATGATACAATATGTTGATTGTTTTCTTTTTTCCTTGGTTGTGTGTAGTCAAGCCTTAGTGAGATTTTTGTGTTGTAAGATACCATGAATTTCATTCCACTCTTCTGCTGTTGTTAGCAAGCTTTTTAATCTCTGGCTAAAACATTTTTCCCAAAGTTCCAGCGAGGCAAACTTTCTTAACCCTGATGATGGCTGTTAAGCTGTTGTGCTTGAGGTCATTCTGTTAATTTGATTTTTCCAGTTTATTGTATCAGTTTATCCTTTCTTGGAAGCTTTTTGCTTAATACAGGGCTTGGCATGGTTTTGGTGCTGCATGTGTCTGTGGTAAAACTTACATATAAATGAGGCAAAAAATTGGTTATCTGTGCCCAATGGCTTGAGAATTCCTCATTCCTGTCTTGTCCACCCCAGTCCCAGGTGTGCACAAGCATATGCACCATGGCACACTAATGCAGATCAGTTTTTACCCTTGGTTCCTGCTGTGTTACCTTTTCTCATCCAGAGCCCCCTTGTCAGGCTGCTGCTGGCAAAGTGGAGAATCTTCTCAGAGTACTTGAAGTGCAAAGTTTGTTTGTACATGGGCACATTGGCTTCCTGTTCTCCAGTGAATGAAGTGTACTTTGTGGAACAAATCCTGCCTTTTAATAAAGACCTACCCCACAGTACAAGATGCAGTAAACAACGTCTGCTGAACACTTTTTGAATAATGTCTTTAATATTCCACCTTGTAGAGTACAGCTCAAAGCAAATGTATAGCCCTGCTCAATAGCTTAGCTTTTTTTTTTAAATTTATTCACAGTGGAGAATAAATTCAGAGTTACACTTACGAAATAAAGAAGTTGAAGTTTATTTGGTACTAGAAGACAGTGGCAGAAAAAAGGAATATTACAGAAGTCTAAGATGCTGGCTCCAAGGGAAACACACCGGTATGTTCTATTAGCTGGGCCCTGTGCTACATCTGTTTTATTTTTCATGTAGCAGAATCCCTAGACACAAAGTTAATTTCCTAGGAATAACAGGAAAATAACTCCTTATTATCACCGTTGAGTTAAAAAAATCTGACAAGTTTGGTATCTGCTGTACATGCAGGCACTGTAATGTCTCAGCAGTTGGGTGTAACGAGCTGAGCATTAATCCATCCATTGGAAGATCTTTGAAGGTAATGCTTTGATCCACAGCAGCATTCACAGTGAGAAAAGAGGCACAGCCAGAGCCAGGTGCTGGTTTGATGTGTCTGTGCTGCTGAGTGGGGACAATCCCTCAGGGAAAGGGTGCAGTGAAAACAGCCTTGAAGGGTTGTCCCCCTGCAAGGCCAGGGAGGTGCAGGGGCAGCATCCTCTTCCCTCCCTCGGTGCCAGCAGCTGGGAGCCACACTGGAGCAGTATGAAAACTAGAGGGCAGGCTGGGCTACCTGATCACTCTGATGGGCCAGGGGAAGGCGTGGTGCTCGCTGAGAAATTCTGTTCTCACCTAGTGCATTGGTGAACAGTGAAAGGTGTGATGTTGCTGCAGTTTTGTGGGGTTTAGCCTGCTGTGACTGCTGTAGTTGAACTCTGCTTAGGCTTCTGACAGCCCTCACAGCTGGAGGGTGTGCTGAGAGCATCAGGCAGAGGCAGGGTTGGTTCCAGTTCAAGTGAGAGATGGGAAAGCAAAGAGCCCTTAAATAGCCAACTGGGCCTCACATGTATTATAAAATACCATATTTGGGGTATGACAAGTGTAGGTAGGGTGCAGCCCATGGGGCAAGAGGAGAAGGGTCTTGTGAAGCAAAGGAGTGACTTGGGGAGGGCTGGAATGAGCTAGCATGGCTTGATACATGAGGCATTGTAGGTTTTGTTTGGAGGTGTTTATTCTGTTTTTCAAGGGATTATGCAGAACCACTGGTCTGAAATATTGAATGTAAATAACACAAAATAGTAAGGTAATTCCATTTTAAACTTCCAACTAAAGTTGTTCATAGGCTGACAGCTTTGCTGTGTGAGATCTGGGACACATTTATTCACTTTATCTTGTACAAAGCAGCATTGTTACTGGCACTGAGTCATGTCATAGGGCATGGTTAAACCCTTGGAGTGTAAATATTTCTTTAAAAATACCAAAGAGCAACTGCCACTCTAATGTTTCATTAGCTCCAATCAACTGTTAGTTTAAGAGTAATACAGAAGCTGCTTGTTTGGAGGTGACAGAGAGCAGAGTTTGTTGTGTCCCTGCAAGAGGAGGCCCTCAGGTGAATGAATGGGGCTTGCAGGAGGAAATTGCTGTGTGATTCAGGGTCCCCAGAGTCATTCCCTTATCTGAAGGTACACCAGTGTCTGAATTTCTGAGCTGCTGGCGTTAGGAGAAACACGGTGTTGTGTAACAATGCTGAGCTGTACTTGTAAGACAGGAACTGGAGGTAAACTCTTGGGACTTGAGCTCTGTTTGAACCTAAGGCAGTAAGACAAGGGATGGAGAAAATGCATGTGGATTCCTGTAGGAAGCAGCTTTTTTGGGTGCTGGTCTCTTAGTTCTGAGACCACGAGACAGAACCAACCGAGGTCCTGTTTCAAAAGGCAGAGATACAGACTGGGAAGCTTTGTGGGGAAGGATGCCCAGGTAAAGATCTAGGAAAGCTGAGTAGTTAATTTGGTGACTGGCTGGCTGAATGCCTGGGACAGAGATTTTTTAGTGCTGGCTTGCTGTCATGCTTCACAACCCTTTTGTCCTACCAGCTTTGGATGGGATGTTCTTGCTGAGGTGATTCCCCCGTGTGGCCAGTGTTTGGAGGGGTGATCAAGTGCTTACCTACAGCTGTGCTCTTAGAACTGTACAAACTGCTCACAGGCCTGCCAAAAAAGCTGATGCTGCTTTTAGTTGGCACATGAGGCACTGTGGTTTAATAGTTTTAGTGGAAATGGCCCAGGGCATAGGCACAGGGGATATGTTATTAATTAAAACTGTTCATAATTGAAGAATGATTTAGGGGTCAGAGTAACAGCAGTCAGAGATTAAGAACAAACACTGCTGTGGGTCAAATGTAGTTTTATTGTAGCACATTACAGAACATGTAAGTACACTGAGTAGCATTGGCAGTGGGATCCAGGCTACTTTCATTTCTCCAGCCCTAAAAAAACCCAACATTGAGCCTTTTGGTAAGGAAATCTTAGAGAACCAACCCCCCCCTCAGGAATAAGTGATGGATGCAGCTCTTCAAGATGCCTGCCCATGCCAAAATGCTGTGTTTGCTTTATGTCAAGCTTCTGCAAGGGATTAATTTGGAAGGAGAGCTGAATGGCTTGTGAACTTCCTACCTCAGGTCAGCTGTGCTCTAACTGCATGGTCCAAATTGCTGTTGGATGGGATAAATGATTTTTGTGTGCTTTTTATGGACTTTGTTCAAAAAGTGAACAGGTAATTCATCTCAGCAGGTAATTCTGCAGAGCACCAGAACTAATTTGCTAGAGTGCTATTCAGTTACAGATGAAGCAATGGAGTAATGTGTCTGATTACATAAGCATGAGTTCAGTTGATCATATCCGTGTGTGGATAGAATACATGAACTGATTGAGTAAAAGCAGACAAGAGTAATTTATTTTGTGTTGTCTCCTTGAATTCTGACAAGACATTTTTCCTGCAGTTCCAACTCGGCAGTTTGCTCACCACAGAGATTCCTGTACACACTGATAGACCAGGAAGAGGAATTGGTGTGTTTGTAGAAGCCAGTGGGCTCCAGATTCCTGTGAAAAGCAGGTGAGGCTTTGCATCATAAGTGAAGTCCTCTTGCCTGCAATCCTGGCTTTTGGAGAATTAACAGGGACTGGTCCTGAATGAAAATGAGGTATTGGAGGTAACTGTGCCAGGACTGCTGTGGTTTGGATGGGTAAGAAGACTTATCCATCAGTAACAGGATGTCAACTGACTCTTTTTTCTCATTTGCATTCCTAGCACTGGGAAATCAGTATAAAGCCATAATTTACTCTTAACAGGCTTTGAAAAACACAATCTGTCTGTAATATTTCCTCAGGAAAAAATACTGCTTTAAACTAGGCTTTTGAGACTTGGTACAAATTTAATCTGCCTTAGCCAAAAAAAAGAGCTTTTGGATAAAACTGGTGTTGTTGTTGATTGATTTTCCTCTCCAGAATACACTGCATATTCCTTTTTGCTAAAAACAAAGGTGAATATCACAGAATACTATATGTGGCAGCATTGTACAGTATCCAGATACCACTTGCCTTGCATGTGCTGCCTGCTCTTCTTGCAGCTATTTCCAAAGAACAAGGCAGGATCCAGCTGCACTCAGTTTTTATGAGCTGACAGGGAGAGCTGGTCTCTGTCCCAAAGAAATCACCATACAGCAAGATCAGTCTGGCTAAAGGGATATTGCCAACAAACACAGAAACTTCCAGGTGGAAGTAGAGAGGTGTTTAGTGCAGTTAGCACAGGATAACTCCTGGAGTCATTGGATCTGGCCTTGGAGTTTCAGCACATCTACCCTGAGAGAGGTAAAGAGATTCCCTTTGCTGCCTGTGGCAGATCACAGGGTCAGAACTGGAGGGCAGGTGGGGAAGGGACTGGAACTTGAATTTTTTACCCACTGCTCTGCCAGCAATATCTGTTATTCACCAGCACCCGTCCACAGGGATTTTCTAGGGATTTTTTTCTGGTGACAACTTGAATCAGTGGATACTTGGACTTTTACCTGATTTTGCATAGCTTGACTCCTTCTTCACAGTCTGCAGACATTGTAGCCCATGCTTTCCTTTCTTGTGAGTTCTGAATATTCCATTAAACCCCTGTTTCAGCACTTTTTTGCCATTGTTCAGCTGCCTTCAGACTTTCTGGGCTTCTTTCAGGTATAGCTTTTCTCTGCATCATCATTTCCTTCCACGTCTTAAAAACTTAAAGTAATCAAAAAGGCTCCTTGAAATTTGTACAGCCCTGGAGGATGGTGCTGCACTTGAAGGTTTCCATTCCATTATCTTTTCCATGGTGTTAGGGCTGGGCTTTTGTCCTGCTTCACACTTGAAGAGAGAGCACATCCCTTCGTGTGGCCACAGGGTTCAACTGGCAATGAGTTCAGTGGTCAGGATGCAGAACATGCACATGGTACTGCCCAGGGTAAGGCTTGGCATGAGACAGGAAAAATACAGCAGTGAGCAAATGATAAAGGAATTAAACTAATATACAGTCCCTGTTTTATCCTGTATGCCTGGGGGTATGTGCATGTCTTAGTCTTAGCTCTAAGCAGTGCATTGTTTGGGAAAGTACATTCAAGCATGACTAATCTGCATTTGTCTCCCTCTCCCAAAACATTGTTTCATTTGAGATGTTTTATTTCTCCGTATTTAAAGAATATTCTTTCATAATGCAAAAGCTATTTTTCATTTTTCTAGAACAATTGGTTGAAGTGTTTCTATTAAGCTTTCTATTATTTAAGCACTTCTATCTGCAGTACACAATAGAAACAAATGAATTGATTTTTTTTGAGACAAGCTTGGTTTTTATCCTACAGAAACAATGACTCATGAGATTTATCCAACCCTCATCTGTATTCCTCCCCCAGCTAATAAGTTAAATGTGAATTTTGTGTTTGTATTAAAAGACAGCCTGTGTGTACCTCACCAGGGAGCTTGTTTGAACATGGAGTTCACAAGAGGAAAATTCCTTGCTGCAGTAAAACTGCTTCATTGGGCATTAAGGAGCTTGGCAAAGTTTGCTCCTCAAGTGAAGAAAACAGCATTAGATTTTATTCATTGCTCACACTTACAGTGATCCTAGTCTGGTGTGCACTTCATCATGATGCCAGAAGGTTTGTGGTTCCAATAAATAGAGACTGCAGAGGGCAGAAACCTGTGATGCTTTGTCTTTGGTCCTGTTTGGACACTGCTCACAAAACACTGCCTTGCAGATGTTGTGATAACCGGTACTTAACTAAGAAAAGACTCATGAGATTGATTTCCTAGAAACAATAAAAACTTCACACGTAATTATCTGCTCACTTCACCTTTCCCTAGGGTGGAGGGATGGCCTGTATTTGCAGAGGCTGCACGATAGACATGTCTATTCTCTTAGCCAGCCAGAGCTAAAAGTCTCTTTCTGTATAACTCTTAAGGCCAGACTATCTATGAATTCCTGTGAAAAAGGTTTTGAGATTTTGCAGCACTTCCGTTTTCCTGGAACTCTCCAGAGCAAGTGTGCTTCTGGGAATGGAGTTCTTGATAGGTGAACCTGCAGAAGTGCAAGTGACTCTGATCTGTACAGCAAAGGGTTAAGAGAACATACATCTGCAAAACTGAAAGGTGAAAGCAACCTAGACCATTAATTTCACATTTTCTTATGGAGAAGAACACTTTGAGCAGATACAGCATGTGGAAGGAAGAAGACAAACACCACCACTGGCAGAATTGGGAAGTTGAACCATGTGTTGAAGCTCAGGGATTGAAGGCTCCAGAGGATAATTCATACTCCTGCCTTCCAATTCAGTCAGAATTGTGGTTGCAAGTACAGTGAGCACCAGAAGCCTACATGAGAATTCTGCCAGAAATATGTTGGGCAGCTCTATGAATAGGCAAGGAATGTCTTTAGTTTAACAGGTAATATTTACTTTCTCCCATCCCATCTCCAGACAACTGCAAGAGAAAAATAATATGATTCAGTTTAGGCCAATAGGCCAAGAGAGATTTTTCCATTTCTCTGACAGTGGATTTCTGTTGGCAATGTGGTTTCATGGGCACTTCAGCACTAGGACTGACCTAAGTGCAAGTCAGGCAAGGTTTCCTTTTGAAGTGGATTTCTCTTGGCTGTTATTGACAGCTTTCCTTAATTTGATTTTCATGAGTGATGTGTTGATTTGACGTAGTCCTGTGCATGAGCTGAATGTAATATTCCAAATTTAAGACTGCAAGGTAAACAAATTCCCAATGCAAAAGGCAGTCTCAGAGACTTCCAAAGCCTTCTCGTGATAAAAGTAATTTCAAAGTAAAAATCTGTGTGCTGAAAAATATTTAATTTCACAGAGAAGTAATTTAAGCAGCATGTATTTTGCAGTTTGATGGTGTTCCATACAGCACAGTATTAGTTTCCTTGTTCATTTGTAGGTGTCTGCTTATTAAGTATGATCTTCTTTACAAAGTGTAGGGACTGTTTAAATGCTTTAGGGGAATTTATTTATTATGAGCTGATAATCCTTGTAACTTGTTACATTAAAATATAAATGGATTATATTCTGATGAGAAGCATGAAAGTGATTACTAAACTGTGGAAATAAATGTGCTAGAACCCTAAATAGTGTAATAATCCTCTAGGAGGAAATTGCACCTCATTCATTTGTAATGGTATTGTGATTGGCTTTGTTTTAGTTCAACTTTTGAGTCAGTGCTTCCATGAAATTCTCATGCCTTGCCTTCCAAAATGACATCAAAGACAAAAGGAGAAAAACAGTCTTGACAAAACCAGGTCACTACATCAGCAAGAGCAGAGTGGGCTGAGCAGCTCTGCTTCCTAAATCAAAGCCTTGCTGCAGGAGCACTGCCGTGCTCCGTTCGTGTGTCACAAGTGCCGTTCTCAGCGGTGAGGGGCCAAAAGCTGTCACAACTGCAGAAAAAAGGATGAAGGCTTTGGCCAAAGCCTGGTGCCTGTCTCCTCAGAGCGCTGCTCTGCTGAAAGGAGGATGTGGAGGTCCTCAAGATACCCCTTTTGGGGCATGTCCTGGTCCTAGCTGTACTTTGTAGCCAGGAAGATAAGCACAAGGAATAAGGGGGAGCAGGGAGTCCTTTGTGCCTACATCAAGCAAAAATCCCAGCAAGGGAACTGAGGTGTTCTGCCAAGCTCTGTCCTTCCAGAGGTCCTTTCATAGTCATGGCCAAACTCCCAGGTGTGGGAGAGACTAAGGGTCTTCTAAAGGATAAACACCTGGACTGTGAGGGAAATGTATTGGCCAGGAGCCTATCTCATCCTGCCTTCAGAGCAGGGAACTGTCAGGAAACCATCATCTTCCTCTCCTGCCTCAGCTCCTGTGTGTCCCCAGAAGAGCTGTCCATGAGGGACAGGGAGGGGGATTTGAATACACACACAGGGCCATGCCCAATTCTGAAATTGCCATTTGGTCAAAAATAACTCCATGTACAGTTTGGCTGTCTGCAGTGGTGGGATGGGACCTAGAGTACACTCAGGATCAGGGATCTCCTCCTGGATCCTGTGTGGCTGTATCCTTTTTCATAAAGGGCCAATATGGTGTCTATAGCCAAAACTTAACAAAATAATTACAGCTGGCAGGGCTTGGTAATTAGTGTCTAGTAGAACCTACTGTAACATACTGCTGCTTTTACACGTGTTTTGTGCAAAATGCTCGTTTGCTGCTGTCTGGTGGAGAGAGGGTGACAAATCCTACAGGAAGAAGGAAATGTACTTCCCATCTTTTGGGGTTTTAATTAAATTAACTGCAGTGGCAAAAATGGCAAAGTGCCAGGGCTTCTCCTGCGACTGAGCAAGCACTTTGCAGAGAGGGAACAGCAGGCTCATACAGGTGTCTGTGTTCAAGAACAGCACCTCTTCTCTAACAAGCCTCACTCTGTTGCTAATTTCCTTAATGAAGAAGAGACCTTCACCTGTGTCTGTGACCATGTGGGTGCAAGGGTTGGGTGTTGCCCTGTGAGTAGCAGTAACAGCACAGAGCCTCTGGCAGGTTTTGCTAAAGCCATCCAACAGCAAATGCAGCAAATGCTGATGGAAGCCACATGGCACAAGCTTTGCTCTTTCTGTGGAATACCTCAGAGAAGATTTAGCAGAAGCAGAGAGCTGTTCTGGGGCTTGGAATGTCACGCTGTGCAGAGTCTAATGGAGCTACTGCTGCTTGCTGAAACCTGGAGTCTGCTCCTGCACTTGAGATCCAGAGCTTCCCTGGCTGCACCTTGTTGGCAGAGACATCCCAGTTTCCAGGTAATGTCGCTCACAGAGGGGTTCAGATCAGCTGCCTCTCCCCACACCCTTCTGATCCTGCAGGGGCATGGAGAGGAGGCACCTGGGTTATGTGGGTCTGTGTCCCAGGGGAGGCTGTGATGGGACAGAGCAAATACTGAGCACAAGCTGGCATTTGTCCTGATCCAAAAGGTCATCCAGAGGAGGAAACTAGGGAAGGAGAAGAGAAACTTCCTTTTTTTTTTTAATATTAGGAAGACCTGCCTATCTTTTACTCCATGCAAAATAGATGACTTCTATCACCTGGGACTTCTCTGTGTAGGATTTTGAGCAGAGCAAGCTAATAATGACTGAGTCTCTTTGGGATTGAAAATGGAATTCTTGCTTCTTGGTGTAAATAGGAAGTGATAGTGTACCATGTAGGAGGTCTTTAAACTTCGAGATTTATTACATTTTGTAGGATTATAATGTTTTTAAAGCTTTTTGTTTCATCTTGAGCACTGACAGAGGCAAGCAGGTAACTGAAGGTACACACAGAGCATTTTAATGGGGCTTTTTTCCTGAATTCATCTGAAGCCAAGCCCCCTCTGACCACAGCCCCACCCTCTCATCTGCATTTCGTAAGGGTATTACCGCTGTAATTAATAGGACTTGTATAACAGTACCTAATTAAACTCTGATCATATAGTGTAAATTTAACTTGATTACCATTAGCCTCAGTGAACTCTGCAGGAGATTAATCCTGGTGATTCACTCAGCACACACAGCACCAGCAGCAGCTCTGCGGAGGACCAAAATATTAATGAGCAGCAATGCCCTGTGCCCCCAAACCCTGCAAGGTAAGTCTGGGCTCTGACAGCAGCACTGCTGTGGGGAGGGGTCTGGGATAGGATGGGAGTCTCCCCATTTTCAAATTGCTTAAAAGCCACTGGGATGGAAGCAGGCTGCTCCAGCACCGCTCCTAAAATCACTGAACAAGGAGTCTGTGAGAGGATTATGGCTTACATAAGAGTTTTATGTCTGTCCTAAAGCTGCAGCCCCTATGCATTTGTGTGCTGCCTAGGGTGTCTGCCAGTGATTCGTGGGCACCAGAATGTCCTGAGTGACTACCAGCCACGTTTTGTTCAGGATTATTGCAGGTACAGGACCTGGTCCCAGTCTGATGAAGGCTGATGAGATTTAGCCCGTGGGAAGAGAGCAGAGGCAATCATGTTGTATTTCTATATTTCTTTATATTAATTCCTGCATGTTAAAATGCTGTATACTTTGCTTCTGCGCGTTGTGCTGGGGAATTCTTGGCTAAAAAGAAACAAATAAGCCTTTGGTAAAATAATGGGGTTTGTTCTGTGTGTAGTCCTGAAGTACAGGGCACGGGGTTTGTCCTGTCTTTGGCTGAACACATTTGTTTGTTTGCTGCTAATAATAGTTTAATCAATGAGACTGATTCCTGCATATTCTCTGTCTGCCAGTAGCCCAGATGACAGCAAAAAAAAGGGTCTTTTGAACGTGTCACTTTTCCATTCTTTGTTGTTGTTGTTGCTTGATTAAAAGCAAGGAGAAAGTTTTACTCCTGTTTGCATGAATGGTCACATCAAACAGTACAGGAGAATCTAGGCCAAGCTGCTTTCAGTGGGCTGAGGAACATTATACCATTGCACCGCTTCCTCTCAGAGTAGCAACGCCTCTTAATAAACGTCCTTTTGAACTTCCTTTGAAACAGTTACCTTTGCTTCCCACAGGTAGCCAGCAGCCCACCTTGCCCCCCAGCTGGCCGTGGCAGGGCTGTTTTTAGGGGCTGTGTCCGTGTGGGATGGGAAGGAGAGGGCTGTGCGCGGGGTGCATCCTCGCTGCCTGCAGAAATGGTGCTGGTTATATAACGGGCTCGCTGGGAAACGAGGTGAAACTCTGTCAACTCCTCTGCAGGAGCTTTCAGAGGGTTTGGGGCTGCTGGCTGGCTGAAGGGTAGGTCAGGGATGTGTTCCTCAGGGGGGGCTGTGTGTTGGGGTGCACACGCAGGTGTCAGCGTGTGCAGTGCTGAGCAGGGGCTGCAGCGTTAATGACTGAGATGTCGGTGCGGGCAATGGTACCTCCAGCAAATACAGCCACTCAGCACCTCACCTCAAACAGATCATTTTAGGCAATTGCTACTTTGTGAAGCAGGTCTGTAACTTGTCTGTGCTGTTTGTCTGTTTTTGTCTAACGTGTCTCAAACACAATTAAAAATAAGCTGTGCTTAAGCCACAATGGCTTTCCTTTAATCGTGGTAATAATAATTTGTGAGAGAAGGCTGCACTCAGGCAGCAAAATGCTTTATATCAAATGATCCATGATGCTGATACTATTCAGAATGTAACTTGCTGGGGCTTTGCTGTTGCTCTTTGCACTTGCTATAGTTTCTTGCACTTGCAGACCTGTGCCAGTTTGCAGCACAGTTGCTGTGTTTGCTTGTCCGAGTGCAAATGTTCCTGTTGACTGATGAGTGCATGCTGGATGATTGTGTCCATGAGTGAGGATGTCCATGTGTGTTTTAAGACTGGGGCTGTAGGTCTGGATGTGCTTGCCACTGTCATGGAAGAGTTACTCATAAGCACTCTCGTGGAGCTACTGTCAAATGTGTGTCTCAGAGCAGAAAGTAATCTTGGTTTGCAGCAAGATGAACAAAAGGAATGCCTGAGCTTTTCAGGGTTATATTGTGGAAGCTGTGTTTGCACTCTGAGTACTGTAATGTGCTTCAGATACCTGAGAGCTGCTGGGGGAACTGGTTCCCTTACAGAGACAGAGGGGCTGTGCATCCACAGCACAGGCAGCCGTGAGCTCAAAAGATTCCAACAGCAAGAAATGGAGTCCAAATGAACCTAAATAAGCAAGGGATCTGAATAATTCGCAAAAAGAAATGCTTGTTTCTGAACAGTCAGATGTCTGAATCCAGAGCAGCCTCAGGCCATGGGACTGGCACTGTCAGGGTGAACATTGTCCTAAAATGAACTGTGCAACAGAAAAATCGGTTGGTATGAGATACAGGCTCGTATTCCCCTGGGACTGACAATCTCTTGTACTCAATTTTTAGACTCCTTTTTTGTTACCTCTAAAGGCACTTGATGTCACAATTCCTGTCACTTTGGCTTTTACGTTTGTTCCTTGCGCTGTTCAGCTGGCATAGCAGCCTGCCAGGGCCCACATCCTAGATCCTGTTTCATCTTTGTTCTCTTTCTCTGGCTGTGCTTGAGTCCAGTGGTCCCATAGATCTGGCTGGTCCCTGACTGGTTGTGTGGCCTTTGGGTGTAAACACAGGAGCTCAACCTGAGGGCAGTGTCTCACTCCAGATCCAAGGGAGCTGCACAAGGGCTGCTTGCCATGCTGGATCTCTGGGCTCATGGGTAGTCACATGTGTGGTGCCACTTCTTTTGCATCTCTCCATTTCTAAGGGTTCTGGTATGTAGCTCAAGTTTTGCAGGGAGCAGCTCCCCTATGTTTTGTACCCCCATAGAGGGGGGTACCCAGCAGGGGTGCTGCAGGGGCAGCCAGGGCTGTTGGCCATAGTGTCCAGGACTCAGACCCCAGAAGGGGAAATGAGCTGATGAAATCTCATCTTGGTGACAGATGTGGCATCTTTGCACCAGGGGAGGAGGCTTCTCTGTGCTGCAGAAACACCCTGTCACTTGGGAGGAGATCACTGGTTCCCCCAGCAGTGGGGTTAGGCCATCCAGCACTGCTCACATCAGTGAAGATAGGTGGATTGCCATAAGTGACCACAGGTAGAGAAATATCACAAAGCTGCATAGCTTTTCATACGTGATCACTGAGGTGCTGGTGGCTTGGTAACTTTTGCAGCCCCACAGCTGAGCCTGCAAGGTCCCAGCTGCTGCCTACAGATGGTAAGCCTTGCCCTGTGTATCAAGCAGACTTCTCTCTGCACACGCCTGTGTTTAATTACCATTATGAAATGGTAATAAAAAAATCTAAAATGCCATTACAGCGTGGTATGGGGCTGGGATTTGCAGTCTAACTGCAAGCCTCCTGTTGGTGAAACCACTCCAGGTTTATCTGAACTCCACCACTGGATAGTTGTCCTCTATGAGCTGCTCTCTGAGCAGACTGGTGTGGCTTGTTTTGTTTGTCACTGACTTGCCAGGACATTTTGGTGTCAGCCCCTCTCCTAATTCTTTCCTCTGGTGGAAATTCTGCCTGGTTAAAACTCCTACCAGCCAGATGCCTCAGCAAGAGCAGTGCTAGGCAGGCTTTGCCCAAGGAGTAACTTCCTCCTTGAAGGAGAGTTATTCTGTTGTAGACAGGGGTCATTAGGACTGCACTGACTCCCTGATGCTGGTCCCACCTTACCAATGTAAAGCCACTCAATGCACTTTGCAGTAAAATGACTCTAGGGTGCTTATAAACCTTTCAGGGTATTAAAATGGCCTTAACCCCTGTAGTGTTTCTTGTTTCAGCTTGGAGCTGGCCCAGAGCTGGGTTTGACTGGCAACTCAGGCACTGCTTGCAGTTTAAGTTCCTGGGGATGAGGTGATGGATCCCTGCCCTCTCCCAGTCCTGTCCCCCTGCTGCCTTTGGTGCAGGCTGAGCCCTCAGAGTTCAGCTCCAAGCTGCTGCCAGTGACCATCTCCACGTGCAAACCTCAGCAGCAGGATCAGAGTTTCTCAAATTGACAAGGAAAATAAAAGCTTTTATTCTGTGGGGAGGGGAGGAGGGGACAGGAATTATTTCAAACATTCTAATAAGCCCCTAAGGTAAATAACTAAATGTTCTTCCATTTCGGTGTAGCTCTTGGAAAATTTCCCAGGATGTCTTCAAAGGGCTCATTGTAGAATACTGGGATGTTCTTTTCCCACAGGTGTATGTTAAAACAAAAACATTTCACTTGGAATTATTGCAGAATTACCTGGTCTTGGGATTACTGTGAGGAGCTTTGGGAAATCACTCACCTGGGCTGCATTAGGTAGGAAGTGCAACAGAGAATTCCAAACTTGTTCTAACACTGTAACACAAACACCTGTACATAGGAAGCAGAGGTTTTTTTCTCTGTCTACCTGGAGGAGCAGTCTGGCCTTACCTGCTGCCACAGAGCACCTTGGGGAAAAGGAGCACTGATACTGATTCCTTGGGGAGCTAAGCCCCAAGGCAGACCAATGAATTGCATTGTTTTCATTGACTCAGGTAACCTTTTTATTAGATTACCATTCCCTTCACAGACTCAGAGACCAGAGTAATAAAGGTAATGAAGGATGAGTAATAAAGGCAACCACAGATGCTTATCTATCCTAGTCCCTCTGACATGCCAGTCTATTGAACCTGTTTGCTGTTTGGACCTCAATTAGAATTCAATTTTAGACCTCTGTAGGTGTGTGAATTGGGAACTCCCCTGCTCAAAGCCCTTCTTCAGCTGCATGGAAAATACTGTGCCAGGCTGTGTGGTTATTAATCAGCTGATTTTGTCAGAGAATGGAGCACCACGTCTGAGCTCTTGTGGCAGGCAGGCTAATGATATTGGACAGCAAGCAACTGTCACTTTTGCTAAATCTGTCATATTGCAAGTAATCTGCTTACAGCATGCAGTGAAGGTGGGCAGAAAGACAGGCTAATCTACCTTAGGGCTCTACCCAAAGTGAAATTTGGAGTCTGCTTTTCTCAAGAACACAGTTGTCCCTTGGAAACTGTTGTCTCAGAAGCACAGAGAAAGCTAAGAACCTGAACAAGCATCAGTTTAGCTGACTAAACTCCATCTGTGTGTCTGCTTCAGGTCTTTTAGACCCTCATTCCAGAGCAATGATAAAATAGGACTTCTGAGGAACAGAAGTGACATGGAATTTGTCAGAAAACATGTCCTTGCATATTGCTTTAAAATGCAGCACAGATTTGGAAGCAAATCTGAGGATTTTCTTATATAGAAAAGGGGAATGAGACCTGGTCAGCAGTACTGGGCTCTCAGCAAAGCTTCCATGGGTGGGAGCTGTGGAAGTAGCACACAAAGAGGCTCTTGGTTCTCTCTTCCTGTTTCCAGTGCAGCCAGATGCCAATTGCTAAGCCCGAGACCCCAGTGGGACCTCACCTGCAGCAGTGTGAGTGCAGCCCATGGGCTCTGGGATGGGTTTGGAGAGGCAGGAAGGAGCTGAGGGCACCCACTTCTGCTGACTCCTTCCTGCACCACCTCCCGCTGATGCTCAGCTCTAGATTGTTCTTCCCTGTTGCTGCAGGAGGCATGACTGTCTCTTCATGCTTCTGTGGCAGAAAAGCAGTGTGTTTCTCCAAGGTTTCTCTCTCTCTCTCTTTTTACAAGTGAAACTTCACCCGTGCACAAGGTGTTTTTCAGAATCAATCCCTCATTTTGGCCTCGTTTGGCCAAAGTGCGTAGCAGTTCCTTGAATATGAGTAGATAAATAATCATATTGATGGAGGTGCTGCTTAATATTAAACTAAGTCTGTTGCTGAATCAGGTCCTTGATCTTTGGCAACCTTTGTGCCACAAAAGTATTTATAAGTGCAAACATTAAATTGTAGATGCAGTTTCTTCAGATAACGCTGCAGCATATGGGGCACAGGGCTGAATTTTATGGGGCAATAAAGCTCAGTGCTGAACACTGGGAATTGTTTCCTCTTCACAGGCCTTTATATCTGCTTTCAACTACTGTTCCTCCATGGCATTCAGTAGCTTTTGAGAATATCTTCCTTCCCCTAAAACTGTCCTGTCACCTCTGCAGTGCCCCACAGGCAGAAGGTGTTTGCTGGTTTTATTGTCCTTCCTCTGGTTGCATGAGAAGTTCCACATGAGACTGGAGTATTAAGTATTGGAGTATTGGAGTATTGGCTGTATTAAGTAGATCATGCACAGGATTTGAAGGCTATCAATTAGAATATGCATTTTGCAATGATGGGGCTGTACAAAATATGCTTGCAGTGAGCTTCAGGAGATCCCCAACTTTGTGGCTCCCCACAAGGGGATCCACAGCAGTCAGAGGTAAAGTGCCTATATGACTTACAGCTTAAGTCATCACAGCTTGGGAAAACAAGACAGGAAAGTAGGTTTAAATGCTATCAGAAAAAAGAGATGGGAGATAAACTAAGTGGCTTATTAAAATCATTCAGGGCTCTAGGTCCAGTTTAGAACTCCTGGCTGTCATCCCACCAATGTTAACAATAATCACAAGCCTCCAAGGTACAGAGCTGAGGTCCCTCCACTTCCTGCAGGTGGCAGGGAGCATGTGAGACTCACTGATGGCTGTCATGGGCAATGGGTTGTGCCACCAAGGATGACAATTGTCTTGGGGTGACTGTATGGTACTGTGTTCCCCTGTTTGTTGGCTGAGGCAAGAAGTTTCCTGGGAATGCATACAGCTTCTCCAGTAATTTCTGTGGCTTCTTCTGAAGCTGTTCAGCTTAGCTTTGGTCTCAAACACTAGACCTTCACCAGGATCCTGGAGGAGGAGGCTGCAGAGATGCCACATTGCAGCTCTGGACTTGGGAGAAGCTGAGCAGGACTCTAAAATCCACCAGCTTTCTCTGCAGAGAGAAGGTTTTGATATCTGACATTATTCATTCATTTTCCCGTGCCTGCATGCATTCTGTGTGTTAAATAAACAGGTTTTTTCACTTTCCTCCAAGAAATTCCTTTTGTTTGGTGGGAGCAGGGAGTGCCCAAACCTGCCTTTTTTTAGAGGAGATGTTCATTTCAGGACGTTTTCTCCTGACTTATCTCAAACTGAGACAAATTCACAAGTAGCTGATTTAAGACTAAGGAAGGCAGTTCTGTCTTCTGCTTCCTGCAATCTCTGCTGCATTGGTGCAGTTGTGGCAAAGTAGTTGAAAGCTGATCTTTATAAAATGTCTCTCCAAGCATTAGCTTTCAACCATGCAAGCCTGATTTTTCACACAGAGGAGGCTGGGAGTGGCAAAAAGTGCCACTTTTCAAGGGAGAGATTTGCTTGAGCTGGTCATGAAACTGCACCCTGAGGGCTGCTGAATCAGGCTGCTTGTAAAAGTCAAGAGCATTTTGATGTACAAGATATTTATGTTCCCTCTTGAAGTGTTATAATGAGGATAGAGTGATAGCATCAGGGAAACGGGGTCACAGAGCAGAGCCCTGGGAAAGTGTGTGCCTGGCTCCTGTGGTGCTTACCTGAGGATGTGTTTTGGTTACTGACTGCTAAACATAGCAAAGCTGGAGCTGTGTTATCATTCTACTGAATGTCAAAAAGTTTGTTGTGTCTGACTGGGGAGCACGCCACTGTAGCCTTAACCAGATGTGATACAGGGGCTGTTGAAAAGCACAGCACTTTTATTTAATTTTACCTTCAGGAGGAAGTATCTGTTGAAATTAAGTTTTAGTTTCCCAAAGGTGAAGATGTTTCTAGCTGGAATGGTATCTATGAGTACTTTCTTTGAGGATAGAAAAATGTTTTCTGCTAGGGTTATACATTTGGTTTGGGTGTTCTCTGCTGTCTTCACCACCATAGAAATGGGGGAGGGATTTCAGATAATTTTAACAATTACTTAGGAGGTGATAGTGAGGGTTTTGAACACTCTTTAGATGCTTTGTTATCAGGCCTATGAGGGTGAGAATGCTGCACTGCCACTGGAGAGATCCAATGAGGCATTTATGCCTGAAAAGCACTCCCCAAATGAGCCCACCTACCAGACAGGGGCTGCACCTCGAAGGCATTGTTGGGGAACCCATGAAAAGTGCTGGAGAGCACCCCAAGCAAGTGATGTCCTGGAAACTGGACCCTTTCCAGGCATTTCAGTTTGGATGTCCTGAGCCACTTGCCAGAAGTTTAATAATATTTATCTCAAGTTCATCTGGCCGTGGGTTTTGGGGGTTTTTTGCAGAAATTTGTTTTAAATAGCATTTCCCCTGTCTAGATCTTTATCACTGTTAGAAGTGGGGCTCACCCTGCACCTGAGGTATTGCTGACTGTCACAGGCATGGCTGTTTTGACACGAGTCAGGATTGTTTTCCTGGAGGGTGGAAAGGTAGGCACTGCCCCACTGGCACATTATGGGGGACAGTTCTGCAGCCCAGCTTCATCTTGCTCACTGTAAGTTCTCACTGGGCTCTGCCAGGAGGTATTTCTGCAGTTCTGACAGTCTGTCATCCTCCATGCCAGGCTAAAGCTGTTAATTTTATTTGGGGTGGGTTTGTTTGGTTGATTTTGGGAAGGAGGTCTGGGGCAGGTTGGATCTTTTTGAGCTGGACACTGGGGTTAAGGCTTCTTCCTAAAGGTGCTAA
Organism: Phylloscopus trochilus trochilus; assembly: GCA_016584745.2. NCBI lineage: Eukaryota > Metazoa > Chordata > Aves > Passeriformes > Phylloscopidae > Phylloscopus > Phylloscopus trochilus. Next base: position 2,364,888 of record WQNJ02000046.1, on the reverse strand, counting down.
CCAAGGCAACTGAGCCATGTTAGAGATAACACAGGTATCATTTGCAGTCTTGCTTCTGGTGATGGGGTAACTACTGGAACACAAAACCTGTGATTGAATTTTTCAGTTGTGCAGCAGCACTTTGTTGAACAGGGATGAACCTAAGCATGAGTTTAGTTTCACTGCAGCACTTGCTGAATAGGGGTCTAAGTTAATAACATCAAGTCATAGCTGCTGCCAGAGCTGCCTTCAGCTATGTAGGAAATCCAAGGCTGTATTTCTCAAACACACAAGCCCATTGCACTGCAATGCCAAGAGGAAGAATTCACTCTGCACTCACCAAAGCTGAAATTTGGTGGTTGTGATGGGTCTGCTTTGCAGTGACAATGCACTGGGTGGCAGTGCTGTTGGAACAGAAGCTTCCTTTGGTGTTTGGAAACAGCTCTTGTATGAAAAGGAAAAAAAAGGCTATTAAGACATTCTTCTGTGAAATAGCTCCAGACAAAGCACTGAGCACACAGCAGTGTGTAGGAGAAGAAAAATGTGCATTAAGTCTTCTTTATCTTGCATGAGTAATCAAAACTTATGTAAATATGCCTTCTTATAAACTGTATTTATCTTAATCTTATAGAGGAAGCAATGGTAGTGCCTCTGTCTTTCAGATGTAGCTATAGAGTGTAGATAAGCAGCATTACCTGTCCATTATCCCTGTGGATCATGGAAGGAAAGAAACCAACTAAAAGCAATTCCCCATGACTGTTAACTGGAAACTTTAACAAAGTCCCAGACCCTCTAATCCAGGATGGTAATGCTATCAAGCCTGTATTTGAAAGACAAGTATGAGAGTGTGAATAACCTATCAGTTTAAGATGATCTTCCTTTTTATTTATTTTTTTTCCCACTGGTACATTCTGCATGTGCTTCAGCAGGGAGATGATGTGAAGGTTAAGAGGCTTTGCTAGTATAGTTGCAATTTTCTTGACATGTATCTGAACTGGCCAGTGAGGAAAGGATCCCAGATTGTGTTGGTTCAAGTTGAGAAAAGTGCTGTGATAGCCTGCCAGCATAAGTCATGTGTTTTGGGAGTGTTTGTACTTCATAGGCTGTTCCCCAGCAGAAGACACTTCTCCTTTGGACAACATTCAGCCTTGTGTAATCAGTCCATCTGTTTTAAAGATAAATACATGTATATTAATAATGAGAGGGATACTAGCAGATTGACATTTCATGGGATTTTAGGAATGAACCTGACTGCTGAAATCAGAGGCAGCTTTGCCATTAGCAACTGGGCTTGGTCACTGCATAGTTGAACAGTGCAATTGCCTTCATAGCCTAGAATTATCTAAAGGCATTCTGTAAATGCCAAACAACATTTGACTGGGGTTCCTTGTGCATTATTTTGTGAGGTACTTGGGTTTGGAAACTAGATTTTAGAAATCTATCCATATAGAATGGAATACTTTAGAAATTCACCTAAAGATAAATGAGTAACAGGCCCAATATTCCTGGGTTTCCAGTGCCTGAATTTTGAGAGCTGCAGCCAGCATCTCCAAAGAAAAGAAGATTCTTTTTTTTTTGCTCTGATGAGCAAAAGCTGAGCTTTGGAGATGGTTTTATATTTGGACCATCCTTTCAACCACTGACATACCCCTCTGCTGCAACCTATAAATCACCCAGGGAAAAGCATGAGGTCTTTGATGTTGTACCAAAGTTCTCTGGTGCCACAGAGCCTGACATCAGGCTTGTGGGTTTTATCCCAGCCGGCTCCTTCCTGGTGTGTTTGCCTGATGTTTGAGCTCTGTGTAAGTTGACTCAGAAGATCCTGGAGTTTCAGCTCTGGAGTCCAGGAGAGCAGAAAGGACGTTCTTGGCTGCAGTGCCCTCACTGGCTTGTCCTTTCTCTAGGACAGTGCAATTTATTCTTTCCAAGCAAATGTTTACACAGTAAACAGCGGGGGAGAGTTCGTATACAATTTGTTGGCATTACGTCAATAAAGGTTTATTCTGCTGTGTGTTTTAGAAGTTTAATTAACGTGAGCTTTGCAATATGTGCTGGAAAGTAAATAACAGGCGCATCTTTATTTACTTGGCAGAGGAGTAATGCTTCTTTGGAGGAAGAGAGGGAAGCTTTTCCTAGTGCATGCAGCTCTGTTCACTGGTACCATGCAGGCCATTCCTCAGTGCACACACTTCTTGAGTGCTCTGTACATCATCAGGCTTAGGGGAGAGGGAAGGGCTGCACAGATCTCACAGTGAGCCTTTGCACAGGGGGAGAGTTTTATCCCACTGTCTGAGCACCATGCAAGCAAGCAGTGAGACCTGAGACTGAAGGAGATGATCAGCTCCATTGGTTTGGCTGTTGTGCAGAGCTATCTGTGGAAAACATATCAGATGCACAGGCTGAGGCTGCTTTGTGGATTTTATCATGTTATTGACAAAAAATATCCAATGTGAGCAGAGTCGCCACAACTGAGCTGTTTTCATTTGGAAGGACTTCTTGGCTGGGAACTTGGCTGTGCACTGAATTATAAATCCCAGGCAGCAGCATTTTACAAGAGTCCTGATCTAACCTTTGGCAGAGAACCGCAGATGGCAACCATGTGAGAAGGTTACTGTGCTTTTGATGCTGTCTGCCCTGTAATCGCCCCCATAGCCCCTGTGTTCTATCCTGTACCTGATATATCATTCTCTGATGTCTCATCCATTGTCTGGTTCTGGGGCCTCTGCAGATTATTTATATGTGAGGTTTCCATTGGGGATTCCAAGGTGAAAAGTCACTGCCAGCAATGGGAGCTCTGGTTGGAGGTAAGAAATCACATCTTACTGGAGCTGTCAGCCCTGTGAACTTTTAGCTTTCTGACCAAGGGACATTCATTAGATTCCCTGGAACTGCCTGCATGCTCAGGGCCAGTTATAGGTGTGCATGTCTTCAGCACTTGGGCTCAGCTGGAAAGGAGAAAAGTCCTGTCCTGGGAGAGGTCTCTCCAACATGATGATATCCTGAGCTCACAGACAAGGCATCCCCCAGTCTACTGGAAATGTTCTCATGCACCTTCTTGTCCTTTTGATGTAACATCTCACATCTGGAATAATGATGTCTTTGAACTTCCATTTTTTCCAAGACAACTTTCATCATTTCAAAAGCAGCTAAAATATGCACAGGCACTAACTTCCCTATTAACAAAACGTTTATGACAGGCTTGACAACAAGGAGCAGATTTCTTGTTCATGGTCAGCCCTGTTTGGCTGAACTGAGCACAACAGTCAGACTTCTCTTTTCTCAATACTTCTATTAGTGTGTAACTGACCTTTCCCCTTCCTTCAATCTTATCCCTCTTCCTGCTTTGTTCTTCAAATATCATTTAAATGATGCTTGATGCACGTTAAATTTAGTGGAAATGCTATTGATTGCTCTTCTGTTCAGATTTGTCCACTCTGTTATTCTAAGGCATCAGATTGATAAACAGGTTTCTAACACCCTGAGGCAATGACTATTTTTCCAGGTTGACATTGTAGAAGAGTAGAGTGGAAGCATATTTTTTCCAAGGTTGTGCAAGAATAGGCACAGTGTTTGTTAATTGTCCCTCATCTCCCCATACATCCTTATTGCTCTGCCACTGTGACTGGGTTGTTACTGGTTGGTTTGTTTGTAGCCATCCCCTGCCCTTTGACAGAGAAATTGCAGTGGGTGATATTTTATTTTTTTTCCCCTCTGGACCTCTTCAAAACTCTTCTTTCATCTGCCTCCTGATTTTGCTCTGCCTATTGAGATTTCATGTATTCTGGGGGGCTGGCAGTCCAGATGTTTTCATGACAATGGTGTCTTTATCATCAGGATTTCATAATTAGGCAATTATTTTTTTTACAATACAGTCATTCTGAGATTTTTGTGTAATAAGCAGTTAGATGCTATAATTTGCTAGAAATGCCTTTTTTGTGTAAGTATGGATTAGAATAGATTTTAATTTTACAATTTCAGAGATCTAAATTAGACATTGTAGTAAAGAAAAATTACTTCTTATCTCTATTAGAACATTTACGTTTGTGTTGTGCTTATGCCAGCCAGAGTAAAATAGTTCCATATGTTTTTAATCTTAGGTTAAGTCAAAACTGCTGGTAAAAGAGATAGTGGGGGAAAAAAAAAAGATTGTGATGATGCAAGAAAATGTAGCTAGAATTTTTAAGATGCTGCAGTGCCCTGTCCCCTCCTGCTCTACAATGGGAAGTCCAAGTGTCAATAGAAATAGAATCTTAGTTCGAGGCAGCTGGAAGGTGGAATAACTTCAAGACACTTTCTTCTGATTATTTCAACCACTTCTCTTTGCATGTAGCTGGAATATTCCAGCAAAAATAATTTCACTTCTACCTCTTCCTATTTTTTTTGTGTGTGTGTTTCAGCTGAGAGATGCAGTGGAAGCAATTGCCTGCAAAAATGGGCATATTTGGGTAAAGAGTCATTTCCCATCATTTCCCTAAAGAGCTCCCTTTGTAATGTCTCTCACTCTGTCTTACCACTCTTATTTCTTTTCCCTGATGTGCAGTAAAATATTAATCCTTTCAAATGTTAAGCCTGAGTTTAGTCTTAGTTTATGTTTTACTTCTTAATGGCAAGTGTTAAACGCTGATTTCTCAGGATGTTCACAGAGGCAGATAGAGTTGCAAAGAACACTGGATGAGTATGATTCCTGTTTCTCTGCCTTTTTCCTTTGCAGCAGAAAACAGCCTGAAAACTTTATTCCTAGTCCATCTCCATTTGTGTTTTGATGGGAAAACTCCTGATGGCTTTAGGCAAATAAAATGCTTTGAAAATGTAGATGTTCTGCTGGACTTAAACAACTGTTAAGCTTAACTCCTAAGCTTAACTCTTTCTTAAGCAGGGACTGTCTGAGAATGTCAAGTGCCACGGGTTTCTTCTCTGAAGGCTGGCAACACTCTATCCAGCTGCATTTCAACCAGTGATGCCACTCCTGTCACTGAAAAAGGAAGAAGATAAACTATGTATAAGTTGCAGGAGAAAACTCCTAGCAGCCCATGAGTTGTCCTGGAGAAAAGGGACGCTGCACCTCCTTGAGACCACAACTTTTCCTGCCGTATTTAGCGCTCCCCAAAATCCCTTACTCACCTCATCAGAGGTGAAAAAGTGTGTGAGCATGGGGTCAGCTTTGCTGATTGAGGGAAAGACTGTGAGGAGGGAGAAATCTGGGGCAGCAGAGTGTTCAGGGAAGACAGATGCCCTCCCAGAGGTGGTGGGTGTTGATGGTTGCTGTTGTTGCCCTGTTGAAGGGAAAACAGGTATAGAGAGCAGTTTTGGCTGGTCACAGGGGTCTTTAAGTCTTTTCTGCCTTTGAAAACTAAGCTGTGTGCTCTCTGAACACCACAGCAGTCAGACTGAGGGAGCTGGAATGCAAACAGCTAAAGCAGCACTGCAGAAGTAAAACAGGGCTCCTTCATGAAGGGTTCCCTTGGACAATTTCTGTGCTGTGGCTGTGAAGCTGACGGTGGCACTAGTGCTGTAGATGGAATTTAAGGTTGCTCCATGTGTCAGCACGATGGGCTCCAGGGTCCAGACTCTGCACAGCTGGTGGCTGTCAATGACTTGAGCTTAGAAACCACTCACTCTGTGTCTTCCTGCCTGAACTGAACAGCTCTCTGTGGTCAGCACGAAGCAAACGCCGACCACGTCTCGCCCAACTCTTCCCCACCCAGGCCCACTGCTTGCCTCTGAGAAGTTAAGTAAGAGGTGACGTCTCAGTCTGAGCTGGGGTGGCTTTCACGTTACGTGGTGCTCAAAAAGTAGGTTACTGGGTCAGGAACAGCAAGTTCTGACTGTTTGCCAGCTCGGCCCTTTTTTTTTTTTTTTTTTTTTTCCTTTTCTCTTCCCCGTGATGTTTATACTGCTGTGACCTGCCACGCTGAAATGAGTCTAAAATGAACAGGAGCACAGCTTCAGGCCAGCGAGGTGGGTGTGATTGAACTCGTCCCTCTGTACCCCATTATCAGCCTGCAGGATGCTTGCTGCATGGGGGCTCCCTTTTGGAAAAGAAAAGTGAAGCTAATTGGAATCCAGCGGCTTGAAAATAAATAAAAAAAAGACAGTGATTTTTAAATTATTAGCTTGAAGCTGGAAAAGCTTTCTAAACTTGCTGGAGAGTGAAGAGATGTGGGCTCACAAATTCAGGACTTGGAGAATTTACTCCCAGATCCAGGATTGCGTTAGAGAAGATCCCTTGGACCATCTGGAAAATCTGAATCTAGCTCACAGCAGTGAATCTTGGGACAACTGAGTTTTGATTCTGGTTGTGATCAGGTTGAAATACCTCTGGCTGTTTCACTGCTTTGTCCAAAGCTGGTGACTGCCTCCCTTACACCCCACCCCTTTTTATGCCCCCACAAAGGCAGAGCCCAAGACCTGCTGCAGGGCAGGGGGACAGAGGGCAGCTGCTGCTAGTCCCTGCAAGGGAGTGGAGGGCCAGGCTGAGGGTGGGAAACTTGACAGAGGATTGCAGCCTCCTTCCCAGACAGAGCACAGGGGCAGGAGCATAATGGTTGGACTTGGTGATTTTAAGGTCTAAAGGTCTGGAGCAGCATCCCAAACACTGCAGTGATTTTGTATTTCTGTGACTGCAGAGGTGAAGCTGACTCAGGCTGTGGGTGTTTACCTGTCCCAAGCATTGGACCCCACAGCCCCTCCTGTGCTGGCAGGGGGATGGCAGCCTGGAGCAGATCACTCATCCTGCTGCTGCCACAGGCTCCATCACTCCACGAGTGCAGCATGAAGGCAGCAGCAGTGGCTCCTTGGTTTGCAGGGCTGGCATGAGCCCTTTCTAGTCCAGGTCACATCCAGCTGCACACAGCTGCACTGCCCCAGCCTTGCAGCTGGATGTACAAGGTTATATCCAAAGGGAAATTCTTTGGGGTTGGAGGCAAGTTTTCCTCTTGCTCAGGGCCTTTGTGCCCAGATTTCTTAGAGCATGGTACTGCAGCTCTCCTCCCCCTGGTGAAGTGCAAAGAGTGGGGTACACGAGGCATGGGTGGCCTGGCTTCAAATATTTGAATAATCTCACCAATGAAAATATTACTCAAAGCAAAGCTTCAAGATGTGTTCCGTGGCTCTCTGCCAAAGCTGACTTAAGAGGAAACTATGTGGGCCATTCACTCAAGTGATTCATCAAGCTTTCAGTGCTTCCGAAAACTCATCTAGAAGAAATTAAAGTTTTGGGTTGTTGTTTTTTTTTTTTTTTAAAAAGCAGGATTCAAAGAGAGATTGCCCCTCACAAAATCTGTCTTAAATCACAGGGAGCTTTCTGCTGCCAGACCAGATGTAGCAGGACAGAGAAAGAGCAGCATCAGTTAATGTTCATTGCCGAGTTAAAATGGATTCTGATCGCTATGCATCGGCAGCACTGGCAGAAAATGGTCTGTGCAGCCTGCAGAACAGAAGCCACCCTCAGCACTCTGCTTTGCACAAACCTCTTTGTGTTCCTTGCCCACGACTTGAAAATATCTGCAACTGGAGGAAAACTGTGTTGTTCAAAGAGGGGCGAGGTGGGTGATGCAGCTGACAAACACACAAATCTCCATGTTTTAAAGCAAGGATCAGCTCATCTCCTTGCTGTTTAATGAAATGCAGTCAGACTGCAGTATCTCATAGAAGACCTGTTATTTATGAGACTATCAGCCTCTCAGAGCTGCAAAGGTTCCCCCCTGGTTATCACTGCTGACTTAACAGTTCCCTCTCTGCTGGCAATCAGTGCAGCCACTACCAGAGAATGGATGTTAAACCTCACCCCAAAGCCCCCAGTCCTGCCAGGTGCCAAGTGTTGGGTGTGGGAAGCATTACAAGAGGCAGGGAGGAGGTGAACATCTGCCCCCCCCTGCATGTCCCCTCTTTCTTAGAAGGCTGGATCAGATTCTCAGCTGATAAAAGTAGACGTGGCTCTGCTGCCTTCAGCAGGGCTGCACTGATGTGTGCTGGTGCAGAATATGGCCAGGTGTCTGTTCAGAAGCTAAAGGTTTAAGGAGAGGCATGCATTTAAAATGCAAATTAAGTCCTTGCTGGCCTTCTTTCTTAGGGGACGGTGTTGATGTTAAATTGTCCTGGAAGTGGACCTGTATGAAAATCCACTTCTCTCTCTGGTGTGCAGCCCTTGGTGGGTTTGCAGGCACAGCACAGCTCCATCCTGCCTTTCCCTTTTCCCTTCCCAGCGTGGGCTTAGCAAAGGAAGTGATGGTCTCTTGGTTAGAGAGAGCTGCCACATCACACATGCCCACTTCTGCTTCTGCCCTTGCACTGCTTTGGGGTGTGATCTTACCCAAAGCCTGTAGCTGTGCCTGGCCTTCATTTCTCTCTCTCAGAAAAACAATGATGACAGCATTATCTGAATGCCTTTACCTACCCCCCTCCCCACTTTTTTTTTTTTTTTTGAGTGTAAAGTGACACAAAAGACCAGAAATCTGTGTCGGCTCTTCATTCCCTGCTGCACAAGCAGCTTTCCAGCCCAGCTTTGTCACTTCAACAGCTGTAGCATTAAAGCAAAAATAAAGCCTGATATTGGGCTTCTGCTTTGGGACTCACAAACCATTATTACAGCAATGGAATGCCCTAATAATACTCTGCTTCCAGTCAAAGAACTGAGGGAACTAGATGATCTTCAAGGTTCCTTCCAACCCAAACTGTTCTATGGCTCCATGGTGCTCTCCATGTACAGGGATTCTGATCTATGAATCTATAGTTACACTTAATAAGATGTAGCAGTTGCTCAGGGGACTGATAATAGGATACAGAGTCCTTTATCTCTGTGTCATGTGTTGAAATCCAGACCAGGCCATTAGCAATTAAAAGGTCTTACCATCTGATATCTGTCCAGTGACCTGTGCAAAAGGAGCCTCAGCTCAGCAGTCAGTGCATAAACTCTTCAGCTTTTAGATTGCTGGATTTTTTTCTCTTTTCTTTTTTTTTTTTTTTTTTTCCTTTTGAAGAGAGGAAAGTATCTTTTTCAATGCCAGCCCTGCCTCCTTTAGCACCATGACCAGCTGTTTGCAGGCAGGCAAGCAGCCAGGCAGACATGGGGCTGTGGTGTTTTCCCTCCCTAAGGATGGTTTCCCAAACCAAAGCTGAAGTATGTTAGACCAAGACCCTTGGGAGAGCAGCCAGCACTGGCTCTACTCATACTGAGTTTGTTTTGGGACCAAATACACAGTTGCTTTTTCTTGACATCTTCAGGCAGCAGCTATTTAGGCATATAAAAATAATAGCTCATGAAGTAAGATTCATGGGTTTCCTCTCTTTCTGTCCATATGAAAAATACCCCAAATATTTATTTTCAAGAGCAGTTGAGAAATGGAAAAGAAAGATGAAAACCTTTACTTATTGCTGCATTTTCATCCAGACACAGACATGCTTGTATTCCATTAATTTATGGTGAGACTTTATATTATATATTTATATCTTTCCCATTTATTTATACCTGCTAAGATTTTTTTTTCCCATCTGAAAACCAACGACGAGTGTGAAAGTTACTATTCACTGTCAAAAGTGCTGTGGGAAAGGAGGTTTTCTCTTTTTCTGTCCTCAAAACAAGGCCACGCTAATGTTCATAGGCAGGTGTTTGTGACTGAGAGAGTTTTATGGCAGGAAAGGCTGTTGTTAGAATGGCTGGCCAAGCACAGAATTCAAATTCTCTGTGAGATGAACCCAGGTCTGTGACTTGCAGCTGGGGTTTGAGCAGTCCCCTGTCAGGGCTGGGAGCTGGGGTCCCTCAGGGGCTGGGCAGCCCCACCTTGGTGCTCCTGTGTGGCCAGGTGGAACTGGCTGCTCCCTCTGCCACCTCCCTGCACCTCCCTGGGAGCACCAAGGAGGATTCATGGCTGCCCCTCCCCTGCAGGACTCAGACCTCCCCAGACCACAGCCACCCAGGAGCCAGCCTCTGCTGTGGTCCCCACCAGCTCCAGAGGAAGGTCCCACCTCCACCCACCTTGTGGAACATCACCACTTTTGAAGGAAAATGGAAAGCAGAGGAGAGGACACAACTGAACCCTAATTGCCTGGAATATTTTAGCAAAGACTGCCACTTCCAAGCTGCTCTTGAGCCATCCCTTTCTTGGTGGAGATCTGAGATCTGGAAGATTCCCTCCAATGGGAAATATTGCAGTGGTAGGACATTGCTCCTCTTTCCTCTGATCTGAAAAGTGCACCTGCTCCCAAATACAGCTCCTAAGGAATGCTTGCCAAATGGCATGCCAGGACAGCAAGGGTAGAAATTTCCCACTTCCCTTTTCTCTGTATCTCTGAGAGCTTTGATTTCTTTCCTCAGAGTTTATCCCTCTTGGACAACCACTGACACATCCATCAGCACAGCCTTGATCTCCTGGGAAGGAAATGCAGACTCAGTGATGTGTGTTGCTGCTGGTGCTTCACACCAACTGGAATCATGGCACAGCAGTCCCTGCAGCACTCCAGCAAGCTCCACAGTTATTTAGGTGTTACCTTTTAGTCGTCCCAGGATCTAAAATTTTGGCCCAGAACCTTTAGTTTCATGAAAACCAAGCAGGAGAACTGGGAATTTCTCTCTTCCCCATGGATTTGTAACACACTGTTATGTTCCAAAAATTGGCAAGTGTTTTCTCTCTGTGTTAGTAAGGAGGGCCCCTGTTATACCAAGAGAAGGCTGGTAGTACTTCTTCTTCCTAAGTCTGTAGAACTTCCTAAATCTTCCTTAAGTTTGTAGAAGGCAGTTTGTAACAAATTCCTTCAGGTCATCTCTTTATGTAAGTTCTGACCTGGTACAGCTTCCTGAGCTCCCAGATCCAGGTGGAAAGATTAGCAGAGCAAAGCACAGTGACTGCTGGAGTTTTGTGAGCTGTTCTCATGTGAAAAACCCTGCCCAGAAGGAATCATGGACTCACCTGGAAACTTTTGCAGAACTCAAGGTTGGATCCAGCCTTGCTTATCAAGCTCAGCGGTGGCCACACCAAATCCCCACTGCTTCTATGCCCAGCACCTCCCTTATCTCTGCACTGCACCACTCACCAGTCCTGTTCCACCTCTCTGTCTGTTCCCCAGGACTCTGCACCTGGTGTAGCTGAACTCTTGAAAGAAGCTAAGCTGCACCTGATCCAAATATCCCAGGCAGACACCAGCTCTGCTGCCTCCATCACCACAGCATGGCCAGTCCCAAACCTGGAGGTGCCCAAGGTGATGCTCTGGAGACAGGAATGGGTACTGATGGACTTCCTCGCTCAGAGCCCAGGGGTGTCAGTAGTCCCACTACATCCATCCCCTCGCTGGTGTTTGAAATTCAAGTCAGCTAACACCTGGAATAGCTGTCTGTGACATGGGAGGTGCTTTGCAGAATTTACATCAGGATGTGATTAATGGATCTGCAGGGAGAATTCCTCACTGAGCATTTTTTGTTTCAGATTTTGGAACTTGCCAGAGGAGAGGAAAAGGAGAATCTCCACTAGAATGAACTAGAGATTTGAATTTTCTTCCTTTGTGGGTTTGCTATCCACCCATCCATAGAGACTCTTCTTAGACTCTTCCTGTGTTTTCCCCCTTTATGTATTGAACAGTCTGAGCTGATGTTGGACAGAGATGCCATTAAGATCAGCACATGTACTGTACACAGCAGGATCACAAGCATCCTCTTGAATGCCCTTAATGAAATGTTCAGCTTTTGAAGGTCAGAGAAGGCTGTGATACAGATCAAATCCTTAGATCAGCTCTTGGCATGCTCACTTCTCAGCAGCTTCCCAGCTGCTCAGTGGTGCTGCTCCAGGTGAATTAAGTGGACAAAGTCAAGCTTGAGCATTAGCCACATTTTCTTAATTGCAGCAAAATATGACAAAAAATTAAATTCTAGAGTAGGCAAATTAATTCTAGAGCAGGCTTTTTTTTTTGCTTTTTTTTTTTTTTTTTTTTTTTTTTTTTTTTTTTTTGCATATTTTTGGCCACCACAGGAAGTAATTAACCTTTTAAATACTAGACTCATAGAAAAGTCTTAAGAGCTCACAGCAGGCTATCTTCATGCCTGTTGCTTTTGGCTACTTAATTGTCCCTCATGAAGCTCCACGTTTGATAGGTTAGCTGGAAATTGGGAAGATGAGCCATTTTCAGGGAGTTTCTGAGCCTGGTTGCAGCATTTAGTCACCTTGCCCCCAGATTTGCCAAAGCCACAGTGAAGGAGTTAGTGGGCAAGTGAGCACAGTGAGCCCTGAGCCTCTTCCCCAAGCTGTGTGGCAACAAAAATTAGTCTTATCTATATTTCACCTGAAATCACATTAATCATTCTCCTTGTTCTCAGCCCTTTCCACTTTGTGTTAGCTGCTAGCAAGGTTAGAAACGGGCTGGCATTGCAGGGGGTGTGCCAAGGGAGGCTGCCCAGCTTTGGGGGCGGCTTTTGGGGCTGAGCTGATGTGCAGCAGCTTGGGGGTCTCTGATGGCTGAGGGAGCTGCACTAATCCCAGTCTGAATCCCAGGAGGAATGATTGCACAGTGCCCACCTGTCGAGCCCCCTGGTGCTCTGCTGCACCTCCTGCCCTAGGTGAGTGTGTCCTGCACTTCTGCTGCCTTCCTGGTGCATTTTGGCCCAGGCCTGGCTGGGCTCACCCTGGTGAGGAGTGGTTATCCATCCATCCATCCGGATTTTCCACTGCCCTCTGGGTCTCCCTCAGATGAAAGGCTCTGCTTCAGTCTTTTAGGACTTTATTTCATTCCTCTGTGGCTTGGGGCTTTTTTTGCAGGCAGGGCACTTGCCACTTGTGCTCTGACACAAGCAGGCAGGGGTTACTTAACTACCCACATCCTCTCAAAATAGAAATTCACAGCCCTGCAGTATTTAGACACATTTTCATTAGTGTATACAGTGAGCTTTCTTCCAGCTATCCCAGCCTATTAATAACAGCTCCAGGCCTTTGGTTTGCCCAGGCATTTAGGAAAATTCACTTTTTCCAGACAGGGGCTGTTGGTATTTCTGTACTCTTGAGATCAGAGATGCCATCCTGTTCAAATGCTTGGTGATGGAGAGAAGGGTACATGGCTCACTCACCCAGTTCTTTCTTTCCTGTGATCTGCTCTTTCCCAAAGAGCATAAAAATACATGTCTTTAACTTATCCTTTAACTAAGAACTGACCAGAGAAGGGGACAGAGAGGAAAATTTGGATATGCATTGAAGTGTAGGAAATGGCAGGGAGATAGAAAAAATAGCAGAGAGACAAAAAGGTGGAAAGGAGGTGCCTTTTTGTTGTGAGGGGATTAGCTGAGATTCAGCTTTTCAGATGCTTTTGAAATAAGGCATTCTCCTGGAAAGTACAGACCCTGATCGATTCCAAAAGCCTCAGGGATTTTTGAGGTCAGAGCTCCCCTGGGAAAGGGGACAAATTAAACTGAGCAGCAGTGCCATTTGCAAATGGACTTATTACTTTTCAGTGAGAAGTGCAACCTAAAGGTTTCATAGAGTTCAGCTTGGAGTTTTGAGTAAAAATGTTCTTTTGTTATTTTTCCCCATGAACAAGGAGAGGTTCCTCAAGGGTGGATGGAGAAGCTTGCCTTGGACGGTTGGAGAAATGCATGGATGATGCAGGGAGTGTGATTCACAGGGACCCTTCTGCTCCACACTGGTGAGGGGCTGCTCTGAGCATCCTGTGGCCCCACAGTGCCTGTGGCTCATTTGTCCCTTTTGCTTTTCCATGAGGTTCAGGCCCCCAGCAGGGAAGTTTTGGTGCTCCTGGTGCTCATCTCAGCTGTCGTGGCATAGTCAGCTTGAACTCTGCTTGCACCCTTTCCCTTCTGAGCTTAGAGATCCATGTTTTGGCACATCCTCTTGAACAGCTTCAGCCAAGCATGAAGGGAGGCAGTCTGCAGTGCTGCAGGGACTCGTGGCAGCAGAGGTGACCCTGCAGGTTCCCTGGGGTTGGCATCAATTGAATTCCCCCTTTTGCAGGTTCCCATACAGCTGGGTTGGCATCAGCTCCTCCATTCCCCCTTTTGCTGAGCATTGGAGCTCCAGAATCTGCTGCTGGGGGATGCTGGCTGTGTGTAGTCCAGGCTTGCCTGGAACGTGATGAACTTCTGTCCTTCTCAGCTGGTTTGTAAACTGCTCACTGAGATCTGCACTCCCTTCTGGCAGTTTGCAGGAGGTTGGTTTTTCTCTTACTGACCAGCTTGTGGACCCTCTGGTTTGGTTTTGGTTTCAGTGCTGAAGGTTTCACGTCAGTCCCTGGTTGTAAGAATTGCAGTCATCAGGCTCAGGGCTGTGTTTTCCCTTCTGCCCTGCCATGAACAGAGAAAATGCAGTGCCAGGGCACAGAGAAGGTGATAACACTGAATCCACAAAGTGCATGCAAGGCTGCTACTGCTCAAAAAGGGTACTCCCAGCTTTGGCCATATATATATACATATATATGTTTTATGTTCATTACCATTGAAACACACAAGTGCAATACCCATTTCAAGATAAAATGCACCATCAAAGAACAATTTCCTGCCCATTGTGGTGGAGGGTCTGTGAAGATAATGGAATAAACCCACTTGCAATTGTTGTTTTGCAGCAAGTGGTGGTACATTTTTTAAGCTACTGACAAGCCTGTTAAATAACTGGCCATCTTTTAAGCTCAGGCACCCTGGAGTGTAGGAGGCGAATAATTCTCAGGGGGGATTTAACACAGTTATGTAAAATAATCTGAAGCCATCCTGGTTGCTCCAGAAAGATTATAATTAAGCATGGGCTTGTTTTTTAAAATGTCTGCTGTCATCAGTTGATTCTTCTTTGCAACAAAGCAAAACAAAAGTCTTTTTCTCATTTGTTTGAGAAGCTGTTTCTGTTCCTCTCCTGAAGAGGAAGATGATTTGGACACGTTGTTGAATGCTCTGCTGTCAGTCTGGGTATTTATGTCACAGAATGTTTTTTGAATAATAATTTTTAACATCTGATTAATCTTCCATTCCATTTGAGCAGAGAAGCACCGTCATGCTGGGCGAGATGCTCACTAACCAGTGTCATCCTCTGTAAGGGCTTGCAGGCAAAACCCCTGGGGTTGCTGTTCAGCCTTGCCAGTCAGGAGCTTGGCAGCTGCTCAGTTTAAAGTTGGGGAAACAGATTTTTTTTTTCTTCCATAGGAGCCCATGACAAGTAGATTTTACAGCAGTTCTCTGCTATCCTGACATGTGCCAAGGATACACACAGAGAGCAAACCCGTGCACCCTCACCTGCTGTGTCCCTGCAGAGGTGAGCAGGGGAGCCCTGGACCAAGCTGTACCTTGTGCATTTTGTTACCTTCTGGTTCAACCCCTTTCTCTCCTGTGTCCCCTCATTATGTGTCTTCTGCCTCCTCGTTCACATCACCCTGCCCTCCACATTACAAGTTTCTTTTATATCCTTTGAGCAAACCTGGACATGTCATGATTTAAAGAGAAAATCCATCTCCGTGCCAGCTGGCTGGGCTGGGAGTTTTGCTCTCTGTGCCATTGCATCAGCTGCCACCTGTGCCACACATCTGAGAAGGAAACCCTCAGCCTGTGTTTGATAAGCTCCCAGCCAGATAAGTCACTGTGCTGCTGACAGTCTCCCACAGCTGCCAGGTTTAACCACAATGGCCAGAGTGGAGGAAGAATCCTGGAAGTTATTAACTGGTACCCAGTTTTTGTTTTTGGTGGGTTTTTTTTAATGATGCTGTCATTTTTTAATTTCTCCACAACTAAAGCAGAACTTCTCACAGATGACTGTGTTTAGGATCATTTGGGTGCCCTGCAATATGTTCACATATTTTCCACTGCTGAATGAAAAGGAGAAGATGAATGTGATAGTTGTTGTAGGTGTCTGTCTTGCTTGTGGATGGTCTAGATTTCTGCACAGCTCTTTCTCTGTTACATGGGGCTTTCAGATTTCTCTATTGATTAGAGTGGTTGCTTTTCTAATTAAAAGAATTCCCAAGTCTAACTATTGACTTGGACAGTAAATGTGCTGGGTTATTAAAGATAAGAGGCTTTAGTCAGAAAATATCGTACCCTCCCTGACAAAAGAGGTCAGTATAACTCGAGCAAAAGAGTGTCCTAAAAATCAGAAAACAAGCAAAGGAAACGAGAAAGTAGGAGCCAGGCAAATGCTGCTTATGTAATCCCAGCAGAGCAAGTAGGGCAGAGGAGAGAGCCAAGCTCAGCTTTCGCCTGCCTGCTGCTCAGGGCAAGGCAGCCCTGCATGTGTGCCTGGTGCTCCTTCTGCAGCAGGGGCTGATCTCACCCAGAGAGCCTGCGTGGCCAGACAGGGCCTGCACCTGCCCAGGGTGAGGGGACAGTGATGGCAAAGTGTCTCTTTTTGGGATGAGCTTCCACAGGGCCTCAGGGTACAGCTGCCTATGGTAGGTCCAAGGGGTTTGGAAGGTACATTTCAACCCCTTGTGTAAAATGTTCCTTCTCGGCTCTTGAAACACCTCCCCAAAATATTACAACAGCACAACCATTTCCAGAAAACAGAATTTCCTGCAATGAGGCTGAAGTCACTGGGCAGCCTCTCATACCTTGCCCAACAAGCTGCTATGGCAAGAGAAGTTGCATGCAGTGTTCATGCCTCTGAGTCAAAGTCTTTGAAGGAGCCTTCCTCCCTCCACTGTTCCTAGAAACAAGTCAGCACAATTAACTGGGAGCAAGCCTTGAGCTCTTAAATAATTCGGTTTGGTTGAGATGAATCCTGCCCTGGGGAGCCTGAAATCCTGGAGGTAATGCATGATTGCCCCTGCTGGGAGTTACTCACACCTCTGGCCACAGGTCTTGCATGTGGTTCTCAGTGTGTTGTGGTGGTTACAGGACTTGCAACATTTTATTTGCACACTCACATCCATCACCTGGGGACACGAAATTCCTGCTTGTAAGGGTCAACAGACAGGTGTTTGCTGCTGGGCAAACAGAAATGCATGCAGTCAGCTGTGATGTGTCCCACAGGACACAAAGAAATGACACCCACACTCTGAGATGTCCAAGGCAGAAAAGAGGCAGTTTATTTACCACTTTAACATTTATAGAATTCCAGCAATGGCCGTGGATTGGAGGAAGAAAATCTTCCTCTCCAACCACACTGAGCAACCCAACAGTCCATCAACAGTTTCCTCCTTATGAGAAGAGTGTAAACATTTTTGGATGGTTACAATAACAAAAGGTTGTTTATGTAAAATTGTATTTGACTCCGTTGCAAAAAGGTACACAGAGAAGGCTAAAAATGAAACTTTCGAAAACTCCCTAAAGAGACAGAGGAGAACAGCAAAAACCTCAGACAACAGTGATGATTCTAAGACCCAGCCTTGGCACTGGGGGTGTGATCTGTAGCTCTGCTTGGTCTCAGGCACGTGGAGGCACTGAGAGCCCTTCTGATGCTGAGCAAGCCCAGAAGGGAGCAGCAGGCAGCACCCACAGGAGGGGCAGGGTGGTGCTGGAGGCTGGGGTGCATCCAGCAAGCAGTGGGAGAGAAGCAGGATGACCAGGAGGTGTTGCCAGGGCGGCTCTGAAGGGTGTCAGAGCTTTTGTGATGCAGCTGCTTCTGAAACACTTTTCCACAGTGACAGCAGGGTTGCAAACAGTAAGGTTTTGGTAAACACACACCCATACATGTAAGAACCAAATGTGCTTTTTGGTCCCGCTCTCTTCACATCATTAACTGGTATTTCATTCCATTTTGCAAATTTTTCAAATTCCCTGTGCTTTTAGAGAGCTTTACCTTACATCAGATGATTTTTTTCCACTTTCCTGTATAAATTTTACCCTTGTCTCCAGTCCTGAAGTATTTATAGCTCAATGGCACACATAACCATTTGGCATACAGTAATTTCTCTTTGAATACTTTCCATATCTCTCCTGTGTGCTTTTCCACCCACACGTGTTCCATTCCCTTATCCCAAAGGATGTCTTTATTCCTCCTTTATACTTCTGGTATCTCTATTGTTTTTTTCATGTCTTTCTTCTTGATGGGTTGGGTGTTTTTGCACATCACACAGCTTGAAAAAAAAAAAATTTCCCTTCAGACTCTTTCATTGAACCAAATCTTACTCATCTGATATGCACACAGACTGAAATTCAATCCTGAGTAAAAGAGCAACCTAGCTGCTGCAGAGAACCTACTTTTGAAGAATTTTTGTGACAAAGGTTGTCCTCTGCACAGGGAGTAACTTCACCCACAAGTCCCACTGGCCACAGTACTGATGTGACCTTGAGGGTTGTAACTGTCCCTCGATTTTCTTGTTGGCATTTTCTTTCCTATAGTATTTTTGCACCAAATCAGAAATTCTTATTATTTTTTTTAATGTTGACAATTTTTTTTCTGATGGGACAGCAAGTACAACAGCAATTCAAATTGTGCAGTTATTTTTTTTTTCCTGTTTTTGTTTAGCCCTGTAAGGTAATACATAGGGAATAGCTGCCCATGGCAAGCACGTGGGTGTGGGCTGATTGATAGAGAATCATGCATCAAGAGGCACAGATGGGAAGGCAGGCTCACAGGGTGGAAAGTAATGACTCTGGATGGGACTTTAGAAGCCACAGTTAAACAGTCACAGTGCATTAGTTAGAAGGACTACAGTCAGGGATATTAAGTGATATTACCTCTGTTCATACAAGCCTTCCTTTAATTCAAGAAGGAGGATGAAAGTCTGCAGAGGAACAGGAGTGACAGAGGGACTGGAAAGTACATGAGTTGGTGAAGCATCCACAACTTCCACCAGCTGCTCCTGGCAAGGAAAATGCTTAGGGCTGATCTGACTGCAGTCTAGAAAGTGCAAATATTCCCTACAAGGAACATCTCTGAGTAGGGAGCTCTCCTATTTAGCCCATAAAGCCCATGAGAGTCATCACCTGAGAGCTGGAGTTCTCAAATCAGCTCAATTTGTGCAGATCTTTGTGGCTCATCCGAGCTCAGATGCTCCTGTGCAGGGCAGTCCCAGGTGCAGACAGAGCTTTCCATGTGCTGCTGGCCAGCTCAGGTGTGCTCCAGCCAGGGACACTGGCAGCACCTCCTCAGGTACCCCCACGTGGCCACTCAGGAGTCTCCAGTGCTCTGTGTGTGCTCAAGCAGCAGCTCAGGGAGGAGTTACTGCAGACACTGCCTGTGCTGCATCAATGCCCAGAGCCCTGATGGGAGGGCCAAGATAGATTTAGCTTATAAGAGCAATATTCTCTTTATAAAGAAGTGCTGCAAGAAGTACAACACCCTTTGGCCTTATTTTTCGAAGATAGTGTTAAGAATGAGTTGAAATTTCCTTAGCATTTCTGAAAATCAAGCCATAACCAATTATGCCATTTGGCTTATTTTTTTTCCCCCACATGATTTAAGAGGAAAAGAGAAACTTTGGACTTCTCCAAAGTTTGCAGCAAGTTTGTGGTCAGAACTTGGAAGATCCTGAATTATCAGCCCATCACTACTTCTTCCCCCTTTCTAACTGAATGAGCTTTTACCATCACCAGTGCAACCTGCTGTACAGCACAGGCCATGCAAGCTACAGGACAAACTCCAGGAATACCCCTGACTGCATTCCCATTCAGAGCTGGGATATGCCAGCCAGGAGCACATCCTGCCTTTAATTACTCTGAAGAGGTCTTGGTGATTTGGTGTCCTACATCAGTATTAGGAAGCTTGGGCACTGAATTGCTATAAATCAGGAGCTGTGCTGCTCTCACAACAAGCCCAGTGGGAGCCTGACTTTCTCAAAGAGCTTAATTAAAGAGTGCTTATTGTCAGCTCACCCCTGTAGCCCATTAGAGCTCCACAGAGATTTCTGTTCTCCAACATCATTGTGAAAAGTGGGACAGCCCTTGCTTCTGAGGAAGCTCTGTGTTCATAATCACTTCCTCACATGTCAATACAGTCCTGGTGATCTTATATTCATGTTGCAATTAGTTGGTGATAGGTGTGAACAGGGCACATCTGAATATCTGTTTATGGAGATCCTATTGGCCAGGCAGTTATTCAACAGAGTCATAATTTTCCTCCTAGCTAGTACTTTCTCTGCCTGTATCTCAGCGTGCTTGCAAAAGCAAAAGTGATGTGTGACATTTCCAAAAAGCATCCATTTTCCCTCTTGGGTAGCACATACAGCCCTGCCCTCTGAAGGACACAGCCCCTTGTGATTTACAGAGAGAACCCAAGTTCCATTTGTCATTAAGGCCCTCCAGAACATTACTTACCTCTGGCTTGAAATCCGTGTTATGCTAGAGTTGCACTGTAGTTCAGTGAATTATTCAGACTGTAACCTCTGCTGCTTGGTAGAACCAGCTTCAGGTTTTTGGGTTTTTTCCTGTGTACTTGGGCCCCCATCAGTCTCACCCACCTCCAACAGGCTGCTTGTATGTGCTTGATTATTGGAAAACCAGCTGCTGTCAGACATCAGGATGCAGAGTCAGGGGAAGGGGTGAGGGGACAGGGGTGATGTTACACCACCCATGGTGCAAGGCCTCCCCCTTGGGAAGGGTCAGTTCCTTCCTGGGCTTGTCCCACCCGCTTCCCAAGCTGAAGCCAGCAGGCACAGTCATCACCACGTGTGTCCCAGGAGTGCTGAGAAAGGGTTTTTAAATTGGATTCAGAGTGGACACTTCCCCCCATGGCACAGGCACAAACAGCCACCTCCCTGCATGCTGCGCTTGGGCAGCCAGGCAACCCAGGGATTGCACAATTTCTGGCTCTGCTGGCCAACCCAGATCCCAAAGGAGCTGAGAGGACACATTGGTTCAGGTTTGTCCATTACTAAGTATTATTTCCCAATGCATTTATGGAGCCATCCTTCCTCCAAATTTCAGCCCGGAGAGGTCAGAGATATTTGAAGACTTCAAAAGAAATTTTGGACAGCAAAAAATGAGAGGAGATCCCATGGATCTAGATTTTGCAAGTAGTTCTTAGAACTTCCTCATCCTTCATGATTGCAGCTATAAATAGATCTAGTATTAATTAAACCCTGGCCCACGAAATGTGCCAGTAAGATTAAGGAGCAAAATGTAGGTTTTTCATCCTGCCAGTGGCTGTTCCCAGTGCAAAACTGACTTTAACAGAGCCATCTGAGCAGCTTTTTTGCAGTGACACCACAAGGAAAAAACTCCTCTGATTTCTGTTCTTTGTTATTACAGCAGTGTTTCAAACTTGCTGAGTTCTTGTGTCCCGAAATTGTTTTCATTATGTTGTGTCATCGTTGTCTTCCTGGTGTCTGCTTCCCCACCCAGGAAGTGTTTACAAAATCCTCAGGGAGGACAGGAGTTTATCCTAGAGGATGAGTGGCCCTGGGAGGGCAGTTTTGCCTGTCAGGAAGTGATATATTGTAATATCAATCAAATATCAATATCAAAGCTGGCAGCCCCTTGCTTATGGCTCATGTGGTGGTTTGTCCACAGTCCCTCACCCTGCTGTTTCATCCTGCAGATACAGATCTGTCCAAACACAAACTTTTGGCACAGGTGGAGCACTGCAAACCCCACCTGCACACCTGTCAGTGTTTCACCACCCCTTCTGTAAAAAAAACCCCTGTAGTCTAAATCAACATTTTTTTAGTTTAAAGCCCTCACTCCTTGTTCCATCACAACAGGCCTTGCTAAAAGGGCCAGCCCTTTGTAGCTGTGAACAGCAGAAAAGGAGGAGATTATTCTTCCAAGGGTGACAAATAAGGAATATCTAGAAGAAATTATTCTTCCAAGGATGACAAATAAGGAATATCTGGAATGCCTCAGCTCTGCCAACCGGCCTCAGGATGAAGCGTCTGTCCCCCATTTCTAGCACCCACTACACAGGGTGCAAATGCTTTTGCATCTTATTTTTTCTGTTTACTGATCAGTGCCAATGCTGCAGCCACTGTGGGCAGGGGGAGCTGCACATCCAGCCCCTGCCTTGGCCTGGGCAGAGGAAAGCTTGCATTGCTCCTGGTGAAGGGGCAGCTTCTCCAGTCCACTCTCTAGATGACTTGGTGTAGAAAAGACCCATGTTCAAAAGAATGGGCTCCACCTTCTGGTCCAGAACAGCTGCCCAACCAAAAGCAAACAGACCCTCTTTTATTCTTCTTATGATTAATTGATGGGCAGAAGCCACTAATGTCTCTGGAAATCTGAACAATAAAAAGCAAGCTATTGTCACAGAGAGCAGAAGTTCTCCCAGTTCCCTCTCTTCACCAACCTGTCAGCAAAACCTTAGACTTATCTGTGTTGGGTCACAGCCAGCTTGCCCTGATTCAAGCCCTGATCCTGGCAAGACAGTAGGTAAGCTGATCAAGTGCTCCAGCCAGCTCCTGCAGCCGAGACCTGAAATAGAAACGTGCAGCTGAATGTTGGCCCTGCACAGGGAGACCTCCAGGCCTTCATGGAGGAGGAGATGCTCCTCAGGAATCATTTCCCTGCTCCCTGGCCCCTGTGTGTTTGCATCAGTGATAGCAAGGCTCCTGATGTTCACATGGACAGTGGGTTTTGGGAATCACAAAGTCAGTTGGTTTCAGCACCTCAAACTCTAAGTCCTTCTTTTAGAGGAAACCTGCTGGAAAGTGGAGGTTTGCCCATCTTCACCAGCAGCTGTAACCTGTACTGAGTATGAAGATTAAAAAATAAATAAATAAACAAACAAATAAATAAATAAATAAACCCCCAGAAATCCAGAGCTCTAGTCTCACAGTCACTAATCTGTGATGAAAGCTGCTTTTCAGAAAGGACTGATCTGACTTCTGTGAAATGAAGAAATGCTCTCCTAGCTCTTAGGGGCTGTGATGAAACCCTGAGACGTGTGATGAGAGGTGCAGGAGCTGCTTGAAACCATGTGCTGTACCTTCCCACCAGGAGGGCAGGGGCTGCAGGCCTGGGTGAATCAGGAGAGCTTTTGCTCCAGTCCAGGCACCAGCAGTGAGTCCCCAGGCAGGAAGTGAAAAGCTTGGGCTTAATCTTGGCTGGGAAAAACTCCTTGTTCCCTCCTAACATAAAGGTCAGGTTTTTAATCTCTCCTCTCCTTTGGTGCCCCTGAGCTCTCAGCACCATCTCCTGCAGTGCCCATCCAGCATCCCACCTGGGAGCACCCAGAAACAGAGGGGTGGTGAGAAACAGAGTGTTCTTGCTGAGGGTTTGTGAAAGGCACAGGAACAGCCTGTTCCTTTCTCACCTTTACAGATGAAAGTGTAATCTGGCCCCTAGAATGAAATACTGATTTTTAGTGAAAAAAAGAAAAATCATTGGGGGTTCTTATCACTTTAACTATTTCAACCCATCTGCAGCTGAACTAGTTCTCATACCTCAGTCATTCTTAAAAGGCGTCTTCAATCTGATAAGACTTTGTTCACAAGAAGCTACATATTTATCTGCTGAGGAGAAGACAGCCAGGAGGGTTTCTGGGCAGATACAAGTGCAGGAACAGTTAGGCAGAGGCTCTGAGAACTGCTTGTGTGACAGCATGAGTGAGGGACAGGTAACATTTAGCCAGCCACCTGCCTGGGGAGTTGGGATGGAGAGCACTTCACCCAGCAGTTTCTGAGGCATGGAAATCACACAGGCTGCTCCTGCCAGGGTCTGTGGGTGCCCAAAAGTACTTTTCCTGTCATCTTTCCTCTCTAGTGCAAAGCTGGTCTGTCCAGGGAATACAACTTGAAGGAAATGTACAGAGCAAAGGCCTGAAGTCACTGTTAATTCCTTGCCAAATTTGCCACCCATGCAAGCAGGAAGGGTTAAAGATGCCAATCAGGCAAAACTTCCTTGGCCATCAAGGCCACCATAACCAATCAGTCATCTCCAGGTGATTTATATGGCCCTGTTACTCATTCAGGGCTGCACAGGAGCAGTGTTTCCTAAGATGCTGTTAAAGGAGGTGTTGGCTCCTTGCTGGATGGATTGGAGCCCAAATCTTAAGAAACAATTTAAAGCAAAATAATTTTTTTTTAAAAATGAAAAAAAAAAATTGGAAACTGTTGCCTCCATATGCGAATGGAAATTAATTTAATTATGAAACAGATCTTCTATGCAGCACTGCCAAAAGGGCAAACAACTGAGAACTTAACTAAAAGGAGAAAATTGTCAGTCTTTCAGCACATAACCATTTTGATCTGAACAGCAATAATTATGAAAATGGGCAGAAGACTGTTTCACTGATGATAAACGTACAACATGTCAAGCAATATTTGAAGATTTGTGTTTAATTACTGTGGCTACACAAATTAAACAGTGGAAAAAAGTTGTCAATGCTGTTTTTTGAAGTAAGGAGATAGATCCAAAGCCAAAAGCAACATCGTTAACATCAGTAACTCAAAGAGAGAGAGTTTCCCTCTAGGCTAAATCTGGTGATAAAGGAGAGATGTCACTTATTGTGCAATTTTGAATGTGTCTGGCAAGGTGAAGAGGTAAATAGCCAGAATAATCATCATCTGGGTTGGTAATGGTTTCCTCAGTCACATATTTACTCCAAGGACATTCTTGGTGTTCCAGGTTGCTCATAACTCTTGGTCACAATTTGTTTTTGGTTGGGTGTGGGGTTTTTTTGTCTGTTGTTGTTGTTGTTTTGGGGGTTTTTTTGGTGTTTTTGTTGGTGGTGGTTTTGTTTGTTTGTTTGCATTTTTGTTTGGTTGGTTTTTGTTTTTGTTTTTTTTTCCCCTCTCCAGAAATTACTTTAAGGCAAATAATTCTAGAAAACTCCATGCTCCACTAGTGGACCGGGCATGGCAGGGCTTCAATGAGTTCTTAGGGTAAAGTAAGTGCAACCTGGCCACCCAAACTGGTGGCATTTGCTCACCCTGTGTCACTGGCTGTGGCACAAGGAAGCATCTGCCAAAGGGCAGTGCAGGAGCTGCAGGCTGGGCAGGCTGAACACAGCAAAGACAGCTGTGTGCTTTATTTTAGTGTGCACAGCTCTGGTCAGCAGCAGCAGCATGCACAGCTCCTCTGTGTGAGTGGGGAAAGGTGTTTTCAAAAGCATCTTCTGGAACAAAATGCTGCAGGGAGCAGAGTCCTCTCTCTGCAGAGGTCTGGCTGGCACGAGGAGTGCCCTGCGTGCCCAAACTGCCCCTGGTGTGCAGCAGTCATGCAGCCCAAGGCAGGGGTCAGGGAGATCACTGTGGCAGGTTGTTCCTGTCTGATCAGAGGTGCACAGGCACTGGGCTCACTGGAGTTTTCCCCAGCAGCTGTTCTGCCCTGCTGGTGCAGATTTTGGCTGCAGAGCTCATCCCACCTTCTTGCAATGAGAGCCTTGCTCCTGTTACTGGCCCAAGTGATGTGGGTGCAAACACCACTCCTGATCCTGCTGTTCTGTGGGGACTCCTGATTTTTTTCTTTTTTTCTTTTTTTTTTTTTTTCTTTTTTTAATTTTTTTTTTTTGCCTGAGTTGCTCATCTGTAAAATACAGAAGTGTTTTGTAGAGATTGCAAAGCGCTTTCAGGTGTGTTACTGAAAGGGGTAGGTAAGAACCAAGAAATAAATAATATTAGACACAAGGAAATAAGCCATGGTAAAGTGCAGATTAACCACTGTGCCTGAAAAACACAGGCTGAATTGCTCTCCAGGACACAGAATTTTGTAGGATGCATGAATGGGAGCGGTTGCTTTGGAAGATGCTCTGTGTGAAATGGATTATGTGCCACATTCTGCTGCAGTTGTCATGGCAAGTATTCATATTTCCCATGGCAACAGGACCATCAGCTTTTTATGCAAGTAAATAACTGCATTAAAAGCTACATTTAGTGACCAGGGCACAAGTTAATTCTCTCACCAACCTCCTTGACTTCAGCCCTGGTGTGGAGATTAAACACTCCACTGAAAAGCAAGTGTTTCCTCCTGCTTGTGACAGGTTTCCTCTTCATAGTTTCATTATGATTCACTCCCCAGTTGCTGTGCTAGTGACACTATCTGTGCTGGGCACGTGGTGCTGCTCGGTGTCTGAATTCACTGAAGGAGATGATGACAGGGCAGCAAACCCACAGTGAGTGCTGCTTTTGTCCTGCTCTGTGCCAGTGCTGGCTAATGCAGGTCACCCCAAGTGCTGCCACTGAAATGATTGAAGCTCTACAAGAAACAATATAGCCTTAAAAAAAATATTTTTTTTGGTGTCTCTTGCTCATGTTTTTCCTCAGCTGTGAAATGACTTATTCTGCAAACTAGCACCACCAGCAGGGTTAAGGGCAGGCATGTGTATTAAATGGAGCAGGGAAGGATGAAAACTCAGAGAAACTAGATGTCACTGTGACAGCAATGATGGTCCAAAGAAGGAACAGCTTTTTGCTTTATTGAAACAAAGTTTGTTGTAAGGTAGCTTTTTCCTAAAAGTGGTTTCCAGTGCTCTGAGAAACCCTCAGGCTCTGTTCTGCAGAGCTATATTGTTTGCATACTGTGCTGAAATAAAAAAAAATAAAACAATCCTCCAAAAAAAAAAACCAAAAAACCCAAAAAACAACCAACAAAAAAGCCAAACCAAAATAATAAAAAAAAAAACCAACAACAAAAAACACCCCCAAAATCTAAAAAAAAAAACCAGTTTCACACCACAAACCTAATCAGGCTCACCTGGCTGCCTGCAGGTGCTGGGAAGGTGTTGCTTGGCTTTGCCAGACAGGATGGCTGCTCTCCTGGAATAAGAAGTGAGAGGGGGTTTCTTAATGAGGAGAGAACCAGAAACTGTTTCTAAGACAGTCAGGGGTGCAGTGAAGGTTTGGGGTCAAGATGGGAAGTGTGGCAGTGCATACCTGCCCTCCTGATCACCCCCAGATCTGGGCCAAGTCCAGAGCCAAGTCCAAAGACCAAAAATGCAATCCGTTTTTCACGGGTCTTACTTCTGCAAAACACTTCCTGAGTGAGTTTCATGCAAACAGGAGAGCTCTCCAATCCCACAAACCCTGACCAAAACTGATCTTGATATTCCCATTTAGATGAGGGAATTCCAGCTGCCCCCTATGCTCATTTTCTGTACACACCAAAAATGCCATCACTTAGAGCTGCATAATGAACCTGATCTCCCCAGGTTAGTCAGAGGTTCATTTCCTCTTAGTAGGGATGACTTTTTGCAACGCTGCTTGTAGACAAAATCTGTCACGTAATACTCGTTTCCAGTGCCATGATCAATCCACTGGTGGTGTTCAGTACCTCCCCTGTGCCCAGAAAAAAACATGTGCTTTTCTGTGACTAGAGAGTGCAGTAACATCCCACGCAGTTCTGAATTTTTTTTTTTTTTTTTTTGCACATTTCAGTATCATTTTGTGGTAAAACAGTGATAAAATCTCATAGACTTGCAATTTAAGTGGCTTTTTTTTTTAGGCACGAGCGGAGTGGCACGGCCTCAGCAACACGTGAGGCTTTCAGTCCATCCTGCTCTCTGGGCAAAATCCCTGTTGAATAACAGTCCGCTTGCTTTATGCATTCAGGAAATTATTTAGGAAGTTTCAGTGTTTTTAAAGAAAGGCAGAAGGAAAACAGAGGAAATCTGCCAAGAACCCTGTTGACTTTGGTGCACCTGGGATGAAGGGCAGGCATTTTCTTTTCTGTGTATCCTAAAAGACCATTAAGGGAGGTGTTTGGAGAGCTCTGCCCTGGGGCTTGTGCTTCAGGCTTCTGTCCTTTCCTTGTCTGGGTTGTGTTGTCAGTGGTCCCTGGAGACCACCAGGCTGCTCAGTTCTAAAGAATCACTGGCACAGCTTATGCCTAAAAAGCTACTGCTTGACATTTATCATCTGACTGTCAAACTATGCCTGGCCTTTAGTGGTAGTTTGAGGTGAGTGAGTTTGCATGGCATCAGGTCCACACACAGATATATTTGTATTGGTTTTTTCAGTCTTTCCCAATCAGGGTGTGGTAGAAGTGTCAACACCACTGTCTTCTCCACAGCAGCTCCCTGCTGCATCCTGATCCATCTTAAACAGTTCTTGATTTTAATGTCTTCTTGTACAGAGCTGGGAAAGGGCCACAGAGGTCACTTGGGCATGAAAAGGAAGATTTTGCTTTCCTTACAAAGTGAAATCAGCAGCGACTTCTCTCAGCACCCCGTTGCAGGTGGTTCTGCAGAGGAAAAGTTTTCCCTCCAGCACAGGGGGCAAGTGGGGCCTCTGGAACTGCCTGCAAGTCACAGCCACCCTAATGCCACTTTCTGACCCAGTTACCCAGTTTTGAGAGGAGATAAGGAGATAGCTGGGAGCCCTCTGGCCTTAGCCCAGTGCAGACAGAACAGAGGAGGAGAAGGACAGTTAGCTGTGAGAAAGATGGGGAGGTATGGACAGGGGCAGCTCCTGTGCCAGGACACACTGCCCAACAAGTGTGTCCTTTGTCACCCACACCTACATCCTGGGTGCCTGGGCAGACCCTGGCTTGTAGCAGGAAGTCCAGGTGACAAGGGGAACTTCCCATCTGGCATGGTTGGCCAGAAGCCCACTGGGTTTTGTCTTGGAGTCAGCAGTTGCTGCTCTAATCCAATATGCTGAAAACTGTAAGATGGTGATGTTACCTTTCCATGTGCCCTAAGTAAAGGCTCAAGAGGGGAAGTGGAAGGAATATTCCTTCAGTGCAAGAAATAATTGACCTGCACAATTCCCTACTGCTGTGTATGGGATCAAGTAACTAAGAAGGGACAAGTACCAGAGAGAAGCTTTAAAGTGTTACCACCTCATATGAATAAAGCTCAGCTTAAGGATCAATAGGAAATATCCAGGTTTATCAATGTGGATTCAATGTGCTAAGTGGTAACCACTGTGATTTATTAGGAAGGATGCACTTGCAGATGATGGACAGTAATTCTGCACTGACTTGTCTGTTCTTCCTCTGTGCTTCATCCAAGGGCAATACTGCAGCTGCTGCTGCTGCCTGGTGCTCCCTCTGCTCATTTGTCCTCTGCCTGCTGAATTCGGGAGGATTTGTGCCTTTAACATAATTATTATTAAGTTTCTATTTTATGTCCCTGTTCGAGAGGCTCCTTGGTAGATGATTATACTAATCAGAGGTGACTTAACCCATATTTAAATGCAGCAGTCTGAATTTGTCTTCAGCACAGTCTCCAGAAGATATGAACCAAGCATCAAAGAAAATTAATTCATAGGTACATTATCCTGTGGGATCGAGCTAAAATGTGGTCAAAGAGCTTTAGCTTTAGCTTGTATGCTCTCATGTAAGGATAAGGGCAGGAGGAGGCAGCCACCCTCTTGTTTGTGCAGGTTCCCTCTTCCCTTCTTTGAGTGAGGCAGAAAAACAGATCACAAGAATATTTATCAGAGAATATTTTACTGCAGTTAGGACAGAACACTTTTTTTTTTTTCCTTTACAAAAATTATAATTATTTTTGGAAGCATGATCAGCCACATGAAAAGTATTCTTTAATCTTTTTTTCTGGGCCAAAAATATGACATGGGCACTTCTCAGCTTTTCAAATAAATATGTTCATTTGTCTGGCCAAGGCATTCATTTATCCAGCACAAGGCAAACAGGGCCTTAAACACACACAAAAATTTGAGTTCTACTGTTGCCTCTGTAGGAACCAGCCTAAAGCATTTTCTACAAACTAAGGTCCTGGATGATGGAAACGAAAATATTCCATTTGGTTCTCAAAAGCTTAGGTGGAATTTTGTCCTAAATGGTGATTAACTCATTCATGTATGTTCATAATCCTTTTAAGCAGTTGAATAAATATTCCAAGTGGCCCTTGAAGATGCTGAGTAGGACAGTGAATAGCTCATTTCAGCCCACAGGAATGCAAGATCTTATGCTGGGGGGGGAAATCATGTTCACACTGGAGTAAATGTGTTTTTTGTTCTGCCTTTCATGGCATTTCTGTTCCTTTTTCTGAACTTAGTGGAGAATGGGATTTTAGATTCTGACTCAAACCTGAATTCTAGCTTTGAGCCTTTTGAAATGGGGGAAATTAAGGTGCAACTGAATAAACCCAGAGAACAGATCCATCTCCAGGTGGATCTCAGGACTCAGACAAGTTTCCAGTGAGCTCTAAGCAAACAGTCCCTGCAGTGCCAGCAGTGCTCCAGGAGCTGGGGAAGCAGCTGTGCCACCTGACTGCCCTGCTCCCACGGGTGGGAAGTGCTGTCCCTGGCCAAAGGGCCCTTCCTTCTCCCACCACAAACCCAGGGGCTGCTTGGCATCAGGAGAGGGTCATAATTACCAAAGAAGGGAAAGTGCACTATTTCCAAGAACTTTCAGTGAAACTTCAGGCTTCACAGAGATAAGGCTAGATAAGGAATTTCAGGGACAGAGTTCACACGGGTAAACTCTCAGGCAGTAGATTTTTATGTTGCAAGTAAGTGGGACTAAAATCTTCTAAATCTTTAAGTGGGACTAAAATACTCCACAAAGTTTCACTGTATTCTTTGCATTAAATCCAGTAATTAGTTATTCATCTCCCAGCTTTGATTTTGTTGAATAGCCAATACCCTAACTCAGAGGCAATAATTTAATCCACGGAAAATTCTGTCCTGGGAGAAGATCAAAGTGAATCCCGTGGTGTTAAGCACACACCTACAGCACATGAAAAAAAAAAAAAAATCAGGTGCTTGTTTCAATCAGCCTATCCCTTCTTACTGGTTCCCATGCATTAACTGAAACCTCTGTCGGAGCATTTTTGGTGCCAGGATCGAGGAGATGGCCACACTGGGTTTCACAGGGCTCTGAAAAGGGAGCCAGCAAACAGGTGAGAAGCCCGGCGATGCCTCCTCATTCCTCCGCACCTACCAACGCTACAGGAAGAGATTGAAAGTCTCTTGGGCGACATAAATACGCGCGATAAGCGCGCACGGAAAACACAAAGGTGAAACGGCCCTGCTTATCAGGCGCAATTAAAATGAATAGGGGATGACTAATAAAGAGGCAGTTTAAAATCTTTACATGACACAGTGTCAAGGCAACAGCGTTGTGCAACAGCGGTGACACAATTAGCGCCGTGTCCCTTTGCCTCGGGCAGAGCCAGGCGCGGGTCTCCCGGCCGCACCTTCCCATGGCGAGCGCAGGGTGGGCTCTGCCGCCGCAGCTCTCCGCTCCCCGCCGCATCCCGGAGCCCCCGCGGAGCCGCGCACCGACAGCACCAAGGCAAGGCTGCTTTCCCCTCCTCCTCCTCCTCCTCCTCCTCATCCCTGCCCCTCTCTTTCCTTCCCGTTCGCGCGCTCCCAAGCCTGTGAAAAAGGGAGAAAACATCCCGCGGAGTTTCTGGAGGTGCCTGACCCTGAACCGCGGCTGGTTGTTGACTTAGCGCGGAGCAATGCAAGCATTTCCTGGGCAGGAATATATATATATATATATATTGTAGCGTGTAATTTAAGAGCTAGTTTGGACAACCCTTTGCTCGGGACGATAGATGATGAATGGGAGTGTGATCTTCCAAAATAGATCTCAAGGTATCTTTCTAGTTCTTCGTTTAATTATGGTGCTCCTGTCAGGCTGCAGGATCTCCCAGTCCCCACTGGGTGAGTGCAGAAGGGGCAGGCTGGATTTTATATACATATATATATAATGTATATATATACATATATATAATGTGTATATACATGTATGTACCTATTTTTATATATAATTTTTATATATAATATATATGTTATATTCTATTCACACACAAGAACATAGATAAAAACATACTCAAGAATATATAGATCAGAACAACAAAGATAATTTTATGTTTTTTCTTTGATGTTCCTATTTTCTGTCCCCCAAACCAGCTCTCTCTTGGGTTTTACTGCTGCTGGCATGCCTTTGCAGTGCAGCCCTGTCAAAAACTAGCAATATAAACAATTTTGAGGCTATGCCAACCTTCGCTGAGCACAGCCAAGGCTGCCCAATGCTACAACTTGCTGAACAACGTGTGAATTTTGCAGCGGCAGAAATGTCTGTTTTCCCTGTTCTTTCTTAACTTTCGGAAAGATCTTGGCAAAAAGTATGTTATTCTAAATGAGATAATTAAAGGAATTGATCTGAAAACTCCTTTCACCACTGCTGCAGGAGGAAGAGCCCCTGCATTTGCCCAGCCTGCTAGCTTTACCTGCCAGGGGAGTTGATTGGAACACTTCAAATAAAACATGATTTCTGCTCAGCGAATAATGGGTTTTAATGAGGTTAAGTGGTATTTCTGAACAGTTTGCTTTGTCAGAAGGCAGTGTTGATGCTGTTCCCCGTGCTTATCAGGCCTGTGGGATGGGGGGGTGAGCGTGGAAGTGTCCCAGCAGTGCCAGCACCCCTGGCCAGCTGCTAGCACAACTCAGGGCTGTGGCACTTGTACCTTGAGGGGAAACCCACCACAGCCTCCTCGGGGCCACATCCTGCCTGCCTGTGCTTCCCACCCATCCGTCTGTGGGTGCTTCATCTTGAAGTGCCTCAGTCACAGAGTTTGATGTTCTCAGCATCCCTCATCTCCTTGCCCAAATGTCTATCTGCATGCCCATGCAGGGGGGCAGTGACCAGGTGATGGTCACTGCTGTGACAGGGCTGCACTGCAGGCTGCAGAGACACCTTAACCCAAGTAAAAGTGGGGAGAAATGCTGCATTTGATGGCTGGTGGTATCTCACCTTAAAGTGAGCAGGAAGGATTTTTACCACATGAAGGAGGGAAGGGTTGCTGTGTTTCGCACCGTGAGGCCGTGTGCCTCAAAAACCCACTCCTAGTGAGAAAAAGAGATTTGCCACTTGTGGCAGGCAGCACAACCAAGCTATTTTCTTTGCCTCTGATAGGAAAGTAAATAAGAAATATTAACTGCGTGCAAAGGTGCCCTTTTACTTGTCCTCATCAATAACAGCTGATATTCCTCAGGGTTATTGCTTGACAACACCACTTCCCTGTCCTCACTGGCATCAAACCCTCATAGCAAAGTTCTTCTGTCCACTGCCCCATTTGTGGTTCTGCTTTTGTCCCCCGTGGTGTGTTTTGGGGCACTGGCAGGTGTGAGGATGGGGCTGTGCAGGCTGCCTGCCCCTTTCCTCCAGCAGAACGAGGGCTGGGAGAGGAACAGGAATTTTAGCAGAGCAAAGAGAGCCAGCGGTGAGGATGCCAGCTGTGGGAAAGGGCTACTAGGCAGTAACTGCTCCCAGAGGGAGATCTCCCAGCACTGCAGAGGTTAAGGAGCAGCTTTCCAAGACAAGCTGGAAGTGGAGAGGGGAAAAAAAGCACCTCAAAAGTTAACTTGTTGGTAAGGGAGGGCACTCTTGGAGCAGCCCGGGGCCGGAGTCAGGGACCCAGAGATGCTCTCCCAAGTCGTCCCAGCTGTGGCTTCTCAGCGCAGCGCTGGTCCCCATCCGGCAGCGCCTGGAGAAGAGAGAGGAAGAGACTTCAGAACAGTCTCAATGTCCCTGCTTTGGGGCATTCCAGATACAAGAGGAGCATAAACCAAACTCCGGCGATGGGCAGGACCCTCGGCTCCTGCCGCCGGCTGCGGCTCCGCGCCCGCAGCCGCGCACGGCTCTCATCGCGGGCAGGGCAAAGGAGCTGCCCGCTGTCCTTGGGGAGGAGGGTAGATAGTTACAGCGGAGAAAGGGAATTAAAAGGAAAAAAAAAAAAAGGAAAAAAAAAAAAAACCAAGCAAAAAACCTATGAGGAAGGAAGCGGCGAATGTTGAATGGGTGACTCACGGTACGGGATGACTAATCCCGTCAGGGCACAGCTCCTGCTGCCTATGGAAGCGGTGCCGGCAGCCCGGCGGGGAGCGCAGAACGGCTGCGGCTCCGTCGGGGCAGCCGGGGCCGGGCCTCGCTCCGCTGCGGAGGGAGAATGGGCCGGTCCCCGCAGCATTCCGCGGCCGGGGCCATCCCTCGGCCGGGGCCATCCCTCGGCCGGTACCCGCGGACCGGCAGCGGCGGTGACCTACTTTCCGCCGGTTCCTGCCGGTGCACGACACCGCCGCTGCCCGCGCCACCTGCCCGGCCCCGCGCACCGCGGATGTGCGCTGCCGAGGTGCGCTCCTCCCGTGCGCTCCTCCCGTGCGCTGCGCTCCGCTCCGCCCCGCGCTCTGCCCGCGGTGCCGGCGGCGGCTGCCGGTGGCGGCGGGGCGGGGAAGCAGCGCGCCTGTGCAGTGCCGGGGGGCCGGGCCCAGCCCGCCGCGTTACACAACCGGCCGCCGCCACAGCCGAGTTTCACAAGTCCCGCCGCGGCTGCCCGCAGCCCGCTGCACCCCCCGCCCGCCGACCCCCGCGCAGCGCATCGCCGGCACTGCCTGCCCCCCGCCCCGCCCGCGCTCATGCCATGTCACCGCCGGGCAGCGGGACCCCGCGGGCAGCGGTAACCCCTGCGGCCGGGGGGGCACCGCGCCGGGGCTGGGCATGGCACTGAGAGCGGCTCCGGGACGCGCATCTTCCTAAGACGGTCCGTAGGGCCGCGGGAGCCGCGAACCCTGCCGGGGCTGAGGCGTGCGGGAGGGACGCTCCTCGCTCCTGCAGCCCGGGAGAAGCCCCCGCTGCTGGGCGGCAGTCGCCGCTCCGCCCTGCCTCCGTGGGACGCTGCCAGGACGGTCCCAGGTAAGTTCTGAAAAGGAAAAGTGACAGCCGCCAACTCCTCTGTTTTTGGTTTTTTGTTGGTTTTTTTTTTTCTTTTTTTTCTTTTTTTTTTTTTTTCCTTTAAAAATCCCTGTACCGCCCAGACGTGCGCGGGGTGTCCGGGGGGTTCTGGCTGTAGAGGGCAGGCGGGACAGGGACTCCGGGACCGGGATGCAGGAGCGCAGCGCATCCCGGAGCCGGGCAGCCACATCCCAGCCCCTCAGCGCCCGCGGACTTCGGCGCATGGAGCCGCTCGGCAGTAGCAACGGGCTGAGCGCAGGAGTGATTTGGGATGGAGGGAACACGGTTTTCAGGAGGCTGAAATGGGTCTGATCGCAGGCTTCTCGTTCTGTCTTGAAGTTCGTCGTTCAAGGAATGTGTTTGACTGAAAAGAGCGTAGAGAAAAACCCTCCGAAATGAGTCTTGTACCTAAAGATAGCATCTAAAATCCAGGTTAAAAAGTCATTCTTCCCACCAGGGCTGTTGTGTCGTTTGATTTTACAGGATGTTTACATTTTAAGTGGGGAATTAAGAAGGCTTTGAAAGTCCCTCGCATGTTTCAGACATGGATTTGTGAATGGTAACTCCACGCCTTGGTCCTTAGTGGCAGAAATTGTGAAGTGATTGCTCTGGGTAGCTCGCACTGGAAGCACAGGTCGGAGCTGAGCCCTGGGTGATTCATCAGTGAGGTGTCACTGCTTTGGACAGCTGTAGTCCTTTGCGAAGTGCCACAGCCCCCGAAGGCAGGAGGCTCCTGAGCCACCTCAGAGCAGGTCCCTGCTCGGTGGATTTTGGAGAAGTCCAGCACATCAGTCCCTTTTTGGAGGCAGGACTGGCACCCAAGGGCTAACTACCCCTGATCCCTGAATGAAGTCGTCTCCTTCAGCAAGGGAGTGGCCCCGGAAATAATGTCCCTGAAATCCAAGCTGTTAAAATACCCCATGCCTTCCCTGCCTGGGGAGGGCAGGGTGATTTATTAGCTGAAGTTTATTTTGCTGTGTGCAGTGAAAGCTGTGGTGCTGATTTCGCTGGAGGGACGAGACGTTCTGGTGTGTACACGAGAAAATCATCGGAGTCGCTTCATTTTTGAGCAGAGTGCCGGTGCTCCCCCGTCCTTCTTTTGCTGGATCACTGCTGGCTAATCCTTAGCTCTGGAAATGTGAATTTGGCTTGAAGAGACAGCTAGGTCTTCATGGGTTCGATGTGTAGGCTTTACAATCCTCGCAGATCTAAAGGATGTTGTTTGAAGCAGCAGAACACTTTCTGGAGTGCGAAGCCCTGGTACTGAGCATCTGACAATGTGGTGTTTTGGTTGGGAATCTGAGGAATTTTTATAAACTTCCCAGGCTGCAGTCCCGCACCGTAGTTATTCAGTCAGAAAAACACGTTTGGATTTCGGGTTTTTTAAGAAAGTGTATTTAAAAAAAAAAAAAAAAAAAAAAGGAAAAAAGTAGATCATTCTCCTGTAATGTGCTAATCAGAGTAAGCCAGTGTGTCAGTGCTGCAGCAGGGAGGACCAAACAACAGCACTCGGGAGTCTGCAGCTAACAGAGCCCTGAGAAATGCAGCAGGCACTAATGAGGACAGGAAGCTCTAGAGAAAGCCAAAAGTTGAAATTTGTGTGGAAGGGAGGCGTTCGTATCTCTTGGGCTAAACATCTGTACTACCGAATCTTTAGAATTTTTCTGGAGCAGGTAATAGGAAAAATGGAAATGGCTTTAGGAGTGGTTGCTTGCTGCTCACTTATCCTGATTGTTCCAAGCTGTGGATAACAGTTACTTCAGCTAAAGAAAAAAGTAAAATTGGTTTGAAATGTTTTGATAAACTTCAGTAAGATATATGATGGTTCCTGGGTTTTAGCCACTGAGACTATATCTGTATTAAATTATTTTTCTGGTTTAAGGCATACATCAAGTACACAAAAATAGCTCAGAGTTAAAGATTAAAATTAGCAAATGAGTAGTTCATAATTGAAGTCTCATGATGGAGGAAGTGGCATTACATTGCGGAGATACTGATGTCAGATCCAGCTTCTGCTCATCAGTAGTATCAAAACGTTGGTAGGATGTCTTTACAGTTTGGAGCCAGGGCTTGTCTGTGCAAAGAAGTTGCTTTGTTTTGTCCTAAATTACTCACATGTAATGGTACAAAGGTTTTAATGCCAACATGGATCATTCTGTCAAGACTGGAGCAATAAGCTGTATGCCTATATCAGAACATCTGAATTTAGGCTTGTACTGGAACAGTTACAGATCCTAGTGAAATAATATGGCTTTAAACAGAACAGTAAAACTTAACAACAAAATAGTATGAACCAGTGTTTTCTGGTGTTATTGAAATGATAGACCTCTCTATCCCTTCAGTTACAAATCTCTGTCAGGGAAGTCAGGCAGGTACAACAGCTGTATTTGTTTGTTAGGACCTGGGTGACACCCTTCTTAGTCCTCAAGACCCCAGCTGGCGCCGTGCTCTGCTCGAGGTGCAGAGCTGCTCTGTGCCCACCAGCAAGGCCCTGGTGATGGGCTTCCCTGGCTGTAGCTCCACCAGCTCTGTCCCTTCCTCAGCCCAAGCTGAGGCCATGCCATTTTTTTGCCTTGTTTCACTGCTCCTTTGGTGTGGCCAAAAGTCCATGGCCTGTACACGTCGTGGCCCATCAGCTGAAGGAGCAATGTCCCTGTAGAAAAGTCCTGCAAGACCCTGTTTGTTGTTACTCCAGTCTCACTTAAGCCCAGATTTAAGGGAGGCTGAGGGGGTGGCAGGCCCCAGCAAGAGCTCTGTGCACAGCTGGGCTTGCTGGCTGCACATCTGCCCAGCCTCAGGATCACCAGATTCAGTCAAACCACAAAGGTCTGTGCAATTAATGAGAGACTTTGACCTACTTCATATTCCTTTATTGTCTTTGGCCTTGTCTACATGGGGAAATTACACCAATTTAGTTTCAGTCTGTTTTTAAAGTGATTTGATTAACCTGATGTGACCTTATATAAGGACATTCTTATTTTGGTTCAAATAAGCTTATTTGGGTTCAACCAAAACATGCACTTAGT
Organism: Phylloscopus trochilus trochilus; assembly: GCA_016584745.2. Taxonomy (NCBI): domain Eukaryota; kingdom Metazoa; phylum Chordata; class Aves; order Passeriformes; family Phylloscopidae; genus Phylloscopus; species Phylloscopus trochilus. The sequence goes on along the minus strand of WQNJ02000046.1, from coordinate 2,327,460 downwards.
CAATTTGCACAGAACTGAAATTAGACATGCCTAAGCTGGAAGGGGAACTGATGTCTCTAAATAATGACACAACTTTCTCATGAAAGCAGAACCTTCTGTAGAATCTGGAACAGAGTGTAATTACTGACAAATCTGCAGGCAAGTGAAAGCTATTCATAGCAAAGGTTTCAAAAAAACCCTGGGAAAACAGGCAAAACTTAAATATCTTGGTGAGACAAATGAAGAGGTGCCAATAATCCCAGTCCTGGAATACTGAAAGCAGTGGCACAAGGCTTACATAGCTTGCAGCAAGGCTCTCCAGTGGCTCTTCAGATGCAGAAGAGGGCAAGCATTGGTGACTCCTTTACAGGGAGTCCCTAGAGGGTCAGAAAATAAAAAATAGTGATGCAGGAAATGTTAGGCCAGCTGGTTTGAACACAACAGTACCCAGCGCCTCGTGACGTGTTTTGTGGGAAAGAATAATTAGACATGGAAATAATGAGGAAGCAGGCTAGATTACAACAAGATTTTATCAAAGATGGATTGTGTTAGACTAATCTAACATCTTTTTCAATAACAGATTATTGAGGTGGGGTAGGGTAGGAATGTCATTTGTCTAAAGCCAAGCATTTGATACCATGCCCCACAGGACGTTATGGCTTCAAATGAAGATGGTGGCTCAAGACAAGAACTGAAAGGTAGAAAAGAAAAGGCACAACCATTGCATGCAAATAAAGTTGTCTGAGTGAAAGAGGTATTCAGAGAAAGTCATCAGGATGGAGGGAGATTGGTGCTGTTGCTCCCTTGGGACCAGGCTTGGACCTGTTGAGTGGATCTGCTCTGAGCTGTGTGCAGGGTCTGGGTGTGTGCCCAGGAGCTGTGTGGGATGACAAAAACTTGGGAGGTATTGTCAGTGGAGAGGAGGATCAAATTATCACATGAAAGGAATTTAGATGACTGTTGATTGTGTGTGATAGACATAAAATGGCATTTAATAGTGCTGAGTGCAAAGTCAAGTAAAGTTGTGGGCATGGAGACCAGTAACAAGAATTTCCAGTGTGAAATAGAAGCTCCTCAGCTGTCCATGACAGAAGGGAGAGAAGTGGATGCCCTGGCTGCTCAGAAGATGCCTGGGACTAAGCACTGAGGTACAGCTGGGAAGGGGACCACTGACATCCTTGGATACCAAAAGAAAATAATCTGAGACATTCAGGGAAATGTATACAATCATTGTAAGAATCATCACACAGAGTGTCAATACCAGAGCTCCACGTTGCTTTTGGAATGATTTACTGACGTTTTGCATAGTTCTGGACACCCCTGTCAAGAAAACATTCAATTGCAGTGGTAGGAGGGCTAGAGATATGGTGACACAAACAGACCATCTGTTGTACAACGTGAGGTTAAAGAGCATCCTTTGTTTAGCTCTGGCCAGGTGAACCAATAAAGGGACAGTCTGCATTGGGGTATTTTACACACAGTTGGCACTATATAGCAAGAGGGCAGAAAAAAAATAAGCTAAAAGATAGTATCTGCACTAAGTCAAATTTTCCAAATTGGTCATGAATAAATTTGGGTGGGGAATTAGAAGAAAGCTTGTAGCTACCCAAGGATTGAAGTTGCATAAGAGTCTTTCAATTAGGGTAGTTTTGAGATAGATCTTGATAATCTTATGAAAGAGATTATACAATTAAATTAGAGAGTTCCCGGAGATAGGAAATTACATTTGCAGAGTTAGTTCTTTGGTCTGCAGTGTAGTCATATTTTTAATGTAATGCTTGAAAGGAGACTGCATCTTGTTTGTTTACACTTTTAACCCCATGTATCGAGTCTTCTGCTGTTTTCTTGGGAGATGAGGCAAGAAATAATTTTCTCTGTTGCTGCGGGTTTGAATCTTTTTTCTCCCCCATCTGAGCTCATCTCAAGCACTAGACATTGAAAATGCACAGTGCAGACTCCTTGTAGCATTAGACAGGCATGATTGCCTGCAGATTTTTCTGGCATGCTCCCTGCTTCAACCTGTTCATCAGATTTTGGGCCAGAGACATTTTTTCCTTCAGACTGTGTTGCCAGTAACCATGTTATACTTCATGGTGTGTTTTCTGGGATCTTTTGCTGGTGTAAATGTGTGGCTCCATGGGCTTGCAGTACTGGCAGTGATCTTCACCTGCCCTTTGCTGTGTCACAGAAGAGTTTAATCTTACATGCTTCTTATGTGTATCATAAGTTTATTGTGTGACGTGAGGATGTGTCCTGGGGCTTCTGGTGCTGCTTGGCAGGTTGAAGAGATGTTGTTGTTTTCCAAGACTGGAGTGCTGGGTTGGTGTTCCCTTTTCACCTCATACTCCTAAAATAAGTTGGAAACCTGGACTTAGTATCATCTCTGCTCTGGTGCTGATCAGAGCGACATTCTCTAAGTCATGCAGGATAAAATCTGGAAGAAAGAAGCGACTGCTGACCATTAGTGATGAATTAGTGACTTCAAAACCACACTGTGGTTAGTGTAAAGTTGAATGTGTGATGTCCATCTTACTACAAGAAGGAGAGAAGGACGTAGATAGAGCAAGACAGAAATGAAGCAGGCAAGGAAGAAGGAAAACAGCTCAACTTCGCCTGCAGCAGAGATCGCCTACCTGCCAGTCTGCCCGTAAAGGGAAATTGAAATATTGAAAAACGTCAGCGCCAGTGAGGGTAACACGGAGATGGTAGAAGAGGAAGTGTGTTAACCAAACTCCATGGAGCTGTTGAAATGCATTGAATCATCTGACTGACTTGTATTCTTAGGCAAACACAATTGTACAATTGATTAATTTGTCGACATTCCTTTAGCGGGTAACGCTATGGTAACCGAGAGGCTCGCTAAACATCGCCACGGAGAGCGCTGCAAAACATCTTTCCTTGGGAGACAGGGAGGGAGGCAGGGCAGGACCTCAGAGCTCTGACTTTGGAGGACTGATGCACAAACACACACAAACACACACACACACCTGTGCAGTTGGAATTGGGCTCCTGTGCAGGTGGTGGAGGGCGAGCACCGGGCGGTCTGCGGGCCAGGCGCACGTTCTGGGTATGATCAGCCAGGTGATCCTGGCTAACAGCTGCCTTCAGCACATCTGCTACCTGGTCTGTTCAGAGCTGACAGGCTGTGCCACCCTTCTGCTGGATCCCTGTCACCTGGTGTCCCAAGCAGGCAGGGACAGCAAAGGATTTGGTCTTCCCTGCTCCACTCTCCCATGGCATGGAGAGCTCTGCCAACCCTCTTCCGTCAGCTTCTGGGACCTCAGTCCTACAGGGCTGCTCTGCAGGGGCCTGCTGTGTGAAATAGAAATGTGTTTTCAGAGTTTTACACCGAGTTCCCAGGTTCTGGCTGGCTCCCTCCTGTGTGGCAGCTGCACTGTTCTCTGTGCCCTGGCTCTGGGCAGAGGCTTCACCCCTCTTTACCCAGCAGCAGCATCACGGCTCAGCAGAGACCTGCACTGAGCCTCTGCCTCCCCATGATTATGGGATGTTCTGGGTTGGAAGGATCATGGAGGTGTTCCCTCCTCACCTGTAATAAGTAAATGTGAGGTGCTTTGTTGAGTGTCAGTTATAGGCAGATTGGTTACCTGATTGACTAATAGATAAATGCAGAGATACTTGGAGGTGTGCTTATTCTTGTTTACAAACTGCCCAAGCCGAGGCAAGATTTTCAAGTATGTAGCAATGGCAGGAATCATATCCATAAAAATGCTAATCTCCTCTCTTGCTTCATCTGTTCAGCCCACAAACACACGCATGCACACATGCTGAAAAGAAATTAAAAAGGTTTGTTGGTTCTCTTCTGGGCTCAGCCTACTTTGATCTTGGTTTAATTCACAGCACGGTGCAGTGCGTTGCTTCTGGACAATAAAGTTTTGATCACAAACAACATGCTAAATAAAGCATTTTTTGAATAATTAATAGATGAGCTGATAAGAGCTCCCATTGCTGATAGGTATTTTGCACAGACATGGCAGCATTATAGGAAGATTTTCAAGCCAATGCAGAGGCGTTTTCTGAAGGGGGTGAGATAAACCCTGGCCCTGATGAGGACAAAATTTGAACTTCCACCAGCTTCTTGGTGGGGACCTCTCCCAAAGTGTCAGCTGAAGAGAAGAATGGATGTCCCTGGGAGTCAGTCCTTGGGTTTAGGCTGTTCAAAGCTCTGCTGCACAAACTGCAAATAGGTGTTTATGTATAGAGAAGGATGCTGTGTGTTTGGTCCACTGTTGGCTTGTCACAGCAAAGGCAGCAATTAGGGAGGCTCTAATAGCTGGGGAGGGTTACACCCCTTGCTGAGGAAGTTTGACCATAAACCTGTTTGTCCTGTCTCTGAGTGCAATGTACACTGGCTCAATTTACAGTAACTTAAAAACATCCACTCTGATCAAACTGCTTCCAATCAAATTTTATTAAGTGATGTATTAATGTGTGTGTTAAATGAGTCACATGAGACAAAAAGGTGGGTTGACTCCGCTACTGATGTATTTATTAAAGATGAGTATTAATAGTTTGCCTTTTCTCTCTAATAACTGTAATGGCTTTCCTTTTGGGGCAGGCTTTCCATGGAAAGGGCACAGCAGGAAGTATTAATAAAGCAAACCCTTTGTGCTAATCTTAACACCTACATTTTCTGTTTAATTTTGCTTATGCAGAGAGGGCTGAGCCTTCTCATTAGTGGAGACAATGTGTCAACAGAGGAAAAGTGAGTTGCTGTATTTTCTTTCCGTCATAAACTCTGGGGTTAGCCTCCCACACGGCAGCAGTGATGTGGAGCTGGGTAATTGCCCTGGGAGCTTACGTTGGCCCTTGAGTGCCAGCCCTGACAAATTGGGACAGACAATTCCTGTTGCTCCTTCTGCTGCAGCCTGGACTTCTGAGAAAGCACTTTCTTATCTGAGCCATCTCCACACCTGGTGGGGCTTGGCCTTTTGTGGCAGCAAGACCTCCTGGTGCCTGTGTCTCACAGGGGCTGAAGTCCATTATTTGGGGAAGTTTGTACAAGTCAGGAAGCCTCGCTGGAAATTATTTTACATGGGGAAAATGGCAGTTCTGTTTTTCGGCTTTCTGGAAATAATTCAGAGCGTGGAAGGAGAGGCTCCCAGGAGAAGGTTGTTAGAAGGAAAGTGTATGTGATTCTGCAATAGTCCTGGTATATTGTCTGGAAAGGGCAAGGATCCATTGCCTCAAATGGGAGAGGAATAACTGCAAAAAAAATGGGCTTAAAATTGCCACTGAGCCATTTGTAAACCTGAAGTGAGGCTGAGTCAGAGCTTTGTCTTATCCAGGGCACATGTTTTGAATCTGGAGCTGAATTCCTTATATTGGATATATTCGTAGTTAAAAGGGCAAGGAGTGTTCAAATGGAGTCTGAAGGGTTAGAATGATGAGTTTGTTGGGAGTATGCTGTTGTGTCTAGAGCAGAATTTCTGTTTTCACTTGGGGGATGAAAAAAAAGACTAACGCCAACAAGAACAACAACTGTGTTTTGATTTTTTTTTTGAAGGAAAGCATGTGAATATTAATAAATGATCCAGCTGGAATAGCATCCTTCTTTAAAATTGTCCTCAGAGATAGTGTATTATATTAACAAACATGAATTTAGTTGTACAGTAAGGGAAATTTTATAAATCATCGTTCTATTTCAAAAATTGCAGTGCTGAGGAAAAATTTCTGGGATTTTCTAATATAGTCTGGTTTGAATTGTTTGAATAAGAAGAGATATTGGTGAATAAATCAGATAATGAGCTGCTTCACATAGAAGGCATAATGCCTATTTATGATGTATGGAAGTCCCTAAGAGAGATGAATTGCCAGTTTAATCTTCTTTGGATTGTGTTTGAAATCTACTTTTATGCAGCATTTCTGACTGTTTCAGAGATTACTCTTCAGACACTTGCATAGACTTCATTTCTATTTGAATTACAGCTCTACAAGGTCATTTGCAGGCAAATGTTCATTTATTTCACTTTTTTTTTTTAAGTCCCTTGACCTTGAGGTGAAACTTGATAAGTGTTGCCAAAAGTTTTCTTCTGACTTAGTTGCTCTTATCAGAACTTAGTTATCACCCTTACCAGAAGGAGTAACAGAGACCAACTCTTCTGTCATTGGAATCTTTGGCCCTGGACTGTGGCTGAGCTTTGCAGTTGACCAGAGAGGAATGGAGATTTCTCCCTTGCTCTTTGCAGAAATAAGGAGCGTGTTGAGATAAACACTTCTTTTTCCTACTTCTTCTGCTAAGTTCTTTTGATAAATTTCCTGTGGAAGAGATGATTGCTGGATGAATTAGATTAACTAAACATTATATTTCTCTCTCTAATAGTGCCTTGGCATTGACTCCTTATCCATGAAACAGCTTTTATTTGAGAAAAAAAAATTGTAATTTTATTTTGTCTTTCCTGACATGAACATCATGCTTTATCAGGGTATAATAATGTCGATCAGCTGATTTTTCTCACAACCTTGCAACACTTGCAGCAGCTTCCATCCAAGGGCCCCTATGGGGAAATATTAGTTAAAGGATGACATGCAATGCTACAGTGTGCTGGAGCAGGATTGCTACTCTGCATAAAGACAGCGAGCAGCTGGGAGATATGAAAAACTTCTGCCAGGGATAGGAAGATAATTCTCAAGGTAGTTCTGCATCGAGCTCTGCTCTAGCTTCTGTCTCTTGCCAGGCTTCCCAAGGCCTGGGTCACAAGGTTAGAGAAAGCTGTGGGCTGGTTGTGTCATCCTTCAGCTGCAGGTGCAGCAGAGCTTCCCCATTGCAGTCAACCACCACCAGACCCAGAGAGTCTGTCATCACCCTCCCATTGAGGATGATGGTTTCCAAAACATTAACATTCATGTCAGGTCTAGATAGGGATCAGCAGAGGCTTAAATCCTTGTCAGGAACAGATGTGAGATACCTAATCAGTTATTTCCTAAGGAAAATGAATTTGATTGCATGAATAGTTGTAAATATTTCATTCAGCAGTTCAGCTACTACAGCAATGGTAAACAAGCTTCTGAGGCTGAAGAGAAGCATTTTGTGGCTCTGTACTTGATTTCTTATTCATTTTAACTTCAGTGCAGAAGAAGTAAGTTTAGGTACTTTGGATTACATTTTGTGATAGCACTGATCATAACCAGGGGCTCACTTTGAAGACAGCCAGAGAGAATCACTGAAATGTTTGGGTTGGAAGGGACCTTAAATATCATCTGCAGCCAACCTCTCTGCTGTGGGCAGGGACACCTTCCACCAGACCAGGTTGCTCAGGGCCACACCCAACCTGGCCTTGAACACTTCTAGGGATGGGGCAGCCACAGCCTCTCTGGGCAACCTGTGCCAAGGCTTCACCACCCTCCCAAGATCTAATCTAAATCTGATCTCATTTAGTGTAAAACCATTCCCCCTTGTCCTGTAAATACCTAGCTTTGTAAAAAGTATCTCTCCCTCTTTTTTATAAGCTCCCTTTAGTCTTTGAATGCCACAATGAGGTCTCCCCAGAGCCATCTCTTCTCCAGGCTGAAGAACCCCAGCTCTCTCAGCCTGTCTCCATAGCAGAGGTGCCCCAGCCCTGACATCATTTCTGTGGCCCTTCTCTGGACTTCCTGCAGCAGGTCCACATCTGTCTTATGCTGAAGACCCCAGAGCTGGATGCAGAACTCCAGGTGGGCTCTCATGAGGGCAGAGTGGAGGGGAGAAGCAGAATCCTTAACTTCCCTAACCCTGATGAGCATGGCCAGCTCAGTCCCAGCTCAGCGTGCAGCACTTTTCCTCAAGAGGAGCGCAGAGCTGGAGATCCTGCCGCTGGGAGATGTTCACGGCACTGGAGGAAATTCTGGCTTGGAGGGGAAGAGGACAGCCTGAGCCCTCATCCTCTGCCTCAGCTTTGCAGTGCCCAGTTGGTGCCGAGCTGTGGTGGTGAGCACAGCCCTTGCCTGGTGGCTGAGCCAGGGTTAGGTGCTCTCTGCCCCTTCGGGCAGCGGCTGCCTCATTTCTCTGCTGGCTCTTTGAAGTACTTGCTCTACATAAGCAATAATTAAGGACACAGCTTTAATTTCTTGTTTGTTTTGCACTCCTCACTTGTTAAAACCGAATTAAATTGGAAGAAACTTGGACATTAAATCAGGGTGGGTGTAATGCTGGTTTTGAAGCAGATAAGAGTTTCACTACTGATCTCTTGCAGAAAGGCTGCTGAGATGAAGGAAAGGAAGGAGGAAGTTAGCTTTTCTCTCTGCCTAATTGAATGTTTTCCCTGTTTGAGTTTCAGTTAGACCTCTGTGTAGTTTGCTTGTGATTTTTAGCAGATGTGCACGTAAGCAGTGCTCTGAGGAAGGAGGCTGGGAGTACAGATGGACATTCAGCCATGCTGAGTCACATTTTGTTATTAGGGCTGATTATCCAGCCAGCCATGCAAATAAACTGTAAGAGGGGGAAAAAAGGATGTGTGTGAATAGTTTATCTACGACAGAATGAGGCCTTGGGTCTTTGTGCATAATACGTGTAACAACAATGACCTAGTATGAAAGTGTTCCAGTGACTGACATATTTGCAGTCTAAAAAAGATAAGAAAGTAATGAGAGAGAAAGAGAGAGAGATCTGTGGATATTCTGTGTTATCTTTTCTTCTTCCTGAAGGAAAGTTTTACTTTCTCATTATACTTCTATGGTACCATGCAGGATGATGAATATGATTGCAGTTAATTGTTTAAATATCCCTTTATTCCTAAGGCTTTCAAAACAAATTACCATCTTTTGAGGAGCTAGTTGAGAAGTGATGTGGGCAAGATAGTGCAAAAGAGAATATTGGATGTGAAGTTAAAAGTGCCTCAGAGAAGAGACAGAGAAGTGTGTGGGGGTGTTTTAAAAAAAGGAGAAAATACCCCAGTTATTTTATTACCAAGATCAGCTATATTATTGGCAATACCAGCATAAGCAGCAACAATTCTTCTTGATAAAAAACTTATAAACTTCAATAGTTCATCCTTTGTGTACCAGAGAAGGAATTACAGTAGGGCCAACATCTTTTCTGTTGCATCAGTCTTCTGGTGTTACTTAATGCAAATACTACAAATGAGTACAGTTTTGTCCAAAATACATTTTCTGGCTATATTTGTCATCTGTCTTCTTCATAGTAAACAAGAAGAGACATCTGTGGAGAAGGTCTGGTAGCCACAGAAAATATTTTGCATCACAGCCTCTAAGTGGTGCCATTATGAGCTATTCTCAGCTCAAAGAGCTGTTCTCCAGGGCAGCTGAAACACAGATTTTTGGATATTCGGTGTTTGTGCCCCTCGGTATTTTATATTTGCAATGCAAGGAGTAAAACACTGGGTGGGAAAGTGCCACTTGAAGACACCTGTGGGTGATTTTGGAAATTGCCAGTAATGAGGTGGGTTTCCTCACAATAGTGCTCAAGTCTAGCCCTTAATCGTGCACTTGAAACAAGTGGGCTCAGACCTTATGAAAGGTGTTTACTTACTCAGCTTTAAGGCACAGGCCAAGAAATGGCTTGATCGGATTAGCCGGGTTTGAATAGGAGCAGCAGCGAATGGAATCAAAGGAGTGTGAACCGTGCTGCTGTGCTCTCTATTAGAAAAATATCTGCCAGCTGCCATTGCAGAGAATAATCCTGCAAGATGCTGACACCTCCAGTCTGCACTGCCCGAGGGAACTGGACCAGGGCACTTCAGGCGTGCAGCTCTCATTACTCACCTTAGCTGAACAATGTTATTTTTCTCTGAAATCCTACTTTTCCCCTGTTATATAAAGGCTGGCTCTTTTCTGCCTCCTGCTTCTTGAAAGGCTCTTGACGCTTACAGGGGCTGAGTGCATTGCTGGTTATTCTCAGCTGCAAGATTACAGAGATGGCAGTGGTCAGGTCAGTGGGGCATGAACATGGCTCAGCTGGAGAGCAGATGTGAGCAGATCATTTAAGGAAAGCAGCTGAAATTCTGGGAGCCAAATGAGGATAAGGCTGATAGATTCTGAAATCTAAGGGTTTTGTTTAAATGCCTTTTGACTTAGGTGCAGATTATGACTGATAGGTTATATGTTATAAAATATGACTGATTATACCTGGGATGCTCCAGAATTAAACACACCGAGAGGGTAAGGAAGTTTCTTATGCTTGAACTTGAATGCTTAAAGCCAAAGATGTAAAATGAGGTCAGTTAGCTCAGCTGCAGTGAATCCTTTGATATTCATTTAATGGATAAGTAGATATAACTCTGAGCTTGCAGCGAAGTCTTTGAATTTTAACTACTAAAGCTCTTTATAATTTTCTCACAGGTCTTTTACATAAACTGGACATTGGGAAACTTTAAGGAGAGGGTGGTCAAAAACTGACACAGGCTTCCTGGAGGGGTGGTCAGTTCCCCAAGCCTGACAGCATTTAGGAGGAATTTGGGCAATGCCCATAACTTTGGGTCTGCCCTGAAGTGGTCAGGCAGATGGATTAGCTGGTCACTGTAGGTCCCTTCCAACTGAAATATTCTGTTTTATTCTGTTCTCCTGAGCAGTTAAACTGTACAGACAGGCAGTGCTGTTCCACTTCTGCTGCAGTACCACACAGGTCTCCTCAACTTGTCCCCTCTCTTCTTCTGCCTCTGAGCCAGAGGTGAGAGGTGGTCTGGCTCTGGGAGATCCATTGTGTTTGCAGTGTTTGGTTTGAGATACTGGTCGAAGTGGAAAAGTTGAGCTCTGGATAAGGAACTGGATTCCTCTCTGGCCTAGGGAGTCTTTCAGTCTGGTTCAGACCTATCTCTAATCCTTTTGTCACAGTATTTCCTTTTATTGAATAGCTTCCTTATGTATTGAATTCCAGAAATTCCAGATTGGTGATACACATGGGAAGCAGATTGCAACAGAGAGCAGATTTAATTACTCTGGTCTAGAATTACTGAAGCAGAACATTTTTTTTTCATCATGTTGTTTGAAAAGGGAGAAGAATCTTCCCTTTTTTATTTATAGGAAGAAGTTTGCGATCAAGTGACTCTGAGCTGCCCTTTCATTGGTCATTCAGTGATCACTTGAGGAAAACATAATGAATTGGGTTCCCCCCCTCCTTCTTCATCTGAAAATCAGGTCTTACCAGTGCTGTGTGTTCAAGGGAATTCTAAGACTATAGTCTTAGATGCTTCGGGAAGCTTATTTTAGGAGGGAGGACTTGACTGAATGCCAGTAGACAGAGCTAATCATCAGGACATCTGGATTCACTTCTTAATTCTGCTGCATGACCTTGGGTCAATGATTTAGGTCGAGTTTTTTCCAAAATGTTCACTATTTGTAGATGCTTTTGCTGGATTTCAGCATTACTGAAAATTAGGCTGTAACTGCGCTCACTGTTTCAAATTCAGCTTCCCAAAACTGGGACACTTGTAAAAAGGAGACAGAAGTAAAATGTGTGCCCCTGTTTCCTCATTTGTACAACAAGGATGGATAACTGTGTTTGTAGAGTGCGCTGAGACTTCCTGAGGTAAAAGCATCAGACAGGAGAAAGGATGGCAGCAAGCTGCTTGCAAAGTGTCAGAAAAGTAGACAGTGTGTAGTAGAAATCAAGGGATGCTGAGCAAGGACCAAACTTCCAAGAGTTCAGCAGCTGAAGGGCTCCCCAGACTGTGGAGAGGACCAGGCAGATGTCAGGAAGTGCAGAAATCCTGAGGCCAAAGCCCATTCAGCTGCTTTCCCACCTGCTCCAACAGCAGCAGAGGAGCAGCTGAGTTGCCCTTTTCTTGGAAAGGGGATCCAGAGACAGAGGACTGACCAGGGTGACACAGGTGCAGCCAGCTGTGTGCTTCTAACTGAGCCTGATGTGTGTCACACACAGTCAGTCTGAGCCTGCCAGAGAGGGGCAGGTGTGGAGCAGTTCTGCTGAACATCTGCTCAGACAGTGGAAGGGTCCTGGTAGTGTCGAGCACCTTTCCTGAGTATTGCTGGGAGCTGCTGGACTCCTCCTGCTCTCAGGGATGGTGAGTCCATCACTTCCATGGCTGCATCCTGCCTCCAGTGCCCACTCTGGCTGCTATCAGGATTTAAAATGAGCTGAACCACATTTATAGAGCTGTGGCCAGGGAGTAATGCTTGTAGACAGAAGACACTTTTGAAAGAAAATCCTCCAGTCCACAAATAGCTCCTACCATCTGCTAGTCCTGCAGACTGGGAGTGGATGCAGGATGAAGCCAAGTCATACACTGTTCTTGCCCCACTGGAGCAGAGCACTTCTGCAGCGTGGTCCTGAAACCACCTAGGACCCACTTCTGACCCAATTGAAGGCCCCTGCTTTTACTGTACAGAGCAAGCAGCCCCTCAGGCCTCACATTTTATTTTTGCAATAGGAGTCCAACCTGCAGCACAAACAAACACAAAGCACAAGTGCTCATCTCCTTATCTGTGCCATCCTCGAGCATCTGAAATGCATTTCATTTTAGATACAGGATGGAGAAAGGCAAAGAAGAAGCAAAGCAAAAAATGTATTGTTTGAGAGAAAAAGAGGACAGTTAAGGACATGAATGCTACTATTGCCTCTTTCAATGAACTGGTAGTTGCTGGGGGTGTTCTCTTACTCAGAAAAGTAGAGGAGAAGGTGTTTAGTTTAATCAGCTCACTGATTTTCTTTGCTGTCTAATGATTACATTTATTCTGTGCACAGGGAGAGTTCAAGGCATTAAAGTAGGCAGTTTTTAGTGGCACAGAGACTTTACGTAGCTCTGTGCTTAGGATGTGTTCCACCTGTAGTAAATAGGAGAGGAATTACAAGAGGGATTTCAGGGTGATCCATCCAAACAGGCAGCTTTGACGTGTTTGTCCTTGTACCTGCCTTGTTGCCAAAACAAAATCCAAACCCGAAAAAAGGACCCAGTGACCTCCCTGAGTGCCCCCAATGCAGCTGGATGCAAGCTGTGTCCTCTTGGTGGGAGCAATGCACATCATCTCCCAGGGAGTCTGGTGATCCATGGAAATGGAGCAGGAGGGGTCAGGGTGCCCAGCAGCAGCTCCACAGGCAGTTCTGCAGGAGATAACACTGCTGACAGAGCAGAGTGCTGGCTTCTTTTCAAACTGTCCTTTGCTGATAGTGTTAAAACTCTTCTGAATGAAACACTGAAATGAGCCAGCATTTCAGCACCAGGTTTATCATCAGATGGTGTTCAAAATTTTTTAAGCTGGAGAATCAATAGCTTTGGGAGGAATTTTTTTTTTTTTTTTTTAGCTTGTTAAGTCACTGTTTTCATTGCTGAATTTTATTGGGTTAACCTTCTCACACCCTGCACTCCTTTGTGATTTGCCAGGGAAGGGAAGAGGATAGGAAGTGGCCTGAGGCAGGAGTGAGGGCTCTCTGCTCACCTCCCTTCCCATGCACCCAGCAGCAGTGGTTACCTAATTTCCAGCACCAGGAGGTGAGCTGCAGGAGGCATCCTGAATGTCACCACTGCTTTCCTGGGGAAGAGTTGCACTCGGTATTTTTTTGCAAATTGCTCTGAAGTAAAATATGTGTTTGTGCACTCACCCCCACACACATGCATTTGCATCATTTGGATCAGCCAGAAACAGAAACACAGCTCTGAGAGCTGGAAGTTTTGGAGAACATTCTGTTCAAAAGACTTTTGACCATTCACCTCCAATATTCCTGCCTTCCCTTTAGCTCTATGTACCTATTCTGGAAGTAGTCCCCTGAAAACACTCAATCTCAGCTGCTGCTGAAGGATTGAGTGTGAACAACTACCTTTGCTCTCATCCTACATGAGGGAAAGCCATGTTATTATTTGAGGATTATTTGGCTCTTTGTCTGAGTCAGGTATGGTAAAGAATTGTTTATAGGTTGGGCATCATCATTTCATACTACAGCACACATTTATTTACCTTTCCTGTAGTAACTGAATGGCAGCAAATGAACACAGGTATTCCCCCAGAACTGCAGAAGAAATATTAATTTGCATATGTGTTCTTATCCTACCCTGCTTGTGCCAGAAGTACAGTTTTGTATTTCTTAGGGTTGTGAATCAGCATTTTGCTTTTTGCCATGTTTTGGGAATTTTACGGGGCCATTAGACAAATTGGTAGAATTAATTAGATGCATGCTCTCCTTATTACAGAAACCCCAGAGACATTTCAAATAATATTCTGCAGTCTTGTATCTTCACTCTGCAAGGTTCAGCAATTTGCTAGAACAGAGCAAACTTGGCCAGCTATTTTCTCCGGGATCTGATAAAAATCCTAGAGAACAAAATGTTCCAGTAATCATCTTTTCTTTTCAAGTATCTGTTAGTTTTTAATCCTTTTCTGCTTTTTTTTTTTCCAGAAGTGCCATATATTGGTCAAAAAAAACCACCCCAAAAAACAGAAAACACCGAAAAACCAACACACCACCATTGTTCCTGCCTGTATCTTTTATTTCATTTTTGTGCTGAATCACAGTGTTCCGTTACAGCCTTTTTTATGGTGTAATTGTTTTGTATAATCCATTTTCTTTGGACACTTTTTTTAGCTTCTGTCTGAAGCTGTCGCTGCTATAATAAATGTAGTCATAAACCTGTCACAGGTGACAAGCTAAATTCAGAGCTCCATAAACCAGGGGAGGGTGTGCTGTAGGTAAGTGCATTGAGATGGCAGCAGTTACAGTGGCAGCACAAAAAGTCCACTTCTGGCAGGTTAAAAAAGGGGAAATGTACCAGAATTTCTTTGAGAACGTGGGCGTGATGTGTTTTGGGATGAGATTTGAGCTATCCCAGGCTGGGCCTCAGACTCAGGCCTGTGTGGAAGTTGCTAAGCCTGTGGCGCAGCAAAAATTCAGATTAAGGTGTGTTTAGGTATTAGATGGTACAGTTATAGTGTGAATATGGCAGCCACCTTAGGGTTGAGATGAATAACTATTGTTTGCACTTTTCTTCAGGCTGAATAGCAATGAGAAAACACTTGTGGCTGTAAACTATTTGGAGCTGTATTTAACTGGCCATTTTGGGGCAATGAAGGGAGAACGTCTGTTTGACCACATTGGTCGTATCTGCCTTGCTCTGTCCAGCTTTCCCACGTCATAAGGGCCCCTGGTTTTGGGGAAACACAGAACATTTGGTTCTGTCCCCCAGTGACCACCATCACCCCTGTCCTAGCAAGCAGAGATGCTGTGTGAAGATACGGTCACAGTAGCACAGAGAGCTCCAGGGCTGCAGCAGTGCCCTCAGCCACCCTGTGCCTGGGCAGTGGTGTTGCTGTAAAGCTCAGAGCTGCACAGCTCCACGCCTGGCCTGGGGGAGATCCCAGTTCCTCCAGAGAAGGTCTGAAACTGGGACTGGGAGCTCAGGCAGGGCAGGACCCTGTGCTCCTGGGGCTGGGCTGAGGTGTCCTGGGGAGCCAAAACCCAGCAGATCCACGGGATTCCTCAGGCAGTGTGTCCCTAAAAAGGGAACCTGTCACTCTTGTGTGCCTCAGGCCTGGGCAAGCCAAGCTCCCACCGTGAAATGCCTGGGTGATTGTCAAAACTGAGGTCATTGTAAATTTTTTCTCTTGTGAGAAGAGGGAGGTGAAGAACGTGGAGAAGAAAAAGCAATGGAAAGATGAAGGCAGGTGATACAAGATGGGGAGAAACCACGTTCAAGAGAGACACAGTTCTCTGAATTGTGATCCAGTGGATGTTGAATGCAGGAGTTGAGCGAGGGAAGGGCAGAAAAGAGTGAAAAGCAGCAGAGGGCAAGGCCTGGCAAGGAAAGGAGAGGGTGAAATAGAGGTAGGAAAAATTAAGCAAGCAGATCAAATAACTCAGGTATGCAACTCCTTTGCCACACCTGGTTTAGTCTTTGCATTTCTGTGTGATGCCTTCATGCTGGGCTGGGGCACAGCAGTGCTGAGGCCGTGCCCTGTGGGGAGCTCTAGCAGATGGGAATGCCACAGCTGTGCCAAGCTGCTGCTGCCCACTGGGGCAAACATCTGTCTCTGTGTGACAGGAGGGAGCACAGGGTGAGTGGCACAGCACCTTCCTGTGCTAAACAACCACAGGGATTCAGCCACGCTGCTCGCTTTTTCAAATGTCATTTACCATTTGCTGTTTTTCAAGTGCATCTTGTAGTTGAACCAGTAGCACTTTGCTGAAGAGGTTAAATTCTGCCTTTTAAAAACAAAATCAGCTGTTTTGCTGCCAGCCACAGCCATGCCCTCCTGTTGCCTCAAGAATAACGAAACATTGGCATACTGACATATAAATCATATTGCTGGAGAATGTGTTACCTCTCTCATTTGTGACTGCGTCGTGCCACAGAGTGCTGCATCTTGTAATTGAGGCCTCTCTGATGAATTCATTGCATGCAAAGTCTGTGGAAATTATTGGCACAGCACATTTCCATAATTAAAGTGTTTCCTATGGTGTAGATTTGAAGACTCCCTAACTGCCATATGTTACTTTAATGCAAAATTCTGTGAAAACTTAAATACAAGCAGAACAAAGTTTTTATGCATAGAGAATAGAGAATGTTTTTCATTAGACCAGTTTTTATAGCTGGGAAAAGCAATCAAATCATCTGAGTTCAGGGACACTTTTAGGTGATGGATGAAAGCTTTATTCATTGCTGATCACAAAGAAATGGGCAGCATCTCTCGTAGAAATATCTTTGCCTTGCCATGAATGACATTACCAAATAATTAAAATGTAACCTATAATGAAACATTCATAGTTACTGGTGGTTTCAGGACACAAGTCTGACTGTTCCGTTAAGAGTTATCCTAAGGTAATGTTAATATTTTGATGGTTTGCAGCAAGTCAATAAATAAACATTTTCTTTAATCACACATTTGCAGTTTTAGATAGCTCCTGAAGTCAGATAGTTCTGCAAAACAGAAAATTCCCTCTGCCATTCTCTCTCCAGTAAAAAATGTGCCATGATATAGCAGATAGCATGGAATAATGCTTTAACTATTACTTGTTGTCTGCAAAGTCCATTTGTCTTGTTAAGGCTGTCATTTGGCTACATTACCCTTTCTGTAACCCTGGAAACAACTTCAAAAACTGTGATATTTGAAATATAGTGCACCCTTAAAACGCTGGGAGTGGTTTTTGAAACTCCCTGTACAAAGGAAGAGGAAAATAATTTCCCTTTAATGCCCAGAGGGCATTAAGCAGTGATGGATGTGCATTGCTTTGTGAGAAAGCTGATCCTCCTCACCTGTGGTAGGTGGGATGAGAAACGATGCCAGCAGCACTGACAAGTTTCCTCTTTACCTGCCCACAGAGTTCAGGAATCCCTCTCTCAAAGTGTTACAGAAGGGGATTTTCAGGAGGCAATAAATAAATTTTGATCCCTCTGGTTAATGCAGTTAAGGTCAAAGAGATTCTATCTGGATCTATTTAAAATATTCTTAACCTGCAGACATACTGCTGTCAGTAGTGCTAAGTGCCTTAACTGGCTGAGGAGTGTATACAACCCTTATGAAACTATTCTTAAGTATTCTGGTTACTATATTTAGCTCTGTCTTATAACAAGACAAAAAGCACTTAGCTAAATGCAGTCCTGAAGTGCTTAATCCAGTTAAGATTATTTTGTCCTTAGGTGTCTTCTACTGAGACTTTTTCTAGCTCA
Source organism: Phylloscopus trochilus trochilus (assembly GCA_016584745.2). Taxonomy (NCBI): domain Eukaryota; kingdom Metazoa; phylum Chordata; class Aves; order Passeriformes; family Phylloscopidae; genus Phylloscopus; species Phylloscopus trochilus. Next base: position 2,309,917 of record WQNJ02000046.1, on the reverse strand, counting down.
CCATCCTGCTGCATCATGCAAAAAAAGGCTGCTCTGCCTGGTTGGGCTTGTGAATTCTTTTATCCATTTGTTCTCTGAGCTCCTCCAAGTCTGGTGTTGGCTGAGGGCGTTGCTCAGGTTCTTTAGGAAGCCTGGTCCCTCTGCCCCTGGCAGCTCACCTCTGCCGTGCTGCAGATCCTCCTGGAGCCTGGAGAATCCAGGCTTCATTTCCCAGTTCAGGCTCAGTGAGCATTAGCTGGACTGTTGGCTCTCTTGGTGACCAAGCAGCTTTCCCTCAGCTGGCTGCTATTCCAGCTGGGTGGAATTCCAGCCAGCCATTCCAATGAGGGCAGAAAACCCAACCGGGTTCCTGGGAGCTCTCAGGTGTTAAGACAGCCTGTGGGCAAAGTTTCCATAAAATACAGTGTCTGTAAAATAATGCTTTGCACTCCAAGCTTGGGAAAAAATCCCTTTCCTTGGCTGAATTTTTGCATGGTCAAGTCTGCATACAGAGAACGTTCCCTGAAAAATTTTTATAGATCTTTCTGTGTATCCACAAGCATTTTTATCATTTAACCCGCTGCTTTAAAAAGGCTTTTCTTCATACTTGTGTACCTCTGAACTTACCCCCAGTCACCAAATCTTCTGTAGGGGTCATTCTTCTGGAGGAGAAACAATTGTGTGGTTTTGACAGAGCAGCACTGAGGGGTGAGCAGCAGTGATAAGAACCTCAGCTCAACAGGGTAACAAATAAGATCAGATGCTGCTTTTGAGCTGGAATAAAAGCATGTCACTCCTCTCAGCTGTGGGAACAGAGACAGGGCAGATCCACTGAGTTTGAGTTTGCTGTGCAGGTGTTGTTTCCAGGTGCAGCTTCACTGAGGATGTCAAGAGTGACATGATATTTTCCCTAGATTTAGTTACATGATATTCTCCCTAGGTTTTGTTACATGGTATTTTCCCTAGATTTTGTGTGTCCCATCAGTACCACCTATTAAGGGGAGGCCTTGAGTCCATTCACAGGTGGGTGGTTGTGGCTGGTGCTGACTTTTGCTGATGATGTTTGTCTTGAGGGAGGTTTGGGTTGCAAGATTTGATAGATGAGGTACAGGTCATACTTCTGGTTTTCACAGCACACCAGGTGAACTATCATACTTTGGAAGAGCTCCAGCTGGTCCTCATTGGCTCCAAGCCAGTAGGGCCATTCTGTCACACAGCTTTTTGGACATGAGAGGTCTTGGTGGCCTTCCCAGGCTGCCTCTGTGGCAGTAGGTTGTGCCCACAAAGCCAAGAGAACTTGGTCCAACTCCCATTGCTGGAGGCCTTGCTGAGCTTTCCTCAGTCATATTTCAGCATGTTTCTAATTTGTGGTGGTAGACTTTTCTCAGCTTGAAGTGATTGCAGCTGTCTAGGCTAACTCTTGCCTGCAACTGTGTTTTAACTGGACTTGCTTTCCCTTCCAGGATTAATTTTTCTCCGTCTCTATTTACATGGTGATAAGAAGTGCTAATCCCACTCTGTCAGTCTGGACTGATGAATCTGAGGAATAGAACAGGTAATTTCTAATTTGGCTTGTAGCTTTTTGGTGACTTGGGCAGTGAGAACCACTCCCTCCTCATGGAGTGCATTCATAGCAAAAGAATTCCTACAGTTTCTTCTGCCCAGGTCGCCTGCAGGGAGGGAGATCCTTGCCCTGGAACAGGGAAGGAAGGAAGGAAGGATAAAATTTTGTAGCTGTTGCTGTGAGCAGCATCCTTGACTTCCTGACAGTTGTGGGTGGTTCTGTTTTGTGTTATTTTTATAGCTACCAAGTTACTTGAGCTTGGAGTAGTCTCTAAACAGAGAAAATCTTTTTGGATGTACCTACTGAAAAATGCCCCTTGAGTTCTGGGCAGCATGGGGTGTTTTGCAGAGAGTCACTGGAGATGGGGGCAGATTGGTTCTGATGGTGGGGATGGGTGTGATTTCCTCTTTGGAGGTGTCTGGGGGGGTGGAATCCAGCAGAGCTGACCTGGGCAGCGTGGTGTGGAGTGGTGTGGAGTGACAGCAGCTGCCTCACCTGCACCTCCCTGGCTCTGTGTCCCTCAGACTCAGCCCATGTGAGTCACAGAAAGCAAGTCACCAGTGGAGAAGTTACCCTTGGGTTGAATTCCCCATCATTTAATGGGGTTTGAGAGTACTGTGTCCTTACTGGGAGCTGTTGCCAACTGTTCTCCTTCCCTGGTTAGTGCCAGGTGAGGGTATTTCCAATGGAAGCATTCCAAATGAATCCCAGGACACAGCTCAGATGGTGTGGGAGAAGTCCAGCAGTGCAAGCAGCAGTCATTGGCTGCAGGGTGCTCTGGATGAACCTGTCTCATATCATCTCCTAGATACCCTGATAATACACTGCTGTTGCTTAATACTAATCCTTTAGGGGATTAGCACAGTTTCTTTCTTTCTCCTATGTCTTTCCACTGGAAAAGAGATCTCAGATATGTTTCAAGCAGGGCAGGCAGTGACTGAAATCAACCAGTAACCTATCTGATTTCCCAGAACAGGACCAGCTGTGGTGCTGCCACCAGGTCAGATTTCTGTCTTTTTTGCTCTTTACATTTGCCAGGAAGATGCTGGTTCCTGTGCAGAGATGGGTGCTTCTGCAGGATTCCCTATCCTGGCTCAGAGGGCAGGACAAAGGCAGGCTGAGGGGCTTTGGATATTTCCCTTTAAAGTCCTGTTGTAGCTGGATGTTTGGGCATGGAGCAGCAGTCTCACTTCTCATGCCTCAGCAGCTGACTGAACAAGCAAGGAAAGATATACCAAGAGTGGAATTTGGGAAAGGGAGGATTGAAACATCTAGGAGGTCTTTAAGTGCAAGCTCCATGTTTTGAGTTCTTAGCAAGATCAGGGAATATTCTCAGTAAGTGCTTCTGTCTTTCCCTTGCAGAGCCCTGTGTTGTGTAAACGAACTGATGGATGAAGATGAGAAGGACAGGGCAAAGAGGTATGAGAGGATGCACTGCTGGGGGAGAATTGTAAATGCTGTGTTGTCCAATGCTTGGCAATGAACTTGACCCCACTGATGTCAGAGGCTAAGCTCCCACACAGCTTACAGGCTGTGTGTATAGCTGACCACCAGCAGCAAAATTTAAGTCACTGTTCAGGCTTGTCACGGAGTTTCACCACCCCTACCATGAGTTATCTGGCTGAGTGGTCCTTAAATTTCACTGCTGTGCCCTCAGCATCTCGTGCTATCCCATGGCTATTTATTATCTTGAAGCAGGAGTCCTGATCTGTGATTTTATTTCATTTATCAAGCAGAGCTGCCCACCTGGGGTAGAGTTCCCTTAGCAGTCCTGCTTTAGCACAGGTCTGAGTTGGTCTCCTGTCAGAGAAGCACTTGGCTCACTTCTCTTTAGTCATTGTACACAAGTGCCAGAGCAGAGATGGCTGTGAATGTGAATGCTGGATCTGAGAACATCCAAATGCCAACCTGAATATGAATGGAAATGCTTTCTGCATCCCACCCTCAGTCTAGATCACAGGAAGTATGTATCATCATGAGTACACTTGTAAAGCCAATAAATTGCTGGAAGAGGTTGTATGAAAAGTGTTATCTCAGATATGAGCATTAGAAAGAACACTTTGGAAGACACTGAATGGATTTGCTTTTCTCCTTCATTGTTTTTAATGGGGGGGAAAGCCTAATAAATGTTCTTAATTTGTGAACTGAAAACTAGTTGTGGTTCTGCAGTTTCATACATCACAGCAGTAGATTTTCAAGACCACATACAAGATTTCATTCTGCAGTTCAGTTGGCTCTGCAGTGCTGTCTCTTGATAAGCCTCTTTTTGCAAGTGCAAATCAGAGAAATCCTTCACATTTTGACATTTATATGTGTGTGTTCTAACTGCAAAACAAAAGTTCCTAAAAACTAAGCGAGCAAAACATGAACATGCATGAACATACTTTCCTCTTTCTGGAGGGTTTTCTCCCATGACACCTTCACTGTCACTGCTTTTGAAACAGTGGGAGCTGCTGCTGAAGTGTATGTAAGGCTATGGTCTTTCCCAAATGCACCCAGATTTGTGTTACCTCCAGGTGCTCCTTGCTGCTGCTGAGTTCAGTCTTGCTACAAGGCCCTAAGCACCAGCAAGATCCTGATGTGCAAGCCCAATTTTAAACAAACCAACACTCCCAGCAGAGTTTAGATCCCTGCATTTAAAGCATTTTGCTGGGGCAGGGTGGATCCCCTCACCCTGGCTTGTGCTGCATTCTGCTCAGTGGCGTTTATGTTTTTGTCACCCAGGGCGTCACGCAACAAATCTGAGAAGAAGAGGAGAGACCAGTTCAATGTCCTCATCAAAGAGCTGTGCACCATGCTGCAGGGCCACGGCCACCCTCTCAAGATGGACAAGTCCACAATACTGCAGAGGACCATCGACTTCCTACAGAAACAGAAAGGTGCTGGAGGGTGCTGGCTCTGCATCTGCCCAGCAGCCAGCTTCCACTCAAAAAATGCAAACTGTGTTTTTGGTTTGTTTTTTTTTTTTCCAAGCCACCCAGAGAGGACATGAGCCTAAGTGAGGGGCAGAATAAGGCACAGCAGTTGGCCTCAGGAGCTGGGCTAGAGCTGAGTACATTGCTGACCAGTTAAATGTAGATTTGAAAAGATGCAGTGCTGTGTGCTTTTTACTGTGGATGCATCATTGCTCTCACTGGCCTCCACATCCCCTGGCCTGCTTTGTGCACTCTCAAAGAGAACAGTGAGGAGGGAAAAGCTGAAGGAACAGCACCCATTACAAAAGTCAGGGGAGAGGAGATCATATGCCATCTTCTCAGGTCTCTTGGATTTGGAGATGATAAGCCTGTCCTGCTGCCCAGGCACTCACAAGAGCAGCTTGTGAAACAGCTCCAGAATTGAAAGAAACAACTCCAGAATTGAAAGAAACAGCTCCAGAATTGCAGACACCTTTTGCTCATAGGGACACTCTACCAGTCTAAAATTAACCCACTGAACTTAATTTTTTAAGGTTATCTTCAGGCTGTCTAAAATGTCTCCATTTCCCTTTCTTGGTTTCTAATGCATTTGTATGATGATGACATGGAAAATGACTGTTGCATGCAAGAAGGCTTTGTGTGAAGAATGATATGAGGATGATGCCTCTAACAACCTCTTTAAAGAAATCTAGTGTTACTTGAAAATTAAAAAAAAATCCAAGTAGCGTGAGTCATGTTGCTTTTTTGATATTTTCTCTTTCAGAAATCACAGCACAGACAGAAGCCTGTCAGATTAGGCAAGACTGGAAGCCTTCATTTCTTAGCAACGAGGAGTTCACCCAGTTGATGTTAGAGGTAAGAAGAAATTAAATGGATTAGTGAGAAACAATCAGTTCAGCTGAGTAGTTCAGGGATATACAGTTCTTTTTCACCTGTAGGTCCCAATGTTAATGATTTCTACTCTGCTGGCACATACAATACAAACCTGACCAATGTTGTACTAAATGCTTTACAGACACAGAATTAAAAATAAGATTGCTACCCCTTAAAGGTAAATGGCTTTTTGTTTGGCAATCAAGACTGATTTGGGCTGGTGAGACAGGAAAAAGAGAATTTCCTTTTCTCAGAAGAGCCACTAGAGCTGGCTTTTTTTGGGAAAAAAAAAACTTGAAAGGACCTGAAAAAAGCAGAGCAGCTCTCTTCCTCCCACATCCCATTAGCCAGGCAGCACTGCCTGTGCTGCCTCTGCAGCTGCTGGCTGTGTGCTGCTGTCCTCCTGATGGGAGTGCTGCCTCTCTTCTGCTTGAATTGCCTTTAAGTGCATTCAGGAAAACAGCTCTTAGACTCCCACCTCTAAAATGCTTTGCCAGTCTAGAAACATCCCCCAAGCCTACATTTCTCCCCATTTAAGGATGTGGCTCTGGGTTTGTGCTGCATGCTCCTCTGGCAGGGAGATCTCCTACCCTGCGTGGGCAGCTGCTGCTCTTTGCCCCACCAAAATAAGGGTGTATGCTGGGCTGAGCTGGGAGGTGCTGCTGTGCCTTAGTGATTCCTTTTCATCAGGATGTCATGACTCACCTCTCTGGAAAAGTCTGTTCATTCTTTCTGGGAATCTCTCTTGCCAAACAAGCTGGCTTGTTCCAGCTGAATCAAAACAAATTCCCCCCTTAGATTGGAAGTGGTGGGGGAGAGCAAGCCCTGTAATAACTGCTGCCTTGCTGGACTCTGGTCCATTCAACAGTTTGCTTAAGATCAGTGGGGTTTTTTTCCAGAGAGAACTCAATTTGAGCAAAGGCAGAGTCTGGCAGTGAGGTGGGGGAGATGGTGAATGCTGCTGCATCTTTGGCTCCCTGTAGCTCAGCTGCAGAGCAGCCTAACAGTGTCTTTAGAAGAGCTGGCTTTGTACACAGTGCTGACCAGATATTAAACCTCCCAGGTCCTGATGTTAGAGAAGAATGAGGACAGACACTGGGTAAATGGTACAAGGAGGTATTGTGAAGGACAAGGAGAGCACAGCATCCAAGGAGAAAAGCACAGGCAGTGACTGAAAAGGGACAGAGAGCTTTAACTCTGGGACAGAAACCACTGCAAATGAGAAAGGGGAAGCAAAACAAGCCTTAAAATGGTTTTGTCACTAGCCTCACAAATCAGTGCTTTAAGCAAAATAAACGAGGCTTTAGAATTTCTTCATATTGTCCATAAACTGCTAAAAATATGTAATTGTATAGTTTTTCCTCTCTCTGCTTGTCCATCCATGCCCAATGCTGGATTTGCCATGATATCTGACATCTCCTTACACACTGAGTTTGTTAACTGTTGTGTAATTCAGAACACATAATGAAGTGACTGAAGTCAGCAGGGTTGTGTGGGTGTTGAAATTCTAAGCATCACTGTCTCACTTCATGTTAAATAAATACTCACTGGGTGAAAAATGCAAGTCAATTTAATAATAATGAGAATGAGAAAATAAAGAATACAAAAAGAATGTTGAATTAGACAGCATGTGTAATTTTTATTTTTCCACATTGAACTGCCATTCCTTTGATTAATTTCTGCTGGGTTTAAGGTGCTAGAAGTGTCACCAAAGAATCAGTTAGTCTAAAATACTTGAAGTTTTTCCCTTGCATAATTCTGTTTTGTTTGTTTGTTTGTTGTGGTTTTTTTCGTTTGGTTTTTTGGTTTTTGTTTGTTTGGTTTGGTTTTTTTTTCCCCTGCCTGTTACCATTAGGCACTAGATGGCTTTCTCATTGCTCTCACCACTGATGGGATCATTATTTATGTATCTGATAGTGTTTCATCTCTGCTGGGACACTTACCGGTAAGTTCTGACCATGCAACAATAGACTGAAGGCTCCTTCCCCTCCTCAGTGTAAATCAGTCAGTGCAGGGCTGGAGATTGGTTTTATCCAACCAAAGAGGCAACTGACTGTGGGTTAACAACCAACAAACCCCTGTGGAGTTTCTCAAGTTGCTGTGAATAACAGATTCTCTCCCAGGGTCTATGAATTAGCTTAAAAAAAAACACCCCAACTATGCAAAGTTCTCTGTACCCATAGCTCATCACTTGGCTCTACATCCAAAGGTCTGGGAGGTGTTTGACCCAGCAGCAGGTTAATAGAAAATCTTATGGTTGTGAAATCCCTGCTGCAGCTCTTCTTAGATAATGTAAATATTACTTCAGAACTGAATCTATGCTCTTTCAGTGATACTGGGTTTTTCTACTTGGAGCCTGTATAATCTTTAGTAACAAATGTGTGGCCCCAGGGTTTTCTGGGGGAACTTCTAGAAACCAGTTAGTTGTTCAGGTGCAGAAATTTCAGCTTGGCCCCTCAAAAACATTTTTCTCCTCATCTGGTGCTGAGCATGAAGCACCAAGGATGTGGCAAATGGGAGCAAATTGGAGCAGGCAGTTACCTGAATGTCATGTGTGCAAAGAACAAATCTGTGCTGACATTTTGGTAGAACCCCTTCAGTCAGGGTGTGTGGGTTGATGAGCACTGACTCACTTGTGGGTCAAGCTGATTTTGCCAGATGTTCAGCCTAGAAGACAAATGGAGGATGTAGGGAGGAGCCCTCCCTCTCCTGTGTCATGCTTTCAAAGGAAAATGTTCCACTTCTCATCATGTTACATTCCTGTGGTACCAGGGTTTCTTCTCCAGCCCATAACTATCTGAACTGTAGGACCACCTCTGGGTGGCCACCTTTTGCAAATAGAACTAATCCTGGGGTAAAATAGCCTGAGGGTTATATTCTGCCCTAGATCCACCTGGGCTTCCTTGTCTTGGGCCTCCACACCAGACCAGCAGTGTCTGTGCTCTGCTGAGGGATGAAAAGGCTTGTGGTTGGGTCAGGCTGTACTGCTGAACATGACAAAGCATTCTTTTGTATCAGTCAGATTTGGTGGACCAAAATATATTAAACTTCCTGCCTGAGGGGGAGCAGAGCGAGGTGTACAAGCTCCTTTCTCCACATGTGCTCATGACAGATCCTGTTGCAGCTGATTTCCTAAATGGTAAGCTCTGCTCTTGTCTGTGGGTCAGAGAAGTTTGCCAAAAGTTAAGAGCTCCCAGGGAGGTCTGCACAGAGCTCTCCAGCTGTTTGATGCTCTTGCCTGCCTCTTCTGTTTTGCTGCATTTGTGGGTTTTAGTGCATCCCATCTCTAATGTTCCTGTGTGCTCCCACTGCTTGCTCTTTGATAAGGACAGTGTTTGTTTTACCATCTGCTTTGCCCCTTGGGTGGTAGATGCTTTTCACCAGGTGGGATGCTAGACTAAGCCTGAGAAAGGAGTGAGGGCTCAAGGGAAAAAAAAAATGGAGAAATCCCAAACAATTTTGGCAGAACCATCACTCCTTAAGAAGCTTCCATGTCTTGGGACACAAGAGAAGCCCTAATGTAGCTTAAGCAACAACCTTTCTACCTTAAAATCTGGGCCTGTCCTGCTGGCTGCTGTCTCATGTCCCTTTCCCACAGAAAATGTCCCCAGGACCAGAGCAGGCTGCAGCATCTTCCCAGCACCTGTGTTTCATTAAGCCTGTGCTGAGCCCCCACCCCTTTCCCAGTGGGTTTGGCAAGACCAAGCAGCACTGGGCTCCCCTCCCTGCTGCCCCCTGAGCATCAGTGGGAGCTGAGCAGGATGATGATGATGCTCTGAGCAGGATGATGATGATGCCCTGAGCAGGAACAGCAGAAACAGCTGATAATTGCTCCTAGTTGTTATGTATTTATTTCTGGGTATCAGAAGCTCCCCAGCAGGGTGTGCTCAGATACCATAGCAGCAGGGGTGGTAGATAAATTAAATATGTGAGCAAGCCAAAGTGCAGACTTCTAATAGCATTGTCTGTGTCTCCTCTCTTTCTCTCATTTCAGTGGAAAAACAAATAGAGTTTTGTTGCCATTTAGCAAGAGGCAGCTTAGATCCAAATGAACCCCTGATGTATGAATATGTGAAATTTGTAGTGGATTTTAAATATTTTACTCATGGTAAGTTACTGCTCCAGCCTATCTTTGCCTCTCCACCTCTCTCCTTTAAATTGTCTTGATCTGTAGCACCTGTTTCTGCTGAAAATACCCCTTAATTGTCAGGGATGGAATGAGCTGTGCATACATTGGAGATAGTTTTCATACAAAAGCTGTTGATCAGAAGAGTGCACTCTCCTGCATGTTGTGCCTAAAGCTGATGCCAGACTGAAAATGCCTCTGTTTGACCCACTGCCAATCGTAAAGCAGCCTGCTTATTCAAATAGCCAGTAAAATACGCTATTCTGTTTCACTGGTGGCAGTGAAATCACACTTTGCAGAGATTAAATGCTCTGAGGGGCCTGTAAAATCCTGAATCTTGCAAATGTTGGCCTGGAGAAAGGCTGACAAGGAGACTGCAGCTGCACACACTGTGGGCTGCTCAGAGCTGTCTTACAAAGCTGCCCTGCAAGCCACAGGTAGGTGGTTACAGCTGTGGAGCTCGGAGCCTGCAGGGTCCTGCTTGAAATAACACCAGTGTGGCATCCCCCTGTGGGCAGCAGGAGTTTGGTGCTTGGGTTCCATCACTCACTGTGCCTGTCTTAACAGGGGAAGGGAAGCTCTCCTTCCTCTTCTTCTAAAATAAATTGTCTGGCTGTTCCCAGTGCCTACACCCTCCTGTAATGGCTTTGAGTCAGCTATTGCACGAGCTTTCAAGTCAGCCACGGAGGAGCAGATCTGCCTGGTGGCCACCGTGCGTCTGGTCACGCCGCAGTTCCTCAAGGTGAGCCCTGCCCCAGGGCACTGCCAGCAGCAGGGCCAGCAGCACAGCTGGCTTCTGCACAGGGTTAGGGGAGGAGAGGGGACGTGGCTGTGCCTGGGAGGTGACAGAAGTGTGGTTTTGGGAAGGTGGGGTACAAAGCGGGAGCTGCTTTTGGGAAGAGGTTGGTTTTGTGGTGGGGTTGTCCCAGAGGGGGCAGCCTGGGAAGCTCCAGGATGAGCTTGACCCCACTTGGGAATTTGCAGCCTTCAAAGATGTGCATCCACCACTCCTTGGTGTAAGGAGGCCATCTGCATCTTGGAACATGGAAAATGTGTGTCATGGGCTCTTCCTGCTGCTCTGTAAATGTCCCGTGGCACTGTGCACTGATGACAGGGATAAAAACCCTGGGTGCTGCTTGCTCAGGAGGGCAGCAGCCAGCTCAGGGCTGGACCTGGAGCTGCCATCCATCTTCAAACACCAGTATTTGCAAAAAGCTGGGGAATTTTGCCTAGAGAGTGCAAGACCAGACCCTCTGACCATTTATCCTCGCTCTGAAATTCAACTCCAGGTGAATTATTCAGCCATTTCTCATCCCTTCATGCATCTATAAAACAAGTCTAACACATTCCTTAGAGGAAAATAAGTCAAGTGCTTTAAAAGCACTGTATTTTGCTGTGGTTTATGATGTCAACAAGATGCATCCTAGCCTTTGATAGCAGGCTCCTTTTGTCATTTCACAGAATTAAATCTCTGGCTGTGCCCACTGTTTTGCAGGAGCTCTGCAACGTTGAGGAGCCATGTGAAGAATTCACATCGAGGCATAGTTTAGAATGGAAGTTTTTATTCTTGGACCACAGGTAAGAGATTTGGGTTTAGTCACTGAAGGATAGACAAACTGTGGTTTAAAAATAGAAAACTTTGTATACCTGTTGCCTGAGATCCCAAATGGAATAGTTCTATTTAAATGCAGCTTAGTAAGTAGCAGTACTCTGAACTTAGCTATTAGGCATTCTTAAGAGCTTCATTATTTTCCATATTTTAGGCAAGTAAGAAACCATGGAAAATATCCAGGATAATGTTTAATCTCCTAACCAAAATAATAAGTCATTGAAAATGAGCAGTGTGGGTCCCAATATGTTCCCTGTATTGGTTTAGCTCCTCTGTTTTACAACTACAGCTTCCAGGAATCCTTCTAAATCTTTTACTGTGTCAGTAAACTTTTGCCTTTTCACCTTCAGATATTAGAAAATTTCTAAAAGAAAATAAAAAACAGTGGATTTTATTACTTAATTGTAGATTAGTTTTTGACAGTGCAATATGGTGGGCTAGAATTCAGCTTGGTGAATGAAACAGACTGGAACCAGTTTATTAAGCTGCTTAATTTAGGATTAATTTTCTTCAAAAGAAGCTGGAGGGTTTTATTCACTTTTTTTTTACTTCTCTGTATTTGACATATGTGCATAAGCACATTGCAAAATCCTACCCTTTTATTATCCCTCCCCTTGTGAACTGTGCCAAGGTAGTCATAACTAAAACCAGAGGAGTAGTAAATAAAGCTCTAAGGAAAAAAATATTGGTGAGGAAAAAAAAATCCAAATACCATCTGCACATTTAGAGCAAGAAAGAGAGAGAGAGAGAGCAAATAAAAATGAATAATAGCTTTCATTTATGTACAACACAAGGTGTGTGTCTCAGATCATACCTTGAAGCATGGAGGAACTGACCCTGTGACAGCCCTTCAGCTGATGATGCATGGTTTGGGACAGTCAGATAATTCATTTAGATCTTGCTGGAGTGGCTTTGTTAGACTTTAATTGGCCTGTCTGATAATGCACATTTTTAGAATCAGCTGATTAATGTTCAGGTTTGTAAAAGAGCCCACAGCCCCTCACATCACCAGTGAAGTGAGCTGCTTTTCCACAGGGCTGTGTTCCAGCAGCTCCTGGGAAAAAGGTGAATAGGAGCTCCTTTGAAACTTGTCAAAGAGTCTTTTGATGAACCTGGGTTATGACTCAGAGAGGAATCTCAGTGCTGGGTGCTTGCAGACACTCCAGTCCCACTGATATCCCCAGCAAGGAAGCCAGTGTTGCTGAGGAAATGAAGGTGATGCAGATGCTGAGGCAGAGTTTGGGACAGCCCCAGATGCAAGCAGTGAGCTCAGACCTGAGAATGAGCAGATCGTGGGAGTTGTCTCATTTAGTCACTGATTCCAAGCTCTCCCCAGCAGAACCTGCAGGACACTGGGAAATGCTGCTCTTTCTTGCTGATTTGCATCACCACAGGCAGCCTGAGGCTGAGGTGTGCCATCAGCAGGGGCAGAGGGCACCCAGCAGGAGCTGGAATCAGGACCTTTGCTGTCATGATCACAATTCTGGTCAGAGTAAAGATAGATGCAATAAAAGCATTCCACAGATCTGGATAAACATGAGAAAAACAGGGGAAAAAATCTGTATTCTGGGTCTATATGTAAATATGTGTAGAGGAAGAAAAACCCATCAGCTTCGATAACGATCTGTTTCTCGTCTGCACTGTGGTACTGTTCTTATTTTCCCTTCATTTATTAAAAGACTGCACCCAAAAGGCTCTCTAAAGACTCTGCATTCCCATTTGCACAGCAAGTTGCAGATCTCAGGGCTGAAACTTAAGCTAACAAGACACTTTTAAATTGCTCCACAAGGCATCTCCCTGTTAAATGACAGACAAGAAAGAAGCATTTTGTGGTTGCTTTCTCTTAGGAGGAGCTCTGGTGATATTCAGGAAAGCATCATACTTTCCTGATCTGCTTCAATGTTTATCTGATGTGCATCTGAAAGACATTACTGTCTTGCATACAAGCATGTCATTAAAAATAGGAGAAACACTGATGCATCCTGCCAAAGAGGCAGCAAGGAAGGACACTTTAATAAATGCACATATTATTGTCATTAACAGAAATCTGGGTCACTTGAGGAAAAGGAACAGAGTGCTATGAAAAGTTGCTTGAATAAATAGAGCTGTGTTGTGGCAGAGACCACTGTGTGCTCAGCTCTGTTTCAAGGGATTTGCTGTCAGGTGGAGGCCTGGCTGTCCCAGCTAACCCCTTGTGCTGGGCTCAGGAGCTCCTGCTCACACCTTGCTCCTCCTGGCACTGCTGTTGAGCAGATCCCTGGATTGTCCTTCCCCCATTTCCCATTTGGTGCCAGACTGCCCACAGCTGGGAGGAGGGAGGTTACAGACCTGCCTGGGCTCTCTCTGGCTGAATAACCTGTGCCCACTGTGTCTCTCAAGAGGATAAATGTGAAGCTGGGTGGTTCAGCCAAGAGAGAACTTCACCCAGTAATAACCAAGGAACTCAGGACTGATGCATCCAACCCACATTTAATACACTGAAATAATTGTTTCTTCATAGTCTTGGCCACTTTATGGCCTTCTTCCTTAAGAGCACTCAGCTTGCCAGGAGAGGGGCAGCAGGAGAGGCAGGTTTGATGGGCACCATCACCTTCAGCCTGCCCCATTTTGAGTTATTTACCATTTTGCCCTTTTCCTGGGCAGGAATATCAGGTGGAACCACCTCAGCACAGGTCCTGCCTCACTGAGGGCTCCACTTGGTGCAGGCAGGAGTGTACCTGAGCACTGGGAGATGGAGAGTGACATGCTGATACAGGGAGCAGAGACAAAAGCAGAGGTTTTCTCCCTCAACATTTCAGTGTTGTTCCATCATCATGAGCTATCAAGTTCCAGTGAAGGCTGTGTTAGGATACCTGCTCTAAAAAAAAAAAAAATCTCATATTTTGCCTAGAAAAATGAAAATCTAGAATTGATAGGAGAATGGTGAGGTAAGTCACTGCAGTGTGCCTATCTAAGTACTTCATCAATTCTTTCTCTTCCAACCAAAGCAGAAACAGCCCTAAATCAGCCCCAAGCCTGTTGCTATCTGTACTGCCAGCACAGAAAGTTTTGTTGGCTGTAGGTTCCCAAGCTTTTCCAGGGGAGCAATCACTTTTCCCCAAGCTGGGCCTGACACACACTGCAGCTTCCCACTTGTTCTCTCTTCTACAGTTGCTACCCAGATGACACTTTCATCCAAGCTACCTGGATAATTTTACTCTAGCTCCAGGTAGTTATGTGCAGGATCAGCCACAGCGTTTGTCAAGCTGTGTCTCACAAGCATCCTTAATGAATTGAGTCACTCACATATGTACATGCCTTTCTCTACACCCACATAATGAATAGGCTGTGGAACAGTAAACACACACCTTTTCATTTTCTCCATTTTTGCCTCCCCCTCGCTGTCGTGGTTTTTTTTGTTTTGTTTGTGTATAAAAATACATCACTGCCTGTATGAAAATCCACTCCAGATCTCCCTGCCAAGTGAATGAACGAGGTGTTCATTGCTGGTATCACAGCTGATCTGCCAGGATGTCAAAGCATCAGGTTTTGTGCTCACTCCCTGCCCTTTGCTTCCTTTCCAGGGCTCCACCTATTATAGGATATTTACCCTTTGAGGTTCTGGGAACGTCAGGGTATGATTACTACCACGCAGATGACCTGGAGCTTCTTGCTAGGTGCCATGAACACTGTAAGTTGCCCTGCCTCTGCAATGTGTCTGTGTCTGATCTCCTTTGTCACTGGTGCAAAACCTTTTACTGTCATTGCCAGAGGCTCCTTCTTCAGGGGCATGCAGGAGCTCTCCTTTCTCATGACAGACTGTCACTGCTGACATCTGGGAGGCTGAAATCTGCACAACTCAGTCAGATCAGGAACTGTTTGTGCAGGTTTCCTAAACTGGCAGATACTTTCTTTGAGTACAGGTTGTCTCAGAGTGAAATGAGATTAAAAGGTTGGGAGTCAGAGCTATCCCCCCTCTGCCCTACGAGTTTTGTTGATTTGTCACAGGTCCTACCATTCCCCTGGGCTCCAGAGTTAGCCAGGGGGCTCAGCACACCCAAACACCTTCTGAGAGCATCATTTGGATCACCTGCCTGTGCAATTAGGTGTTGTGAACCTCACTTACTCATTAGTAAAATGCTTCTGGAGATTCAGAATTATTGTACACACAGGAGTACTGGACACAGTTTCCCTGTGGGTGAAGATGGCTCACGTTTGGTGAACCTGAAAGGAAAACAGCAAAGCAGAAGAGTCAAATTCAGGCAAATGTGTGAACAGGGAGCCCGTAAGAGAGTAGCTAGTTATTTGGTTATACCAGTTACAAGAGAAATCTCAAAATAGCAAAGGGAACTCCTGGAAGTCAGCAGGAAGGGTATATGGTTGTGCATCATCTCTCTTGTTTATAAAGCTCATTTTATCCCTGCCTCAGTCTGGGAGGGGGGTGTGAGGCTGGATTTTCTAATCACCTTTGCACCATAAAACCCCTGCTTGCTATAACCTGCCTTCTCTTTCTGTTGGACAGTGATGCAGTTTGGAAAAGGAAAGTCCTGTTACTATAGGTTCCTGACCAAAGGGCAGCAGTGGATTTGGCTGCAGACACACTACTACATCACCTACCACCAGTGGAACTCCAAGCCCGAGTTCATCGTTTGCACTCACCTGGTAGTCAGGTAGGAGGAGCAAGCACCAAACCCTTCACAGAGTGTGTTACCCCTCAGTGTTCAGCCCTTGCTTTTTGCAGCTCTGTTTCATGATAACCAAGTACTTGCTGTGCCTACTGACACACTGAAATGATGTGTAATTCCAGGAGGCTATTCTGACAGGGAATGTGTGGTTTATTTATCTGTTTACCTTTTTCTTTTTTTTTTTTTTTTTTTTTTGGCAAATGAGCCAAAAGCCTGGAAGCCACCTTTGACTGAATCTGTTAGTGTGTTGCATTTCCTTACATTCCCCTTTTGTCCCTAGTGATGGCATGGCCTTAGAAAGAATTAGAGCTGTTGGGAATCAGACATCTTTCTGGGCATGAATGAGATCATATAACTCCTACAAAACCTTTTGATCAGAGCTTTAAATATTTATGGCTTGAAGTTAGCTGCTGGCTTGCTGGCCTTATTCCTCAAACCCAAATGCAGCCCTGGATCCCCACCTAGTGGGAAAGCTGCTTGTGCTGAGCTGCAGCCCGTGCTGGAAGGCAGTGCATGTGTGGGATGCTCTGTGGATGCACCTTCTGGAGGGGAATCTGCTGGATTACCACAGCCTTCTCAAAAAAGACCATGTGAAGAGTAAAAATGTATTATCTGAAGGGCTTGAAAAACTGGTTTGCTCTGTTAGCTTGGGTAAACTTACTGCTCACTGTGTGGTTTTTTACTTGTCAGGAAGCAATTTTTTCCTGGTCCCCCTCTTTTTTCTGTCAAACACCTGAAAGAGCAAACAGTAGTAAATGTGAAATGTGTGGGTCTGTTGGAGTGAGCCCCAGGAGGGCCATGAAGATGCTCAGAGGGCTGGAGCACCTCTCCTGTGAGGACAGGAGGAGAGAGCTGGGGTTGTTCATCCTGGAGAAGAGAAAGCTCCAGAGAGACCTTAGAGCCTCTTCCAGTGCCTGAGGGAGCTCCAGCAGAGCTGGAGAAGGAGTTATGGAGTTGTAGAACAAGGGGGAATAGCCTTAAACTGTCAGAGAGAGGTTTAGATCAGGTAGAAATTCTTCCCTGTGAGGATGGGGAGGCACTGTAAGCTCAGAAAAGCTGTGGCTGCCCCATGCCTGGAAGTGTTCAAGGCCAGGCTGGCTGGGGCCCTGAACAGCCTGGTCTGGTGGAAGGTGTTCTACCCACAGTAGAGGCCTTGGAACCAGATATTTTTTAAGGTCCCTTTCAACCCAAATTCTGTTGATTCTGATCTGTGGTATAAACTACATATCAAGTGTTAGCATGAGCCAATGTTACACAGAGAGATTGCTTCTCAGTTGTCTTGCCTCTGCCATCCTCCAGGGAATTCAGTCCTTCACTTTAAGGACTGAATTTATTGTGCATGAACTTGCTTCTCCTTTCTGCTTCCAGTGCCTCTTAAACCTAATGATGTAGTCTTAAATTTGAAGGTTCAGTTCTGTCTCAGATAGTTCAGGCTTAAAATATGTTACTGAAGCACACAAGTTAAAAACGTTGTTGCAGGAAAATTCATTGCCAGGGTGATATAAGTGAGGTCTGTTCAGCAACTTCTCCTGCCTCCCAGGAAGGTTACAGCTCATTAATATTTCATCTCCCTAAAGTCTGGCACCTCTCAGTGCCCACGATCCATGAGCACTCAGAGAGTCTTTGAAACATCCTCTCCAATTTATTCCAGTGATGGATCGTGTGGCGTTTGTTACTGTAAATATTTCATTATTTCAGAGGGGGAAAAGTGAGGAAAGAATATACACACTTTGAGAGGCATCTCATAGGGGTCCCTGCACTTCACCTTGCACCTGTGTAGCTGCCTGTTTGTACTTGGAGCCTCCACTGGAGTGCAGGGTGTTCACTCTGATGCATGCACAGTTCTGTGCACCCTCAGAAGGAGGGACCCCACCTCATCCTGCCCAAGGCAAAGGGACCACTGAACTGCCATGCAAAAAAAAAAGGGATTCTTGTTCATCATCATCGGGTTAGAAAATGAATGTACACCTGTTGTGGCAGTTTACCTGCACAGAAGCTGTAAAATAATTCTTTGGTTTTTGTTTGTTTTGGGTTTTTTAGTTATGCAGAAGTTCGGGCTGAGAGGAGGAGAGATCTTGGCCTGGAAGAGTCATCAATTGAACTGGCATCCTCTTCTCTAAAGGTACCATCTTCCTGCAGAGTTGAATGAGGAGATGTTTAAACCAAACTGAGTGATAGCTTATCCATCTTAGGGAAATACCTGTTGTTTCTTCTCCATTTTCTTCACTCCCATCTCATTCCAAGCCTTCAACTGGACCATGACTCAGGCAGGCCCTAAGAAGCTTTCCTGTGCATGGCTCCAAGTTGTCCATGTTGGTTCAGGACAGGCTGGATGAGCCTGGTGTAGTGGAAGATGTCCCTGCCTGTGGCAGGGGGATTGGAACCAGATGGTCTTTCACACCAAGTATTCTCTGATTCCACATCAGCTGTGAATTCAGCATTTGCATTGCTCTGTTCTGGTCCCTGTGATCTTTCTGAGACCTTGACACAAAGGACAGGTTAAACCACCTCAGCTCAGAAGCAGAGCTGGGGCCAGAGGCCAGATTGCTGTACCTGTCACCCTTAGCAAGGCACAGAGGATCCAGGACAGCACCCAGATGTCACAATACAACACAAATGAACAACACACACACTGAGATGTCCAAGGCACAAAGGGGCAGTTTATTTACAGACCCCAACATTTATAGAATTCCAACAATGACCATGGATCGGGGGAAGAAAATTGTCCTCTCCAACCACACTGGTCAACCCAACAGCCCATCAGTTCTCTCCTCCTCCAGAAAGGAATGCAAAACAATCATTATTGACATGAAAAGTGCGTGAGGAACTCCAATACAAAAAGCAAACATCAGAAGGCTTTAGCAGAACTTGAGAAAAACAAAGCGACCCCCAGGGTTCCAAGAGAGGTGCCCTTGCAGGGCCATTCCCTCCTGCTGACCATCTCACCCCTTGTGCTTTGCTCCCTGCAGAGCCACAGCAGCTACCTGGACGTGGGGCAGTGCGGCAGCAGCCAGGACGCCAGCCGGGAGGGAGTGTCGCTGTCCTCGCACAGCTCCCGCTGTTCCTCGCACACCACCCTCTCCAACTCCACCTGTAGGTGCCGGGCCGGCCCTGCCGGGCTGCGGGCAGCGGGCTGGAGGGCAGGGCAGCCTCGGGAATGCTGCTGTGCAGCGGGGAGGGGCCGAATCGGGGTGGGAGGGGAATGCTCAGCGCTGTGTACTGGCTCATGACAAGTGACACGGCAGCAACAGAGCCACGGCCACCTGCCCCCTCCTCCCTCTCAACCCACTGCCTGTGTGAGAGCAGATTTCCCCTGGTTTGTCACCAGCTGAGGGTCAGGGCTGCTTGCTGTGCTTCTGGGGACTCGCTAGCTTGATTGAGCCAAGCTCACGGACAAAAGGTTTATGTTGGGATAATAGAATTTTATTTGGGGGTCTCTCATGTGAAGTCCCTGCAGAAGGAGCACAGAAGGATGGCTGCCTTGCTGGCAGCTTCATCCCAGCTCCCCTCAGTGCCCTCCTTGCCCTGGGGGAGGCAGCAAGATGACTGCAGTGCCCTGTGTGGGGCCATGGGTAGGAGACTCAGGGGACTTTTCTTGAGATACTTGCCCAGGGGAGAGTGGGGCTCTCATCTGGGTACACCCATGGAGGGCAGGCTGAACAGGGGCTGGCATCAGGAGGGAACCCAGCAAGTCAGATGGGGAGCCAGAGGGACCACAGAGGGGCAGTTTGGGGACCCACTTTGGCTCAGTTTGGGTCACTGCCCATCTGCATATGTGGATTTCAGGCTGAGCCAGGGTACCCAGGTGTGGAGTTCTCTATCCAATTACAAAACAGCACACAGACCCATGAAGAAGAAGGTGAAAAAAAAGGACTCAGCCTCTGCCCTAAAACCTCCATCTTGCTTTATATATACATTACTATATTCTACAACCTTAAATTCTAAGTTTTGCACCCTGTGAGATCACACAGTTCCATTTAAACCCCACACCCACAACCCCAGTGCTGCCACTCAATTTTGGGAGCCTTTTCCACGGCCTCAGGTAGAGTTCAGTGTTTTCTTGGGGGGGTCAATGCCTGTCAGCATAGAAAGCCTGCAATGCTCAGGGCTGGAGGGCAGCAGGCAGGCAGGGCTGTGCAGTGTGACAGGGGTGTCTCTCTTGCAGCCACGTCCTCGGTGCGGCGCACGGACACCAGCACGCCCACGCGGCCCGCGGCACCGCCGGGGGACAAGGCAGCCCTGAGGCTGGCAGCAGCTGGCAGTGCTCAGGTCAGTGGGCATGAGGAGCAGCAGCCTTCCTGAGGCTGTAGAGGAATGAGTCAAACAAGTGTTGAGCTCACTCTCAGAGATGCTGGATCCCACACTCTGACTGTGCTGGGGCTGCCCGGGCAGTGCTGCTGGCTGGCAGAGCCGGGGGAGGGATGCTGGGGGCTCCTCTGCTGCCTTCTTTCAGGGTTCAGTTTGCTCCTCCAGCCAATGAAGTGCCTTTTCACACCACCCACAACCCTCTTTTCTTGGGGTTTCTACACATGAGATGGCCTTTACCCAAAATGGGTGCTGACACCAAGGACTTGAAATTACCAGGGGCGTGCAGGAGCCTAAATTCTCCTTTCAGACTTGCCTCAGATCTCCAGTCTTAGTTGTCCAATTCCCTGCACTTGTCCGTTCCTGGTATGAGCTGCACCAGCTCTGCACTAGTAGAGGTGCTGTGGACCTACAGTAAGGCAAAGTTTTCATTTCTAGGCCATAGCCACTCCTCAGGCCCCTGGTGAGCACCTCTCCCAGCACCCCGTGGCTCAGCTGGCAGTGCCCTCCCAGCACCCTGTGATGGTATGTGGTTTATTTCTGTTAAGTGCACTGGGGTGTTCCTGTCAGCAGGGCAGCCTAGGTGGCTTTGCTTCACTGCCCTCAAGTCCTTGCTGGCTCATCCCAAAGTGGGGCCAAAAGTTTCTGTTGCTGAGATTCACCTGCAGCAGCCTGACTGCAACCACTTATTTCAGTGAGGTGGGACACCCAAAGACAGCTGAGGAGGGGGTTTGCACTTCTCCTGTGTGTTGTGGGCTGCTGAAGGCTTCTCCCTGAATCTCTAGCAGCTCTCTACAGGCTGATACACTGCTGAAGGGTTTTAGTAGAAGAAGGGCATGTCATGGAAGGTTTGAGTTAGGCCAGGAAAAGAAAAGAAAATAAAAACCCCAAGAAAAGTGAGACATAAACCATAATGACAAGGTCTGTCCTTACAGGGCTTTGAGTGCAGTAAGTGTTCAGACCATAAAACAGAGATTGAAAATGGCCAGTGTAGGTGTGAAGGATGGATCCCCAGGTGGGATTGCAGCCTAACTTGGGCCTGGCACCTGCCAAGTATCATTAGCAGCACAACTGAAAGCCCAGCCAGGAGGTGTGGCAAGGGTTTGGATGCAGTGTCTGCCACAAAGCACAGGTGGGCCCAAACCAGCAGGGTGTTTGTTATCCTGGAGGACAGGAGAGCTCTGTGCATATGCACAAATTATAAAGACCAACACCTGGAGGGAGGCACTGGGTGTGAGCCAGATGTGCTGCTGCTCTGGCACTTTGGTGAAATATGCAATTGCCATTTTTTTTGTCAGCATCATATTTTTTATGGCAAAAGCTGAGAAGCAGTTCATTTTTCTGAATCCAGCATTGCTATGGGTGTGAGCAGCAGGACCGGTCCTACCCTGTGGTCCTTTTTTCTCTCTGTTCTCTGCAGCCAGTGTACCATTTCCCCACCCAGCTGGGGATGATGCACCAGCTGAAGGAGCAGCTGGAGGAGAGGACTCGCATACTGCAAGCTGACATCAAAACGCAGCAAGAGGAGCTCCACGTCATCAAGGAGCAGCTCCAGCTCGTGCAGGACTCCAACCTGCAGGTACCTGGTGCTCCCAAGCTCACCAGCCATTTGCTTTTCCTTTGAGCACAGGGAGCAGTAACAGAATTGCCTGTGGGAAAAGCCTGCTTGGCAAATTGGTAACTTGGTTTCAGATGCGGGAGTGGTGTTTCCCCAGAGATGAGTGAGGTCAATACTGGCTGAGTATTGAGTCAGTGATTTCTGTGATCTAGAGAAAAAGCAATCCCAAATTCATCCAAAGTCTCCTGTGCACAAAAAGCTTGGTGGCTCCATGTCTGGTTAGTGCTGCTGGATCCCCACTGCCACTCCTGCACAACACAGCAGGCACAACGGAGCTGCAGCCGTCCCGGCTCTGAATAAATATTTGACACCAAGCTAACATCTGATTTTCTGTTCCTCGTGGTTCATTGTGCCCCTGAATTTAGAGACAGTGCTGCTGCTGTTGCAGTGTTATTTCTGCCAGGCAGGACAACCAACATCTCCTGTGCCTCTTCTGCTCACAGATGCTGATGCAGCAGCCGATCCCCGTCGTCTTCAACGCCGTGCAGCAGCCGGGCGCGCGGCGGCCGCAGGGCACAGCCAGGCAGAGCACGGCCAAGAAGGCACAGCAGGCAGCCCCCATGGGCCCCAAGCACTACTGCAGCACCCACCTGCTGTCACCACACCCATTCCTCAGGGACCCCTGTGGCACAGCCCCCCAGGTCTCTGGCTGCTTCTCTGTCATCCAGCCCCTCTCCCAGCTTCTTGTCTGCCCTGTCGCTCTTCCCGTGCATCCCCTCTGTGCTGGTTTTACTGCACGGCTGCCATTGAGGAATTTGGGTCAGGAGTCGGTTGGGAACGGTGGCACTCAGCTGTGAAAATAATAATCCAGGTAGCCAGAAAGCATTTGAGCCCCAGGGGCTGCTGGAGCCCTCCTGGTAGGACTGGGGAGGAAGTGAATGGGAGGTCTGGGCTCTCATCAGCCTGGTGCTCATTCACAGCCAGTGAGAGCTGTGGTTTCATAGCACAGGAGTAGGTATCATTATAGAAGATTAATTTTGATCTGCCTGAGGAGTCTTGGAAGGCAGCTTTGTAAAAAACAATTTTGTCATCACTAGACCTAAATCCCCACTATCAAGATGGGGAAAGACTTGAGTAATTCAAAACCAAGGAAGGCCAAAACTGCTGCTTTAAAGGACAGATGAGATGCTTTCCTTGGGGACTTCAGATTTGCAGTTCCCCTCTTAAGCTGTTCTCTTCCTCCTCGAGCCTTTTGTGCCCTTACCTTTGTATTGTAATTTCTCAAAAGGCTATCTGGGGATGCCAACACCTGCCCTGCTGGGACAACAAATGCTAAGGGGTTGGTGGTCTTGAATAGATACACTGTTCCTACTGCTGTGTTCAGGGCCAATATCCTATTGTTCCCTCTCCTTTTCCCATCTGCCCACTGTAAGTGGTTATTTCATCCTTCCATTAGGGAGCTTTAAAACTTATGTGGGTACCAAATGTCTTCATTTCAGGTACAGCAGCAGAAGCAGCAGCACCCAGTGAGAGGAAGCCAAGGCCAGCAAACGTGTGTGCCAGGGCAGACAAACATTTCAGTGCCCTTCTACAGCAACCCCATGGTGTTCTCCCAAACCCACCCCATCGCCGTGGCTGCACAGGTGCCCACGGACAGCAGTGAGAGGCAACCACCAGCTGACTACAGCCAGGACAGGAGCCTCAGGTACCCACAGCCCTGCTGGGACCATCCTGGGGGCTCTGACAGAAAACAGCAGTGCTTGGGCAGCAAGGAGGGCAGGCGTGGTGAAGTTCTGAAGTTCTCCCCCCCTGCCTGCCCCCCTGGGCTGCTGTGCTAGCTCAGTTCCTGGGGAGCTTTGGAGGAAATACTTCAGGGGATAGGGTAAAAGATTCAAAAGAGGCTCTTACCTCAGGGGTATGTTCCAAGGCTTTATTCTTGAAAGGGGTCCCAAGAGCAAAGAGGACGAACAGGGAAGAGCATGGGTTTATCTAGACTCTCTGTCCCAGGACAGATAGCTGGCATTAAGCCAGTTGGTCAGAGATAGGGGAAAGGTAGGGTTAAACCTAAAGGTTAGAGCTTTAGGGGGCTTTGGGGGAAAACCATTTCCCCAGAGGAATACAACAGCGTGGCTGGGCAATGGGCTTGGGCTGCCACAGCCAGCGTAAGGATGTTCCCTCTGCAGGGTGCAGGCAGGCAGGGTGCTGTGCACATCATGCTGTATCATCAGGGGCCTTAAACCCTCTTCTCTCCATATTTCCATAAATTAATCTAAGCCTGCCCTCTGTCAGTTGAAATTTTCCATAAATTAATCTAACCCCTGCCCTCTGGCATTCCCCCCTGTCCTGTTGCTCCATGCCCTTGTCAGAAGTCCCTCTCCTGCTCTCTTTTAGCCCCTTTAGGTACTGGAAGGCGCTGTAAGATACCCCTGGAGCCTTCTCCTCTGCAGTCTCAACAATTCCAGTCTTCTCAGCATGTATTCACAGGAGAGGTGTGAGGTGCTAAGAAGTATCCTGTTTCATTAGCTTGTTTTCAGGGTAGTGGTGCAGGATTGCTTTCGTGGAGGATTTTCAAGGAGTTGTTTCTAGAGACTGACAGGGCCTTGGACCTTGGACCTCTCCCTTCCCTGACCATCCTCTGTTTTCCTCCCACCACAGGATGCTGTTGGATCAGTCCATCCAGGCCATGATGCCCACAGCCAACAGCAGTTGCCAGCCTGTGCAGAGCAGTGCCAGCAGGCAGCAAGGAAAGTGAGTCTCTGCTTGCCCTTATTTTCCTGCAGTGTCTTAGCAGGACACTTTATGGCACTGAAAAAAACATGGAAATAACTTGTACCTGCAAGTACAAGTACATGCAAACACAGACTCAGTCTGAAATGAAAGAAAGGTTCAGCCAGTTAGGAGAAAAATGAGAATATTTTTTAATTACAAAGAACTTTATGATAAATAAAGTGCATTGAAAAAAAAAAAAGTAACCATTTTCTGGCTTTTGCAAAGCATAAAATGCTTGACCAAGACCTAGAGAAAACGTACAGCCTTAAAAACTTTTAATTTTCAGCAGTTGCAGTCAGTGCTTTGTGGGCAGAGGGGGATCAGGGGCCTCCTGTCAGCGAGGTCTGCGTGGTTTGAGCAGCCCTGCTCCAGGCTGGTTCCTGCAGCAGCCGGGCTCCCAGCTCTGAGGGTGGGTGTGGGTTCTCAGTGCTGCTTTCCCTCCGTGTGGCAGGTTTGGTGCAGAGCAGCAGAGCCTGCCTCCCCCAGCCCCGCTGCCGCCGGCCACCTGCAGCGCCGCCCGCCCGCCCGCCCCGCCGCCCATCTTCTCCCCGTCCCTGATGATCCCACACCCCAGCTTCACTGCCCACCAGGCCAGCACACCAGTCCACCTGCACCAGTGGCCACAGCAGCAGGTCCAGCAGCACCGCCTCTACCTTCAGGTATTGGAGCAGGAGCAGGCACAGGGGTGGCTGAGGGGTGGGTTGGGGGGTTTTTTTGCAGAATTGGGGCTTACCTGGCTGATCAAACCTGGTCAGTGCCTTGCACATCCTCCATTCCAGTTGTATCTCCACACAGCCTTTCTAGGCTGACTCTGCACCTGCTCACGGCCATATTTTCCCACAAACTCTGCAATCACACAGTGTACAGAAGAAATACCCAGATTTCAAACACAACTTTTCATCCAGAGGAGCTCTGGTGGGAAGCTTGCTGTAGTTAGGAAAAACTACAGAGAGAAGCTCTTTGGAAAACATACCTCCTGCTGTTACATCTCATCAGAGCAAGGTTTTTATCAGCTGCCATCACAGCTTTCTTTTAGTGAATGGGTATTTCACAACACAGACCTCTGGACAAGGTGATTTTGGTTTTTCAGCACACAGTTGACATCAGTACATGCTGAACTAGTGACACAGCCAAGGAGAGGGGTTGTTGAAACTAATAATTCATCAGTAAAATGCTCTGCAAGCTTTGCCTGGATGGCAGAGGTTAAGTTACAGTCCTCCAGGCAAAGATGGTAGAAGACAAAGCCAGAGGAGTAGGTGCAGCTGAAGCAGCCACACAGCAGGACTGGATTTAGTCAGAAATGAATCATTGTTGTCAGCAGATGTGGACATGAACTGTGTGTGTGTCCCCATGGGCTGCACTGCAGTTTGTGTGGACAGCAGAATGGTGATGCTGGAACAGGTAAATAGCTCCAGGGCCACAATAAACCAGAGTCTGATGGCAAAGGGCCTTTAACAGGGGTGTGAAACAGCAAGTCCAGGTCTTTGAGGTACCAGCCATGGGTGGGTCCATGGTTACTCTAGGACCTCTTCCTTGGTTGTCTGAAGGTCTTCCCCATGGAAGATGGAAGCTGCACATCCTGCAGATTGTACCTCTCATACAAGTAGCTTTTGGAGGTCTCCATTCCTGCTTGGCTCCCCATGAGCCTTTAGGACAGAGGGCTCCTGCTTCCCCTCTGTGCTCTGCAGGCATTGTTGGTTGTGCTGGCAGCAACAGCGTCCTGAGGAGCACAGCTCCTACCCTGCAGTGCAGGACTTGCTGCACACACTCCTGGCCATCAGCCCTGCAGCAGGAGAGGGACAGCTGGCTGCTGGGGCAGCTCTGACTGCTGGGGTTTGTGTCTCCCACCAGATGCCAGGTCCCGAGCTGGTGCCCGGAGCTCCGCCGCAGCGCATTTTCCAGCCGCCCCACGCCCCGCAGCAGAACCCCTTGAGCTACTTCCTGCACCCGCAGCAGCAGAGCCACCACCCGCAGGGCCAGCCCTGCAACCTGCCTGACCTGCCCGAGATGCAGCTGCCCTGATGAAGGTCGGTGCTGGGAGACGAGGAGCGCGGGGCTGCGGCGCCCCGGGTGCGCGCGGGGAGAGCGCAGGGAGAGCGCGGCGCCGCCCGGGCACGGCCCCGGGGAGCTCGGGCTCCCTGGGGAGCTGGGGGCTGCAGGGACGAGCCCTGCCAGGGATGAGCCCTGCCAGGGGTGAGCCCTGCCAGGGGTGAGCCCTGCCAGGGATGGATGCACAGCTGCAGGGGCCTCGTTTGTTGGGATTCCCGTGCAGCCAGCCTGTGATGCTGTTGCAGCAGCAGGGTGTGTGCCCTGGCCCAGCACCGTGGTGCCACTGCAAGGCGTGGCTGCCTTGCTGCAGGGGAGGTGAGGGATCAGGCCGTCATGAAGCTCAGTTTGCAATGGAGAAAAAAAACAAACAAAACAACTTTTCCATTCAGGACTTCAATGCTGAAAGTCACTGTGAATTTAAGCCCAGCATTTGGAGCACATAGACTGTACCAACCATTGGATTACCCTGTACATAACTTGTTTTGCTGTAGTAGGTCCATTGTGAATTCTTTTTCCTTTTTCTATACCTCAGTCCCACAGGTTTTTGTTTTTTTGTTTGGTTTTTTGGTTTTTTTTTTTCCCAAGAGTTTGGATAATGCTGCTAATTTACATAACACCACTTTTGCCTGAATTTCTTACTGTTGTTATACCAGCTCACATCGCAGCTAGTACAATATTTGTCAAGTTTTATTTTTGGTTAACAAGTGAAGATAAATTTGTATGGTTTTTACTCCCTGTAGCCAAATATTTTTCAGGTTACAGACAAAAGAATCTTTACTCTTTTTTTTTTTGTTTTGGTTTTTTTGGGGTTTTTTTTTTGGTTTTTTTTTGTTGTTTTGTTTTGTTTTGTTTCAAGTGATGTAGTTGTATATGTTTCTATACATACAAAAAAATACTCATAGAACAGCCTATGACAGCAAACTTTGTGGTTTTGCTAGGTCATGTTTCAGTCTGGCCAACCCAAAATGTATAATCACAACACACCATGTTACAAGCCCATAGGGTCAGCAATAAATTGTATTTTTGTAAATTGTCACTTTTTAACTGTAAGTTTATATTTATGAATTTAAAAAAAACAAAAAACAGTTTTATTCCTCAGTGGGTGTATAGTTAAGTGTCCCTACTGTTTGTGTCTTTCCAAAGGAAAAAACTTTAAAAGTACATTTTTGAAGTGTTAGTAGCTGAGTACTAACTTTGGACATTGTTAGAGCCCAAGTGTAGATGGGTTTGGCCATTACTATAAACTTTGCAAGGCAGTGGTTAGTTAGGACCAGGTCCATCCAGCAGTGAAGCTCCAGCTGGCAGACAGAGCAGAGAGTAGTTCTTAATGTCTGTGTTGAAGCCAAGCAAAGAATGCTTGGTTTTGCCTTTTTTTTTTTTTTTTAATGATTTTTGGGGGGCGTTTTTTGTTTCCTTTTTCCTTCTGCAAGCCACTTTCTGGGCCCCTGGCAGCACTGCAGCAGCTGGTGTTCCTGGGGCAGCAGCTTTTGGCACAAGCAGCTGCCAGCAGCCCTGTGTTCCAAGGGAGGGGCAGAGCAGGGCTCCTCCAGCCCTGGCACACCAGGGGCTGGCTCCCAGCAGTTCTTCCTGGGGAAGGGGATGGGGGTTTTTGCTGTGCCACCTTGCCTGGGGCTGGGGTCAGCCAGGAGCTTTCAGGGTGCCCTGGGGTGCTTTGGTGTTTTGGCCAGGGCAGAGGTGATGTGTGAAGGCCTGGCTGTTGCTGGGTCCCCTCCCTTGGGCAGAAGCAGCTGCAGGGTTAGCTTTGGTGGGACATGGGATGCACAGCTCCCAGGGGTGCCAGGTGGGATGGGTGATGGAGGGTGAGCTGCAGAGCTGGCCACGGGCAGCATTTTGGGGAATGTTGGCCACAGAATGGAGGCAGTGAGGGGCCCAGGCTCGGGGCTGGTGCCTTGTCAGCCCCACCCACACCCCAGCCCCGGGGTGCTGGGACAGTCTGAGCCATTTCAAACCAGCACAAGAAATCCTGGCTGCAGCAGGGCCAGGGCCAGGGCCCCCTCACTGCTGTGCTGGGATTTGGAACACCTGCCTTTGTGGGGCAATCTGCAGCTGAAATAAAACACCTGGGGCTTTCCTGCTCTGCAGCTTTGCTCTGCAGTAAGGACCAGCACAGAGCCTTCAGGGTAGGAAATTTTTCTTTTTAAAGCACTGTTGGTTTTAGGATCTCCCTTTCCCCTTTCTAAGGCAGCAGGGGTGCCCACCAGGACGTGGTAGGAGGGGCTTGTATTTTTGGGAGTTGGTTGTGGGGTTTTTTTCCACCACAGCCTTGGCACATACGGTTGGAGGGCAGGCTAACACTGTCTCTGTGTTAGTGCTCCAGCATTGCACAGCTTGTGGCTCAGGGTGGCTGGCTGCAGGGAAAGGCCAAGATTTCCCTGGCTTCCCCAGGAAACCTGCAGCACCCCAGCACATCCCCCTGGCTGCTCTGCAGGGTCCCAGCCCCACACAGCCCAGCCAGGGCAGGTGGCAATCCAGTGGATCTCACAGCTGCTGCTCAGGGGGTGTGTTTGTTTAACAGGGCTTGGCAGGGAGGTAGCTGAGGCAGAGCAGTTTTCTGGCATTGCTGTGGCTTTGACAGTGAGTCCAAAAAAAATAAAAAACAGGGTTGGGCAGGGGTTCTGGGGGAATTGGGGGGCGGTGGGTGGTGCCCTGGGCTGCAGGGACAGAGGGCTGGGGGCACAGCCCCTGCTCACAGGGAGGAGCACAGCAGCTGGGTGAGGATGTTTACATGTTAGATCAGCCTTGCTGAAAGCAGAGACCTAAAAAAGCACTTTATCATGGCCCCCCCTCGTTCTCAGAGCCCCCCCAGCCTGGCTGCTGCTGGGGGGGCTGCACAGTCCCAGGCACTGCCTCATGGGCAGGGCCTCCTGTTCTCCACCTGCCCCAAAGGACAAAATCCCACCCACCCTGGCTGGGATTGCTTGGTTAGGGCCAGGGGCGGTTTTGCCTTATATTGTCACTCTCCAAAAAAAAAAAAAATAGATGGATTAAAAAAAAAAACAAATCTCTTCATTCAGGTTGATTTGTATTTGTTTACCTCGGTGTTAGCTATGACCTGTGCTTTTATGACTCATGTGGGATTATTGAGGGGTGCTGGTGGGTTTGGTTGGCAGGAAGACAGAAGGGTGAGTTGGTGGTGGGGAGCAGAGGGCAGGGAGGTGACTGATGGCAGCAGGGCTGAGCTATCAGTCATAAATGTTCTGAGGTTTTCTGGTCCACAAGTACCTATATGCTATAGCTATATATAGATATATACGTGTTTTGGATATGCATTGATGTGTATGCAGATGTATATCTATATATAAATATAGACAGGCCACGCAGTTCCAGACCTCTGAAAACACAGGCAGCTTTAAAGAAATAAAGTCTTGCACTTTTAGCATTATTTGTACATATAAGCTAAAGCCTGGTGGGTACAATCAGGCTGATTTGACAAAACACAGTGAGAAGTTACTGTATATATTGTATATAGTCCATGCAAGGGGAAAAAAAAATAAGAAAGAAGTCTAGAATTGAGTATAAATCTTGGTTTATTTTATATGATGTTGAATATAAATACCTTTATAAATGTTACTATTCTTAAAAGTATTTTGTAATGGGAAAAAAGTAAAGTGTCTTATGAAGATGAAGAGTAAAGATTTTATTCTTGTTTTGAATCTCTGTCCCTGCACAGCTCCATTGAATGGGAGCCCCCTGCATTTTGACAAGCTTTAAACAGATTGTACATAGTATTTAAAAAAAAAAAATAATAATTAAGAAAAAATAAAATAATACTTGTAGGACCTCTTACACACTCTGTACTCTTGTTATTCCCTGGGTGCTGTGGGTGTGTGAGGGATCAGGGCAGCAGACATTGTGTCCAGGAGCAGGGACAGCTGCAGGGCCAGGACAGGAACTGGGATTTCCAGCAGTGCCAGAGGCAACAGGAGCAATGCAGGAATTAGAACGAGGCACCTGCAGGCTGCGGCTGAATTTGGATGCAGAAAAAAAGAGCCAATACTCACCGGTTCAGCACTGCAGCCAGCTCAGGCTTCGAAATACAGATTCCTACAGCTGAGACTCCAGCTTCTTCATGCGGGAACAGCCAATAATTTATTCACATCGCTTTTACACAGTTTTCACCGACCTCGTCTGCAGCACCTACTGCCCGGTAGTTTTCTTACCACTTCATTTTTTGGTCCAAAGGCCGGCCACAGCTCTGCCGGGGCTGCTGCATCCCCGCCTCCCCAACCAACACCCGCGGGAGGAAACCGGCGGGAGAAAAAGCAACGCAAAGGCCGCAGGTAGTAAAAGGGGGGAAAACACCGAAAACAAAGACAGAAAAGGTGAAAAAGGCACAAAGCGCTTGTGGCTCCCACCTGCCCGCCGATGCAGGGCCCGGCCCGGCAGGGCCGCCGGGGCTGTTGGAAGGCGAGACCGGGAGGGAATAACATTGGAACCTTCAGCTCCGGGAGGGAATAGCACTGGAACTGTCAGCGCTGGGGAGGGAACAGCATTGGAACCTTCAGCTCCGGGAGGGAACAGCACTGGAACCATCAGCCCTGGGGAGGGAATGGCGTTGGAACCGTCAGCTCCCTGAGGGAACAGCACTGGACCCTTCAGCTCCCTGAGGGAATGGCGCTGGAGCCCTCAGCCCTGAGGAGGAGCTGTGTTGCAGGAAATGTGCTCCGCTTCCTGCCGTCTGCAGAGCTCGCGCGTTCCGCGTGGAGCTGCGAACCCGCCGGAGCACGGGGCTCGAGGGTTTCTGGAGGATAAAAACTCACCCGCGCGGAGCTGCTGCGGCCACCGCTGCTACCGCTGCTACCGCGGCCACCGCGGCTCCCCGTGCAGCGAGAACCGGCCCTCCCGCGCCGCCCGGGGGGGGGGGGGGGGGGGGCACTGTTTCCCGCCGGAAGCATTTTGCGGGGGCGCAGGCGCGCAGTTCCGGTCCGGGGCTCTGTGCCGGGCCGGGTGCCCGGGTTGGGTTGGAAGCCGTTCCCAAGTGGATGGAACATTTTAAAGTCTTTTCAACGGGAAAAACAGAATTAAGAGGTAACTTCTCCACCGTTCGCGAGTAGAGGGAATAGAAACGGACCTGCAGGCACAGGAGATAGTGACCGAGAGGTCTCTGGAGCCCGCGGGGGGGCGCTTGCCGCAGCACTGCGGTCCCTTCAGCGAATTATCACTTTTTAAGGGATTTCTAATAAAATCCCAGGTAATTAACGACTCTGGGGCTACCATATCCTCCCCTATGGCCGCTGCTCACTAAACTGCCCCGACCCGTCCCACCTTTCGGTAGAAAAGGCATTTTGTACCTCCGCTCTCACATTATTTTCTTCGCCATAGCGATAAAGTTGGCGATTTATTAATTTAAAGTGCGAGTGCCCTCACGCACTCTGGCCATCGCCCCGCGGCCTGTGCGCGTACCTTGGCGGGTGAAAAGCCAATTCTTTATCCACATCACTTCTTTTATCCAGTTTTCACAGCCCTTGTCTGCAGCACCTGCTGGCTGGGAGTTTCCTTACGATTTCATTTTTTGTCAGAAGGTGATTTTTGTGTGTGTGTGCGCTAAGATTCAGTTTGCTCACCTTTTCCCTTTATTCTCGTGGAACAGATCTCTGTGTTCACACAGATGCAGTTCTTTTCCAGCCCCAGGACAGGCTGTTGTGTTCACACCAAGGTTGCTTTCACCTGAACTTAAAAATTGCTCAACTGCACTTGGAGGAGAGGACAGGCCAAGCTGTTAAATTTGATAGAGCAGGCCTGCTTTGAGGAGAATTTTCTTTTATAAGAATTTTAAGAATTTTCTTTTATAAGAATTTATAAGAATTTTTTTTTCCTCCTGTCACACTTTCCATTTTTCCTCCACTCCTGGGAGGCTGCTCTGTCCCCTCCTTCTTTTGCAAAGCCCTGACTAAAGGTGGCTTTAACAACACCCTGGCAGGAACTTCTGCAGCAGGCCAGCCCAGGAAATAACAATGCCTCCAACACAGGGGTTTTTTGGGGTTTGTTTTTTGGGTTTTTTTTTGTGGTTTTTTTTTTTGTTTTGGTTTGGGTTTTTGTGTTTTTTTTTGTTTGTTTGTTTGTTTGTTTGTTTGTTGGGTTTTTTGTGTTTTTTTGGGGTGTTTTGTTTTTTGTTTTTTGTTTTTGTGGTGGGTTTTTTTGTGTTTTTGGTTGTTTTTTTTTCTTTTTTTGGGGGGGTTTTTTGGGGCTTTTTTGGGTTTTTTTGTTTTGTTTTTTTTTTTTTTCTTAAAGGAAACAATATTTTATTTAACACATCATCTGTCTCACAGTACCTCTGCATACAACACACTGTGTAAAAGCCAATCTGTCAACACACACCTGTTGTGTGTGACCTGTTGCTGCTCTATTGGTAAAGTGACAAAGCTATAGCAAAAAAAAAAGACAGAATAGCCTGGGTTTTTTTGTTGGAAATAAATCTATTTCCTTCTGTTTCAGTCCAGAGAACAACAGCAATCACAATCAAGAACCTTGTGTGGTACAAGGGGATGAGAAACTTCTGATCAAATCAGCACACAGCTATTTTTTTAGTCACTATGGTAGCAAACTGCTCTAAAATTACATTATTCTTAGTCAGCCATTAGAAGAATAGCCATGAGAGTGATGGAGAAGTGGCTTGTTTTAGGAATGGATGGAAACAGAAAGTGATTTTTCTGTATCACACGGCAGCAGCCACTTCCATGTCCTGGAAAATGCTGCTGGTTTCATTACCATCAGTTGGAAAGAGCTGGTATTTTCATTTTTTGAGCTGTTCCCTGCCCTGAGCTGGGCACACAGAGGCCAAGCAGCCTTGTGGGGTCACCCAGAGCACAGGGAGCAGCACATTCCATGTGGCAAGAGCAGGAGCAGCACAGCTCTGCTGATGAAACATCTGATAAAAGGCATTTTAATCCACAGAGCCCCAAGGAAGGAGCCTGCAGTGTCCCCCACTGCTGTCACTGCAGGCACTGCAATTGTCAAACTGCACAAACAGCAGCAGCAGCTGTAGCAATCTGCAGCCAACCTGCAGCTGTTCTGTACTGAATGATGCACCTTCATTGATTTCCTGTGGCTGAACCTGAAAATAAAGGCAGAAAACTTTGTGGAATCCTACAGGAAATAATAAAAAAAAAAGTAACCCAGGTGAGTGAAGTGACAAAACAGAATTCAGTTAACCAAGCTGCTTCCTGCACCCTCAGGTGATGTGATGGGAGTCCAGGGAGTTCTGTGTCCCCAACTTCAGCTGCACAGCACAGGGATCTCTGTCCCTGACTGTGCAAGGCTTGGAACACAAGGCATCACTCTTCAGGAGTGAGGGAAGGGAACAAGCTGCTGTTGCTCTAAATCTGCATCTGTTTGTTAGCCAGCCTGTCTGGAACAGGGCTTGAAGGAGCTGGAATAGGAGAGGGAGGGAAGGAAAGAAGCTAGACAAGCTCCAGAGTTCCTCTGGCACAAGCAGAGCTCAACCTATGGTACACTGAGATGATAGCAATCATACCTCTGGGTTACACTCCCTGGAAATCACTGGCACTTGCTGCATCTACAGCTCCCCAAACAATCAGAGGTTCCCAAAGGAAGAAGCTGCCAGCTGGGCCATTGCCTGAGTGCTGCCAGCCTGTTGGAAGTGACCTCACTCCACCCTCCATCCTGCTGGGACTGGCTGCCTGCTCACTGACTGCTCTTCCTGGATCAGCCTGCAGCTCTGTTACAGGAACAATTTAAAGATACCACCCTTTATTGGGAAAAAATATAAACAAATTAAACAAAACAAAAAAAAATCCATGCAGTTAATACAAGTTAGTGTTCCCCTGCATATCCTAATTTCTCCCTTAAATCTATTTTGATATATTTATAATGCTCTTTATACACAGATCTGACAAGAGGCACACCCAGCTGGCAGAGGCTGCACAGTCCCTTGGGTGGGCACTGTAGAAAAGGGAATTGTCCAAACTGAGCACCTTTTCACAGCCAGGTAACACAGAAGGCTGTTGTACTTTGCAAGTTCCTTCACCACCTTCTGCACTTAGATCTTCACATCTTGGCTGTCAATCTAAAAAAGTCCTTGAGTTTTAAGACTCCTTTTAAGTTCCTTTCATATCTCTGTCACCTTGATTAGCAAATAGTTCACAGCTCTGACTACTTGTTGACAGAAGCAGTATCTCTCATAAACCTACAAAAGCTTTTGGTGTGGGCAGCTGTATCTGTTCTCATGAGGCTCCATTAATTTCATCATGGCTATCTGCAGAATTACTCACTGATAAACCTTATCTGGGTACATCCTGGACTAGAAAAAACATCAGCATCTGCTTTGTATTTCTAAACAACTTTGTGAAAATGTTTTTAAAAAGTAACACAGTGTGGCCCTATCCATAGTCACATAAATGGACAAATTAGTTTCTATATTTTATACATAAAAATACAAATCAGCACTGTATTGTATCAACTGCAATTACTTTGAGAAGGCTTCTGAAAAAAGCTTCCTCATCTTCCACATTTATGATATAGCTTTTGGGCTTCTGCAGTAAAACTTTATTTTACATTAATACCTGAGAGTATTGAGGAGGGGGTAAGACATAATTCATCAATTTACCACCAACTGCAATAATGATGGCATTTCACCAAGTGCCTGTAACACAAGTCAGAAATTTGTTTTATTCTTCATTCACACCAGTATTGCAAGAAAAGCCCCAGAAAGACACCATCCCCTTCTGCTTTTTAAAAAAAAAACCATACACAATATAAAAATAATGCTGCTCTGCAGAGAAAGATTGTCATACAGGCTTAGAAACAGACATTTTAAATTAGCTTAGCAGAGTCCCCACTTTACATTGCTGTTGTTCAAACACAAACTCTTACCCTCCTTCTCTAAATGCCTTCTAGCACCAGCTACCAAAGGTTCATTGCCAACATTTCTCAACTTTTACACTGGCAGAGCTTTCCTCCACAGGATCCTTACTGTATCATATTTTATATATTAAAAATTGCAAGTGGGATTCAAGGGGATTTTCTTGTTGCCTTGAATCCTGACAGATGGAAAATATTACAGCAGCAATAATCCAGAGTGCTATAGAAAAGCAATAGTAATTACTGGGTTGAGAGACAGACTGAGGGTAGGCAAAGAAGCAACAGCAATCTGTCCCTAAGCAGCTCAATAATCAACACTCAGCTACAGATGGCCTGTGCTTGGGCTTTCCAAACACCAGCAAAACTCTGCATTTCATCAGCATGCTCCTAAAAAGTCAGCAATGGCTCCTCTTGCCAGATAAAGTACAACCACCACGTGCTCAGGCAGATTCAGCCACTGCTTTCCCTTGATTTTGATCACTTTCTGCATCCTAGTGCAGCCTGGATGACCAGATAAGCTTCCATCCTTTTCACCTTTGTGGGAGGATTGGTATGAAAATGGGAAAGAGGGGCTGGAATGTGCTCGAGTCCAGACCCATGGGCAACATCAAAGCAGAGAAGCTGTGAGCAGGGCAGCTTCCTTTTCTAATCTCACAGTCTTGTGCTACCACAACCTCTGTTCTTGGTCTTCACTCTGCTTTGACCCCAGTTCACAAGCAATTTGGAAATAACTAATTAATGTGGAAGACAACCTCCAAGCTGTTGCCACTCCTTTAAAGTGAAAATGGGAAAAAGTCATTCCTTTTATGACAATAATAGAAAAGAACCTGGAGAACACCTACTCTAACATTCAGACAGGTTTGCAACAGGTACACATCCAGTTATCTCCAAGCAATGCTGCAAGTTTCAGTAACATGGTAAAGACAGTTTATTATTCAGTCCCTCTTTTTGGAGTGGAACTTATGAACAATGCAAGAAAGTGACTGTGCTTAAACTATTTTTATTTACATTACATACCAGTAATCTGATACTTAAAGCTAATTCTTCCAACTTCATTCCCTATGTCAACAACAGACTTGATTTCCATAGTTAGAGCCTTCATTTGTAAGCACTTTATGTGATTAATTCAGAGTCAAACGTAAAGAAAATTACACTCTGGTTCTTGCTTTGAGTTGTAAATTTTTAGCACTCTCTATTTTAGCTTTTATGTCATGAGGTTTTTCAAAAAATCTGACAAAGGCTGGCTCATTTAATAAGGATGCCAGAATCTGTTCAAAGGCAAAAGACCATTCATGGTTCCCTTCCAACCTCTGTGCTCTACTGCCTTCAGTCTGCTCAGAGCTGCTTTCCTGCTGCTTCTCTCTGGGCACTTCAGCAGCTGTTTCTGTATCAGCAGCTGGACTTGTGGCAGGTGCCAGGGGACTCTGCAGCCTTCTGCCAACTTCTTCCATTTTCAGCAGGAGGCTGGTCACCACGGCGATGGCCCGGTACAGCAGCTCCTCCTCGGGATCCCCGTGGAACAGGTTGTAGAGAGTTTTTGAGAACTGGATGAACTGAGACTACAGAGAGACACAGAGGAGACTGTTCAGAGCAGAGCAGCACAGCTGTCCTGTTTCACTGCCTGCTGTGTTCTCAGCCCAGTGCTGCTGCTGCTGCCTGGCTCCTGGTGCAGCTGCTCTAATGACAGCGTGGACCAGCCCTGAGCAACCTCTGTGTGTCTCCAAGTCCCTCTCTTGATCCATTACAGCAGTTTTAAAAAGCTACAGCCTAATGATTGATGCCAAGATTTGAAATGAAAGAGATGCTACAAATTCTTTAGAAATATTGTAACTTAAAGGGTAAACTTTCAAGACAAAATAGACTTAAATAAGACTCAGTTTACCTGATTCATTCTTGGCAAATCCTTGACGTTTTCTTCTTTTTTAAGAAGTTCATCTTGCCACTGCTTCAGATAAGTCTGAATATCAACCTTCCCCCTCCCTTTTTGAAGGAGAAGAAGTGAAAAAATAATAATAAAAAAGTGAACAAACAAGAACTAAGAGCTTCCCATGAAGGACAATAAGCAAAAGAACTGACATCTTCAATGCCATTCCTTCTCAGGAGTGATGGGGCCAAGGACTACACAGGAGCAGAGTTTACTTTTGCCCTTTTGCTCCCACATCTACACTTACACAAGAGGATAGAATGTTAGCAGCACACTAAGGGTGATGTTACTTAATATGACACCACACACTTTCCCAGCTCTACTCCCCCAAAAGACAACAGTTACCAAATGTGCCACCAGGATTCTGTTACCTTTTTCTGGGCTGCTCTTCAAAGAATCACTTTCAAGATTATCCCCAACAGATGAAACTACAATTTAGGTGGGAAAAAAAAAATATATATTTATTTCAGAAAAGAGGACCAATGTTTCATTTCCTTATCAAAAATTCCTTCCTTAAGGGGCAAGACCCTCAATGTTCTCAGCACAGATTAGCTCAAGAAGAAACCACGTGGTAAAATCTGCATACTTTCTATAAAAATAGAAGCCACTGTGAGGCAGATCACAAATGCTGCTATCAGTTAAATAATCTTTATAATGTTCATGGTTCACAACTTGAAGAGAAGCAGGAACAGTACCTATATATTGTCTCCTTTGGCAGATTTTAAAAACCAAAAAGGGATCTGTCTTCCCTATAAAAATCCCACAGACTTCAAGAGCATTTGAAAAGATTATTCCATCAATTCCATAAATTTACTAAACCTTTTTCAGCTCACTTGGTCTCAAATGAAAGCAAAGAATTTTGAAATGCTTGCTTACGTGCCTCAAAGTAAGTATGGATTTGGTATTATAATTCTTGAGGCAGAGAACACCATCCCTGTATGCCCAGGATGCAAAAATGAAACAGCCATCACTTCAAACACCACAACAGGCTGCCTACAATGCTGAAAAATGCCAACCAAATACACTCCCCTATTTCCCTGTAAACACCCACAGGCCTTTGAATTCAACCATTAGATGAGCTATCCACAAATTCTGCACAACTTTATTAAATTGAAGCTACCTACAGAAGATTTTCAAAAGGGATTCTGTTAATAGGGATATGATTTACTGGATTTACTAGTTTTCAGAAGAAAGCTCCCCATTTTTCACAGGATAGATTCCTTTTAGTATTGTGCAGGCAAAACCTCACAGTCTGGAGCTTACCACTGAGTTGGCTGAAGTGGATCAGCTCTTCTTTTGAAAGATCATCCCCTTTGGAAGGGCTCAGAGATTCTACTTCAGTAAAAGCTGCAATAAATCATTGAATAAAGTGGGTTCATGGTGCCCAGGCATTACCAAAGCAGTGATAATGATAACAGAAACCAGAGACAGCCCTCCCCAAATGCCACTGTTTCTCACTTACCTGGAGGGATGTGCAACTTAAAAAGAAGCTTGAGCTTGTCAGTGAAGCTTCCATTATACATTGTATCTGTTAGGGGAAAGGACAGTTTATTCAACTGGACCAAACTTTAAAACACCCTCTTCACCTAAACCAATACCACCCAGGGAGGTTGGAACTGGACATGTGCCCTACCTTACAGGGAATGTAATTACCTGTAATTAGATATGAAGCTTAAGGAAAGCACTGTCACCTGTGGCTGAGCCTGGGGTTAGCCTACTCTGATGAAAGAACACTAACAATGCAGGTGACTTACTAAAATAAAAGCACAGCACCAAAGAATTATAGCACTGATGTCTCAGCATTTCCCTTAAATTCTTGTTTCATGAACAATACCACTTTGAAAACAAGGTGAGAGGAGCAGACCAGTGAGCCAAGAAAACTTTCAGTTCCCCAGAGATAGAAGGCATTGGTCATCCTGCACAACCTGTGTGTAAGATGACTTAGTATGAAGATTCACCACAAACCAAACAGGCTGGGCAATGAGATCAGACCACTCTTAATCTCTGGATATTTTGATGGCCAAGCCATATTTAAATTTAATCTCCAAGAGGGAATTATTCTGTCTGTAATAAAAATCACACTATTTGACCCTGTTTGAAGAGACTAATGGTGTATGGAAGGTGATACAGCCCAGGACTACCCCCAGGAGCCTGGTGCCTGTGCTGCTGTGTGTTTTGTTGCCATACCAAGAACACAGGCAAACTGTTTGAAGTTGATAAGGCAGCTGGAGCTCTCATCCATCAGTCGGAATGTCCAGAGGGCCAGGGAGTCTCTGTTTGCACAGTGTGACCAGGGGCTGAGCAGATGGCAGAGAAGCCTGAACTGCTGGCAGTCAATCCTGTACTGCTCAAGGTAGGGCAGGCTGGCATCGTGGTGCTGCAGGACAGGACTATTGACACTCCAGTAACAGGAAAGAAAATGCTCCTTCTGCAAAGCAAAGATAGAACTTTGGGTTGTAGGGAACAACAGGTTTCCTGTTGGAAAGATGTGAGGAGTTAACTGTGTAATCAGCAGCATAGCAGGCATGTTAAAACATAAAGTCCAACCTTTATTTATTAAAACCATTTCAAAGTCTACTATTAAGATGGCTGTTTAGTAAGTGAGGAAAATGGCACATTACCTTGAATAATTCATAAAGCTCTTCAAGATCACTAGGACTGAATTTTACTTCTTGGGACACAACACGTAGCTGAAACAAAATGAAGAAAAATTAATTAATGTGTCTTCCCTCTTTGGAATAAGCCCATAGAATAAAATTGTGAGAGACTTAACATTTCATTAAGAAACACTGTTTCAAGGTTTGGCATGTTACAATTAGAAGTAAGAATAGCACTTCTTTTAAAAAGTAATCAGAAGATTATAGATTAAAATAAGTAATTTCTCAAAAAAAAAAGAAAAGCTTAAGGCTAGTCACGTTACTAACATACATACATGGAGCCTACACTATGAAACCCAGGAGATAAAACTCAATTATTTATAAAGACATAACATATAGCTTCCTTTAAATGGTCAAATGCATGTTCTGCTCTCAACAGTGAAGCTGAATCCTTATTTTTTAAATTAAAAAAAACTGTTCACAGCTTTTAAAAAACGAAGTTTGCTATAAGACCAGCTTCCAGCTTCACAATATATATGTTTTGCAAAATGAAATACACCAATATCATCTTAGAATAACCATCAGCATTTAGTTTCTGTTGCTACAAGCCACATTTACTACAGAAAGAAGCCCTGGGTGATGGACAGACTAATATTATCATCAGGTATTGGAAATGAGCCACTGAAGAAAACAGGCAAACAAAGGAAGCTCCTCACAACACCCACCTTCACTGAGCAGTCTGAATTGAAAAGATGAGACAGGCAGATGGAGAGCTGCCACATTACCAGACATTCACACACAACCCAACAAAAAGCAACCCCTGTTGAAAGCACTACAATAACCTCTTCAGTGCTGCTTCCTGCAGGAAACATGCAGGTGCTTAATTGTTTTTAATTGTGCTTTATCCCTCTAAGAGAAAAGTATTAACATCAGCAGATAGGAATATAGGTCAGCCTGTTCCAATCCACACAGAGTGTGAGAGATATGCTGCCAGCCTTTAGAAGTGGTTGGCAGTGGTGAGAGCAGAAGGTCACGCTGTGATTTCCAGCCTGAAAACATCACAGGCCAAGCCTCAGTTAACAGACACCCTGCAGACATGAGGGCATTCAGTATAAAATCATATATTTGGCCCTGGAAACTGCAGCTCTTCTCAGAACCTTCCGAAAGGGAATGAATTTTATCAGGGAGAAGGCTGAAGCTGTTGCAAGTCGCTCACCACGTTGTGCTTGGTTGTAGTTTCCAAGGTCTGGATCACATAGAGCCTGTTCCTGCAGCGCAGGCTCTCCACGTCCTCAGAGCGAATGTCCCCGTACCTCTGAGGAGAAAATGCACATTCCTTTTGCAATTCACAATCCCCTTACATGCAATCAGCTGTGGGGAGACACACCTAAACAAGTGGTTTTGTCTTTTGTGCATCTAAACACAATACAGGCATGCACACAAAGGAAGATCACACAGACTCTGAGGAAAAAATAATTTCTTCCAGCACTAACATTCTCCTTAACCAGTGTAACTTCTAAAAGTCCAAACCTTTTCACTTAAACTCATTTCTCTCGTGAACACCTGTACACAGTTTCCCATGTACATTGTTCTGTCAAAAGTTAACCAGTATCTGCAATGTGCAGTAATTAGTCTCAAATTAGTACACCACAAAGGCTGTTTCTGTATTGTGGCATTTAGTTAACACACTAATCATGTGAATGAGGGATGGTAATACCTGACCTGAGATGAATCTTGGGAACTCCACTCCAGACAGACTAGAAAGCACCCTCCTGGCAGTTAAAAACCCAAAACAACAGAAAAGCAAACCAATCCCATAACCCATAAGGTGAGGTTACCTATTTTCAGT
Organism: Phylloscopus trochilus trochilus; assembly: GCA_016584745.2. Lineage (NCBI taxonomy): Eukaryota > Metazoa > Chordata > Aves > Passeriformes > Phylloscopidae > Phylloscopus > Phylloscopus trochilus. The sequence goes on along the minus strand of WQNJ02000046.1, from coordinate 2,268,295 downwards.
GAGGCTCAACAAAATACAAAGCCCAATTTCTACCAATCCAGACAGACTTTCTACCCTAGTTTGTCCAATGCAACTGCACTGTTTCAGAGCCAAATTTCTACCAATCCAGACTTTCTACCCTAGTTTGTCCAATGCAACTGCACTGTTTCAAAGTAGCCCATGAAACATTAACACTGCAGGGGATGCAAAAGCATGCCCAGAAGAACACATACTTCATTTGACTCCCGGATCAGATCAGTGATGTCCACTTTTGGGTGGTCACTCTTTGTGTCGCTGAGGCTGGAGCCCTGCTGCACAGCTGGAGGTAAAGGACTGTCTTTGTTAGTGACACTGTCAAAAAATCTGCACAAAGCAAACACATGAGAAATCAGCAGGAAGCAGTTTGTCACGATGAAACAGTAACGTTGGCATCTACTGAAGAAAAAGTGTGTAGGGAATGGGAAAAAAAAAAACAAAGAATATCAGAGTCAGTAGCACAAATGTGCTGTAATAGTAACAAAGATACACAAGCATGGGAACTGCCCACCCAGAGAAGGCTGTAGAGTTTCCAGCCTTGGGAGTTTTTAAGACTGAGCTCATGTGACCTAGTGCTAGAATTAATTCCCTTTTGAATGGGAAGTCAAACAAGACTCTTTCCAAGGTCCCTTCCACTTGGCATTCCCCTGGTTTTCTAATCCATATAGCAAGGTACTAACTGGGACAGAGAAAAAGGCTTGTACTGAACTGTGAACAAGAAAATCTTAATTCCCCCAGATGTATGAGCCAAAGACATGCCTGATCTGTACCTGCTTATATAACCAAACTAACCAGATCCAGGGGGGAGGCCAGATTTTACAAAAAACACCAGACTGCATGGTCTCATAACAAAAAATACATTTTCCTCAATAATTCTGTAGCTCTTACCCCAATTCAAACATGCAACATATAAAAGTCTCACAAAACAGAAATTCTTAGTATCAGTTATTAACAGTTGTAACTCATTAACTCCTATAGCACAGTAATTTTGCTGTTCTAATACTCCATGACACACAACCACAGCATCAACAAGAGAATTTAGTTAGTGAAGAAAAAACTGTACAAGTTTTGTTTGCAGTATGTCAGTTTAAAGCACACTTCATGTTGCTAACATAGAACAAACACCTGGTCATGATGGAACTCATCACATGTTTTTGGTCTTTTTTTTTTTTTTTAACCATGAACAGCAGAGGATTCAGCAGCCTAAATTACAAGAACTAAGCTGATGAACTTGCTGCCTGTAAGTTGATGCCTGAGCTGTCTGGAAGTCAAAATGTGCTTTAGATAATCTCATCAAGGCAAGCTGTCTTCTATACATGATATAAATTCAAGGTAAAAAACATATTGCTTTTCCTTTAAAATTCACAAAATAGTTATGATTTTAGAAGAACTTGAATATAAGATATGATTTTCAGAGGATCCAGGCCCACTTTCCAGCCACCTCTTCCAGCATTTCAACCTGAGATATATAACTCTTTTGAAGCCTCTGGAAGTCTTGGCTAGATGTCTTCTCAGCTACCTCAGAATGACTTCTCTATATGCAATTCTAGCAGCTGCTATGCAGCCTGAAAGAGTAACAGTTACACTAATACCTGTTGAGAACAGTGACTGCTTCTGCATCGTCCTTACAAGTGAGCAGCTTCTCCATGTTGTACTCCAGCACTGCAAGGCCCAGCTGCAAGATTGCCTTTATTCCATCATAGAAGAAACAGTCCACCACATTGACTGCACTTTCAATTGGCAGCACACTGATAAAAAGGGTAAGGAACCAGGAGAGAGAGACCGAGGAGAAAAAAGTCATGTCCGTCATGTGCTCTGTCAACTGAGGCAGGTGAACCCTGATGAGCTCCTCAAACACTGCCTGATCTACCAAGGCACCTGCAGGGAAAGGATAACAAAACCACCACCCAAATCTTTAACACAGAGAAGCACACTTCTCAGAGCATCAGCCAGAAACAAAGTTCCTGTCCTAGTGCAGCTTTGTTGTACAAGCACACACAGGCCCAGCTGCACGGAACCACTGGCTCCCTCCCCCAGGCTGGAAGCTGTGCCCTCCATGCATGGGCCCAGAGCCTTGGGCATGCTTGGAGTGTGTTGGCACCTTGGCTGCTTCCAGTGACTCTCCTGACAGCCAACACACTCCCTCTGCAACGAGAGAGAAACTTCACACCCCATTTTCTTCTAACGTACACACCTGGAAGAACTGCATATGAGACCAAAGTCCAAGTCTGGACCTGAAGTAACTCTTTTTCTTTTATTTAAACTGGCTAAGTTTCAAATCAATAGCATGAATTGCAGTTATAATTCAAAAGAACAGTCTAACTGGCTATTTCCTGAGTAGTTATGCCTAGAATTCTGACATCACATCCATGCCTATTTAAGGAGGAGTCATAGGATGTTCTCTCCTATTTTTAATCCTCCATTTTCCACTCTACAATACTGAAACAAAAGCAATGGTTTCTCTCCACTAGTCAGTCTTCATCTCATTCCTGACATTTGTTCTTAATGAATAACCATTGACATTCAGCATAGGCAGACATTCAACTCAAGGGAGATAAAAAAAGCAGATGGATGTTACCAATGATTCGGCGATTGAAATAATCAGGGAGCATCCTTTCACACACAGCAACCAAAAGCCAGAATGCTTCCTCCTCTTTAGCATACAGCAGAAGCACTGATGTCAGAATATTCATGGCCTGCAACATTCAAACAGGAAAGGAAACACTTAAGAGAAAAGATGGTGAAAACACAACTGATATTATTTCTTGGAATTTGTATTTCTGAAAGCACTTTACAGCACATTTTTGAAGTGCTGGGATCACCTACAGCCATATCCAGGACAGAAGTTTTACTTCTATGTCGTTCAATACAGAACAGAGTATCTGTACCCAAAAATATTTTTAAGTGCTGTATGTTTTGTTAGAATGCAGATGCATATAGGAAGTGGAGATGACAGCATTTATAAACTTAAACATTTACATATAACATACATATAACATATACATATTCATATTGATATAACATATACTTAAACATATATATAAATTATAAACATAATTCAAGTACAATATAAAAACTCATTTTACACAATGGCATGAAATAAGCAAAGTAAGTGAACCACTAGGCAAGAAACTATTCCTGTGACAGGAATTTCTGTGACAGGAATTTCTGTGTCACACTTCTGTGACAGATTTTATGAGGTGCTACCATCCTGTGAACATTTCAACGACCAACACTGAGACTCTCCAACCTGCCATACCTGACAATATCCAATTTGTGGATTCCTGAATGCATAAGCTGTAAGAACTCTCCTGAGGGCAGAAATCCCTGTGTCACTCTGAAAGGCAGGATGCTCGGGCAAGGAGCGACGCAAATCTCGTTCAATTTCGTCAGTAGCCAAAGTGCACGTTCCTAAGGACTTTTCCACCAACTCAGTGTAATAACCAGGGTTGGATGCCATATCATTCACAGCACCTGCCAATACATTGCATTGCACGGTATTAGAGGACACCAGTAAAGCAGTGATTTGATTTTTTTTGCCATTTGCATAAAAATTCTGGTGACTACTGAGGTACCTCATGAATCTCCAGGTATTACTGAAGTCACGTGTCAGAGTAATTCTACTGAAATGACTGGAATCACTCAGCAATGAAAATTGCCAGTTTGGTGACTCTCAAAATGAACCAATTATACTTGTTATGCAGTACCTGAGAAGAGCAGCCAGAGTTCTCCTCTTAATGCCTCTGGGATGCCTCTTACAACTAGGTCTCGAGTCTTCTTTGTTCGAAACATACTGACCCCGTGGCCCCGTTCTGCAAACAGGATGTTCCACGACTGCTCCTTCATTTTTTCTTTCAACTACAAAAAGCAGAAGATAAAAAGCATGAAGCATACTGGGAGATTCTCCTCAGGTTTCAGAAAACAAAAGTAAATTTGGCTCCCAGTTATATTCATATCAACTGGGAACTGCAGCGTTGGCATTCGTATTAATGTGTGAAATGAGTGCTGAAGCAAATCGGAGCAAAATCCACCCTGTGCACAGCACAAATTTAGCAGAAAATGCCATCTCATACATGACCTACTATTCTTGAAAGTATGTTATACAAGATGAGACAGAAGGTAGATCTAATCCAGTATCCCATCTGACAGAAACCAACAACTGCCACAGCACAGGAAGGTCAGATGGACATTTCTCTGAGGCAAAGCAATTGTTGGTTGAGTCCAGCCCAATTCCTCCAGCTCATGTGAGGCTCCAGGGCTGGGCCAGGGTCAATGTCACCACTACAATTTCTGTGCATGCAGCACTAAGATTTTAACATTGTTAAAGCAATTAAAGGTGCTGAAAGGAAAAGGAGATTTTGTTCACTTTTGTTCAACATGCTATAAAAAGCAGGATTTAAAAATCTGGACTCCCTTTTGTCCTGCCCGAAGGGTATTTATTTTCTGGTATTTCTAACATAAATAATTTCATATCTTAATTTACTCAGTTCTGCTGAAAGACTTATTTTGAAATAAAACCTGTCTTCTTGCACATACTGTGGAGAAGCAAAAATTGGATGTTCTGCCTCAAAAACAGCTACATAAATATTCTCCAGAGCATAACTTTGTTAGACAGTGGTGCACAAAAGGAAACAAGGAAGAAGTTAAGTCAATTTTTTAGAACATTCTCCTTGCTCCCAGAGAATTTGTAGTGACTTTGTATCTTGAAAATTCAGATGGAAATGCAACATGTTCGCTATCATGTAACAAACAGCCAACTCTTCCCTGAGGGGTGGAAGAGCAGGAGAAATTAACTCCATGAAGATAAGGCATATCAATATTAAACAAGATGAGCAGAAAATTGAATGGAGCTATGAAGAAGCACCCTGTGGACTCCAAATACAGAAAATGCAGATGAAAGAAGACTGGCAAAGCCCTCAAGGAAATCAGCAGCCTGGCTGGAATTTATCTTGATATACTTCACTCCTTTCCAATGCAATTCCAAAAACTGTTTGCCATTTTATCCCTTACCATTTTAGAGTCCAGGTTCTCAGCATCCTGAGGATGGTAGACAGTCATTAGTGCTTCTGTACTGACAGTTTTGCTGTTTTCTCTCTGGCCCATCTTTGACTGTCCTGCACCAAAATCCTTTGGACTGTCAGAGGCAGAACCAGCTGCAACCTTGAAAAAAATTTAACAGTGGTACTCATAAATAACAAACAATCCTCCAAGAAGCAACACTGATACCAGACCATCACTGTTCATTATATGAAGTTACAGGTGCCAGATAGAGATCTCTAAAATAAATGAAAAACAGCAGTCCCTGCTCTGCACAGCTGGGCTTTCAGGAGGCTGCACTTGGGGGGGAAAAAAGCCATCTCTCAAGCAAAAAACTAAATTATGAAAGGACAAATAATGAGGATTCATAATGAGAACTGAGAATATGAGGACAGGGAGGCCTGACCATCCATCACCACCAAAAAAAACCCCATTCATACAGTGAACTATATAGAAACATGAGAGCACTTAAAAACCAGCATTACAGCTGGAGCTGTTTTTCAAAACCCGATGAAAAACAAGGTAAAAGAACCCAAACTGGAATGCATTCACAGTAGCACCATTGTCCAACTCATTCTCTTTCACACGGGCCTGTTATTTTTTTTTTCCAAACCTTAAAACTAGAGGAAGGTGATTTATTCCTATGAACAAATTCTAAGAAATCAGAATTGCAGTTACCTCAGTGCTGATGATGTGCTGTGGACTTGCAGTTGCATTGCATCTCATTCTGAGCTTTGCCACGAGCAGCTCAAAATCTCTCACCTCCGTGAAACGAAAAGCTGTTTTCCCTTTGGTACTAATGCTGACTCCTCTGTTGGCTGGATCTGCTTTATCCACCCCTGTGACCTATCAAACCAAGGATACATCAATTAAGCAAGGAATTTTACCTGCTTACTTATAAAAGAAAAAACCTGTTAAGAACACATGTGCAAATGAAACAGTGCATGAAGCACACAAGCAGACTAGGTAACACAAGTTACAAGTTGAAAGCTCAATTGCCTGTAGCTATTTTAGCAAAAGGCACTAAGTATTATGCAGCAGATTTTTGACAAGAGTATCAGAAATCTTCAGAAAGGTTTTCCCAGCTGTGAGAGCTCAGCTTATTTGAAAACCTTGTCTCCTTCTACCCACTGAAGCAGTTCCCTTTTTTTTTTTACCATCCAAAAGCAGAGAAAACATGGCTTTTGTAAGTAATCAAATGAAACAAGTTTTACAAGGCTGAATTTCCACTGAGAATACCCTGTCAAAACAGCTGTCATAACACATGTCAGCTCGAGCTGACTTTAATTGCCATGATGGAGCAGTTACAGATTAGAGCAGTTAAAACTGTTTAATCATGCAAGTTCAAGTGTGACAACCATGAGAATCTAGACTGACTGGCATTGCTGATGCATTCATGTTGTTAAAGGTAAAGAACAGCAAAACACAGAGCCCATTATTATAGGTAAAAAAGGAAAGACCACTGAAATGAGGTAACTGCTGTCCTGTAGAACAAATAGTGAGGGTCTGATAGTCCAGAAGAATAAATTTAGAGCCAGCTCCTTTAACACAGTCTCTTATGTTATAGAAATCTCTATTGCTTGCAGCACCATTTATAGATAATCAAATAAATTGTTTTATGTAGGTGGAGAACATCAAATGTATTGCTGGAATTAGTACAGCTCACCCCCTGTGGCAGGTATCTTATGTTAGGCAGTGTGTACACAGAGCATGTAAAGCAATTACAGAGCAATTCAGAACCTGATTTATTTATAGGCTATTGTAAAATGTGTCCAGTGTTGATGAAATGCTTTTAACACTGAAGACTGAAATGTGGCAATGTCCTAGATCACACGAAGTCAAGACAGGAATGAAGAGGTTTGGCTGTTTTTTCCCCAGAAGTTATTCTGCAGTGCACTATAGTACTCTATAGAAATTCCAAAGCTGTGTCCTTTGCTGTATGGTCTTTATTCTGTCCTTATAGTCTGTTGAGATTATCAGCTGTAATGGCATTGCTACTTGCTCACTTGACAACTGGATTTTCCTACAGACTTTAGAACAGACAGCACTGCTGCAAAAAAACTGCACTAGTGAGCTAAGAAACACAGCAGTGTGATTACTCATCTTCAAAATCCTCTACCCACTACAATTCTTTACTTCTTGAGAATGTCTCATTAATTTACCTACAAATACTAAGCAAAAGCTTTTTCATTTAATAAAAAGTATTAAAAAATTTGGATTCTGTACCTAGCTACAGAAATAAGAGCAAACAGAAAAGGGAAAGAAGATAGAGAAACAAATCTGAAACATGAAAGCAGTTCCAGAAACCTACAAACAGAATTCCTACATGTAGTATCCAGGGTAGGGGGAAATACATGACATCACATAAAATAAGGAGATTCTAATAAAAATCTGCTAAACTGGCATTAAACTATACAAGTGCAAACCTGCTGGTATAAGTGATTTGTAGTTTGCATTACCTCTCTCAGTGGAATGATTACACTGCACAGGCTGCCATCCTGGCTAGCAAAGCAGATGTAGTTCTCTGAAATGCACATTTTCCCATGGGTGTTATAATGACTGAAAGGAACCCATAAGAAGCACTCATGAACTTCCTTCAAGGACTCCTCTTTAGGTAGCCTGAAAAATGCACTAAACTGCTCACTGTGGGCATGGTTCTCCAGGCCTCTGGATTAAAAACAGAACACATTGGTAGAAAAGAGAAAAGAAAAATTAAGTAAGTCTTAAATGTCTTTACAAATAGGAAAGTCAAAAGTATCTTGGGAAAAGACAGTAAAAAAACTCTCACAAAATCTATGGGATCAGTCTGGATGGTTCAATGTTTTTCTTGTAGAGTCAACAAAGGGCAGGACCACACCTTCCTGTACATCCACTTAACAAAATATTTAACTATGTCACTGAACAAGACCAGATTCAATAATGTTCTTACACTGTAGAGCACTACAGGGCCTACAGATTGTGCAGAAAAGATACTAATAGCATAAGGTGCTCTGTTTCCCCACACATCAGAATAATCCATTTCAAACTAGAACAAGTTTTGGGTGATGGAGGGTTAATTAGAAAGGTAGCACATGTTGTAAACATCTGTCATGGGCTAATTTTCCACAGATAACTGCAGCCAGAAACAATATTTTGGTTGTAAAGCAGTATCCCTCTCCAGCTTTGCTACCAAACTGAGGAATCAAAGAAAAAGGAAGGACTTTAACCATTAAGTTACTGATATTCATGTCTTTCCCACCACCCAAAATAATGCTTAGGAAAGCCATGCACCCATCTGCAACTCACTGCTTTTATCACTCAACTCCAGGGGCTTTCAAAAAAAAGCCATGCAGTTATCATTTACACCTCTCTATTAAATGATTTCTTCTTATCCTTCCTCATCAGGTATCTCTGGAGACACTGTAGCTCTAATCTGGATTTTCTAATCCTAAATGCTGCAAGAACAGCTTTTCAAAATTCAAACTAATATAAACTTTTCAGTTGGAAAACCAGCACTGAAGATTTGATCACCTCCTGCCTTCATACAGACTTTAGATCCTGCCAAGTAACAACAAATTAACAATGCCTCACAGGGCTTTGGTCCAACATTTTAACGAGACAGTTGGTTAAGAAAATAGCAGCTTTGCTGATATTTACCATCTCCTTGAGACAAGGATTCTCTTCCTCTTTGCCTAAGCAAATACTGGGCCCAGAACAGATCAACTACAAGCCATGCATTACCTCTTGGTGATCTGCAAAGGGTCATGAAGGACTGGATCATTCTCAAATGTCTCCTTGTCAAAAAGTCTTCTAACTGCATAGTTTGCCAGCTGCTCCATGAGAAGGAATGTTTCACTAATGTGCAAAAACATGGAAAAATAATGATCTTCCCCATGGGAGCACACATGAATGCTCTCTGTCAGAATCACATTGGAAGTTTTCTCAAGTTTTGATATTTCATCCCAGGAGATGATAAGTTTTACTGAAAATTAAAATGTAAGGATATGTGAGACAGTTCTCAATATCTGCCTGTATTAAAAAGGAAATGCAGTAGCAGCAGCACTAATAAAATATAATTAAACAACATAGGCAAATGATAACACACTTGGAAAGGACTACAAACTAATAAGCATAAAATGCATTCTCTTCATATTTCCTAAAACTTAATTCCATTAGAAAGAATTTTATAGAAAAACATTGAAACACACACCATGCATGACAACACAAGTTTACATCACCTTTTCCTTGCTCTTACATGAAACTGCAAACAGCAAACAAACACCATCATACAAGCCAACCCCCTTCAGGGCTCCTTAAATTAAATCCATCATGTATTGGCATGTAGAGGAACTGTGCCTTTTGGCTATGGCACTTCTCAATACAGATCAAAATCAGCTTTGAAAGGATCCTATTTTCTGTATATTTTTCACATAAATACTGCTATAGTACACACTTTTAGAGGCATTTGTTTGGGCATTTCAAACTAATGTTACACAGGGAAAAGAAGAGTTATGTGCAATTATCACCAGTGTGTAGTGCCCCCATGTGAAATATTAAGCCTGTGTGTGAAGAAATAACTGTAATCCTCACAGAGTTAATAATGCAGCATGAACAAAAGATGATGGACAACTTTTAGCTACAGCCAACTTCTGGCAGTCTGCCTTCTCTCTTGAGCTTGAATTAAGGAAGCATAATAATAATGGATATTGTGTAGCTTGTTACACAAATGTATGCATTTCCATAAATTACGTTGGCAGTTTCTGCTCATCTCTGCTGACATCTGCTCACATGGCAAAATAGCTCTCTTAGCACACAGGAAGAACTCCTCCTAATCTGAAAGATGAGCAGGGAAGCATGAAGGGACACAGCACCAAAGCTTGCTTACTTTCTGCTCCCAGCAAAAAGGAGTAGAAGCTAAGGAAGTTGGTACTAAGATACAGCCATCCTTGACAGGGCACCCTGCCCTTCCAGTAACTGCAGGAGTAGTAGGTAATCAACTTCTCCTGCTCTGGTAACCCAAAGCACTTCTCAAACTTCATAAGACCTTCACGAAACTTCTCAGGATCATCTTCTTTTACAAAAGAATCTTTTCCCTCTTCAGCAATCAAACCCTGCAATAAAAAAAATCACATTCCTTTATGCAGGTGTCCATGTGGGTGGTTGTCATACATGCATCTGCATGCACACAGCGCAGCGTTCTAAGTTTTAGAAGGGAAAGAAGAGCCTGAGGATCAAATCCTAAAGTCACAAATAAAATGTGCTATTTCAGACTCATCCACCAAGTCTCCCACACATTCCTGTGTCTCCTCTTCTGAAACAGACATATTTTCCTCACTTAATCCCCAGAGTTCCTGGGCTAAATATTTAGCATATATAGAGCGAATAAAAATAGACCATGTGCTTCCCAGGCACTGTTAAAATTATTGGGGAATAATTTATCAACAGTTTTAGACCACTATCAAAAGGCAATTTGATGTACCATTTACCAAGTGGAGTTTATGTCAAGCAACCTTACTTAGTTGTGGGGCAGAGAAACATGTGTGGGGCACATGTTAAAGTTAAGAGTCACATACTACTCAATCAGAATATGCAGAATTACAATGCTTTCCTTGAATATTCCACAGAGGACGTATTGTTCCTGTACAGTTGAAGGAAAAAAATACTTAAGCCTCTCCCAATAATGCCTGTTACTTACTCTTATCTTTCCCTGGACAAAGCTTGTAATGTCTTCATTTGAATCAAATACTGATAAAGTCTTCATAACGTTGTGTTCTAACCACTCCCAATGTTCTGTTATTTCTTCTCTGCTGGATCCTATTGAAAAAGAAAGTATTACTTTAAATTAGGACAGACTTCAATCATTTCACCAAAACTATTAATCAAGAGAATACTTAGCAAATTCCCAAGTTGCAGAGTAATTTAGATACACAAGACGAAATCACAAATCTTAAATTTCTTGTTACCTCTTGTGAACACTGAAAACGTATTCAGTGTACATGAAGCATGCTGTGTGCACTGCAGTATTTTTATCTTTCATGTCCTTTATGCACCTCTGTTTCTGGCCTTTAATTCCAAAAGCATCTCAGCTTTGTTAACATTATGTGGCTCAGTGCTGAAGCCTGAGCTGGACTGACAGCTCCTTCCTCTCAGCAGCACCTCCCCAACACAGACAGCACAGCACCAGTAAAACACCCCCAGTTTAACAGGCCAGAATGTGGGGAATGTGACACCAAACCCATGAGGCTCAGCAGGAAATTAAATCTGTGCCTTTGATATCCTCAGCTTTGATCACTGGCCCACAACAGTTTCCAGAGCAGAACTTCAAGACCAGGGCCTGCTGTGCAAAACCCCTAACACGTGTGAGGATGTGAAGCAAACATTACTGCAAGCAGGGAGGCAGCAAGGACTGAGACCACAGGATTTCAGCAAATCCAATACAGAGTCAGTGCTTTAAAGACAGTGACTCCCCATCAGGGGCTGGGGGACAGGGAGAGTGAAAGAACTTACACAGGTTTGAATAAAGGCATTCTAGAATATAAATTGATTGGCAGCCTCATCCTCCACAAGAATGCTCCCCAGTCAAAGCAGGCAGTGTGATCACAGACTACTGACACCCTCAAGCAAGAACACACCTTGAACAATTGCTTTTTTCTCAGCTTAATTTGTAAAGGGTAATTAACCAACTTTGAATGGACTCCACAGAATTAAAGTGGCCCAGTGAATGAATAGAAATTGCTCTAAAAATAGTTAAACAGTCAGACTGCATTACACTGGGTGGATTTGCAGCAACACTTAACAAATTATATGAAGAGTAATTAACATAGCAATTACATGGCAAAAGTAATTCTTTTTCTCAGACTACAGAAATAGACCAATTATTTGAGTCACAATGGGAATCAGAGGCACAGAGGTGACTCAGGAATAATGAAACTTTTTTGTAATTGTTTAAATGGTTTAGGAGCACTGTTTCAGACCCTTAATATGTATCAGCAGGAACAAAGTGTCATCTCTTCAATTTCTTCACAGAAGAAACAATCTAACACAAGTAGGGCAATTATATTATGTAGCTTTCTGTTGTAAAGCATATCTATGCAGCACAAAATCTATAAAAATTCATTCCTAAAATGAAGATTACTCTGTATTTTCCCAAGGGCTGACCTGATGGCAGTAGAATTTCCCAGAGTACACTTCCAACATACATATTACTTTTTTGATAGCCTGTCACCAGGTCTGACTTCTTCAGAAGTGGCCCTGAAATGTTATTTATTGTCAAGTCACAAACTGTTCAAATTCTTTAAGGCTGCCCTTTTAAAGTGACATGCAATTACATTAAATTAAAGCTACAAGAACAAATCTGTATTTACTTTTCCATTCCCTGTTGATTAAAAATGCAACATGAGAAAGAGATAGAACTTATACTACTAGAGCAATTCTAGAGGAAGAATTCAGCTCTGACCATGACTGTGAGCCTGCATGTTTTAACATGCAAAGACAAGTAAACCAAAATATTAGGATAAGCATCCACTGTCATTCCTACCTACAGCACACTTTGGAATAAGCTGACCCCGGGAGTCCATCCTGAACTGCATCAAGTTATCCTTGCACCTTACCAAAGCAAAGATTGTGCCTGTGCCACTGTACCAGTGCCCAAAGGCTTTGGTAGCTGCAGGACTCCTGCAGAAAGCAGGCAGTCAGCAGGTGTAACAGGAAAAGCCCATAGAGCTGTTCCATAGACCCAGAACCACGCTCAGCTGCCAAGCTCAGGCTTGCAAATATTCTTAAACCATCGAGAGGTCACGAGAATAAGCAATGATGTGAGAGGATTAAGCCAAAACCAGGTGCCATACTTTGCAGCCTCCTTTTCCACGGTGTGGCCTTGGCTGTGGGCAGAGCCCAGTACGTACCACAGGCGATGGACCAGTAGACCTGGGAGTCTGGGGTCTGGTGCAGGATGCGGAACGGGGCCACCTTCGACGTCGAGTCCAACACTGCATCCAATGTTCCCACAAGGAGACCTGTTGTGGCCAAGAACATGTACACAGCACAGTGGAACTCTTGTATCCCTCTGGCATTGGTCTCCCCTGTGAAACCCTACCTGCCCCTTGACTCTGACCTACCCCACCCCCCAACCTGAAAGAGATAAAAACCCCCCATCCCTCCAAGTTCTCCTTCTTTGGCCTTGAGATCCCTTCATGGAATAAACCTTGGAACACATCTCAGGGTAAGAGCCTCTTTTGGATTTACTTCCCTATCCTGAAGATCCCCTCACCCAAACCTGCCTAAATTCTGAGCTAGCAGCTGGCCTTGGGGGGCAGAGGGAAGGGGAACACTTCAGAACTCCAGTTTTGAAATGCACACTCCCCTCTGATTCATTTTTCAGGGAACAGGAATGCTGCCCAAATAACTCTGAGAAAATAAGAGGCACAAAGTATTCCCAGAGGAACTTCTTTGGGATGTGATATTTGGATTCAGTAAAAGCCATGAGGCACAAATGAGGGTGAAGAAGTTTTTTGAGATGACCCCTGTGGGAGTGACAGCCATGCAGATTGTGAAACCAGAGCACAACCAGAAATGTAACAGGGCAGTCCCAGCCTTCAGTGAGCACAAGCAGTAATTGAACTACCTCTTAATTAGTCATTTACTGTTGTTCTGTTCTCCAGGCACAGGAAAGAGCCCTTGAAGACCATAATTGGCTGTCACTTCCCTGCCACTAAGTATTGAATCAGCTCTTGTTAAACAGAGTTCAGATGAAAAGATACTAATTTCACTAAAAAGCCAAACTTCATCTCTCCAGAACCAGGACAAAAACATTGTCTAGGAAAATGAGGATGCATTTTATAATGACTCAAAACCATTCTCTCTCATTGTGCAGTAATAAAGATATTAGCCCTGATACCTTAAAATCCTAAAAATCAGGATCCTTTAAAACCTAAAAATCAGGAAATTCTAAAAGAAGAAAAGTCAGTACTGAAGAAACAGTTGATACTTTTGCTCCTGATGCACCATAACACCTTTTCTTGTTACAACAGAAACAAAAATACAATCAACAGGATCTTATGCTTCTTTCCTGTATTTCCTAGTTTGCATCCTTCTAGCACGGCCACAGAAACAAAAAACTCAATTGAAGCAAAGTTACCAAAGCAATCACACTGGGCTCTTAGTCTCCTGCAGAAGAACAGCAAAACAAGAGACAAGACTCCCAAAAAAACATGACACAATTACTCAAAGAGCTGCTATAAAGTCTATTCCAGAAACCTGTTGAGATCATGGATGCAAAGCACTCCCAAAAAATGCTATTAAGAGTAGAGAGCTGGAATGCAAAACTAACATAGCCCTTATAAAACCTTTATACCTTTAAATACCCTTTTCTGTTTGACAGAAAATGATCTTTTGATTTTGGCTTTTAATATTCTGTAGAAGCACTAGATTTAGACAACTTCAAATGCATCCCTCAAAAGTTATTTCAGAATTTTTTAGGTTGGCTGCTTTGGTACTTTGGGTTTCACTTTCTTTCCATTAACTCCCTCTCAAATTCTGAAAAATAGAAATTGTGAAAGAACACAAGGAAACAAAATGAGGCAGAACTGATAAGTCCAGACATTCATCCACAGAGCGTGGTTTTCCTGAAGACACAGTTTCAGCATAGAGCCTGTGGGACTACCTCACCGTGGCTATTCAAGTTTCAAATGTTTTTGCTTCTCCTCAAAAACATGGAAGTAAATAATTATGAAAAACCACATAAAAAAACCCACAAAACCAAAAACCAAAACCAACAACCAGGAAGAAAACCAACCAACCAACACCCAGAAAACCAACAACAAAAAAACCCAACCAGTGCAGTACATAACATTTCTGGTCTCATCTGCAATTAACAGATTGTAAGTGGCTGTTGGAAAGCAGAATTATTTTGTAGTTCCTGACTGAAGACAGACATTGAATAAGTAACAACATTTCTGTCTGTTTAAGCAGCTTCTGCTTACTGAATGAGTCATGACAGTGAGCTGATCTCAAAGATGGCTTTGCTTCAGCAAAATGTTGCATTACTTCATTCACAAATCCCCTAATAACATTTTCTCTTACAATATCCAGTACAAGGATATTATTCACCATTTACAAAGCTAATGCAACTCAGCTTGAGCCAGTGGTCACCACAATGCATTAGAAAGCAGCACTCCTCAAAATGCCATCACAGCTCCTGTCTCCTTGGAAGGTCAGCAGATTTTCGACACGATGTGTAGCTGACATAATTTCAGATCTTCATTAACCCATTTGATCCCTAACAGGGCTGAGGACCCACAGCAAGGAAGCCACACCAAAAGCTCCGTGTGCTAAAACACCAGCAGGGACAAACGATTTCTGCCCAGAGCAGGAAGTTTGGGAACGCTTGCACCTTTGTGCTGCAAACTGGGTTAAGCTAAGTCACAAGGCTCCTCCGCAGACTTCATTCTGTTCCTGGGACAGCACCAGAATTCCCAGCCTTCCCTCAGGTAAGTACCTCTGGTGACATCTCTTTTATTCCTTTGTCTGTACCTTTCTCCAGGTACTGGCTGCTTCCTCAAAGCTTCCCTCCTTACCACCTGGTAAGCTTGTCTCACCAACCCTACTCCTGTATTTTTGGGACTCCTTTGTCACGTTATTCAAACCCCGCAGCACCGCCCATCCTTCTCTCCTCTCCTGCCCTGGGGCATTGTCCCCCTCTGCCCTCCTGACTCGGTCTGGCACTGCTGCCTCCCTCTTTTCGCTCCCAGCCACCTCCAGCCTTGGCTCACCAGCTGTAAAAGGCTCTTCAGGAGAACAGGATTGTACTGGGACATTTGGGAGGATTTCATAACACAACAGCTGTGCTTGGCTTTTTCCTAAAGGAAGTGCTAATTTTCTCAAGTGGCATGCAGCAATATCAAATTAAGCCCAAGCATAGCAAATCGTGCTGGCTTATACCTAGGAGGCTTGAATAGTTCCAGACCTGCAAACACAAATGTAATTGCATTTTTATGCAACTGTCTTGTTAATCTTTCTTAATCACAATTTTAATTCAAGAATCTCACTCCTTTTGTCTCTGTCCAGGGAAAAACCTGCACAGACGAATCTGTAAGAATTTACTAGAAAAGTCACAGAAATAAAATGTGCAATGCCACGTCAAAAAAAATCATACTACAGCATCTATCCCATCCAAGTGTTTTTTCCCACACTGCCAACAGCCACCAAGGACAGGAGAGCAGTGACAGAAGCCTCACCTTCACCAAAACCCCAAGGGCACTTGGAGGGCCCAGCTGTCTATCCAGCTGTGAGCCTGTGAGGAGGTTTTCAGAAGAACAACTCATTCCAGTTCTCATTGTTCCACTTCAATCACAGTCCTTAAATGAACTTCATCATGCAGAAAGTCAACCTTCATAGCAACTTGGTTTCCTTGGCTTCCAAATGTATCAAGGTAGAGAACAGGGCATGATCACCTGATCCCCACAAGACTTCCAAGCTTGCAATGTATCACCCTTGGTTCTGAGACAAAGCCTGACATTATCTATCTGCTTGTAATACTCTGATATGCACAGTAACCTGGGATTTTGGGATGCTTTCTTTTACACATTGCAGGTGCCATGCCAGTGGTTCATTCAGCTGCCAATGAAGAATGCCCCACCTTCAGCTGCAAGGGCCATTTCTACATCTGACATTCACCAGCCAGAAGTTTGAACCTTGTGGTTTTGTTCGGTAAAGCTAATAAATGTTTCCGCAAGACAATTATGCATCGAGTTTAACACAGCTTGCTGCTTTAGGATGACACAAATTACAGAGAGCCTGGAAAACCTACAGAAGTGCAAAACACTCGAGAACCACATCCCCCTGAGGAATGACTTCATGCTGATTCCCTGTAGCATTTCTCCTTGACAGGGTCAGTGCCAGACACCACCAGCCTAGAAAGGAGTCAGTCCCAGTCAGAACAGCTGCCACCATCACTGAGGTGCAGTGCCTGATGATACAAACCGGCAAAAACTAGAAATACAAACTCAGCTCCGTACCTTGAAGCTCTCGTGGAATAAAGTTTATTATCCGACGGTCAATTTCCTGTCCCACCCCTCTGACACTTCCCTGTCCCACCACTGCTGCCAAGCTCCATCAAATCGTATGCTTGCTTTTAAAGCAAGCAGTCGGAAATGCCCGAGCAGGAATTCATCTCAAGCAGCCCCAGATGCACGCAGAAAAAAAAAGGGATTTGGAAACGAGCATCTTGCCAAAGCAAGCCAGATCAGCCCTTCTTCGGACGTGTCCACTTCCACCAAGCTGCCCATGGAGCTGTGCCGGACTCTGGTGGAGCAGAGGCTCTTCAGCCCGTGCCGAGGTGACCCAGGATCCAGAGTCACCTCGTTTCCACAGCTTCCCGGTGATCTGGGGATCCAGAGTCACCTCGTTTCCACAGCTCCCTGGTGATCTGGGGATCCAGAGTCACCTCGTTTCCACAGCTTCCCGGTGTCCCAGGATCCAGAGTCACCTCGTTTCCACAGCTCCCCGGTGTCCCGAGGATCCAGAGTAACCTCGTTTCCACAGCTCCCCGGTGATCTGGGGATCCAGAGTCACCTCGTTTCCACAGCTCCCCGGTGATCTGGGGATCCAGAGTCACCTCGTTTCCACAGCTTCCCGGTGATCTGGGGATCCAGAGTCACCTCGTTTCCACACAGCTTCCCGGTGACCCAGGATCCAGAGTCACCTCGTTTCCACAGCTCCCCGGTGACCCGGGCTCCAGAGCACCAGCCGCCCCAACCCTGCCGGGTGCCCCCAACCCTGCCGGGTGCCCGTCCCCGCCGGACTCTGCTGCCCCTAGAGCCGCGATACCCAGGGTAAGGACGGCGAGAAGAGCCCCATGAGAAACGCAGGTAGGTCCGGGGCTCCAGAGCTCGAGCAGGTCCCCTTCCTGCCCCTCCGGCGGGGGGTCCCGGGGCCGACAGACCCCCGTCCTCCCGCTCCAGCCCTAGCCCAACCCCACGGGGACAGTACCTGCCAGCCCGCCTCCGCCCTCCTCGCCATAGCCCCGCCGCCTCTGCAGCACGAAGTAGGGGTTGGAGCGCTCCTGCACCCACAGCTTGAGGGCATTTTTCAGCAGCACCTCCTCGGGCTTCAGCCACATCGCGCGGCCCCTCACGGCGCAGCGATTCCACCGCCGTGCCCGCCCCGCGCTCGCGGCTGCGATGCCAGGCAGGGCAGGGAGGGGCTCCCAGGGCATGCTGGGAGCTGGAGTCCTTGTCGCCAAGGGGTCGCGCTGGACCGCTGGCAATAAAACTACAACTCCCGTCGGCTGTGCGGTCCCCTGCCCCGGGACTACAGCGCCCGTCGGGCCCTGCGCGCCCCGGGCCGCGTGGCGGTGTGGAGCTGCCCTGGCAGCCCCGGCGGCCTCTCCCGGAGCGGGGTGCCGAGTGCGGGCTCTGTGTGCCCCGGAGCGGGGTTCCCGATCCCGGCTGTGTGTGCCCGGAGCGGGGTGCCGAGTGCGGGCTCTGTGTGCCCCGGAGCGGGGTGCCGAATGTGGGCTCTGTGTGCCCGGAGCGGGGTGCCGAGTGCGGGCTCTGTGTGCCCGGAGCGGGGTGCCGAGTGTGGGCTCTGTGTGCCCCGGAGCGGGGTGCTGAATCCCGGCTGTGTGTGTCCCGGAGCGGGGATCGGGGGTTCCCGGTCCCGGCCCTGTGTGCCCCGAGCAGGAATCGGGGGTTCCCGGTCCCGGCTGTGTGTGTCCCGGATCGGGGGTTCCCGGTCCCGGCTGTGTGCCCGGAGCGGGGATCGGGGGTTCCCGGTCCTGGCTGTGTGTGTGCCCCGGAGCAGGGATCGGGGGTTCCCGGTCCCGGCTGTGTGCCCGGGCAGCGGCTCCTCAGCCCCGCACCTTCCCTGCCCCCGGCGGGGCAGAAGCCGCTGTGGCCGCTCTGCCCGTGGCACAGGTCCCGATTTCAGCTGTGGCCAAAGGCGGCTCCCTTTCCAGCCCACAGGACAGACAGACAGACAGACAGACGTCACTGCAGACGCTGCTCGGCACCCGGGGCTGGCATTGAGGGAGAGGCTGACAGAAATACAAACAAAACCTTCACAGGGCTGGACGCCCCGCTGCCTCTGCTGCAGGCTCGGGTGCCCAGGACTTGCCAGAGTTTCCACCTTTCCCCAGCTCCTGCAGGATTCTCTCCTGTTCCTGTCACGATCCGTCATTAGGTACCAATGGGGTGAGTAGGTCGAACTTCTGTGCGCTTTCCTTAGCGCTCTATTTCCAGCGTAACTGACCTTCCTAAGATTTTTCAAGGATAATGCTTTATTGATTGTGTGTCATACAAAAAAATCCAGCGGACAATTGTTTAAACTCAGCCTCTGCTTTGAGCACTTTCTAAAAAAAAATTATGCACATCATGCACTAACTGTGCATTGCAACCTTGGCACTTTTGCTTTATCCTGCCTTCCTTCATGCTTTTCAATAGTACCAAATAGTTCAATAGTACCAAAAATGCTGCAGCTATCACTGGGTCTGTTTGTGAGCACAGGCACATTGTGGTTTTGCCAAGCAGTCACAGAAATTATTTGGCAATGCCCATCCACTTCCAGCTGCATGAGCAACCACCAGCCCAAAGGAGCAGTGTGGAAGCAGACCCAAGTGTGCAATCACATTTAATTCACAGGGAGCTTCAAAACTGGGTGAATTGCACTGGCATAAGAATTTTTTTTTTTCTCTTTTCTTACAATCACTCATTGCACAACAGCCATAGAAGCTGTAGAATTGAAGAGCTGTACTTTGGGGACTGAATACAGATTTAACTAATACAATTATTTTGTTTTCATAACAGAAGAGGAAGCAACAAATTTCTGGTGGTCTACCTTTACTAGAAAGGAAAAATAAATGAAAGCCATTAACCAGCACATGGTAATTCACACAGATCAAACATTAATGAGAGCCCCTGGCCTCTTCATGAGGCTTCAGTCTTCAATACTGAAGCCACGAGTAACAGACCAGCTGAACTGATTGAGTGGATCCTGCTCCTCTAAGAGCATTCCCAGAGTTTTTACCATTTAATTTTTCCCAATTAGACAAGCCCCTGGACACAGGAAATTAAGGACCTAACACAACCTTTGAATTCTGATGCTCATTTTAAGGAGAGCCACCCTTGGCATGTTCCTACCCAGTTTGGTGACTCACACACAGACACTGGACACGTTAGGACACTCTGTTACTTGCTTATGTAACATTCAAACTTTGTTAATTGGATAAATATTTAACAGTAAAAGGCTACTGCTTGGAATATGTCTGGTTTGTATTTCTCTCCATGTTTCAAGGTCTTGAATGTCTTTTTCTTTTCCAGTTCCCTCAGGCACTGGGTTCTTAATCAAATACTGTTCAGATGCAAAGAGTGCTCCTCTATGGGCATGGAGGAATTTATTTATAGCCACTTGAAAACCTTCTTAATCAGTGCACAGCCCTGCTACAGAGTAATCAATGCATTCTACAGCAACACAGATCCATTTAGTGCTGCAGTATTTTTCTTTCACTTATTCAAGACTTATCCTAGAGCTGTAAATTACTTCCCTCAAATAACCATGTCAAGATTACATAAATAAATAGCTATATAAATAAATGCTGGCTTCACTCTGTATAACCAACAGTTGAACCACCAGTGCAGAGTTGCTCTAGGAGTATTACATAATTTTTAGTTCACATGGCCTGAACGCTGCCATTTGATTTCAATTCTCTCATGAGACCAAAATTAATTGCTGAAGCCAGTGGATTTTCTTTGATCTCTTCCAAACTGCAGCCATTGCACTCCTGCAGGAGAGGAGCCCCATTCACATCTGCACAGGAAAGGCACCAGTCTAAACCTGAGTGAAAAGGCAGGGCTACCCCCTGTGCTGGTGTGGTACACACATGGAAAGGAATTGCAATAAATCACACAGGCAAGGTAGATGTCTTTATTTATTATGTCCAATTGTTAGGTCACTTGAGAAGTGCAGAACTTTCCCTCTGAGGACTGAGATGAGCTGTATCTCTCCAACAAGAGTCAAACTGCTTTTATATATCTTTGCAGCCCTCATCACAAGTCCTGCTTTTCCCTTTAAACAAAAGTCCCATCTGAAACTATATTTCTATAGGGACACCTGAAAATTTCCCTCAAGCTGAGAAAATGGTATTATTTTGATTTGAAATTTAAAATGAAGCCCTGCTGTCGAAAAGCCTGACTTACAAGAGAGCACCAGACAACAAGGCTTCCTCTCCTGCAGGGATAAAAAAAACCCAACTTTCCCAGTCCCCCTTAGAGAGCACACGAGTGTTTGACTGAAGTGTCTAGCTCAGAGCATTCCTGAGGGAGAGGGGCAACTCCCTCCCTTTCCCTGAGGGAGTGAATAAACACTTGGCTGTGATGCCAGAGCCTGTTCAGTTTGCTCTTTGGGGACAGAAGGCTTGACATGCCTGTGTGACTCAGCAGGAATATTAACACAGTCAACAGGCAGACATTTTAGCAACTGTACCACTTGTGAGCTCATTATTTCCATTATCTTACACTCGATGGGAAACCCCCAAACTGTTGCACAGGAACAGCAGGTTTTTATTGCTTTTCAGGAACAGCCCTAGCCCCAGGGATGTTCCTGTTGGCTTGAGGTCTGTCAGGCCACAGCACACACACAAACATGTACACACATGTCCCAGAGACATTCTAGCCCGTGGCATCACCAAAAACAAGTGAACATTTTGCTGCACAGTCCCCTAAGTAGGGCTGGTAAAGACAGCTGCTGCCCATGGAAACTTGGAAATACAAAAAAAAAAAAGTGAGAGTGGATCTTTGAAATGTCTTTAAGGCAGTCTGACAGACCCACACAATTCACACTTTCATTTTTAAACCAAATCCCTTGCACAGCTGCTAGTTACCAACAAATCTGCACAGGTAAGAACGTGGGAGACTTTGCAAGTTAAGCTGCAAAACTGGAGAACCATGAAGTTCTGCCTAGCAGCACTTACCTTGCATGTGCTCCTTTAGCAGTGGGTCACATTTGATACAAGAATCCCTCTGAAAATTTCCCTCTGAAATAAAATAGCTCTCTGAAAATTAGCATAAGTACCTTGAGCAAGCAAGCCCCTGCCTCAAGAGGTTGCAAATACATCACCTGACCCTACAGCTGTAGAGGTTGATCAGTGGGAGCTTCTGCATCCCTGCCCCAGTTCTCCACTAATGCATTCCCTGAGAAAGGGCTGTGCACTCACATCACCCTTAGAAATACAAGTACTGGGGAAAAGGCAGCTTTGTTGCTCTTAAAAGGCAGTAAATGTAAAGCTTGAATTCTAAAAACAAAGTGCCTTTCAATGTATTGAGTTGATCTGAATCCCTTCCCTTTTTTTTTTTTTTCTTGAACATCCAATTTTGCTCCTATTGAACACAAAAATGGCAAATGATTTCATGAGACTGTATATTCATAAGAGTCTACTACATCAGAGCTTGCACATCACAATAAATTTATACCAGCTTTGTCATATGGAAATGGAATGAAGTGATCATATTTACTGCTTGGCTGTTCCTTTCACTGCTCTGCACTTCAGAGGTAGAATAAAAAGGCAATCACAGCAAATGACAGCTTCAGAGTGGAGTCTGATTAGAGTCAGCTTTACAACTGCAGCTCAGAACCAACTGGTATTTTCCAGACTAGACTTGGAACTGAGCTAAAAGGAAATACAAGACTTTACTGCTCCCAAACCAGCTTTTACTGTAAATCATACCAGAGCACAGATCAAAGGACAAGTAATAATTTTTAAAATGTTTTTTTTCCTCAAAGCAGACATGGACTTTGGAATAAGGAAGGGATGCTGAGCGACCTGACAAAGGAAAAGTGAGATGCAGCCAGTCTGCTCTGTGCCAACAAGCACAATTCAGCAGCACACTGAACACATCCTAAGGTGCTTGGATTTTCTCTAACACCAAGTATAGCCTCTAGGTTTCAGTGTCTCAGCACAATCTCAATCCATGTAACAGTAGCATCCTGCACATAATTAGCACTCCTAATTCCAGTTACTTTGAGCAAACACTGCTTCTTTTTTGCCTCCCAAAAGAAGGATGTGTTTTCAAGGTTGTGGGACTGGGCAAATTCAGCACCTGCTTCCATGAGAGCTGGTAATATGTCAGTCAGGATCATCAAAAATAGAGGTTTATTTACCTTTACATTTTCATATTCAAATTCAATACAAATTACGAAATATTTACAACCATTTCATTTGTACTACAGCTAAGAAAATGCATTGCTTTTCCCCCCCTCCCAGATTCTTAAGTTATTTATTGGAGGCTTTAAGACAAAATCCTACTAAACAATAGAAACTAGTCAAAGATGCAGAGGTAAAAAAATAAAGTGCATTTATAAGATGTCCTTAGTTACCTTCACTGGACAAGGCCAAGTCACTTACTATTGAGGCACCCAGTGTTCCTACTTGACCCCATCTCAACTCCACACAGAGGACAGACAGCTTCTCCAACTCTGTTCCACTCACAGGACATCAGCAACCCCTGCAGCTCCTGCACTTGAGCAAGACAATGTACAGCAAGAGTCCAGCAGTCTGCAGAGGCTGGATCACTTCTGAACAGAACACAGCAGATCCTTGGGTAAGAATCTCTCTTCTCATCTTCAGCTGAGTCTTCCCTGAAGTCATCCCAGACTCCCACTGGCCAGGACTCTGGCATATTGCTGGTGCTAGAGGTGCTTGCAGCTCCCCAAACCACTTGAGCATCTTCCAGACTAACAGACAAGGCTTGAAAAAAGTTCCTGCAGTTGTTCCCTTTACAGTAAGTCAGATTTGGCCTGTTCAGCTTGCAGCTCTCTTTTCTTTCCCTTTAGGAATGCGTGGTTGGCAGGTTGGAGTTGAGAGGTAGAGAATCAGTTGGTTACGAGAGAACCAAAGACACTGTGGACAAAATCCAGTTTGGACAAGCATTAGTTTGCACTTTCTCCAATCAAATTAGTGCACTGAAACATTAAATACCACCTTGCTTTCAACAAAACTGTCTCATAAATATTAGAGCAGATCAAAAGGAATTTGTTTACAATGAAAATCCACCTGAATGAAAATAATAAACAACAAAAAAAAAAAACCCCAACTCAAAACAATTCCCAGTGGAGACAGCTATGATGTAAAAAAAAAAAAAATCTTCTCACTTGAACAACTCAAACACGGCAGAGAAGCTTTGCTGAAGATGGAATTTTTGTTTGAGTTAAAATCTGCTGGTTTTCTTTATATTTAAGACAGCTTTATCTGGAGAGTGTTAAGACTCCTGTGGGAAATACAGTTTTAAGAAAGGCAAACCATACAATTATGATTTGGACAAGTCCAGTTTAGCATTGCCAATGCAATACTTTCTGCAACAGTCTTGCAGCTTTTGGTTTCTGTGGAATGGCAGTAGGCAGCTCCTTGCAGAAGGCTTGCACCACGTGGCTGGGCATGTTCTTAGAAGGTGACTTCACAAACAATCCTGCCTTCAGAAACTTGTGTTTCATCTCCCTCAAAACCTGGGTTGTCACCATGTGACAGGACAGTCACAGTGGAGGGCTGGGGTTCCTCACTTACAGGATGTGTGTTGTCATCTGTACAGAAGAAAACCAAGTCAAGACAAGTTCCAAAGGGCCAAGCATTCCCACCTTAAAGCAAACCCCACAAACTTGATTTGCACAAGCTGAACTGCACTTTTCCTGCAGAGATGGAAATCCAAGGCCATGTTCCAAGCCTGTCTCCTGCTGCCCCCGGTCAGTTTGGGAGCCCATTCCTGCCACTGCCTGTCCTTTCTGGAGATCCTGCTCAGCTCAGTGGTGCTGAGCAAGCTGAAGTTGTGTGCTTCAGCCACAGAAGGCTACAAAATCCAAGTAGGAGGGATCAGCAGGTCAAGGCATCAAGAGCAACTCCTAGAGACCAGGCTCAGGGTAAACTGTTGGTAAAGCTGAGCACTAAAGAGCCATTTTCAATTTGTTTGCTCTTGTTCACAAAGATAAAAGTATTTGGAAAATCTGATATTCTTTCCAAATTAACACGTTCTAAAGTGTTCAAGGATGGCTCAGCCTTGGCAAATCAGTTGGAGTATCTGTCTTCTCAGTTTTCCACCATCTAAGCTAGAGAGCAAGATTACTTAGCAAAAGTTTACTGTAAGTAACTACTTAAAGCAGATAGATGTAGT
Source organism: Phylloscopus trochilus trochilus (assembly GCA_016584745.2). NCBI lineage: Eukaryota > Metazoa > Chordata > Aves > Passeriformes > Phylloscopidae > Phylloscopus > Phylloscopus trochilus. The sequence goes on along the minus strand of WQNJ02000046.1, from coordinate 2,243,114 downwards.
AACAAAGCAACACTCACTTATCCTTATGTCTCAAGGGATATATTTGGAAAAATCTTTTTGTTCTTGAAGTAGTAAGCCTCTGACTTTGAACTATTCTTTCATAGACTTTGGCTTTTAATTCACATTAAGGTTGTGTTTCATTTGAAAACAAAGACCAAGTGTCAGAGCTAAGGGCTAAAACAAAAGGGAAGAGTAAGATAACCCTGAAAAACAGTGTTCAAGCCCTGTGAGATGCTATGAAGGCAACTCCCCCTAATTCACAGCCTAAGCAGCCAGCAGAAATGACCCAGATGAAAACAGCAGACATACTTTCTGATGGTGCATGTGCCTCCTGAGCAGATTCATCTGGTCCCTGCACAGAATCATATCCAGATGATGCTGTTTCACTAAGATTGTCCTCTTCATTAACTATAGTGACAGTGGATAAAGGTCTTTGGCCACTGGATGCTGGGGCTTGCACAGGCTCAGACCGTGGTTCTACATCCATCTTTGGGAAAAAAAAAGAGAGAAAATGGTTAAATTACACCTTGGCAGGAGGGTGCATCTTTCTGGAAGAACAATGCCTGCAAGGACTGAGTCCAGAGCACTTTTGCACAGCAGGAAAAGCATGAAATGGAATAAAATGACCTCCAGCATCAGAGGTGAAAACCAGTTACTGCCTAATTGAGTGGGAAGTTCAGACACAGCTTCTGCATTGTTTGTCCAGTATCAGGGAAAGAGTCTTCCTTCCACTCAGTGCAGATCTGCCTCCCCCAGGCAAACTCTGGCTTACATTTTAGCTGGTCCAGGCAGCATCAGGCACTGGCAACAGCATCTTCCTCTGGCACTTGCAACAATGAGCAATTACAGAACACATCAGAAACTCCTGATGTATCCTAGGAAATCATGCAGTCCCAGAAATGTTGACACATTCACTTTTCAAAGGGACTGAGCAACTGAAGAGGAGCTGGTTTCAGGGCCAGAATGAGCTGCCAAAATCTGCCTGAAGGTTTGAGAAACACCCTTAGCTGTGAGCACAAGAGTTAAGAGCAATTCTTCCATCAGGCATGAGTCAGCTTTGGCTGACATTCTGCCCAAGCCTTTAGGTGATACCAACTCACACCAGGTCAGCTGCAGGCTTCCCTAAAAGGGAATTATTCCTACAGCACCTGGCCACAGACATGGCAACACCTGTGCCTATCACCTGCACTCTGGAGGCAGCATGAAAAAGCTGAAGATGTGGTCAGGACCCCAGTGTGACCCCGTGCCTGGCAGCTGGCTTACCTCCACACCCAGCACTTTGAGGATGTCACACTTGCACAGAGGACACGTCCCGTGCTCCAGAAGCCAGGGGTCAATGCAGGTCTTGTGGAAGACGTGGCTGGTGGAAGAAGGTAGCCAACAGGTTAGGTGTCATACCAGGAAGGCTGCTCATGTGCCAGCTATGAAGGACCCTTTTGTAACACCAAGAATTTATTCCTTCTAGAATGGATGACCTTATTTTGGCACAAGTTTCAGCTGAAAGTTATGGACAGTTGATGTTTCAACCTGCAGCTGGTTTGTGCTTGCTAGTACCACTTGCTAGAGTTCAGCATTATCATTTTTGCTACACCTAAACAGTCTAAAGCTGTTTTTCCAAAACTGTGTACAGCACATTCCCAGTTGATAATTTAAGTGATACAACTATTGACATCTCAGCCTTAGCTTTAAGGTTAACTTCTCTCATGCAGATGACTAAACAGCATTTGTTCCTGTTGTAATTGCATGGGCAAATCATCTCAGAGAGTTATGTCCTCCAGACAAAGTGTACTCCCACCCAGTGACTGTGTCTGTGCAATCACTGTGTATTCCAAGTGGATAGCTGGCAGGCTGTACACTCAAGGAAGTAAATATAGCTCAGCCAGCACAGATGCAAATGTGTGCTTCTGTTAAGACACTCAGTTCCACAATGGGTTTAAATTAGGCCACAGATTTAGGAGGATGACTTGGAATCCTGTAATCTGCCTGTTCTCTCAGCCTGAATAGAAACAGCAAGGCAAAGAAGCACTGCTCAGTGTTAATCAACCCTATAATGAGGTAAGCACAGAGATCACCACACTCCAGTAGGATCCAAGGATTCTCCAGTTCAGGTCACATAATCAGCACTTCCTTCCAGCTGCACCAAAGTCATGCTCAGAATAAAACCTGAGACTTCCTTGATGCCTGACTATTTTAAATCCTTGAATTTAATATTGGACTTGAACCTCTGCAACTATAAATGCCTTCAGCTTGACTCTCTGGACAAGAATGCCCTCAGCAAACTCTCACACCCCAGGGACTCAGATAGCACCGATGTGACTCACAGGAACATTCCTTTGATTGGTTCTTTCACAGATACAGTTAAATGCTTCCAGCAAGCAGGGGCTCAATGTTGAGATCAACCACCAAAATCAGGCACGTTCTTGCAGTAAATATCTCTTTATAACTCACATGAGGGAGAATTTAATAGGGTTGACACTGGCAGATATCACCACTTGTTTAGATTATCAAGTCCATGCAGCCATTTTAAGCCAGCATGCCTCTGAGAGCTACGTTTGGGCCTCAGAGGAACAGAACATCACAAATGTACATGAAAGCAGCCTCACAGCAAATGCAGCAAGTTTGTGCATAAAGAACACAATCAAAAGATGTTACCCCACTCTTAGCCAAATAAGCCATGCTTTGTTTGCAGGTTCATACCAAGATTAGCAGGGTTTAGAGGGAAATAATGAGAAGTCAGGTCTCCTATCAGGCAGAGTGTCTGGAGCCTGTCTAGAAGTTCCTGTGCTCATGGCACTTTAGTCCATTACTAAACAAAATTACCCACGAGCATAAACATGACAAGACAACTGGATAATCATTAACATACATGCCTGAAAGGTTATTCAGTTTGGTGTTTTTTTCTTTCTTTTTTTTTTTTAAGTATTAAGCATTAGATCAAGGGAGCTGGTAGATAACACCTTGGCAAGACCAACTTTGTAGTAGGAAAACAGCTTAGAGGTCTCTGCTTGGGAGCAGAGAAAGCCTTTGCAAAACTGTAACCTGGTGCACAGGTAACTCCAGCTGGGATCTGCCAGTCTTTGGCAGCACTGCTCAGCACACAACAGCAGCTACCCATTTTTCTCTTCTTCAGAAATGAATTTTCCTACATCAAAATGTTTCCAAGTGCTTTCTGTAACCCTCCCTCAGGGTTATGACACCTTTTCCTTTGCACAAGTTGGGCAGTTCATGTGACAGCCCTCTGATTTTAGAAGCTTGGCCAGAGCTGTTCCAGTCAGCAGGCACAGGGGGAAATCCCACAGAACAAGTTTCCTTAAGCCCTGAGGCTGCTTCATTGCTCTCTTTAGGAGCAATCACATTAAAGCCTTAGTGCTTCACTACTGGGCTTCCACAGCAGCACAGCAGTGAGAGACACAACAGGAGAGAATTCTAGAAAAATAAAACTGCTGTAGCTCTATTTTGGTCTCTGTTTCAGAGGATGCATACAAGAATAGAAATGCTTTCTTCTAAACTACAGAAGCCAGCATGGTTTAACAAATTTAGCAGTAACACGACCCTCTTAGTAAAAAGTAATTTATAGGACAAGAAATGGGCAACATTTTGCCAATTACCTTCAAGTTAGTGGCAGCATTCTTATATAGCAGCAAAGGAAGAAATCCTTAAAAAAAGTCCTGGCATCCCACTGAGGGACACTGTGGTCTGCCAAGTTATGTGTGTCAATCCACTCACAGGGGAAGTGATGAACACAGGCCACTGGGACAGACTACAAATGTGTATTCTGTTGTTCAAAATATTGTTTTGGTAGATATTCAAGGACTCTCGCTGTACAACAACTTGATGAAAGTTTGTTAACAAACATGGCAGAATTCTGGATAAAGGGGCAGCCTGGAAGACAACTTACTTGCAAGTCAGAACACGCATCACATCATTGGGCTTGTACTGCTCAAAGCACACAACACAGGAATCTCCATCTGGACCAGTCTCCTAAAACAGTGAAATGAATTTACAGCTTTAGCACACTTTGAAAGCTTCCTCTGAACACCCAGTGGGATTTACTGCAGACAAAGGGGTCTAGCCAGAGCCATCCATGATGCTCCCAAATATAATCCTGTATAAACACCCTTGGTGGATTACTCACAGTCAAGCTGACACGTCAAAAGGAGCATTGAAAGTTTAAACCCATGGTTTAGAATTCCAGCTGAAACTGTTATTGGATTACTGGAGGCACTAGTGTAGAGGTTTAGAAGCTGCTACCTCCAGTTTTAGTTACAAGAGGAGCCAGGGAAGCTGATTAGATACCAGTTTATGTTTAAGCATATCCACGCCAGCAAATCAGGTCCTCTCACATCAGCAAAACCACCAGCAAGCAGCTCACAAAAATAAGCTGATTTATATGAATATAAATCTTGAGGCCTAGAGAAGGCCTGAGCTACAGGCTCAGAGAGAGTCCCTGCTCCAGTACTAGGGCACTCCCTGGGTTCCATGCCAAGGCTGTGCTGTGATGCAGGGGAGGTGACAGGGTCAGTCCTACCTTGTCCCCTTCCTTCAGGGTGCGCAGCTGCATCTGCTCAATGGCCTTCTTAGCCCTGGCCCTCAGCCGCCGCTGTGACACAAAGCAGTCCTGGTCAGACACAGCCACCCTTCTATTCCCTTACTAATACTTACCCAGGAGAACACCTTAAAAACCCAGATGTTACCAAAACAAGCCAAGTAAGCATGACCATACTCTTTGGAGACAGCATGAAACAGAGTTTTGGGATGTACTGATGTGGTTACTGAGGGGATGACACACCAAGGTGGCACTGACATCTGCTTTGGTTGCACCTGAACTTTTCACAAATTCACAGGAATTATAAGGGTTTTCCAGTTTGAGAAGATGCAAGGTAATACCTTGATCACATTAGACCCAGCCAAAACAAACAGAAGCCTTCAAGCTGACTTGGTACAAAAGACATTGAGTTCAACAATCAATGGTTTTATGTTATACTCACTTTAGGACACCTTCCTGCCACAAACATTCTGATGAAAGGTGAGGGAGCTTCTACACCCATCAGCACCAATATACCCTGAACTACTCCTCTGCTTCCACTGCTTTACAGCTTGCCTGGCAACTGTTGCTGTCCAGCTGTCCCTGCAGTGCCTGGAACTAACCCAGGAGCCAAGCTCTGTTTAAAGGTCACAGGTGGGTGCTGTTCCACTGACTCCAAGCACAGGGCTGTCCTCTCCCTACCCAGTGCACTTCAGGCAGCTCTGGCAGTGCCATCTCCAACACAACAGGGACAGACTAAACCCAAGTTTTCTAGCTAACCAAGAAGCCTCTTTCCAATCCCACTGCTGCATGCACTGTTGGCTTTCCAGCATCCTCTCTCCACAGGCATTTTAGCTCAGTTACATGAAACTTTTCCAAGTGCAGTGCTGGTGGCACAAGTACAGAAGGACAAGTGGGAGGAGGTCTGACACCTAACAGGACTGGCCATTCAATCTTCCTTGTGCTGAAGCAGCAAACAAGTTCATTTATATGTCCCCTGTCAAATAGTCCTGGCACAAAATTCAGCTATTTTTTGTATTAGCATTGTTTTTGTGCCCTAAGATAAGAGTATCTATGTGCTTGCTTTATGAGTTTAATAGCTGACAACTATCAAGGAAGAGACACATACAACCCAAAGGTGAGGGCTGCAGACATGCAGATTTGTTTAGAAACAAGAACCACTGAGGTTTTCTCAGCAGTTTGTGAAGCTCTGCTGAAGACATCACTGCATGTTCCTGGATGTCATTTATGGTTAACTTTGAAGTGATGTTGCCCTTCTCAAGGTCTGAGACTGAAGGCACAGAGCAGCAGGCACACAGTGCTGTTTGCTGAGGTGCCAAAAAGTCTGAGCAGCAAACATGGCAACACCAACAGAGCAGGAATGCAGCAATGTAAGTACTTCTCACACATGGCCAGAACAGTCACCAGTACTTGTTATTAACTGAAAACTAAACTTTCTAGGAATGTACTCCCTCACAGAGTATCTCATCTACACATTTAATGCCAGGCCAAGCATATTAGACAGGACCCAACTGGCTGCACTGTTAATAATTTACTTGAAACAATATTTCAAGTTTTGCATGGGCACCAGTTTAATTGCTCCTCATTAAATGCATCAATGGCAAAGTCACCTTTAACACTGATTTTGGCAAGTACAGCAGAACACCCCTCCAGGGGATGGAGAAAGGCTGCAGAAGCAGCTTTATGTTGAGGAGCCTACCAGGATACTGGAGCTTGGAATGTCAAAGCATTTTGTGAAGTTTTTCAAGTGTGAAACGTGAATTATGTTAGAACTGTAAAAGCCCCAACACAGGAAAAAAAACCAGAAAAAAATAGCCAAGCTTAAGCTTTAAGCAAAGAGGTATCTCTTAGCATTTTAAAGATCAAACAAATGCAGTCATTTTGGTACTTCACCAAAACTCACAAACCTCCAGCTGCACACCATGGAGGGATGGGGGGTGTGAAAACACAAGGGGCACAAACTCACCTGCTCCCTGGACTGGGCCCTGGCCATGATGAGCCTCCGAGCAGAGTAAGAGACATAGCAGCCCACAGTGGCTGCTGCCACGATGAAGAAGGAGACAGAGATGAAGAGGATGGTGAAGATGTTCATGGAGAGGCTGCGCTTTTTGCCCACTTCGATGGCCATGGTGACCCTCATGCCGTCGCGGATGCGGCGCAGGATCTCCATCCCCTTCAGGTTGCCAATCATTATTGCAACGATCTTCTCAGCACCTGCAAAGGAGGGCAAGCCAGCCTCAGCTCCCAGGCCTGAAGAAATGGCTGTGGGGAGCTCCTAAGTGGTATTTATAGGTTCAGTATGAACTGATGGAACAAGTGTTTGTCCAGCTGAAGTATGGTCCCATTACCTATGAGCAGCACAGGTACATGAACCATATTTAGAATTCATTCCTTTCCACAGCATTCTTCACTCCTACATAGGACACAGACTGTCCTACTTTAGACACAACACTTTGGTGATTTACATTTTAACATGCCTTCGAACTACAAGAAGTTAAAAATAAATCTTCTACAGGGTTAAGTCACTGGGGGTTGTGATATCTGTATAGGGATATACAGATATCCTGCTTCCTGTAATGGATCCAACTCCCTCCCTGCTCCACTGCTACTTCTTAACACCTCTTTTCTAAATTTGACAGTACTTCTGAATACTTCTCTAGACACTGAGCAATCAAGGACATAGATCACCCTGCACTTCTGCATTTTCAGCAGCAATAAAGAAATGATTGAGGGAAATTGCACTGTGAATTCTAAATGTTTTTCTGAGTTTCTACTGCAGATTCAGAGGGAAGCAAATATGAAGGGAGGTGTGCTCCACTTTTAAAACAGTTGGGGGCAAGATGCCAAATGCCACCCTGATTTTAACAACAGGTTAAAACAGGTTTATTGGCTTAGCTGAACACCACAACAAGTCAAAGGAACAAAGGTGTTTGTGGTGGGAAGAAATTTCAAGCAACTCCAGCCACCAAGCACAGACCAGAGCAAACTGGTTTCCTTCCAGTGACATGCAAGGGCTTGAGGACACTTGACACCATTTGTAGAAACATCAGAAAGTCCCAATATAACAGACAGGCTCTCAAGAGGGAAAAAAAAAAAAAAAAAGGAGAAAGGGTGATGAGTAAATTATCACTGCTCTCTCTCTAAACTAAATACAAGAAAAAGCAGATTTGAGAGCAGCTAATCAGGACTCTCACTGCATTAAAGCATCAGCTGCACAACATTCATAATAGACATTGCATGGGGGAAGAATAAAGCCTGTTACAAAGTGCTATTTTTAGCTAACCCCTCCGGCCAAACACTCCTTAATGGGAAGACCAATTGTTTTTCCCTCTGCTGAGTTACTCAAGTTATTTCCCTCTGCTGAAAGTTATTCCATTTCCAGCTACCAAAAAAACCCCTAGAACTGGTGTTAAACCACAAAGGCTGTCATTAGAGACAGTGTTTATTAGTTTTCCAGCTTGTTCACATAATGCTTGTGATCCAACACAGCAAGCAACTTTCCTCAGTGGGACAAAACTCATCTTTTATTCAGAAAGCTCCTTGTAAAGACAACGACATCACACAGAGAAGAGGGGAAAAAAAAAAAAAAAAAAGTCTCCCAGACTGTAACTACTCTTTAGGATCAACCAGGGCTTATAGATCATAGAGGAAATGAGCTGGAGTCAGGTGTTAGCAGCAAGCAAAGAATGGACAGGTTCTCCACAGCAGAAATGCTGTCTGAAGGCTCTTTCAGGAGATGAAATACAGCTCTAGCCTTGGTGCCTGCATCACTGTTTTTATCTGTAAGATGTGGTGCTTGCAGCACAGATCAGCAATAGTTGTGCCTCATGCTTTACTCAAAGGAGCCAGGGGTATTCCCCTGGCACCCTCCCAACCCCACCATCAGCAAAAAAGGCTTTAGGAGATCAAGCCACCTCCTGTTCCTTAACATGAAAGACACTGCCAGTTCACACCCCAACCATTTCAGTTTAGCACACCTGGCTCCTCAGGCACATAAGAGGAGTATCTGATAGCCTATCTTTCATGTTCAGGAAAGAAAAAAAATACAACGTCTTGAACATTGCTTATCTCACTGTACTTGGATAGCAAGAAACGGGATTTCTGGTGGTTATCAAACAGCCTGGTACAAGCTTGCTGTTATCTGTTCCAGCAGGAGGAAAAATAAACTAACAGTGTACACAGACTGAGCTGGTATTACCTATGTTACGTAATTCACCTCAGATGACAGGCCAGCACTGCACAGAAAAGCCATCAAAGCCTCAGCAGCACCCCCCACTCCAGGGACACTCTAGGGCTCTCCCTGGCCTCAGTGAAACCTGCAGACCAGCTCTGCTCCCATCCACGGTACAGTGTGGTTAAAAGAATGAAGTGCTGGCTGCTGCCATGCACAAGGCACAAAATCTGATCAGGAATGTGCCCATCCCCAGGAGCAGCCTCCATGGCAGACACTGTCAGAGGAAACGCCTGCACTGCCCTGAGATAAGCTCTCCCCTTTGCAAGAGGGGAGGGTGATTGAACTCAGAGTTCAGGAGCAATATAAGCCTGGATGTTGGTAGGCTTGCTCCTTCTTCCCCTGCTTGCATGTTCTCCACCCCAAACATCACCTGGCACCAAGATAAAAGAATCATTTACATTCAGACTATTTTGCAGTTATTTAAAGCTACAGCCCCTTATGATCCAAACTGTTTGACTGAACTGCCTTCTTCCTCACACTGTTACCTAAGCTTAATTAAATCTGCTGTCAGCTTGCTTTGCTTGGCATATGGCACAATGTCTGATCTCCTCCTAAACACACAAGCCTTTCAGCATACAGGGGCAAAACATTCACACCAAATCACAGAATGCCTGGGGTGGGAAGGTGCCTCTGGAGATCATCCAGCTCAGCCCCCCTGCTAAAGCAGGTTCACCCAGAACAGGCTGCACAGGATCACATCCAGACAGGTTCTGAGTATCTCCAGTGAGGGAGACTCCACAGCCTCCCTGGGCAGCCTGTCCCAGTGCTCAGTCACCCTCACACTAAGGAAGTTTCTCCTCCTGTTCAGATGGAACTTTCTGTGTTTCACTTTGTGCCACCTGTCCCTTGTCCATGAAAAGAGTCTGGTCCCATCCTGACAGCCAGCCTCAGCACATTTGTGTGCCCTGGTGAGGTCCCCTCTCAGTTTCTCACCTCTGGCCTGAACAGGCCCAGCTCCCTCAGCCTTTGGCTGTGTGACAGATGCCCCAGTCCCTCACCATCCTCACAGGCCTTCTCTGCACTCACTGAGTGTTCCACATCTGTCCTGACCCAAGGAGCCCAGAACTGCACTCAGAACTCCAGATGAGGCCCCACCAGGGCAAAGCAGAGGGCAGGACCACCTCCCTGAGCTCTTCCTAAAGCACCCCAGGCTCCCACTGGCCTTCCTGGCCACAGGAACACACTGCTGGTCATGGACAGGAGCCCACCAGGAGGTGTGGGGTCTTCTCCACAGAGCTGCTTTCAACAGACCAGCCCCAGCCTGTAGGGCTGGCCAGGGCTATTCCTCCCCAGGTGCAGCTGAGCTTCCTTAGGTTCCTCCCTGCGTGGCACCACAGCCCTCAGGTGCAGCAGCCACCACCATCAGCTCAGGTCACCTCATCCTTCAGACACAGCAGGGATGAGTAAGGTGAACAAGACAGCAAGTCACATAAAGAAGGAAGATTTCCACACTAAGAAGTGTGGGGAAACTTTTTAAACTTTTTTTACCAAACAGGCTAGGTGTATAAAGGGGCACATCAAGGCCAAATGTAGTTTTACGTGATGTGAGTTTCCACCAGGCCCCAGGGAATACTGGAGGTGGAAACCAACCTGCACTCTGTTTAGTTTAAAAAGTATTATTTGTAAAGTGAATCCCACAGTTACCAACATGCTTTTTCTCCCCTTCCCCCCCTTCTGAGCCTTAAAGTCCTACATAATGCTCCCAATCCCCTAAAGCTTAGAACATTTATAACATGAAACCATCCCCTAAAACAGCAGCCAGGACTGTGGCATTTTTCAAGGGCTCAGAAATGAATAAAATCTTGTAGAACAGCTCTCTTCACGTGGTTTGCTCACCTGCAAGACTAAAGCACCACCTTTCAATCTAACAAACAGCATCTAAAACCTCCTGGAGAAACAGCAAGCAAAATTCCTAATGAAAATTCTCTGGTGAGTTTACTCAACAGTTTTCAGCAGTTCTGATTCAGTAAATGCATTGCTCACCCACTCTGAATGAGAATGAGCTCAGCACATGCTGGTGCCAGCTAAATGTCCACTGGTAACAAGTGAGTTTGAGAAAGCTCATGGTTAAAATGATGTAAGTGGGCAGAGTCTGAGCCAGCAAGCATCTGTCTGTGAAAAGATGCCAGGTCACAGTGGGGAACTGTGCTGAGCTGCCTGCTGTGTGCCCACCAGCACATTCAGGGCTGCAGGCAAACAAGCAGTGTCATTGTTTTAGTGACATGATGTCCCTCACAGTGACGCCTCTGCTACCACAGCTGCCACTTGGGATTTTAATTCATCCTTTCACATTTCAGCAGCCCAGTAAACCCTGAGTGCAAGGGCACTTCACAGACCTATTCCAGGCTATCTAAGGGGTGATGCCTACCCTACAGTTTTCCACAGCACAGAGGTGCCTCAATGATACCATAAAGGGTAAAGGCAGGGATCAGAAGCTGCCAGTAGCACCAGTTGGTCTCACCCAGTTTCTCAATGCCCCTCCTGCCTGCCCACAGACTGTTGTGCTGGGGGCAGCCCCAGTCACACCCCAGCATCCCCTGAGGGTGGGAGATCAGGGTCACCAGCCAGACCCACGTGCTGCAGTTGCCCATCTGAATGCCACTACAGCTGTGACATTCATTTACTCTAAACTAGGCAGCCAGGAGAACCAAACTGAGTTTGAGTGCATCAAGACAAAGTTGCAGCACATACACATCAAAAAGCTCTTCCAAGATGCAAAGAGCTACAAACTCCAGACGCTACAGACTGCAAATACCACCCAGGCACAGGAGATGCATGCAAGGTCCTTCTCAAAAAGGAGCTGTAGGAAAGGCTTAGTGATCTGCAGGGGCTCATCTGGCGTGGCCAAGGAACATGAGAGAGGAAGTGTCATTTATTAGATCCTCCATCCTCATTCCTCTCCTCACATGTCCTCAGCACAAGCACAAGATGTCCACGCACTGCAAGGAGAGGTACACTGTTTGTTTACACAAGCTTACAAAGTCCCAGCACAACCTGCCTTGGGATTACAAATCTGACTCAATCATTAATGGTTTTACAGGTCACATCAGCCTTTTAATACCTTGGAAAAGTTTTAGCTTGTTTCTGAAGATCATACCTCACAAAAAGCAGTGGAGCACATCTGGACACTCCTGCCATGCACTGTTTTCTCTAAGCATATGGAGGTAAGGCTTCACCTCAGTGAAATTCCTGCAGAATAAGTTAAGTACAAGTGCTACATATTTCATCTTTCCTTCCCCTTTCACCCACTGATGCAAGTTTACACTTGAACCAGACCCTGTGAGCCTGAGACACGCTGTTACTGCTTGAGCCAGAATCCCTTTGCTGTGTTCCCCCAGAAGAAGCCCTCTGCAGATCAGGTGCTGTGCTTCCCAAGTCTAGAATTACACCACAAGACAGAAACCAAAGAAAATTGTCACAGCTGCTTTCTGACCTGCAAAGAATCCTTCCTCACCAGCTGCAAGGAAATACTGAACACCAGAGAATGCTTCCTAAGGGCACCACCATGCCCTCAAGCCAAAGCCACCCAACAGCCTGGTTCTACCTTAAGGCAAGGTCCACCTTTAATACAAACCAACTCTTGCCCTGCACTTTTTTCCCCACATGCTGCTGGTTTTCTCCAATCAAATGTCTTTTACAGAAGGTCAATAGAGATTACAGAGAGGTGCAATTACCAGCACACAGAACTGTACTTTGAAACCCTGCTCAGCCTGACACAGAGCGGTACCATCTTAAAAGTGTGCACAGTTAAAACTCAAGTTTGCTAATTGATATGGGCTTGTGCTTGTAAACCACAAAGCAAATTTTACTTTGGACTCCATTAAATTCTCGACATTCTACATGTTGAAGATGATTAGGCAGGATTTGATCATATCTGATTTGGTTACTCACTGCATTCTGTTCTTTTAACTGCCAGAGAGGTTTGCTTATGTTGGGTTGTTTTTGTTACTTCCTTGTTTTTTAAAGTGGGCACACCAAAAGGTTATATGGAGCACTGATGCAATAGAGAATTCATCAGACTAAACATGATGATTATAAGACAAAAGTCTCTGGAAGCGGGATGACTAGGACAAACACTGCTGCAAATACAGGCCCATTTAAGTCTCTAAACAAGAAAGTTGCTTCAAAAGCTAAGTCTGAACTCCCCAGAAAAAGGCATGCTACACTTTTAGATAAGCTTCTGTTAATAACTCTGTGCTGTTCCTCAAAGTTCTATCCAAGAACTACCAAAATTCTTTGAAGGAAGTGTATTGTGCCATCAGAGCTCATCCACAGAGATCTTCCTTCTCTGCCAGGCAGGTGACAGCACCCAGGACTGCTGCAAAGCCATCTCCTGCTGCTTCCACTGCCTCAGCTTGGAGGAAGTGTTTGGCCTTGTTTGGTTTCACTTGATGGCATATGGCCCCAGGGAGAGCAGAAACGAAGTCAAACAGGAAACCCAGGGTGCAAAGTCATGGCGAGCACAGCTACAGCCACTGCAGACCTGGCAGGAGCTGTCTTTGCACAAAGGCCACTCTTCAATCAGCACAGCCACCTTCCCCAGTGGCTCCAGGAGAGGCAGAGCCCCCAGTGAGGCCAGCAGAGGGGAGCCATCCCAAAGCACAGCTCAGCAAAGGGCAAGATGACCAGCCCTGACCTCCTAAGTTTGAGAGGCAGTGCTGTAGGCTGAGCTCACAGCTCTGCACAGGGAATATCCTGCACCTGGCACACCAAGAGAGGCTGATGACTGCTGTGTTTGGCCAGTTTGACCAGAGAGCCCTGGCCCCCAGCCCAGGCACGAGGCAGGGGTGGCCCAAGCACAGCGAGTGGTCACTCTGGTGACAGTGTCACCAAAGCCCCGTGAGCAGAGGGAAGAGCTTCGCTGTGGGAAGAGCCAAGAACAGGGACTTGCAATGATAGAAAAAGAACTCAAGTCCAGAGAGAAAAAAAAAAAAAGGGAGGGTGGAACAGGAAAGAAAGTGAGGGACTAAAACAAGGACAAGCAATAAAAGCAACAGCAGCAACAAGCTTAGCTTAGTAATTGTGCTGTGACATGGCAAGGAGGAGCCAGGCAGATTAAATAAGTGGTTTGACAGAAGCTGTCTTCTGCAAGGAGTCCCTGTCCTACTTGTCCACAGTTCAGCTGGGAAGTTTCAACATGCCCTCGAGTATCCGACCCATCAGGCAGGATAATCAGAACAGCTAGAGCCACTCTGATGTAAATGCCTCAGCAGAAAGCTGAAGGACAGCACAGGAAAGGAGGGAGCTCCTCTTGGAGCAAACCCTGCCAAGAGCTCAAGGCTCATTTCGAGAGGCAGCTCCCAGCAAGGTTAAGATGCTGTAAGTCTCTCAGGATGGAGGAGGAGCAGGAGCACACGGTCCTTCCCCTCCAGAACAGGTTCAGCAGTGATCTACCCAGGCCAGCAGTGCCAAGGGAGCTCCTCCAAGAGCTGCAGGATAAGGCAGGCACACAGTGAGCAGGGCTCAGGGCAGCTCTGTCAGTTCAGCAGGAGGAACTCGCCCAGCAATAGCCAGATCTCAACAGCATTTGTCAGCTGATTATTTGATTACATAAGAAAGCCTTGCCTCAGAAAGGCCAGAGCCTATCCAGACTGTTTTGAATTCTTAAAGCAGAGTACCAACAGTCCTACAGCTCCTTAAGATTGCGAGCTCACTGAGACATCAAACCTCCAGAGGCAGCCACTGTTTACTTGTCTCATCAGAACACTTGCCTCCACTGCTAACAGAAATCCTCTCCACTCCTTCTAAGAGGGTTGCTGCAGGGAAATAATTATTTTTCAAACCACTCAGTATTCATTTTCATTGTTCAATTTCTCTCCAGAAGATGGGGCTTCCCAAAGCAGTGTCACACCCAGGAGGGTGTGTGTCTGTCCAACAGCTGGACAGAGCCACCAAAGCCACTCACCCTGTCACACACAGGACACCTGCTTGGACTGCCACCAGAAGGCATTTACACAGCTTCCAGCCTAGGGCTGTTTCTCAGGTAACATCAGCCTAAAACACAGCCAGCTCTCCTTCTTTATGTGAAGGATGGGCAGGTCAGGAAAAACCTTCCACTAAGTAGGAGACTTTCTATAGCAAGAGAAGAGAAGCTCTGTCATCAGCCTCTGCAAACTGGGAAAGAACTTTTAAAAACCCTCAGCTACTTGCATTAGAAGCAGCATTTTGCTGCTGAGCAGTTACCTGCAGGACAGTCTCGTACTTTGCTTCTGTCCGAGCTGGTCAGCGTGCAGGGCATAGGGAGAAACAGCGCCTGAGCATGGAAACCCGGCCCACTGTACAGCCCAAACCAACTCCACAGCGTTAACAGGCATTAAAAACCTCAGCATCCACCACCCCTGGTGACTACAGGCTGAGGCCAGAACCTCAAACCAAGTGGAGATGGTCACCCAGGGCCCGGCCACAGCGCTCGGCAGGCGCCCCATCGTCCCCAGCCCCAGCAGCAGCCGCGGATTTCGGACACGGTTACTCATTAATCAGAGAAAAAAAACCCAACATCATCAGTGCCCGAAACAACACTGGCCAGTCCGGGCAGAAACTCCTGCGGTGCGGGAGAGGCAGCGACATTCCCGGCTGTTCCCGAGGAGCCGCGGATGTGCGGCCGGGCCGTGCCCCGCTCCCGCACCCCCCGACGGAAGGCAGGGAAGGAAAGGGCCGCTCCCTTCCCTCCAGCGGCGGGGACCCCTCCGTTTGCCCGTTCCGCGGCGCTCACCGTGGTGGGACATGGGCAGCACCTCGTTGCCGGTGCCGCGGTAGTTGTAGATGACGGCGGCGGCGGCGCCGCGCTCGGCGGCCAGGCGGATCTTGTCGGCGAAGGAGCAGCCGCCGCCGCGCTGGATCAGGGCGAGCCAGCCCGGGGAGCGGCCGGCCGGCGGGGCCCCGCTGAAGTTGGTGAGCGCGCTGCAGGCATTGAAGGCGTCGGGGCTGTCGGGCAGCACCAGCAGCCCCTCGGCCGGCTGCAGCGGCGAGTCCAGCCCGTACAGGCCGCTCTCGCCCGCCTCCCAGCCGCTCCGGTTGCGGTCCGCGCCGCTCTCCCACGACACGTTCAGCCAGGCTGTCCACGCCGCTACGGCCGCCGCCGCCGCCCCGCGGGGCCCGGGCGGCGGGACGGCGCAAAGCAAGGCGGCCAGCGCCAGCAGCGCGGCCCCCGACGGCATCCCAGCACGGCCCGGCCGAGGCGCCCACCGCCTAAAGGCGCCGCCGCGCCGGCCGGGGGAGGAGCGGGGCCGCCCCCGCCGCGGCACGCCCCCGGCACCGCGGGACCGCGCACGGCACCGCGCTGTACAGCCCGGCACTGCACAGCACCGTACAGCACTGCACGGGACTGTACAGCACCGTACAGCACCGCACGGGACTGTACAGCACCGTACAGCACTGCACGGGACTGTGCAGCACCGTACAGCACCGCACGGGACTGTACAGCACCGTACAGCACTGCACTGCACCGCACAGCACTGCACGGGACTGTACAGCACCGTACAGCACTGCACTGCACCGCACAGCACTGCACGGGACTGTACAGCACCGTACAGCACCGCACAGCACCGCACAGCGCTGTACAGCACTGCACTGTACAGCACAGCACAGCACCGCACGGGACTGCGCAGCACCGTACAGCACAGCACAGCACTGCACGCTGCTGCCCGGCTGCCCTGCACAGCACTGCACAGCACTGTACAGCACCGTACAGCACCGCACAGCTCTGCACAGCACTGCACTGCACAGCACGGCACGGCACGCTGCTGCCCCGCTCAGCACCGCTCAGCACCGCTCAGCACCGCCCCGACCGCCGCCGCGGGAACCCCGCCGGGAGTGGACCCGCCCCTAGCAAGAGAAGAGGAGCTCTGTCATCAGCCTCTGCAAACTGGGAAAGAACCTTTGAAGACCTTCAGCTCCGTGCATTACTTGCTGCTGAGAAGTTACCTGCAGGACAGTCTTGTACTTTGCTTCTGTCCGAGCTGGTCAGCGTGCAGGGCATAGGGAGAAACAGCGCCTGAGCATGGAAACCCGGCCCACTGTACAGCCCCAATCGACTCCACAGCGTTAACAGGCATTAAAAACCTCAGCATCCATCACCCCTGGTGACTACAGGCTGAGGCCAGAACCCCAAACCAAGCCCTCCACCAGCATCCACCCTGCCAGCAGAGCAGCTACAGGTTTGGGCAGCTCAGCACCACGGGGAGGTTGGTTTGATTGTGCTGCTGCAATAGCAGCGTGCAGAGCAAGTAATGAAGAGCAGATGAAGACATTTGCTCAATATCAATATTGCTCACTAAGTGAACACTTTTGTCATAACCTTAACACATCTTCATTTTCCCATTCCACATCTAAGTAGACAATTTATTTCAACAATAATAGCTCCAGCTATAATGAGAAGTAAATCCATTTGCAGTCAGAGAATTTTTTTGGTTTTGTTGTGAAACCTGTTCCACGTATGGGGCAGGGAAAAACCTAACACACCTCTGAAAATACAACCAAGCTTTATGCAATCAACAGCAGTCAATCTGCTCAGACTCAAATGCCTACAAAACTTCAGGGATGTTTAGCTCTAGCATTTGCACTCAGACAAAACCAAAGTTAAAGACTTCTCAGAATACAAAATTTCCTGTAGATCTGGGGATTTGAGCATAGGGCTCAGCCACAGCCCCTTACACCTGCGTGCATTACAGTACATGTACGATTAAAAAGCACAAACACAGGCTGGGGGAAGAATGGATTGAGAGCAGCCTGAAAAGGATTGGTGATGGAAGGAAGGGTGCAGATGGAGGAGAAGCTGAACCAGCCGTGCTTGGTTGGGCAGGGCAGCCAGCTCAGGGGGCCAGCAGTCCCTGTGCATCCCGGCCTGCTCAGCGACTCCTCTGGGCCAGCGAGGAGTGGGCTGGGTGCCTGGGAATCCCCAGCAGAGCTGAAATGCTGTAAAACCCACATGCCAATTAGACCTATTTGAAGCCACATATCTCACGCTGAGAACTTCCTGGCTCTCAGCATTAGGGAAATTCGAGACCTATCTTGCAATCTGCAAAGCACACACACACCTATGCTGCGGACACCTGTAGGTTCATTTGTGTCCTCTCACCTCGAAAAAGACACTGGTGCCTTCAAAAGCTCTAAGGGTTGCTCTGCCACCACTGTCTAAATTAATTTGCAACTTGTACAGGTAACAAAGAGGATTAATTTCAGACCCTCAGCCCTTGGCCTGCGCTGTACCAAGCACAGAAGGTAACAGCAGGGTCTTGCTGACTAAGCACTGGAGTCAAGACTCCAATTGCGTAACACGTTATTTTTCTAATTGAATCTCTTGATCAGAACAGCAATCACCCACTGACTCCTCAGGGCCTGGCTGTGCTGCCCTGAAGCAAACTTCAGGGAAAGAAAGGAGCGGGTGCCTGCAGCCTTTCACTCACCTGGATGCGCCATCAGGAGGGTGTTGTTGCCTTTGCCTTGGGAATTGTAGATCACGGCTGCTGTTGCACCTCTTCTGGTTGCCACCTGAATTTTTTCAGCAAAACTGCAATTGCCCCTTTCAATCAGGGCTATCCACGGTGTTTTCGTGACAATGAAATCGGTATTTTTGTCGCAGGCGTAAGGATCATCAGATGCTGGAATGCCCACCACCCCCTGAGCACTAAGGAGAGGAGAATTAAACCCATACACGCCACATTCACAGTGCTCAAACTCAGTCCTGTTGCTGGTGCTGTTGAAGTAGAATAAACTGACAGAGGCCGTCACAGAAATCGCCTCTGCAGCGTGGAAAGATATGAAAAAATCCATCAGGAGAAAGAGAAACCAGAACTTCTCGACTCGCTTCATTGCTTCTTCCCAGCAGCAGGAAATGGAGATGTCCAGAGGTATTTTCCGCTGCTGGTGACCACAGGGAGAGCATAGAATGCTGCCCAGTCCCAGCGGGAACCTGACACCGGCCAGGTGAGCTCCGGCAGCGTCGGGAGCTCAGCGGCCGCGGTGCCAGCTCCGTGTCCCGGGGACACGCCCGCCGATTGCGGGGCAGGAGGAATGTCCTGTGGCCCCGAGCTTCCTGCTGCTGCCACACAGCGCCCATCCTTCTCCTCCTCCTCCTCCTCCTCCTCCTCTCCCGGCACGGTGCAAATTCCACCTGGCGTGATGCTTCCTCGGAGAATGCTCATGCTCCCGTTTCCACCCGAGTGTCCCTGCAGAGGAACAGCTCATCTTTCCTGCAGTTACATAAGCCCGCGGTTCTCACTTCGTGGTCAATCTGTGATGCAAATGGCCTTGTTAAGAAGGTCAAAAGCAAAAGGAATGCATTAGTAATTATTAGGGAAAAAAAATTTATCCTTCTTTAATCAAGTAATTTCCTGCGTTTCTCCTTTTCAAATTCTTTCAGTTGTCTACTTGGAGAGGTCCAGCTTGTTCAGGTGCTTCAAATGAACTGATTGATGCACCAGTGCAGGAGATGTGGAATCACCTACACTGAACTCAGAAACACACGGCCTCCCTCAGACCAGAGCACATAAGGAAGGGGATTCACAGTAGGTGTGAACATCTTGGATTGCTTCTTTCCATTTTCATTTCACATCTGGAAAGCTGTTTGGCTTTTCCAAGAATCTTCACAGTGATGTTTGCTCTTTTCAGGACTCTTTCCTGGAGAACTAGCTCAAGCTCCTGTCACAAGATGTGCCCCCAAACTGCAGCTTCTCTTGGCTTTCCACACTGTGCGTGCAGCACAACTCTTGCAGCAAACCAGGGCAAAGGTTTTGAGGACTTGACAACTTGTCCTTTATTGTCCTGGTGGACTAGAGGCTTGTGCCATGGGTAAGGTTTTCATTGTTACTGTTCTGTGCTAAAAAACCATGAGGTGGTACCAGGAACTGTTAGGGAATACAAGCCTGGCTGAAGGCAGGGAATGAATCTCCAGAGTGTGAGAATTATTCCAGTCTCTCAGTGGACATCTTGCAGGTGGTGTGGAATGTGAAAACAGCTTCTGGCAGACACTGGAATGCCCACTACCCCCTGAGCACTGAGGGGAGTAGTTCTCTTGTTCCTGCACAGAACACTGCTGGCAGCAAAGTGCTGGTGTGCACTCTGCTTCTGCCAGAAGACGCCTGGGCCATGCCCTTCATTCCTGCCATCACATCCAGCCTCTCCTGGGGTCTGAATCTATACAGAAAACTTTTTGGCTATGTCTCACACAGAGAACTGTGCCAGGACTATAAGCTTGCTCAGAGTTTGTCCCTGATGCTTGGAAAATTGAATCTGCCCCACATTCTAGGGACAGTCCTTTTTCCTTTACGTCCTGCCCAGCACTGTCAGATCTCAGTGAGCTCACAGCCAGCACAGTGTTTGTTCTGTGCAAGAACCAGACAGCGACTCATCTCCAGGAGAAGGAAGGCACCACATGTTCCAAAAGGAAGCCACAGAGCACTGTCCTTGTGTGTGCAGGGTACAGGCTGCAAGAGCAGCCTGGCTGCCACTTCCCTGCCTGCCAAATTCAAGTTTGCACTACAAGGGGGAAGTTCAACGACAGCTGCCTCTTCCTCTTCCAGCCCTCTGTGGAAACAAGCAGGCTTTGCTTTCCAGGCTGAGCTGCAGAGAACACAGTAGTAGAGGCAGCAGAAGATCAGTGGGAATCAGAGGAGATGGAAGGTCAGTGAATACCTTCTGTCCTGGCACATCTCTCAGTCTGAACTGCAGCTGGAAAGGCTTCGCTGTGATGGACTCTGCCAGCTTGAGAGACTGTGAGGATGCTCTGAATATAACTGAGAAGGAAAGTGCAGATCACTACAGTGCTTTGCCCAGCTCACACACTTTAAAGGGACTACAAAAGCCAGCACTGCCCTCTTGTTCTAGGACTATTTCTCTGGGCACAGCTGCTGGATGTTTTGAAGTGGGTTTGGGAGGGTAAGAAGGTACAGAGAGCCTGGCAGAACGTGCAGATCTCCAGGGAGTTTGATGCAGTTCGGTGGGTGTGTGTCTCACGCTGAGTCGCCGATCACATAGAAAAGGTTCTAAAGAAAAGAGGCTGTGCCAGAATTGCCTTTTCTCTTGCAGCCTGCAGACTGCAAAGCCAGCAATGAAACGATTCATCTTTCTTTGCCGCTGGATGCAGGATAACCTTGTGTCAGCCTCCAAGAGGCAGGACCCGCAGCGGAGCTCTTGTCCCCACAGGAACGGGGCCGGGCCAGACAAGCGCTTGGCTTTTTCCTCGGCACTGTCATCAAAACAGCCACACGATAGCGCTGCCGGCTCGCAGGAGAACAAAATGCACCGCCACAGCTGGAAACCACAGCTAGAAACATCCCTGCTCTCGAATCAACAGGACGAAAAGATTTCCCCAATCTTCCCCTTCCAAGTGCAAAGCCTCCTCTGCACCGCGCTCAAAGAGAGCTCCTTTGCCCTCAGAAAGCTTTGCACTCTCAGAGTCCGGCCATCACCTTGAAAGTATCTGGCAAAAACAGAGCTTATCTGGCAAAAACAGAGCTTATCTGGCAAAAACAGCTCACGGAGAAAACTGCCTGCTGAGAAAGCTCTTGCTGCTGAAAACTTCAACTGCACTCACAGATTTAGCAGCACACAGCCTGCTGTCAGCACCCTCAGCTCCAGGTACCACCTGAAGCCTCAAGCCTTCAGAGTCAGGGTCCAAAGAGAACAGCACTGGGGACTGCTCACTCACTACGGGTGCCAGGACAAAAAGCTCAAGGGCCTGGTGTTTGCAATCCCCCTGACAGCTGAACAGCTCTAACCCAGAGAACTGCCTATTGGGAAAAGCCTCTAAATTCACTGAGAGCACCCAGTGTGTGCCTGGGGCAGCCAGCCCCACACAAACCAACCCCCATGGCAGGAGCAGAGCTGGGACTCCAGAACCTGTCCATGGGCTGCTTTGCTTTGCAGGCAAGAGCTTGGGCTGCTCCACCTCCCTTGTTTGCTTTGGGATGATCATTATTTTGGGGCCAGTGCAGGGAGAAAGGGTCTGTCTGTGCCAGGGGCTCTTGGATGTCTCTGTATCCATGGACAGAAGGGTCTGTGTGCCAGGGTTTCCATAATGCCTTTGTACCCATGGATATGGAATGGACACAGAAAGTGTCACTCATGCTTGCTTGCACACTCCTTCCTTTCCATACCAGGCACATCCATGCACACCCCCACGTAGAGATAAAGGATGGGGATGGATGGAGATTTCCCACTGAGCTCTAACTTTGGCATCACTCACCTGTGAGCTGGCAGCCAGGGGATGTTTTTTCCCAGCTCTGTGTGAGTAGGTGTCCAAGAGCTGAAGGGAGCAGCATTCAGAAGCAGTTTCAGGATTTCCAGGCAAGAAGGGCAGCTGACACCCATCCGTGTAACTTGCAGTGTCCATTGGGATGTGCTGCTGGTTCTTGAGGAATCTGGCCCAATGGAGACACCAGCTTTGGGAAAATCCCAGCTCTCTGTGGATCTGTGCAAGGGGGGTGCAGCAGGAACACTTTGTGTCTGCTTTGGGGGACACAAGGTCCAAGGAGCTGGGCTGGCAGAGGGTGACCTGGGCTGGTGGCAGGTCAAGTCCTGTGTCATGCCATCCCAAAGTGGCACAGGACAAAGCCAAAAGCACCCATAACCTCACTGATGAAGACTTTCTGATGCTGCACACCCTACAGGAAAAGCTGCTGTCACACAACCCACTGGAATTTATAACTTTTATTTGCAATACTTTAGGTCCAAGTTTCAAACTGCAATATTTTTACACTCAAGACACAGTCATGCACAATCCATATTTCAATTTCCTATTGCTTCAACCACAATTTAAAATAACTTAATATTGGAAACAAAACCCAAAATCTTTAAAAAAAGGATGCTGAGGTCAATAAGATGGATCCATGCCATCAGCACATTTACAAAGTAAATAACTTAGTTCTCTTTTTAAAAAGATCAGTTACCTCTTAATCCAAAGTTACAGAAGATTTTTCACTACACATTTGTTTTTTTTTGTTTTTCTCTTTCATATTTTTTCTGTTTTTTCTTTTCTTTTTTCATTTTTTTTAAACAGATAACACATCCTAAAAAAGGAATGTACAGCAAAATGAGATACATTTCTGATAAACAATGAAAATGTAGGCTCCTCCTCTGTTTACTTTTGTCTGGATACCCTGAAGAAAAAAAATCTAGCACACACCAGCAAAGGTGTAAACTGGTTGCTTTGGACTAAACTGGAGTCAAGCACTGGTGACATCCTGATCCAGTCAAGAGTTGCAGAATTCTTTTGCAGATCTCTCCCCATGTGTTTGCAGGCACAGCACCTGCAGTGCTGACAGTGAGTGACTCTGTTATTCCCTCCCAGAGTCTGGGCTCTGCCCAAGAACGAGGTGCTGCAGTGCTTTGCTCCCTGCTCCTGTGTGGAGCAGCTCCCCTCCTGCTGGCTGAGCTGCTCAGGCAGAGCCTGGCAGCTCCTGGCCCTGCAGGGCTGAGGCTTCTCCCCTGGCTGTGCTACAGATGGATTTAGCAGCATTGATTAATGTGGGGATGCACAGAGGGACCAAAAGCAGTTGCCTCTGTACTGCTAAGCTCAGAGGTCAAGAATCTCAAGAGACAAGGATGGAAGAGACTCACAGGCTGCCTGTTTGCTGTGCTGACCCACTTATGAACTGGCAGAGTTTTGTGTGAGGCAGAGGGAGAAAAAGGAGCAGCTCCCTCCCACCCAGGCAGCCCAGGGACCCATCCAGCCCCAGGGCTTGGGGCACTGTCAGCACCACTTCAGCTGTCAGTGGAAGCAACAACCAAATTCTCACTGACTCCAGAGGGAGCAGCAGCAGTGCTTGAATTGATCCCTAAGCCTGGGGCAGGGCTGGACACACACAGTGTGCAACAGCAAATGGACCTTTCAAAACAACCTCCTGCCACTATTCCCTCCCAGTTGCAGCAGTGTCACACCAGCCTGAGGCACCTGGGAGCCCTCAATGCACTGACTTCAGATGGCAGCCCTGGGCTCCTGGAGGTTTGGCAGGAATGGAGGTGAGGATTCCCTCCCCATCTCGAGTTTTCAGAGGGAAAAGGCTGCTGTGACCAGCAGAGGACAGAAAGGAGGGTCTCCACCACTTTATCTGTGCCAGTTCCAGTCTTGGGTAGCAGCCACCAAGGACAGGGGGAGCAAAGGGCACAGAAAGAGGGAAAAAACTGGTCAAGTGCAGAGACTGGGAAGAGCAAGACCTGGGAGAAGTAACATGCTGCCCCATTTCACTCTCTGGGAAAGCTCTTTCCTGTTTCCAACCCCTGAGAGGCATGAAAGGCAGAGAGGAGGTTACACATCAACAGTACTTGTGTTTTCACACCCTCCCCTCTCAGTGTTCTAGAAGAAACTGGATGAAATGTATTCTTCTTTCCAAGTTGTCTCACTTAGCATGAGCAGCTCAGCATGAGGAGCTAAAGGAGCTGAAGCCTTAGGCCACAAGAGCTGACCAAGAGGAAACTTTTTGATCCATCTGAAGTTGCTAACATAGACCTAGCTGCATCCAGCAGATAGAATCCCAGAACTGTAGAATACTTCATGTTGGAAAAGACCTCTGGATACCAGGGCTGGAAGCTGTTCTAGTGGCTGGCATCCATAAAGCTGTAACACCAGGGAGCTGGGATTCAAATGTGAGTGCACATGTGCCTGACAGCTCTTCTGAGCTGAACTCGTGGCTGCCAACCCAGGCCATGGTGCCCAACCATGCTCCTTTTGGCTCTGCACCTAAGCTGGGCCAGGCAGGTGTTGCTTGCAAGCCTCCAGCAGCACCAAACACGGTGCCACCAAAGAGAGCAGAAGGAGCTGAAGCTGATTGTGTGCTCTGCCTGAAAACTGTGCAGGGCAAAGCCACTGTGATCACAGGCTATTAAATCAATTAGCAGTTTTCAATATTACCAACTTCAACTAATGATATTGCCCGCAGTTTCCTCAGCCAAGGTCAGATTCTCACAGAGCTCAAGTGCTGGCCTGGGGGAATTGCTGAGCAGCAAGAACAAGGTGTTGTTCAAAGTCTGCAGGTTGTGCCCATGTGGCAGCCCAAAGGGCACCCATACAGAGCAGATGGGCATCTCTCCTCTTTACTCTAAGACCATTTTTTCTTTTGAGATAACTCTTGTGACCAAAGGTACACACAGCTGTCGGTGGGCTCAAGCTAGTGATGGTTTGCAGGCACGATGCACACCTAGGATTATGGCAATCAGCTCTAAACTGCATCCAAAGAGAGATGGGTAAGGGAGATTCTGCAAGTTTCAGTGAGCAAAATAAAATTACCCTGTCAGCTCAAGGACAGACACGAGCAAAGAGAAGTTTTAAAGATCCCTGAAGTGCAAATCACACTCAAAAAAAAAAAAGTTTGGATGGTTTCTCTTGAAAGACAAAGGTTATCCTTTGTCTGCTTCCTGAAAACTTGGGATAAAATTGGAGATATTTACCTGGTATGGGGAGAGGAAAAAAAAAAAAGGAGATAAACTTATTTGCAGGTCTTCATCAACCCATCATTAAGTTGTTGCACATCTGGGCATGCATGAAGGCTCCAAGAGGAGACAGGAACCCCAGGAAGGTGTACAGACCACTGACTTGGTAGCACTTAGCAAGGCAAAGCTGGCACTAAGAGTGCATGTCCTGGGTGTCAAGCAAAGAAAGACTGGCTCCTGCCTTTAATGGTAGATGTCACAGGGCTCTCTCTGGCTGTTTGCTCACTGGATTTGCTCAGGACTGGACTAAGAAATACAAATATTTACATGCTCAGTGTGAGGGATAGTCAGTAGCCACAGCAAGGATTATATACTGGAAATAACTGCTGCATGGACAATAGAGTACAGTGACATTTCCTACAACTAGAGGACAGGAGACAGCTACTTCCCTTCTCGTGGTGACTGGAATGTGCTTAATTTTTGGTGGCAGGACAGAGGGAAGGACTGACTCCAAGATGTGCCAAAGTGCAGCCACTGGCCTCAAAGAAACTCAGCACAAACCCTTGAGCTCTTTTGTGTCTAGTGGAACAGTACACCAAACTGTTCAGTAGCCAAAAGATGAAGCAGCCAACCAGTAGCCAAAGATGAGGAATAAATACACATATATTTACAAAAGCACTGGACACAAGAAGTGAGAATGTAACCCCAGCCCAAGTTTGGGATCCAACCCTGAGAGCACTGTAAGACCCACCCCCGTGCAGGTTCCCAGGAGTGCACACAGGAGCTGTATGGAATTTTACATAGGTATGGTTATCTTTTTTTTTCTTTTTTTTTCTTAAATAAATAAACTTTTCTGTGCTTCTCAAACTTCCCTGACTTTACTGCTACCTTGCTTCTGTCCCAAAACACATTTAAACCCCAGTGAGCCATCAGCTCATTTTCACATGTCTTCATTGCAGGGATGGGAATCATAGCCAAGTTCCTGGGTAGGGTATTCCACTGTTTAATTTAAAAAAATGAAGACAACTAATTGTTTTAAAACCTTGGAATAAAAGTGTCTAAAACTTTTAGTTTCCATTTTGGAACAGAAACAGGCTATTTCTAATATTTCAAAAAGATGCATGACTAATTGTGTGATCTGAGGATAGCAGTCAGAAAACCCAAGGTGGCTCCAGAGGTTTTACAGTGTTTGTCTCTTGGCTTTCTGCAAGGCCAATGTCAATCCTAATATACTCTGTGAGCCTGTAAATAAGGACTAGATTTTTGTGGGTTTTGTAGTGTTGGGTTTTTAAAAAATATTTGTTGTCTTTTCTACAGTTAATATCCAGGCTGGGAGGATACAAACAGAGCTGCCACCTCTCAGCATCAGTGAATCAGCACCAGAGACTGTCCCAAGCACAGAGCCACAGGGATACTGGAGGGACATTTACCTGTGTGTCATTCAGTCTCAGCTGGGCCAGTGCAGTCCATGCTGAAAACAGCCACTTCAGAGATTATTTCTGCTGAATCCCTTCTGCCTCCCAGGAACTGGCTTTAAAAGAAAAAAAATCTCTAGATTTGCTGATGCAAAGAAAAAGGAATATAATATTTAACAAAATAAAAAGTAAGGCCTCTTAGGACAGTGGCTGTCTTTAAAAAGTCAGTGCCAACAATATTCTGTATGCTGAGGCATACACTGATTAGAAAAAAAAAAGCTACCATTTGATTTCCTTATTTTTCATACCTGCTGCCTTCTGGAAAGTTGTGGTGGTGGGTTTGGTTTTTTTTTTAAGCAGAGATGCTGAAATACTTATAGGTAAAGGAAATAAATAGGAAATTCCCCCCTTAACCAATCAAATAGAGAACTTTGTCAACAGAAGTATTTAGACTGTGTGTCCAGCAAACATGTGCCATTACAAAGTGCTTTCCTTTTAAAGGATGGCTATCTGTTCTTTTGTGGATAGGAAAAAAATAAAAGATATACTGGAAACAGAAACTGTCACTCATTTCTTCACTTCTTACAGGAATACAAACATGTTTCATCCTGATGAATGTTTTACACATTGAGGGCAGCCCACCTCCAGCCCAAATTACTCTTTTGCAAGGAAGCTTCTCCTACAGACACAGGTCTTGAGCTGACAGACAAAAATGGGACCTCACAAGAGAAACAAAGTCTTCTAAACAGAACAGAATTGTTCACGTTGGGAAAGACTTCTGAGCTCATTGAGTCCAACCATCAACCCAGCACTGCCAAAGCCACCACTAAACCTGTCCCCGAGTGCCCCATCTACAAATCTGTTAAATAAATCCCTCCAGAGGTGGTGACTCAACCACTGCCCTGGGCAGCCTGTTCCAATGCTTGACCATCCTTTGGTGAAGAGATTTTTCCTGTATCCAAGGTTAACCTTCCCTGGCACAACTTGCAGCCATTTCTTCTCGTCCCATGGCTTGTTATCTGGGAGAAGAGACTGATCCCCCATTGCTCCAGCCTCTTTTCAGGTAGTTGCATACTGCTGCCTCATGTTCAGCTGCTCTCAACCAGCACCCCCAGCTCTTTTCCCACCAGGCATGTTCCAGCCACTCTTTCCCAAGCCTGGAGCTGCAGGGGGTTGCTGTGACCCAGGTGCAGGATCTGACACTTTGCCTTGTTGTACCTCATCCAACTGGCCTTGGACCAGCCATCCAGCCTGTCCAGATCCCTCTGCAGAGCCTTCCTGTCCTCCAGCAGATCAACACTGCAACCCAGCTTGGTGTTACCTGAGGGTGCCCTTGATCCCCTTGTCCAGATCACTGACACTGAACACAACTGGCCCCAGCACCCAGCCCTGGTGCACCACCACTGACAGCCCAGCTGGATGTGACTCCAACCCCTGCACACTCTGGGCCCAGCCATCCTGACAGTTTTTTGACCCAGAGAACACTGTACTCATCCAAGCCACGAGCAGCCAGTGTCTCCAGGAGAAACCTGTGGGAAACACTGACACAGGCTTCACTAAATCCCAGGCAGACACATCCACAGCCTTTCCCCTCACACCTTAGGCAGGTAAAAGGAGATCAGGCTGGTCAGGCAGCACCTGCCTATCACAAACACACACCAGCAGGGCCTGATCCCGTGGCTGCTCTCTATGTGCCCTGTGATGGCACTCCAGATGATCTCCAGATGATCCATAACTTTTCCCAGCACTGAGGTAGGTCAGGGTGACAGATCTGGAGTTCCCAAGATCCTCCTTCCAGGTCTTTGTGTAGATCAGTGTCACATTTGCCATAGTCCAATCACCTGGGATCTCCCCCTTCTCCAGGGCTGCTGGTAAATGATGGAAAGGGGCTCAGTGAGCTTGGAAACTCCTGCCCCTACTCACCTCCTGCTGCAGCTCTGGCCCAAAGCAGAGCAGTTCCCCTCCCTGGGCACATGTCCCACAGCTGCACTCATGCTGCCACCGGGACTGGCCTAAGAGCAGGGCACAGGCTGCAGCAGACAGCTGGCTGGCAGCACCATCCCACCAGAGCTCTGTCTGGGCTGCTGCACAGGTTGTGGTGGATGCAGAGCTTAGAGAAGCCATGGCTTTCTACTGGGTGGACACCATTGCTCCCTGGTCCAGCTGGCAGGGCTTCAGCACCTTCCTGCACACCCTTCTGCACCATCTGCTGTGCTATGGCCTGTCTGCCTGTCCTGGCCACTCCCCAGGAGCTTCTTTTTATGGGGGGGAAGCTTGGCAGCCAGTGCTGCAGGTGCTGTCAGCCACTGTTGCTCCAGCTGTGGGCTCCTGGCTGCTCCCTCAGCTCCTCCTGATGTTCCCCCAGTTCAGGAAGCCAGAGCTGCTCACCTCGGCGTGTTATTTGGTCACCTGAGAAATCAGACCTGTTGTGCTCCCCAGGAAATGAAGAGAAGTGGATTTCTATTAGCTGTGGTAACTCCAGGGGGGCTGTCTCTGCCAAGGGCACTGCGATGAGCTAGGGGAGCAGCAGGAAGGACACTTGCCACACACAGACTGCAACTGAACAGGAGGCCAAAGCCAGGCATGCTCCTGGCCTGATTCAACAACAGCCCAAGCATCCCTCACTACTGCTGGCCACACATGAAGGCAGTGAGTGCCTTAAAGGCTACTTAACCCTTTGCAGGACCAGGCCAACAGGAAGATCTGTAGCAGAAAGCTGTTTTACTGTGGGGGTGTTTTTGCTCACTGGGTGCATGTTGCTTCAGTTGCTGTTTTGAAGGTCTTGCAGGAGTTGTACTCCTAAAATACAGCAACAAATACGCCATGCAAATGCTTTTACTGAGTGAAGCCACACTGTGTCTTTCAGAAAGGAATAAATAAAACACAAATTGCACACTGCAAGTATTCTGCTCCCTTCCAAATCTGCTGACTTGTCAAGCACAATCCTCAGGCACATCCCCAACTCCCTCTCTTGCAGCAACTCAAGAGCTTCATTGAGCAGTGCCTGCCATACCCAGGACAGCAGAAAGCAGGCTGGCCTGGTGCCTCCAAGGAATTCTGCAATCCATTCTGCATTTCCCACTTTTGTTCTTGCTCAGTGCACAACTCCAGGTTTTAAGGCGCTTTCCTCCGGAGCTGGCTGATCTGAACTGTGCAGGTTGTTCCCCACGTCAGCCTTGGTTCCCAGGGCAGAACTCCTGTGCCTAAAGGATGCTCACCTGTGCAGGGGCCTGCAGAGCAGCCTGGCCCTCCTTCCTTTGCTGAGAACTTTGCAGACACTATGAACCTTTCCCAGGAGCTACAAGACAGCTGGAGAGGAGCAGGCACCCTCAGAAGCGACACCACTGCTCTGCTCTGTTTGCCCTTCTCTACTCCTGCAGAGACACAGCATGGCCAATCCCACCAGGCTGTGCATTTCTCAGCAGGGCCACGATCTCCCTGGAGAACAGTCCTCACCCAGTCTGGCTCTGAGATGGGAGGATTAGTCCTGTCCCAGGAAGAGGTACCCAAGGCCAGGCTGCTGCCACCTGTGGCTACCAGCACCTCCTTCCAGCCTGGCTGTGCTGCTGCTCAGGCTGCTCTGGGCTCTGCCAGGGCTCTGCTGGCCTCAGGACAGCTGGGCCCACTCTCCCCTCACATTGCTCTGACAGCTTTGCACCAGACAAACCTGTGTTCCGAGCACACTGACTGATCCTTCTGCTCTTTCAGCTGAGTAAGACTCTCAGCCAGGCAAAGAGATTGCAGTCAGGGGTACAAATCCAATTGGCAAGAACCAAACCACTACACAGTCCCAGCTGAACGCCTGGATTTCCACAGGATGTTCTGTCTGTCCCACTCTTCATTCCTTTTTGGTTGGAAATGCAATTGCACTTTCTTCCTCGTGTAGAAGTACCACAATTGGGCAAGAACTGGCAAGTGGGCCGTATTCAAAAGGCAGTCTGGAGTTGATGAATGAAGAATTGCCCTTCTCCGATTCCAAACCATACCAAAAACCCCATAAACACGACTTTACATCGTTAAGAAAGAACTGACAATTTAAAAGTGAATGTACAGCTTATTCACAGGGTGAGAAGGAAGGGAATCTTCCAACTGAATTTGCTTTACCTTGGAAATGATTGAGGCAGCAAAGCATTTTCTGTCATTACCTCTCTGTCCTTAGCCCCGATTCATCTCAAAAATAAATTAAGGAGCCAGAAAGCAGGAAGAAGACAAATGATAATTTTTTTTTTTACTCCTTGAGGAACTGGGGTGGTCCTACCACCATGACTGTGACCGTTGGGTTTGTTCATCCATCCATCTGTCCCGCAGCATGAGAGTTGAGGTTTTACAGAGTTTGTGTTCTCAGTCCTGCTCCGAGCTGGCAGGGCAGAAAGCCGACCTGCAGTGCTAGCGGCTGCTGTTCTTAATTGCTTCCTTTGCTGCAATGATCAGAGGAGTCAGGCTGGAGAGAGGCTTGGCTAATTTTAAAAATGGATGCTGCCCAAAGGAAATAAAAGAAAAAAAAAAAAAGAAAAAAGAAAGGTACTGTTACTTTCCAAACTCAGTTCTTCACTGGCTCAACCAGGATTCCACTTGTTACCAGAAATACTCAGAAATAGGACTGAGGGGACCATCTGCACTTCCACCTTTCATGTCCAGGACATTGTTATCACAGGCAAACATGGCTCACATGCCTATCAATCCATTTTTCCAGGTGTCTTCAGCTTGCTGGGATTTTTGCCCTGCTGCTTGCTGCCTCAGAGCTTTGCTCCTTTCAGGAAACTCAAAAGACTCACTTAGGTTCCTCCTTCCTAAAGACACAAACTGTGTTGTCAAAAAAGATGGGTGCAAGTCATTCCTTAGGAAACACCAGTATCTCTAAGAAATGTTTAACCCAGTAGGATTTAGGCTCATGTGTTTTCTCAAGACCTGTACTGAGGTGCAGGTTTTCAGCAGCAAGTCCAGAGCAGGGAGACAAGTGGCAGAGTGCTGATGGACTCAGCTCTGGCTTGCAGGGAGAGCAGTGTCCACCTGTCCATCCCCTGGCCCTCCTGTGCTGGCTGGCACCTTCCTTCTCAGCAGGGACAGTCAAGTGGCACGTTCTGCAGCTCCCTCTCTGCCACAAAACCTGGCAGCAAACCTCCAGCAGCTTGACTGTGCCAGGAAGCAAACAGGGCTGGGACAAGTCCTGTTCAGCTGTCCCTGTTGGAGTGGCAGAAATCTCTAAAAATGGGGCTTAGTGGCAGAAACCTCTAAGAGAGGAGCAGGAGGGACAAGCTGGGGTCCCCTCTGAGGCTCATGGTGATCTCCCTGCAGCCAAACCTCTGACAGCTTGGCTGGGGCTGCTTTTACTGGGTTCCTCCCCAACACTTTGGTAGGGGAGGCTTCTATATTTCAGGCTTCTATACCTGATATTATCCTACTTCAGCTCTTTTGTCAAGAGCTAAAACTGAACTTACTCCCAAAAGTACAAAGCAAGGCCAGGAGATGGAGCATCTCTCCTCTGAGGAAAGGCTGAGAGAGCTGGGCTTGTTCAGCCTGGAGAAGGGCAGGCCCTGGGGAGACCTCACTTTGCAACTCTTCAATACTTCAAGGGGGCTTGTCAGAAAGCTGGGGACACATTTTGTAGCAGGGCCTGTTGCAATAGATAAAGAGGGACTGTTTTTCAACCCAAAGAGGAGCAATTTAGATTTGACCCCATTAAGAAATTGTTTACAAGGAGAGTGGTAAAAACACTGGGACAGGTTGCCCAGGGATGTTGTAGCTGGAAATCCATCCCTGGAAACATTCAGGATCAGGTCAGATGGGGCTCTGAGCGACATGACCTAGTTTAAGAGATCCCAGCTCAGTCAGACTAGATGACCTTTAAAGGTCTCTTCCAACCCAAACCACTACAGGACTCGACTTAATTTTTATTTGAAAGCACCAAGACTGGAGATTAATATTGGGGGGGGGGTCACCTGGTGCCTTTATTTGACAAGAAAACTGATCCCTTGCACATCTGTTTCACCTGTTTCAGCTGTGTCCCATCTCACCTGCAGAAGCTCCTTGGCAGAGCCTCTCCTGTCCACATCCATCTCCAGGCAGCAGTTCAGAAAGTCTCGGAACACGGCTGAGAGGCGCTCGGGGTTCTGCAGCTCGGGGGTCCCGTTTGTAGCTATCAGATACAGTGCCTGCAAGACAAGGGGAACAGCAAACTGCTGCAGTTCACACCCAGAAACACTCACAGAGACCCTGCTTTTAAGCTCTAGTCTCCACTGGCAGGGAGGTCATTCTTCCCCTGTACTCGGCGCTGGTGAGGCCACACCTTGAGTGTTGTGTCCAGTTTTGAGTCCCTCAGTTTAGGATGGACATTGAGTGCAGTGTCCAGCTCTGGCCCCTCAGTTTAGGATGGACATTGAGTGCTGTGTCCAGCTCTGACCCCTCAGCTCAGGAAGGACATTGAGTGCTCTGTCCAGCTCTGGCCCCTCAGCTCAGGATGGACACTGAGATGCTTGAGCAGGTCCAGAGGAGGCAACGAGGCTGGGGAGGGGCTTGGAACACAAACCCTGTGAGGAACAACTGAGGGAGCTGGGGTTGTTTAGCCTGGAGAAAAGGAGACTCAGAGGTGATCTTATCACTCTCTACAACTCCCTGAAGGGTGGTTGCAGTCAGTTGGGGGTTGGTCTCTTTCTCCAGGCAACAACAGACAGAAGGAAAGGACACAATTTTAAGCTGCATCAAGGGAAATCCAGGTTGGACATCAGGAAAAAGTTTTTCACAGAAAGAGTGATAAAGTGTTGGAATGGCCTGCCCAGGGAGGTGGTGGAATCACCATCCCTGGAGGTGTTTAAGAACAGCCTGGATGTGGCACTGGGTGCCATGGTTTAGTTGAGGTGTTAGAGCTGGGTTGGACTTGATGATCTTGAAGGTCTCTTCCAACCTAAAAAATTCTGTGATTCTGTGATTCTGGCAGTTTCTTCCCTGGCAGAGGGCTGGAGATGACTTTCAAACAACAACAACAAAAATCCCCAAAAACCCCTGATGCAGTCACAGCTATTCCAGCATCAAAATGATCTTGCCTTGACAGCTGATGTCATTGGCTGACTTAGTAAGAGCTACATCAGCACATTTTACTTCTCCAAGTACTGACACAGCTTTGCAGGCCATTTTAAAGAGTCTAAAGGGTCTAAATATATTATTTCAAAGGATTATTACATAAAATGCATCTCTGCAGTGCTCACTGGTCCCTGAAGTATGGCTGCCATAATGCAAAATTCATCAAGTTTTTTGTTCTTGATAAAAAATGGTGACCAGATTAAAAAAAAAACAAACATTCAGTTTATTCCTTGGATAAAAAACCAAACACATTTGGAGTCTCATGTTCAACAGACATGTCAAGTTGCATGCATAAATATATTATGATGAAAATGCTTAATTGGGCAGACAGGACCCACCTTCAACTATCTTTCAGCAATCTCTAAATTCCAAATCAGCTTCACTTATGTGGTAAAACTTTTAATGGTCTCATCAGAAAAAGGAGTAATTCCATCCCTATGGTAACCTTCCACTAATTTTAACACTCAACTAAATGCATTAATGACATCTCCATCCCAGAAACTGCTAGGCAGGAAACAGGGGGGTTTGGCAGCTGGAATGCTGAAGGCTTGGTGACATGGAGAAAGAAATACATTCACTACATATTACAAGCAATCCAACAACTAGTGTGTGTTATCAGCTAAAAAAATTTTGCTGTAAAAAGCAGTCTTGCTTTATCAGCTCCTCTGTTTGGAGGCAGCTGAGACCTCTTACACAGATCTCAAGAACATCTGACTGTGAGTTTGGTCAGCAACAGGAAATCCAGCTGATGTGCTGTAGGAACAGTTTTAGAAGTGGGCCTTTGTAGAACTGGTTCAAGCTGATGTGAATGGGATTTTATCTCATGGAAGACAAAATACAGCACAGATTAGAAAGACAGCAGTATCTGATATTTCAGCCTACCCTGAGAGGATTTTCATTAAGGTAAGGAGGTTCTCCTTCCACCATTTCTATTGCCATGATCCCAAGTGACCAGATGTCCACTTTGGGGCCATATGCTTTTCTTGTTACAACTTCTGGTGCCATCCAGTAAGGAGTCCCCACCATTGTGCTCCGTTTACTCTGCTCAGGGGTGATCTGAGCACAGAAGCCAAAATCAGCTGAGGAGAAAAACAAATACTGTTAAAACCAGGTTGAATTATGAAATCATGCAAAAGAACCCCCACTTGAAGTCTGAGAATGCACTGTGGAATCTAGCTGGAGAAGCAGCCATGCTGTGTCTCCTCAGGGCAGTAGCCAAGGTAATATGGAATTTCCACTTAAAGAAACCTTCAAGTTTCATTCAATGGCTTTTACTTCATCACTTGAAGCTTTGGTCTGTAACTCCCTTCACTCTGGAAGGGTCATACACAAAGCAAAGCCACTCTTGACACCCTGTTTCTCTCTAGACCTCTCTGCACACTGCAGCTGTGCCCTCAGAGCAGAGGTCCAGGCACTGCCACCAGCAGCACTTCTGGAGAATTGGCCATCACTCAAAAGCAATCCCACACCCCACATCCAGGAATGCTGCACTTGACCAAGAATACCTACTCAATTTGACAGATCCGTCCATCCCAAGAAGAATATTGTCGCTTTTGATGTCTCTGTGGATCACTTGGTTGGAATGAAGGAAATCCAGGGCTTGCAGGCACTGATAAGCCAAAAAAGAAAGGTAAGGGTAAAATATTCATGACATGATTTCATCACATGAGAAAGGAAATGGCTCTGTGATATTTCTTTTCTAGGGGAACAGTGAGGAGTGGCAGAACATGGTGCAGCCAAGAGAAGAGCTTGCTGCTCCACCCCTGTTAGAGTGATGTCCTTCTAGGGGAAGGAAGCTTTTGAAAGGGAAACATCAACTATTGCTACAGACTGCCCCCTGCAAAGACAGACAGAACAACTGCAGCTGCAGTGGATCTGCTCTTTCTTCTCCACATGATGACACCACCAGAGAAGCAGGAGCAGAGGTGGGACCCCTCACCTCCCGACAGACAGCAGCTATCTGTCCCTCATCCATACACGTCTCGGTGACAACGTCGGTCAAAGAGCCTCCAGCCAAGTATTCCATCACCACCCACAGCTCATCACCAACAAGGTAGCTGAAAGGAGAAAACAATGCTGTGCAGATGAATGAGCATAGCTAAATGAATGAATAATCATCAGCTACCACTGATTCTTGTATCCAGGTCACTTGCAAATGAAGACAGAGAAGGACATTCCTTCTAGGCTACACAGTTCTTGGAATCTGCACAGTCTACATGGGAAAGACACATCCATGGAAAAGGAAGTATCTTAGGTGACAAGCAAGTGAAGAATGCACTTTAGTAAGATAAGCAAGCAAAGATACATCTGGAACCAGGACACATGCTACCAATTGGTTCATCATCTTAACTCAGGAATTCCACCATTAACCCCAAGAACAACATGGAAATTCTTGGAACATGGAGCTGACAGACTGTTGTTTTAGTAAGATATGGCTGGTCCAGGCTTTTGAAAACAGACTTCAAACTATGTATGCTAGAAAAGACTAATGCAGTCAATCCTCCCATCCACTGGAGATGAGTAGAGAAATAATAAAGAGCTCCATGTTCTGCAGTGATCAAAGGGTTTTTTAACCTTTGGCCTGCAGTGTGTAAATTAACATTCACATGATAATACCAGAACAACTTACCTGTCTAAATAGTTAACAATATTGGGATTCTTATTTTCCCTCATGACCAGGATTTCATTGATAATTAGTTCCTTTTTGGGCTGCTGTTGGAGGTTCATTTGCTTTATGGCCACCTAAAATGACATTAAAAACCATTAACCTGGCACAAGATCAGAATGCACATGCAGTGGACAATTACATGATTTTTGAATGTATCACCTGCTGGTCTTGAATGCATGGTGATACACAGTCATGAAGTGATGGGTGAAGCATCCAGCCAAGCACAGAGAGCACCAAGGCTCCTATTGACTCTAGGAACTCACAGGTTCCTTTTCAGGCATTTATGAAAACCTCAGATCCAGTGCTGCTGGAAAGCACATGGCCTCAGTCACTGAGGCACAGAACCACACTGCCCTTAAAGCCCTTCCACTGAAAAGTTGAAGACAGCAGATGATGGATTTTGCCAGTTGACATTTTGTCCATGCTTCAGAGAAACAGCCTTTGCAGGAAAGCTCTACTGGCCACCCAAAGCTCCAGCCACAGCTCACACCAGAGGGGAAAGCACTCAACTGCTGCAGAATCTGCTGGGGTTTTTGACACTTACCTCTTGTCCTGTGGCGATGTCAATCGCTGTATAAACAGTTCCTGAAGCCCTAGAAACAGAACAGCAGGAGAAAGTGAGAAACAGTTCAAGTGCCTGGAAGTGAAAGCCAGCCCAGACAAGAGAGCTCTGCTGCCTGGAGTGTTTATAAGGGTTCACCCACTCCTAAGGCAACAGCAGGGCAGCCCACCAGCCCTCTGCCATGCAGGGTGTCCAAGAGAAAACTGAGCTCCAACAGGAAGAAAAAGGGTGCAAATCTCCAGTGTACACTCCACGTTATTTTAATTCAAAACCTAAGGGGAAGGCAGGGGGGAATGTCTACAAAAACTGGAAAATAATATGTTTAATTCCTTTCCATTTCGCTGTGTTGAATTTAGTTTTTTCCCCCCGTTTTTCTTTGTGTGTCTGTGAGTGTGTTTTTTCCACGAAATGTAACACACAATCCAGTTGGGCCTTCTCACACCTTTAAATTGAATCCATCTGCCAAACTCAGGCAATGTCACACAGTCACTCTGAGAACACTGAACATATGACAGCCATTTGATGAAAAGATCTAAATACAGCTTTCTCCAGCATGCAAGTAAACAATTTTCCAGCCATCCTGCGAGGTCACAGCTAGAGCAGGTGAAGACATCTATTATTTCACACCCAAATTGAGAAGGACTCAGAACAGAGGATACTTAGAGAGCTTCTCTGTGTGTCAAGAACTGCAGGCAGCTGCTTCTGCTGAGTGCACCCAACAGGTGAAGGACTCTCCATGGTGTCCATGTGTTGCTTTTGTGGCACACACAGGTGGTGTTGCAGAGCCACCAGAAATGAATGGTGTGCTCACCTGCAGACTAGACAGGGTGGGGTTTGCTTTGCCATCTGCCTCTCCTTCAAAGATGAAGAATTCTTCCCCATAATGACCTGAAGGGCTGAAAAGGCCCCAGGCAGAGCCAATTTCCTTTGGGTTTCAAAGCAACTAGGGGCTTGAAAACCCTTCTGAGCTAAAGCACAGCTTTACACTGCCATCATTTAAGAAGCCCGTGTCTGCAGGGGCACTGAGGCAGTGGCAGCCAGGGAGGGAATTCTCACAAACAGGAATGTGCATCCAGCAAGTGTCCCAGTGACTCAAAGTGCCAAAATCAGTTTGTTCCTTTTCACATGATCCCCTGGCTTGCTTGTTTACCTGCAGGCTGAAATATTTCAGAAGCAGTTTAATTCAACAGAAACTTTATATCTGCATTGAGAGCAATATTCTCATTGGGCATGCTATGCATTCTTTTAATATAAAGGCAAATGCATTTTCCTATGAGTAATTGACAAGATTAATCCAATTTGTTTTCATAAGAAGTCAACAACATTTATTCAGAATTGCTAACACTGTGATGATTCTCCTGAGCAAAGTCGTATCAGGCTTTATTTCAAAACAGCTCCAGAAATTAGAATGCTTTTGGAATGCTCCAGGCCACCTGTGAGAAGTTCAGATAAAGGCAATTTAAGTGAAGCTGTGAATTAATTGCCAAGGCTTTGCGATTTTGCATTACAAACTTCCACTTCTAAGTAACTCATTTCTGGTCAGTAACTTTCAATCAGTTGTGCAGCACCTCATCTTTGCTGCAGTTAGGCAAGTGCCAGGACTCAGTTCTGTGTCACTGTGATGCACTGCAGCACTAACCAGGCTGCTCATGGCTCCACACTCATTTGCCTTGCTACCAGAGCTAACACTGCTTGAGCAAACACAACCTCTCCATCAAGCGCTGGTTAGAATCAGTTTCCTCTGCTGTCAGCAACATTTCCAGGCCTCAGCTGGAGGCACACACCAAAACAGGGACTCAGCACTGACCTGTTCTGCAGCACAGGCCTGCTGCCTACTGCTCGCTGCAAAGTGGCTGTAAAACCATCACAGTATTTATTACCTTCCCAGCTGTATGAAGTGCAATGTGCTGGACAAATTGCTTTTCCTTGCATAAGCAGCTGCTCCCTGCCTGCAGTTCTCTGAGCAGCCACACCTCTCCATCCTTGCAGGGCTCTCATTAGCAGCTACTAAAAACCTGCTCACTTCCAACACTACCACACCTGCCTTTGGCACAGCTGTGGCCAGCTCACTGCAGAGGTGGCAGCTCAGGCACTGGCACTTCATTAACTGAGCACATCAGCACCTGCCCAGGCAGTGCCACAGCCCAGCACTGCTGCAGACACCCAAACCTCAGCCATGCAGCACTTTGGGTCCTCCTGACCATCCTGTTGATTACCTTTCTGATGATCTTTCTCTTTAGGATCTTTTCCTACCACAATAAAGTGGCCAGCAGTATTAGAGGCAGGAGTTAGTTATGGCACTCCTCTCCAAGGAGGCTATGCAATCTTCAGGCTGTACTAAAAGCTGGAGGAAATCCATCCAGATACCCTTTTAGGCCACATCCCAACCACTTGTCCTTCCAGCAGCTGTCAAGGCACCTTTGTACAAGCTCAATCCCAGCACTATCAAAATAAAAGACTGTGAGAAATGTGACAAATGATGGTCACAGTCTCACAGTGACAGCAATAATCTGCTTCACATGCATGTTTGTTCTGCTCTCACTTGTTCAGCTGACACTTCTTTTCTAAGAGACAGGCACAGCTTGAAGTATCCACTGACATTTTACAAATGACAGTAAGAAGCAAAGCTTTGGGTAGGAAGCAAGCTGGAATTTGAGAAAGGCTTCTCATACAACGAAATGAGGATAAACACCTTCCCAACAAGGGCCCTACCAAACCAGAGAGATCTCAGATAAAACCTGCCAGAGAAATAGCACGAGTGTGTGGGCCTTTCTGCAGCACATTAACCATTCTAGGTCAGCAAGAGGCTACTCTGAGCTCAGACCTCACAAACAGTTAAGGCAGAAAAATATCTCCTGATGCCAGTAAACAGCTTCTGTCCTACACTGATAGCAGTGTCCTGGTGTTACACAGATGGTGCCAGTCCTCCTGGAATGACAACACTGCCAAGGAAACGCTAATGGTGCAGGCAGCCCCTATTTAAAATGCAAGTCAGACACCTGATTTTGAGGTAAGTTCTTTTGTTCTGGCCTCCTCCCACAGGAAATATTTCAAATTGATCCAATTTCCAGTAAGAAAAGCTGGGTTTCAAAAGGGAATGGCTTGGGTGATTATTTTCAATGAATGCCTAGAACCTGCAGGATCCACAAGAGCTGCACCATGAGGCAGATGATTTATTTTCCTCTGAACAGCATTAGCACTGTGTCTGTTACTGAATTTTTGGGTTTTACAACCCCTGCTCGAAAAAAGAGCTTATTATTTCATCTCTGCTTTCAATTTCTAAACTATGTGGTTATAGCTGGCCACTGAATATTGTTTTAAGCAAATATTTGAAATAACTGTTATTGAGAGCTGTCAGCTGACAGCTACCAAGTGTTAAGTTACTCTTTTAGGTAATAATGTCTCTTCTCCTTTCTTGAGCATGGTCATATTATTTTGAGACACACAAAAAATGATTTCTCCTAAGAAAATAAGCAAACAAGAGCCACACACTTGAGGGAGAGGAGATCTTTCAGGCCCTGCTCCTTGCTGCAGATGAGATACTGTCAGCATCAAGTTGTCTTTGACGACTACTTCTGATCACAGTTATAAATTCTGATCAGTACTGAGAGACAGGAGGATCTATCATGATCATATCTGAACATCTTTGAAGCTTGCTGACCTTCATGCT
Organism: Phylloscopus trochilus trochilus; assembly: GCA_016584745.2. NCBI lineage: Eukaryota > Metazoa > Chordata > Aves > Passeriformes > Phylloscopidae > Phylloscopus > Phylloscopus trochilus. The sequence goes on along the minus strand of WQNJ02000046.1, from coordinate 2,202,577 downwards.
TGATATGACACCAGCAGAAGGGCTGGCCTGTGGTTTTGCACAAGTAACTGGGGCATGACTTACCCTTGGCCAATTTTTTCAAATCGAGTGTATTTCTTCTTAGGATCCCCCACGCTCACAATGCTCCCTGAAAGACACAAAATGCAATATTCTCACTTCAAAACAGAGATTCCACCTTCCAGCAGATCTGAAATGCAGCCCACTGTCTGGGGCTTTGAGCCATTTGTGGTCAGTTGGGTAACAACAACAACAGCAGCAACAGTGGCAGCTCCACAGCACAGATGGCCTCCACAAACACTGATTTTCTACAGTCCTTGAGGGTTACCCTGACAGGAAACTAAACACAAAGGAGAAACATTCAGAACAGACAGGGATCAGGAAACAAGAGGCACCATTGCAAGCGTTTGTTCTCTACAAACTTTAAGGAGAGCTGGAACAACAGTGCCTTTATTTTCTTGGAAAGTAACACTCTGTGATTCAACAAAAGGTTTAATACTCCTGAAGATTCAATGTACCTTGTGTTCACTTTTTTTATGAACAGGTGCCATTTTTGGAGCAGGAGGAGTATTGCAAGTGTTTCCAGGGGAGGAGGAGATCATCTCAACCTTTCAGCAGCTTGCCAAAAGAATGCTTTTCTGTTTGCAGTGGACAGCATCTCATGTTACAACCAAGAATGATGGGGTTTCAGAAGCAGGGCCCCCATCACTGGTTTCCAGGCTAAGTTCTGAAGACTCCCTTGCCCTGTGCCATTTCAGGGAGCACACTGCTGGTTTTCAATGTGACACAGACCTGTCACCCACACTGGACTCGCCCTCTCAGCACCACACACACGCTGCTCTCCTCAAACCAGCAGGATGGGTGACAAGGACAGCAGTGCTCCTGGGCTCTGGTGTGGCACAGACAGCTGCCCAAAGGGATGCTGCTCCTGAGCCCAGCTGATATGATGCAGAACACAGACCAAACAAAGAGCTGCTGCCTCCTGGAAGCTCCATGCAGCAGTGGGATGGTCAAGCTCCACAGTGTGAGCAGGAGGTTTGTATCTTCTCATCTCCTATCTCTCCTTCTAGTCAGCTAGAAGGGAGCCCCAGAGTTCTCCACTCATGTTCTTCTCTACTGAAAAGTTATTCTGTAGTGAAGACCTGCTCTAGAGAAGCAGAATGAGTTTGGTTTATGCCATGCATTTTAATGAGATGAAACAATGAAAAGTTAGCCAGGTTCTGAAGGTGTTACATCCCCACCTTGGGCTCCTGACACTCCAGTCCACCTGACTCTTGCAGGTTGGCACAGCAGGGCAGGACCACTTCAGGGCACTTGAGACTGTGTGGGCACCCCAGGCATGGGCAGGCTCACCCTGCCATCAGCCCTGGCTGCCATTCCCAGAGCACCAGGCCAGGGGAGCGAGCACGTGGGGCAAAGGAAACCTCTTCTCCTGCAGCTCCCATTCACACTCCTGCCAAGGGCTGCAAAAATGCTTCAGCAGGGAGTGTACCAGATGGTGCTGATGCCCTGTCCCCTCACTGTGCTGGCAGGCTGGGCTCCTGGCTAGGCATCCAGTCAGATGCCCATTTGGATGCTAAAGACCTCTCTGCTCCATAAAAATGGCCTGGACAGGGCAAAGAGGTGTTTGTGACTACTAAGAGGGAATGGAGCATCATCTAGTTTTGTTCTGGATGCACAGGTAAACAAACATGTGTTTGTATTTGTAATACAGGGATGCAGCCTGATCAGTCAAAGGAAATATGTTGCAGATGGCTCAAGTCTCTCCTTCTGAACTCATCTTCTTAAAACTATTTTTGTGATTTCTATGTTCCAAGGTAAATCCTTAGAAGACACTGAGCCACCACCTTAGGCTTCACTGTTTGCATTCTATCAAGGAAACTACCAGACCAGAAAAACCAGTACTGTTTCTTTAATGAAGCCTTTAGATTTGAGTCTATCAGATTTTGGCTCTTTCATTAGACACAAACAAAATATCCTAATTACTGCTTGCTTTCCTTCCCATCAGATTCCTGGCATCTCCAAATGGGCAAGAAGGTGTCAAGCAGGGCAAGGTTTCATTTCAACTTTCAGTGGCACCAACCCCACAGCCTGGTGCTGGGGCCACATGGGACTGGCTCACACCCTGTGGTTCACAACCCCGTGAGCTCTGCAGCAATAAATCAGACACTGCTCTGATTCTGTGCTGGGCTGGACAGCAGGAACAACACTGTGCTGCCAGTGCCTGGCTAGCTGCTATTTTCAGCAAGTTAATGGAATGGTGTATCTATTAGAACAGATATCAGAAGTTCATGGAAGTTCATTCACTTCAGAAAAGAACACAGAGAAGGGCTGAAGAAAGATTCTTAAAAACTATTTTCCAAACTTGCCACTAATTTTGAAGTTCAGATTTCCAGAGTTTTTCCTCAAGACCTGAGTAGCTGCTTTTCCAAGGCAGTTGTTTGTGGCTGGTTCCCTGGGCTTAAGCCAACGTGCATCAAACAGTAAAACATGAAAATCAACAAAGTGACAGATACACAGCTCCCACTCAGACAAGCGCTCCCTGCTCTGGACAAAAGATAAACCTATCAGCTATTTTGATGTCTTTAAGCACTTTCCTTTATCAAGCCCTAAATTAAGTGCATAAGAAAGCTGAATTGGGCCAGTTCTGTTTTATAGTTATCAGTGGAACATAGTCTGATTTCATTACAGACAGAATTTTGTTTGATCTTATCTCAATATTACAGGCTTTACTCACTAATAAAACTCTAAAGGCTCCAAAAGAAGTCAAGTTATTTCAAGCAGAAAAGAATTACGAAAGCAATTTTAGATAAAAGAGGGCAGGGGACGAAGGGCTTGATGTGCTTCAACAGAGTATGATCTGCACAGGGGTTGGGACCAATGGCTAGGATTCTGGTAGTATTAACTGGCTGGGAATTAGCCATGGAAAAAGTGCCATGTCATCTGAGGAATATATGGCAGATGCTCCTTTCAAAGGAGAACTCACTGACAGAACTGTAAAATTCTTATAAAAATTAACTGTACAAGTAGGAGCAGCAATAACAGTTACAAAAAGGACAGCCTGGAATACCTGGAATAGAGAATACCTGGAAAATGTGTAGCTGTCTCAAGGAGAGCTCATTGAGGCTGAAGGAACCAGCTTAGTGCTGCAGCTGTCTACTGGTAAAAAACCCCACACCAATAAAGCACCTCCCACAAACAAAACCCCAAAAATCCAACAGATTCTTGTGATGTATTTTGACTCCGATGACTCGTGAGAAGTTGGGAGTCTAAAGAGAATTTAGGAACCCAAACATTCTGCTCCATTTGGCCATTAGCACACAGGAGTCCCCTACATCATTCACGAGGTCACAGCCTTTTGCTCAAGCAGAAACAATCTCTGCTTTTGCCTTTAGCACAGAAGGAAGCTCAGGCAAAGCCAACCCAGTGCCAGCCACCCCCAGAGGCAGCAGGAACACCCCGAGTGTTCTCTCACTGCCTCCAAGCACAACAATTGCTGTAGGGAGCTGTAAATGACTCTGTGACACCAAAATGAGAGAAGCATTTGCTACAGCTAATGCTGACAACGTGCAGTGTACCCACACTGCCCTAGCAGCCCTGAAACAGCCAATACATACTCAGTTTCTCTAGGATCTCCTCATCTGTCATCTTGGATTTTTTTCGCTGCCGGTCTGTGTTTCTGTACAGAGTGTTTGTGTTGGAGTTTTCAGGCTGGGGGGTGGTGGCTTCTTTAGCTGGTGCTGGTGCAGCGGCAGGTTCAATAACAGAGCGTGTGTAGATCTGTGAGAAGAAATTATTGTGTGTCAGAGAGCTGGCTGGCAGAGATCCCCCTGAGATCCTACTGCAGGTACAAACCCTTAGGATGATCGTGTCAGCCACATCCAGGACACTAAAACTGGGTTTGCTGTCCACTTCTCAAACTGAACAAGCAAAAATGAAAGGTTACAAGTTCATGGCCAGTTTCATGTTCCATTTTCATGGATTTTCTGATACAGTCCATGGAGAGGGGTAGGTACCTCCAGAGGACAGTGTGTCCTGTGTATCTTGCCAGGACATGAACTGCATCTTTGGGCTGCTATTCCTGCTGCCAGGGAGCCTGCACAGCTGGACAAAGTGGCTGGTTCTCACACCTGTAGCATTGAAGGCCATGATGGTACCTCTTACCTGATACAAGAAGAAAGTCACGGTCCCCACCAGAATCCCAGGAAACTGCCACCTGAGTGTGGAAGCTCAAACCCCATTTTCCCAGTGTCAGTGGCTGGAATGAAGCTCCATGACAGGACTTCCACCCAAGCACCTTCAGCTCCAAACAGCAAGTGCTGTCTGATCAGAAACCTGCAGCTCTGCACTGCACCAAACACAGACCTAACCAAAGCTGGCACTTACTGATTTTGTGTGTTCAGGCCGGGGGGCGATAACAGGCGGAGGTTCGTTGTCATCTTCCTCCTCTTCATCATCTTCATCCTCTTCTTCAGACACAGAGGGAGCCAGAGGAGGTTCTGATGCTGTTTTTGTGCTCTGTGGACAGACACTAGTGTGAGTGACAGTCACTATCCTGCCACTTTGAAGCTTTGATAGCTACCTACACCCTTCGTCTTCCTACACATCAGAGGCCAATCTAGACCTGCACATGCTCCTATGGGCCTAAGCTCTAAGTTCAACTCAGCACAACACTTAAAGGTTGAGGTGCATTGAACTCCTCCAGTCCCAGCTGCTGCTCAGAGGCAGCAGGTTATATATCCTGTCATCCCAAATTTGCTGGTGAAACAAAAAAAAAATAAAAATGCCCCTCGTGAAGTGTTTAAAGCTGGCTACAACAGGCCACTTAGAGAGCTGAAGCAAATCAAAGGCACCATTCAGCATATTCACATCTGAGTGTCACTGTCCTTAAAATGCCATCCCTTTGGTGTAGTAGAAATACCAGCAAGGGAAGCCCATAGCAAACAGGGAGAGCTGAGCTGGTAATTTTGGGAAGTTGTCACGCTGACTGTCTCACTACTGCCTCTGTCTGCCAGACAAAAATACTACAGCATCTGCCGAGGTGTCCATACCCACTGGAAAAGCTACTGAGAGGGCTGACTCTGCTCTGGTGAACACCACACTTCCTCTCAGAAGTGTGTTTTATTAAAGATAAGGGAAGTGGCATTGATTGAAAATCTGAAGTGTGAATATTCAAAGATGATTTTCGTTTCATTATACACAGTTGGCCGTGTAATCACAAACCTCACATGAAGCTGCTTAACACTTTAAAATAAAAGCCAAATCCCCATTCAGCCACTTGCTATTTAATTCACTAACAATAACCCTAATAGATTTGGTCAGAATTAATGTGTATGTCACTCCTACATCTCTGGGATTGCTACTGCAATCCAACATTAATTAGAGTGGATGGTTATTTAAAACTTTCCTTCAATGGTTCCAGTGAGTTACATATCAATTATAACCTTATTTATATTCAGTTATACATCCAGCTGTACTAAGGAGAAATCATGAAACTTGATAAAAATGGGATTCTAAATTTTTAAAACTAAATTAAAACAGGCTCATTAGGTGGTGCTGCATATTGTTGTAAATGACACACACCATGGCTAAAACCAGCCAGCAATCTTCTGTCTGCTAAACCAGACTTTCACCTTTTTAAAAAGATCTCAAACAGAAAAATCATAAATCAGCCAGGGAAAGCTCAGGGCTTGCTTCACAATTCTTTAACACAACTTTAACATCAAAAGTTACTTTCCCACTCACCGATGGATGGGCTTCTATGTATCCATGGGCACTTTTATCTGCAATGAGCAAAGGAGAATAAACCAGATGCTGTTAGAAAAAACAACCCTGCCTGTTTGGGGAAACCCACAGAACATGTCAACCCAAACTGAGATCGTTTTTCTTTCACACCATCCCTTCAGGAGAAACAGCAAGGAAGAAAAGAGGACAAAATTCCAGACTCTGTCTATTTTTTTGCCCTGTTTGCCAGTAAATAAAGTAAATAGAAATTTGGTCAAGGAAATGCAGATTGTTCTTTAATTGTCAATGCTTCTGTTCCACCCAAGAGCTAAAGCAGCTTTCCCCCCTTTTCTTCCTGTGTTTTATTTTATTTTCAATAAATTGCATGCATTCATTCTCATCAGCTTGCTGAAAACATTTTCACAGAAATGCTTTCTCAAAACCCCCCTTAGCCACTGCAGCTTTATTCTGACAAGGCATGAGAACAGCTCCTGGCTTCAGGAGCACACATGGAACTGTTTAGAAGTTTGCATTTCATCAAAAAGATAATTGCTATTTTAGCTCACAGTAAGCATTAAATTAGGCGAATCCTTTAATTATGGAATTTGGGGGAAAAAAAAAAAAAAAGCTTTCTCTCAATCCTGGAGATAAGTGGACAGCTTTTAGAAAGACTTCTGAGAAACTTCTGCATTTTGGAAGTTATCTTGGTTAAACTTTCAAACTGAGGAAATGGCAGATTGCACTGCCACAGAGGATCCTGTGGAGAAAAGGGAACCCCAGCAGGTTACATTCCAAATGCTGCTCACACCCTGCTGGCTACAGAACCCCCCTTTTTTAGCTGAAGTTGTGGACAAGCACCCTACCAAACTAATGCTATCTCAAATGGCCTTTTTGCTTCAAAATCTTGGCTAGTTCTAAAAACATGCAACAAAGCAAGGTCATCATTTTCATCACGTTTGGAGGAAAAAAAAGGAGAAATGGAATTAGTTTCAGGAGTATTCCAAACTGTGGACTTGGTTAAGGTTGCTTCCTGACCACTTGAACGTTGAACTTTGCTCTGACTCATTTTTGGAGCCTGACCTCTCCTGTTGGGAGATGTCAACTTACCTCCTGACGTGAAGCTCATGTATTTCTGGTTGTTAACTGTTTCTTTCGAATCATAAAATTTGAGAACATCTAGAACAGCCTGTGGGTTCTTCTTCTGCTCCAGTTTTGTTATGTTGGAGGTCTGTAGTAGCCTGGCCCACTGCTCTGGAATGCCCTGCAGATGTCAAGTGGAAACGAAGTGGGTTTAGAGTGTTTGAGATCTGCAGCCTCACAGATCTTTACCAAGATCCCATGCTCGCCGTAAGATTACTTGCAGAAATTTTGATTGACACCTTGCAATTAAAATTAGATGCAATCATTTCTTCCCTATGGAAAAACTAGCTAAAACCAGTACCCAACTTTAAAAAGAAAATAAAGTGATGACTGTGAGAGGAAAAAAAAAAAAAAAGACATGAAACTTCTCTGGAAATCAACTCTGTTCTTCCATGGAATAATGATTTAAGGCTTAAGCTTGTTTGCCTGGTGATTCAGGGCAGACATAACAAGACTGTTCTCTACAGGTGGACAAGACAGTGATTTTTAGGAGCTTTACAGTGGACTTTTCATGCTTAGGAATGCAAACACATTTTGCTGAAATGATCGTTGCTGTCTGATTCAAAGGTAAACCTCACCCTGATACAATTAATTTTCAGCATACCAGGGAACACTGAAGGGTAAAGGATCTGCCTTTCAGCTCTCAAAATCAGGACACTGAGGTATAGCACAGCTGCAAAGGATGTCTCTAGATTCTCTACTGCAAATATACAGAAACCAGGGACTCAGAAAACAGGCTGAGAGTGCCAAAGCTTTGGATGAACTCTTGGGACATCTTATAGGTGAGGTGGAATTTGAAAAATGATCCAATCACTAAAAAGCCCCAGCTCTACACTGAAATGCTATGGATGAGAACTTGCTTCAGTTATCCAGGATAATTCCCTGGCATTTCCCCCCTTTCCTGCACAGCTGACATCGACCAGGGAACCGCAGGGCTCGCTGAAGCAAAAAAAATTGCCACCCCAATCCACTTTCACACAGCTTCTTCTCAGAAACTGTCCACAGAACAACGTGTGACATGGGCCTCCGAGGTTTAGGATAGATGAAAAGAAAAAAAAAAAAAAAAGTGGGAAAAGCCAAGCAACAAATCTACTGCACACACATCGACCTGCTGCTGCAGTGCTAGGACATCTCAAAGGAGCCTTTGGGGCCTGTGACGCACCTCTGGGAGCCTCCCTGGGCACATCTGTGAGCCATAGAGATCTGGCTGCAATGGACGTAAATAAAGAAAGAAAAGAAAAGTTAAAACAGGATGGGGGAGAAACTTAGAAGGTGGTAGGAGGAGGAAACCAATGGGCCAGAGTGAGCAAGTCCCATCTAAAATGGGAGTGGCGAGGTGGATAGCAAAGAGATCAGGTGGTGGACAGGCTACAGGAAGGCAGGTTCAGGAGAACAGAAAAAATCACAACCGGTCCAAAGTTTGGAAGCATCATTCCCCCTCCTCTCGCTTTTGAACAGTTTTTCTCTCCTCATAAAAATGCATTTCTGAGAATTAACGGCAATGGACTAGAAGAATTACATGTGATTTCTCTTGTCAATTTAAAATTAAAAAAAAAAAATAAAAAAGAAAGATCTGGGCTTTTGATGTTTGGCTCGTTTTGAAGCCAGATTACCATTTTTTGAATGGCTCTATTAGAAGTTTTTTCCAGGCTTTGGGGGTTCTCCAGCCCCAAGATCACCATTTGACCAGGGCAGAGAGCAGATGGTCAAAGTCAGATTGTGAAACCTGGGAGGTTGTACATTGCCACAACACAAGCAATCTGTGTGTGTCAGACTGCAAATCAGGACTACTGTAAAGAAATGCTTGATTAGATTAGGAAATGCAACTTCTTTGGATCTACAGCCACAACTTTTCCCACTTACTAATGTCATAACCTAGAAGCTTTGGAAGTTTGGTGGGTAACCACATTTTCTTCTAGGCTGGGGATGAGAAAATGGTTTCAAACACGCATGCCTTACAAAAAAAAACAAACCACTCCCCAAAGGCCTGCTAACCACGCTGTCCTTCATTCAGAAAATGCAACTCCTTTTTCAAATAAAGGAACACAAAGCTCTAAGCAAGATGCTCCCACCCAACAGCTTCCAACCAACTTTATTCTCTGCTTTAAAAGCCCTGTTTTTTAGCAAATGTGGTTGCTCCAAGCACAGCGAAATGGAGATGTAATATTTCTTCATGATGATGGACAACACAGGTTGGTGCTCAAGCCTGAAAGCCAGAACTCAGGAGCCCATGCAACTGTGCATTAGGATGCATCTAACAGCAACCAGGGGATGCAGCTGGGGGCAATGGTTTGGTGTCAGAAAATGGCCCAATGCATTGCACAGAACCAGGAGAGCAGGCACTGCTGGCATGACAGCTGCAATAATTCAAAACAAAACTCCCCCCTCATATGTTTGCACATTGACTGGACACTCCCATGGCACTTCCAAACTTTTGAAAGAGGCAGATAGCATGATCACTAGACAGTGGGAATACCAGAACATGGTAGGGGCTAGTGGCAGCCCCTCTGCAGGACCTACTTACCACAGGACTACCCAGCTGATACACAGGTTCTGTGCAGGTTGGGACAAACCAAACATGCCTAATGTAGTGTGCAATGTAATGCCTGCAGCTGGCATTATTTGGGACCAATATCTAGCTCTTAATGGTGCATTAAAAATTCCCTTCCTTTGATTGATGTTTGACTTCACTGAGGACTATAGAGCTAAGCCCTGTGCTGGCAAGCTGGGCATGGGAAGTCACCTGTCCTTTTGGTTGGTTCTGAATTGGTTACAGCCTTCTCAGACTGCAGCACTGCACCTCCACACTTATGGAACAACTTTAATTGCAAAACAGCAAACATCTCAGTGTCCACTGTTTGGAAAGGGGAAAGGATATTTAAAAACAAACTGTGCTACAGCAACAAAGCTGGACCTATTTAGTCATGTAGAATTGATTTGCTCTGTGTTGGTATCATCTGACAGCAAAAAAACCCAAAAGATTCCTAATGCTAGAGACTGTTTTGGGTCACTGGTAGATAATAACAACATTCAAAATGATCCAAACCTGTATCTCTGAAATACAGACTGTGAGTGCTTGTGCTTAGAACTGAACTGTGTTAAGCCTGATGTCCCTCCTTTCTGCTCCAGCTGGCAGGGACATGAACTAACCAGGACCCTGACCAGGGTCAGATCGTGAGAGAACACGAGTGTGACCCCTTGTGTTTGCTTGGAGTCAGAAGGAAAAAGTCTCAAACACAGGACAGAAATAAAGGTAGAAGGCTGAAAGGAAGAATAGATAGAGAATAAAAACAGCTGAACATCTAGTGGGCAGAGAAAGGAAAGTGGGAAGGTGAAGACAGACAAGAAGAAGTGATGCAAACACGAAAAGGAGAGAAACAAAAGCATGAAGTAACACAATATGATATGAAGGTAAGGAGAGTGGCACTGAAGATTAACCTGAACAATAAAGTGGCTACAGGGAAAGAAAGACAGGGAAAAAAAGGAAAAATCAGGATAGACAGCAGGGAAAACACAATTTTAAAAGCTTTATGCAAAGTTTCTGATCAAAAGTGACCACATCTGGGCTTTTTAAATATGCATGTAGTCAAGCCCTAGGGTTTGGCACAGAATAAATTTTGAAGTAAGATTTTATGACATCTATTTTAAAAATCCTAATTAACTACTCCACTTATTTTAAATGTAGCTGTATTTCCTAATTACTAAGGATAACTCAATTTCTACTACTCCTTTGAAGACATGCTGTAATTAAAGGTGTCTTTTTTCTTCTACTGTTATTCCTATTGTTGCAACTGCTACTGTAGGACACAAGAAGTTTCCAGCTTTCTGAAAGGTCTTTGTGAACCAAAAGTCGCAATCAAAATACAAAATTATGAAGAAATCACATTCAGGGCTCCAATTCTGAAAATCAGCCATGCTTTGTCCAGGCAAATGATTTGTCCCATCCTGTTTGGTGTATGCAGCCAGTCAGCACTAGCACAGTCCACAATGGTCATCACACAGCTCATGGGGCACTACTGGTGGCAGCAGAGTTGCTGATGCTCCCTCTCACCTCCCCAGCTTAACAAAACCTAAGCTCACTGCCATCTCAGCTTTAAGGAACAATGGTTTCAGCACCCCACTAGTAATGGGAGAAAAAAATGCTCTGAAGGCCCCTGCACACTTCAAAGAGCCTCCATCAGATTTGTTTTCCCCAACACTTTGTTGAGATTCAAGAAGCAAAAGCTGACAGCTATTTTAGTGATACATAAAGGCTAGAAACACTGGTTACCTAGTGTAGAAACACATTTTGAAGGATACTAAATTGTGGAATGGACTTCCACAGCTTTCTGAGTGTCTCCAAGGGTTATCTGCAGAGCAGCTGGACTTTGCACTTGAGGCTGGTTGTCTACCATGCATGTGGGGGGAGGCTTTTTATGCTTTCCCAAAGACACTGAATAACCAACCCTTGCAGCAGCTTGGGGGACTGGTAAAAGCACACACCTACATTCTTCCTAGTTTTCATTTCCCACAGACACTCTGCTGACAATCCTTGGAGGGGAAAAAAAATAAAAAAAAAAAAAGAAAAAAGCAGCCTGAATCACAAGTGAAACACTCCAAATCCTAAGCCCAACGAATAAAAGTCTCTTTCTTCACAGCCTGGCTGCTGTGATCTGATGTTTCTGGCAATAGGAGGTTATTTTACCATCAAGAAACTCGAAGTTCTGGTAAACATGAAATGCAGCAGTTACTTACTGTGAATTCTCCAGTGACGGCATCAAATCCCACATGAATGGTGTGTTCAAAGTCTGAAGGGAGGGAGATCTCAGGACGTTCCTTCTCTTTCTTCTTGTTGGCTAGAGGCAAAATGTTAACAAGCACTTATTCTCAGAACAGCTTTTCATTTAAAACCTTTAATAATCAGGTGTACTCAAAAGAGTGTTTTAAAAGGGGAAAACAAATCAATCAACATCCATCCAACTTGAGAAGCAGACCCAGGTTAACACAATGCCACCCTGTCAACCTGTTAGGGAAGGTCCACAAGGTGCTTGCTATTTTATTTTGTTTTTCTTTCAGCCAGTGTGACTGCTGCCAAAGCAAGCTGTTCATGAAGTAGCCTTCTTAGGCCATCTCTAACCAGTATGATTTCTATTTTCAGTTCTTTTTTTAATGGAGTTTTCATATTTAGAGACTAACTCCTGTTTGACTTGGTGGGTTCCTGCAGAAGTAAATCACACAGGACACACCACGTGTACACGTGTCTGTTCTCCAACATGGTTTGAATCCATTTCAAAATCAGCCAAAATCAGAGGAAAGGCTTTTTCAGATAACCATTTTTTAGCCCTGCAGGTTCTGTGAAAACCAGCAGCTCATGTGGTGACTCCTCTTCTAACTGAAAGGCTGAAACAGCAGCTCTGTTTCAGAAAAGACAGAATCTTTCCCAGCAACAGAATCCCATAAATGTCTGTGGAAAAGCTTTGAGCTCTCAATTAACCAAGACATATGATCATAAAATGCAAGCTTTATTAGTCTCCAGGATTTTTTTTTCCCTTCTTAAATCACTCCACCAGTATTCCCAGAGTGTGGGGTATCTGACTTAAGCAGGCAGACTTAGAAGTCAGTCAATCTGCATTTGCTTCTCATCTCCCTCCCTCTTCACAACCTTTTGAAAGCAACATCCCCTGTGGTCATCCATCTCCTGCATTTCTGACTACTGACAAATGTCACTTCAGCCCAGTTTTACTGACCCTGATTAAAAATGAGTGGAATAAAGGCTGAGGGAAGCTGCCTTCACTTTCCTGCAGTGTTTTAATATTATGTTTGCCAGCTCTGTAGGTTCATCTAGGGGTCTCATCCAGGGCTGGACCAGCAGCCCTCCCAGGCCAGGTTTGTCTTTGCTCAGGCAGTAGCTCCATGAGGCCTCTATTTGGATATTTCTTATTCTACCTTACAGCCTCCTTTAAGAGGAAGATGCTCTGCTCTTTGTACTTATAGCCTGTTTGGAATGCTTCTAATCCTTTCTCTGCGGTGTTGCATTTATCCTCATTAAATAATTGTCATCTTTTGTCTGTGCTGCACACTGCTACACATTGTTCATTGATGAAATATTTTCATTTAGCATGCAGTAAAGATGGCAGCAATATATCAAATACAAATGCAAAGGCTCTCCCCTTCTTTTATCACTAAAATGATGTTGTTTAATTTTCAGGACAGACATTGCCAGTTAGAAGATGTCATCTGTTTGTAGATAACAAAAACTGGCTTCTTCTACCTCATCATTTGCAAGCTGATGCAGTGCAAATTAGATTTAAGGACTATCAAATTCAGTTCAAAGCAGCAGTCAAATCTAGAAGTGAAATAAGGGATTATACAAAAACATTCCATCAAAAGCAGCACTTGTCCATTCTAGGACTCTCCTGCTGGAGGACAAGTGCTCCAGCTCACTCCCCAAGATCTGGCTCATTTGCTTCATGGACCTGTGATGTAACACTATGGTCCACATGCTGATACACTAGGAATGAAATACAGAATTAACCATCTCCTTACTACACCTTCACCTCTCCCAAGTGTAAAAACTTCTATGTTTCTGCCTGGGCTCTGCAAATCAAATCATTTCTATTTCATGCAAGCTGGCAAATCGATATGAAAAGGCCTGACTTCTTTGAAGCATCTGACTGACTGGATGCAAGGAGTTTGTACTGAACATTCCCATTTGATTTTCTTGTAAATGCCCCTCACAATACACTCCTGCTGCACAGAGTTAGCCACGAGGGCCTCCACACCATCCATCCTCACATCCCTCCTGTCTGCTGAGCAAATGAAAAACAACAAAGTTCCTGCAGGTTCAGGCAGAAATCCCCTGCCATGGTGTTTTCTTCACAATCTGTTGACTTGCACCATGATGAACTACAGATTTAACACTGTGATGCTACAAAGCACTGTACTAGGTGAGGGCAGACATATCAATCACCTTCTGTTTTATAAGCAGGAGCCTCAAAAATGTGTCACAGAGTCCATGAAGCACACACAGGCCAGCTGATACCGTGACCCACAAACCAACCCTGCAGTGAAACTACCTCAAGGGACTTGGCCAGCCAAGCTAAACTTCCTCCTCTTATTATTTCCCCCAACAAAATTAAGCCATAAATCTTACCTGACTTTTCCTCACGGTCATATTTAAAATCGTGACACTTGTACATTCCCTAAGATTGCTCTGACTGATAGTTAATTACATTTTTAATGTCACTGATCATTTCCAGTGTTGTTTCTGGGTCTCCCCTTTTCTGTAGGCATTTCACACAGCATCTCCTACTTAAGAAATGCTTCCTTGGAAAGGGTAACACCATCCTGCTAGCACTTAGGGGAAGAAGTGATCCAAGTCTTTCTAGGAATTAAGCAAGCTGGGAGAAACTTTCATTTTGGCCTTTAAAAAGAATCAATTGAAAATTAATTTTGCTCCCAGAAAAGGGACATTTGGGGGAACAATCTGCAGAGTGAACCTGCCTAAGAAATGGACCCATCCAGTTAGAGTCTTCAGATCAGAGCAGTCATCAGGATTGCCCGTGGCTGAGGGGAGGAATGGGACTGCCACTGTGCCTTCCACTGCCTGTGAGGAGTTTTGAATGCCAGACTTTCTTCAGCTGCTCCACACAACCTCATGAAGCCTCATGAACGAAACAGCCAAGCAGCACAGGTAAGCTGGAGCTCCAAGGGAATGACCACAGTTCCACAGTTCTGAGCTCTCCCTGGAGGGACACTGATGGACACTGAAGACAGAATCACCCTTGAAATGCAGCTGGACTTCATGCTGCTGACCACAACCTCTGAGCCCAGTGTTTCAGGCAGTTCTCAGTCCACCTCACTGTACACTTCTCCATACTGTACCTCAGCAGTCTGTCTGTGAGGATGCTGTGGGAAGCTCTGCTGAACACCTTACTACAGCAGAAGTAACACTGCTCTCCCTTCAGCACCAAGCCTGTCACTTCAAGGTAAAAAGGCTGTCAGTATAGCTCAGCATGAATTCCCCTCCACAAATCCATGCTGACTATTCCTGACCACAATTCTTATCCTTCATTTGCATGGAAATGGTTTCCAGGAGGATTTCCTCTACCACCTTCCCAAGGACCAAGGTGAGACTAACTGGCCTACACTTCCCCAGATCCTCCTCCCTAAAGACAGATTGACATTTGCTTTGTTTCCATCATCAGGAACATTCCCCAGTGACCCCAACCTAGCAAGGATAATCAAGAGTGGCCTTGCAGTGACATCAGCCTTGCAGGTGCAGCCCATCAGTTCCCACGGCTTTAGAAATAAAGAAGATCCCTTCATTTAAACCTGTAAATATGCTAACTCAAAACACACTCCACAAATGCATGTCAAAGCATGCTGTTTGCTGCATGTTTAAAAGACCCTCTTGCTGCATTCACACCTGGCAGGTTAGAAACCAAGCCATTCTGTGTCCACTTTCAGTGCAGAAGGAACAAGCAAGAAGAGCCTTGCTCCTGTTCTTGGAATATAAGTGCATTAAAAAACCCCAAGTGTCAGGCATATTGCCCCCTCACTTCTGTGAATGCATTTTCACAAGGACACATCCTCATCTCTGTATTTACTGCTAATGCAAAGCAAAATCCAAAGGAAAGGATTCCCCCAGCTTAACTATAAAGTTATTTTTAAAAGGCAAGTTGCACAATGTGTGCATATTTTAGTGTCTTTTCATAGACAAGAAAGTAACTGACTGAACACCTCCTCCTCTTCTGAAATGTGTTTCTAGAGTAATTGGAACAGAAGGCTTTGGTACCATGGTTTCAAGACCGAAACAGAAAGCCAACAGTGGCAGCAGAAAGCAAACACAAAAAACCAATGACCAGCAGAAAGGAGGCACCCATCCCCACTGCAGATACTTTACTTTTATCCCCTCCTCCTGGAAAGATGGAGCGCAGCCTGGCTTTCTTGTTCTTCTCCTCCGGGGCCATAGGGAGCGGTTTGGAGCTGTGGTTCAGTGCTGAGGAATCACGGTTGTTGCTGTTCATTCTCAAGGGTGGAGCTGGAGGTCTCTCTTCAATATCCAGGCTATCAGACATCTTCAGCAGCCCTCACAGCCTCCTGCAAGGCACAACACCCAACACCCCTGTCAAGGGAGCACGCCAAGGCTGCACACTTCCATTGAATAGAAACTGATCTTAACAGAACTGAGCATTAAGAGATACTAAAGTAATAAAATATAAGTTAACGTTACTCAGACATTAAGTACAGTAAATGACTCTAATTAAAATCTACTTCTGTTTTGCTGTTGTATCACCCAGGATATCATTTTGCTGTTGTATCACCCATCACGTGCTTTGTACCACCCAGGAACAGCTGTAATTGTGCCCAGCCCAGAGCTTGTGCCAGTCTCGTTTTCAAGTACAGACTAGCCTACTTACCTAGAGAACTAAATGCTTTTGGAGATTGAGGTCAAACAGTTAATATTACTAATCTTTCTGACTTCCATCCTGAAATGCAGAAGGTTTTCTAGTAAAGAAGGTGGGGGGGAAGCCAGTAATGAAAACTCCTGGAAGGTAACAGGAGAGCCACACATGCTGTGTTTTTTATCCTGGTGAAAGGAAAGCTCATGATGCCCAGGTTTGTGTGCAGAGTTCCTACCTTACAAAGCCCAGCAGAGACATCTGGACCTCCAGCAATTCTCAAAGACCAGGAGCTTATGCAAGCAAGGCTTTTTATTTTCTCTTTAAGCCACCTACAAATAGTTTTGCAGTGCCAAACACAGCCTTCACTCCCAGGATGATCAGTGTGAAGCTGACCACAGGAGCACCAGGGCACATTTTCAGCTCATTATCAAAAGCAGGGCAGTTATTCTGGCAAGTCCATTACAGGCCACAGTTTCAGTTGTCCCTCAGAATGGGACAACTGTACCTGTCACTGCATCTGTTTGTAAACAATGCCAGTCTGCTGAAATGGGTCCTCCCATGGGATTTCATCCCACAAAGAATACTATTAATGGTTTCTGGCCCAATTTGCCTATGATGTAATTATTTCCAAGATTTTGAAAGGAACACTATATTTTGTTCAGAGCTGTTTCAGGCTCGGTTTCAAGAACTGTACAAAGCTCTTTTATTCACTTCTCAACCAGAAAAAAAAAAAAAAAAGGAGGGAGGAAGATAGCCTAGAAGGTTTAAC
The DNA here is from genome assembly GCA_016584745.2 of Phylloscopus trochilus trochilus. Classification (NCBI taxonomy): domain Eukaryota; kingdom Metazoa; phylum Chordata; class Aves; order Passeriformes; family Phylloscopidae; genus Phylloscopus; species Phylloscopus trochilus. The sequence goes on along the minus strand of WQNJ02000046.1, from coordinate 2,185,561 downwards.
GGTTGATATTAACTTTCTAAAGCTGGTCTAAATCAAGCCTAAAGCAAACCACAAAGCAATACACACCAAGAGACTTCAAATTTATGGTTTTCCTGATCAGAGGAATCTATCTGCTCTTCCACTCATTCTAATTTAGAGATTTCTCACATACCCTGCATCATGACAAAAGAACATTGACTATCACATAAGACTTCATATTTTAAGTGTTCTGTACTGATTTACTCCAACCCAAACTTAAGAGAAAGTAATGAATGGAGGGGCAATAAGCTGGGAAAACTCTCAGGTTTACATTGCACAGAAATGTCAACAGCAGATAGCTCAAGTTATACTCTATTTTGGGACCAGGTTTTTCTGTCATTATAACAGCTCCTTGGTCCTCCCAGTCCAGTTCTGACTAACTCCATCAAAACCCACTCTCTGTCTATTGGAAATTATTATGGCATATCCATATACTCAGTCCATCAAATTCTGGTGTTACTTGTCTTTTTTCTTTAGGCTTTTCTTTCATTGCTTGGGGGGTTGGGGTTTTTTTTTTTGGTAGGTTTGTGCTGGTTTGAAGGCTGAAACAACACAGCTACCACCATACTTGACCATACTCCACCAGGGCCATGAGAGGCACCCAGGCTGGCAGCAGGGACAGCTTCTGGAGAGGCCAGCTGGTGCTCACCAAGAGAATGGAGTGAACAATCAACAGGATTTTCCTCATCTCAGTCCTCAAGGACCCCATTAGTGCAACCAAGGCAGTGCTGGTAAGCCTTTTAAAAGAAATTTGTAAAATAATCACAGTTGTGCAACAAAGAGGACAGGTGACCCACAACTACCCACTTCCAGTGAAATATCTTGTCACTGCCCACTGGTTTTAAGGAAGCATTTAAAGAGACAGACTGTTGTAGCAAAATACAGCAGTGTACTTGAGTGTGTTAGCTAGAGTTTCCCAGCCAGATGGCAAAAGCTAAAATTAAATTCCCAGCCAGGTCAGTTGCTTCTACATAACTATTACAGGGTTGTAGAAGATGATCCAACATCCATTTCCTTCCTCTTTACCTCTTCCAATCACCAGTTTTGTTAAGTGAGAAGACAAACATTGACTTTAAATACATGGCATTCAGCTTCTCTGTGACTCAATTCCCCCTTTGCAAAAGCCTTCTAACATTTCTGCATCTAGTCCTTGACAAGCTAGGAAGGAGAGGAAGGAAGATCATTTGAAGCACTCAAATGTCTTCAAAACATTATATACACACAAAAGATTTGTTCAATTCAGTTCAAGTTCAGAGCAGAATCTCATGCTGGGCCTTGATCTCAGTAAGTTCCTCACCCCTGTGTATCTGGGGAACACTGTGGATAGATCTCGAATAGCTTTCTTAGGTTAGCCCTGCTATTTTTCAAAGTCTGCACCATTCAAACATGACTGGTTCCAATTAAAACTCACAAATAGTATCCTGTTTGCAGAGACACTGGTGTTCATTTTCAAAGCCTCAGAGATACTATTGCAGCTTGTGATGCAGCAAAACTGTCTCCAAGATCACTTGACTGGAAGGAACCATGCCAATTTTCAGGCAGCAGCTTTGCAAATGTAACTTGAAGATCCAAGGCTCACTCTTTGTTTATAAATATACTTCCTGCAAAAAGATATTTATTACTGAGTTGTATGGGCCAAATTTTGCTCCCAGTGACAGTTATCCATTTCCAAAATCAATGGTGATGTAACTGAGAAGGATTCTCTCTAGATATCGAGTACTGAGACACTCTGTTCAGGTATTTGCAGAGGAACCACAGCCCAGTTCAGACCTGTATCTGCTCTTCTACATCTCCACGTTTACTTGCAGTTTTCTTACAGCTCCTTTAAAGAGCAGCCAGTGAGTTGGGACAGAACAGATACACTCACAATTTCACCCTTTTTGTGGAAGATCTTTACTGTCTTCTCTGTAACACTTGGTTAAGTTCAAATACAATACTATGGCCTTTTTGACAAAAAAAAATGGCCACATTCAGCATCAGCTGAAGCAGAGGCAACTCTGTCTGGTGCTCAGGGTCTGTAAGAGCCCCAGGGCAGTCAGTGCTCAGCTGCTCCCACCCTCGGGTGCCTGCAGCCTGCGGGCAGGTGTGTGGGGCTGGCTCTGCAGGCAGAGCAGACACAGCCAGGGTGCCCTGCAGAGTGATGACATCTTTTCTAGGACTTCCCCCACGTGCACGTGTGGCAAAACAACCACTGCATCCCTTCTTTGTAGAACCCTTCCGAAAAGGCTGCATTCACACAAGCTACAGAAGGAATTACAACCCGAGGAACAACGGGAACGCTTCCCTTTCACGCTGCCTTTCCTACAGCTGTCTCAAAGCACAACACAAACATTTGCCAATTCAACTTCCCCATTCCCCTCACAGCCAGGTAAACATGCTCTGAGCTGAACAAATTATTCAAACTGAGTAATTTCTTTGATGAATGTACTCTCTGTTCCTGCTTGCAAACACCCTGTAAGCAGCTTATGGTTTCCTCCAGTATATTCATTTATTCAGAAGTTATCCTCTGTGCTTGCTACAAGCAACTTTTGGCCTCTGAACTAGCTGTTCATAAGAAGCTCTCTGTGTGGAGGGGATATTTTGAATTCAGGTTGTATCCCAGTTAAAACTACCTTGGTCCCAAGTACTTGAAATGGAAACATCCATTCTGAGACGGGATAAACAAACTTCTGTTAGGAATTGCAACATTAAGGGTTTTACATAGTGACTTACTAATATTGGTTTAAAATTCCCTCTTGAGTACTTGAAATGGAAACATCCATTCTGAGATGGGATAAACAAACTTCTGTTAGGAAATGCAGCATTAAGAGTTTTACATAGTGACTTACTAATATTGGTTTAAAATTCCCCCTTGACAGTGCACTTGCAGCAATAATGAATACAGAAGGTATATTCATGCAGTAGCTGTGAATTTAATGGTTGTGACTAAACATTCCTCCAAATTTAAATTACTATGTTCTTCGTCTGGACCTTGAATTACCTAGTTTAATTGCTAAGAGCTGGGAATGAAACAGTGGAGCTTGCCACAACGGATGGGAATAACCTGAAAATATACTTTCCCCCTTGCTTAATTAGCATTCGACAGCATTTCTCAGTTCATGGCCTTCAAGGATCCATCTCCCCTCTTCAAACACAAAACCCACCTAACTACATTTCTTCCACAACTCCTCAACTCTTTCTCTGCACACTGCCAATGCAATCACAGGCACCACTTTACAAAACACATCTGGCTTTCATCTCTGAACACCTCTCAGTGCAGCCGCTTTAGGAGCCTCTTCCCCCACGGTGAAACTGCTCTGCAGGCTCCCAGGATCCCAGTACCTGCTCCCACCACAAAGGCTTCACAGCTCCTCACACAGCTTCACTTTCCCAACTGCAACTACTAGTGGGACTTGCCCAAGTTTTCTCACTTTCCCCTTCTGTACAAAGCTGTGGCTGTTCAGGCTGTGGCCCCAAAAAAAGCAAACCTGAATTACTTTTGCATCGTAAAGCCAGCCATGTTTCAAGTTAGGTGTGTATTTAAGGGCTGTGCTTATCCAGTACATAATGTGAGATAACATGAACAAGGGTGCTGAGGCTTCAGCATAGCTGCAGGACATGGTGAAAGAAAAACCAGAGAGAGTTCCTCTCCACCCTGCTGGAGAACACCCCTAGCCCAACATGTTTTCTTTGTGGGTGTTTTTGGATCACATCAAAACAAAAACAACCCATTCCAATTGTGCTCCTGCTGGAATCTTGGCCACTTACTAAATCACTTGAGCTTTGGGATGGTTACACGACCTGGGAGAGGAAGAAGTGTGTGTACAGAGGGTGAGCAGCAGGGAAACAGCTTTCCCCACTGAAGCTTGTCCAGGCACTCAGTAATTACACATCAGCACAGCAAGGAAAGGAAGTACATTCCTACAGGTTACATGAAGTGAGCACCTCGCATTATTGTAAAGTGGTGACTGTTTTGATAGAAAAAGTGACTTTACTTCATATGGCAAAGGTTATGGAGATACCCTGATGATGCAGAAAAGCCAGCTGGATCACAAGGATGCTTCTGCCACCCAGAGAGAGCAAGGGGAGAGCTTCCCCTCTCCTGACTGCCTTGGGAAGAGCCACCAGCACCTCCACCCACTCACACCCAAACCCAGACAGCTACATGGGTATTTCTGTCATGTGTTTTTGAATCATGGTTTCAAACAAAAAGTTGTGCTCTAAGCTACTTTATCTGGAGATATGCCAAGACTGACAATGGACACTCTAGAAGCAGCTAAAGGAGAAAAAAGTGAAGGATACCACAGACCATTTTCTTTTCTTAGTGTAGTGGGAAACACTTCTCTGGGATAGATAAAAAACTGTGAAAAAGTACCTAGAAAAGGCATTTATATGCAAGAGGAAAACAAACAAACAAACAAAAAACCCACTGCCTGTTTTGCTTTTTATTTACACAGCTGAAGGGCTCCACAAAGCTGGAAAAGATGTCTCAAAATCAACTGTGCCTCTGAAATATCCCACATGCCACAGGACTGCATCCTTTGCCCTTGTCTACACATGAAAGAGACTGTGTGAAATGAAATGCGGATTTAAACCATTGCAGATAGACTGAAATAATCCTCCATATGGACTTTATTACTCCTAGTTCAGAGCTTAGACCTCAGGTTCACTTTTGTTCTCTAGGAGGACTCAAATGTAAACAAAGAAAAGCTACTTAACAGAGACACCTACCACTGCAACCGCCTCAATAAAAATTTCATTACCTTAATTCAGATTAAAAACAACTAAGACAAGCTGTTTGAGTTCTAATTTGAATCAGCAACTTGGAGCTAATCCTGAAGCACTGTCCAAGATCAGGTATGAGCTGCCAGCCCTTAGTGCAAGCTACAGACAATTCAAATGGACCAGTCTGATTCCAACCCACCTGAGGGGCAGCAAGCCCTTGCCACAGGAAGGCTCTGTAACAGGTTGCTGGATCTTTGGCAGGTTCAAACTGAACACTTGTGGCTCACTTAGTTCATCAGTCAAAGCCCCCAAGTGGTTCAGGAAACTCAGATTTGGGCCTGCTCCTGGAAACAGTTAAGAGTGCAACAGCACATTGAATTATTGATCTGCCAGGGTTAGAACAATACTCATATTAATAAGGAGGGAAGCAGGCTCTCATTACATTCAAAGATCCCAACTTGCAATTCAGCACAAAAACTTCATCCCTTCCCTCATCTTCTCTGGTAAGGGCAGATTGAAAGTGAAGCTACATTAGCTTAGTAAGGCAGCAGGCTATCCCACCTGCTCCACTGTATGTGAGAAATGCTCAGGAAAAACCACGCTGTGATACTGCACCAATGCAAACGTTTTCTTTTACACACCCTGTGTGTCCCTTTCTGCAGAAGACACAAAGCTCTGTTACACTGATGTACCTGGAACCACATAAGGGCCACATCATCGCTTCCTGCTGTCAGGAATGCTCTGCTTTCTTCTGTCAGCACAGCTTCAGGATGTGCAGGTTGTGAACTGCTACTTCTTCTGCTGGCCTCTGACAGCTTGCGAGTCTCTCTGCCACGTTCTCCTGCCTCCTATCTGCTCTCCCCTGCTTTTGGTGCCTCTCTGGGGTGCATCCAGCTGGGTGTGGGGCTTGTCTTCAAGTCCCATGCACAGCACAACCACACAGTGGGCTCTGCCTACACTCAGCAGAGCAACATTCACCCACCAAGCCCAGAGAATCATCTCAAAACGGACCCAGAGCATTCCAAGACAGACACCTCACGTTTTGTTCACACAGCCTGTCCTGCTGCAGCAGAGGAAAGGCTGATAGCACCACAAACCACCAGCACAGGAGCTTGAATTTGGCCACTCTCAACAGAGTTTTGATCCACAGCTACACCCAGGCTAAAAATCAGCAGTCAGAGGCTTTGCAAGCTTGCTCCCATCATTATTCTCTCTCTTACTTTGTACACAGTATCAAAGGAAGCCTCTTCTTGCTTGGACTTCCATAATAAAAATGAGCTATATCAAAAAGCCCTTTAGTTCGTATTTTTGGGCACCCTAAACTCCTACTGAACTCCAGCTGGTGCACTAAGGCTGCTTTTAATAAACCACTCGGCATGTTGCCTATTATGTTTTTCATTTTGTTTACATTAAAAAGAAATAAAAAATCACAGTTTGGAAGAAGAAGGAAGGGTAAAAAAGAATAAAGGACCAGTTTTCCCTGGTTTCTCTGCAGGTGCTGTTGCTTTCTCTGCTTTTCCACAGTTTGCTCTCTGCTTGACACACTCCCAGAAGGTGTGCCATGATAACCTAAGACAGTTCCCATTTCTAGCACCTTCTAGTCACCTTTTAGCTCATTTTGCCTTTGCAATCCTCAGCTGAGAAACTTGCTGTAGTAAACAACACTAAATCCCTGTACCAGAGGATGAATCTGACATGTAAAAGACTGAACTCAAGGCCACCCCAGCAATGGCAGGCAGAGTTGGGAGACAAACCACACTGCAAGAAACAAAAATAAATAACAGGGAATCTTCTGGATATAGCTTCTGGGGCTGGATAAGGACCACTAATAAGGAGAGCACGGGATGGACTTGAAACTTCCAAATCCCACAAGCAGAGACAGAGACCAACACCACACCAGAAGATTTGCTGTACCAATCTTCTCAAGGTATGTTTGGAAGGACACAGCTCCTACCTCCAAGGAAGGAAAGGGCAAAGCCCAGGCTGCCACATGCCTTTCATGTGGGAGGTGAATATGGTCCATATCTTGCATCAACTCTTTAGGGCACTAGGGCAGGAAGGCATCATATCCCTATTTACTTCCTCAGGGACAACGTTTTGCCTTTTATTCTTTGCCAGGCCCTTTATTTACAGCCGACTAACTTCATATATCTAATATTCACCTGCTACGTTAGTGATCTTATTGTGCATAATGGCCTATCTACCTTGGGGGTATTATGGATCTGGAGCAGGCACAGGGGGGAAATGGAGCAGTTGTTGCATGCACTTACTCATTTCTAGTTGCCAGCAAGACCTTGGCTTCAGAGCAGCAGGATGGGAAGATTAGGAGAACAAATGTACAAATGCTATTCTTAAATAGGTCAGGGAAGAAATGACACCTATGTGCAGAAAGCAAAAGAAGATCCACACATAAAATCTGCTGTTTTCTCAGCTACCACAATGCTATGATATTTTTAAACTGCTTAAACAGGGATTCAGCATTTAACGCTTCGTTGCTCAAAAAATAATCTTCTGCTCCAGAGTAGTGGAGCACTGGAGATTCCTTCCTGCCTGACTTCACATTACAACAGGAAAACAGTTCACTGTCCTCTTATGACCTAAATGAAAAAATAAAGGTGTTTGGGGATCTACTCATAATTCCTCTGCACTTGTCTATAGCCTCCTGCAGAGTCTGCAACCACCAAGGTAAGGACATTGGACTTAGAACGGGCTAAAAAGCCCCCCAAAGGCATCCAGGACACCTCAGCCTCAGTCCCTGTATGGGAGAATACTTGAGCCAGCAGGGACTATTCTGGTCTTGGAAACTGCACATGCTACAAATCCTAGTTAGAGCAACCAGCAGAGATTCACATTTGTGGGATTCATCCCTGTTTCCTGCAAAATTTTGCTGGGACAAACCAATGAACTTCTCTGTACAATCACAGTACCTTGTCTGAAGAATATTGGGAGCACTTTTCAAAGTCACTGGTGCAAAAGGACACAAAGTTTTTTAAATAAGCACACAAGAGCCAAGAAATTTCCATTCCCAACACATCAGGGTACTCTCATCCCCAGATCTCTGTCCAAAATGTGTGGAGCCATCTGCAACAGTTCCTGTAAAAGGGAACTGCCTCCACTGCTCGGTGCTCCTAAAGCAGCCTCAGAACCTACTGCAAATCCCTAAAAAAGTACCAACTCCCAGAGCAGCAGCTGACACTAATGCAATCTTGTATTAGGTCAAAGGTGGCACCAAAAATAAGAAACCATCAAAATTCACAGGAACAAGTAAACAAATAAAATAGCAAGGGAAGAGGAAAGAGGACAACAGGACCCAAAATAGATTCCTTGCAGCACACACACATCAGATTTATGGCATAAAAGCTTTGCAAAGAAACTTGTTCTTAAAAGAGTCCATCAACATTTACTCTGCTGCTGGCTGAGGTCTACTACTGTCTGACACCCCTACTTATTATTTACAACTTCAGGCTTTAAATAAAACTGAAATACATTAATTGAGGATTTTATGAGGCACAAAATGATAGCTGCATTGTTTCATGTTCTCTAGAGGAAGAAAAGCAGGCTGAGAAATGGGGAGGACATTAGAGAAGCAGCACCCAAGGAGAGAAGTGGCCCAAGAAAACCTTAGCAGTTCCTCTGCCTGTTTTTACTCCTCAGTCAATACAAACAAGGGCAAAGGGTCTGGGGGTGCAGTGCTGTCCCAGGCACAGATCCCAGGACACAGAGAGAGATGCAAAAAGAGCAAGGCTCAGCTCAGAGCAATGGGGTAAACACACACAGGAGACAGAATGCCTTCACAATGCAGCTTCTCCAGAACGTGAATAACAGGAGTGAGTGCAGTGCCTGAGGAGGATCCTGTAGAAAGAAGGATCTCTGCAATAAAACCTCAGCAGACTCTCAATAGTCAGGCTCTGCACAAGATGCTGCCAGCCACTCTACAGCTAGGTTTGCTGCTCTGCCATTAAATCAAAGATGAATTTGATTCCAGCTGGATTGTAGAGCCAGCTGCAGTGATAAGAGGCAATCTTAGATGGGAGAAATGTCACTGAATGCTGAAGATGTAGAATTAAAAAAAAATGTTCTGAGATGAGTGGGCAAATACAAGCTGTTGATAAAAAAACCCTCACAAAATCAGAGGTATTATCACTTTAGCTTGACAGAAGCTGACAGACAGAACCATCCACTGCTTGGCAGCAGGACTATGCAAACATGAAATGATAAACACATTTGATAAAGAAATATTATCATTTTTGTAGAAACTTAAGTCCCTGCAAGGCCTTAAGAAAAGAGGTTTTGATTAGAAAACTGTAACAGAAATGGAAGACCACAGAATACACTAAACCAATTAAAAGCCACACTAAATTACAGGCCACAAAGACTAATTATGATGTAAGAATCATCACTGAGTGAACTTATTCTCAGGGATATGAAACTGGATCTCCTCTCTTCAGGAGTAAAGAAAAATCGTCACAAAGAACCACAAATTATTTATTAAAGAGAGTACGATACCACAGGGAAACAAAACAAAACCTGAAATAATCTAGATGCAGACATTTCTAGAGATTCAAGAGAAATTAGGTAACAGTACAAGGAAGACAGCTCTCTCCTTTATTATCTTTAATTCAATTCTGCTTATCAGCATCATCATTACAGCTAAAAGTGCAAAGACTTTAGCACATTTCCAGTCTTATTCAATTTCCACCCAAGTATCTGAATAGACTCCAGTAATGTTGTATCAGATTTCTATGGGCCCTTCCAATCTGTGAGCTAAACACTCCTTTAAGAACTAAATGAATTCAGCTTCCTCGCCCTTTGTGAGGAAAAGCCCTGGCTGCTTGCCCTTTCTGTGACTCAGCCACGCTTGGCCCAGCCATGAGAAGAGCTGCATTCCCTCTGCTCCCACCGAAGTCAAGGGCATCTCTCAGGCTCTGCAGGCTGAAATCCAGGCTGCCTGCCACAGGGGCTCAAGCCAAGCTGCCAGCTAATAAATGCACAAACCCTGGGAGCACACCAAGGGTGAAGGCAAAGCCCAGAATGGGCAGCCCTGGATATCGTTTTCTGGGCATGCCAGGCACATGGAAGCCCTGCTGGACCACTGGGCACACTTCTCCATCTCATCCTGGGACCTGAGAGTCTAACTGGGGCTGACGCAGGATGGTGCACACGGAACGAGCCTCTGCTGGAAAATGTGGGCCATCACATCATGGTTTATTACTATTTCACTACCTTCAGATCCTGCTCAGCCTGCAACAGCTCCTAAATGAATTCAGCATTTTACAGATCTTGTTCCTGTGTTGCTTCCCTTGTTCCTTGCTTCCCGTGTTTTAAAATATTTTTCTGCCGTTGTCTAGAAAATATTTTTTACAGAGTGATAACATTTTGGGCATCTGAGAAGTAATTTATTTCAGGTTTATGAAGCCCTTCACCAGCTCCAATTAAGTAAATCCCTGGACACCATAAATGCCAGTAACAGCCATCCCTAATTCCAATAATCTCAAAGGACTTCTGGATTAATCAGTGAATTCTTGTTAAACAAATCACACAGTTGTCTGTAGAACAAGGGCCAGAATGTTGGGCTTTCCACTGATGAAAGTCTCAGCCTTTCAGCCTAAATGAGAAAAGGTACTAAGGGCAAACCCTGCAGACTGTTCACACAGAGCTCACCCTCGGCATCAGAAGCTGAATGCAGCTGACCTGAGCCAGCCAGAGCACAGCACCAGTCTGCAAAGAGCTTACAAATTAGGAAATCAATGCACAGAGATCAAATTACCAGTCCAAATTGCCCTAATCAATCTATGGATGCAAAAATTATATAAATTAACAAACAAGCCACCACCTAATATACACCTGGAGAGCTCAGACTCCTCCTCTTGCAGCCCAGCATTCACCACCAGCAGTTTTAAGTCCTCAGCTAAGAAATGCAACTGCAGTGCCCTGGTTCTACCCCCTGTACACACTGCACCTAAGACATCAAATCTATATTCCGAATTAAATTGTACAAAGCATCTCCTGTACTCCAGGGAATAGCACTGTCAGTTGAAAACAATGACAGCAAAATCATCTTTTGCCCTAGTGTGCTGCTGTACATGTTCACCTTCATGTTCTGACATTTAAATACTTGCCTACAGGTCTAGGAGCAAGTGCACCTGGTCACATTCCTTACTGAATACTCTCTCCTGCTACGTACATTGATCCCATCCCCCTTGCATGTTTGCAGCCCCAGTCCCCCAATTTTCAGCTACATCTCTTAGTAGCTGACTTCTTTCAAAAATTAATTCTACTAATGACATCCCATAATTTCTTAATGGGAGCTAAGGCCTTTCAAACAGCCTTCAGTACCCAAATCAAATCCAAAAATCAGAAGGACTTTTCCCATCCTGCCTCCCTGTGCGGGAGCACAGGAGGAAATGCCAAGAATCAGATGTTCTCTTCTGACTTATCACGGGGACTCTGGCCAATTGCATAATTACAGTGTGCCTCCATTCCCTCATTTCTCAGTGGCTACAATTATGCTGTAACAAATCCCTGGTCACCTGGGACTGATCCTGTGCTTCAGATTCTGCCTCCCCGAAGGCATCTGACAGGCACAGGCCATGCTCATGGGAAAGGCAAGGTCTGCAACAGGAACTGGTCATGAATTTTTCAGCAAGTTACATGTCAGTGGCTTGAAAGAGAATCTTTTCATGGGAATATGCCACTGTTTGGGAAGGCTTCATCAGAAGGATGTGTCTCTGGAGAAAACAGAGAAGGAAGAGTATTTCTGTTCTCTTAGAGAGCAGCTGAAGAAAGCACAGAATTGGGGCTGGGAAACCTGGGCTCAGTGCAGGCACCAGCACTGTAGCTGCCAGGCAGGAGATCCAGATTCCCCAGAATGATTTTTCCACTCCACCGTGAAATCTTAGCAGCATTTCTTCTTTTCTCAAAAGCTTTAAAAGATCCTGGTTCCAGGGAGATACCAAAGACAAAACCATTTCCTGCCTCACAACGGGGAGAGCCACTTACCTGTGAGTGGTGCTGTGTGTACACAGATGTGTGTCACAAGATGAGCTGTCCAGAGTCCAAGGATGTCAGATCTCCACTCAACCTCCCTCCACCAAAAAACCAACTTGCTGGCCATCTCCCAGGGACTGGGTGCAGATTATTAATTCATTAATGACTGATGAGTGCTTAGAAAAGGTAAAGGGTGAGGGACTGCTGTTATTTCTCATTATTATCATGACTATCTGACATACACACCACAAGCAATTTGGATCTATCCTTTGTAGGAACCTGCAATGCTGGACTCAACACAAATCAGCTTCTCCAATATAACATGTGAGTTATAACAAGCTAATGATGATGTTGGCCTAGAAGCTTTTAAAAGAGCTCTGCAGATGGGCACAGGGCCACACACACTCTGAACATGCAAAGGCAGCCTTGTGACATCGCTGTGTCCCGTGAGACTGTCTGAAGCAGCCCTTCTGCCAAAAGCTCCTGCTCACCCAGGGATGCTGGCAGACAGGAAGATGTGTCTGTACTAAACTATTTCTGTGTAGCATCTGCTGACTTAACTTAAAGTGCCACCAAAGGGATTTGGGATAACTTTCCTACTCCACAGCAACAAACGCTGAGGCAGACACTCCTGCAACTTGGCTCTAAGGATGATAACTCCCAGCAGAGGGGAGGAGAGGACCACCAGGACTTTGATCTCCTGGAACTCATCAGCCTTCCCTTCAGCTCTTTCACCCAGTTGACAACACGGAACACACTGGCCAGACTCTCCCTAGAAAATTACTTATTATAATCTAAACTGCAATGCCAACACAACTAAAGTCTATCCTAACTCTTTCAGCAGCCAGTAGTACTTAGTTTGACAATCCAGTTGCACGAAACGGATCAAGGCAAAGGCTGGAATTTGCACAAGTGTGTTTACACTGGCTGTCTACACCACTCAAAGCAGGAGATTTATGAGCAAAACAGTCAGGCTGCTCCCATTTTTCTGACAAGCCCAGAATTTCCTTCCAGTACCTAATTGAGCTACAAGAGAGCTGGAGAGAGATGTCATAGGAGGAGAAAGAACAGCTTCAAACTGATAGAAAGCAGGTTTAGATTAGATGTTAGGAAGACATTTTTTACTGTGAGGGTGGTGATGCCCTGGCACAGGCTGCCCAGAGAAGCTGTGGCTGCCCCATCCCTGGGACTGTTCAAGGTCAGGCTGGATGGGGCCATGAGCAACCTGCTCCAGTGCAAGGTGTCCCACAGCAGTGAGGCTGGAACTGGAGAGTCTTTAAGGTCCCCTCCACCCCAAGCCATTCTCTGACTTTGTGGCTGAGACAGCTCCTGGTGCTTCCACAGACCACTCAGGTCCAGGCCTCCAAGATCACCACAGCAATGGTTAAACAGTGGTTCTGGTATCTGCAATGAAAAAACTGGGAGCTGCTGAAGGATCTGGGACTGCATTCCTTTAAGTCTGAAACAGGATTCACATCAGATAATACAAATCTCTGATGACTTGTGAGCTGAAGAGGAAAGCTGCTCTGCCCCTTTGGCTCTGACTGGTTCCACTGACTTCTATGGCATAGAAATCTGAGAGAAAAAACACATAAACCCTGTTCTAATCTGTCTCCTGATCCCACAAAACATTTCCATGTGGCCAGTGTCTGACAAGCCACCAAAACAGCATCTGTGCCAGTTTTCTGGACTTTCACCATTCCCAGCTCAGCAAAGTCTCACAACAGTGGAAAGCTGGGCCCTATATCAGGAGGTGAGTGTTCAGCACTTTGGATGGAATTCAGCCATGATTATCTGGAGTAATCATTATACTCTTTCAGCAATTATCATCAGCACTAATATAACTTTGGCTGCTGCAAACTCTGAGAGTGTCTTGATCTAATTTACATTCAGGGGCATTAAACCATAAAGTACAACATATGATCCCAGTCTGACAAGCTGATACTGAAGACTGTGCAAATGGAGATGAATCACTTCCCAAGTCTTTGCAGAAGGTTTGTTTGCCCTCAAAAAAAAAACAAGTTTCCATTCCTCCAAAGGCTGCACAGAGAGCAGAAGCATGTAATCTTTCCTCTGTCTATAAGGAAGCACCTCCAGGGTTGAAGCCCTTTTCTGAGTAACTGGCCTATGCCTGCAGTGATCTGAAAAATTCCTGTCCCAAGAACTCTTGAGAAAGGAAATCTTGTGAGAGGGAAAGGACTTTGAAGGTAGCTACAGGAAGAAAGAATGTGTGCTGGAAAACAGCAGAAATCCTGAGACTCTGTTCTGATTGCAAATGCCATCTAGGATATCACATCAAGACAAGAACTGATGCGTTATTAAACACAGCTATTTTATAAACCTCAGTTCTGTAAATTAAATGAAAAGTTGAGGTCAGACCACATAATTGCACGCAGAATTTGGCCAATAATCATTATTTTTCATAAGGACTGTCCTCTAAGCTAGAAGGTGTGTCATGACACCCCAGAATAGTTAACTCAGATGAAGAAAATGGTATTGACAAACTATTTTTTTGCTGACAGTAATTTCTGTCAGGTCCTCTCTGTGAGAGCTCTGACACAGGCTTGGAAATCCACTCAGATCCCAGAAGTTTAACTGCAGAACAATTCAACAGCTGGCAAAACACATCCTCTATATCTAAGACTTAGCTGGGATGCTGCTTAGAGTTTGTTTATTTTTCCCTGCTCTCTCAATTCTAACCTGGTTATATGCCTAGAAATCAAAGGGCAGAGAGATGATGTTTTCCCCTACATGAGAGACAAAAACCACAGAAAAACTGGCTTCCTCCAAAGCGTCAGGCCAGAGTTGCAATTGCATTTTCACTTGTTTTCCTAGCCCCATAAACACCACTTGTGCTGAATGGGTGCAGGGGGAGACATCTCAAGTACTGCTCAAAGTGAACAAGAGCACGGGTGAGCCCTTGAGTTGAGGAGAGCCAGCCTCTGGAATGCCACCAGCACAAGCACAGCGTGGCAGTAATTCAGGCCCTACCTTCTCTCTGCAGAGTTCAGGCTCAGCCATCAACACAGAAATGCAGCTCCACAGGCTGTGGTGCTCTGGGTACCAGAAATTCTGCTCAGGCAAAGCACAGGGAAGGCAGAGCCCAGAGGAAGAGTCTCTAAGATGTGGTTCCAGCATCCACAGCTGGCCTAAATTTTACTCCATGCCAAGAAGCAGCTCCTTTCTCACAGATGGCTGCTGCTACAGAGCACTGACACCCACCATGGAGCAACTGGGCATGCAATATTAATAGCATCAATGAGAAAACTAGGAACCAACATCAAAGCACTGGCAGTTGTTTTTTTATAATATTTGGCTTTAAAACTAAGTGCAAAAGGAAAGGTACTACACTAAGCTAAGCATGTTTAGAGGACTTTGTTTTTAAGATGTGATTCTGCAGCTTTTAAACACACACATATGCAGAATGTCCCCTTAAGGCCAGGGGAAAGCTGCTGTCACCTGTAACTCAGCAAATCATAAGTTATGTGAAGAAACAAAAATCAATGCTGCTCTGATATTTAGCCTGGCAGGGGAAAAAGTCAAAACTACCATAACAAATGGCTGCTGAAAAGTCAGTCAATGGGAAGTGCTGCTTTGGCCTTGTTTTTTCTCAAACACAGTCACTTCTTCGGAATTTGAGTCCAAACATTCTCATCTGCACTACCCTGAGACCCTACACTGAATACAACAGACACAAACCAATCATGCAAATAAATTAGTACACACTCATTTGCTAGAATTTTTCTAGTAACAGGAAAAATTAAAAGAAAACAATCAATTAATCTAATTTAGAAATCTCCCCTTCTCCGTTAAAACACTGACATTGGACCAAACTACACGGAGCCTACCTGCATCAACAGTCAGCACAGATGAAACATGGATGCAAATCCAAGAAGACTCTTGGATTTGGGGATTTATTAAATTAAGGACAAATAGAAAGCATAGAAATATTATCTTGAGGATATAGGGGTTATTATTGGTGTCCCTTTTGACTGGAGCAGGGCCTGCTCAGCCATAGCTGAGTTCTCCCAGATGGGCACAGGCCAGCCTGAGCTCTCTGCCTGCACTCCAGGTTGATGCACGTGTCTGCTCTGAGAGCTGCAAAAGCACGTGAGTGCAGCACTGTGCCCACACCAGCCCAACCTGCAAGGAGTCCATCACAGTCCTGTCCTGTGACAGCTCTGGGTGTCTGTCACTGCCAGCCTGGGTGACATGTGCTCTATCACTGCCATAACCGTGGCGTGATGCTAACAGTGAAGTCTTCATGTGATTTGAGATATGTTGGTCCCTGATGGTTCTGCCACTTTAGCATCCACCCACAGAGAGGACCTGACATCTTTTTAAGTAGTTTGTTGAGACACTACAACCTGATGACTCAACTTAGTTATTTGTCTTCATCTGCAACAGACTCAGAGCTGTTCAGTAAAATAAGTATGGGCTATTTCCCCCCAGAGCAGGTGAAAGATGGAGTCAACAACTAATACACCTGCTCTACTTTGCTCAGTTCCCTGATTCATTTTGAATCAAATGCTGTCTGTCTTCTGCTTCAGCCTGCCTTACATATGTGCAGCCTCCCTGCCTTCACTGCTGCTCAGGCCAGACAGTCTGAAATTACATCACTGGCATCTTGCTGCAGCTTGGATGGCATCACCTCAGGTTACACAGGACTGGGAGAGACCCACTGGGCCACCAAGCACAGCCCCTGCTGTCCAGGCAACCACGTCACCTAATCCCTTTGGAAGTGAATCAAAATTAGTTCTGAACCATACCTCACTGGGCACACCCCAGGCTAGCCATGAATGACATACTGTGCTATAAACTGACTCGGGAAAAAGTACACAGACGCATCCAAGACAAATTAGAAACTGCAACAAGCAGGGAGGCAGCTTAGTCTAATGGCCAGGGAATGAGACAGGCAGCGAGATGGCTGGGTCCTGCTGCTGGCTCCTGTTCCTCCTTGTTCCACCCATACTGCCATTGCTCCATCCCTCAGGTTCCTCTGGGCTGACACCAAGACAACAGCATTGTCCCTCCTTCCTTCACAGATTGCTTCGAGCACTATGAGAAAAAGAGGGACACAAGAACTAAATATTTTTATCACTTAATCTCCCCAGCAGGTTTTTAAAGTCCATTTTAAAGCCCTTCTTTGCAATTCAGTCTGTGGATAATTTGCTACCTGCATCTCCATAAAGTTTAACCTGTCATAGCCTGGCAAAGGTGTAATTTCATCCCCAGGCTCTTCTGACTTGAGACTGCGGAGCTTTTCTTTGTGGATAAAGTATCAAAGCAATAGCTCTGAGACAAAAGCCCTTTGCATCTCACAAACCACATATTATTCTCTCTAAACATAGTTTAACTGGCCAGAATCAAAACTTCTTCTCTCCCCTCATGTCTCCTCCCCACCGTGCACACAAACACAGATAAAAGCAGCAGAGACACAGAGAGAGGATGGTTTATCCCAGACAGGATTACTGCATCATGATGCAATGACCTTGTTCAGGAAAGAAAAAGGTTAGTTATATATCAGCCCGAGCTGTGAAAAACACCAGTTCCTTTTCAAAATGGGGTAAAATA
Organism: Phylloscopus trochilus trochilus; assembly: GCA_016584745.2. NCBI lineage: Eukaryota > Metazoa > Chordata > Aves > Passeriformes > Phylloscopidae > Phylloscopus > Phylloscopus trochilus. The sequence continues at coordinate 2,168,278 of WQNJ02000046.1, read as the reverse complement.
ATGTCCATTTAAAGTTATGCTGAAGAAAACATAAAACACTTGTCCAGTGAACTGGAGAAAGAGCACAGCCCAAGTGGCCTCCACAGAACCCCTCTCCAGACACATGTAACACACTGAATCAAACAAGCAGGGGTGTTCCTTTGCTGAGTATGCTGCTTTCTTTCTGTATCCTACAAAGGTACATGGCGAAAAGAACCATCTCTGTGCTTCACTTCAGGTGCAAAATACTACAGAGCCAACTTTTTCAGCTGCCCCTTGTGAAGACTTTACATTTGTACCTGTTTTCTTCCACCTCAGAACAACTGGAGGGGGGAAGGCCACATGCTGCCTGCATATGAAGCAATCCCATGAAAGAATAATTCAAGGCCAGGCTTATTCTCTCTTTTTAGACAACGTTTAGAGAAGCTTTGGCCATGACTAAAACTCCATGGCTGAGATAATCACATTTTGACTACAGGTCCCTCAAAGGGACTTATTTCTAATGAATTTTCAAATGCTATGAAAATAATAGGTACAGTATTTACCACTGAAAACAGTAGAAGAACACTGATGCTACTGCCCCAGTACAGCACACTTATTTTGCTGCACTGCTAAAATACTCTGCTAAAGTGAACTGCATGTTATTAAAGCTAATATTTACCAACAGATACTACAGTTGTGAAAGTAATATAGTCCTTCCATGTAAAAATAGGCTTCCAACAGGAAATACAAGGCATTTGGCAGGTCTTAGCTTGCCAAAGGCAACTGCTCCATGTCCTGTTTCCAGGACAAGAAAGCCCTCCAGTTACTCCAGATTCTTCCAGTGGTGAATGCTGAGCTTGTCTGGTAAGTTTTCCGAGCCCAGTGGAAATCCTAGAGCAGACACAGAAAGCTCTGAGTCTAAATTGGCACCAGATGCTTTAGAAAACAAGCGATTTTCATTTTGTTACAGGAATATGAGAAGGCCAAAATGCTTTATTTGTCAGCACAAGAACAGCCACTCATCTGAGAGCATGAATATTCTGTTGAAGTTGTTATAAAATCAGACTCTTCCAAGGAAACCCTGCACTGAGTAACAGTGCCATGTGCCAACTTACAGTGCTCTCTCCACGTGTATGAGACAGGAAATGTATTTTCTATAGCAGATGAGCAGCAATGACAGCCTTCAGACTAGAGTATGGAATATCATTTGCAGCAAATTCCAACCTCTCAAGGAGCAGCCTACAGTATCTCCCTACTCACTCAAAGACTCCATACAAAGGCCAGCTCAACATCAGACATCTACTGCAGTGTTTCTTCTCAATTAACTAAGGAAAAAGTGTATTAGGCATACATCAAAACTGCATTGCAGCTAGAGCTGCCAATTACTTATGGCAAAAGGGAGGCTGATTCATCCGACTGTATGTGGGCCTGGGCTGGAGTTTTCCCAAAACGCACCACGAAAAGAAGAAAACCTCAGTGAACCTCCCCCTCATTCCCACTCCTTCCTCCCCCACAAATCACAGCCAAGAGGCCTGTGCTTGCAAAAGCAGCATTTCCTGGAGGATTCTTTCTTCAAATCACTCCTTTTCTAAATTCAGACTAAACACACAACTCAAAATCTATTTGCATATGATGTATATGCATACAAGGACACCCCTCCCAAACACACACAAGCAAAAGGCAAACGCAAAGGGTCTAAAGCACCTTGAAATCCCCGGTGCCCAGGGATCCCAAACACCTTCCACTCCAAATCTCAGAGTTCCCTGGCCACCTGTGCAGAGTGCAATGCCTACCTGACAACACTTGGCTTGGCACCAGCCTGCAGGGGCTGTGCAGGGGCTGGGGGGCCTTGTCTTTCTGCTCACAGCAGCCACAGAACAGAACATTGCTGCTAAGCACAAGCACATCCTGAATCCAGACCTTTTCTCAAGCTCCCTGTGTCAGATGTATTTAACACCTAAGGTATCACAAGTAGCAATTCTCCATCCAACATGTCCCTCCTTCACTTTGTGTGTTTCAAATGAGCCCTGTGGCCTCGGGGGTGCCAGGGCTCTTTTCTCCCTGGCACTGCTGGATGGAAATGGTTCTTGTTAGTTGACATGGACCCATTTAAGCACCTACTAGCCCAGGTTTTCAAGGTTCCCGGCCACACCAACACCAGTGTTCCCCACAGAGAGTTCAGGACACAAAACTTCAATCATGTTTACTTCTAACTGCTATCTTTCATTGCTCTGACAGCACCCTACTGATGACCTTGGGCATCTGACTTCATCCTTTTGTTTCCAGTGTGTTTGACATGAGTCAAGCTGGCACCCAGCCCCCCCTGGAGCAGTCAGACCCTGCCTTAACACATCTAAGCTTTTTTTTCCAGGCCTGACTTTTAGGCATTTATTGTAAATCTTTATAAAACAGTTTTCACAGAAAATATGCTTCGAGATCCTCAGAGTGCAGAAAAATGCTAGACACATGCACCTACTGCTCACTGCCTTCTTTGAACCAACATTCAAAACTCCAGTGAGCACAGAAAGGAGCCTGAGCTGCCCTTTCCATGGCAAAATCAGGAGTCAGACACGGCCAGCTCCATGGATCACAAGGCAATGCCTCACCAGCACTGCAGGGCAGACCAGTGCACAGTGTCTTCTGACTAATGACCCCCCCCAAAAAAGCCATCATCTGATGAGAACGTGTGCTTTAGAGGCTGCTGGATTATGCAAGAACACAACTTCTCCCTCTCCTTGCCCAAAAGCCAGTCCTATTATGGGTTGATTTGGGGATTATGTTTACCAGACTATTTGTGGGTACATACACAGCTATGTGTAACTCCTATTCCAGTACACCACCAATTACACTCAGGGTAGATGCAATCCTCAAACAGAAACACCTCACACGTGTTCAGGTGTACCCATGAGGGCAGGCTCTGTCCTTCTGCAGAGATCAGCAATGCAAACAACATGAAATGCAGCTCAAGAAGCACCCAGCAATCAGGTAATGGACCTCTTGTGCCATGTGTGGGCCTGGGAACTTCATCCACATGCTGCTGTGCTCACTAAGGGAGAGGAAAGAGAGCTCACCAAACCAAGGACTTAGAACTGGAAAATCACCTCGTAACCAGACTCTTATTGCCTTTCCTTACTACATGAAGAAGTCTGGCATTGACCTTGAGTGTCCAGAGTGCTCCACAAACCATGGGAGAAGACAGGGCATGCTGTGAGGAGCAGGTTGCTCAAAAGCTCTGTTCACATTACAAGTTATGGCACAGAAGCGTCCCCTAATTAGAGATGCTTTGTGGACAATTTACTTCAGGAACACACAAAGGTAGCAGAAGTTCCAGCATTTCAGTGTCACAATAGATTTCAAGAATGGTCCAGGACACAACCTTTGTGTATGAATTGTCAATATACTGCAGAAAAGGGTAACACTCCACTCTCAGCTTACTCCTTCTGAAATACTAAACATTATTCACTAGAGCCCCTAAAGAGGAGGATTCTGCATTCCCCTAGTGCAAGAAGACGAGGAGAGAGAAGAAGAGCATGGAGAGAAAGTGTGGTACAGGATGTGAGGCAGAAATGAAAGAAGACTGTCCCTGCAGACTGCCACTCTAGATAATTCAAAATATTACCCTGCCTCTTTCCCATGCATCCTACAAAATGCAAGGCACCTTCCTCAAAAACAAACAAATCAGGGAGCAAATTCGGTCTGGTTCCATCCTTTTTTCTGCTAGAAATCTCACTTCTTCCCAGCTTGAATTCTCTGGAATGAAGAGAGGGAAGTCAAAGCACAGCACAGCTTATGTAGACCACATCTGCAGGAAATGCCAACCTGAGCTAGCTAGGCTTGCTACAGAGATCAAACGTGGATGTAAGCAGCTCTTTTCTGGAGCAGGCATTGCTTCAGTTGTTGAAATATTCATGCACCAATAGGAGCTGTGGTATCAATGTCTGTCCCTGATACAAACAAACCTGAGCTCAAAGCATGACAATCTGTGTTGTGCAGAGCAGAATCACAATTAAAAGCATCTCCCAAGCCCCCATTTCTGCAAGCACACATATGACAGCTTTTCTGGTGATACATCAAGAGCATCTCAAATCCAAGTCCACAATCTTCTGCCTGTGAGTGCAGGAGACATTAAAAACAGCTTTAGCAAATGCCCAGGATTTTAATTTGTGTGCCTTCAGTTTTTCCCTCTCAGGTTTACCATGCACCAGCAGCCCTGTGGTTCATCTGGGGAGTGCCTGGATGCACCTGATAAATATGAGTTGGCATCTGGGCACTGCAGGTTGAATCAAGACTCTCTGCAGGGAAGCACCTAGAAAATTTCTGATCTGGAGGATTTTCTCCTTCACAATAGGGAATAGTGAAGTAGCAGACAGAAAATGGAAAACATTAGGCCTTTCACTCCCCTCAAGAGACACAGAGAAGTACTTTCCAGAGCCCTTTCTAAATAAAGGAAACTGATTTTTTGATGCCAGCAAATGGACAGAGACTGGGGAGGGGAAGGGGGCAGAGCTGCTGCCCCTTCAACAGCCCTGTCTGGAGAAATGAGTCCACTCAGGTGACATGGCAAGAAAATGTTTTAGCACTGCCCTCATCACATGCATCCAACTGTGCATGCACCCTGCAGAGCAACATCGAGCCTGCTAAGGTGCCAGAGCATTTTCAACACTTGAGGATTAGAAAGGAAATGAGAATGGTTTGGCTCTGGAGTCTGTGCCATAGTGCAATGTTGAAATGGGAGTTTGTTTCAGGCTCACGGGGATCTATGGCTGGACAAAAATGACATTGCAGTACCTTGAGTTGTGGTGAAGCACATGCATGAGCAGCAAGCTGGACCACAGCACAGAGCTCAGTGGTCCACCTGCCAGGTGTCACTTTCAGAAGTCAAAGGGTCACATCCAAATCTTTGTTCTCACTCCCTGAGAAAGCACACTTTTGCCACCGGGACAATAAAGAAACATGAAATTACCCAAAGATTCCTTGAGCGTGGTTTGGATCCAAATTGCCTTAATTTGCTTCTGATGGCAATACAACAGTACACACAACCAAAAGAGAGCAAAGGATGTGCATTCAACCTTAACTTTGCCATTCCCCAACTTTATGAGCCTTACAGTATCAGAGCATCACACCGAGCCCCAAAAACAGCACGTGGAGGCACTGAATACTATTCCAACTGTGGAACTGGCAGCAAAGTCTCCAGGGCAGAGATGTGCTTTGCTCTGCATCACTCAAGACTCAGTCACATCTGTCGGTACACTACTAGATAAGCAACTGACAATAAAACTAATGTTGGGAAATGAGCACACTGAATATATAACAACACTCTATTACCCTTGAATACTTAATGCACACAGCCATAACCATAAGTCTTTAGAGCAAAACAAAGCAACGTTCGTAGCAGAGGTTTCCTAACTGAGCAGGACATGTTTTAGAGGGACATGATTTCCAAGGCTGCCTCTGGAAGGAATGATACAAGACAGGACATCAGAGTACCTGGAGGTGTGAGCACCTAGCACAGTGCTCCAAGAGCCAGACTTGCAGGTAGGGCTGGTGGATGTGCTGACACAAAGATCCTCCCAACCCAGAAGCCAACAACCTGGAGTGCTTGTAGGCCTGTCTGTCCCCTGCCCAGGGCTTCCTGGGATCAAGAGCTGCAGAGGAGAGGGACATGAGACTGCACCAACACCACCACAGGCTTCCTGGATGCCTATCAGTGCAACTGCCAGGGCAGATGCCATGGTGCCTGCCCAGAGCAAGGTGCACCTGACCTGCCACATCCCACACCACCTGAGGCAGTGAGTGACACCTTGCAGCCCAGCTCCCTGTCTCAGAAGACCTAGGAAGCCAACTCATGAACAGTGCACAGTCAGAGCTAAGTTGGAGCAGTGCAATTGAAAATGAGAAGTCCTTTGGCTATCTCCAACAAAGCACAGTGACACACTTGCTGTTCACTGCATACAACACACAGCTGTTGATGTTCACCTGGAAACAATCTCCAGAACTCCAAGCACTGAGACTATCCACTAGCAAACCACAGATATTCTTGTCATATTTTTCCATTATAAAATTACTGCTAGGAGCAGGAGACAATCAGCGACAGCAGGTCTGAGATAAGACATTCACATCAGTGTCTCTCCCCGTGCTGACCCCAGCCCAGTGAAAGCTACTAATTACCACTACCTAATGCCATTCTTCAAGTAACAGGAAAATCAAAGCCAACAAAAAGGAGGATCACAAGCCCAACTGTTTGTGTCTGAAAGGTAAAAGGCAAAATAGAGCAACAGGGAGAAAATGCTAGCTAAACACAAAATTGGTGAATAAAAAAGTTTATTTCTGCAGGTGAAAGTTAATTCACGTTCCTCCCTCCCCTTTCTACTGCTGCCCTCCTCATTAAGTTCCCGGAGAAAAGCTTCAGGCACCTCTGGCATGATCTAAGGATGGTAATGAAAGAGGAAGATCACAGTGGGCTCCTGCCTGTCCACTGTGTAGCACAGCAAGAAATCAGTACTCAAACCAGAGAGGCACAAAGTGACAGCACTGTTAATGTCCCAAAGTCACAGGGAGTCCAACCACAGTGGCAGCCAAATCTGGCAACATCTCCCCTGTGACTGGTTCCATGCAGACATGGCTAAAATGAAGGAGGAGTTGTCGCCAGATCTGAAAGACCTTCAGATTCCCAGCTGGTTTTGATCCCAGAACACCTCCAGGGACACTCGGATCCACAGTCACAAAGTATTAGAGAAGAAAGCTTCAGGCAAAGGGAATAGAGAAAATAGGACTACCCCCAGAAACCAGCTCTCCTCTAGGAGCAAATGCTGACGGGCCAGGAGATGGCCAACACAAGAGCTGGGTTTGTTATTGCCAACAATATATTGCAGAGCTGAATGTGTCACACCTATCCCTCTAACTGTGTGTACAAAACCTGCAAAGAAATATAGGGGCTTGGAGGAAGACAACCTCTTGTGCCTAATTTTGTTTTTCCAAACTTTGTGAGCCAGCTCAAGACACACAGGACATTCTGGACTCCAACTTCCACACATCTTCTGAGTTTTGGCCAGATCCTTACAGGGAAATTGCCCTGTCAACAGTCTACCTGGAAAGGTAAAGCTCTCTTCCCTGTAGTCATCAGTAAAATGCTTACCAACTCCTTGGAAACCTTCCTACATAGGAAGGCACAAAGAATCAGTCCCTACAAAAAGCCAGCATGCTTGTGTTAGAGCCCTGAGGTGAATGATGCCCAAGCCCAGGGCCTGTGACAACCAAAGCAGCTCACCCTGGGTATTGCCTCCTGCAGCACTGCTGCCACAGCTGCCTCCCAAACTGTTGCTGCTGCAAGTAGTGGCCCATGAGGCCCGAAACTTAATCCTGTAACAGGATCTCAGGGCTCACAGGAGCTACTGAGACTTACTTTTAGTTATCCCGAGTGAAGAAATGCCATCCATGCACATCTTGGTTCAGAGTACAACCTCCTGTGCAGCCCAGAGGCAGCTGCTTGCAGCCCCCCCATCTCTGAAGCCAGTCAGCCCCCAGCTCCTCTGCCCAGTTCCACACTCAAGGACTGCAGCTCCATACAGCCACAAGCATCACCCTCCCTCACCAGCCTATGCTCACCACAGAAAAACCAGCTCAGGGCAATTCTTCCCCTCCATGCATATAACCTGCCACGGCAACCTTCACCAACCCACCAGTCCACATCCCTACACCCTACAGACCTACAACCCATCACCCCCGACCCCTAATTTACCGCGCATTCTGCTCACATCGCTGGGTAACCTGTGACTGGATGCCCGAGGCTCCTCTGCAGCCTCCCCCAGCACAGCGTCCTCCTCCGGGCTGGCTCCGGAGCTGCTCCCGAGCCCGCTCCTCCCCGCCTGGCAGCCACAGAGAAGGTGGGTTCGTTCACACCAGGGGAGCCGGGGAAGTCGGTCTCATCAGCCCTGCGGCCGCAGCGCCCTCGCCCCTGTCCCCCTCGGGCAGGCCTGGCTCCGGCCCTCACGACAGCCCGTCCTCCTTCCCCTCCTCCTCGCTCTGAGGCGGTCCATGGCAGCCTGAGGGGTGGCTCAGCAAAGCCCATGCTGATCTCCGGCTTCCAGGTTCCCTGTGCGGGCATCCCCGACCGTACCCAGCAAGACGAGAGGAAGGAGCGTCCCGGCCCTTTCGGGCAGCCCCAGCTCCGGGTGGGATCCGGGCAGGTGGGGCATCAGGGGCACGGAGCCTTTCAGGGGCTCTGCCCTGCTCTCCCCACAGCCAGCCAGGCTGTGCACTCCTGGCACACGCGGTGCCCACCCTGCAAAGGGAAGGGCGCGGGGAGAGGCCAAATCCAGCCCCTCAAGAGCCCCCGGGGCCGCAGGGCCCCAGACAGCCCCGCTCCTCCCAGCCAGGGCCCACCGTCTCTTTCAGATGCTGCTCGCTTTGATGCCATGGCTTCTCCTGCCTGAATTCCCTCAGCCTTCCACGTTAAACATCTCGCAGCATTTACAACAAGGCTCGCTTCCTGGCATCGGTAAAAACTGGATCTGAAAATCGCCTCAATTACCAGCAAAAAGGGCCACTCGTGCCGAGTGCATCTCCCCGCCGGAGAAGGGAAGCCTGGAGCGGCCAGACATCGCGCTGGAGCACTTCCTCGGCTGGCTGGTGTACAAGTCTGGGACAAAGGGACAGCCCAGCACAGGGACCAGCTCCGCTGTGGCATCAGGCACCACCATGCACATACAGGGAGAGACCACCCTTCCCTGAACGGATTTCGGGAAAAAAAATAAACTTGGCAGGTGCCAAGGTCAATCGGATGTGCGTTGCCAATAACGGGTATTAAAATAAGAGAGAGAGAGAGAGAGAGAGAGGGAAAAAAAAAAAAAAAAAGGAAAAGGCGGAGTTATTTATAGCCCAGAATTTCTCACTCCTCTGCAGAAGCGCAGCCCAGAGGCGGCATTGTTGGGAGATGGGGAACACACGCACCGCGGCCGCCTTCATGGCCGGTGCCGGCGCTGACACAACTTCAGCCGCGGCTCTGCGAATCCTTCCCGCAGGACACCGGGCTCGGGCCATCGCCGACCGCCCGGCAACACAGGTGTCACTGACGGCAGCGGCACCCCGGAGACGCAGAGACAACCCCGGCACCGGAGCACCCCGGCCCTGCCCGGCGGCGTCATCCTCCCATCGTCGGGAATAGACGGCGCGCCGCAGACGCGGCCACGGGCACCGCGCTTCGCCGGCGACCGCAGGGCCCGGCCGCGCTTATCTGGAACCGCCCCGGCCGCGATTACCTGGAACTGCGGTCGGTCATTGCTGCGCGGCCGGGGTTACCTTGGAGCCGCGATCGCTCACTGCCCGCCCGGCCGGGGTTACCTGGAGCCGCCGCCGCTCATCGCCGCCCCGCCCGTCCGCCGCCGCCGCCGCCGCCGCCGCCGAGCGCCCCCCGGGCGCGGCCCGTCCCCCCGCGCCGCCAATCGCCGCGCGCGCGCCCGCCCGCCCCGCGCGTCGCGGGGCCGCCGCAGCGGCGCTGGCGCAGCCAATGGGCGCGGCGGGCGGGCGGTGACGACACACGGGCCGGGGCTGGGGCTGGGGGCAAAAATCTCGTGTTTCGAGGCGGCGCGCAGGGGAAGTGCGGCGCGGGGGGGTGCCGGGTGTCCCCTCGGGGGTGTGCGGGCACCCGGCGGTGGAAGGGGTCCTGAAAGGCATCGTCACGCTCGCTGGTCTCTTCGTCCGCTGGGAATAGGAAATGCACCGTGAAATTCGGGGCTCCCCCGGATGACGTGTGCGTGTGACAGCCTGTGGGCTTCTCCTGGCCGCATCCAAAGGTGGGAGAAGCCCAGCGGGAGTGAGGATGGAGCAAGCAGCTCCGGCCACTCCTGCGGCACAGGGCACTTCCTTGCAAGCATCCCCCAACGCACCAGGAGAAAAATCACGGTCTGTGTTTTCCCTTCTCCTTCATTCTTTTAGAATTATGCTTTCCCTAGGCAAAGTGTGGTCCTTCTGAATCCACGAGTTCAGCTCCTCCATGAAAGGTATGGGAAGCAGAAACAGACCCAGCTTTGATGAGGATGATCTCACATTTACAATATTTCCAGAAAAAAAGAAAAAGTGCAGATAAACATGACCAATTTTACAATCTCTGTGGCAGAGCCCACAGGGACATGGGCATGGAGCAGCGCTGGGGTGGGAGCACCAGCCCTGCTCTGAGCTTGGGGCTGTGCCCAGTCCCAGGGCTGCCAGGAAACTCTCCCAGCTCCAAGTGCCACCAATGGAAAGGGTTGTGCTGTTACACACCAAAGTGAGCATATCTTGGACCTTTTTTTTTTTGTTTGTTTGATTTGTTGGGGATTTTTTCCTGATGGAGATGCACAGAGTATGTGTAATAACACATTATGGAGCAGCCAAGGGCAAGCAATAAAGACTTACCTTCTGCTGGCTGCTATTGCCAAAGGTAAGGCAGGCCACATGCAAGAGGAGATAACAAACCCCACCACGCAGCAGGTGATCTTCTCTGACCACCAGTGATCAGGCTGCTGCCTTACAGCTCATTCAAAGGACAGGTTCTCCAGAAGCAAGAACTGACTGAGTCACCACGTCCACGCTGACGTGACAAGCAGCCCTGACTGAATCACTACCATCCCCTCCCGCTGTAAGCCCAAGTCTCACCAAGGTTTTCTTCCCCAGTATGAGTCAAATCTGTCACTTCGCTGGCTGGTTCTGCAGTGATTACAGTCAAGCCACAGAGGAAATTGTCAGTGATTCTTTCCACTCCCACAGAGAATTACTCCTGTGGATAGATGACTTTCAGGATGCTCTAAGGTCAGCAGGAATTGTGCAAATCTGCTGGCCCTCAACAATGGAAGAAGAGGCCTTTCATTTTCTGCTGTGTCCACCACGGTGACAGCATGCAGGAGGGTTGGGACAAGCAATGGGGTAGCTCCTGCAGAGGAGACACTCTTTCTTGTTCAGCCAAAGCAGGTCAGTTGGCAGGAAGTGCATGTTTTGGCCTTCAGCTCTTCTCCCATCAAAGTCCATGCAAAGCTTTTGGAGGAATGTCCCTTGACTGCAGCGAGGAAGGGAATGCAGGAATGTCAGGGTCCCTGCAGGCTCACCCAGCCCTGCAAACCACACTGGCTGCTGCAAACTGCTGCTTAAAACAGCCCAGAGCTGGAAAGGACTGAGCAGATGGGGGACCAGCAGCACCCAGCCACCTTCAGAGCAGAAATCATTCCCCATGGCTTCGGAAAGACTGGTGGGTCATTCCCCAGCCCCACACCCTGGGAAGTGCAAGTCCCACTCACAGGCTTCCGAAAGAGGGAGGCAGCTCAAGGAAAAGCAGCAGACAGATCATCAAATCAGGCAATTACAGATCTTAGAACTGAATCTCTGAGTGAATCACTTCCATCCCTTCTAAAAAGCCCAACTAAAATCTAGTTTTAGCATAAACATTTAGCAGAACTGCTCTTACGAGCACCATGAGAAAACTGCAGGCTCTGTGAAGCACCAAGCCCAGCTCGGCTCCCATCTGACTCTGCCAAAGGCTGGGCAACAGCAGATGAAGGAACAGTTTCAGTTTCCCTTCCCCTGTGAAAGAACAGAAACCTGACTCTGTGACTGCACGCAGTGAAAAAGCAGATCAGATCCCTTACGCTCAGCCCTGTCCAAAGCTACAACTCTCCCGGGAGCCAAAGAAACTTTGCAAGCATTGACTGTTGCACAGTGGAGTTTTGCCTGAAAATTACAGAGGTTTTTAAATGTCTGTGCCTTTCAGGTTGGCCTTTGGAGACCACAAAGCCCTTGAACCTGTGCATTTCAGCCTTCTGGGGTTCTCCAGCTATCATGAAGCTGCTAAATGGAAGCCAACTGTCCCATACCTGACAGAAAGCTGATCTTGCATGCCTGTTCCATGCCTTCCTGGCAAAGGAGACAAAGAGAGGAAGCAAAAGCAAAGGGCCCACAGGGGAAATTGCCCAAACCACAGAGCTCCCTTGCTCCCCATCCCAGCTGTAATGAGGCTGACCCTGCTGGGGCTGGAGGGCTCTGCTGCACACCATGAGCAGCTGCATGTGCTGACAATGGGCAAACTGCTCAAGCACATCGATGGGAGAGGGGAAAAAGATAAAATGAGTGACTGCATGGTCGAGGCACCTACACAGTCTGTGGGTGTTACAGTCCCCTGCAGTTTTCCCCCATGCCAGGCTGCTGAGGCACCAGCACTTGGCCCCACGGCCCCACTCCTCCCCGAGGCTGCATTTCATGGGGGAGCCCCTCTGCCAGCCCTGCTGAGACCAGGCAGCTCCAGGAGGGTCTGAAATGGCACAGCAGCAGCACGTGATGAACTGTGCCAGGGGCTGAGGTGGGGAGCACTGGGGGGAGGGGACACAGAAGGATGCAGAGAGCTAACAATTAAATTTGGAGGCCTGCTTGGCCCATGATGTCACGGCTTCCCAGCGCCCCGGCGATTGGCTGTGGGTGAGCATCTGCTGGGAGCTGGGGTGGTTTTCTTTGCCTGAGGTTCAGACCTTTCCCAGCGGCTCTGAATCAAGCTGGTTGTCCTGACAACCTGGCTAGTGGCAGCTTCTGATAACCACGTAATGAGGTTGTCACAAAAAAAGGAGCCCCTCCATCAGAGAGGTTTTAGGCATCATTAATGTTTCCAAGGGAGTGTGAGAGAAGAAGAGGTAAGGGGACCATCTGGCGATGCTGGAGCACGTCAGCAGCCTCCCTTTTGGAAAGGAGCTCCATTAGCCAGGAACCACCTACCGACCCAGAGTGATGGGGACAGGCAGCAGCCTGCCAGCAGCAAAGGGTCCCAACTGCTCCGCTGTGGAACGCTGAGATCCAGGCAAGGACAGAGCAAGGGGGACACACAGGTGTTACCAGCTGTTCCCAGGTGCTGCCTGGGAATGAGTCAAGTGAAAAGTCCCCAGGGCTCGCCTGGGAACAGGGCCTGGGACAGTGACACGGTGAGGCTGGCACACAGAGAGAGGCCTTCCCACGGTGCTGCAGCTCTCACGTGCTGCCTCTTGGAGGGTAAGGCACTGACAGACTGTGCCTTGGTTTACCCCATTTGCAGGTAGCTTCTGTGAATGGTTAGAATACTTCCCACTCCTGTCCTGCAGATCTTTTCAGGGCAGGGCACAGACTCACAGCAATGCAGCTCATCCGAAGAGAATTCATGCATGACTCTGCTGTCCTGAGGATCCCTCTCAGCTCAGGTGCAAGATGTCCCCTGAAAACTGAACCTGTCTTCCCCTGGGATCTTCTCAGCCCAGGAAACTCTTTGTCCTTCACCTTTGTCCTGGTGAAACATGAATTTCATTGACCCTGTATTCAAGAGACCTGTGAGGAACCTCCTGTGGCTGCAGGAACAGGGGACTGAGGTGCTGCAGTCTGAAACCTTTGTAGATGGCAGTAACACCAGAGCTTGGAGAAGCTGAGTTGCCAAACTACTGATCCCCAGGACCAAGTTGCTGGAGAAAAATGCCTTTTTTAAAAAAAAACAAACTTCCCTGTAAAACAATGAAGTCTGAATCTTTCCTAAGAGGACACAGAAATTACCTTTATAGATAAATCCTTATGAATCTTCCAGCAATAACTGACAGAATGTGTCTTTAATGTAATTTTAATCTGTTTTAAAAAGATATACTAAGTATAAACACTTGCTAAAGTCAGTATACGACTTTATTAATACACTTGACACTTTATTTCGGAATAAAGTTTTTATATTAAAAGCTGCTGTACTTTTAGTACATATTTTTGCCTCAAAGCATGATTTCCCTATTCAAAATTAGTGCTTAAACTGTGGATTTAACTGAGATCTAATAGGACTATTAACACATGTCAATTAAATACCAATCAACTACTAAAGACTGCATTTAACAGATACATTTCTTAATATACTACTACTACACCTCATTAAAGTGGTGTTGAATCTTCACAACTGTTGCAAACAATCAAGTGGGATATAATCCACCTCCAGGAGCTAGTAAAACTGAATGCAGGGCTCTCCTACTCTGGGGAGGTGTGTGATATAAAATTCAAAGCTAAGATAAGGATACAATTGATTACACACAACAAAAATACTCTCAGATGAATAGCAGGCATCATGTTCACAAATCCTGCCTCTCTCAGAAAGGACAGGAGTGTCTGCAAGGAGATCCCCAGCCTGGAAGAAGGTTTTGCAAGAGGGAAACAATATGACCTGAGATTGCTCATACCTTTGCTCTGCAATCCGACCTGAGCTGCCTGATTCTTCCCACAGCATTGCTCCTCCAGTTTTGGCAGAGGGGAAACTGAGGCAAAGAGCAGCTCAGGCTGGGCAGCAGCTCAGTGGCAGCTGTACAGGAGCTCTGCCTCCCACGGATCCCCAGTGTCACTGCCGGCCCCCTTTCAGTTTTGTGAATTGCAATTTAAATCACCTTCCAACAGGAGTAGCAGGACTAACAGCTCGAATGTATCGAGCTCTACCTTAGCACAGCTGGTAAACAGAACAGAGCACAGCTTCCTGCAGGAACACCAGAGGGATCCAGAATTTTTCAGGAGAATCCCTGTCAAGTCCAATCCCGTCTGCTTTGCACTTAAACATCAACCATGCTCCTCCATGGGGAACAGCCCATTTGACTGAAGACAAGCAAAGGTGACCCACCTGCCTGCTGAGTTTTATCTGCTCAAGGTACTGGATTCAGTCTGCTCTCAGGATTGAGAAAGCCAAGATCCACCCTATCCATCCAAACAGCACAGGATGGTTACCAGTCCTTCCTGGCACCAGAAAATAAGATTCTTCACGCAGAGGAGCGTGGGCAAGCTGTCACAGCCCAGCACAAACACCAGATTTATCAAAACATGGCCATGCCCAATCCCCTTCACCAGAGAATCTCAGCAGAGGTGAGAGGTCCCTTCCCCTGTAGGAACATCTATACATGACTATGGTGCAGTGCACTTTAAAGGCACAACCTGACAGTAAAACCACCGTGGTAAGATGGGCAAGGGCAGCAAATTTATCTTCTCCAAAAATAGTTGTCATTCAACAGTGATTCTTCATTGGAACAGCCACACATCACCATGCCTCTGTTGCAAAATGTCTAGAGGTGGGTGAAACATATAAAACCCATTCTCCAGGGTGTTTATCTTTGTTTTAATATGAAAAGCATTTGCCAACATACTAGATTTTTACACAAGTCATTCTTCGTTTTCTCCCCATCTACTTGTGAGCAGGAATGATACCAATTTTTGTGCCTGCCAAGAGCCATCAAAATAGAGAGGCTCAAGAGGTGAAATGTCACCATTTTACAGACTGCCACACTGTGCCAGTTCAGGCTTAACCATACTGTGGCCGTGTCTGTATCTGAGGTTTTAATTTACATTCACCTCGATGTAAATCAATAAGACTAATTAATGAAGCACTGAGGTAGAGCAAGTGTGAAGCTGCCCTGCCTGCAAAGCCCTCAGCTCTTGATACCTGAGGCTCAACTCTGTCAGTGGGAGACCTGCTGAGCTCCCACCTTGATGATATGTCATAAACCTTCCTCCAAAAAAAAAAAATCCTTCACTGAACTGAGAGGAAAATGACTGGGATGCATTGACAGCTTTCAACAGTCTGAAATGACTTTGTGAAGTTTTACAGGGACCCAACCCAGCCAAGAACAATCACCCTTAAAACGGAAATTAAAATGAAATCTCTTTATTTTTTCACGAAGGAAAAAGCAGCATGTCCCACTGGAGCACCCACTCCAGCTCTGTGTCACTGTGACACCTCCACTGTGACAATCACACTTCTGCCAGTGCCCCATGGGGCCCACCAGGATGGGGCATCACAGTCAGTATTCACCTCCCAATATTGTCTGGAGCAGGTAATGACTCCATACAAACAATCTGTTCACTGGCAGCTCCCATCCCACATGGAGGCACTGTCAGAGAGGAGCAGAGCCAGGGGCCAGCACTGGATTTGGTGCCACAGGTGCTCTCCTGACCCCACGTATCCACACTGGACTGCAGCCAAATGTAAAGGTGATTCCATGGCATCACTCCAGCTTGCACCAAGTCAGTAAAACTGAGCTCCTGCCCTCCCTTCCCTGTGCTCCCAGTGTGGCTTTATTGTGCAGCTGCCAGTCTGAATGCCAATCCACTCTGCCTCTGGCTTTCTGCAGGACCCAGACTCTCACGCTTCAGTGCATCCTTGCAGTTGAAACAAGATGTTTGCTCATACATATTTTTAATCCTGTTGCTACCCGGGCTCCTTCTCGTTAGTGGCCTTGCACAGCCATTGGTTCCAGACCAGGGGAACAGCCCAATTATCCTGCACAACTCAGGGGAGAGCCTCTGCTCCAGCAGGAGAGGGCTGCTTGCCCCAGTGGGAACAGCTGCTGTCCCATGGTGAGGGGTGGAAATCCCAGAAGTTCAGAAAGTCTCAACAAGGCAAGGGAGGAAATGCCAGATAAATTCCTCATCACCAGAGGAAGAGAAGCACCATCCTTCTGGCACATGCTGTCTTTGTTACATCTCAGAGGGTTGCACACAACCCTGCAGATGCAGGTAAGGAGAGATTTCTGAACAGAGCAGCTCCCTGGGGCAGAGCTCCAGGAGCAACACGGGGGGCTCTACAGCCACCACACATGGTCACAGACTCAGAGCTGGCCAACAGAGACACAGATTGCTGAACAGGGTGGCCTTACCCATCACCAACATCTCAGCTGCTGTTGACTTGGACTGAAGCTCCCAAGGGACCACCTTAGCCAAGCCCAATCACACTGACCACAGTGTCTCCTTGGAGCTGACACAGGTCAAGCTGTAGCTGGGGCTACCAGCAGACAGCCTCATCCCACTCTCCCTGTGCACAGGGCAGATATTTCCAGCCAGGGCTGCAGCATGAGGCACAGAAAGTAAGACAAGCATTATGCATTTCAGCTAAGCCAGAATCTCTCTGTTCACTTCTCCCCACAGACTGCAGCACAGAGACCCACCCGTGCTCCTTCAAGCTTCTCATCACATGAGACATGGGCTCCACCTCCCATAAGAGATCTGATCTGTCACTTCAGGCTGAGGCACGTGAAACCCAGCTCCTCCAAGGAGATCAACTGACTGCACAGCCTTAGCTACACTCACTGGTGTTTGAGGGAAGAGGAGGCTGACTCACCCTTTGGAGGTCCAGTCCCTTCACCACCTGTCTTCCTCAAGCTCTGCACCAGCAAAATGGATTTTCACACTCAGTCCTGCACACAGTCTTGGGCAATCCCACGTGATTTTGTGTGGCAGCCGTGCTCTTTTTGAAACACTGCATGGCCCAGAACAGATTGACTGCACAGCAAGGTGAATCACAGCTGTGAACAGAATGTCTGGACAATTGCTGTGGCAAAAAGACTGGCATTGCTTCATCCTACTGCTGCCAATTATCTCCTGGTTGTACAATGAATCTCTTATCACCTTCTCTCAGTGCTGGGCAGGAGGAGCTTTACAGCCTTTGCTTTTACCTCACTAATCTTTGCTGGACTGACAAGTCCCATGGACCAGGAACAGACTGCTCTTCTGGCTCAGAAACAGAGCCCACACTTTGCCTTCACTGACTGTTGAAAATGTGCTCTCAGATGTCCTGGTGAGCCCTTTTTGTCCTCTAATGAAAGCTGAATGTCACTGCTCACCCCACCAGGAACAAATGCCAGCAGCATGAAGCCCCAGTTCTGGCCACTTCTTGCACCAGCCAGCAGTTGGACCATCTGTCCCAGGAGAGGGGCACTGGGCAGCCACGTGTCACCCCACCTGATGCTGTGTGGGCCATCCTGTTGACAAAAAACCCCAAACTTTGGTGGTGACACCAGTCACCACTGAACTAGCAGGGCTGCATCATGACATCCCTTCAGTGCCCTCGTACCCACCAGGCCTACAAAGATGAGCTGCTCTGAATGGAAACAGGGTCTCACCAACCCCAGACTCTGCTTACTGCAGCACTGGCCACCTGCCCTACAGTGTCTGACTTCAGCAGGTGAATGCTGCCCTGTCCTGCACATGCCAGAAGTGATTGGGGCCCTTCAAAACCCTGAGACAATGTTGTGCATTCATGAGTGCCATCTGCTGGCACCTTCTCCATTAACCTTTCCAAAGCCACTTGGTGGAGTGTGGAGCTCTCCAGATCCAGAGCACACAGCTACCATTGGCTCCTGTCCCCTTCCCAGCAGGGGAAAAATTCTGTGTCTTCTCCAATATCCCAAACTTTCTGGTCTCATCAGCTGCTGGAAATAAATCAGGTAGATCCATTTTATAATCTGCTACACTAATTGTTTAAGTAAAATGAACAGGTTTCCCTGGTAGGGGAAACTTTCCCTTAAACATAAGATTTAAGGAAACACTTGAGACCTCAAGAGATTCTTAGTGATGCTTCCACTATCTGGATAACCAGACATCAGCACAAAAAATGTCCACCCAACATATATATGTACTGGCTTCTTCCTCAAAAGACTGCCTGGCCCTGTGGAACCTCAGTGTCCAAGGATTGCACTGCAAAGAGAACCCCCAGACTCAGGAAGCCAGAATGGCTCTGCCATGAGTGACTTACAGTTTCTGCATCCCCACTGGATGTCTGTCTAAATGACCTGCTCTAACCTCAGCAGAAATTCAAGACTACTTCTGCCAAAAACTGCAAAAACAAGTGGCAATCACGTATCTCTGTATCACAGGGAAGCAGGAGAAATGAGGGCATCACTGGTGTCATGGTATCTCTGCTCCCTTTCTGCCAGGAACACCGTAGGAATGGAATGGACACAATTCAAAAAGGCCACGGAAATGAAACATGAACCAAAGATTTGACCTCCACACACAACACCTCACAAATGGGACAACTCCACCACAATTCAAAAAGGGGTTCTGTCTAAAGATTGTTTATAGAGGGCAATGGTCTGATCAGTGAAAAAGCTGGATTTAACCTGCCTAATCTCCAGCCAGGTCTGATCAGGAATTCACTGGAAAAACCCAACTGTTGCCACTGTTGTGCAGAGGCAGATGTGTCATAAGCACAGGCTGTCACTGCTGGGGGAAGGAGGTGTTCAGCTACCAAGGGAAGAGGACAGCCCAGGTTCTTATGGAAACCTGCAGTTCATGTCAGGATGAACAGTTACAAAATAAAACACCAAAATCTCCCACTACAGAATCAGTTCATGAGTGACTGGAGGTGAAATGCTAAAACCAATACAAGTGTGCAGAAGGGCTGAGCCACAGAGCCAGAATGCTCAGGAGATGCCCAGGGCAGCTTCACCCAGGCTGCATGTCCAACATAATGCCCTGCCAAGACACAACCTCCAGATGCAGACAGTGCTGGAAAGTGTAACTATTTGGCAGATGAAAAGGCAAAAAACATCTGTAAGCTCCAAAGGTAACAGACATTTCTTTCACCCCTAATAACTTACAGAAGTATTTTTCCCTATCTTGTCTGCAAACATTTCAAAGCAGCATTGCATTTCCTACTGAACTATGATGCCCACAGAAGGGAACTCAAGTGAGACAATACAGTGCATTGAAAATGAAGTTTCCAAAAGCATTTGAGATAATGGAAGAGAAAAGAAGGCATCAGAAGCAGTAATGAATGAACACAGAGACAGGATTTCACTGTACATCAGAACTCTGAGCTTCAAAATCACATGGAAGTCCCAGCTTTCCTAGCTGGAACAGGAAATAGCTCAGGAGATAGACTGAAGGCTCTGAGGCAATTCATTTTTCAACAAGACAATGCAGTCTGCAGCCAGAGCATCACATTGCAGTCATGCTGCTTGGTACTCAGTGGGAAAAAAGATCAAAGAGCAAACAGGAACCAATCCAGCGAGGCACAGGGAGAAGCTGCAGCCACATCACTGTTCTCTCCCAGCTCACTGAATGCAGGGAGTGTCTGCACTTACACAGAGGAGCTGGCAATGCCAAGCAGCCCCTGGCCCTGCTTGCTGCAGTGCTCTGCACACACTTGCTCAGAGCCCCCCACAATCCAGTCTGGCTGAAAAAAATTTAAAAAAAGGAAAAAAAAAAAAAGAAAAAAAGCCAAGGAAGTACATGTCTTTAAGAGCTTTGATCACCTTCCATTCCCTTTTCTCTTCTGTTTTCCTGTCACCTATCATTAAAATTAAATAACATTTGCTCTTGTTGCCATGTTAACCAAGAGACACTGCAGACTCAGAAAGTCAAACTCAGTCCACCCTGCTGGATACTTGCTCCTGGTACACTTGATGGAAAAGCACAGTATAAGAGGGAGAGAACAGGGGACTCATTCCTGGAAATGTAAATGCCTGATGCCTACTCAACTCATAAAAGAAGTATTGCAAAGGGGTTGAAGAGACATTAGATTTATAATTAGGACGATTCTTTGCCAGTGTATCAGTAGCTACTGTTAAACAGTGTGAAAAAAACCTGATTCACAGAGCCACAAAGGATCTGGGACAGAGAACAGCAGCAGCACAATGTAATGCCCAAGCCCCACTTGTCTTTACAACCAGCAGTCAATATTCCTGCAAAGGTGCCTGCTTATGTTTCACACCTGTGTTATCTTCCATGCCCATTTCAGTCCTGATCTCAAAAAAGTGCTGTTCATCTCTTCTTCCCAAACATCACCTACCCAGTTCTGCACAGCCATGACCTGATCATATATTTCCTTGCCTTGAGAAGTCAGGATAAGGACACTCCAAAACCCAAAGGAAAATAAAACAGTGCTGGATGCTCCTCAGGCCATCAAAAACACAGGGCAGCACTGTAGCATGGACACAAAGCTTTCTGCTAGTGGGACAGCATTTTAGGAGGATTTCTGCTTTTCTTCTCTCCCTGATGCTTCCTTACAAATCAGGCTCTCTCCCTGCCTAGCTCTCCTGTGCTAGGAGTCTCTGCAGCTGCAGGGAAAGACAAGCCATTTTGCTTGCATGGCTGCCTCTGCATTTCAAGCTGATTTGTATGAGACACTACCACCCAGCACGATTTGCATACATACCAAAGTTCCAGACCTGCACAAAATGAAGCAGGAAAACCATTTGTCTCTCCTCTCAGAAAAGGTTAATGGCATGGATTCTTTGCAAATGTTTACTATTAAGTGTTTCCTAAGCCTCTGAGCTATAGAATTTGTACATAAAAGGGGGTTCACCCTCTTCCCCCAGTCCCACAATCCTATTTGCTTCAGATTAACATGAATGACCTCTACTTCACTTGAGCTTATTCACTGCCCACAGAGCAGGGCCTGGTGGTACTGAATTATTTCCCTGCCATCATGAACTGCTATTCAGCTGCATAGGAGGGGACAAGGCTGCAGATGCAGGTGTTAGCTTTCTAGAACATTAACTGTTCAACACCCAGACAATTCTCCTATTTAAACCTTACTCAGATCAGAAGGGCTGCAGAAAACCACGACAGAAGTGTGAGGTACCTGGACTTATCCCACCAGAACACTAAGGCCCAAACATGTGATAAAGAGACCAGCCTGGTGATTACATGTGATCACACATGGCAGGGGACAAAGCAGCCCTGACATGAAATGCTTCACCTCAGCTCCTCCTGCTGCTCCCTCCCTCTCTGTCCTCAACTGTGTCAGTCACCCAGTGTGCCCCACACTTGCTGTCTTAAGAGTGCGTCAGAGGCTCTGGGGTGGGTGCTCTTTGAAATGGCTTAATTTAAATTGACATATGAAGTGCCACCTCCAAATTAAGCCAGGATGAAGAAAGCCCTTCAGGACTTTTATGTCCCTTCTCTCTTTTTCTCTCTCTTCCTTCCCCTCTCATGTTACTCTAAAGAGAGCTTGTACATCATTCATCATTCTGGCCACCAAAAGAAAACAACTCCTACCTGAAAGGTGTCTTCAGGTGCATACTCTAAGGGCAGGGAGGATACTCTCATTTCCCCAGTCCTCCAAGAATAACAGCCCAGACTGAAGTCCCTCCACAAGTCAGATCTCCTGTGTCAGACACAAACCCAAATTATTTTGGCATATATGCACAGATCTGCACTGAAAGAATGGCCATGGGGCAATGAAAATCTGTTTTGTTCTCCAGGCAGGCTGCCTGACTGACTGGACCCTCTTACTCAGGAAAACAAATTTTAGGCCCAATCTTCAGCTGGCAGAAAGCTATGTGGTGCCATCAATTCCTCTGTCACCCTGACTGACACTTTGACCCATGGCTTACAACTACACTGAAGTTCCTACCTGCACCTCCCACACTTTCAAATGGCACAATAACTGCACTCACTACTTTTGGCAGACCAGGGACTGATTTTCTCAGACCTCAGTGCATCAAGCTCACAGTGGTCACCCCGTGCAGCACCTGGGCTGCCTGGCAAGACTTACTCTGATATGGACTTTCTTGCATTGGGTTTGGGAGCTTTTGCAGTGATTTGCAAATAATCAGAGAGTTCAGACACAACCTGTAGCTGCTGTATTTAAATGTTCCATTCATTACTACAAAACAGAAACTTAGAAGAAACAGAAGTAGAGCAGACAAGTGTGAAGGACTGATGGCAATAACTGTCCTGCTCTCACAGAGCAAGTCAGTCAAACTATTTGAGTACTTTCAGCACCTGGAGTGTCCCAGCAAAAATTCCATCCTCAAACTCACCAAAGAATTACACACCATTCCTTAGTCTGCACAGGCAAGGATTTGCTTTTGCATTCAGTGAATGGTGCTTGGGGTTTTGGTTTAAAAAACAAAAACATCTATTTACTGAAAATCACATGTGACTCTTGTGATGAGCAAAGCCATTTAGAACCTGAGGGAAGCAGCCAGGACACAGAGGGTGTTGTGGGGGACCCTCTTCAGCACACACATACTGATCTTCAGTAGGTGTGTGTTGTAAAAAAAAAGCCAGAGTCTGATGAAGACTGGTAGGATAATCAGAATAAGGCACATTCCTCTCAGAGAGACCAGAGTAGCCAGCTTTTTTTAGCTTAACCAAAGAGAGGCTAAGAAGGGTCATCACTGCAATCCAGAAATAACTAAAAAGCAAACACCAAGGAAGAAAAATAGCTAGTCAAGATCAGTGAGTAGAAATAACCAAAGAATAAAAAGGCCATGAGCAAATTTGCACTGGAAATTATAATGTTTCTATGACCAGAAGGGTGAGGCAGAAGCTACTTTTCAATAGAAATAATGGGGGAAAAAATGTTTAACCATCTTTGGGCATTTATTAAGCAGACTCTAGGACATGATACCTGCTGTCAGTAGAACTGAATCTGACACCCTTGAGCTTCCTCACTCCAGTGTGTGCTCAGCTCAAACCCAAAGAAGAAAAAAAAAATAAAATTGAGAGAAATGTCAACATTCACAAGTATTGTCAAAAATCTCTCATTAAAACTAGGCCACAAGAACAGCAAGCTGTGCAAGGAGGAATGCCCAGAGGAGAAAAATGGCATCTTGCTGAATCCAGGCTCTCTGATAATTTGTGCCTCCCCATCACAGACACTTGCCCCACGCTTGCTCTCCAGCACAAATTGCCAGCTGGAATTTTTCTGTAGCATATCTACAGGGAGGCATCAGGAAACTCTGTAAATGCTGGGAATAACTACCCAAAAGCACTCTCCTGCAGTGAAACAAACTGTTGGAGAGGAAAAGGAGAAGGATTATATGCTGGATTGTATGATGGTTTATGCAAACATTCTCATTAAGGAAATGGTAATCTCTCTGCCTGTAGATCTCTCCTCCTCTGAAGGCCTGGCAGTGCCACTGAATGTCCATTTATCCTGATCAAAACACCAGTGAACTCATCCTTGTCTCCTTGCAGGCATGGAGCTTGTGATGATCTCCTTCCTTGCCTCATAAGGTAGAAATATAAAAGGAAAATGAAAGGAGGGAAGGAAACCAAGAAAATGGATAAAACACATGTGGGGAGAGGCAGAGCTGAAAGGAACCCACTGTTCAGAGCAGACTGGTCAGCAATGGAACAGATCCTCTAAAGGCACCTGTAGCTCATTCCTACCATCAGCCCAAGAAGGAATGAATCAGTATTTTAGTTGCCAGGCTGAGGGATGATAGCACCATTCTGCATGGACAAGCAGGGAGGATGCCTGTCCCTGCCCTCCACCACTTGCAACCCCCAGTACTGGCAGCACTGTTGAAAGGGCAGAGAGCTGAGGCAATGGAGAGCACAGAAAGTAAGGCTCAGTTCCTGTCTGCCCTCTGCCAGGTAAGTGCAGCACATCCCCTTCCCAGCTGAGAGGGGATGGGAGGAAGAATCAAAGGAAAACAAGCTTGGTGGTTTCCTCATATTTGGGGAATTTTTCAGAGGCACAGTGAATCAGCAAGTGGGTCTCTTGGGACTGACAGAGCAAAAAAAAAAAAAGGTAAACAGCTTGACTGCTTCGAAGGTGCTGCCTGGTGAAGAGCTCTAAAGACTGAACTCTCACTTGGAGGAGGCACTTTTCACAGGGCAGAAGCCAAAAGCCTGTCCAAAAAACATGATCAACATCCATTTTAGTTTAACCACAGCAGCAAACTCAATTAACATGGCTGGTATAGTAGAAAGTTGTGCAAAATAACTTACTGGATTTCTTTCTTCTTTCCCACAGAAAAAAAAAAAAAAAAAGAAAAAGAAAAGTTGTTTGTCAGTCCCATCGGAATGCCTTTGATCTCAACACTGATCTAAGCAAAAAAAAAAACAACAAAAAACCAACAAAAACAAGAAGAAACCAAAGAAAAAAATTAAAAAAGCTCTCTGTAAGAGAGCATCCATCTTCTCTCCACACACTGCTCTGCCTCTGCCTCTCCAGACACGGGCAGGTGACTCCTGAGAGCTGGCAAGGTACAATGCAGAGAACAGCCTCACACACCCCAAACTGCCCTGGGCACTTTTGGAAGGCTCTACCAGATCCTCCATTCTACTCTGGTTTTGTTAGATATGTTAATAAGTGATAAAGGTTTATTGTGCTGTAGTTATATTTTACAGTCACACATAGTTTTCCTCTTAACAGCATTCCCCCTCTTTAAATTCCCAGAAGTAGAGAAGCACAGTCCATGCAGTTTAAGGATCTTCTGTATTTTGAATTTTGAAGCCATCATCGTTGCTAGATTAACTGAACTGGCTGGGACTATCCACAAAACCAAGTTATCAGCCCTCCACAGGCTTGCAGAAGGTCAGGGCTGCCAGGCAGAGAAACCTAAAATTCAAGAAAGGCTGTCTGTGTATTAGATCTTAATTTAGGGATGGTTTGGGAATTTCAGCACTTTCTGAAGGTTAGGCATGCAAACCCTCTGCCTGAAATCCCAGGAGCTATTGGTGAGCTCAGGAGTTAAACACACAGTAAGCATCTCCTGACTCGTGGCCAGGATCACAATGTCTGTGGAGCAGTCTGGCACTGCCTTGTGCAGCCCTTTCTTATCAGCTCGGGGATCTCAGAACCACTGTATCATAATTATTCTGTTTAAATTACATCAGCTGAGATCAGATTAGCCTTATTCTGGCTTTTCCAGGAAAAACCTGAAAGCACCCACAGACGCACATTGCCTCTTCTGATGTCAGCAAAAACGCTGCTATTGATTTCAGGAGAACTGGGATTTCATTGCAACATTTAGTGCTCTGAGTGTCACCAAGCAAAACTGGGACTGCCCCAGATTTCCCTGCAGTTGTTGAACAAGAGAGTTATCAGTTCTAGAGACAATAGCAGAACTGTAACAGTGCTACTTGCAGTGATGATGATAATTGGAGGGGAAAAAAAGGAGAATTAATCTTTCTCTGTGGCACTGGATGTTCCTAGTAAGTGCTAGAAATTGCAACAGTGTTCAGGGACAGTTTATTATTCACAGAAGTCTTTCTCACAATCACAATTTTTTTTACCTCTACAGCCTTTAATTACCAAAATTTCTGTCAGGGTTTGCACTGGCTCTCTGCAGTCTGGAAGCTGTTCAGGTGGTCACACTGCAGCAGAGAGCCTGACCACCAACCCTGAGACCTGGGAGAGCTCCTCAGTCTGCCACAACCTGCTGCTTCAGAGAGCCCAGCAACCCCCTCCAGGGCAGGGCTGGCTGGTGCAGGAGCAAGCACCAAGTCCAAGAAACAGGCAGGTAGTTTGTGATCCTTCTGGGAAGAGCACTCCTGTTGGGGGGAATGGAAAGTTCATTTATAGTCACTCCCAGTGAGGGGCTGCACAGCCACCTCTCCTGCTGAGCATCACACACCATGGATCAAACCACAAGCAAGGGAGAAACTGGAAGGTTAAGTCACAGAAACTCAGTCAACCTGTCCCAAAGTTTTGGGTCTCAGGAGAATGTTCAACTCAGAGAGTTTCCTCAGCCCTCCTGAAGCTCTGTTTGTGATTGATTAATCTAGGCATACAGAAATGATAATAACTTGATAAATCTCCATGTGCAGGAGATCATTTTTAAAGCATCATTCTGTGCATTAGAAAGCATTAATACTCATGACACTATAATTATAATCAAACCTCATCTGGCGTTACCTAGCATTGGGGAAGAGTGTGGTGGGGGATAGTTTGCTTTAATTCCCAATCTAATGAAAATTCTCTTTTGTTTCAGCAGCCAAAGCCATCTTCCATTTAAAAAGCATAGCAATGCCTACCTGCAATTATGAAACAAGTAATTTCATTTAAAAGCAACTGCTACATACGAGAAACTCCTGCACCTTGGATGTCCTGGTGGAAAAACATGAATTACACATCTTTATCACAGAGCTGGCCAGTTATGGCTCCCTATAGCCCAGTACTACTGCAAAATAAAAATTTATAAAGATGGAAAGCTCACAGCTTTGCAGGGCAAAGCCACAGCTGTATTTCATACCTCACAAAACCTACTGTGTGCAGCACAGACCTGAAAGTAAATTTTTGGCATGGGGCTAGGGGAGGATGCTTGGTTTTCTGCACAGTTGCCAGGTTCATTTACAAACCTATTACCCTCAGTGTGAGAATTACAAGGTGAAACACCACATCTTGAATAATTCAGGAAGTCAGCTTGAAGGACAGTAGCAATTCCTTCTGACTTTAAATCCTGTCCCCTCTCTTGCCCACACTGACCTCCTGGGACTCCACTAAACACAAAGCAGCAGGCAATAAAAGAACCAGCAGTTAGCACAGACAGATGCAGAGAGCCCCACCCTCCCTTTCCCCCCATGTGCCCATCAGAAAGGATTCTCCCATGTCTCTTCTTTCTGCTGACTTGGGAGTGAGAAAGGGAAAGCAAAAGATCATCGATCTGATCTCCAAATTCAAAAGAGCAGAGCATCCCCAGGCTCCAAGGGAGGAGATCCCTGGTGAGGTGGTGTCAATAGTGTCCTCTGCCTGGCAATACTTCTCACAGCTGACAGAACTTTCAAGGTGCCCAACATCAAAGCTACAGGGTGAAGTCAGAAGCTCTGACTGGGTTTATAAATCCCAGTTTAACACCTGCCCACTGTGATTTATGGACATGGCACACTAATGGCTCAGCATCACTAAATCAGTCCCTCCTGCTACAAGTAAGCTGGATAAATCAGACCATTTCATTTAGGATGATTTATATTGCAGATAAATCAACATTCAGCTGTGAGTGATTTGTTAACACATTGCAAGATCTTCTAATCACTTTCTGGCTTTCCATCAATCCAAACTTTTGGGAATTACATCACTAAATGCCAGACTAGAGGGGCCAGGGCCATGAATCAAGTCTTGGAGTCAGAACCAAGCAGGCTGACAGTGTGGAGGGATGGTTTGGTTAGGCTGGGCTGGTCTGGACTCCCTGCACAAACTGGAACCCAAACTTTGCATGAGATCTGTTCTCCTGTCTTCTTCCACAGTTCCTCAGTCCCATGTTTCCATGCACAAAAATGAGATGAGAGCATGTCCCCCTGAGGGTTGGATCATGAGGAAAAACACCTTCAGAAGAGCACAGGATGTTCAACACTACTCATGCCTCATGTGTACATTGTGTTCATACACTGTGCTCTGACTTGTACAATTTATATAAACACACACACAAATACACATTTTTATATCCTTCCCTTACTCCCAAAGCCTCAGCCTCTGGAGTCTGGAACAACCTCCTTCAATTCCATAATTAATTTAACAATTTGGCAATCGAGCTGGATTTTGCCACTTTCAGAATGATCTTACAATCCAGAGATGCTTGCTGAGGACAAAGCAGAACTGGAGTGCCATTTTAAATACAATTGATGAGGTAACTTGTGCCTTTTAAGTGGACTGCATGACTATCTGCACATGAAACACCTCAGCACTGATGAACTCTGGTGAGACTTATGCCTTGCATTAACTGCATGAGCTGCAAACCCAGAAGCAGCTGCAAACCCTGGCTATAGGGCAGATTCCAAACCTTAGCAAGTGCTAGCACAAAGTTACAGCACCTTTTTTGTGTAGTCTCACTCCCAGACTGGGGACTTGAGATCTACCCTTCAAATATTTACACACACACACTTCACACACCAGACTAGACACTGTGGAAGCAGAGCTGCAGATATGCATAATACACCTTTTTTTTTTTTTTCCCCCTATGATATTGTTATGAAGTAGGAGGTGAGATTATTCACATATTAGGCCTTCAGTCTCCAGGGAACTGTCTGTGATTTCTATATTTATACTTTCAGTGTTGTCACAGAAAACATTGCAAGAGATTTTGATCTTGAATACCGATGCAAATTATAAAAAAGAAATCTGGCATTTAAACCTCATCCCCAAAGCTCAGGAAAACACAGGCTCCAAGATTTTTGCTCTCCTCTTTCTTAAAACAAAAGGCCAGAGGCAGCAGGAGGCCATCACATAAATGGCAATCACAAATTGATCGGGGTATCAAACCACTGTCATCAAGGAGCAGAAAACAGATTAATGAGCATTCACTATTGACTGGCCAAGTAAC
Organism: Phylloscopus trochilus trochilus; assembly: GCA_016584745.2. Taxonomy (NCBI): domain Eukaryota; kingdom Metazoa; phylum Chordata; class Aves; order Passeriformes; family Phylloscopidae; genus Phylloscopus; species Phylloscopus trochilus. The sequence continues at coordinate 2,139,551 of WQNJ02000046.1, read as the reverse complement.
CTGGCAACACTTCACTTCAAAAGCTGACAACAGCAGGACTCTCTAATCACTTCCAAGCAGGACAGGACCTTTCCTATGCCACTGGGCAGCACAGCTCTGGCCTTTTGCTCTTCAGCATGTGGGGGAGATTAAACAGGACTTAGATACAATATTGGCTGCTAAGCAGAAAGATCCCAACGTTTGAATTCCCAATCACGTAAACACGAAGACAAATGCACAAATCTAGGTTAAGAGATGCATAAGTAAATATTTTCAACAGCCTATCACAGGTTGCTGCCTAATACTAATAATAAAAGTTTTGAAGATGAGCAACAAGGAGGTTGTAGGAAAATGTAATGGTTCACAGGGTGGACATTTTTGTCCCTGCACTGTCAGTGCCACTGTGGGCAATGTTCACGTTGGCTCAATCTTATTGTGAGGAAAAGGTCTGCAGGCTGGGCAGACTCTGAGAATATCTCTGCTTTCCAGTGCAGTGCCCATCCCTTGTATGACTCTGGGCTCTGAACTACCTAATTTTACATGTAGCCCAGTGTCTGTAGCATGCATGCAGGTGACTCTTCCTTCATCTGCCCAGGTCAGACAGGATGGAAGCATATTCCAGGTCATCAACCATGTCACAACCATGAGCTCAAGCACAAAATATAAATAACTAAAATAAAATAAAGCTATTTAATTATATGGCATTTTAACGAGATTTCATAATTATATTGCATTTTAATGGGATTTGGACAATTAACTCCCTTCAGCTCTTTGCAATTCTCTGCCTTAGGCAATGACCTTGTGCCAACGTCCACCCCAAATCAATGTGTAAAACAAAGCACAGGGTAAATTATGCCTCTGCTGAGGTCCAGTTGCCTCCAGAATGAAAGCAGCCACTGTGGCCAGGGCACACAGCAGGAGTGCTCCCTTTAGCCAGGAGCCAATGGGGCATTCCCCCACACAAGATGTCACTCTGAGAGCCTGGGACAAGTAGTTGCATCCCACCCATTCTCCTCTGCTCCAGGCCAGCAAGGCTGACTGACAGGGAGGAGCATCATTCCATCAGACACTACCACCATGACTCCAATGAACATGGAGGGGGATGTTGTCTCTGGAACCCTCCTGGTGAATATTAACCTGTGCCAACCTCTCTTTTAACAGCTGGGAAGGAAGGACAAGTTCGCAGATGCAAACTTATGGGTCAGGAAATCTAAGCTCTCCCTGAGAACTACATTTCTAAATAAAACCCATCCCTTCGGTGCAGTGCTATTTATAAGAGCTGCAAGTTTATACTGCTCATTCCCCATTTAGTTTTGCCTTTCTCTAATATTCATTATCTCACTCTCGACTTCTCGCTGTCTGCATATCCATTGTCACCTCTCATTTAGGAGTGACTCATTCTTAAAAGGATTTAGTCAGCTGTGAACAGCCAAGCTGAGCACAGTGCATGGCATAGGCAGGGAAAGAGAAACTCTAGAAATGTCTGGACAGATCTATTCAGATAACCTCCTCTGCAGACAGAGCAAGTAGGCAGCCCAAAATAACCCACCTTGAGTCTTTGGGAATTTTACTCCAGAATTTAGGGTCAAATTATTGCTGCTGTCATGCAGACTTTAGATGGGTAAAGGTAAAGGAGCCTCCTCCTCCACTTCATTGCTGCCCATCACACCCTTCCAAAGCAGCAGCTATTTATCTCACTGTCCCCTACATGCAAGAAGCAAACCAGAACATTTCACCCTCTGTCCAGCTGCTGTGTTCAAGAGCACAGATTTGACCCACTATCCTGTTCTTCTACATGCCATAAAAAGCCTTCCCTGAGGAGGTGACCACCTCTACCCCTTGTTGGGAGCTCCTGGGACAGGGCTGCCTTCTGGTGAGACTCATCTGAACACGTGGCCCTGTTAAATCTCACCCCCAGTTTCCAGCACCTTCTCTCTTGATGAACTGGCTGGCTGGGTGGCTCACAGGTCCACTCAGGAAGCTGCTTAGGGCACAGGAGATCAGGAGAAGTGAGCAGCTGCTGTTGGGGCTTGAGGGAAGGGCACTCTGTGCAACCCTTACATGTGTGGGAAATGACAAGGCAGCCTCAGAGTCCAAAATAGCTGGGTACTGTACTGTACTTACTTGGGAAAGGAAAAGTAAGCCCTATATTAAATGAGAATTTACATTCAGGTCTAAGAGTGTGGCTGGAGATCACAGAGGTGTCCAAAACGCTGTGCTAGCAAAATGCATCCAGCTTCCTCTTCAGATGAGCCTAATAAACTGGGAAAACCCTGTCAGGCTGAATATACAGTGAGTTAGTGAGGTGCACATTTAGTCCCTGACAGGGCTGATTTCCATGGTGCAGTCATGTGCAGTTCAGCCTAAGAGGATGACAAGTTATCCCAACATCTCACCTCTCTGTGGCAAAAGTGCTTTGTCTCCTCCTGCTTTTGGGGTTTTACTCAAAAGGACAAAGTCCACCTCTTCTCTTCCTCACCCACATCCCTGAGCCTGCATGGGCTGGCCATGCACACAGCTCAGCTCTGTTACAACAGAACAGATTTTTGCAGCCATGGCCATTACAACAAGGTCAGCTTGCTCTGGGACTCTTCTGCCAGTTCCTGGGACAGAAAAGTCAATTCTGCCTTTGGAATTCCAATCTGCAAAACAAAGCCATCCTAGGAAAAATAAAACAAAAAATCAAAGAAAAAAAACAACAAAACAAAACAAAACAACAACAAAAAAACCCCCAACACAACAAAGAGAGATAAAGGACTGAAAACAACAAATATTCACCCTGTTCTTCCACCCTTCCTACCAGAAAAGGACAAACATCACAACTGGTTTTGATCAAGGCCCTGTGGCTGAAAGTAGCACACTTGAGGGAAGGAAAAGGCAGGCAGATAAATGGTTCTAATTTTGGCACATTCTGCTTACAAATGCACCACACAGTCTATCACCCCAACCAAAGCAGACACAGAACTCGATCATGGATCCAGTTGCATCTGGAACCCTTCCCACATCTTGCAACAGCGAGCAAACAGCCCCTAAGCAGCAGGGACTTCTGTTCCTAGAGAAACTCTTCACCCAGCTTTTACACCCTCCACCCTGCAAGGATACAGAGAGTCTGAAAAATAAGCCTTGTAATTAGCACCCCAGTCAAATCAGATTCACATTGTTTCTCCTTCAGCTCAACTATGCCTGCAATGCTCTCTGTAGCTCTGGTTAACCACTGCTTGTCAGTGGGGTGCAGCACTCAGAGGGAACCCCAGCAGCCTCTTCCCTGGTGGCATCATCAGCCTGGATGCTCTGCTTCCCCTGGGTGCTGCTGCAGGAGCCAAGGCAGGAGCACACAGCAAACCTCTCTCCCAGGAGACAGAAACACCCAAGGTGCTGCTCATTAGAGCTTTCTGAAACTCACACCCTTCTCTTGCCTTCCAGCCTCCCTCCCTGAAAGCATCTGGAATACAGAACATATGAAAAGCACATGGGGAGACAGCAGGAGGGAGGGGAGTGGAAGTTAACGTTGCTACAATGAAAATTTTTCAAAGCTCCTTTTCTTTTCTATTCCTAGATACAAAAAAAAAATAGGAGTAAGGAGATTGATTTATTATTATTATTATTTTTATTGTCCCCTTCTTTTTATTTTCTACCTTTCCAAGCCTCTCTGATTTTGGCAAAGTTACAGAGTGACAAAATTACACAGCTGCTTTCCTCTTCTCAGTTTCACTTTGGAAATTTTACACAGAACGGGTTTCTTTGGTTTGGGGTGGTTTTTTTCCCCTCCCAAGAGTGGGGAAAGGAAAATGCAAAAGAAAATATGCCTAAAATGATCCTAAGCTTTACTCATGTAATTGTATTAGGAGTTCAAAAATGCTGCAGGTGGTGGAAAGGAGCATTCAAGAAAACCCAAAGTAAGGAGAAAAAAAAAAAAGTCAAACACAAAAGAAATGCTTTCTTTCCAAATAAAACTAGAGTTTTGATTGCTTTCCATCTCTCTATCAAAGAATAGGCAAGTATTTTATTTCAATTATGCATCATTTTCTACCGAAACCTTTTGGGGCATAATAAAAAAGTAATTTTCATTCTGCTTTTTGAAAGCACAGCTGCTTGACATGCCTCATGAAAGGTGCCTGGTAAGGCATTGCCATGGCTGCCTGCTGTGTTCTGTGCTGAATGTCTGTCCAGTGCACTCCTGGCTAGAGAGAGCCCCCAGTTCTCCTGTACCTTGTGAAAATCATGGGACTGACAAACTGCAAACATCCCTGTCCTTCTCAGGCATACAGAACTCATCAGTGAGATCAGCACACACAGTAAAAATATTGATGCATTAACAGTCTTCCCCCAAGTCCCTGAATTCCAGTGAAATGAGCAGTAAGTTCTGCACTGGGCTGCTGTGCACACAGGTTGGATCAGACTTTGTAACCAAGGCAAGATTTTCAAGCAATCCAGGGAGCCATTATGGAAGCCAAAAAGCAGATTGAACTTTTAGATCAAAAAATCCTGTTCTACACAGGTAAAAAAAATTTATTACAAACATACTCACTTTCCTAAAGGAGCCCACACATGCCCTAACAGTCCACCTCGAGTTAGGAAATTCCCTTTCACCAGCTCTCTGAGCACACGTGCTGCTGGCTCTCATCAAAAGAAAATTCAGCAGCCAGGAAAGGAGGGGGAAAGGTGTTGGTGTTAGGGGAATTTGTCAGCAGCAGAATCAGAAGCAGAGTAATTTCTAAAACCCTGAACACTTCAGCAGTAACCGTGTATTCCCCAGGGGATGGAGGCCCTGCAGTGGCCTCTCCATCAGCGAGGAGGCCCCAGGAGGGCAAAGCCACGCCTGCTAAGGACAAGCAGCAATGGGAATTCACCTGGCAGAGTGCACAGAACACAGCAGCTAAAGAGAGCTGGGTATGGAGACACCCTGGGGTTCATGTCATAACCTGGGCACACGCTCAGCCCCAGCAGCCAGGGGCAGGGCAGGGCTGGCCCCACGCTTGGGTCACATCCCAGACGCTTCCAAAGCAAAACAGCCTCGTGTGGGAAACCTCCCTCCAGCACTCACAGAGGGCAAGGTACAAAATCCAAAGCCTTGCCAAGTGAAGAGTCCAACAGGGAGAGTTGGAAATAGAAACCAAAAGCCAGGTTTTCAATGAGCATTTGTTTGTAATGTGGCAAGCCCAAGGCAACCCTCATTCCCTCACTGCTCCTCTGTTCCCACACCTCAGCCCTTGCCAGGTCCCTCTTTGCTGGAAGAGGATGGATTGAAGAGTGCAGACACCTCTGCTTTTCCTGCCTCTGCTACAGCACAACAGCCTCCAGAAAGGCAGCAGAGAACCAAGCAGAAAGAAATGAGCTTTAGTTTGCCCCAGTGCTCACTGCCAGCATCTCCTGCAGCTTCACACTCCACCCCTGGGCTGATCCAAAGCACCCAACTGCCTCAGGCAAACCCCCTTGGCTCTGGGAGCAGCCTAAAGCCTCATCCTCAGGGAGTTTTGAACTGAGTGCCTTTCTACACAGGCAAATTCAGAACCAAATCAACACCCAAACAGCCCCACACGCTGTGCTGGTATATGGGAAATGGATTTGTAAAGAATTTTTAAAGCTGGTGTGGCATCCAGGTGTGACAGGAGCTGTTTGGGCCCAGGCTGCCTCTTCTGATGCCATGAGTGAAAAGTCCACAACCCTGAGGAGCTGGTTTGAGAATTTCCCTTCACCCCACTGACCACAGGGGGTTTGCAGGAGGTTTAGTGGCCAGAAAACAAGGACCTGGACAAAGGAAAATGAAAATCAGATGACAGTGAAACATAGAAAGATGGGAAGAAGGGAGACATGGGATGCATTACTAACATTTTATATTCTCCACCTCAGTTTGCTGTCCCCAAAACCCTGCAATATAGCAACAAAGCATTTATGGCCCACTCCAAAGCTACCAAGAGCAGTGGGAATCCTCTCACTGTGTTTGCAGGGTTCAGGTTCACAAGGCAGCTCATAGATGGGCTTCCCTGAGGGTGTGGGCAGGATTGCTGCCAGATCTCAGAACTTCACCCATTTCCCCACTGGGGGGGCTGGGGGCAGAACTCCCCAGCAGAAGCCTCATTATAAGGTTCTCCTGGGATTGGCAGATCCTTCCCTGTGGATGCCCTGGAGCATGGACTCTCCTGATAACAAAGACATGTCTTTCTGCTTGAGACATCCCAGGCATTTCCCAGCAGTCCCTGTGTGGCTCAGAGCAGTTACCTTTCCAAGTAATATCTTTTTAATTTGCTCAAGGAACCCTTTGTGGTGCCATTAAAGTTTCTCTCCAGCAAACATGCTATTATACAGCTTGGAAACTTAATTAATTAAACAACAGGTATGATTTCTTTCAACACCTAAAGCAGCACAGAGGAAGATGATCTGCCACACTCTTGGTGACTTCAGTGCCACTTCCAAGCAGCTCTGAAGTCTCTGGGCAGAGAAGCAGCCCCATCCTGCCCCCCACTACCCCTCTTATCACCATGCAGAACGATTCTGTGCAAAAGGAGAGCCTCTCAAATAGCAGATGCTGCAGCCTACAAGCCTCACAACTGACTGCCCTCCACATCATCTTTGCTTCAGAGCTGCCAAAGCTGTTAGCACTGGTAAGATTTTACTGTGTCCTCAAATCCAATTATGTGGTTTTCCTTGAAAATGGCTCTTGGCAGATAATTCATATAGTCCAGCCCCTTGTATGCAGTAAGGTCTTTCCATTGTTACTGATGGCACACTTTTCAGTTTGAATTCCCGCTTTCTTTCTCAAGATAAATTAGGGGAGGAAAGAACTGATCAGGTTTTCTAATGAGATTCTTCAGACCTCCTCTATTTCTCTGTGAGTTTGAAAAGCAGGCAGTGAAAATATGAAAAAAATAGCAAACTGTAGTTAATTTGCCACATTTTCACATTTTTTGGAGACTCTAAATACCAATTTCCATTTTATTCTCATTCGGATTTCTCGTAACATTACTACAAACAAAGGGTTAAACTAAGTCACAGTTTAATCCATTCCCAATTAGATTGCTGTGCAAAAAAAAATGGTCAGTCTTGGGGGGGGATCAATGCTTTGCTTCCACAGCACAAACAACTCCACTCAGCAGTTTGCTAATTTATCATCGTTCATTTAAAAAGAAGCTTTATTGGAAGTGCAAAACCTTTTGTTTCCCTGGAAATGCAGGAAATGCAATGGATTGCCTTGCCTCTCCAACACAGAGAGAGAGGAGAGAGAGCAAATCCACCCAAAGTGATCTGACTGCTCTCAGTGTTACTAATAATACCTCAATACAAGCAGCTCCCTGATTGCATCACCAGCAGAAGTCACTGATAAAGAACACCAAGAGGCAATATTCCCTGTGGAGATTGGGAGCACCAGGTAAATTCCTTCGTTGGGCTTATCAGCAAGGCTATGAGGACGGTGTTACCTTGTCAGGAGAGAGGCTGGACCAGCAAGGGCAAAAGAATCATCAGAACTGAGCTAAGTCATGTAACAGAAGCCCAGTTAGTTGCACTACATCAGTCACACAGGAGGATTTCCTCTCACTGCTGGAGCTGGTGGAGAACACAGCTGTGTAGGATCTCTGCTGGGCTCACACAGCTGGACCCTCACACTACAGCCAGCCACCAAGGCAGAGGTATTTAGCAGTCACCTCCACGCACCTGATGAGATGAATCCAAAGAAAAGTTTAAACTCCTTAAGGCTCCATCTCTCCCAGGATCCTCCCTTGAGTTTAAACAATTCTGTAGTTCAGCAAAATGTACAGCACTGGTTTGACACAAACCCTGTCTGCCATGAGCAGGAGCAGCTTCCCTCCAGCCCTGTGCCATGGCCTGAGCCACAGGGAAACCTCTCAAGCAGGGAGCAGTCCCCAGCTGTCCTCCCCACCCCTCAGAGAGGCTGGGAAAGCAAAAAATCTTTCTTGATCCTCTGTCAACCAGCTCTCTGCCACAAACCCGTATTCCAAGGACCAGGGGGAACACTAATTAAAGGAGCAAATATGCCCTGGTTTGGAATGTGCAGGGGGCTCAGGGACACAGCCTGGGTTTCCAACCAGCTGGCTCCTCGTGGGGCAAACAGCTGCTTGATTTTTCAGGCTTCACTGCCTGTCCAGCCCAGCACACTGAAAGGGACTTCCACCAACACAACTTCTCCCTCAAGCAGGCACATCAGCCATCCCTTTAAATGGGGTCAGTGTTAATCAACCCACTTTTAAGCCCCTTTATGCAGAAAAAAGAGAACACTTTTCACTTTCTATGGACACACAGTTTCATCTGCCAGCTAGCCTTATGTTGTACAGAAGAGGTCTCTTCTTTCACTTGCAGGGAGAGGGGGTTTGTGTACCCTCCACATTCAGCAAGATCCCCAGCAGACAGGGAAAGGACTCCTACAACAGCAGAACACAGGGGTGGAACCATCAGCTTATTTCATTGGAAAGCATGAGTACAATTGTGGAAGGAAAGGCACTTTTTCAGAGTACTCTGTTAGTAAGGTTTGGCTTGGCACTGTCGACAGAGGGCCTTTTGGGTTTGGTGTATATAAATTAATTAGAAAAATGAGCAGGTGGAGCATACAGCATGCACCCACTGCAGGACTCACTGTACTGCTATTTACACACACACATTTCTATTGTCTTCACTCAAAAACCAAGTCATCTTTTTTACCCATCAAAAGTCCTGTAAAGCCCAGGGAACATGCTAGGAAAAAATGTTTCTATTACAGCGTCTTTTAAACATAAAAACTCAAAGCAAAGACTGAGCATGTGACTTACTAATTTGTTGCCAAAAACTCAAAGATGGAGTGCAATGCAAATTACTCTAGAGAGAGGGGGAGATTTTAACATACATTAATATATTTCAGACTTGCCCCATTCTTTGAGTTCATTGTCGAATTCTTTTCTGGGAGAAGGGGGCTGGCAAGGTGACCTATTGGTGTATATTCTGATCTAATCAAATATTCTGGTGTCATTCTGGTTCTGATATAATCAAATATAGGCTTGCCATGAGGCAAGGCTCCATCCATACTCTCAGGATCTCAAACTGGAAGGATCCCACTTCCATCTCCTCCCTTATCCTTCAGAAGTACTTAGCAGTAGCCTGGTCAAGTGGCAAGATTTGGTGCTGCTTCATCACCCTGGAATGAGCACTCAACAGGTACTTAACCTGAAAACTTTCAAGAACCATCATGGCTGTTTCCAAGCTGTCTACCTTCTTTTCCAAAAAGTTTTCCAAGAAGTAGAGAAATGTACCATTACCATGATGATGCAGAGGCCCACAGGCCAGGCATCAGGAGCTGGCAGCTCTTTTTTGATGCTTCACTTCCAAAACTACAACCAGAGTCAATTTTGGCTGGAGGTGGCATAGCTAAGGACTAATCATGTTCCTACTGAAGTGAATGGAAACTCCCCACCATTTTCACCTGTTTTGGACAACTTAAGGACATTCAGTTATCAGTGCAATCAGTGATGGAGTCATACAAAGGTTGTACAGAATGTACAGCCACTCTGAAAGAAAAATAAATTCAGGAGCAAAGATCATCACAATCCATCCTGCTTAAGACAACTGAGAGGCCTACCTTTATGTAACCTGCCTTGGGAAGAGATATGCACACTTACTGCCTTCCTTTCCTCCCTGCAAAATCCCCATGCTGCTCTAATAAGAGTCTCCTAACAAACTAAACACACACAACTTTTCAAAGAAGGCATCAATGCCCTAAAATAAATAATCCTTTAAACCCCTGTGCATTGCAGCACTTGCTGGGCCTTAGGCAGGGAGAAAACAAGACAAACTGCAGCTGTGAAAAATGAAGTAGGACAGGAATGAGAAAACATTCCTTTCTCCTGAGGAAGCAAGTGTTTTGATCTCCCAGTTGAAATGAGGCCTTGCAAATCAATGGCCTCGTACACACACAGAGTGAGGAGGAGCTCTTGCTGAGCACCTGCACTGTGGGCCTGCCATGGAAGGTGTCCCAGCAGCACCAGGACATGAACAGAACCAGCAGGAGGTAACCAGCAGTCCTGCTTTCCCAGCTCCTCTGCTCTTACTGTTTTATTCTGCTTCCTTCCTCCCCTGTATTCTGCTGTGATCTTTTCTGCTTAGAAAGGAACCATGACTGTGCACAAATGCGAGGATATAAACCATGCTACAAGATGTTTCTTAAGGGTTTAAATATCTTTTAATCTGCAGGTATAAGGTGAATATTCATGAGAATAGAGAAGCTGGTGATTTGGGAGCATAGTGTAGCTCTCATTCTCCAGTCAACTCATCCCACCATGGCCAGGTACACTCAGCTCAGTGCTCTATTGGCAGCACCAGTTTTGCAAGGTAGGAGGAAGGCACTGCCATGCTGTTGTAATTAGTAGCTTCCAAAGCCCACCCACTGTATCCAGCTCTATGTGATGTCTCAAAAAGGGTGCAAGAGCAAGATCCAACTTCCCAGGGCCAGCTCCTGGTTAACCATGAGGCTTTGAGTCCACTGCACCAAGCAGCAGCAAATGTCACTGTGATTAGAGAGAAGGAGAGAAGGACTATTTTTCAAAATATTTGTGTAACACTGATACCTCAGCATATCAAAATACCTACCTAGGAACCAAGTATCTTGTTCAGCTTAAATCAAGGCAGAGATACAAAAACAATTGTAAGCAAAACTGAGCCACTGTCAGCATTCAGTGTCTCTGAGAGCCATCCCTGTCCTCTGGCCTCCCCAACTGTCCTTCCTATAACAAGGGGAACAGAAGACAGCCTGTATCTGCTGACAAGGGAACAAATGGAATATACTGTGGCAGTAAGTTAACTCAGCTCGAAGGAAACAATATTAAGCATTCCAAAAGCAAATAATTACATTCTCCCTAACTAAAGTTGTCACTCTAGAGAGCCTGGCATAGAAAAATGAAGACTTCCTCATTGCAGTCGTGTCATCTCTGAATATATCTCTCTTCACAATTTATTTCTAACTTCTTTGGACACAGACTTTCCCTTGCTGTTGTTGTGTCCAAGTACAAACAGGGCCTTTTGGAAGATGGAGACTTCCAGGCTGTGATAAAGGCTTGGAAGGTTGTCTAGCCCTGCTGCAAGAGCTTAAGCATCCTTTGCAGAGATGTTACTTCACAACTTTTCAAAGACCCTCAATAGACTTTGACAGATATCCCTACACCTCATGTAAGCACCAGCGTGTTAACAGAACTGTTTTAACTACCCAGTCATCAATGAAAACACAGGGAACACTGCACTGACATGTGCAGACACCAACTCTTAATTTCTAACAATAGTTGCTTCTGGTCATTTCTGATTTCCCTCACTCATCAGAACCCAGTTGTTGCTGTCACTTATCTTCCAATGGAGTGGCACATGTTATTTCTAGGGAAGAAACTAAAAACATATTTCAAAAGTGTTCAGTCAAGCCTGTCAGTATCATATCTGTCTGAGAAGAACCAAGTGGGAAGCCCAGAACTTCAGTTGGAAGGTTTACTGTTTCACACATGTACTGCTGTAATTATCAAAGTGTACAGGCAAGGTACAATCAGAGCAGAATTTTTTTGCCAACCACTAAAAGAGATTGGCACCCCAGATGATAAACAAGTCCTCCCTGCTGTGCATTACACATGCCCTGCAGATACTCTTCAGTCCCAGCTTGTGTGACCTGAAGGTATTATGTACAGACTTGATAAGAAAACAACTGTTTTGCTTCACGGCGCTTTCTGAAGCTTCAGTAACTCAGTGCCTTTTAAAACGAGTTGAAAACAAACATATTCTGATATTTTAATGCAGCAAAAGCCTGCTCCTCATCGTCTTCATTTAAGGGAAAGAGGTCCAGCTTTGTAATTCCAGAGCTTCCAAAATAAGCAAAGGATGGTACTGAGGAACCCTGGCTCTGCTGTACTCTCAGGCACCTGAGACAGGGATGGGAAAGAACCAGCACTGTGCAACAATCCCGTTTCACAGTAATTAACTCTCATTTTCCCTGGCCCTGGAGTGCTTGTCTCCTTCAGCCATAACTGAAAGAAACAACAGAAAGCTCTGGAGGCAAGGGAGGGGACAAAAGTAGCTGCTGAAAGTTGTTCTCCCTGTTGGCTGTATTGCTTATTAAGTAACTGGTTAATTTTGTTCATCACAGAGGTCATCATAAATAAATTCTGCATACAGATCAAGTTGAAACGGAGCAATCAGGAGAGTCAGGAGAGTCAGCCCCCAAAATTACACTCTTGGTGGATCCCCCAACAGCCTTGGGGGACCTGTTCCATGCCCATTGTGCCACAGAACACTCTTTCACTGGGATACCACAAAAAACCTGACATCGGCTGAGACCACAGCCTGTCACAATGTTCACCATGGCCTCGCCACCTCCCCACACCCCAAACACCTCCAGTTCCCTCTGCAGCCCCACTGTGGGCACTTTGGAGCTGAAGCTGGCACAGCCCAATGCTCCCAGTGCTGGTGCAAGCTCGGGGACACAGAGCACAGCATCAGCCGTGCCCCACTTCCCTCACCTGGAGAACAGAAGGAAGCTGAGATTGTGCTTCCTAGAGAAGGCTGTGGGCTGGGTGTCAATGCAGGAACTGCCCTGCAGCCCTGGCAGGGATGGAGCAGGAGATGTGCAGGTTCTCAGCTTTGTGGCTTGCTGCCTGCCAGCTGAACTATCCTGACCTGTACCTGGGGAACTTGAACATGAGCAACGTTAAGTAACTCACAAGAATTGTTTTCTAATTAGCCCTGCACACCAAAGGAAGAACCATATAGCTAATAAGCACAAACAGAATCATCATTTGATGAGACTTTATTAGGTACTTGCAACGGAGATTGTAGCCATTTGTCCTGACAATAAGCTTGGGCAAAACTGATGCACGGTGTCCTTTAAATCTCAACTGATTTAATTAGACTAGTTGAGGATATTTGATAACTCAGCCCTTTAGACTCTCTAAAAATAATCACATTGTATGTCCTATTTATTAATTTTTATTTATATCAAGATACTCTTCTGTTTCTCTAGGGGGCATTTACAAAAGTTAAAATGCAGAGCCAGCCAATAAATCCATCCAATAAATTTACCTAATGAAATGACCTTCCAAGGAAGTAAAACCCCATCACCCTGAAAAGCCAGAGAGGCCTTTGTTGGATTTGCTGAAGGTAACTCCAGCTCGGAAGATGGCATCTCTGCCTGAGAGGTTGGAAAAAGTGGTGGCTATCATGTTTGAGTGAATTATTAAAAGTGACAGTTATCTCTGTATGCTTAGAATTGGACCTTCTGATTTCACAGACTCTAACAAATGCACTGCTGCTGTTCTGAATGGCCTGGCATTAATAAAGCAAACCAATTTGGAGTGCTCAAGGCTGGAAGCTCAGGGACAGCAGATGGTGCCCAGGATACCCATTCTCACATTAACATAGGAGCAGGATGGAGTGGGTCACAGATTGCCTTTGAGCAAGCTTTCAGTTGTCCACACAGCCTCTGCTTCCTACCAAATGAGACAACACCATTGTTTGGCATTTCTAATGACATAAAATGTATTTCCCAAACAAGGCAAGCAATAAAGAAATTTATCTCCTTTAGAACTACTCGAACTCCTTAAGCACCTTATGCAAACTTTGCACATGCAACAAAAGGAAATGAACAGTTCTTGTTCAAATGTGTTAAAACACTTTGGACAAATTACTTAAAAGTTCCTAAAATTAGACCTTTTTTTCCCCCTAAAATTGCTTCTAATTTTGTGTGCAATTACAGCTGTAATTTCTTGTAAGCACAAATGGCATATACATTGATTTCCAACTTGATTCTCATTGAGAATCAGAGCAAATCCCAAACAGAAAATTGGAAAATGTGCTTCAAATTCTTTACAAAGAGTATGAAACCCATATACCTACCTGGATTCAAAATTAAGACTGATTAAATTTAGTCCTGATCAAAATTAAGTCCTGATTTCAAAAGAGGCAAAACTTCATTCCTAATTTTTAAGCCTCAGACTTAACTAAAAAGTAGCTGAGGACTGGACTCTCCAAAGAGAAGTTCATAGTGAGACTCAGGATATCATATGCAAACTTCCATGAGATATTTTGTTCTTTCTAGACAACACAGGTAAGTTTCACTTTAAATAAAGTCTCACAAAACTCGTGTTTGACATCTTAACATCAATAATGAACAAAGCCTTTGTGTTTACATGTCTGTCTTCCTGGCTGAGTTAACTCGGATTTCTGAAATAATAAATTAATAATTAACTAATGATATCTGAAAATATGACTCTGTAGTCCTCATATTTTGTGCTGCTTGGAGAGGGATCCTCAGCTGAGTTTGTTTCCTGGCTGTTTATCAACCATCAAGAGAATGCTTCGAGTCTACTCATCATAATGAGATCATATCATCATATGCATCAGTCAAATCAAATCTGGAAAACCTTGAGGAAGAACCCCATTTTTGAAACAACAGCACAATAATTGAGAGATTTTCTACCACCTCACAAGCTCTCTGCAAGAAAGATACAGAAGGGCAGAGATGATTTCTTTTTTTTCCCCTTCATCCAAGAAGCAGGAAGAAAAAAAAAAAAAAAAAGGAAGTGTTACTTCCACTGCTAAACCTAAAGGATTAAGGATGAGTTAAACCAATCCACACACACACTGTGTGCCCACACACCTCTTCCTTAGCACTGCACTGACTCTAGAGAATTGCAATCACAGCTTCACCTGCTTGGATCCCCGGTGAAATCCCCATGATGGGAACTTTGGAAGCAAAGACTGGTATGAAAAAATCTGCAGGGTGTCCAAGAGATGGTCAACCTCATTCCAAGCCCAAAGTGCAAAGCTCCAGTGGTGACAGAGCCATGGATTCCCTCGAATGGATCTTGGCAGGCTCAGCAAGCCCTCAGCTTCCCAAGCTGCTCTCCCAACGAGGAGCTAGCAAAGACAAGTCACTCCACACCACAGGCACACCCCAGATTCCAGACATGGTTGATGGTAAGGCAGCTGAGAATTACAGATTTACACACAACACAGACTGGCACGAGGAACAGACGAAAATCTTTTGTTGATGTTGCTGTTCTTGTTTCTCATGGAACAGTTTTCATTCCTTAAAGCCAATGTACTAATTGCCAACTGCAAATAAGTCATCTCATCATCTTACTTGAATAAATACCAGTAGTTCTGGAGCTTGACTGGAAAATTCAAGAAGTCATATCTGAACAGTTAAAGCAAATAATTATCTCTGTATCTTGATCAGCACATTTTCCTCTCTAAGAACTACTTGAAAATGATGAATTCTCTAGAAATTTCATGGAACTGAGGAAAACGTTTGAATAAACTGGAGGATATTTTGGGTCATGAGATCACTGGACTCCACTGAATTATATATATCCTTGCAGATAATGCTGCCACTTGATGGAACTCAAGGTTTAAAATTTGGGAAACTGCTGACAGTGGTCAGTGACTTTGCTTGGGGCACACTTGGTGTCAGGGAAGGAAATGCCTTACACCATACAAAATATGACAGGATGGATCCACCCCAAAATCAAATTAATCCCTTGGGGGGAAAACATGCCAACAAATGGGTTACATTACTGAAACTGCAAACAGCTCCTGGAAAACCCCACAGGTAGAAAAGGGGACACATTAATTCAGCACTTCATCCAGTCCAGTAGCACGGTCTGCAGTCTGTCACATAATGCTGCACTCAAAGGCAGGATTTAGGAGACAGGTTCATTGCAAGGCTACAGCAGTGACAGTCTTAAACTTCACATCAGAGTAAACCACAGGGAAGATCTTAGCCTTAGGAAAGCTGCCTGTAATGAAAAGCAGCTATGAAAAACCCCTTTTCACATCTCCTCTATCCTCACTCTCTCTATCTATCAACCTATTTATGTATATACTTTTACCTGCCAAGAAGGTATAGAAGACAGAACCAGACTTTTCCAAGAGGTGAAGAGTGAAAGGTAACAGACACAAACTGAAACATGGGGAATTCTGATTAGATTTTTTTTTTTTTCATGAGGATGGTCAAACACTGAAATTGCATCAGAGGGCTTGTAGGATCTCTGTTTTTGGAGATATTGCTAATTTAACTGAACCAAGCCCTGAGGAACCTGCTAAAAATTGGTCTTGCTTTCAGCAGCAGGTTGGACTATATCAACCCCGTAAGCCACATCCATCCTAAATTATTGTGATTTTTCTTGGGTAAATTTGGAACCAGACCATAGGTCCTTAGTAAATACAAATATATATTTCTATAATATTTAAACTGACCCTCTGCACTGATCAAGAATGGAGACTGCCAGTACTCAGCTAAAAGGAGTAATAGCACTGCCCACAAAATACACTGCCCACAATACCCACACTGGAGAGCTCTCTACTCAGAAACCTCCTCCAGTGCACTCATTTCCACTCCTAATATCACCAATCACCAATCTCTTAAACTGCTCATCCAGTTGATGGTGATCCCTTAAACTAGGGCATCAGCTCCAAACCGGGAGTGGCTGGGCAGGCAGATGGATTGTGTCACTGGCAAAAAGAGGAGTTTTAGGCTGTGATTGGCTTCAAAGCAGCCCATGCCAATTACTGTCCTCCTGTGACTCGTGCAACGACATTCAAGACCAACCCACTGAGCCTCCAGATGAAAAATAACAAGTTAAAAGTTGGGAAATGCTTAATATGTGAAAAGCAACGATCTTAAGGTATCTGAACGGTAAGTGCATCTGGCATAGAAAAGTGCATCAATGGCCCTCACCTTGGCCCAGCGGGCCAGCAGCCTGCCTCGCCGGTGGCTCACACGAGGAGCCTGCAGAGCCCTTGGCCTCCCCTCCCTTCCAGCCCCACGCCAGGCTTCCCGTGCCTGCCTGCACCGCCCGCCGGCAGTGCGGAGCATCCCGCGGCATCCCTGTCCCGGAGCATCCCTGCCCCGCAGCATCCCTGTCCCGCGGAGCCCGGTTTCTCGGCATCCCGGTCCCCCGGCATCCCGGGAAACTCGGCATCCCTGTCCCACAATATCCCTGTCCCGGAGCATCCCTGTCCCGCAGCACCCCTGTCCCACAGCATCCCTGTCCCACAGCATCCCTGTCCCGGAGCATCCCTGTCCCGGAGCATCCCTGTCCCACAGTATCCCTGTCCCACATCATCCCTGTCCCACAGCATCCCAGTCCCACATCATCCCTGTCCCACATCATCCCAGTCCCACAGCATCCCTGTCCCACATCATCCCAGTCCCACAGCATCCCTGTCCCACATCATCCCTGTCCCACAGCATCCCTGTCCCGGAGCATCCCTGTCCCGCGGAGCCCGGTTTCTCGGCATCCCGGTCCCGCAGCATCCAGGCCCAACCGGCACCGCCAGGCACATGCCAGAGCCTTTTCCATGGAGCCAGTTCTCCCTGAAGCCTCAAATAACCAGACCGCCAGCCCGATGACAGGGGTCGGGGCAGTTAAAAGGCACAGATTTTGGGAAATAGCGGAGAGAGCCGGGTGCTGACAAAGAGCTCGGAGCTCTCCCCAGCCCCGCGCAAGCTGCAGCCCCGCACGGACCCCGGCTGGGCTTGGATGGCCGGCTGGCTGCAGGGGGGCCGCGGGCTGCCAGGAGCCCGGCCAGGGCACAGCCTGTTGCCGGGCACGCTGGGTACAAAGGCAAAGCACAGACCTTCTCCCTGGCCTCTCCGGCTTGTCCTGCCGGCCGCGGCCGCGGTGCCGGCGGGGAGCTGGGGCCGGCCGCGGTGCCTCAGCGGCTCCACATCGATCCGCCCGCCGGCAGCCTCGCTGCTCTGCTCTGCACTCCCTCCTTCCAGGGCGACAAAAATCGGGGCTGGGGGGGTGTGAGGGGAAACCTTTCTATTATTATTATTCTAATATATTCTGGGGGCTTGTGGTTCCTGCAGCCAGGCGGAAGTGAACCCGCTTTCGCCCCCCTCCTCCTTCCGCGATGCTCCGGGGCTGGATGCGGGCGGCCCCCACAGCCCGGGCTCCGGGCCCCGCTGCCCGCAGCTCCCCGGGCGGGCTGGGGAGGCGGTGCTGTCCCCCGAGAGGCAGAGGTTACTCAGGAGGCGAAAAGGAGAGAATCCTTTTCTCCAGGCCAGCGGTGGGCGGGCTGCCCGGTGCCCGGCGGGGCGCTCGGCGGCCCTGGAGCTGGCTGAGGGCAGCGGTGCCCTCAGTGAGGCGCGGTCACAGCGCCGGAGGAGAGGCTGTAAAATACAGCGAAATCTCAAGGTGTCCGCTGGCTCCGTAGTGACATCCCGTGGTGCGGGGACACTACTGCCGATGGGCGGCTGAGCCCGGCCTCCGTCCGGAGCCGGCCCGGAGCAGCGCCGGGGAGCTCCTGCAGGGGCCCAGCTCGGCATCAGTGGCTTGCATTTGCAGCAGCCTTGTGCTGCACAGCTGCTCTCGGCACTTTGTGGGCATTTGTGCCTTGCAAACGTGCGGCATCTTCCACAGAACTCCGGAGAGCAGCGAGGGCTCCGAGCTGAGCCTCCTGCCCAGGCTGAGGGGCCGAGCGAGAGACACCAAGTGAACATCCGT
This sequence comes from Phylloscopus trochilus trochilus, assembly GCA_016584745.2. Taxonomy (NCBI): domain Eukaryota; kingdom Metazoa; phylum Chordata; class Aves; order Passeriformes; family Phylloscopidae; genus Phylloscopus; species Phylloscopus trochilus. The sequence continues at coordinate 2,121,108 of WQNJ02000046.1, read as the reverse complement.
CTGGCTAAGGGAAATGGTAATTTCTTCATCCAGCATGTGCCTTCGTGTTGCATCAGACTTGCAGAACATCTCCCCTAGCCAAGAGGCACAGCAGGGATGAGGTGGTGAAACTCTGGCCCTCTCTAAGCCTTAGCTACTCTAGAGAAGTATCCACCTTCCCTGTCACACAGCACAATGGGATGCTCTGATGGCCTGTGGCAAAAAAAAAAAACCAGTGAAAAAGACCTGAGCTCAGGGAGCAAACACCACAACCTCTCCATAAACAGGAGAAAAGCATGAAGTTGGCACTTAGACACAGCTGAGCTGAATGGATTCCAGCTTACAGGATGCTACTAGTAATGAGGATGTGGTGGCATCAAGGTCCCAATGTCTCCACAGCCCCTGGCAAGCTTGGTAAGACCCATGCCACCATGTTTACAAAGCTCAGATTGCCCAGACCAGAAAGATTAAGGCTAGCCTGGGCAGGCCTGAACACACAGCAACTGAAACTCCTGCTAATTGTTCTGTGGCATATGAGTGCAGGGTTGTGTGGGTAGATGGGTTGTAAAAGGCTCTTCTGAACTCTGCTACAGGAGTTAACTCACATCAGATGATGTACATGCTCACAAGAAATGACTGGGACGCTTTACTCAGATCTCTGTTGTCCCCAGAAGCCAACTGCTCTCAACATCGTGGTGGGACTTAAAATTCTGGAAGCTGGTTCTGCCCACACTGTGGTGTCACAAAGAGGGGAATGCTGGTTCTCCAGCTACTGTGTTGTCACAGAGAGTTGGAAGCTTGTTCTTCTAACCCTGTGGTGTCACAAAGAGGGGAATGCTGGTTTTCCAGCTACTGTGTAATTCTGTAAAATTCTGTCTTGTGGGAACAGTGGCCAGTGAAGCTGATATCTCTTTGGTCCAGTGCCTTGTTTAGGACCTGCCATTCTGGACTGTGCAGATTCACCTCCGTGCTCAGTTTTGTGTTAAACGTTTCCTTCACATCCCAACAGCAGCAGAGTTTCTTAGTCAGCTGCTGCATCTGCCTCACAGCCTTGGGGTGTCTGTGTCCTGCACAGTGCCAGTGGATGGCTGAACAGCAGTGTCAGCAGAAATGCCCTTTTCCAGGTGGGACTGGCCAGAAGATTGCACCTCATCCTAAGGAGTGCACGTCTGGACACACTTGTGCATAAATTGTGTCTTGCAGCTTAATTACTGCAATTCTCTGTGCTTTGAAATAAACCACAGCAGGTGGAAAATACAGCAGATGTCTGCATAGCAAAGGAGAACAGTGTGGTGCTTTGCTCACCCTAGATTCTTACTAAGTGCAGACTTTGGGTTTCTTTTCTGATATCCAAAGCCTTTCATAATCTTCCATAGCCAGCTCCTGCTGGAGCACTGCCACCATTGACCAAGGGGTGAGAAAAGACTGTGGGAGTTTCACGTTTCCCAGGCAGTATTTATGCACTGTGGAACTTAGTCTGCCTCACAGAGATAGAAATAACCCAGATCTGAACGCAGTCAGAGGCAATAGTGAGGTAGCAGATAGTTCACTGCTCACAGGATTCATTCCTTTTTGTCTTCAGAGAGCCACAGAAAAAAATTAATTATGGTTATTACAGTTACATATTCTGAGCCTCTTCCTGCTCACATGTTGACCTATCTCTATACCAGGGAAATTCTCAAGAGCAAGCCCAGCTTCACCTAATACATCCCAACAGACAGAATCCTGTGTATCTAGGATTTAAGAGACAAATCCCCCAAAAGCCCACAGTCTAAGCAGATACAACCTAGGCAATCATCAGCAAGCCTCCCTGGCTTACACTGTCTCTGCATGCTGTGCCAGGGTAGTGGAGCAGTGTCAGCCCTTGGGACTCTCCAGGAGCAGGTTTGAAAAGGCACATTACACTGCTGGACTTCAGCAGCAGCACTCCCACCAAATGCCCTTTCATTCATATTGTTAACAATCAGTTTTCATGTGCCAGGGCTGAGACAAAAAAAAAAAAAAAAAAAAAATACTGCTGGCAAAAAACAGTGTATTGATAGAATGGTTTATAAAAGATCTGAAAGAAGCTGTGCAAATATGTGTGTAAATAGTCTTACCATGCTAACAAGGCAGTTACATCTGTTAAAGTGAACAGATAAATGCAGAAAATGACAAGTCCTCATTTTTTTAAAGTGGTAATGAGTCTCTTGCAGGCAAGCTACACAGCTCTGGAGACTGAATCCTCAGACTATCCATAGACCATAGCTACACACAGAAAAGGGAGCAAGTTTCTCCAGAGTAGTGCCTGAAGCCCAGGAATGCATTCTCCCAAAGGCAGTGAGGAAGCCTGGGTGCCAAGAGGAAGAATTACATGGTTTTCTCTGCCTGTGACATACTTGCCCAAATGCACACGAGCTTTTATCATCTGGAAGAGGAAGGTGCTATTTTCTCACAGCATAAGGGTGTCACACAGTGACTTCAGGACCACTGGTGTAAAAGTGAGGCACTCAGTGGGGTACAAATTATGTTGGGATCAAGTTCTGCACTTTTTAGCCTATTCTGGAAATAAACAACCTCTGAGTAGTGCTGGCCTTCTTTTTCCAGACACCATTAGTTAATGTACAATTTCAGGAGCTAACCCAAGGCTTTGCACACCCTGTGCTGCTCTTAATTGCCAGCAAGAGACATTCACTGCAAGGTACACAGGAAGATGAACAAGGAGTTGTGCAGTTATTTCCTAAGCAATACTTCCTCACCACCACTAAGGGACAGTGTTCCCTACATTTCCACTAAAAAGAATGCCATATCTGCAAGTTCAATTTTGATTAGCAATGAGTGAAGTGTTTTACACTCTCTATTATTTGTTTAATAAGTTAGTTCTTCCCAATGCAGTGAATTACAGGCCCATTTAATGTACTTTCACTACCACTGATACACTGAAAAATAAGGAGTATTTAGAGAAGGTAATTCCTTTTATGAGCACCTAAGCCTAAGATGATAGCTAGTCAAAAATAAATGGTTCACAGTAGAGTGTCAATCAAAAGGCATAAACAGCTTTGCAAAACACATCCACTTTTGCAACAATTTTTTTTTTCCCAAATACATAATTTGTGTCTGAGAAAATCTCCTAAACTGTCCTCATCTGTGTTGGCAATGCAAATATTGGAAAATCTGCAACATTAAGCTCTTGGATAGGTACTGCTTCCTATTCCTTTTATACCAGAGACACTTCTGCCGCTGACTTCACTCAGAGTGAAGATAATGTCTACTATAGACAGAGGCAAAACTTCACTAGCAGCCCCATTTCTCCAGGCATACTTTGTGTTCTGGAAAACAGTTGAATCAGCCTGGAAGACTATGCTAAATACTCTGAGAGTCCCACTCTCAACCAGAAAGCAATTTAAATACGGTAAGGCTGTGGCTTATTTACAAAAGGCCAAGTTTTTACAGGACAATACAGCAGAGGTACCTGATTATCCTTATTTGCACACTCACACAAATAAGAAATGTCCATGAAGCAGTTGTTCCAGTGATAACAAATGACTGCACCAAGCCCAGTGCTGTGTGATTTCAAGACCACGTTGCAGTACCTTTTTTGGTGTCTCAAACATTTGAAGACATTCAAATTTGTTGGCTGCAAGCCACTCAAGCTGAGAGCCTAGCTGCACAGCCAAACTTCAATCTTCCTTTTCTCTTCAGTGCGAGAAAGCACAAGGCACATCATATCCAATTAATAAAGAGCAATTAAAAGAAAAATCACGAGTCCCAAGAACAGAAGGCTTCCTGGATTAGGTACTCTTCTAACATCTAACCTTCTCTGTGCAGATAATCCAGTGCAATTAGCCTCCACTGGTTCTAGCAGGCAACAGTGGCATAGCCGAGACACAGATATTTTTAGTACCCACCCTCTAACCCTGCCCTGTAATTAACTGCAGAGCCCCACAGATTTCTGCCTGATTAGCTGTTCAACTAATGAGAGGGTCCAGACTCAGCTACCATGAACCTTGAATTACCTGCCATTCACAGCCCACTGTGTGTGACCCCCCAGAGCAAAGCACAGGTGCAGAGCTGTGCTGCAAAAGGGACACAAAGAGGAACAGGGGCCCCCATGCAAAGTGTGCACAACTCCTGTGACTCCAGTCACACAGATTGAATGTTTTGGATGGCTACACACATGGGAGCAAAACCTGGGAATTCCTCTATGGTCATTACCCAAGATATAAAATGTTTGGCTTTTAGTTAAGATCTACAATATCAATGTCACAAAATGAGTCTGAAATTACAAGAGCTGAAGCTGATCTGATTGTAAAAAAGCTCAGCTATTCAATTGAAGGCCAATGCTTGGTCATAACCAGAGAAAAGTGGAGGTCAGGAGTCCAAGTTCAGGAGTGGAGAAAATAAGAAGCTGAAGGAAACATTATATCCTCCAATAATCCTTGCAGGAGATATGATTTCAGCATGAAAGGACGCAGTCCAGCTTTCAAGTCTCCAAGCAAAAATCATTCTACTATAACTCTGCTGTGAGATAAAAGCAGACATGTGATCTAGTAATACTGGCCTTTCCCTGGTGTTTTTATTGGTGCTGCCCTCCATATTAAAGAAAACAAACACTCTGCTTTTAATTTTAAAGACAACTCCAACAGGTCTGCTCTAGAGAGCTTTTCTGTTTTAATCCATGCCTTGTAATATAGTTAGCCTTGTGTAAGTTTGGAAGGTGGCCTGTTAAAATAAAAGTAAGCAGAAGATTGCCTTTAAAAAAAAACTTAAAAAAAATTTACCCAGCTTTTGGGGGCTTTGGTTTAAGTGTTACATTCTCATGACCAATCGGTGGTACAGTGTATCTCTGGATGCACAGAATAGGGTGGAACTCTTTGAGGATAGAATCAGGACGGAATTTTCCCCTCACAAAGCTTGAACACACACATGCATCACTTTTGTTATTGATATAATTCTGCCAAGAGTTTAAGTTATTGGATGTTATTGAACAGAAAACCAGGAAGTCTTGTTAACAATTATGGATGACAGTGCCAGTAGAAGAAAAGGTATATCTGCTGAAACAGAAGTTAGAAATACCTTCATTTCTCTTTTTGATGCATGCTTGTCAGCTGCTTGTAACAATGGACATCACAATTTACATCAACAATGAAGACTTGGATGAGCTGGAGCACAAGACAGGATGCTGTTGTCCCCATCATTTCTGTGACCAAAGTAGGTCACACGTAACTTTGCAACATTAAGGACATCCAGATCCCAGTTTTCCACGATGGAGTCCTCATTACTACTGCCTGAGGAGAGAATTTAACACTATGTATTTGCCATCATGACAACAATCCGGGGAGAAGGCAACACATTAAAAAGTGAAAACACTGAGGAAACCATCTCTCCTTCAGTTAGAGTGCCACAGCTGCTGCCCAAACCATCTCCTCCTACAGGAGGGAGATGGTGGCCTTGGTACTTAGCCAGACATCAAAACCTTTCTAGGGCACTCCTCCTCCTGAGAGGCACATGCAGATCAGGACAGGCTGTCTAAACACAGCGAGCCTCCTCTCCCTTGCTGGGTTATTTTCTTTCTCCCTAGGGGAGTTCCAGCCAGGGGAAACTCTATAACAGAGGTGCCTTGGTTTCCTCCCTGTTTTTATAGCAAGAACAAGCTACAAAGGCACCCTTTTGATAATGTCCAGTTCTTCAAAGTCAAGTTCCCTGCAGTACTGAAACATATGAAACTTCAGTTCTGCTTTCACTGCAGTTTTATCTTGCTACTGTATTTCTATTACACAGCTGGAACGCCAGTACCCCAATTTGAAGTGTACAAATAGCAAAAGACACCTTATGGCTCCAGACTCTCTGCTCATTCCAAGGAAATGCCAAGATTCTCACTCTCACATCAAATAATGTACGTTCAACAAGTCAGAGATGCAACATCAGTGGTGACTTGTGACCCAGTCTGGGCTGTCCACCTCTAGGACAGACAGGGACCCAAAGGAATAAAGTTCTCACCTCCTGGTACTTGGGCTCCAAGCAGCTGAACTCCTGCTCACTGCAGTTCAGATGCCAGGCCTGAAGGTACTTACAGAGAAATTGTATTGGCATTAAAACCATCAAAACTGGATTATACATGGACACATGCTGGCAAAGTATTTGCAATGGATTCAGAATAGCTGGAAATTGGCCACATCCACATAATATTCCTAAAGTTGGATAAAACTTAACAGCAGTAAATTAGGAAACTTTGCCAACTCCAAAGCACTACCTCAAGCTTGGGCCAAAACGATGCACAGGAACCCAAAAGCTCTAGAGGGGTTTTTCCCTCCTGCCAAAAACTGTTGATCAGATAAGAGCTGGGCTATGGACCACAGGGATAGGGATGCTGTTTCTGGAGAAGGCTGGGCTTTGGAAAAGAGCCTTTTTGGCAAAAACTAAGGAAGTCACAATCAAAACTCTAAAATATTTGCAGAGCTCTGTGTAGAGGGCAAAGGACTGTGGCTTCTGAGGCATCTAGAAGTGTCAGGGAAGAGCTCTCCAGACCATGGAAGCCCTCCTTAGCCACTGCTCCTGTCTCTCCCTGATGAGTCTACAAAAGAAAACAGAAAACTGGATTGTTACAGTACATAGAAACATTCCTTTCATAGAGATATTCGGAGCACAGTGAGAGGTGGGAGGGAGAAGAGAAAACAGAAAGAACGAAAAAGTGTTAAAGGGGTGAGACAAGCTGCTAGTACCTCTGTCTTTTGTAATGTCTCAGCCCTAGTGCCTGTTGAGCTGAACTGTGAAATGTGTATTTATTTACATCTCAGAGCTGGGAGGCTGCTCACAGACAACCTCCACAGTGCCCCTGGCACCCCTCAAACCAGGGGGGACCCTGGGCACCCACCCCGGAGAAGCCTTCCCTCCAGGATTACTCGGTGTGAGATTGAAAAGATTCTCCCCATCTCTTAGAAGGGAAGGGGGGAGGATCTGTCTGATTGTATCTGTGACCCTGGCAACTCTTCACAAGCAGAGACAGCTGAGTCACTAATATTTAGAAAAATAACATAATTGACTGTATTCAGGCCTGTGGAGGACCCCTGCTGGGTATTCACAGTTAAGCATTAGCAACTCGGTCATTCCTGGCAGCCTTTGTGAAGGGTTGCCAGGGCTGTAGATTCAATTAGATGACCTCCGACAAACTGATTTCCACTGCAAATATCTTTAAAAAAAAAAAAATACATTAAATCCCCAGTAAATACAGTGAAATTGGAGGAGACAGCCCTTCCTACCTCATTGAATGTCCCAAATCACCCCACAGCCCCAGCTAGAGGCTTGCTGGGATGTTCTGCATGCCCAGGCTCTATTATCACTGCTGCCTAATGTGATTTAGCCCTGTCTGTGGATTGCACTCTTTAAATCTGAGAATGTGACAGTGTCGTGGTTGGATGCAGATTAGGATACAAAATGATGTTGAAAAGGTAAAAATATTTTCATGTGTCTTTCTTTTCCTTGTCACTGGGCAGGGGTGACAATTCTTTTACCACTATTTTTTATCTTTAAACAGCTTTTTTTTTCCCCTAGTACTAACCACTGAATTATTTTGATGTAAGGAGAACTAAAATGAATCAGATCCACTGTTTTGTACTACCCATTGCAATATGCTGCAGTGGTACATTACACTGAGCTGGAATATTTATTTTCTTCTCAGTTATCTATACTAAAGGTGATTCATGTGCCACTAAGGCATCTAGGAATGAGATTTTTTAATTCTGCCTTATGCACAGACTTTCATGATAAGCCTTACAATAAAACAAACAACGTGGACACTGTTTGGTAATACTATCATAATAAAATCAGCTAACACCTAAATTACACTTTGTAGTTGCTTCTCATAATGTCAGCCCCCTCAGACTCCAGGATTTCATTTCAGTCAACATACTCTGCCCTGCTAAATTGCTTCTCAGCCCAACTATTTGTTTGCTGCTTTTTTATCCTAAATAATTCTGAACAACTACCAAACCCTGATCTTTCTTGCACACATCCATATTTGAAGAAAGAGAAGGAAACAGAGCAGTGCTGGATTCTCAATATGTCCCTCCAGAGAGAAGCTTAATGAAACAATGCTTTAAAATAATATATCCTATTGTTGGGGTTACAATGAGATATTAATTCAGTAGCAAAGAATATGTAACAGGATAACAGCTACCATGAAATTATTATCCAGAGAGCCATCTGCATAGCCAACAAGCATTTTCTCACATGGCATTGTAATTACTCTTTCTACATGGTGCAAAAGAATAAAGTAAGGGTATTTACAGAGAAGAAACTTTTCTTTACTTATAATGTAAATTGGTATATGGAACAGAGACACTCATGGAGTGTCATGATTTTTTTTCTCAATGTTCCCTGCTGAGCCGTGCCACAATTAATCAAGCTTTCTAGGTTTTAGTTAATTGCTGGACTCCAATAAATTGGTTTGTACTGGCACTGGTCCAGGTCTGATAATTTCACAGCCTTGCAAACTGCTGCATGTTCACACAAGAACCTTGAAAGCAGGGAGCTGGGATAAAAAAGAATAAAAGAAACTCTTGTTCTGTGACGTTCCATTAATACTTTAAAAGCCAGCCCACTAGCAACAGTGTCTTCACTGTTTGTTTTTCTCCATATATTTTATACTGATATTTTTAATGATGAAATGAAGTCTCCCTTTTCCTCACTTTAAACTTTATTCTGTAGCTGGTTATTCTCAAAGAGCCATTTCTAATTTCACCATTATCCTCTTGGACATTTCCACTGTTCCCATCCTCTGTGTTGAAAATTCCTTGTGACTTTTTGACACAGCTTAGCTATTTTTTCTGTCCCTCTACAATTTTGTTCATGTGAAAGGATCACCATCTTCTGGTGAAGGGAAGCTCAAGACTGGCTTTATGAACTAGACAAGAGAAAGGAGTGGTGTTCCCCTCTGCCCTAACTCAGTGCTGCTGAGTGCCCTCACGGTCAGACACTGAGGCTTGGGTTCTGCTAAGCCTGCAGTCAGAATCAAGCAGGCTGGCGTCACAGTTTAGTGCAAGTCAACACATTAAGGTCTTTTCTGGGTAAGTACACACCATTGTTATCAGAGGGAAAGAAGCTCCACAGCTCCCAGTTCATTTTACGACTGAGCTCAGTTACACCAAGGACTTTGTGTCCTCAGCTCTCACTGGCAGCAATGGGATTTGCAAGTCCTCAACCCCTGGCAGGCTCTGGCTCCATGCTGGCACATATTTGACTTTGTTCTCCCTAGAGAAGAGATCAATCATTTGGCAAGCTCAGTTTTACTAATGGGTTTCAAAAGCGCTCCCACACCAGCAAATTTCTGAGCGAAAGAATTACATAATACCCGAGGTGTTCAGTAACATTGTTATTGTCTTTGGCTTACCAAGGTGAGATTAGCAGCACTAATCATGGCTTGGAAAAGTGTATTTGAATTGCAACTCGAGCCTCATTCAGCCTGTCTCGACTCCTTCTGTCATGCATTGGGAGACTGGGTTTATCTGGTGGATGCCAGCTGCAAAGAAATGCCTCAGCAAGTGGATCTTTATCATGGTGTGATTAATCTCTGTAAGATTCGTTCCAGCATTTCTTGTGCATAGCAGGACTAGGAGCAAATTGCTGGGATTCTTTTAAACTCCTGAAAATTTTTGCCAACTGTGACTCTAGTCAACAATTGCAATGGCAAGACAGAATGTATGTTGTTTTTATGTGAACTGTGCCACTTTCTGCTGTTTTTAAGAATGTGTGGTAGTGAAAAAAACAATGAAGGTGAAGTTGATCCCAGAACTCAGAAATAATCACTTATACAGATTCTTTGATGCTGCTTTTCAATTGCTGAAAATAGTCACTGAGATTGCATGTTATATGGATTTACACTTTGCTGGAAGCACTCATTGTGCTTCCTGCTCACAAAACACTGCCCATACAGGAATCATAGATAAAAGTTTGGACTGAAGATTTGAACTTGCTATTCATGCATCTCATCAATATGCCAAAGAAATCTATATTCCTACAAATTGTCTTGAAGTTTTTGACATGACAGATATGGAAGAGAATTATAGGATCAAAATTGCAGCTGCACACACACTGTGGTGGTCATAGGTATCTTATAAATATCTGGGATAGATTAGATTAGATTAGATTAGATTAGTTTAGTTTAGAAACATCTGCAGATGAACACTTTGAGGAAATGATGAGAACATGCAAAATTTAGCAGTGCATATATTTATTCTATACCTGCACATTTGGATTCTCAACACCCCACCCAGAATATATCCACAACAAGGTAATGAGGAATTGGGTTGCAGTTTGACATTTTACGTAATGCTGTTGTTGTTTAGCAAACTGAATTGAAATCTCAGGCTCACTACATCCATCTGTCTCTCTGGCAAATAAATAAATTAATTTCTAGTGCTAGAGGACTGACAACACACTGTGGATGAAGTCCATGCTACAGAAAAAACAGGAGGGTGGAGAATGCTCATGACCATCCTGTGCCATAATCACAAAATCATGCACATCTGAAGCCCTTTTTGTTGAACAGAATATGTAAAGCCTGCTTGGTGAACATCCAGATTGTATTCCCAGTATGATAACTGGGGGGGGCTGATCCAAACCACAAAAAATAATTTAGAGATTTTTATAAAATCCTGGGAATAATTCTTAGCAAAGGACTTCACTGAATTTATGGGAATGCAAAACCCAAAAGAATTCATTACGCTGAGCATTTCCTTTTGTGCATTTTTAGAGTGAAAATTTGACCACAGATAAACAGAAGAAAAAAAAATAGACAGGGGTGTTGTGTCGTGTGTCTAATATCTCTCAGAGCTCAATGTCTGTTCCAATTAAGAAAACTCCACATGGTGTGTAAACATGTTAGCATTGGCATGAATCTTTTAGCCTGTTTTTTTTTCCCCTCACAAGAACTGAGAAATAATAGCAGGATACCTACACTGTGAGGCACAGCACAGGGACATGGGCTTCTACTGGCAGTGTCACATTATTCATCTGCTTCATTTCCATTATCTTTAATGAGAATTGCATGGATAAACCTCAGTGTGTTTAGAACTTAGGGCATCCTTCAATCTTTAATGCTCGCTATCGGGAGCAATCCTTTCCTGTCTGGACACCAGAATGGAGAGCCCATTCAAGCAGTGAGTTCTGCTTGGCAGCATGGAGGGTAACAACTGCAGATCTGATGCCTCTCCAGAGCTCTGTGTGTCACACGTGTGCACCAGACCTGAACTTCACAAGCTGCAGCATCACAAGAGCACAGAGCAAGGAGTTTACTAAGCTGTCAGTGCTGTGGTCCAAGGGGGTAAGACACATCCTGCATGGGGCTGTGGTAGGTGTGGGACAAGGCAAAGCATAAAAAGTAATGGCTTGTCCTTGTACTTCTTGGTTAGACTTGGCCAGAGCTGGGAGAAAAAGACCATCTCCAGCAGAGGTGTAGCACTACCAGGATCCAGGGGCACTGGCAAACCTTGCCAGCTCACCAAGAGGCCACCTGTGAACATTCCAGTCCTGCACAATGCCCTGCATGTGCCACAACCCTTGCTGCAGCACCATGCCATGGGAAGATGAAGGACAAGAAACAAGCACAGCCACTGTGTGTGACCAAGAGAGAGATGCCAGACTGCATCTTCAGTGAAAAGCCCTCAGGGATGTGCCAGCAACTGATGAACAGCCTGAGCAGCAGCACCAGGACTGGGAGTCGCACTAGAGCAGCCTGCCCTTGGAAGTCTGGGTTTCCACCAAGCTGCCAGTTCAGTGAGTCCCAAAATCTCACTGGAGAGAAAGGCTCTTTCAGCCAATTCTCTACAATCTAAATCTGCCAGAGTGGGAAAAGAACTCCAGTTCAAATATCTCTAAATTCAGCAAAGGTCTTGCACCTGAATTAGTATCTCCAGAGACCATCAGATAGCAGCATCTTCTGGAACAGTCTTACAGAGTGCAGTGGAAAGTGCTGGCATCTATAGCAACTTTCCCAAAGCACTCTTCAGGCCAAATAAGGAATTTATTTCCAAAGAATCCCTCTGCAAAAGAATTCAGGTCACACAGTCTATAGAAAATATTTCACTTCTCATTACTACTCCACTGACTAGGCATAAAGAGTACTGCAACAATTACTGTTGCCTTTACACACACTGGACTTTGTATCAGCACAGAGAAGAAAATACATGGAATAAATGCTATCTAGAGAACACTGACACAGCTGGGTAGCTGTGTTGGGTGGATTATTCTGGAGGATGTCTCTGCCCAGGCTCAAGGCTGGATTTTCTGAAGTCATGTAGCTGCTATCAGCTCAAACTATTAAGCTTGTCTACGAAGACATGTGTATTCCTACTCCCAAAGATTTGCAGTAGGGTCAGTTCAGTCATATATCTGAGTGTCTATATCATTAATATGCAATTTATCTCTCAGGCTGAGCCTGCATGGTCTAACCCAGCACAACACCTGAAGGGACAACATTACCACAGCCCCACAATTCTGAAGCACATGCATGTGCTCTGCTCCATGAGCATGGATACCCCGCTGTGGGACTGGAGCTTGCACAGTGCAGGTTCTCTGCTTTCATGTGCAAGTCACAGCCATACTTCTGATTCAGAGTTACCATTTCTTTCGCTGTTTGCTCATCCCTGTTTCGTACAGTGGCTCTTCCAAAATGATCAGCCTGCAGCTATAGGCATCACATTGGGGATTAGGAGCTTTAAGCAATGGTTTTTCCTCAGGAACATGGATTAACGTTGGTGCACAGCAAGACAGAGTGGCAGAGTGACACAGAAGTAGGCATGGAGCAGTGTTTTCAAAATGCTTAGCTCCAGAACGTTCTCTTTTCATTATTTAATACTGAAAGTTATATAGTTGCATCTGACTGACACACAGCCTTGGTTACTCATAAAACAAAAGCCTTAGTAAGTCATCTACCCTTTCCTCATGCTGGTATAAGGTTTCACCATACACTGTACCTTCAGTGTTTTGTCCAGCTAAGGTACAATGGAAGAAACAAAGCTCTACTCCATTTTTAGCCTTCTGAAAATATCTAGCAAGCCTGAGAGGTGTATGACCTCCCAGCAGTGCTTCCCAAACACCCTGGTCCCCAACTACGGGAAATAGGTTGTAATTTGTTTCTCCACATGATGTCTTTTCATACCTCACCCTTTTTCTCAGATCATTTGTCAAGAGTTCACTGATCTCTTCTTATTAGTTACAGGGGCTACAAGAAGACAGAAAAAAAGAATGTTTGACCAAGCATATAATGAGTCATGGGTTTAATTTAGTTCCACCAGAATCTCAATGTGACCTTGAAACCTTCTAACACAATAAATCAGACCAGAGGGTATCAGCAGAAGGTGTCTGGCAGATGCTAACTCCGTGGGTCCGCTTTGGGGGGCACCCCGCCTGGGAGAAATCCATGAAAGAGCCGCTTCAGAGCGGAGTCCCCTCTCCAAGACAGCCACCCGTGGGGCTCTGTTCCCGCAGAGGGAAAGTGGCCGCGGTCACCCAACCCGCAGCTGGTTTGAAGGCACCGGAGCACTGCCGGGCGGGCAGCCCGAAGGGCTCCGAGCCCCGTGGCCGGTGTGGCCCCTCTCGGCGGCCCCCCATGCGGAGCGGCTCCACCCCGCCGGTGTCAGTCACGGCGCTGCGGCGGGCGGCGGGCGCGGGGCGCGGGCGAGGAGGGGGCCGGGGCGGAGGCGGACCTGCTCACCCCGCCTCCCTCCCTCCCTCCGCTGCCTGCCGGCGGGGCTGCGGGGCAGGACCCGCCGCCGAGCATCCTCTCCTCCGGCCGCGGGGCCTCGCTGCGCTCCTCGCCGGGCAGGAGGCGGTGGCAGGTGCCCCCAGCCTGGGACTTTGCGGAGCGCCCACCCTGCAGCGGCCCGCAGCTCGGGAGTAGCGGATCCCTTCCTCTCCGCTGCCGTCCGTCACTCGGGGGTCGAGGGCTGGCGGCGGCAGGATCCCGTCCGTCCCCTGCTTACTCCCTCCTCCCCCTCACCGAATCGAAGGGGACACCTAAAAGCCGCGGGAGAAGATTATGGCAACGTGAGTGAGCAGCGGAGCCGCCCGGCCGGACCCCCGCGCAGCCCGGCGGAGCGGAGCGGAGCGGAGCGCGGCTGCCGCAGCCCGAGCGCCGCTCGCCAGCGGCCTCCAGCCAGCGCTGCCCCAGGTTTGTGAGCTTTGCTGGCCCAGGCGAGGCCCCGGGCAGGCGCGATCCCGCTGCCGGAGCGCAGACAGCCCAGCGCGGGGACCCGACGCCTCCCGGGCGTTCCGTCTGTCCCGGTGCTCCCGGTCGATGTCCCGCCGCTCCCTCGGGGGCAGCGCCGGCACCTGGCCCGGCCCCGGGCAGGGGGGCAGCTCCGAGCCGGGCTCCCCTCCACAGAGGCAGCTCCGAGCCGGGCTCCCCTCCACAGAGGCAGCTCCGAGCCGGGCTCCCCTCCACAGGGGCAGCTCCGAGCCGGGCTCCCCTCCACAGGGGCAGCTCCGAGCCGGGCTCCCCTCCACAGGGGCAGCTCCGAGCCGGGCTCCCCTCCCGGCCCCGGGCAGGGGGGCAGCTCCGAGCCGAGCTCCTCTCCACAGGGGCAGCTCCGAGCAGGGCTCCCCTCCCGGCCCCGGGCAGGGGGGCAGCTCCGAGCCGGGCTCCCCTCCACAGGGGCAGCTCCGAGCCGGGCTCCCCTCCCGGCCCCGGGCGGGGCTGCGGGCGCTCCCCGGGCCGGCTCCTGGGGACGGAGCAGCGGGGACACCGCCCGACGGCAGCGCCGCGGGGATAAAGCCTCGGCAGCAGCCCAGGGAGAGGTGCTCGCTGCGGGCGATGCGGGGCAGCGCGGCCGTCGGGGCTGAGCCGTGCCCGCCGCAGCCTCGCAGCATCTGCCCGCTGCCCTCGGTGCTGCCAGATTGGGATTTTGTGAGGTTTTTTTCACTAATCGAGTTTTTTTTCACTGCCTCTTGTAGTTACCAAACCGGGCTCTTTGGAGGGAGAGGCGTTACAGAGCCCCCCTCATCTGCTTTATTTCACTGAGTAATTCATGTAAGATGGGGATCGCTTTAATTGTTTCTACAATGCAGAAAATACACCAATAATTAACAGGTTAACACTAACTGAGATTATTCAAATCCAGGAATATTTTTAGGACATTGCCCTTTGGGGAAGTAAAGGGAGTGTGCTAATAGTGAAAAGTATGTGTTTATATTTGGAGTAACAACAATACAGAAATTAAAGAGAATTAAGAAAGACATCAAAAGTCTCCATCCCATTTCTGTTATTAACTCCTCCATCTCACATTACTGTGCAGCATTTCTGAGAAGAAGCAGTCCAAGTTTTATAATGTTCTTCCTTTTGAAGACCTGACA
The DNA here is from genome assembly GCA_016584745.2 of Phylloscopus trochilus trochilus. Lineage (NCBI taxonomy): Eukaryota > Metazoa > Chordata > Aves > Passeriformes > Phylloscopidae > Phylloscopus > Phylloscopus trochilus. The sequence goes on along the minus strand of WQNJ02000046.1, from coordinate 2,105,802 downwards.
TTTAAAATGGGTGGATTTCTGAGCCTTTCTCTTCCAACTAACCAACCTAGCTAACAGATAAGGTGCTGCACAAAGGATAATTGTGCACCATTTATAATTATTGTTTGCTTAAGCAATCCCCACGAAGGCTGACATATTTAAACATTCACATTTCTGCTAGTCCCAGTGATGTGCTACTGTTGTTCTCAATGCATGCATGATGTCCTGGGACTAAATTATGAGGTTTTAATGTTAAACAGGTTTTTAAAAGGATGTTTGGCTTCCAAAATGTCCTATGTGATTTGAATATGTTGAAAGGGGAAAAACTACTTAAACTCTTCTTCGGAAATTGAAACATTATACTCAACTTGCAAAATAAATGGAAAGTTATGTTCTGTTACTGAATAGGGAGTGTGCTTTAAAGAATGTTTTTTTAAAAAACATTTTCAGAGGCAATTTGCATTGTTTTGAATGAGCTTACTGAGCACAGAGTAGTGGCACAGGTTTAGTTAGTTGAGGAAGATGTCCATTGTGGTTGTGGTTTGGGAATACAGAGAATTCTTGAACAGTGAAGGCTGATAAAATCAGATCCCACCCCCTTTGTTACAATATCCTAGGTCTCAACAGTCTTAATTGGAAGATTTTAATTTTTAGGGCTTCTTAACTTACTCTTTAGTTTCTTTAAGTTATCCACTGCTTTACTTAAACATGTATAAATTATTATTTTCGCCTTATCTGTGAGTTTGAACATATTTATGTACAGTTATTTACATTAAATCTGAAGAGGCCAAATTAGTTTACAAAACAGACTGTTCATTTTTCCAGTAGTGACTCTTTTTGGGTTTTTTTAAACTTCTGTAAAACTAATAGTGAATCCACATCAAGGCTTTTAAAATCACACCCAAATCTTTCCAACTTTGTAAGTTATGGACAAGTGGACTCTGGGAAGATAACACTTCTGCAATGAATGCTCATAAGCACTGGAGCATCAAAATAGTAGAATCTTAAGTTGGCTGTATTAAAAAGATCTACTTTAGTTGATTAGTTAATTATTTCCATAAAATAACTGTTAAAACCCAGAAAAAGACAAACAGAATGGCACATGCAGCAAGTACAATACCAGCACTGCACCACACAGAGAAGAATATGTTAAGCTCTGCCCCACATGCAGGATTTTGACATTAAAGACCTACAGGAATGAAGATGACAAGTCATTCCCCCATTCTGCTCTCAGCTATCAAGGCAGCAGAAGGGTTAACTCTAGAAAAATTAATTATACACAGTTACCAGAACAATAGTGGTTGGAAGAGGGGTGAAGGGGCCAGCTGAATAGTAGTGGAAGCTTTTTAGAAGTGAGGAAAACTCCCACTGGCTGCAGCAGGGCCAGTGGCTCAGCCTGAACAGGATTTATTTCCACAGTGCAGGTCCTGTACTCCAGGGATGCCCCAGGTTAACTTTAGGATGAAGCAAACATGTTACAACTGACACCAAAGATCCACCTGAAAGTGATGCTCTACAAGGACATATCCCAAACTGGTTTCTTGGGAGAGAGAACTTTTAAGAATTTGGATTGCTTACTTGCCAGATTGCTTTGAAATAAAATAAGGACACTTTTAGAAGGAATATCCAATTTTCAGCTTTCATGAATAGGAATGTGGCCCCTTTTCCAGAAATTAAATGATCTGAGGGCAAAGCTGTTTCCATGAAAGGAAGATGCATGATACAGACTTTTTTTTTTCTGTCCTGGTAGTTTAGGATTTCTGCATGCTAGATGAAATCGTTGAGGATCTTAGAAGATTTTACTTTAATTAATTTAATATCTTTTTTCCTAACAGCTCAACATTCTCTTCTTGGAGGCTCTTTCTTTTCCTTTTGACGATAAAGATGAAAAGAAAGTGGATATTGGAGGATTTGCATTTTATCTTTTTTGGTGTGCTCTGTCTCCTTTCCATAGATGGAGGTAAACTAGAACAAGTAAAACGTAAGTAGACTTCGAACAAAGCTGTCACATTCACCTAAATTGAACATTTTCCTTCTATTCTCAGATGTGGTTTAGAAAAGAATGTCCTAAACCTTCTAATGTTCTCCCTCCTTCTAATCCTGTATTTAGTAGAATCAGGTCACACCCACATTGGGGGTACAGTTTCCCAAAGCTGTACAGGTTATAGTGCATCATAAAGAACATCAGTTGGAGAATCTGCTTTATTTCACATATCCTGAGTCAAGAGTGGGCTTAAATCTATTTAGTAACTTCTGTAAACATCTGACAGATTATCTGGATCTGTCCCATGTGTAAAACCATTGTGCTGAAGTTTTCAGCTAATGTAAAGCTTGTCCAACTCTGTTCTGTTGTGTTGTAAAAACAACCTCATATGAGGTACATCCTTTGAGAAAATTAAGAGTCTCTCTCTTAAAAAAAAATTGTCAAAAATTTGATGAGAAGATTTGAAAAGAACACAAACAAAAGAGAGGGAGCATTTCTGCAAAGCCTGTCACCTGTGGGAGATGTTAACACATTTCAGCAATCATGGCAAGGAAGAATAGCTACCCAAATAAGTCCAGGAGTGATTGACTGCTTCAGCCTTGTCACTGGGTCTGCAATGCTCTCCCTGTACAGGTTGGGTTTTGGCCTCCTTCTTACAAAAGACATTATTTGCCCTTGAGAAGTCATTAAAATTTTTAGCCTCAGTCTCAGCAGCTTCTGCTTCCAAGGAGGTAGGTGGGGTGAGAACAAAAGAGAGTGAGTTCCAGAAAGGCCCTCTGCCCCACTGAACTCACCCACAGAAAACCTCATGTGCAGGAACCTTGTTAAAGAAAGAACACTCTGAGAAACGACCAAACTCCAGTTTGTCTGCTTTTTGATATCCTGTGTTTCATTTGTCATGCTTCTGTGTGGAGGGAAAGCAGATCACAGTGTCTGCTAACAGTCCCTAGCTCTGGCTGCTTTCTTCTAGCCCAGTAAATGTGAAAACTGTCCCTGGCTTGGATTATCACGTGGAAGATGGGTATTTTGTTAAGATATCCTGAAGTATCATCTGTACTGTGAGTAATGAATTAAACTGAATTTGGATATCATTAGGGTAACAGAAAGGAACTCCCACATGGAAATACATGAGAAACCTTTTATTGTAGAGATTTGAGGTTTCAATGTGAAACCACAATGTGACAGGAAGGGACAGGAGAATAATGTCTGACAGGTATGTGGATTTCTGCAAATCTGCAACTGCAAGATCAGAAGTGCTTAGTGAACAAAAGATCCTAAAATACATTGAAAGCTGATGCATAAATTATTTCAACATCTCTCTGTGATACAGCCTGGGATTTTCCTGAGTTGGACCAATTGTTTTGGTTTTGCAGTGAAGAGGTTTTGTTTTCTATAATCCCCTCTGTGTGATCAGGCACTTTAATTTTCTTATCTAAACAGGTAAAAGGATAAACTCACCTGATAAGCCATTTTATCATCATTTGTAGTTTTGGAAAAATGGGAGGCCATGTAATTTATTTTGGTTTGAGAAGTCAGAAAAAACCAGCATGTGGAATTAAGGGTCTTTCTGTTGTGTAATTCTCCAGGAAAAGAAAAAGCAGTTCACAGAAAATTCTGCACATCTAAACATACTTCCTAAACATGGAAGTGGAAATTTTCATTCATAGCTCTTTCAATTCTTTGCTGTTTTACAGATTCAGATACATACTGTGTGTTTCAAGAGAAGAAGTACCACGTGGGAGAAAGATGGCATCCTTATCTAGAACCCTATGGCCTTGTTTACTGTGTTAACTGCCTTTGCTCAGAGGTAGGACTGCTGAGTTACTGATCCTGCAACTCCTACTTGCTTCATTCCTAGAATCCTCCCTGATGGAGCTACAATTTGACAAAGCCCAAATCTGTTTTCACTAGTGGGTCCTGGTCATGCTGCAGGAAATAGAGGCAGGTGATCCTAGTGAAAGGAAAATATTAACAGAGAAGGCCAATACTGGCAAAAAAAATATTTGCATAGTAAAGACAAAGCAACTCCTTAATTAGCCAGTGGATAGTGGGCATTACATCTCAACTGATCAGGCCCCACTACCTGAGTACAATCCTTGCAGTTCCACCAACGTGGAGAATTCTGCTGAAGCTGAATTTGGTACTTTGGTCCATGTACAGTGCCAACATCTTCCAGCCAAAGCATCTGCTGCCCTGAAGTGCTGAAGGAACAGGCTTAGATAATCCCTGTTAGTAAAAGTCAGTCAAAGAAGAATGAGATGATGAAACATGAGAAAAGGTTATGGGGAGTAGAGAGAATTGGATCGAACATGAAAGGGCTCCCATCAGTTGATGGCTGAGGCAAAAACACAGAAGTCAGAGATCCCCACAGTATGTCATCTACAGCTGGGAGGAGGCACAGAAATGAGAGCAGTTTATGTCCGTTAGAGCACTTTAAAATAAACAATAAGGGATCTTAATCACTAACACATGAGACACTCCAGATGCTGAGTTCTGTCTGCTATATTTAATGCAGAATGAAGTATCCCTCGCTATTTTCCTTCCCTGCAAGTGTAAAATGTTTGGGCCCCTGTGCAGCATTTGCTCTGAGGGAATCTGCTACCATAATCCAGTGCAGAGATGCACAAACAGTAGTCCCACAAGTTTAGCTGCAGAATGCAGCTGTGAGAGAAAAAAACAATGTGGTAGGAAGGAAAGGAAAAGTCTTTGTTTGGAGCGAAAAGGAGTTTGCACTCAACTTTTGTTGATGTATATGCAAAGTTGAAAACTCCCTCTGAGTTTGTGTGGAGTAAAACAGTCATTAAATCACTGGAAGAATGTGTCTTGGGTGGGGAAAAATGAACTGGAAATCCTAGAGATCTGGAGACAGATAAATGCTCGATGATTTTTAGAGAGATGTTGGTTTGGAGGGATGGGAAAGTGCCTGGTCAGCACCTCTAGACAGCAGCATTGCTGGGGCCCAGGCACACTCACACACTATGAGCCTCCAAAAAACACAGTCTGTTTTATTTTTTAACTTGGGTGTGGAAGACAAAGTGACACTTCAGGGCAGCAGGTTTAGTCAAGAAGGAAACTGCTTACGGTAGTTCCCAGTACATGCAGCTCAGAAGTGGATTGGACTCTACTCCCTTGTGTGCTGTTTTACCTTTGCACCATGAGGGTGCAAAATGTAACCTGGGATCATTTCAGCAGTGAGGATGCTGAGGGATCTCTTGGATCTGACTCTTGTTGTCCAGAAGGAAGATTCCAAATAACAACTGCAGCATCTAGGCACTCATTTGAGCTTTGTCCTGGCCAAAATCATGCCCTCAGAGCACTGACCTACCATAAAAGCTCCTGAAGCTTCATCAGTTTCATGAAGCTTCCTTCAGGAAACCCTCAACAATTTACAATTTCAAGAAAATAAAGATATTAGAAAACATATCATGACATAGCACAAGCACAGACCATAAAGCAAATATGACAGCATAAAAGATGAAAGTAAAGAGTGCCACAGGTAGCAAATAAGAGATCATACATAAACCATGGATGACTCCCTGGCAGGTAGGCAGAGGATCTTCAGAGTCTGATGCAGCAACTGATTTCCTCACGTTGCAGAGAAAAGCAAAAAAAAGTCCCCAGGGGTCTTTATGTCCAGTGTATCAAAATGTCTTTGCTGGCCACAGACACTGTGATCCACGTGATGTCTGCACAAAACAAGTCACATCAGCCAGGCAGCAGACAGAGGTCTCTGCTCTGTCTCTAAACAGTCTGTCTGTCCATCCCCCCCAGCACACACACTTCTGATGCTGAAGAAAAAGGCAAAGCAAATTAACTAAACAGAGGCCAAGTTATTCAGCTTGGTGTTAAAAAAAAAAACAACCAAAAAACAACAGCTTTCCTGTTTTTGTGTGTATATAGTATTGTATTTTTACAAGTTATAATTTACATACATAAAGCAGAACAAAACTAAACATAATTCAGTGTTCTCACCCTGTTCCCCCTTCCTTTTACAACCCCTCCTCCCCTCCAGTTCATAGTGGAGCCTGTTGACTGTTACTGTCAAGTAAAATTGAGCACTCAGATTTTGTCAGATCATTATTTTACTCCCTAAAATACAGCATTTTTTTTTGCTTTTGCTTGCATTTGTAGGCATATCTGCAGACCTCAGGCTAAATGACTGCTCTCCACAGTCAGCTCAGGGAGAGAGATGCATCAACACTCTTTGGTACCTGATGCAGAAACGTGACCTTGGCCATGGCTTAGAGAGACTGAGCAGTGCTTGAGTCCTGCTGTGGTCAGTGGGGCTGTTCTCCCAAATATCCCTGGGACTGTAGGTGTAAGATCAGTCTCACTGAGATCAGTTAGAACAGCTCTGTCCTGCAGCACACAGTCTGCCTGGCAGCGTGCAGCAGCAAAGTGGGCCTGCAGGATTTTATCACAGCTGACCATGCACAGAAAGTAAACATTCACCTCAGGAGATTCTGCAGGACTTAAAATGAAAAAGAGTGAGGTCACAGAACATGAGGAGTCAGCAACGTGGAGCCAGGTCAGCAGGCAGTGCCAGCCTTTCTTCTGCAGCAGTGCCTCACAGGCTGCTGGGCCAGCAGCTGGGCAGAGCAGGGACAGTCACTGTTCTGAGAGGATCCTAGAGTCTAAAACTTGCTCCTCTTCTACAAAATCAGGATATTTCATTTCAGTTCTTATTGGAAACAGATGGTGATAATCATTTTTAGTGTCTCTTTCCAAAGCAGATGCACAACTGTAGTTTGTGGCTAGCAATGATCTAATAGTAAGATTCCAGCCTGTGGTCTGCAGATATTTGTCAATGAATTATTTTGAAAGAGGTGACTAGAAAGATCTATACATCTGCTGTCTAGGGAAGTCTGCACATCCACTGAAAACATTTCAGTGCTCCAGAAGGCATATGAAAATAAAGTGGGCTTAGTCCAGACACCACCTAAAACTACAGTCATAACTTAATATCAATGTTCATGGTGAAAGCTCTTTCTTGTTATAAACATGAGCAACTCAGAGGTAAATTAAGAGGATGAATTATAGATGGGAAATGGGAATTTGAAATGGATAGTCTTTTCTGGGTACAGACACCAGAGAATGAAAATTCCCTGTGTTTTAATTATAAATCAAACTTAGATGTGGTCAAATAGAATATTATGTTAATGACATGAATAATGAACCCTATTCCCAAGACTTAACTCATATTTCTTAAAAAAAATGGCTACTTACCATCTGGGGTTTTTTTTGTCTACTGGGAAAGCAATAAAATGAAAACAAAAGACTCTCCACAGTTTTCAGGAACAATTACAGATGCTATTGCCTCTTGTGGTCTTGAACTAACCCTCAGCAGGGGATATCTCAGAGACCTACCATTTATCCATGTCTTAGTTTTGGAAATGCAATTCCTAAGCATAATCTGCTCAAAAGAAAAAGACAAATGGAAAGAAAAAAAGAGAAATGGAGGTTGTTGCTATCCATTTTTATACACTCCTCTGATTTTAAGGCTTTTAAGGATTTCTGACCTCCAGCGTAAATTCAAAAGCAGTGGAAGTATCTGAGCGTATCTCGGTGTGAGTGAAACCAGAATGTTGTAAAAAAGGCATTAAAAAATGTAGAATAGAGAACATAGAAATTTGTAAGACAGCACATTTCATTAAAATACTGTCTACTATGTTCCATCTGCAGAATGGAAATGTTTTGTGCAGCAGAATAAGATGCCCAAGCCTACACTGTGCTTCCCCTGTGCATGTACCACAGCTGTGCTGCCCACGATGCCCAGGTAATTCCTATCAGTGACAAACAGTTCTTTCTGAAATAGTTATTCAATATGCTGAGTAACAACAAAAGTAAATATCTGTGCTGGAAAACTTCTGTGAAGCAAACATCCTCCTGTGTCCATTTAGGTCATGAGAGGCTTGTCCTACAGTAAGTTACAGTATTTCCCATGGTGTTTTCTGTTTAGGAAGTCAGAAGTATAGATTTGTGAAGGGATCAGGTGAGCTACCAAGTGCAATCCCCTCCAATCCAGGCAGAAATAGCAGTTGTTTCACCTACTGGCCAGTCCAGACTCCATATCTCTAAACTCTTTCACAATGAAACACCATCCTGCAAACTTCCCAGCTTTCTGGGTTTGGTGCTTTTCATAAAAGCAGACCAAAATACATAGTTATTTGCAATGGCTGCCTGTTAACAAGCAATTCAAGATTGCCTTGGCAAATGTGCATTTGTGCAGTGTCACTGTACAAGCAGTCTGGTAACATTTACCTTTCACATCTCAGGTCCAGGCATAGCTTCCTAATTAGTAGAGACTGTTGTAAATCATAGAAGCAGTGCTGTAGAAGTTTATGACTATATAAATCCAATTGGATACTGTATAGTAAATTCTCCAGACTGTACATTTATTATATGCTCATTATTAAGAGCCACTGTATGCAAGAGACTAAGCAGGATCTTTCACGAGCCTGTTCCAGCATTCCCGACATGGCCTAATGGCTGGGAGGTTTGACTGGAGCTTTTCCCTCAATGTCTGTCTTAAGTGGCACCCCACATTTCCATTTATAAAGGAGTATTCATGCAGCATCATAGAAAGGGGTTTTATTTGGCTTTGTCTGAGGAAAAACAGCAGTTCCCTGAGCACAACCTGTCAGCAGGAGGCAGTGAGTGCACAAGAAGGGTTGCTGTTCAGGTGGGATGGATGTGTTCACTGCACTTACTGGATAATAAATTGTATCCACACACCCATTTTGGGTTGGATTCATCTGCCCTGAGAATTATACACACTCTCTATCAGATATATGTATCAATATCTGCTCTAGGTGTCTAGAATCCTATTTTTAACCAGTGACAAGGAAGAACCATTTTGAGCTTATAACTCTTCTGATGCTGTGATGCTGCTTTTGTGTCTTAGGATGAGATTGAGCCCATTCAACTCTAAATCCAACTCTTTGGAGTTGGAACATCCAGCTAATAATTGGGGTTTTCTCTGTAATGGTCTGTGTAGGAAATGGTCTATAATGGTCTATGTAGGAAAGAAAATTTCCAAGGCAAAATGCTTTCTTTGGCCAGCTAGAACTTAGTAAAATAGTAAGGTGCTGGCCATCCAGGGGAATTTCTCTCATAAATGCTCATTATATTCTGTCACATATGTTTCCCCTCCATTGCTCAAGCTGCATTACAGAAATGAGCAATGCTAGTCACAGTGACCTGGGGCTCTTCTCTTGCCTCTCTGCAGGCTTTGTAGAGTGTAACTGCACAAATCACTGTCTCCTTATTTAATGAAGCAGAGGTAATGCCAGGAGGCAGCATCTTTCATTGGACATTGAACTTCTTAGCTACCTAAGTGAAGGAGCTGTTGAAAGGATTCCTTTGAGAAAAGCTGGCACTGCTCTCCCCCTGGAATTAACGTCTTCTGCATCCATAGTGACACTGGACTCACTGACACAAAGAGATGCAGTGTTTGTATCCTGTCTCCCTGGCACCAGACATCATGAATCTTAAGTAGTTTTCAGACATATGTTATGAAGCATCTTCTACTTCCATCAGTGGTTCACCAGCTTCTACCACAGATTCACTGCTAACCTTTCTTTTTTTTAAAACCTATTCTTTCTAGCATTGGCAAAATCCAGACCTTGTTTCTTATACAGATCTAGATATTCCTTCCTTTTGCAGCTCTGAAAAGTATTTTAATATCTGAACTGTATTCTTATCATCACACATATGGATCCAAAAACCTAGGGTCACATGAATTGGGACTCTTTTTACACATTAGTGAGACCCAAAGGACATCCATCACGTGCTTCTGAGCTTGATCTCATTCCTTCCACCTCAGGATGCTCCAGGCATCATCATCAGAGAGGTGATTTGTAGTCAGGGAGAGAATTCACCATCATTCTTAGATCTGGATCAGGTCTTGACCTAGAGTGCACTTCAGAGCTTCTGCCTCCTGTCATGAAAATAAACTTCATGTACAAGTTCTTGAAGCATTTAGCTGTGGCTATCCTTCATGGCACTTCTATGGACAGTGCCTTTAAAGCTGGAACATTTATTGTAGATTGTATCATTTCTACCTTCAACAATTATGAATCAAAGTATTTAGAGTCTAGTTAAAGATCAAGTATGTAAACCTAAGAAAAGCTTACATCAGAAGCAAAAATTCACAATTGCAGGATTTAGAAAGGGTTTCCACTTTCCACTTGCTGGTTTGATTTCTCAGCAGATAAGGCTGCATGCTGATGTATGAATCAGCCCATCTGGCTCCAGTGTTTTTTAAGCTTGCTGCCCCGACTAAACACGCTGCCTTCCAAGAACATTCATTATTAGTAACATGTTTAAGCTCCTTTGGTACTTTGGTTTTTCTTTATCAAATCCAAACCACTTTTCTGATGTACTTTAGATACAGAAATGCCAGGTGGCACCTATATACATAGCTGCTCTAAAGATGTACCAGATGAGGTATCTCACAACAGTGGGCTGAGAACATCACCTAAAAATAAGTGAGGCTCTGTCTGCATGGCAGACTGCAGCATGAGCCAGTAATACCTGAATCTCTGAAGTAGCTATTTTAGACCCTGGGACAGCACAGAACTCACTGCCCTGCAAAACTCGCTGAAGAAGCAGGAGAAATGTGCCTGCCATGAGCTCAGTGCTACCTTCCCTCAGTAACTGAGCTGGTCCAGGTGACACCCTGCCCTCTGCACTGCAGGTTAAGACTCAGCATTACAAGGTGCAGGGCATGTACAGCACCTGTTGACCTGACAGACATTTTGTAAGTAAATACAGGGCATGTGTGTAGTGCAGCACATCTTGCACTGAACTACGACCAAAATCTTCAACCCTGGCTGTTGGAATGCTCTGCTGGAGTGATTTTTCCATTGCAGAATGCACAGACATTAAACCATTTGGTGAAGAGGCTTTGGGTTCTAACCCAGCTCACCCACCAGAGCTCCCAGGCTCTCAGTTCTGGTCTTCTAACCCTTCCATTCATGAACATTTTTGGGATAGAGGAAGGGATATTGTGCCAGCTCTTCCATTCTCTATGCAACTCTTCTTGCTACCACCTACCCTTCTCATAGCAGCAAGTGAGAGTTCTAATAATGGGCAGTTGTCAGATAGTTAAGACTAATTATTTATTTGGAAGTAAATTTGCTTTAGAAATATAATGGTCTAGGCATTACAGGGAGATGTCTGATTTTTTCCTGTTGATGTGTGCTTGGATAATTTGACCTGGTTTGTGATTTGCCTTTGTCACTATCTTCACAAGGAATGTTTGCTATCACAGCCAGATTGAGGTTATTGCTTGTTTCCATTCTGCTTTTTTGGCCATAAAAAATTTAAAAACATCTATCTGTATATCAGCATCCAAAATGCATTGAAAAAATACCTATCTTCCCACATGGATGACAGAACTTCAATTCTTTGGACTGACATGATAGGATAGGATAAGCTACTCAGAATTTTTCCAAGGTAACTTCCAAGACCTTCAAAGAGTCTTCAGAGAGGATTCAGAATGCACCAACGCTTCATTTAATTTGTTTCCTTGGCGGGAGAGTGATTGGTGGGTTCATATATATTTTAACTTGAGAGCAAGAATTAAACTAGAGCAACCTAGAAAGTGTTTTATGAGCCCTTCAGAGTTGCTGGGCAATTGATAGGCAATTTTTTATGCAACTATAAAAGAAAACACAGGAAATTAAGCTGCAGAAAATATATTAAAATAATGTGAAGAGCTCGACTGTAGCCCTAGAAAGCTAAAACACAACCAACAGCCTTTTGAATGTTTAAACTGAAACTGCATCTTTGCCTTGAATCTGGATGGAAGTTCACAGTGCCTAGAGAAGGTGCTACTAGTTCCTTCAAGCAATGAATTTCATACACGTTCTACCATCTGACCATATTAAAGACTAGCTGTGGTGATTAACTCTGAATTACCCTGGAGTTTTTAGAGCTTAACCTGGTCCTTAAAGTTATTTTAATGTAAAGCATTTTGTGGCTTAATATCGTTGACACCTGCACCTCCAAGAGGCACATATGGATTTTATTTAGAGCTTGTGTTTGCAGTTTTTGGATGGTGCACGGCTTTTCCATCCACATTTATTGTCAGCCTCCACCACTGCTTTAAAGACAACATCACTGCACAGCTTTGGTTGTTTTTTAAAGGAACCTTCACACATCACTTTAATTTGTAATATTACAAATTTACAAAACAGATTTGTAATAAGCTGGATTGTGATTTCATGACTGAGGGAAAAGGCTGAATGCACATGGACTGCGGCTTGATCCAGTTTCTACTGTAGTCAATCACAGATTTCTATTAACTTTGAGGTTTTGGACTCAGTCTTCTAAGAGAACAGATGCAGTTAGTGACTGATATCTTCTCTCTAGAAATGCTAAGGAGTATGGTAGAAATATGAGACAGAAGATGAAAGGGGGAACTGCCTTTTTGCTGTGCCACACAGAGTAGGTGTTTGGGCCAGGCTCCAAATCTATTTAGCTCAATGGACTTCAGATCAGATCTTGAGGTGACACAGTCATGTAGGGTGGAAACAAATAGAGGGAAGAAGTTAAGCAAAAGAAGTTTAGTAGGAAAGAAATCCATTTGGTCTTGTATGCTGTGCTACAATTCCCCAAGAACCTCCAGCCCCAAAGATTGTTTAAAATAATCCTAGCTGACCCCCAGAAGCTTACCCAACAGTGTAACAGGTTTTGTGCAGCTCCTGCCTAAGCAAAGAGTTCTCCAAAAGCTGATGTCAGGTAATGGAAGTTCTGCCCACTTGTGTTGGGCACTGTGTGTGCCTGAGCTAATTCAGGTTTCACAGAATTTTCAATAAGCAAAATAGGAAGAAGTACTTTGATACTCGAGCCCTGTTGCCCCTCTGGCATTGGAAATGCTTGTGGTCTGCACATTTCCAAGAATTGTGTTTGATTTCATAAATGCTCTTTATGTGTGGCTTCTGAATGGGCAACCTGTCATTCTTAGGCAAATTTTAAGTTACGAGGGAAGTAATGTAGCCTTGCATGATGCTGTTACAGCTGGAGGTGTACAGAAAGCAGCATGTGAAATCAGTGGTCAGCTGGTGTCCAGCAACAGTTTCCTGCACCAGGATACAGCCCAGAGAGCTCCAGAGCCCCTGTTGCAACTAAACTGACACTTCCAGTTGTGTCCATTAAGTAGCAAAGCTCAGTGGGAATACTGGGAAATGTGCAGAGGAGATGTCAGTGCAAACAGCTGTCCTGGAGTTACAGCAGAGTCCAATTGCTTCTCCAGTGAATATGGTTCCAAAACAATCCTCAGTGTCCTGGTCTGGACATGCTTATGCTCTGTGTTGATTCAGAAAACATGTTTCATAAAATCTCCTCTGGATTCAAATTCATAATCTATCATCTGTCTGCTTTAAAAAAAACCAGGCTATCTGCAAAACAGTTCCCAGTATGGTAGGTTTCTTAAGGCATTAGACCTTGTGATTGATTTCATATTGTTTAGCACTTGATTGTTTTTATAAGGGTGGTTAATAAAATAGACAAACTGTAAAACTCAGGCCAGGCTGGGCACCCAGCCTTTCTGCTGGACACTAAAAGCTTATATTTTTCATTAAATGACACTAGGTGACTCTGAATGTTGCAGTTTAAAAATAGTTTCTAAGCCAGCAAGCCAAGAGTCTGTAGGATTTTTAAAAAATGTTCTTTGCCAGATGTTCTGATACTAAAATAAGCAGTAGTGAGAGTGTTAAGTACTAACACAAATGGGCAGAATATTGTACAGGAAAGCACCTCATAGAGATGCAATAAAACCCTACAGACCCTTCCTGGGGTGCTGTGCAGGGTCCATTTCAGGAGGACACTCACTTCAGCCTGCTCCTCACTGCAGGACAGTACAACTCAGCACAGTGACTGCCAGAAAGCCAAACTCCTTATCCCCAATGGCAAGGACTGCCCCAAAGCAGCTGATTTCTTTTGTCCTTCAGATGTCACATCATAAACACTTTACAGATTATCATGCCGTGGCTGTACTGATTCTGAGGTGGTTTTTCCTGTTTGTTAGGTAGTGTCCTAAATAGTTCATTAGTAATTATACCTGTACCTCTTTATCCAGAATGATCCAAGTTCAGCACTTACTTGATTGTAGTCTGGATCCTAAAGCCATTCCTCAAATAAATCATCCCCCATTTCCCAAAAGGTCAGATTGCTCATAGCTGGTTACTGCTTTTCATTCTCTGCACATAAATACTTTTGCAGAAGTTACCAGTGTTTCAAACATCAGGAACTGCCCATAGAATTTCTCTGAGCTATTCAAGGGATTAGTAGCAAATAACTGATGCTCTTCTGTTTCATATCCAAGTAAGGGTAAAGCATCTCAGGACCAAGTTTTTATAACAATCCAGGAAGGAATAGAATTGTAAACATAAAAAGCTGAAAGATGGTGTTTCCAAAACTGACTGTGATCCATGTGATCCAGAGTCTGTTTCTCCCAGAAGACTGGAAAGTTGGGTATGTGTACATTTTTGACTCTTCCCTCAAACCTTGACCCTTGGACACCTCAAGTCATGGGCAGACAACCAGGAACCCAGACAGGCTTGCATGAAAAAAATATGTGATTGGAGCAGATTCCACTGAACCAGAAAATTTCCATAAAATTTCTGTGGTTTGTGAAATTCCTATCTAACACTGTTTTGTCAGACAGGAAAGCATTGGTGCTGCAGTTCACACTGAGGTAACATCTCTTCATGGCAAACTTTTTTGCCATACTGTTTCTTCACGTGCTCTGTCAAATGAACCACAACTCATGAAATATGTGAACTATACCTGGATGCACTTTTAGTTCACAGTTGACTTTCACATCAAGTTATACTACAGGTCTTAGTTGATACAAATCCTGTTTGTAGAGATCAACAGCTCCTCACAGTACAAGCATCAATCTCAAAAAAGCAGCATCCAGGCACAGATGTTGGCTGAATCCTGAAGGAAACCTTTCTATTCATTGAGTCTGGAATTTACCTTGTGTGTATGGGACATCAGGCAGACAAAAGAAGCTGGACAGAATCCCATGTTAGGAAGAGAGGAATGTTTGGATGTAAGGATTCAGGCAGAGCCACCACAGTCTCCAGCTGCTTTTTAAAAAAGAATTGTTTTGAAGCTAATCCATTTTTGATACAGTTGTGTTCTGTTGTCTGTTTGTAAAATCTGAAGGATTTCTTCAGCCAGGTTTAGCCTCTAAAGTTACTTACAGGATAAATTGAAATCCATATGAGGTCAGGTGAAGCCCAGGTTGTACATCTTGGCTGCTGCCCTTACCTCATGCTGATATTGGTGATAAATCAGTGCTATCCATGTTGCAGACTCATGCTCTGATCTTGATCACACTAAAATTGTGTAGGCAAATACAAGCATGGCCTCTTCACTTCTATACAGAAGGCTGAGCCCTTACAGAGTAAATGCCAAGCACAGAAACAGGGATACTTCCTTTTCAGTTGATGCTATAGCATCTTTACCCTGTACATTGTATGTTGATTCCACTGACATGCTAAGAATGGCAGGAAAAAACCCCTCAGATTGAACCCAGTTAATTAAAAGGATTCACACAGATGGTTTGCCTGGTACTTTACAGAGGCAGCTAATTAAAGCAATGTTAGTCAGCACCATTAAAATGCCAGATAAAGCTTTGGGAACAGTCCTGATTAGGAAGCAAGGTTTACAAATAGAGCTTTGAGCAATGCAGTATATTTGCAGTTAATTAATCTGATTCTAACCTGTCTTTTCTAAGGCACAGAATAATGTATGCTGATATCAGTGTTAATACCAAAATTTTTCAAAGTTCAAACGTGGCACTCATTAAAACAATCCACAGTGACTCTAATTCACATTCTGCAGGAGAATATGATATCATGGGGAGTCTGAACTCCTCTAATTAGCCATTATAGAAAAGAAACCAAGTCCAAGTTGAAGAAAATCAGTCACACACCAGCAAAGTTAGAGAGAGAAACTGCACCAGAGAGAAATTATATTTGGACACAGAAAATAAGCAAATCTTCCTTGCAGCTCCAGGCAAATGCTGTGTTTGGAGAGGATCAGTTGTGCTCTCCAATATGCCAGCTCCAATATTTGACTGTATATATATTTTTTTGCAATAACAAGTAATGTGGTCTTGACACAAAACTTCTTTAAGACCTGACTCTGTGCAATAATGAAATATGTCCAGTGACTTAATGTGCTAAAGAATGATCATATAGACAGGTTGGTGCAGCACAGGACTTAAATCTTGGTCTTATGTCCTGAAATTGAAACTGACTTTTCTTACAATTATTTCATCAAATAAGACTTCAACCCCCTGAAAAGGGGCTGTAGTGAGGTGGGTGTCAGTCTCATCTCCCAGGTAAGAAGGGACAGGAGGAGAGGAAATGGCCTCAAGTTGCACCAGGGCAGGTTTCCATTAGATATGTTTCAGTTGCTTCTGCTGTGGAAGTGCAAGTATCAAGTGTGTCAGGCAATGAAATACCAGGCCAGGAACCCTAACTAGCTGATTCCTTCCAGACTCCTACAGAATGGACTTTGCTGAGCCCCATACCCTCTCAAATCCTGTAGTACATGTATGTTCCACAGACAGATTTGATGTTTATTTAAAGTGTTAATATTTGATGGGCCTATGTAATTAAGATATGCTTTTATGGAAAACTAAATGACAGTGTTGAATGCCAGTGTGTGCCAGCAGAAAACTGCTTTTTCACTTGAGCTCACAGCTGAAAAGCATACGTTCTGTGGTGTCATGGTTTCACAAAAAAATATCTCCAGGTTTATCTGATAGGTAATGAAAGAGACTATAAGGAAACCTGAATTTTCAGGTCAGGTTTCTTTTATGTGAAAGCCCAAACCCACTGATTGAAATTTCAGCTGCATTCCTAGAAATTTGCTGTGATTTGGGCTCCAGAGAACAAACACTCCACTGTTACTTCCACAGAGCCCTTGTTTGAAATGTCTTTTCCCATGCTGGGATGCAAAATTCATGTGAATATAAATATGTAGTGCCAGGTTCACTGCCCAAATGGTATCAAGTAACTTACATTTCATGGATAAAGTGTAATCCCTTTGCACAGTTTATCAACTGCTAATAGCTAAACAATCTAGGGGATGTTTTAGCATAAGGAATGGATAGCTTTATGTCTCAGAAAAACCTTTAACCCATGGGGTGCAGAACTCAGTAGGACACTGAGTTGAAGCAGGAGGTTTCAGAGGGGAATTGACACTGCCATACCTGCACTTTGTCACATGCACCAAATTCTGCAAACAAAGCTCCCTCGTTTGCACATCTGACATTAAAATGCATCTCAGAGAAAAATCCACTTTTGGTTAGCTTTTGGCATCTGCCTTTGACAAGTTTTGCCCGTTTTGAAGACAACAGCAGCAACGAATTGTGAAGGCCACTAGGAACAAACACTTAGCCCTCTCTTGGCAGCCCCATCATCATTATTGCTGCTCCTCTACCAAAAGGTTTGTGCCTATGGATGGCAGGGAATCATGCATGCCCTGTGGCACAACTTGCTAACCTGCAGTTAAGTTCTCTCTGGGCTATAATATTAGAAATCATTAAAAAAAAACCCCTGATATCAGTGCCCAGTGTTAAGAAGGGGGAAGCCCTGCTAGAAGAGTGCTGTTAATGGTGGGATTCTGGGTGTATGCAGCACCTAATGCCTTTTCCATAAAAGCTTTAAAGAGCCAAGTACATGTAACAAACAGGCACACATCTCTGTCCTAATATCAAATGCTACAGAACAAGGGAAAAACACTGCAGCCTGAGAAGGGCCATTAATGCTGGCATTGCTGCTGGCCCATCAGCATCCTAGGATTAACTGGGACAGTCAGCTCAAAGTGTGATGTACCAAAGTTCAGCAAGATAGCAGCATATCACTTGTACTTTGCAGCTTGACAAAACTTGTCTTTCCGTAATAAAGAGAAATTAGGGAGAAGGGAGAGTTTTTCCTCCTCTGTGTTTATGATATTGGGAATTATCAAGAGTATTTGCATGAAATGTTCCTTTCCCCTTGCTTCCAGAAGACTCCCTCTTCTCAGTAAGCAGCAAAATCACCGGGAAATCCTGTGAATACAACGGCACCACCTACCACCATGGTGAAATGTTTGTGGCTGAGGGGCTTTTCCAAAACAGGCAAGCAAACCAGTGTGCCCAGTGCAGCTGCTCAGTAAGTAACATGGCTTGACAGATCCCTGCTCTGTGTATGCTCCAGTTCTCCTTTCTAGAAGATGTGACACTGAAATATAAGCAATGCATAGCAAAGGCTAGGGATTGAGAATTAATGCTGAAACTCATGAGAGTGCTGAGAGCTAGTGTGTGCAGTACCTGGTAAATAAATGCCAGATGACTTCTTAAACACAGTGCACAATGCATACCCTGCATCTGCTCTAACTGAGCTTACAATGCTGAGGCAGCAGGTAAAATATTGCTGCATATATAGAATATTTCCCTTCAACCTAACTGGAAAATCTAGCACTAAACCAATGACTGATTTCATTTAGACTGAGCTGATAAGTAAAGAGCCCCATGGCTGGGAGGGGACAGCTCTGAATTGGCACTGGGCCACAGAGCCATTCCTGAGATGTCACAATTCAAATCCAGTATATTTGAGCAGTCACCCAGTGACTCTTCAGAGCCAGTGTCTGAACTAAAACATCCCTCTCTATCCAACCAGCTCTTCAGTATCAACTATTGGCAGCTCTCTACTTCCTCTCATAAAATCATCATCATATTCTTCATGAACTAAGAATTTCATAGGCCAAGTACTGAACAGACTGTTCAAATCTAATATTCTGCTTTTGCACAGAGGGGCATTTATGTAAACACAGATTAAAGCATGTCCATTAAAAAATGAATATACAGTACCAGACAATTGACAACTCCTAAATTCCCTTTTGTGTTTTACTGGCAGGAAGGAAATGTGTACTGTGGATTGAAGACTTGTCCCAAATTAACTTGCTCTGTCCCAGTTTCTGTTCCAGAGTCCTGCTGCCCAGTTTGCAGAGGTAAGTTCCAGCACAGTCACAGAAGGAGGGGCTCTGAATTAACTCCTTCCCCTTTCAGAGCCTTGTCTGTGCACCAGCAC
Source organism: Phylloscopus trochilus trochilus (assembly GCA_016584745.2). NCBI lineage: Eukaryota > Metazoa > Chordata > Aves > Passeriformes > Phylloscopidae > Phylloscopus > Phylloscopus trochilus. The sequence continues at coordinate 2,086,740 of WQNJ02000046.1, read as the reverse complement.
TGGCACTCAGGACACCCTGCATGTTTCCCATGTCATTACAATCCAGTGCACCTTGGGAAGTTACCCTGTGAGTGCCAGCAAGGTAACATTGCTACCTTTTGTTTTCCTAAATTGAAACAAGGTGAGAATGCTCTGATGATAAAGTTGCATCCCCCTACTGAGGTAAATCAAGGCTTCAAATGATGTACTGAAGTAGCTGCCATTACCCTGGGTAGAGAAGCTTTGTAATAAAAGATGAGCTTCTATCTGACAAGTTATCAGACCTACTCAAGGTGTGCAAGACACAAGAATTTCACCTCAGAGGCAAGGGCAATTACTCCAATTTAAAAGGAGCCTCTTCCAGTGCCAAAAATCAATCTGACTTTCAAAATATGAAGTATCAAACATAGCTATGCAGTAAACCAGCCTTACACTGGAGAAATCACTTCAGACACAGTCACTAATGAGAAACCAGTTCATTGGCATTTCCATATGAGAGGTGAGATTACATCAGATTATGCACTAGAGGCAACCCACTGTCTGCAGTTATCCAGGGCTTTTTAAATGTATTCTCCTGTCTACTGCTCCTATTTAAAAATGTTAAAATGATCACTTATCTCATAACTTACCTTGTCCTTTTCAATATGGCAGAAGCTTTTACCTCCCCTCTGTGTTTTCTATGAAATGCAAACCTCAACAAAAACATTTGCAAAGACCTAGCACAGCTCATGGGGAGGAAACTGTGAGCCAGTTTCTGCTCCCTGCATGGCCAAGTGTATCACTATTAAAATGTGCTGATTTTCATATTCATCCCTGTGCTACTGCCTAGACCCTAATGCAGCTGTAAAACCAGGTGAGACTTTTCCCCTCTGTATGTCCCAAGGTGTTGCACAGTTACTCCTCTAATGGACATTGTTCTTCATGCTCAGGAGATGGAGAATTGTCATGGGAACACTCTGATGGAGACATCTTCAGGCAGCCAGCCAACAGGGAAGCTGTAAGTGGGACCTACAGTTTAAAGACACTTTCTTGCTGTGCTGTGCTTGGCAGTATATTGGGGGAAAAAGAGAAAAGGATGATAAATGGGTCTGAATACCTCCTGCCTCATCCTGGGTTCTGTGAATCTAGCCCAAAACAGGTTTCTTACACTCAACCTGAATTCATGAATAATGCTGAATTAGAGCAGGAGCTCCTGAAGTCTCTGGATTTGTTTTTTTCTGTATATGCTCTATAAGAATGAACTTTGTCACTATTCGTTTGCTATGCAAGAACTGCTTTTAAATAATAATTGCAAATACTTGCTGCCCAGTTCACATATACACATATTTACTATAGGGCTTCACTGTCTTTGGTGGTAAAAATATCCATTAACAACTTACTGCTCAAGAGATGATTTTTGTAACAGCATTTGGAGAGATTCTGAAGGGCTTTTAAGCATTAGGTGCACTACCTAGATACATGAACCAGCAGATCTTTGGATGAGTGGGAAGAATCATGCTGATAAAATAAGGGAGGTAAATATATGAAACCATCATGGGCATTTTGGAAGATGATGCTCTGAAAAGCAGCAGTGTTTTTGCTCTAGTGAACATGCTATGCATTAATACACATACTTTTAGTGCAGCAGTGCTCATTCCCTACTCATAACCTTTGTGTATTGGCATGAGACATTTACTCTCCTGCTTGCTTTCTGTCCCCAGAGACACTCCTACCACCGCTCCCACTACGAGCTGTCCCCCAGCTCTGGCAGGCAGCTCGTCAGCATCCCACGATTTCCCAGTGCCAGGAGTAACCGTGGAGTCCTCCCTGACCCCCAGCAGGCCTCGGGAACAATCGTACAAATCGTCATCAACAACAGGCACAAGCACGGCCGAGGTAAAGGCAAGCACTTCTCACAGACCTGCCCTGGCTCAGGAATCACTCACCTAGGGCTCAAAAAGACCTCTCAAAATACACAGCAGTGTCACTGTGGGACACAATGAACGAGGCAGGGAGTGATTCAGTGAGGCTGTGTGGCCCTTGCAAGCAAGGGTTTATTTTTTCCGACTCTTTTTGTGCTTTTTCAGATGTGCCCACCTTAGAGGTGGGACCTTTGGGAACCATTGGTCAGTTCCAGAGACTACACATGAAGTCTCTCCTCTGGGAACAGATGTGGAGACACAGATTAGTAGTTTACATTGTGTGACCTTGTGTACCAAGACCGTGCCTGGGAATGGAATTTCCCAAAACCAAAACATGGTAGGCACGAAGCATGGCAACACAGCAGAATCTTGGAACTTCACGCTGGTATTGAGAAATTCCAGTGCAAACCAGGGAGGCAAAAGCAGTAAGTTATTGAGGATATGAAATTCCTTCTTGGCTGAGATCAATTCTGCCTACACATACAATGCATTTCACTCTGCAAAAGCACTGTTGCTCTCTGGGTTATTTTGTAGGGTTGTGCCCCATAATTCTGAGAGCTCATGTGCTGGCTGCCAGGGAAGTGAGTGCTTTGTATCACACAGGACACCACAGTGCCTTTAGATTCACTAACTTGTTCACACAGTGACTTGTCCTGGAGGGAATTGTTTGTGGTTATTTTCTTTACACTCTCTCCTATTTTGTAACTTTTATAGCTGTAAACAGCTTGTCTTGCAACTGCCCTGCAAATCTCAGACCATAAAGCTTTGCCACAGCATCAGGAGGTTTCCTGCCTCTGGGACTTAGCAAATTATTCTCATGAAAGACAGTCTCATGTCTTCCCCCACCCTTAAACAAGCTTCCTGAGCCAGTGGGATACAAGGGATGATCTTCCTCCCCTGTGACTAACACAAGAGGAGGAGTAGGCAATTAGCCTGGACTGGATGCCTGAGCTGTAGAGAGGCAAATTTAACCAATGTAATGAATCTCACTCTAAAAATCCTTTAGTGCCTTCTGCTAATGGAATATAGGACATGCTGCCTTTTGAGAAGAGCAGAACTTTAAGCCCATGTAGCAAAACATATTCAAGTCATATTCCTCATGCACTACAGGAAGGACAAAAATAAAGGGAAAATGCCAGTTCAGCAGTTAGTGGGACAGCAGGTTTTGTACAGTAAAAAGGGTGGGATGCTCAGTTGCCACAGGGGGTGTACCTCAGTGAGCAGAGGTCTGCAGAAACAGGCCTAGGAAGCTATAAAAGAAATAGCTGTAAAAACACATGCTCACAAGAGCATCTGTCCCCAAATACCAGTCAGCATACACTTAGAAACTACCCACAAAGAGTTAAAAATCCCTTGTATTAGGGCCAACTAATCTTTTAAGGTATTAACTAACAGAAGGAATGTTGGCTATAGGATCTTTATTATCCACCTGAACAAGCATGAAAAAGCATTCAGATCATGCCAGTGTTTTATGGTGAATCTAGGAGCAGGAATCTCCAGGCAGTGCAATGTCTTTGCCATGTAATTCACACATGAAGACATCACCAAAGCAGTTTCTGACTGACTTGTTCCAGCAAATGAAGGGCATACAGACGAACAGCAGATTGCTGGATGCAGTTTAACTTCAGACACTCTCACTGCCTGGAGAGTGTCTGAGAGCTCCCCAGGATGGAAACAGGAATGCTGACCGTGTGTTTCCTTTTGTTCCTGTGCAATTAACAAGCGTTTTATTAATTAATGCACACGTCTCTTGAGACAAGATTTCAACAAGTCAAAAAATAAACACACAACAACTCGCCTGAGATGCAAATACTGTGTGGTTGTGTGGATACAGATTTACCATTCTGAGCATGAAGAGCACTAAAAACAGGGTAACCAGAAGTTATTTGCCAGTATTTGGCTTCTGCCAAATTTATTTAATTGTTCTGTGTCAAACAACATTTAAAAGACAGAGAGTATGTATCCATACAGTGTCATGTATTATCCCTTCCCCTGTCAGGGGGAATTCAGGAAGTATTTATGTCCATAAAGGATATGTAAGCATAAAAATTAGCAATAATATGCTATTTAAGCATGTAAGGAGCCTGCTGAGCAGCTGAGTACTTACCAGTTTTTTTCATTTATAGTTTTTTCTCCCACGTTCTTAGAATACAGATTAAAAATTCCTTTTATTTGGGAAACAAAACTGTTCCCTACCTCTAAAAGAACGCCATGTCTTAAGAAAGAGTTAAAAAGTAGCAAATTATAAACCAAATGATAGCATAAGCTCACAAAAGACATTGCAAAAAACACTCCCCATAAATCTCAGTAACTCACTAAAGTATAAACCAGTTGGTTACATCTGTTACCAGTTAGATATAAATTTCAGATTACAGATAAAAATTAAATTGCTTTTGAAAGTTACAGGCAAAATAGGAACATATTTTACAAATAAAAACATTAATAAAAATGATGGCATATTAGAAGAATTGGAAATATTTACAACATATCCCAACTTCACTTTTGTTGCTTTTAGAAATCAGGCGGTGCCCTTTCTTTCACCTTGTTAGGATTAGTTTGCATTTTTTCTTTGTGTTTATAAAATATTTAAAAAGAAAGAAGTAGGATTTATAGGACAAATGGAAACATGGTGTAAAGTGATTTAATTCCCATCAACTGCTGGGTGACCCAAAGTGGCTTCTACCAGGCATGGATTTTTCCACTCTCTTTGTGTCAGCTGTATTTCTCTGACTCCCAGGGGCTCTGATGAATAAATATTCTGAACTTCTTAGAAGCTTTTGGAATGAAATTTCAGTCCCATATGCATCTTTTCATGTTTTCTCGTGATTCCAAAAGCCAAATGGATTTATATACCTATTGACATATATATTTCCACCAAGGAATTAACCTTCATTTTACAAGTATTCTGTGGTTTGCTAGGTAGCAGAACTCTCATGTACAAGCAGTAGAAGGCCCAGGTATCACTAATCCATTGCTCTCACTGCAAAGGCCAGGTTCAGCAAATGGCTGGAGCTGTGCAGATGACTCAGTAGCAAATGACATGAACCTCTCATCTGCCAGTTTGATCCAAATGCAGCCAAAGCCACTGTAGCAGGCTGTGTCCTGTGTGTGGACTGAGAAAATGAGGGGAAGGAGTGAGTTTTCTAAGCTGGTTAGTCCATATCTGAAATGCAGGAACTGGTGGGACCTAATCAGACACTTCACTCAGACACCTTCACTGTTTTCCTCAAAACATAATGGACATCAGCATCAGCAGAGTTGGCATCAAGGAATAACTGCTCAAAAAGGGTGACCATGGGCTCAGACTCATTTTAAGTAAAGGAACTCCGAGTTAAAATTATCAAGCACTGAAATTGGCCTGAGATGCTAACAGATGATGTGAGGAGAAACTTCAAACAAATGTGCATGAATCAAATGAATATTTATAGATAGGTAGCCAATGAACATACCTTTTCCAGCTGTACTTTTTCTTCTTTTTCTTTTCTTCTGTAGTTTGTGTTTCAAATGGCAAAACATACTCACATGGTGAATCTTGGCATCCCAGTCTCCGGGCCTTTGGAATCGTAGAGTGTGTGTTGTGCACCTGCAACATCACCAAACAAGAATGTAAGAAAATTCACTGTCCAGAACAATATCCCTGCAAATACCCTCAGAAAGTAGAAGGAAAATGCTGTAAAGTCTGTCCAGGTAAAACAAAGTTGATCACAGACCACCTTTTTGCTGTGCATGTTGAAGGGCTTGGCTCAAGGCTCCTGATGCCAGGCTGTGATGTGAACAGCAGCAGCTGGGCCACGTTCCAGTGTGTGACACAGGCAGAGCTGCCTGGCCACCTCTCCTCTTGCTGCTGCTCCTCACACAGGGGACATGCTGCTGGCACATGTCCTGAGCAATCACTGCCTTTCTCTCTGCTGTTAACATGACTTCCTGATGCTCATTTCCAAAAAGAGTATTACAGAAATGTATACAGAAACCTCACTACTGCCAAAAGACTCCCATCCTTTCCCCCACCACAGTGCCCATGGAACCTTCAAATCATTTTCTAGCTTGTAAAATCCACATGGAGATAACATCATTTCTGCTTTTTAAAACGTACCAGAAGGATTCAAAACTTTGATTGGTGTCAGTTACATAACTTAATCCTTAAAATAAATACTAACTTATCACAGATCTAGCATTGTGTCTATGCTGCACTGATGATAAAACTTACATAGACATTACTACAATAAATGCTTACAGCTAGTGAAAAATGTCCTAAAAGGATTCTGCTGATGGCTTGCCAAATGAAAAGCCATGTTTCATGTAAGACCAGAGGTAAAGGACTGTTCAGTTCCTTTATGTACCCATTTGTGAGTTTGTTTGGTGATGCACTGGGCAAGAATGCTCTGAGGAAATGAGTTGCTCAGCCATATGCAGAAACATTCATAGAATGCACACTTCCCATCTTCTGCTGCTCATCTTGCTTACTGACAAAAAACCACGAGGCAGTAGCAGTAGGCAGGCAGGAGGTGTGTATCTAGGTCTCTTGGATACTTGTGAAGCAGAGATCCACAGCTTTAATTGGAAGAACAGCCAACAAAGCCCAGCTAACAGGCTTCAGTAGAAAAATTAATGGCAAAAAGGAGGTTTCTGCCTTGCTTTTGAGATCCTGTGTGCCCATTTTTAAGAAAGCTGAACCTTTTCCTGCAGTCTGTCTTGTATATGTGGAGATGGATTAATTATTAGGTGTTTCCACAAATGGTGCTCTGGGCCTCTAAGTTGCATCATCTCTTATACTCCTGTCCAAGTTTCAATTGCAAACAGAATAATTACAATTTCTACTTATGCTCTACAGCTTTACCAGGTGATAATGTGCTCTGTGCTGGCTCAGGCTTGCACTGGCCACGTGGCTGCTGCTGAGCAAAATGCAAAATTCACAGATTCTTTTCCTCAGTAAAACATGAATTTGGGTCTCTTCACTCTAACCAACCACCAATTTTCATTTAGTTCTTTTATTTCCCCGAGATTTCTAACGTAATTTCAAAGATGCTTGAAATGCAGACAAAGAGGTTCAGAAGCTGTCAGGAGTCTCCCAGACCACATTGTTGCACACAGCTCATTTCCTTAGGGAACTGGATTACAAATAGAAATACTGCCTTGCCACCATGGACAGGCTACCAGAACCTGGCAGAATAGAGCACTGTTAAGTGTCTGTGTTAACAGCTGGAGATGGATTTGTGTGGCCATACAAATGAACATTCTACTTTCAAACTAACCATTCCTGGCTATTGATGCCAAGGAAATCCTGGAGGACTCGATTATAGCTGTAGTATGTGTTCTGTCCTTTTTTGGTTTTTAAACAGAAGATGTGCCAAGTCAAACCTTTGACAACAAGGATTACTTCTGTGGGAAAGAGACATTTCCTGTCTATGAATCCATTTTCACAGAGGAAGGAGAAACCATCAGGAAAATTGCAATAGAGATTGAAAAGCCACCTCAAATAGAAATACATGTGTGGACAATTAGAAAAGGTGAGTTGATTAAGTTCTTCCTTTAAACAGTGTATCATCTTCCATTCCAATCCCAGGACAGTTTGCAGATCCAAGCATTTTGAGACTGCTGTTCTTTTGGCTCTTTAGGACATCACTATTTCAGCCACCTCCAACATACTCAAATTTTTCTGTACAAAACTCATTAGAAACACACAAAGCTGTAGCTCTGCTAACTCCTACCCTTCACTGGGAGCAAAAGCACAGTGACAAACAGGTTTTCAGTATTTCTCTGTGTAATTTATTGCAGATAAATGGGTAGTAGGGTTTGAAGCAAGTGCCTGGAGGCCCTTACTTAGGATGGACCAAAAGCTTTCCATTGAAATTGGCTTGCCCTGTCTGCCCAAGTGATGATGCCCCCATGATGGTACATACAGAATATGCCCAAAAATCTGTTAAGGGTGGAAACAATATCTTTTACTAGACTAATTGGTAAAATTAGAACAAAATAGGGAAGCATTCAGAAGCCCAAGCACTACTGCAAATTGTGAACTTCCAGTGTAACAAAAATTATCTCCAGCCTCATAAAAATCTTTTCTAAAAAAATTGTTTCTATCTCCTTTAAGCAAAAAGCATATGATCCTTATAGGAAACCCTCACACAGAGCACCCTTTTGCATGGAAATGATACATCTCTAGATGCTTTAAAGGAGAAAGCCAAGGCCAAAGTGGGAGCAGAAAAGAAATCACAGAGCACTGGATGGTTCACGACTACCCTGTGTGTTAAAAAAGCCACAAAGCTTAATAATGATTTGACAGTCATGTTGCCTGCTGGCTCAAAATGGTATCTGACTGCAAAATTATGCTCCAAGACACTGGGACTTTGGGCTTCTATTGTAATCTTACATTTACTCATAATAGGGAAGGATTCAGCTATTTTGGAAAAGAATTGGCTAATTCTCACACCCCTCGCAAACTTGCTGCAATCCCACTTTCACAGGAGGATTTACAGGGGAAGAGAAAAAAAAACAGGGGATGGAGAAGCAGAATTTAAAAAAGACTAGACTGAATTTTTTACAAAAAGGCAGGGCAGCACTCCAGGTTTAGAACAATGGCACATTTCCAGTAACATGCACTTTTCATTTCTTTGCTGAAGGGATTCTGCGTCACCTCTATGTTGAAAAATTGTCCAAGAGAGAATTTGAAGGACTTCCTTACTTCAAGTTGATAACAAGGACAACCCTTAGTAAGTAAAATTCTGACTTATTGAGGTTTTTACTCTCCATATAATCATAGCCATGGAAAACATTCTCTGTTACTCAGCCCAGTTAAATGGATGTACTGATTCTTCCTCTAGTATATGATCACAATATTTGATAAGTTTAGATTTAAGTAATCAGAATAAAGCAATTTAAACTGTAGATACATATAACAGTAGTTCATGTACATGCTGTCTTAGTCTCTAGTGTTTTGATAAAGTACAATGTAGGATCTTTTCTGCCCATGCCAGCATAAGTCTGAAATATGACTAATGTCAGCACAGCTGCAGAATTTGGATTTATTTATGTAACATGTCAAGTTACCCCAGTGTTTTCAAAAGTAATTTAGAAGGGAAAAAATTCAAATATTTTTAAAGGGGTTCTACATACATCTATGTTGTATTTGAAAGATTACTTTCCTATGTTCTTAACAACATCTTCATTATTAAAATGTGTTTTATGAAAGGACATGCACTTCTTTTATCACTCTTGATTCCATTTGGTTTTTGTATTTCATCCAGTTCGGGATTGTGACAGTAGTTAACAATTACGAATTCAGCTAATTTGCTAACTGAATTAAGATACAGATATTTTTAATTCCTAGTACTTTTGCATTACAACTTGTAATTTTTTCTATTCTTTTCCTAGTTAAAAAGTCTTTTTCCCAGAAAAAAAATATTCTTAATTGTTACAGACCTATTGAGATACAGATGTATTTTCATATAAAAAATTCCCTATTTTTTTGCTGTCAGCCTTCCATAAACTTGTCACTGTTATCTGTAATGCAGTATTCTAGTTACCAGGACAGCATGTATTTCTATTAACAGTATCATAAATGTGTAGAAATATTAATTTCCTTGACACTTTGTATTACACACGGGTAAGAGGAGTTCACAGCACATGAAACATTTAGCTGTGGTGCTTCCCAACTTTTAAATACTTTGGTTTACCAGGGTATCCAGTGTCATAAAGTGGTTGGGAAATAGAGCCAACTTACAGGACTACTTAAATAAAGAAAATAGTAATATTCTGATCCATATTTATTTTTTTTTAACAAAGTTATTTTGCATGGAATATGTTACGTGGTTGTAAGATGCTTTGAATATTTTCCATGGGAGGACTGGACATTCCCTCTTTGACCATTGTGAATCAGTTGGTTTGCAGAGTGCTTGTAAATGTCTTCAAAGTCCCTGTGCCCTTTTTCTAAGTCAATATCTGTCTCCTTTGTGTTCTTGTTTTCAGGCCAGTGGAAAATATTTAGCGAGGGAGAAGCTCAGATCAGCCAAATGTGTGAAAGCAGAGTGTGCAGGACTGAGCTCGAGGATTTGGTGAAGGTTTTGTACCTTGAAAAGGGTCACTGTTAAGGGAGACAGCATTGGAGGGAAAAAACACAAGAAAACTTATGAAAACTTGGATCTGCAGCTGGACTGCAGGCTTATTTTGCTTAAGTCAACAGTTGCCCTAAACCCCCAAACTATAATGCAGTAATTATTCACATCATGCACAGCAAATTTGCTGCTTTATGTGTAGTGGTCTGTGTCAACTGCTCAAATATCTCCTCCAAAAGACTAAAAGGCTCTGTGATACTGGGGGGGGGAAGGAGAAGGAAAGACTCTGCTTTCCTAGAGTGGCATTTCTTTGCAAGTGAAGAAGAGAAAACAGAGCATTTTTGCTATTATTATTTGGTGAGTTATTATCAAACTAATGAAAAGAAGGACACCTAATAAATAAATGTGCAGGGGCTATGGAGAGCATATCCTGTCCTGAATTGATACCATTTCTGGTGTTGCAATGACTCATGTAGTAGTGGAGGAAAAACACAAGTGATACAATACTCATGCTGGAGACATAAAAAGCAGATTTAAACTAACAGACTCCTTAGCAGCCTGCCTTTGGGATGATGTCTTGTCTTGAGCAAACAAAGTCCATAAACTGAACAGCAGGTGTTAGTGGCAGTCGCTATATTTTTGTAGCAATTGGAGCAAATGTTCACTTTTAAGTGGTTTTCACTGTTTCCTCCACCCACTTCTCTAAAAGTGTTAGCTCCCTATCATAACCCTAATAACTTCATTCTTCTGGGCCCTATTCACACACACCCTTGGCTGATAAACCACCTTCTAAAGTGATGTGGCAGAAGGTGCTGAAGCACTTGCAGTATTTTCAAAACACCTAAAGTGTTAAAACTCACGATTAATAATGCCTTAAAAGTTGTGACAGAACTTAATTTATTTGTTCTGATTTGTTACAAACATAATCTGCATTTTTCTGAAACAATTCTCATGTTTCAAGGACAGCTCTCTCCCATGACAAAACTAAACAGCTATAGGTTTGTAGAGCACAACAAGCTTGTGACAACTGTTATCTTTGGGAAAAAAACCTCAAACCTGAGAGATTCTGGTAAATTTAGTATAGCATGTCTACAGTGTGTTTAAGAGAGGAGACTTTCATCTGCAGAGTAATTGTAACACTCTGAAAACTGTTTTCACCAAAATCCTGCACTGGCCCGTGGCTGCAATGTTGGATTAAATCCCAAGATGCAAGTGACTCTGCCTGCTTTTGCTCCCATTTATTACTCCACAAGCAGGCAGGAATAGTGCTGTTTAAACACATGCTAGGAAACAAAGCTTTATGGAAATGGCCTGAGCCAGGGGCTGGGGCTTCACAGGGAGTGAAATCAACAGTGACAGCAAGGATTTTGAGGTTTGTCATTCTGCCAGTGACAGCACTCAAGGGTGTCCACATTCCTGAAGGGATGAAGTTGTGGGAGAGGTTGGGACTGAATGCCAAAAGGCAATTCAGGCAGAGCTGCACCGTGGTGAGGGGATCCTTGGCTTGGGCAGCAGAGCCTGGCAGCCTCCATCAGCAATGCCAGCCTCAGGACCAGGCTTCTCCATGGCACCCAGGGCCTGGCCCTGCTGCCTGAGCCTCGGCAGGAGGGGGATGCAGGGCTTCTCAACTGTGCTGGTTTGAAAGCAAAACCAGTGAGACTCCCAGTCAGAGATACAATTTAATAGAAGAAGAGAGGAAAAAAAGGTGAAATAAATGGAATGATACAACCTAACACCCTGTTGGTCAGGGTGTTTGAAGCAGTCTGGAAATCCTCCTGGAGTGGCAGATGTGGTTCCGCTGGAGCAGAGATGATCCTAAGAGAGAAGGGTCCAGGGATGATGAGAAGGGTCCAGTCTTGCTCCAGGAATCCAGTGGAACCAGATGAGATGTTCTTGTCAAAGCAGTGATTCCTGTAGAAACGTCTGGTAGCTCTTGTCTCCTCTGGGAGTTCAGTGGATAGAAGCTAATTTATTTGTTCTGAAGCTGCCTGTGATGTCTCAAACCCTGGATTATATCCAGGTGGGAATGCTTGGCTCCTCCCCCTGGGCAGAGCATCTCACAATGGGATGATCTCATCCTATGAGTCATGCAGTGGGTCCTTGATGGCCCATTAACCAGAGATAACTTCCTCGGGAAGGCATTGTTGGGCTCATTAACAGAAGATAAGGAAAACACTGCCCCACCTTGGCTCCAAGGGCTCATGGGGATAGAATACAGACCTTGGGCACAATTTTACACTGTAACCTAGGACATCAACAAAGAGGAGCAAGGGAGGAGAACAGACATGAAGGTGAAGGAAAGGCTGAAGGGAATTAGGAGAAAACATCCTCAGGGTGACCTCAGGAGCACCCTGCTGTCCCTAGGCCTGGACAGAGAGCAGGCGAGATTTGGGCATCCAGGCCATTTGAAAGTGCAGCAAGCTGAAATGCAGGAACACCTGGCTAAGAGAAATCCTCTCTCACTGTTCATTAAAAGGAGAGCTAAGTGAACTGTCCTGCCACCTTTCCAGGGGACTGTAGCTTCTCTGAGTCCTGTCCTGGTGTTGGAAAGGGGTGTAGCATATCCAAACAAAGGCACTAAGACCTCACAGCACCACAGCTGCAGTGTGACTGTAGAAGAAGCAGTTTGGCATGAGAAGCACTGATTGCACATGGCATCTACTGGGTTGAAATGTGCTGCAGGACTGTAAAATTTTATTATAAATCTTTAGGAAGAGGTTCTGAGGAACTGTAGTGTTCTGGTGAGAAGACCAGCAGTTAATTTCTCACCTAACAGGCATTGTCTGTTTGTAGCAGTAGCTGGTGAAAAAAGACTGAGTGGAAAGTGTACAGTGTTTGTAATTTTTTTTTACGAGGAAAGCAACCTGCTTTTTGTATTTGTGACAGGACTGGTGGAATCCAGATTGTGTATTTATTTTGTAATAAACACTTCTTAAGAAAAGCAAAAAAAAACAATCATAAGCAAGATTTAGTAAAATGCAGTGTTGCGTTTTTCTGGTTTCTGGTCACTAAAGACAACAAAATACACAGTGTCATGTTTTGCATTCTATTCATGAGATGTATGTCTGTTACAGTACTTATTTATGTACTTGTTGTATCACTTTGACCTGGTTTGATAAATTAATAAACTCTGAAGTTGATAATAAAATAAGATGGTTTGCATAGGGTGCTGTTTGGTCATGATGTTTGGTTTCAGCTCCCTGTTTGCTGCCACCTCAGAGAAGGTCTGAAGCCATGTGCCCAGCTGGGAGCAGTGCATGACTGCCTGCTCTGAAATCAATACTGAGATATGGAAGAGTCAGACTGGAAAATACCCAGTTTAATTCAGCTTTCACCTACTCAGCAAGATTAATTTTGAAAATCAAAGCATTGACATCCATATATGGAAACCAAGTTAAGAAGAAATCAAGCACTGCCAACTGAGAGAACAGTACACAACTTACTGCTTTCTGGGCAATACGTATTCTGAAACTCAAAATAATTGGGGAGATGTTGATAGGCTCAATCTGTGTTAATGCCAAAAAATGAAATGGTTTTCAGAACCATAAGGAAAAAAGTGTAACTCACACATGGCTACCTGTGTAACTAAAACGGAGAATATCAGCCTTGGCAAAGAAGAGTGTTCAAAGTAAATCACTTTGAATCAATAAGCACATCAAATCTGAAATCCAGAATATCTCTGGAAATTTCTGATGAAATTGATTTCTGGTATTTCATCACACCCTATACATTCATTTTGGCCAGTAAGAAATCTGTTAGGAGAATCCTTTCCTATCATATGCCCTTCTCATGTAACAGGGATCATCTCTGGCTGCACATGACTCCACAGGTCAGGAGGGGCTGGGTATGGACACCAGAGCCCCATGCCCTGCTATGTTCCCCTGAATACTGGAAATATACCCACAAAAGTACAAGAGAAACAATGTGTCAGCCTAACTAACACTCTCCTCTTCCTACACTCTTCATTTAAAAAAAGGTCAAAGTATTTCACAATTCAGATGATGACTCCTTCCAAAATAATTGATAGCACATGAAGTATTTGCGTAATGTTGGTGTGCCCTAGTGCCTATTGTGTTATCCATCTAAGATAAAAGCCAAGATTTTGGTGATTTATTGTGGGAGGGGTGAAAATTGACAAAGTTAATCCTTATTTCCATTTATTGCTTTTGTTTGAGGTTTAAAAAATGTCTTCATCTTTTGATCTGAGGTTTTGGACTGTTTTACTTTTTGGGTAAAGAATGTCTGCAGCTACATGAGTATATGAGTATGAACCCACAACCCTCCCTTCTCACATAACACCAACCCAGCCGTGAGCAAGAATGCAAAGCATCCAAAGCAAAAACAAATAATTGATCTTAACCCCACCAAAACAATCCTTAATGTAGACACACTGGATGATAGTTCATTCTGTAAATGCAGAGCCTGATTGCTCTACCACTTAAAGTAAAAACTCCCAACCTGTCCTCAAGTGACCTCAGCTCAAGAGACAGAGGCAGTACATCACACTAAGTGTAACACGCAGCTAAATACTATAAACAGCACCCATAGGGAGTTAGCAATCCACCAAGATCAAATCTGTCTCCTAGAGATTTCCATTCCTCTTTCTCTCTGCTTTGATTGTTCCAGGATCACACTGCCACAAGACCAGGTGTGTCAAGGCCACAATAAATTAAAACTGTATTCTATTCCCACTGATGGAAGAAGCAAAAATCCCAATCTCTTTAAAAAGGGGTTGTAGTGATACATACTGTACTGGCATTAAAGCCACTGCAGTATGCTCTAGAAATTTTACAGGTACCAAAGGTACATTTTATACTTTCCACAGATTCCCAGTCACTTCATGTGCCCTAGACAGACAGAACTGTGTTCAAAGTAAATCACTTTGAATCAGTAGCACATCAAATCTGAAATCCAGAATATCTCCGGAAATTTCTAATGAAATTGATTTTTGGTATTTCATCACACCCTATACATTCATTTTGGCCACCTTTTCATCTGTTAGGAGAATCCTTTCCTATCATATCCCCTGTTGCTCTAGCCTGGTTCTCCACAGCTCAGTTGTCTCCTCTGCCAACAGCCAGGATGGAACAATGAATCTGAGTTCTAATTATAGAGGTATAAATGGAAGTCTAGTGATGCTTAAGGTTTCTGTACTGGGGTATTTCTGTCCCACATCTCTTCAAGGGAACAGCCAGACTTCCCAGTTAACACATGGAGCTTGACATTAACGTGGTGTTTACTTTCATTTCCTGTGCTAAAGTGTTGGGCAGCATGGCCAGCTTTTATGCTGCTAAATACACAGGTTGTGGTAGCTGCAGTTCAACAGAGTCTGAAAGAGTTTCTACACAACCTTTTCTTAGTGTACTTAGGGTGGAATGGGAAGTGTTATAGAAGCATCAAACAAGGAAAGTGAGCTCTTGGGCCAGCTTTTTCCTTAGTGAAATAAAAAGACATTATGTAGAAGTATTTATAGTTATGGCTGCATAGCCATCCATAACCTAATGGACAACAGTCATCAACTAATCAATCTTCACAAAGTTCTTCCTAGAAAAAGGAAGATTAGATTCTAAGTGTGGTTATTTAGTTAACCAAAAACATATTCTTAGAGACACGTATGCTACTCCAAGTGATATGTTCCAGAAAGCTGAATTTTCATATCTGAGATCATGTTTTCAATTCCGTGCTATTAGAAAATATTTCCTTGCTTTGAGTGCCATGTTATAAGTGAAGTCTCACAAAATCTTTGGGTTTAGATCCAGCCAGGCAGTGGAGTCCTTTCAAAAATGGTCCAATGACAACATTAAAAAAGTATTAGAGGATGTTTACAGTCAGAACTGATTATCCACTAAGTTTAACTTTACCATTTATATTAATGCAAACCAGGTGTAAAATTATGCAACCAAATCCTACCAGTAGCCCTTCTCACTCACTTCACACTATGTAAATTATGGTAACAAAGTAAAAAAAAAAAAAATTAAGAAAAAATAAGAGTGATTTTGAGCTTCAGCAAATGTGCCAGAATTGTGTAATAAAACTCCTGCTGCTGTTTTGTTTGAAAGACTTTGTTTCTAAATTATGAATTGTTTTCACAAACAAAACTAAAAAAAGCAGGGCTTTTTTTATTAATTTGGCCTACAGTCTCTTCCATTTTGCAATCATAAGCAACTGAAAGATTCTATTGATGATAATAGCCAAAGCCCACAGAGACTTAAGAACTTACCCCAGCTTTTCCCACCCTGATTTTTCTTCTGACTTCAAAGTCAGACGTCTTTTAGAGACCTTTGCACTGATGAGTCCCTGCTGAAGAGACTTGGCTCTTCCCATGACATCAGCCTATAACAAGCTCCCAATGCCTTTATAGCCTGCATGTGTTGGGAATTATTTACTGCATCTAAAGGATGTCCATGATGAGATCACTCTTATTAAGACAAAACTATCATAACCACTGTGCTCACGACGATTGCAGCTCACATCCATGCATTGAGTGTCTAGGAAAATACACTTTTCAAGCAAGAAGTTAAGCAAACCCTAGAGAAAGTGAGGAGCAGAGAAACTCTTGACAGCTGCAAAACTGCATTTGAATACTGAACATTGCAAACTGCAGGTCTTTTTCCTGCCTCTCCACCAAGTAGTGCATTTCTGAAGAAACTTTTTTTTTTTTTTTTTTGCTATGATTAAAATATTGAGAGGAGCTTCTGCTAGGAAATTACCTCTAGAATAAAGCTCCAGCAAAATCTGTCTGCTGGAAGACTTTTGAAGCCAAGAATTCACTAACAGGCAAATGGGGTTTCCAATTCTTAGGTTACACAGCTCAAATATAGCAGAAACTCACTGCCTGCCACTGCTCCCTTAAACTACGTTTCTCCATAAATCTACATAATAGTCTCTGAAGGTTTTTGTGCAATTCAGTAGAAACAGATTCATCAAGTAGGATTTCAAAGCAAATTGTTAGATCTAATTCTGTGCAAATCAGTCCATTTGCACATTAGAGGGACGTCTGACCCAAGAGAGGAAGGAGCACTTCAATCTGGACAGAAGGCACCAAAAATGAAGGAAAATATGACATTGTCTGTTATAAGTGTAAGGAGAAAGGCTTTTCTCATCTTCTCGCTCTCATTTTAAATTGCAGTTTTCAGACTGCAAATCATTAATTGCTACTCCTGCTGAACAACTTGTGAAATCTTAATAGATTTCCAAACAGAGGTTCCCAGGGGACTGCTTAGCCCAGAAGATCAGTAAAGAGAGTAGAGCAGTTGTCACTTTGAGTTCTACTTCAGGGCAGTGGGCTGAACCCAGCAGACTTAACTTCTTTTCCATCTCAGAAATCACATCCAAAGACCTTGCTTGTAAAAAAAAGATTGCTCTGGTCTAGTACCTGAGAGGTAGTTAAGGTGACCCCAGGATCTTTTCTGGGGTTCCTTCCACCAGCCTTAAAGCTACTATAAAGCTACTACTTTACAGTAGCAGTAGTAGCAACTGCTACTCTTCTATAATATGTTGCCTTACATATATTAACAGCAACAACAACAAAAAAATAGTCAAAAACTATAGACTGCTCCCTGACATCAAAATAACCTGATTTATCTCTATCAGCTTTCCTCCAGTCCCAGAGCTAGGGACACCTATTCCACTGTGAAAAAAAATTCTGGTAAAACAAGATCCTGTGACCCAAAAAAGCAGAAGAGCCAAAATCTGCTTCCTAAGAACTTTTGATGACCTTGCTTGGAGAAACTCTGTAAAATTCCATCTCTGCTGCCCGGGAAATCACAAAGGATCCTGACCCATTTCTAAAAAAGCCTGTGAAAAGTCAGTCTGCCCCCGCCAACAGCAGAACTGTTATTGTCAGAAATTGCCACCTAAGAGAGAATCCCAAAAGAAAGTTGGCAATTAGGCTTAGGAGAGCTCCGAATGATGTCATGTTTGACAAAAAGCTTTGGATTTAAAACAGGTAGTCCAGTAAGTTGAAAGTGCATTCAAATAAAATATTTTATAGATCAAGGGGGTTTTCTTTCTGACAGACTTTCAGGTGCCTCATAAACTCTCTTGGAAGAAGTCCATTCCGGACTCTGGAGGAAATCCCGTCCGGATTTCTCTTCAACCGACTCCATTCCAGACTCCGGTTGAAATCCGGTCCGTGTGCCTCATAAACTCCCTCAGAAGAAGTCCATTCCAGACTCCGGGGAAAATCCTGTCCGGGTTTTCCGTTTTTTGACGACTCCACTCCAGACTCCGGGAGAAATCCGGTCCGGGTTTTCCTTTTTTGCCAACTCCATTCCGGACTCCGGGGGAAATCCAGCCCGGATTTCTCTCCAACCTACTCCATTCCAGACTCCGGGGTAAATCCTGTCCGGGTTTTCCTTTTTTGCCGACTCCATTCCGGACTCCGGAGGAAATCCAGCCCGGATTTCTCTCCAACTTACTCCATTCCAGACTCCGTGGTAAATCCGGTCCGGATTTTACTTTTTGCCGACTCCATTCCGGACTCCAGGGGAAATCCAACCCGGATTTCTCTCCAACCTACTCCATTCCAGACTCCGGGGTAAATCCGGTCCGGATTTTACTTTTTTGTCAACTCCATTCCGGACTCCGGGGGAAATCCAGCCCGGATTTCTCTCCAACCTACTCCATTCCAGACTCCGGTGTAAATCCTGCCCGTGTTTTACTTTTTGCCGGCTCCATTCCGGACTCCGGGGGAAATCCGGCCCGGGTTTTCTTTCCTGCTCCTAAGAGGCAGCAAATAAATCCATTTACAGTGGTCACTGAGCCCGGACCCTGTCTGGGCACCATCCCTGTGAGCTCTGTTCTTGTACCTGCTTGATTTGAGGAAACACACCGCAGTGTTCTTGGTGATTTCTTGCTCGTCATTATTTACTAAGCTACAATACCCAAAAAAGTTACAACTGAAAGGCAGATTAATAATTCATATCTCTGTTATAAAAATCTGTAAATTGTAGTCCAAGCAATGAGCTGCATCTGTTACTTAAAAAATAAGAAGACAGGCAGCATGGTAACAATTTAGAATACAGAGCATTGCACGGCAGGAAAGTTCCCATTGAGGTGATTTTGGCTTAGATGAAAGTCCTAGCTGTCTACCTCTTTGGATTGAACAGTCTCATTTTTTAAAGTAAACATTACTGTATATTCTGTGAATATTGCCTGTCTCCAAGAGGAAGATTTGACTGTTGCGTAAGAGATGCCAAACTTGGGGAGGAAATGAGAAAATTTGACATAACCCCTTCAAAATGAACTTTTAAGTAAGTTAAAACAGATTTTATGCTCCTTTTTTCACCTTTAATTCTGCCCTTTAAGCTGACTACTTTGGATATGCTTAGATCTTCTTTCTCCATTATAAAATCTCATTAACTCCTCACTGGAAACACATCTTCCGCTATCCTAATAAAACTTATTTTTCCAAAGTAACAAATAAAACAGGGTAACACCAAGCTTAAGGTAGTGGTGGAACTCTTTTGTGAAGTGAATAGGTGCTGTCTGTGCCAATACTGTCTGTTTAATCACAGCCTAACATTTTAATTATGTATATAGCTAAGGATTTGCTTGCATTGGCTTAATTATTCTGCATGATAATATGAACAAAGGGCCTCTGTTAAAGTAATCAACAAGAATTTTAGCTGGCTGAGTTTCCTCAAATGTTCCAAGAGCAATGAAAGATCTGATCATTAAGCATTTACTGCCCCTGAGAGCTATTTTAAACCTGTTCCCTTCATATCACAGCTGGCCTCAAATTCTTTTTTTTTTTTTTTTTATCTGAAAGCCCTAGTAAGACAAGAACAAAAGAATGTCTTCTCATTTGGAGTGGAGCTGTCTGTGTCATCTGTGTGATGTTCACTAGCAGGAGATGTCTATTTTAATGAGCTTTTGGCCAGGAACAGCGCTGCCACTTTCTAACTTTTGTCCAGTTCACAGGGCTCCCGAGGCAGGGCGAGCTGGATGTGTTAGAATTGTAAATGAGCCCCAGAAGTGCACGTTGCCCAAGGATCCCACAGTAACAATTAAGCAATGGTCTCTGCTCTCGGGGGCCTCTCCTGCTAGATAATTGACCCCCCAGATAATTGAGCCCGACGGGAGCTATGCAGAGAACCCACGCTGGAGGTGAGGACGCAGAACAGAAGTGAAGGTTCATTATCTTTCAATGAAGCACCAATGGGAACTGGGTTTTAAAGGACCACAGGGTTAAGGCTTTCATTTTTGGAAGGATTTACCATTAATTTCTCCTTTGCCCACTCAGAAGCTGAGTGTTTTGTAATACACCCTGTTTTAGTGGGTCCCAGGGATCAGATAAGCGGTAGCCAAGTAAATGCTCCGAGCCTCCCCACATATATGGAAAAAGAGAGTCCAAGAATCCTAGAAAGATGTACAGAATAAGACAAAAAATAATAAAGACACAAAGCTAAACATTCTGCACTACAAAAGCTTTCCATGTAAAATCTGGAAGCACAGGAAGAAAACCAAGAGTCAGTGTACCACAACAGGAGAGGATCTCTGTGAAGTCCAAGTACTTTCTGATTCTGCTTTCCTCTAAGTCTCTGCCATCAGAGCACATTGCCCATCACACAGAACCTGCTCTCACAGAGGTGACACACCACAGGAGCACACCATCCATACCACATCTGACAGATTCAGCTCACCTGCCCCACCGAGATCAGGGATGGGGGGAAGAGAACTACAGAAGTCATCCGGTACCATGGTGGACATTTATGTAATTTCTGTGTTGAGTTTTTATTCAAATATTAATTTTCTCACTGAAACAGGAACCTTCTTATCAAAATATGCCAAAATATTTGTGAAAAATCCAACAAGAAAGACTTCAAGAAATTCTAAAAACCTGTTAACTTATTATATGAGAGGCAGTTTTACTGGGGGGGAATAGGGGGACTGGTGTACTTGAAGGCAGCCCTGTGGAGTACATGCTTCATCCCTGTGACTTAGCAGAAACTGCAGCACTACAGAATCCCCACTGCTCCACCACAGCTAATTCAATCTCATGCTCACTATGGATCAATTTGATAATTCTCCTATCCAGTACAGATTACTCCTGAATCTGTGTTCTTGTTTTGCACTCAGCTTGTTGTGCTGCCCAGCAGCCTCAGCCCCATTCCATTCACCCTCATTCCACCACTCCTGCTAACAGGCCTTATCATTTTCCCTGGGCTTATCATTCCTCCTTGCTTTTCAGCTCCTCTGCCCTTCAGACTGCCATGCACATTCCTTTTCAAATATCTTATTTATGCAGTTGATCATATCAGTGAAAAGGCAGTGGTGATGATGGTCTTTTGGAATAAACTTGTGCCAAAAAGAATGAGTTTAGCTGAAGGGAGAAAGTGTGGTGTCACACTGTACAGTGGGGAGGCAGCAGTCCCACAGGGCTGTCCTGCTGTTCAGGAAAGTATCCTGAGCTGACAGTTATATTGTTAATTAATAAGTTACACCATTAAACAAGGTGATAATAAATATGTACTTTTCAATTCCCATTCGTTAAAAAAGTCAAAGCCATTGCAGAGCTGACTATTCCCAGGATCTTACTTGCTTCATCTATATTCTAGTCCAGTCCCTGAAGGTTTTCCCTTACCTAATCTGCATTTTTCCTCATTATTTTCTCCTTCCACAAATTCAATTAGTTTTGGCCAGCAACTCAGAAATGCCAAAGGCTGTAGGAGAACAGTGTGGGGGTTTTTCTCTCATCTTATTGGCAAGAGCTGCTGTTAAAAAACCTGAAGAATAAAAGAAATAAAATGAGGCAAAACAATGACTGAAACTCCTACAATGCACCTGTGCCTTTAGAGAGCTGGAATTGGTTCCAATTAAAGAATTAATCACCTTTGATTCGGGAGGAAGAACAATCCCAGTTCTCTGTAGTGTGGATTTGCCTCAATACACAGCAAAAATCAGCAAGAGAATCCCCAGGTGTGGATGGGATGTAAGGGTCTCACTATGTTTAAGTCAAACAGTTACCTCCAGGAACATGTCCACCCCAAGATCTTAACAAAACCCTGCCTTTCTCCTTCTTTGCTCTGGACAATAGCAGCAAATTCAAAACTGGTTAAAAAGAAAGTCTCTTCTGCCAGCAAGTCTTCAAAATCGCTGTGGCAGGAGACCACACACAGGAGTCCAGAGTGTTAAAAATAGATTAGAAACTTATGTGAATAAGAAAATCAATATTTAAACCCCTAATCATTTTTATAATGTGACAGCGAGAAAGAAGAAAATCTGAACTGATTTCTGGCAGTATGCAGTGTTAGCATTCTGGCATCAGTTTCCATACACAGATCTACCAAAATAGAAACAACTACCATTAAAACAGTTTAAAAAAAATAAACTTGCTTTCACTACAGATAATAACACTTCTCCCCACCCTGAAAAAAACATCCTTTTATTTGTCAAGTCAGGAAAAAAGGTCATGCTAGTTTTCATAGAATTTGGATGATTTTCAGCCAGCTCCAATGACAAATGACAGCTGAGAGCCTTAAAGCTCTTCAAGTGTAGGAGGGAGGGAGAGCTCTGCACTGAGGGATTTATGCTTTCCTGTATTTGCATTTCTGTATTATTTCTATTTTACATGTTTATAAAAGAATTTATCCATGTAGATCTCCATTCCTTAATTTATGCCTGTTTTCAGGAAAGTTATACCTCTGCCTGTCCTGCCTGCCTTTCTCTTAATACCTCATCCATCTCTCTTAATTTCTGAAAAAGCCCCAATTGTAGTTTTCTGATGAGAAAAAAAGAAAAAACATGTTTTTGAGAAATATTACATTCATCCTGCCTTTCTCCACTTAGTTGCCTCTTCTCACTGCACTGCTTTTGGCTGGGGTAGAGTTAATTTTCCCCCTAGTAGCTGGTATGAAGCTGTGGTTTGGATTTCTGCTGGAAACAATGTTGATAATTCAGGGATGTTTTCCTTATTGCTGAGCAGTGCTGACACACAGTCAAGGCCTTTTTCTGTTCCACACCAGGGAGAAGGCTGGGGGTGCACAAGGAGCTGGGAGGAGACAGGGCTGGGGCAGCTGACCCCAACTGATCCAAGGGATATCCCAGACCAAACGGCGCCATAGAAACCAGGGGGGAGAATTTAGGGGGGGGAAACACACACACACACACACACACACACACACACACACACACACACACACACACACACCTGAGCTGCCTTCTTGTGTGTAATGCCTGCAGCCAAATGGAGCCTGGGCAGCAATTACCTGCAAGAAGCAGTTATTAGGAAGCCAAGCACACCCCAAAGGTTTGAATGTATCTCCCAGTGCAAAATCCAGCCTCTTCTGATGGGGCATGCTGAGCAGCACTCAAGCCAGAAGCATTGCCTGCCATGCATATACTCCAAGCAGCATCCTTGCTGGCAAAATGGGTTTTTTCTGTGTTGTAACTGTGGCTACAACGTTCACTTATGGACTGCTGGAGTAGCTTCTCAATCCAGCTGTGAGATTCCACCAACGATTTCCCTCCTGAGTGAGGAGAAGACCTCCACCAAGCATGGTTAGATCCACTCCATGCCAGCATGAACAAAGCACCAGAGCAGAGTAAGCCAGAGCAGTGTTTGCAGGGACTTTGTCCTGCACTTTCAAACTGGGTTCTGGTTGTGCAGATTCATTCACCTGGCAGAGATCTCAGCACCTGTTCTTTAAAAAATTAGTCTTTCCCTGGTATCTAAAACTAGACACCTAAAGAATAAATAAATCTGCAGCACTAATATTCAACTTCCTATTTTCACTAGTAGCAGCCTTTGCAAGGATAATTTATTTCTTCTGTTTCATCTAGTGTTGCAGCTTGTAAACTCCTTTGAGGATCCCTACCAGGAATTCATCAGCATGAAGGATATATACTTGGAAGATCATAATCAAGTCAATCAAGGGGAGAAATTCAAAAGCTTTGCCACTAAAGGAGTCAAACATAAAAGCCTCCCTGGGGGGGTAGAGGTTTATGTACCATGCCTGGCCTATGTTAAGAAAATTAAAACTCGTTTCACAACATAAAAGAACCAAAGTGTCAAGTCACTAAAACCAGTTTCCAGTACAGATGCCCTGTTTGAGACTGGTTTATGGGGGAAATACAAATTTATAATGCATTTAAAGAAACACAACTGACAAAAACATAACTAAGGCATACATACAAGGCAGACAGCACAGAACATAAATTAAACAAGGACAATTTAAAGGCAATTTAGCAGCCGTCCGTGTTGCTATAACGAAGAACACTTCTGTTTATATCCAAGGCAAACTTCTTACTTTTTTCACAGGAATTGTTTGCAGAGTGGATTCTTCTAAGTATCTGCCTAACATAAGAGTTGAGTCTCACTCTTATTATTTCTCAGAATCTTTTCAGATAGGGTAGCAGTGCTTGAGAAAGGGAATCCAGACTGCTGCTGGGGGATGTGTGTCAATGAATGAAAAATGGATTTGGGTTTGTTGCTTTTTGGTTCTGTTGGAGAAGGTAATTCTCCTCTTCCCTCCTGCTCACTCAGCAAGTTTGTTTTGAAGGCCTGCATATTTAAGGTGACACGTGTTCTAAATACATCTTTCAGAGAAGGATGGAAAGAAATCAGTTTTCTGAAGAAGGCTGTCAGTGTTCTCCAGAAAAGAACACGGTATAAACTGAATGTTACAAGGCACATGTCAAAAAACAAGGTATCATTTTTCCTTGCATGCAAAAATGATAATCTACTAATCCCTTTGAAACTGTGTCATTTAGAGGACCCAGGAGAAATGAAGTAGAAATGGGGCTATATAACTAGGTAAACATTTCGTTGCCTCCAAGAAGAGCCATAAAGAATCTGGTGGAGATTTTTCAAAGTTGCCTTAGGGGATGGATGTCTAATCCCCATTAAAATTAACAGAAACTGGCTCCTCAAACCCAGTCAATGGCTTTGAAGAAGGAGCTCTGTGGGGGTAATATGCAGTATCAAAGAGCAGGGATGAGTTGCATGCTTCACTGCATCACATGGGAGTCACTTGTATGTTTGTGTGAATAAAAAGGAATTGGGGGAAAGGAAGACAAAAAACAACAGCAATAGTAACAACAACATCAGTGATACAGATTGAACTAAAAAGCCAGATAGAATTTCCCAATGGACTTCAATAATTTCAATCATTGTGGAAGGTTTTATAATGGTTCTGACTGAATTCAAGACTCAGATCTGTTTGGGTACGATGATACAATTTAGCAAATCATTATTGGAAGAACAGTTTTGTTTTTTTAAGTTTGCTCATTTTCATTATTTTAAACTCTTAAGGTTAATGACAAACTATTAGACAGTCATTAGAAAGAAAAAAAAAAAGAAATTCTGGATGTAAATGGTGAGAACTTCCAGCTATCCTAATGACAGACACAATAAGATTGATTTTTTATGAACTTCACTAACCGTAAACACTTGGAAATAATTTCCACTAGCTGAACTTATAAAGTATTTTAAATTTAAGACTGGTCTTTTCCTCAAATTATTACATATTTTGTGGACTACTGCTCCTGCTATGAATCTGTAGTATCTGCTAATTATTAATACCCATAACAAAGAGGTTGGGTCTAGATCATCTTTAAGGTTCCTTCCAACCCAACCCATTCTATGACTCTATAATAAAAATTAGAGATAGCAACTTAAAAAATTATAAAAGGAAAACATTTAATGTCAGACAACAATCACCAGAACTTACAGGCACAGGACATCGTTGAAAAAAATGTTAATTTGATTTACTGAAATATTGAATAAATCAATAAAAAATATCAACAGTTCCATAAGATTGGATCCAAAGTTCACATTTATGAATTTGTCATCATTTATTTAGGTGGGATTCCCAAAAAGTACATATGGGCATTAGGTATGGGCATCACATTCTCCTCTCTCCCTGAATCCACCTGCAGCAGCTTTTGGCAGCATGGAGAAAAACGGGTGTGGTTTGAAAAAACACTCCAGCTCTCCCAGCACCACTGAGAGATTTAAGATGAACTCTCATTTAAAAATCACAGACTTCTTTTTTTTTTTTTTTTTTTTTTTTTTTTTTTTTTTTTTTTTTTTTTTAAATACAGGAAAAACTCTCCTCTGGGAAGACTCCCACAACAAAAGGGAAAATGCCTTGCTTTGAGATTATGTACAAAGACTTTTCCTTTTAGCCTCTTGCAGTATTTGGAGGTGGTGTTTGTTGCAATGCAGAAAAATGCACAAGGGTTGTAATGAGAACTTTGACATTAAGTTTCCCTTCCAACTAAACAGCTCCTGCCTTCCAGACAACTCACACTTGGCATTTCACTCAGCTTTTCTCCTGACCTCTGGCTTAAGGGGTTTTATTTTCTACAGAGTAAAATGAGAGTGGGTCCATTCTTAGGTGCCAAACTGGGGTGAAAATAGCCACAAAAACATGAATAATGCTCAACATTACCAGAAGTAAATTAAGTCTAACTAAACAAGCCATGGCAAACAGAGTAAAGTCACACTCTAAGGTGGACTTTCACACAGAAGGCAGCTATAAACTGAGTGTGGCCTGCAAATCCATCAGCCCCCTGCCTCTACCTAATGAGACTCTTTTCTTTATTGCATTTTTATAGACTTATAAAAGCAGCATAGGATGGATTATATGGGCTGTCTGTCTACCCTGTCCATCTGTGGCTCTACTGGTGTTCACTCCCATAGACCAGGATGGTACCTGGCAGGGGCTGGAAACTTAAAGAAATCCAGAGGTGGTTGAGAGACTTCTAAAAAAAATTACAAAACAACAACAGACATACAACCACTTCCCCAGTAAAAGACTGATTCCAACAACACCAGTTTGTAACAAGGACTGTA
Organism: Phylloscopus trochilus trochilus; assembly: GCA_016584745.2. NCBI lineage: Eukaryota > Metazoa > Chordata > Aves > Passeriformes > Phylloscopidae > Phylloscopus > Phylloscopus trochilus. The sequence goes on along the minus strand of WQNJ02000046.1, from coordinate 2,060,008 downwards.
AAATCAAAATGAGTCAACAGGAAAACTTCTCTACAAGTGCAGCACAGCACTTCAACAGCTTTTGTGTGAGACCCAGGTGAATGTCAGTCCTAATTCACGTGAAAAACCTGACAATTTCTCAGAACTCTAAATGGAACATAACTATTAAAAAAAAAAAAAAGAAACAGGTCATGTCTATTTGGATAGACTTATTTCAAAGTTCTAGGATAATGACTTCATTTAATATGCATTACACAAGACATTTTTGGAGCTATTCCCATAGAATCAAAGCCTTCCTGTTCACGTAACTCCATTTTGCAATTCTTTATTTTGTCAGTGTTGCTGTAAACAATGTGCTGCTCATGGCAGGGAGGGGAGAGGAGAGATGTTTTAAGGAAAAATAGTCATCCCTGCACAGAATTTTGTAGTTACATTTACCAGCTGTATAAGTGCTCTGATAAACTGCCAAAAAGGGTCACTATAAAGCAACACTCCTTTAAAGTTTTAATCCCCATTAAAGGAAATTATCTGAACTCTCTCCAGAAACATTTTGAGGGGGAGAAAGGGGCAAAAGCTTCCGCAGAAGATCAAATGTTGTTGATTATAAATTCATTACCAGCATAGCTGCTAACTTCAGTAAATTAACAAGGAACTTTTATTATATCCAATCAAGCTCTTGTTAAAGATAACAAGTTCTTTTCATTCCTTGTATATTTGTATAACAGTCACTTTTCTGGAACTCATCAAAGCTTGTTGCAAATCCATGCAAAAGTACCACTCTCTCTTTTAACTGCCTTAAAAATAATAATGAAACCTTATGATCACAGTGAAAATGCACTGGTGATGTTAAAATATTTCAAAATAAAAGATTGGGAATTACAGAGAGATCTGCCCCAGTACCAGCAAAGAGGCTGATGTACCACAGCAGAGGAGTCCTAAAATGATAACTTTTTCACACTTGTTTTCTATTGTTTTGTTTGTACAGAAGAAGCTTAGTTAGACAGTCTTTTTAGGAAATCTGATAGTGCAACAGAGAACCATTATGGTTTCACTTTAGAGAAGGCATTCGCTCAAATATTAATTGCTAAAAAGCTAGTTTACATAATCAGTTCAACCACATGATTATGTTAAGAATCCTGTCTTTATCAAATAACCAAAAGTGGGAGAGAAGAATGTTTTGCTTTGAAGCTTTTCACTAATAATGCATTTTACAGCAAGTTAAGTATTTTCTAAAAAAATAACTACTTCAAAAGCAAATATCTTGGTGACAGGCTGTTGCACTGAGATCCCTTTCTTACATGGCATGCTCTAAATACATATTTTTCATCCATTTCATTTGTCTGCTGTCCAAGTTTACCAATGATGAAAGAAACCTTTCTGGAAACTATTTAAGAAAGTTCCAGTGCCCACTGAAATCAATGTCTAGACTGGATTAGTCTAATATGAGAAGTTTTCATAAAAACTTAAAATTATCCCTACAATTAAGTATGATAAAAGCACACAAAATTGATGAGAATCATTTTTAAAAAGGCAATTCCAGTTTAAAAACCAGTTTTTCTCAGTCCCACTCCTCTAGCAGTACTAAAAGAAAATAAAACCTAATGCATAAAGTGTGCCTTTTTAGGCAGGTCAGCTAAAAATCCATCTACTATACAGTAAGTAACGTATTTCCACAACTGTAAATGTTTTTTCCAACAGTCAATCAGCTGCTTATTGCTCATTACTAATAGTGCTCAAAGCTCTTTGTTCTAACAAGCTAAGTAGGAGCTTTTACTGAAAGTGTAATTCTTTTGTTTATTTCTTTTCCATCTCTGTTGGCCAAAATGAAATAGTCATGCACAGATAAGCTGAGCAGGAAGATGGACACATTTCTTCTCCTCCCAGTAGGACACAAGTTGTATCTGGGCAGCTTTCCACTGTCTGATGTCCCAGCATAGGAGTGTTTGAAAATCCTCTGTAGCAGCACAGTCCAAAAGTCAAGAGGTGAAGCAGAGAGAGCAGCCACCTGCAGTCTTTTTATTTCTGCATAATATCAAATACATTCAACTTAATGTCCAAATGTTCTTGGACAACTCTAGCATCCTGTAATTCCCATGTAATGTACCCCTCCTCTCCCAGGCAGTTCATTGGCTCTGATTAGATAAAAACAGTCATTGCTGCTAACTAACATTATGTTAGTTGTAACATTAGTTATTATATTAGTTATTATTAGTTATTATATTAGTTGTTAGTATGTAACATTATGTTGTTAGCTGGTTTGCAGCATAAGCACTCCTTTGACTCAGCAGAGGCAATGCTCAATACAATTACACATCATTAAATAGAAGATAAAGCTTCTACATTTTTCCTCTTTTCTTTGTTTGCTTTGTTTCTGCACTTGTCTTTCATCCCAAATTAGTTGCTGTTATCTGTTTTAATAATAATCTCATAATTTACCAAATGGAAAAAAAAACCAAAACTCCAACCAAACTAAGATGTTTCCAATTCCCTAAAACTCAGATCTTACCCACCCACTCCAACATCTGCAGATGATAAGCACAGTCCATCTCTTCTTTAATATCAATAATGTTAGCTGCTAACATCTACATACAATAATCTTTTGATCTATACTGGGACTACTTGTCTGGCCCAGTTCTGCACTCATTGCTCAGGCAAAGCAAACTCTTGACTCAAAGAGAACTTAGTTCAATTAAAGGCTAAAGGAAAGAGTTTTTACTTGGCTCTTGGCAGTAAGTGCACTGCAAGAGTCCCATAAAGCACAGCAGTGTTTTGGGGATATTTGCCTTTGCATTCAGCAGCTGCAAAAAGTGTCTCAGCTCCGTGGGTCAGCCCTGCTTCAGTAAAGCAACTCCTGGAAATAGATGAACAGATCTTTTGTGGAGCTGACAGGTTTTAGTAGTGGTCATGTTCTGCTAGAGTTTCAGTATCTCTTACAATTTTAAAAAGGACATAATTAAGCAGTAATAAAGTGTGAGAGATATTTAGGACTGTCAGTCTCAAGCGTTTAAAAAAACAAGTCAAATCCAAATACACTTTCTGATTGACCTTGGACTTTTTAAAACGGATTTTAAGTCTTTGAGGTTTGTGTTTCTGAGTTTTTCTCACAAGGGGCTTGAGAACTGTTTTTGAAAACGAAGATGCTTGCAGAATTAAATTATTCTAGGTGTTGAGGCTTTAGGGAAAAAAAAATACTGAAAAACATCAAGAAGCCATTAGCTATTTCTGTTGGGTTAGGTAGTTTAGTGACCTAGTTCCATCCACAGATGTTCTTTTGAGGAATGTTGCTGCAACCATACCAGACAAAAGAGATGCAAGAAAATTTGGGGTCTTGTGACCAAAGAGTGGTGATTGCATTCATGCACTGAAGGCTGAGACTGTATTTCACCAGTTGATGGTTATTCCCAGAACATGCAATTAAAATGCAGCTGTTCATTAGGAAAACGATACACCATTCTTGCATAAGTAAGGTGTGTCATGAGCAAATAAAGGGGACATTTTTGGTCCAAAGCCAGTCTGTGAATAAATGCTGGATGGGAGATTTGATATACAATTTCACAATCAGCAATAAAGAGGCAAGACTTGAACCAAGAGCAACAACAAACCTTTGGAAGCTGAAAACATGATGTGGGAAATACCTTCAAAAATACTTTCAATAGACAAAAAAACAATACTAGCAACACTTACAGTGAATTTATCTAGTTAAAGCATCACATATTTCAAAGAACTGAACTTTCTTGAAATAAATACCAGTCCCAATGGGGACTGATCTGGTTGTTAGCTAAAAGAGGAAAAGGAAACCACTTGCTGCTATTATTTTTTATTCATCTTATTCATCATTAACTCACATTCCTCTAAGTGTTTGTACCTGGGGGAAAGACATCCCCATGTTTGCAGTCTGGTATTAGGAAATCCTCAAAGGATATAACCAAAATTTCACAAAACCTGGTCATGCAGGATTCCCTGTTCATGGGACACAAGTGGCCATTCTCCTAAGATCTGTGGATTTATCACAAGTCAGCCCTTTCCAGTCTGGGTTCCCTCACTGAGGCAGCAGGTGTGTTTTTGCATTCTTCATAAAAACTTTTTTTGACTCTGTAATTCAAATATCCATCAGTATGTTTAGAGAGGAAAGACTGTTCAATACACCCTCTTACAGTCTGTGATAATCACAGCTCACATGCTACAATGAAATCCATTTGTAGGCATCACAACAAAAAAACCTGACATTAGAAACCATCAGCCACCTGCATCTTACATTGGCTTCAGTATATTTTGCAGGTACTCATTTCAAATAAAGCTTTTCTTCAGGTGTACACAACTGCAGTCAGCCAGAGTGCCTTCTCTTTTGAGTGCTTTTCAAAAGACACATGTTGGAAAAGCATGTTCCTTCCTCCTTTGCAGTGAATGGATTCTTTGAGGAAATGGGAGTATTAACTGTGATACAGCTACCCTTCTTTCTGTCAAATTCTTCCACAAAGAGATCACTGCTTCTGGGACCCACGTATTATTCACAGACCACACACTGGGAGGAGATGCATTGACCTCAGGTCTGTTACATCACCATTAGTGTTACTCCACCCAGGATCTGAATAGTTCATTTGGATGAAGTGTCAGAAGTTATCAAGAGTAGCCATGAACTTGGGCTGATTCAGTCTTGAAAGCCTAAACAGTCCTCAAGGAGCCAGAGAGGCCAGATTTTCCATAGTTCTTCTAGGGTTTTGGTGGTATTGTTTTGGTTTTTTTTAAATTCTTATTACAGATTCCCTATTTTATTACTCAGTGCCAAGTAAACAAGAGCCAACTTTCATCTGTACTCATTTCTCTTCTCTGTCATTCAGGAGAATCACACAAACATCCCTTCTGGGTAAATGACACGGCCTCCTGAATTCTACAAGCTGGCTGTGAGCAAAGACCACAGTCTCTAGGGCCAGACCACAGGGTTCTCCTTTTGTACAGCTGAAGAAACACAGAGCAAGTGGGAAATGACCAAGGATTCCTTCCCTTGACACAGGGGATCCTTTGGGTGGATGGATGACAGGGTAACCCGCTTTACTCAACAAATGTGCATGCTTCCCAGAAGGGGCCTGACAGGAGTTTTAAGCAACTAAATGGATTGGGAGCAGATATAATAACGTAAAAAGTCTTTGGGCAGCACAATGAAGGACTGCAGCCCAGCCTTGAATGTGTGCTAAATTAGACTAAAAGATAGAATCTCACTAAGCCTGAGGGAACAGAGAGACCTGGCTTCCATGTCCTTCCTTCTTCTGATGTACTGAGCACAACCCCAGCAAGACAGAGCACTGTGCTTTTGGGTTTTCAGTTCTCAATCCACTTAGCCTTCCATGTGCCCATAGGACAAAGGGGGGAGAGTAACAGAGAGGGTTAATGGCTTCACTGCAGTCGATGGGTGTTAAAGCCAGGGCAGATGTGGGCTTTAATTAGAAAGCAGCTGCACATACATAAACCACAGCAATCTTAATCCAGAGAGTGACAGCGTGAACACAGACCTCTTGCAAAAGCACATACCTTTAATCTGCATTTGTCTGTGGTTTTAGGGGGAAGGGTTTCAGCAGAATTCGATGCTTGTAGGAGGGGAGCTCATAGGAGAGAGAGAAGAAAAAAAATACATATATGCCTGAAAATCAGAAAAGGGCACTTAAAATGTAAACAGAAAAGAGTAAAAATAGATCAAGTACCTCAGCACCAGAGAGAATATTAAGTTTTCCACTACCTTTCACAGAATAGATCTCTCCCACTCTGAGCAAGGCTCCAGCTGTTCCCATGGCTTTCCCTTGAGCATTGATTATGCTGGACATCCTGTGAGCCCCCCACAAACTGGTAATTATATCTAGAATTGAGCCCTTTAGGAATTCAGGTAACCAATTTGCAGGAATACCGCTGAGGAGGAGGAGGAGGAGGAGGAAATCATCCACATCAAATTCACTCTGCTAATTTTTACCATGGTCCACTGGGTCGAATGTGGAGGTTTCCTTGCTGGGAAGCAGGTCAGTGCAGAAGAGGCAGTGCTGCTGGACAGGCCAGGTGCTGCACACTCCTTTCCCTGCAGGCAGCAGCAAAACCCAGGATAAAAAGTGTGTCACCTACTGAGGCCCAGGAAGCCCAGTTAGTCTGAAGCCCACAGGCTTGCTCAGCCCATGTATCAGGATATGCCCAAGCACTCCAGACAGGACACCTGCACCCATCAGTGCTTCTGGGACCAATTGCCAGCACCTGAAAAAATGCTAGGAGAGCTCAGAAGCAGCACTGGAGTTATTGGCATAAAGTGAATAATCTGTGAGTGAGTTGCAGTGGCTCCAAATGAAATCTTTCTACCCCAATCTTCAGCGATAAAATAAAGTGCTGCTGTAATTTCCTAACATCCATACTATGCTAAAGCTACTTTTTCATGTATCTTCTTTAGTACAAAGCACGTTGAAGTGGGGAGTGATGTGAAGGTCAGATTTGTTTTGGAAAAGCCCAAAAGCTCTTTCTGCTGTTATTAGGAGAGCTGTGAGAAGGCCCAGTGGCAATGATATGTAGATAAACATCTGCATTCCTTACATACCACAATCATTTTTGCTTCAAGCAGAACTTCACACTTCCAATGCTAAGCAGATTCTGTATGCGCCCATTAGACACCCAAATGCTCTCTCCCCATTTGGTGTCAGGTATCCATTTGATAATTTGCTTTTGCATTATGAAGAGCTGTGACTGACTCAGTGATCCTCTAGATTTGTGAAAGCTCTCTTGCATGCTGAGCAAACACTTAGCCCTTTTACAATACTGTATGAGCTGAGTCTTTAGTCAAAAATATTCCACTACTGTAGAGTTGCATTGCAGAGATCCTCAACTATTTTATGTACTGCCTACTTAAAAAATAAATAAAGATTGAATTTCATTCCTGAGCCCGGGATCCTCTTGCACTATACAAATGTAAGTATTTAATTTGGCTTCCCTGTTTATGTTAGTTTGTTTTAGTTGCTCTCTGTCTTACTCAAACACAAGAATGCAGTATAATTTGACTTACTCAGAACTGTGTGTTTTGGGCTGTTTTTTGCTTCACAGTAAAAAAAACCCCTAGGTTTTAAAGAAGGTCTAAAAGTGTTTTTTGTTCTTTAGTTGTGAAACTAAAAACTAGACAAACAACCAAAAGAAATTTCATACCGAGAGCCTGCAAATAAAGGCATCGACTTAAAAATGAACAGTTTGTAGTGGTGGGGAAAGGAAGCAGATTGCCAGCCTGCAGAGACTGTTGCTCCCCCCTGCAGAAAGATGTTGGAGATGAGAGCAGTGCAGTACACACTACAAAACCCTCTGGCCAGCATAAATTTGTTTATGGCAGGTACAGGCAAGAAGAGGACAAAGCTACATAACAGTGATGGGGGACTTTCCCTGGCCAGGTTTATTCTACCCCAAGAGATCTGGCAAGTACCAAAAAGCTGTTGCAGCTCACACTGTAGGAAATGAGAGGAAATGGAGCTGCTGGCTGTAGAAGGAGCTGCCACAGGTCATTGGAGGTTGTCTCAGCACAGCAGCACCTCACACCCAAGCAGCAGGACTGATAATCCCAGTCACTGAGTCACAGAGCAAATTAGGTTGGAAAAGACCTCCAAGATAATCAAGTTCAACCTTGGACTGATCACTTACCTTGCCCCTAGACCATGGCACGAAGTGCCACGTCCAGTTGTTTCTTGAACACTCCCAGGGATGATGATTCCACCATCTTTCTGGTGGGAAGCCCATTCCAATGCTTTACAACTCTTTGTATGAAGAAATTCCTCCTGATGTCCAACCTGAACCGTCCTGGTGCAGTTAGAAACCATTGTCCTCTCGTCCTGTCACTTCTACCTGGGAGACGAGGCCAACCCCTACATGTTTACAGCCTCCTTTCTCAGACCATCATGGATCTCAAAGGCATCAGTAGACCTTCAAGATGCAGGGACAGCATCTGGGACAATATGAAGAAACTTTGTGACTAATGTTACTTCTGGTATCTTCACTTAGATCCATATTAGTTTACAGGTACATAAAGTTTCCCTAAAAAGACATTGAGGATTCTCCTGTGAAATGTGATTTTTTTGGCAAGGTAAACTCAGTTTAAGCAATTGCTCACATCCAGATCCACATCAGGCTGGAGGTCCCCAGCCCAGCCCGGGGGGATCCCAGCCCTTCCCTTGGGGGGTCTGATCCCTTCCCGGGGTCCCAGCCCCAGCTCTGGGACCAATCCTGCCTTGGGACAAATCCTGCCCTGCCCAGGACCAATCCTGCTTTCCTCAGGACCAATCCTGCTCTCCCTGGGACAAATCCTGCCCTCCCTGGGACCAATCCTGCTCTCCTCAGGACCAATCTTGCCCTCCTCGGGACCAATCCTGCTCTCCCCGGTGATGTTAACATCACTGAGATAGAAATCAAAGTATAAATAGTGGGTCTTTTAATTAAAAACTGATCATAAAACTAAGAAGCCACTGATATCCTTGAAAAGTATCCCATTTAAACTCAGAGAGGTTACACGCTCACAGACCTTAAGGTCTCATGCTCTTATTATTTATACCAGGCTGCCCTCTAGCAACGAAAACCAGTGCACAGCACTCCTGAAGGGTTTTCTCAGAACACAAGTTGTCTTTCCCTTTCAAAAAGTGTTTGCTCTTTGCCTCATCTGTGCTTTAATCTGCATTTTAAAGCTCTTATTTGGTAATTTTTTTCTCATTAGTTTAATAGCAACAGCAAAATTGGCTGCTTAATTGCAATGGTTAAAAATACATGGAGACAGCAACTGCTTTATAAAGATATAGATACTTGGCTGATCTTTGCTTCATTAGACCACCTTAATCCCTGATGTATTATCAGGGAATTTGCTTACTCAGTGCAAACTGCACTCTATGAAAAGCAGTCTGGTGCTGGTGGTCTCCACATACCTGGGAGAATCTCATCATTTTTTCTAGCACAACTTGCACAGGGTGCATTCCAGTTCAAGACTGGAACTCCAAACCCCCATATCCAACAAGAAATAAACGTTTGAGGCATGGTAATGCCACTGTCTCAGGGACAGCAGGGTACTGACACTTCATTTTAGAGTAAACTGCTGCTTTACATCTGCTGTGAAGTTCAGTTTGAACTCAAAGCATTTCTATTAACCTTTCCCCCATAAATTTAAACCTTGGGAGGGGTTTATATGTGACACTATTGAAAAGCATGTTGCAGTAGTGGAAAAATACGTTGCATGGAACAAATCAGTAGGTTAAAGCCTCCACTCTATTTTTCCAAGTAAATATTCTTTTCCATTAACCATGGCACTGGAATCCTGTACCACAGTCTTTGAGGCTGATTATGTGGAACTGGTTTTAAATATTACTTTTGAATTTATCCTTTTAACTAATCAGTAGGACATTCTTAAAATGGTATTCTTAAAATACTATCAAATTACTTCCCTTGTTTAATATAAATAACAACACTTCTTGAAATGTTCAACTTCTTGTCCACACCCAGTTTGCTGAAAGGTCAGAATTAGATCACTAGGGATTCACACTGGATAATTTTTCAGTGTGTTATAACCAGTAATTGTCAAATAGCACAGTTAAATCTTAAATAGGATTCTACAGGCCTCAGGCAAAATTCCTACTGAAGTCATGAGAATTTTTTTCTTGAGAAAAGACCAAGGGCTAAAACTGTTGAAGGGAAGAATCATTTTATGAAGCCCTGCTGGCCAGTTTACACATTAGATAAACTGGTGTTGGAACTGGCAGGCTATTTGCACAGGGATGAAAGAACTTACACAATTAAACCTTCCTCAGCTACTGCAAAATCTTATCTCTGGAAATCAAAAGTTTGCATATGTAGGGAGACACCAGAAAGCCCAAGTACTGAAAAAAAACGTAAGAAAATTATATTGATTCAAAAGAATGGTTAAAGTCTTTTGTATTACCACTTGCTGCTTCAAATATGGGAACAGAAGTTTGCATTAGGAGTTTTTAGGAGATTAGTAATCAGACTTCCTGCACTCACTGTCAAATTTATGTGATATATTTATAAATCAACACTAGATGTGTGTAAGTGCTTCCTGCCTGTTGTCTGAGAATGAATGCTGCAACGTGAGTCACAATTATTCAGGTCATAATTTATGATATTCTACATTTCCTTTTGGTCAGCAGAAGTACTTCAGAAAGGCCCTGCTGGGGTATAAACACAGATGAAATGACCAGCCTACTTCAGGGATTGTCTGCTCTTTGAGCTTCTAGGAAAACAGAGGAAAAGATCTGATCATAGGCCTTTTTCTCCAAAGCACCTACAAAAGGGACCTTCATATTTGGGCATTCTCAGCTGCCCTTGTACATGTGCAACTTAAAAAGCTATTTATTGTCACAGGACAAATGCTTAGCTCCTCAGCCCCATAGAATGTCTTTATGAGTGTGAAAATACAGCTACCAGTATATTTGAAATACATTCACATATTCATGGCATCTTCAAGATAAAGTGCTCAGGCACTCTTAAGTACAGCTCCATTGCATCAGGTAGACAGTCCTACCATAATTAAGTGATAATTAAGTGATTACACACCATTATGTTTGAAGTACAGTAAATATTTTGTTCTCCGTATGAGTCCATTATTCTTTAGCACATATCAAAGCCCTGATGTTAAACCAAAAGCACATCCTGAATTAATGGAGATATTCAGCTCTTTTCTCAGATGCACAATTGCTTTCCAAAGAAACAGCTTCTCATAATCCAGTCCTGTGTGGCTTGAATCTAACCCAGTTACAGCACTGAAATCTTTTCCCTTTTCAGTGTCACTACAAAGAATGCTGGGGACTAGCTCCTAGTCCATGTTCTGGCATCTTTAATACTGGCCTAAATAAGTTACTGAGGATTCCTTTTGGCACTGCTTGGGGAACTTAACTGATGTCAAGCCAATGCACCCTGCTTTCTGCCAACTGCTTCTTGTTCTCTTCTAAATCAAGGAAGTACCATTAAAAAGTGTTGGGGAGGAAGCTGAGGACTGGGCTAAATCATGCTATGCTCAAGTGATTTGTGTAAGCACAAGGGATCCACAGGGAGCACTTACAGACCAGAACAACTTCTAGTAGCTCCTGTAATTTGTTCTGAGCACCACATAGAGATGCCAGTGTCTCCTCCTAGACTGTGGCAAATCTTGACATTTTGTCCTTAAGTCACTGTTTGCAGAAAAGTTCCTAAATGTTGTGTTTTCCTTCCTTCCTGCCTTCCTTCCTCCATCCATCCATCCATCCATCCATCCACCCACCCACCCACCCACCCATCCTTCCCTCAAAACTTTATCTGAAATCCCTTTCACTCCGTGGGATTCACAAAAAGTGAGTGTTTAGCTTATACCCTACACCAGACTGAGCTTTCCAGAAGTCAGAGATCTGCAAAATATCAGCTTCTCTGACTGCTTTGAAATGTAGCAAATAGGGCACTGCTACAAAATACTGTCACTACATTACAGGCAAAAGAAGTGGGTTTTGGATCATGTTTCCTTTTCCCTGTGTTATTGAAGAACTTCCTTCCACTCTGAACTCTTAAGGGTTAACTGGCTTTGGGTGGAGGAGGGGGAAATCATAGGTCAGCTCATGTTCTGGTATCAGTGAACTCACAAGTTACTCCTTAAGCATGTGGTTTCATCCTAGGTTCTTCCTGCCAGCAATTTCTCACTTTAATCATACACCCACAGCAACCCAGATCTTTAAATTCAGCAATTCTTTCTCAGGTTTCAGCAAGTCATTGGCAGCCTGAGCTATTTTTGGGATATTTTCTCTACTGCAGATGCAGCTTAGGAAAACGCAGGGAGCATGCTAAAGACCTGCAGCTATTTGCCTTGTACAATTTGCTCATTTCTCTTTATTTCTCTGTTTTCCTGCACTCATCACTTAAAGGACAATCTTTCTTGCAAACAAAATCCCTGGAGCCTGATTAGAGGGACTGAAGGCTCCCAGACACGGATTGCCTGCCAGCCACAGCACGGTAAGGACATGGACACTTTTGGCTAGCCTTGCACTGCAGCTTTTTAAGCTTTGCTGAACGTTTATTTGTGTCCATCGCTTCCAAATCAACACTGCTGGCATGGCAGGCAGTCTCCAGCTCCTGGTCTCCATTTTCATTCCCTAAAATCCTCAGCACTTGTAAGTAACACATTTCTACTCACTGTCTCTTTGTGTGTTCTAGAAATCAATGACTGACACTAATTTTGATCAGTTCCAGGGGTTGGGGACTTTTCTTTACATTTTACTATCTTTTGGACATCTGTAATGTGCAATCCTGATTGAAACTGTGGATATTTTATTGCCTGATCTTCCTTGTTGAAGGTATATTGTTAATTTTGTTACTCAGCTCAGCAAATTATTCCAATCAGGGAAGGGTTTTATGTACGGTAGATGGAAATGTTATAAAAAGCCCTGCTCCTGCTGATTTACAGTTTTATCCATTGCCTTCCTGTCTTGTGCTCTGGCTCTGCTTTAATACCTTGAGGCTGCCACAGAGCAGTACACTAACACTACAAAGGGATTGACAGCATAAAACCAATGCAGCAGACAGAGCTGTACTAAAAATGACTAGATTTTATCATGCAGTTATTTTATTTGCTCACAAAAATGCACCAAGTAACCTCTGCAAGAATGGTGCCATTTCAATTTATTAAAGTACTTTAGATTCAGTAGATTTAGGATCAGGCTCCGAAGGTGGTATTTTTATTTCTGAAAAGTCTCTTGACAATTTTGAGGCAATTTCTATGGTATTGTCAACGTTGCTTTGAACATAAGGCTGATGCCTGAGCCTGGCTCTCTCATCCAGCTGGTGAGTCTGCCTCAGTTTCACTGAAATCACTGATACTAGCTGAATGATAAATAGGCATCACTCCTTTAACCCTTAGTTCAGTTTTACACCCAATCCCAAATGCTAGTAACTCAGGTTGCTTGAAATCTGGAGACCCAACACCACAGGAAGAAAGATGGATGTGTTTCAGTAAAAGTTAGCAAAGCACTCAGTTGTTTACTGTTAGCAGGGCAACTGTTCTGTCATTAGACAAGTTACAGAGCACACATGTAAAGCCAGATCACGCATTTCTCTCTCAAAAAAACCAATATTGCTCTCAGCACAAACAGATCTCAGGTGAAGGAAGTTTTACCAACAGGACAGGTCTGTGCAGAATTGTGTGTTTGGGGAATTCAGTGAGATAAACCCAGCACACTGGTTATACCTGTACAGACAACCACTCAGGTGGTGCTTGTTTGGGCTCATTTTAGGAAAGGTTGTCCTAAATTGTGCCACTGATAAAAATTAAAAAGACAATGCATGTTGTCGCAAGATGTGCAGAAAGGAAATAATGAAAATGAATAATGAAAAATTAGATGACATATATAACTGTCTCTTTTCAAAACAAGCTGTTGCATACAGGAGCTCTCTGGAAATTGAAAACCTTGTCTTTGTTAGAGGAGGAATATGGACCATGGAGATTAGCAACTCTCCACACCTTCCCGACTGAGCATACATTCATACCATGGTAATACACTCATTTTTGGTGTGCATATCTACTAAATCAGCCACACACAAGATACTAAAGATTAATTGACTCTGTAAATGAACTGATTTATAATTCCATAACTCATACTTGATGATTCTTGCCTAGAAACCAGGATATAAAAAGGGCTAATGGATATCAATAATGACAATGGCTTAAGTGGAACCCGTACTGATGTAAAGTAAAACTTGTTCTAGAATCAGAACATGAGTCAAGAACTTGAGTGTTCCTCAGAAAATCACAGAAATGGGTCCCTCTAATTTTAGTGACATCCTCAGACACACACTAAAGCTGTAATAAGATGCTGAGCATGAACACAGCCATGGTAATTGGCCAGTTATATTCCATTCAGCTTACTTGATTTTTTTTAAGTGTATACTTTACAATTTAGCTTAAAAATCAGTTTAGAAAAGGTTAATTGGTCCTGGACTACTCTGCAATTGGCTAGACCAAAAGCACCCATGGTTTCAATGGCACCATTGACATGCAGTAACTTACTACACTGCAACAACCTGATCAGATGGCTGAGCCCTTCATTAAAATTGAAGGGACAGTTTTATTTTTCCTGGCTGTCACTTTGCACCAGATTAATTCTATTAATTCCAGTTGAGGGACTGTGTTGAAAGGGGAATCAACAAAAAGTGAATAGTAAAAATTCTTCAAGGACTGGGTCTGAATTTTAATAGTCACACAGAGCAGGGCTCTGCTACAAAAAACATGACAAATTTAGTGGTGTGCTGGTGTTTGTTGGGAGGCAGCATCATTTTAGAGGAGGAATAACACAGAATTGCAGAAATGAGAGAAAATGTAGTAGAGGATGAAGGTCTCACTGGAGGCAGGAATGAGCCACCAAGGGGGCAGCCAAGGCTGCAGAGCTGTGTGTGAGGAGGCAGGAGGCAGAGGCTTGGCCAGCCCGAGCAGCTGGGCATTGTCCTCCCTGGAGCTGTTGAGCCCTGGCAGCACCAGCACTCCCCAGCTCTCTCCCAGATGGCAACAGCAGGATGAAAATGCTCTGCAGCCTGTTTCTCTTGGATCCTCCCATCTCCGTTTCTTCCCACATCATCCCACAGCTGGAGTAGGCCTTGGCCCACTTCTGGATCTCCTTTCAACCTAAACCTCAGGCTGATAACAGTTCGAGATGCACCAGGAGGTAGTAAGGGCTACCTGGGAAGGATCAGAGAGGGGCTACAGGGCCTGGGCAGCAGAGTGGAAGTAACAGAGGAATGGAGAGGTAACAGACATCCTGGAGGACTGTGCAAAGGGACAGGCAGACAAACAAAAGCACAGCTGCTTCCAGCCAACACTCCGAGTGTAAAACAGCTGAGAAAGAGACAAAACCAGATCAGAGTACACCACTAAAGACAGAGATACTGGAGACAGTACAGCACTGATGCCATCCTGTAAGTATGGGTCAGTCCCTATTTAAAACTTTATATAGTTTTTATCACTCAGTGTGTATTGTAACAATGAGGCAGGAGTATTGGTAAAGATATCATCACAGAAATGAATTATTTCAGATGTATGACAATGTTGGCCCAAGAACAAACAGATATAAATCAAACAGCAATTAGAATTAGGAGAACACAGTGAAGCATTGAGATGGGAGCAAGAAACATAATTATTGGGTTTTTATGATGAAGAATGATCAATTATCAAAAGCACTGTCTGTTTTTGCAAGTTGCTGCAACATTATAATTGCTCCAGGACTGTTTCTAGGTCACTGCCATACATGTTAATTTACGTGAGATACGAATCAGTGTCTGGGTGTGATAAATGGATAGGTGCTATAACTTACTTTAGCAATGTTGCTCCTTTTGACATCACTTCTCTCTCTGTACAAAGATTAAGATAACAAATGCAGTAACATCAGCCTCTTTCAGATACACAAATAAAACTAGCACTTCAAGTTAATGAAGAATGAATGGAGCAATCTTGGTTCTTGTTGATATTCTGAGGAATCCTGGAAATCTTTTATGAGACTGCATAGATTGGGGAATTTTGAATGTATTTTAAGTATAAATAAGAATCAAAATGTTACTTCCAAGTTAAGTTTTTCCTCTATTGCTCAAAAACCAAGTTGACTTGACCATTGCCAATAAGGTTACATGAATTTCCACGATAATGTTTTGTAGGCTGCAAGTTAAATATAATCCCTGCTACCACCTTTTGGCATTTCTAGACATTGGCTCCAATTAAAAATAGCTGCAATGGATTCCTTAGCTGTCCCCATCAAATATGTCAACTCCTCTTTAGTCAGTTCTCATGGATATTTCTATAATCTTGCTGATTCTTGATTGACTTTTGTTTTACTACATATAATGATCAAGCTAGCAACCAGAAGGAATAGAATCACTAGCAAAGGCACCTAAAAGTTATATTTATACTTGAAAGTCCAAGTCACTAAAGCAAGTCACTGACAGATGCTAATGATATACAGCAGCTCCTAACTCCAATTTATGCAACATCTTTTCCTCTGCCACGTCCTGTAAGTAACTGAAGCCACTAACTTTATCTAAAGCTAGATAAAATATACAAACTCAAAGAATACAATATATCAATGAGGGAATGGTCTACTAAATGTAAATACTGCTTTTAACAAGGATAGCAAATGCAAGTAAAATTTGGCTCTTATTAACACTGGCTCACATTTATCCCTAAATCTTTTATGTTATGACTGTCTTTTTTTGACGCCAGACTCAGTATTAACCTGTCAGTACTGAAAAGCTGAAGGTAAACAAATCATTTTTATGTTTGGCAAAGAAAAAAAACAAAAGGTCTCAGTCAGGAGGGAGGAAAGAGATTACTATCTCCAAGTATGAGAAAGCCTTCAGATAAGATATTGATCCAGTCATATTTATGTCTAATTATTACACCATTTTAGAGTTAGATGGAAACAAACAATATCTCATTCTTGCAGAGCGTGCTGACATCACATGGCCCCCAATTTTAGTTCTTTAATGTAGTTTGTCTGTGCTGGTGTTATTAATAGACACACTAAAATGGGAACTTCGCCCTGGCTCAGCTTTGACTCACTGCATGGCCTTGGGCATCACATAACCTCTGTCTCCAGTTCTCTAGCTGCATAATGCATTTGTCTATCTAGTGACTTTGCAGAGTCATGGGGCAGACAAATGAGTCACTTCACAGAATTTTTAAATTGAAGTACACCGGCTTCTCTTCTGCACTTTTATACAGATTTCCTGAATTTGTAACATAAACTCGCCTTTTTCAGAAAGGCAACCAAAGTGTTTAAATAATCAGAAAGAAGAACAATTTAACACTTCCAAATTAAAACCTCCTTGAACTAAAAGAATGGAACCACAGTCACATAAGACAGCTTGTCATCTCACAGCCCAAAATACCTTTATCTGATGCTTTTTATAAAGCTCTTTACTGTCCAGGGGGGAGGGAAGAAAGAAGGAAGCCTAATTTTGCACCATGCAAAGAAATAACAGATTACATAGTCACTAAAATCTGCACTGCAAAGGATGGTCTGGGCATAACAGATGGAAGAATCTGTCAACCAATCTCCATTGTTACACTGGCAGTGAAAAGAGCTGTATTTTTTTGGAATCTAAACTGGCTCTGAGTGCAAAAGAGTCATATCCATTTGACTGCACCAGAAGATATAAATCCTCTGTGTGACTGAGATGACTTGCCCAAAGCTAATCAAGTTAGTTATACACTTAGTTAATTTTTTTCTTGTCCATTGAAACTAATTAAATTCTCTCTAGAAAATAACTTCTCTGCTGCAAGTCTAACCCTTTGTGTCTTATGCAGAGAAAAAAAAAACTCTTCCAGTCAAGGCAGCCCCTGAGGGGACTTTGAAGGCATTGACATGCAATACTAAAAGGTTCATTTGTTTGTACCAGGAGCCTAACCTAGATGCAAAACTGAATTACAGAGTCATCTGGCATTACTTTAAAATGCAAAGATGGACAAAGCAAGCACATTAATTATCAAAAGTTGAAAAGTTCACCACTGATTATTGCTCCAGTGGATGCTGCAGCTTTACAAAGCCCAGACATCCAGTGAACAGCTGATGCCTCATTAGATACAAGCAATTGTATCTTCCAAGGTGGTGTTCTTGGATGCTGACTCATCCATTGCTGTCTGACTTTTTCTTATGACTTGGTTAATTCTTTGCTTGGATCAGGGTCGAGATCAAAAATGGACATTAATCCAAAGGAATACTCATCATGGTGGGATACACCAGGCATATACTGACCAGTGCTGCTGTACTAAGCAAGCAGTGAGTTGTTCCCAAAGTTAACTCCTTTCAGCTCTGCTAATAACCAGGAGCATGGATCTCGTGATAGCACAGCTACCAGAGAATGCTAAATGTCATTCCATTGCTAATTATATCACTACAGAACAGTGAGAAAAATAATATATTGCCCAAATGTATGTAGAAATGTTTGTATGCACAATAGGTTCCTGGTTTTGGAAGTACCTTGTCCATTCCACAAGAGAAAAGAATTCAGAGCTCCAACCTAAATCATAGCTTGTGTCCTCATGGAACTTGGCAACAGGACAAAGAATAAAAAAAACCTCTAAAGCTGATCTAATCACTAATCATGGCATAATTATTATGACATAACTACAAATTCATGATAGATCTAGTCTGACAATGCCATTTTAGGACAGCAGGTAAAATGAGGATACAAAAAACCCAAGGTCTAATTCACTCCCAGTGTAAACTGGCAGTATTCCCTTTGACTTCAATGAGATATTTATTTCTTCACTCCAGCTCCAATTTTTAGTTAGCATCTTCCCAATATTTATGATTGAGTTGCACCAGCCTAAAAAGTACTCACTTTTAAACCCAAAGCAAGAACCTCCAGAGAGCTGGGAAAAGGCATATTTTCATATAAGGGTCTTCATTTAGACAGTACATTTAGATTTACTTTTACTGGAGTAACTTTCCCATATAAAGAGAAAATTTATTAAGAAAAAATTAATAATCTTCACAGGCACAGCAGCAAGAGCCAGTCTAAAATATCTATGTGGCTCTTTTATGTCCAGATAAACAAAAAAGTAACACCCAAGGAGGAGAGAATAGAAGGAATCATTGAAATAGAGAATAATGAGAAATAATTAACAAGCAGATACATGTAATCTGCTTGTATTGTTCACACAACAATAATAAATTCAAACATTAAACCAGAAAGAGATGTTTCTACTTTTTTTGTTTTGTGGAAAATGGGATTTTTGTTTTCATTGTGACACAGCTATTTGAGAGTTTCAAAACAGCCAATCTTGCTGAGGAAGGGAAATTTTGAGTTGTGCTAAGTGAAACTCTTGAGTCATGTTAGTGTGTAAATTGCAGTAAAACACAGAGAGATATTCCATCCTTCTGCAGCTCAAAAGGCATCAGCAATGAGGCCAGAGGATCAGCACTAGCCCACAGCCGACCCAAAAGTATCACCACAGAAAGTTCTTGATTCTGGAGAAAACACTTCACCATAGGTTGGACTGTGATGATGAACTATATATTTAAATTCTTTACTGTATTACCAGAGGGATTTGCCACAGCAGAGCCCTGCACTAAAAATGAAGAGAGAACTGAGGCAGTCAAGTGGCCCATTATGTCTTCTCAGAGGACAAAACAGTGAATCATTTATAAGGTCAATCAGCAAAACCACTGGTTTTAAAGCTTATCTATAAATACATTTTTTAATGCGGTTATTGATTTACTATTTAATGATGGTTGGTTAAAAGATGAGGTTGCCCAAGATCTGTATCCAGTACTATTAAAGGATAAGTGTTGAGGACTTGTGGCTAGGTGCTGTTTATTATTTCCACATATTGCATAAATATCATGGCCATGCATCAGCGACTCAGGTCAGGCTGTGTTGCTCAAAACTCTGTACAAATGTCAAGCCAGCAAAATTCCCGATTCACTATTTTATATATTTAAATCTACAAAACGAAATACAGATTTTATAAAAGCACAGGACTTGAATGGCAGTTTCTGAGCTGCCAGGTTACTTTCAGTATTGGTCAATTAAATTTTTATCCAGGGTAACTACTGCTTCACGTGAAAAAGGAAAGAAATTAACTGTGCTCCGCTGTCTGAATGGCACTGCGAGCTTTTGCCACTAGAGTGTGTCAAGGCATTTGTGAGGAATAAACCTCTTCACGTGCTGTACCCTTCAATTCAAACTATTACCAGAGCCCTGGACAAAGACAAGTAGCTTGAATGTACCATTTTTCTGATTTCCTGCTTGACTGCTACAACTTGTCTGAAAGATTATACTACTAAGAAAAGGTCTCACCTCATTAGTCTGCTTACGCCGTGGACAGGGATTTTTATACGGATGCTGAACACAGGCACCAGAAAGAGTTCAGCCAATTTTAGGATCCATTACACTCTGCCCATGTTTTCAGTTCAATGTCAATGAAACATCCCTTCCAGGCTAAGACTCTTACTTTGATGCAGTACAATAACCCTGCTATTTTGTATTGAAAAGTCAGTGCAGCTAGTCAATGTATGTAAATCTGTCCTTTCCTACCTCTCACTCTGCTGGATGTCTGCAGTTGCAGTAAAATTGGGGGGGCAGGGGGAGGAGAGCCCACATACCCACATACCTATACAAAAACTGCTGAAAATCTGAAAATATACTGAAAATCTGTGCTGAGAATAGAGATGCTCCAGTGTATTTAAAAAATCAGTTTGAAGAGAAACTATAAAAGCCCCTCTCTTTGATAGTAAAAAAAAAAATCAGAACAGTTAAAATTAGAAATGCGTAGGCATAAAGCATTTCCAGGATCAAACAGAGTATGTTGAAATGTACACATTTGGTAATGCTAAAAATCAGGATCTGCCTCCATACTTTTCTGAATCAAGGCTTGTCCCCTTCTCCATCTGTAAAATTGCACTGGCAGCACTCCCTTCTTCTCTTTTTTGCTCACTTTGGTCTCTTTGGATTGCAAACTCTTTATTAGCTGTTTTGACAACAGAAGTTTTTAGTAGAAGTTTCTCACTGTCCATAATGTCATCTCCACGCTGAAGATTTTAGCTACTAGAACAACCCTAATAACTTTCCTTTAAAAGACATTAAAAACAAAACAAAAACCAAACAACATCCAAACCACTCCCTATAAGAGCTAGGAACCCTACACCCAATCTGTAGTCATTTACATGCTCAGGTAATGTGGAGACACGTAGTAGCACTTGATTTCATCAGGTCATGGTCCCAGTCCTTTCAAACCTCTATTATTCTAAGAACTTAAAAATCATTCAAAAATTTTGTCCACCCCTATTCATAAATTCAAGCAACATTTTGGAACTAGAATCTTAAGAAAGGAAATACTCAAGAGCCTTTCTGAAATACTTTTCCATTTCCCACCACTGTGTCCCTATCTGATATTCCTTGTATTCCTCATGCAGCAATAGCTCTACCTTCACTGTGAGAGTCCCTCGTGAAATGCTTTCTAGAATTAGAGTGTGAAGGCTGGAAAGTGAACTTGCCTCTTTTATCAAGAGGGAAGAACATCCAGGAGAAGGTATTTAAATTACCTCCTGAGGCAGAACGAAGTTGATTTATGTCAGGGATTATTTTTATCTCTCCAGTCAACTAGAAGTTATGCAGCAAAGGCTGCACAGGCAGAGCCATGCAGCACAGAGTGCTCTGTAGCAGGCTCTGGCAGGGGTTGAGACTAAAGGCAGCTTAGCAGCAGGCACAGCCCTGCCCTTGGCACGGCTCTGTGGGAAGGGTTTCCCCAGCCAAGCTCCCAGGCCTGCCCTCTGCTCAGATGGGCACCACATGTGCCCACTTCTGCAGCACTTGGACAGGGCAAAGCAGACTTGCAGATTGCCCCAGGAATTCTGGAGACTGCTGGGTTTGGCTCCTGCATCCACCACTCCACTCATCCCGTGGCATGCAGGTGAGGGGAATGTGGGATGGTTAGGATGGATCCCATGGCCCATTCCTCAGTGCCATACTGCCTCTCAACATCTCTAATCTGTGCTGAGAGCAGGGCATTTCAGCCATGGACACCTGGGACCCTTCTCCTTCCTTTTTGTTGGTCTGGCTCTGACACAGAAGTGATTCTATTCCTCCATGCCTGAGACCTCAATCCAAAGTGCATGACCTTTCCATTGATTTCAGAAATCCTTGCATAGAACTCCAACCAAGTAGCCCTGCAGAATATCATTAGGAAAACAAAGCAAACCCCCACAACTGTGAAATTACCTCTGGAAGAGAAATGTCTACTTCCTCAACATTTTTTTCCTCTGGAAAAGGCAGCATATTTACTGAGTTTTATCATGCAGATGCATGTATCCAGTTGCCTGAAAGCACATGATCTAAAACATTAAATCTCTGCATTTAATTTTCATGTGTAGGGAAGGAAAATCAGTAAAAAAATTTGAATAAATAAACTCTATTTTTTTTAGAATAAAAAATTAGAGTAAATGTTTCCAAGCAGCCTGCTATAATAAATACATTACTTGGATTTTAAAATTCTCTTGCAGTGTTTGAAATTAAAACATTGCACCACATTTCCAGTGCTTGCCAGCAAAAATAAATTCATTAAATTTCATCAAACTAACATAAAACTACATCTTCCTGTACCACTGGTGAACAAGCAGTGATGTGCAAGGTCATAAATAAGAAATGTAAATGAATTTGTATGTTAATAAATGTAATTATGCATCTAGCTGAATTTTAATCATCTAGTGAATTACAGAGGAAAAGAAACTAATTGGATTCTCTGTATCTTTTCTGTCCTGGCTACAAGTAGTGTAGTGTACATTTCCTAGCACTGAAAAAGGACAGTGCTGGGGACAAGGAAGGAATTCCATCCACAGGCCAGCCAGTAGCTTGAACTTTATGATGTGCACCTTTTTATCCATTTTTTCTTTTAATTTTTCTAAGTAGAACTAATACATTTTAAGAGATACCACCCCTCCATCCTTTGAAACATGTAAAACTGAGGATCAGTGAGATGTGCTATAAAGAAAAAAGCTAATTATCAAAATAGTAGCCAAAAGGAATCGTTTAGAGCTACTCATGTACTTCAATCTCTTTAAAATTTCAAACAGCACATCTTCACAAGAGCTAAGAAGTGATTTTACACTATTAATACAGTGTAGAGATGCAGTGGATATATGTTTTCCTAATAAACCTGAGTCTGAGTTCTTGACATTTTGAATCAGAGCAGCAAAAAGCACTGCATGGGGTAATGCAAAATTAAAAATAATTTTTAAAATCCTTTACTTGTTTTCTGCTAAATATACAGTATGTATATAGATTACACTCACAAGCTTTATTCCTTTCTTGGCATGAATGGTTATGGCAACATTACTTGCAAGCAGAACAGAGAGCTTCTGGCATATTACAAATATAATACATACAAATGAGTTCTGTCAATTAAAATCCAAAAAAATCATGTAAGTTCTATATTACATTTGGTTATTATTTTTCTGTTATGAGAAGAATCTCATATCATTCCTATGACATCTAATAAAGCAGATGAAATTTCCACAGCAGTTTGCAAGAAAGAGAACTATTTTTTTTAATCTCCATCTGACATAAACAAAGCTGATAATAGCAAACCTTCTGGTGAATAAATTACTACCAATTACACCTAATTTGGGTACCACACCGTCAGAACATTTCAGCAGCAGACAAATGCAATTTGAGTGAGGTTTGTCTCTAGCTGAGGAATAACAGGCTGAGGTCACTTTAAGCAAATGTGAAATGTTTGAAATGCAGTGTTATTAGTATTTCAATCACTGACAATTGCATTTACTTACTATAATTATTGTTTCATAAGATTTCGAACAAGCATGTTTCACTATCTGCTTCAAGATACCATACCACAAATTGAGCTGATTCAGATTAAGACTTGTCTTATTGTAAGTACATTCTGAATCCTAGACTTTAATCTTTATAAATTATTCATATCTCCTCACAACTGTATTTATTTCTTTTAAAATACAATCCTGTACAGATTTGCCCTTTATTCTCAGAGATGGCTGTTACTCTGATTCTCTTAGCCAGGACTCACCCATTCCAAGTACTAATTCTTTCTAATTTTTTCCTTTCCTAATTTTCCAAAAGGAATCCTAGTGACACAGTTCTGTGATTTAGAAAGAAGTGTCTAATTTACAGCTTTCTACAAACTTCATGGAGTGAATTCCCTTTTTCCACGGAAGGGTGGTACAGATGCCACCCTAGCAAATTACAAGCAAATACTGGAATAACTTACATGCAATCTAATGTGTTGGCAATGAACAGAAACCTATCTGATAAGGTATGTCATGGCAATTTTTTGCACACTGATGTTGGATGATGACCAGCAGTGGCCTTGTGAAGGAGCACATGGCTGGAGAAGTCATGATGTTATACTGACCTGTGTGATTTATCCAACATTTTGAAAGCAAAATGTCTTCTGAAGTCTTAACTTAAAGGTGGCTACAGTAAGATAATCCCATCTTATTTTTATAAATAAAAAGTACACACACCTTCCCTTGTCATCATTGGAGAACTATCACAGCATTTCTCTTATTGTGCCCTTGTTTATAATACTGATTATCTCAAATATTGACAACCATAGATACATTATAATATTCAAGGCTGTATAAACAACTATCTTTCTGACAGATGTTAAATGTTTAAAAATAGAAACTTGAAATGTTTTTTAAGTAATGGATTCATAATGTATCAGCTTGGAAAAAAGCCAGAACAAACCCACCAAACAGAAAATCCTCAAACAAATCTCCAAACTTGGATTTACCTCTCAAGGAAAAAAAAAGTTGTATGTAGCATAATTAGCAGGCATGGCTTATTTCTTTAATTATCTCCCAATTCCTTGAAATGTAGACTTATGTAAGATGTGAATGTATGAATACAAGAGTTCACACCCTTCACTTCATACATCACAGAACAGGTTTCCTGCATTGTCCTCATGAGGCCCATAAGAATTGGAGGTCTGCATTAAGGCAATAATTGTAATGAAAGCACATTCTTCACCCAGCAATTCACAGGGCTCAGGAAGGAGTTAGTGTCCCTGATGCACAGTTAGTTTCTCTGATCCACATTTAGTTTTTATCTATTGGATTTAGGTTGGATATTTCTCACCTCCCTCTGAAGCATCAGCTCAGTCCTACTGTCTGGACATACATCCAAACCCTACACACACAGATCAAATCAGAAGTTAAATCAGACAGAACCAAGACTTTTAAAATTAAAAGTGATGTAATTCAGCAGTGCATAAATCATATTCTTCCACAGGCAGCTATGCCATTTCTAAAGCTCATCTGGTAATTCTTGTTCCAAAGCAGAAAGACGTCATTTTATCTTCATTTAACAGTTTCTCAAATAATTGCCTACATTTTCCCACAAGCTTAGTACAGTACAAATGGCTTTTCTGATATTTTGATTAATTTTTCCCTAGTAGTAACAACTAAATAATTGGACTAGAAAAGTGTATGATTATTTTACAGAATTCTGTTTTGATTAATATATTTCTAGTCTTTATGATCATTTTCATGATTGTGCAGCATGTCCCTCACCCTCCACAATCCTGAGAGCCTTCCCTCTCTACTTCCTCCCTGCTCTGCACTTTTTGGTTTTATAGCACTTCTTCTCAAGCCCACAGCCTAGATCTGTTATGGAGTCCACCTGATGGCAGACTGCAGCTTCAGACCTCTGAGTGAAATGAAATATGAGCACATGTAATGTGGTTTTTTCCCCCTCCTGATCAGCATGACAACACAGTCAATGGCAACACAACTGTATTAGAGTCGTGGCTGCTGCTAAGGAAAAGGGAGCTTGGAAAAATGTGGGAGCAATGTTACTTTAAAATCTGCATGTACACAAGGTCTTTCATACATCTCCTTACCTCTACACTGAGAAAAGGAACATGGCATTATAATAACAATAATATATCTCATATGGCATTATTTCTCTTCTCCTTGGATAACCAAGGAGGGCTACCTATGGGATCAGTATTTATACAGAAGGTAACTGTCTTCTTCACTCCATCAATGTGTTTTAGATCTGTGTAAGACTTGGGGACACAAGAAGAGTCTTAACTTGGTCTGCTTCTCGTCCCTTTTCTGTTTATGTCCTTGGTGCAGGTAGTGCAAAGAAAAGGATTTTACTTTTTTCCCTTCTCCTTCACTGCAAGTTCCCTCTGCTGTTCTCTTGACTTTGTTCTCAGCATCTCTCATTTCCTCTCTGCCTGGCAGACAAGGCAACCTTTGGGACCCTGTGCTATTGGTGTCATCACAGGGCAGAGGTTTGGTTCATGGAAGAGCTGTTTCCTGCCTGGCTGTGAGCTCTATGCTAATGTGACAGCCTGGCCAGATTTGAGAATGTCACTTCTAGCAAAATAACTGTCCTGAATGGTATTTGTCATACATAAAACCACATATCAACAAAAAAAACCCCAACAAAATTCAACTCTAATACATATTTCAAACGAGATGCCCACAGGCACTTACAACATGAGTACATGTCAGTAGCCATATGTGCTGTAATCCTCCTCTTTATACATAGACCCAGCATAATCCTTTCATGCACCATGTATCTAATCTCTATTCTCTGCCTTGGAAGCAAGATTAATCTCAAACTTTCAGAATTAATTCAAAGGCATTAACTAGCTTTCAAATCTTCATTATTTTGGCAACGAAGTAGTTAACCAACGTGGCAAATGACCAAATCATTTGTGGTATCACTTCATTTCAGGTTCTTTAAAGCCCTGCAGCTGAACCACAGCTGGGTACTTAATGCAGTTTTATCTTTTGGGGGAATGTTACTTTTAAATGCTTAATAATTATGAATTCATTTGCCATTTCTTTTATAAGCAGGGGATCATAATGAACTCATCTGTTATTCATGCAAATGTCAAATGTGTTCCCACGGGAGTTTTATTCTAATTCACTATTAGTTAGTGGACTCATAAAATAAAATGTTATCCATTTTTTACTCTGGACATGTAATGCTTTGTAATTGTTCATCAATGGGCAAGTGTAATATTTTTCTTTGATAACTTTTAGTTCTGATTTAAGTAGAAAGAGAACTAATTTTAGAGGAAGGGTAACTCTAGAAACAGAAGTAGATTTGATAAGCTCTGAGCCTTCCATTTAAAATGGAATGAATGAGATTATCATAAGCTAGTATTTTAACAAGTAGATATATTATACTATAAGCATACATGCCTGAACTACATGGATTTAACATAACAAGACAAGCCATATCCAATAATTTAAAGACAGTTCAATAAAAGACATATTTTAGTATTCCATGACAGTTTTCATGCAGCTGTGCTATTGCAATAGAACATTTAGAGGTGAGAGACTTACAGGTCATGGCAGAATCTGAATGTGATGACACTGGACAGCTGGACTTTGACCTGTGAAAACAACCACAAAATAGGCAATAAAACCAGAGAATTCAAACACTTATGTGATTTTTTTTTTAAAGAGTTAAACACACAGGATTTTTTTATTACATTATTTTCAAATTTCTTCTATATCCCTAATCTAAACTGAGCATTAGCTGGAAGGATCTACCCCTGAAAGGATAGCCCTGAAATATTTCAGTGCCTTAGACCTGACAACTATGTCACAGGGATACTTCCAATCTTGAAATGCTCTTTAGAAATGCTAATCAAAACAAATGAATTATTATTGAGACGCAGTTTAAAGGGAGGTGGTAATAAACCCAGAATCTCATTTATAATTGGAGCCTGTCAATCAAATAAAAGCAATAAAACTAATGAAAATATAACAATGGACAAGTGAGGCACCGAATTCTACCAGATCCAATTTTATTCAGAAACTTGCAGGGGTTCAGGATTGCTAGTCCCCTCTAAAGCCATACAGATACAAGAGTTAGGATTTGGTGTTCATGAGTTTTTCAGCTTTTTCTACCCACTTGAAAGAAAAGAAGAATTTGCAGGACTGAATGTGTGAAAGCAGATAGGGGGTAAGGGTGAGGCTGAGCATCAGCCACACTGGGGCTGCTCTCACCAAGTGCCAGTGAGGAAAGGAACAACTGCAATGACAAGGGGTTTTCAGGAGCCCTGCTGGCTTTTTGCCACAGAGGGTGACACCTGCTCTTAACTAACATTCAATTTATATCAAGTCTCTTTTAAGACTATGTATTTCGTGATTTTAGCAGTTCACAGTGCTGAAGGACTAGCAACCTTTATGGTAAAGCATTGGCATTTGTCAGCTTTTACTTTGCACAGAAAAAGAGAGAAGTGCAACAAAGTGACATAAGTGGTGATTTTATCAAACCAGTCACAGAAAGGAGGATCAACATATCACTCAGGGTGACACATAGAGATCAGAAGCACTTGAAGATATAAGGGTAAGTAATTTAGGCACTGAGCATAAAGAATTCTGATACTTATAGGGAGAAAGGAAAAAAAAATACAGCTGATAAATAGCAATGTATTACAATACCAAAGATGGAGAAACACTTGAGTGCCCTGCTTGCATATTTTTAGAAGCTGCAATAGTCTACTAATGAACACTCTTTCATAACAATAGCCAAAATATTGCATCAGGAGAAACTAAACCCATCCAAAATCAAGTGACTAGATGTTTCCACCTAGAACAGTGGGAGTAGTTCTCAGCCATCTTAAAATTCACAGATTCTTTTATAGAGCTGAGAATGGTAAAGGGCAGCAGAAGGATTTGCTGAGTTTTCACTGCTCACAAAGTTTAAAGAAAAAAGTTCTTCAGTCTCTGGAGACAAGAACAGTATATCTCATTTCTCTGAAGGAACCAAAGAGATGACAGCTTCAATGCCATCTGAACAGTGTAAAATACCAGAGCAAGGGAGCATGAACCTGAGCTAAGAAGTGGACATTAGAGAAAGAGAGGTGGAATTCCTTAACACCAAAAGCTAGATAACATGTGCAAAAAGATGGCAAAAGCAGCAGCCGGAAGAAATCAAATCATTTCACAAGAAAAATTGAATAACCCCTGAAAGAGGCAGCTCAATGAAGTCTCATATTAAAAGGAAGATGAAAATTTATGCCTGTTGGCTTCCTTACATGGGAGCACTTCTGTTGTCCTCATCAATTAACATAGGAAATAATCAATCTGCATTGTTAACATTCACTTCTTTTCTGAAATTGCTGCTCCTTGCATTAACTAAATTTACATGAAAATTTCATTGTGGTATTTTTAGAAGATGTAAAATCAAGTGCTAGCCCCTTGGGATGGCTAAAGGTTTAGTGCAACTCTTAGGAATAAGCAGGCTTTTAATTGTGGTGTCCTGATCAGATTTTGATTCTTAGCAAAGCATCACCATGCATTTTATCCTCCTAATCCACTCATACACCTGAAAATTAATGATTACATTTTTTTCCTAATGCACCTCAATTGTTGTGTCCTATTTGACTGTTGCTGAGGTTCATTAGTGGTGTCTGTATAACAGCACTGGATAAACAGACAGCGATATTGTTCTAATTAACTTACAGCTCTTCAAGCTCTGACTCCTCAGAACTGAGAAATGCTATTAATACAGAAAGTTCTCCACAGTAGTGGCAAACATTTTGTGAAGGAGACCAACAACAAACAGCCATGTCAAAAAATATATCCTAAGGCTTATTATTAATGTATCAGCTAGAATAAATCACTGTAGCTCCACTGACCTCAATGAAGCTATGGTGAATTCATATTGAGAACACAGCTACGTAAGCTACATCTCCTTTTGTCACTGTGCAATGGAAAAATACACTGAAAAAGGATAGGCTATGGCATTAACATAATATTTGAGGAACACTGCAGCTCACAGAAATAGTTGAAAAGAATTCCATTAAAAAGCTACTACTAGCTTCTTACCTTCCATTTATTACAAGTGCTTTGAACTTTAGGTTTTTAATTAAATAATTTTTCTGACTCCATTGACACACTTAATGCTTTTATCTCTAGTTCAGAAACTGTTCAGTCCTAGATTATTTACATTGTAGAATGCATGGTGAATTTTTGCTTTACTTGTTTGTTTTGGAATGTTTATTTGGTGGGGTGTTTGCTTGTTTGTTTTGCTGTGGTTTTTTTGTTGTTTTTTTTTTTTAATGCCCAAACTAATGCCCAGTTTTGCAGTGCAAGCTCAGATGGTTTAACAGGACCAAACTCTAAATTCACAATGGAGTGAAAAATGCCTGTAAAACAATGTGAATTTTAAAATAATACAGATTGGATTCACAGTATGGTAAAATTATAACATAGCCCAAAATATGAAACAGGGCCAGGATTCCAGTAAAATAACACGTGAGGACCTTTTGTCTGCTGGCTGTTATCACATCCGGAGATGATTTTTTTGTACAAGATTTTTTAGAAGAAACTTCAATAGGGGTTTGATATATGGAACAATAGCAGGATATGGCCTCTAACTGGTAGGAACAATTGCTGTTCTCAGACATGTGCAAGTTAACTTTCATTAACTTTGTTAGATTTTGTGCACACTTGCTGGCCTAGATTCAGGGCTGCATCTAATTTCTCCTGGGGACAGCTGAGACACAGAGTGTAAGTGAAGAACAGTAACAATCCTGTCTAAGCAGAATGTACTGAGGGAAGCTCACATGAGCCTCAAGAGTGGGATAGACCAGTTTGGGAATAATGTGAGAAAGTAATACAAGCAAACCCACTTTCTTTCCAGCTACACCCTTGACGACTTGTAGGCTGCAGAGCAAGGGAATAGTTGCCTAGACTGGCTCTACAATGGGTAGAAACTCCTCAGACCAAAGGAATTTTCAGCATGTAAATCTTCCAGTTTTAGGGCAGGCCCATCCAAAACAGCTCTTTATGATGGGAAGACAGAAAGACAGAAATTAACCTTTGCATTTTGGAATATGTATGTACAGACTTTTCTCTGGAATCGTGACTAACTCCACAGACATGTTAGCTGTTTACATACCTCAATTTTTTTTTACAGGTTATTTGTAGTATATTATTTCCTTCAGTTCTCAGAAAGTGGAATATTCTGTATTTTGAAAAGAGGACTTTCTGTTTCCCTCTCCTTCACTGCCTGGTTCTGACTTTTTCTACAGTCCCAAGCATAAACAAATTTCCTTCCCATTCAAGGCCCTTTATCTTTGCTTGACTGATTTTCTTCACCTATTATTTAAAATTTGATTTCTGGTAGTTTCCCCATAAATATTTGAAATGCTGCTTTAGGCTGCATCTTCTAATTTTTCACCAGCACTGTTTAAGCTGTACAAGGTCATTAATTCTCAGCTTTGTGTAGCCACTCCAAGAGGCCAACACAGACTTTTGTGCAGCCCTCTGATAAATCAGACTGTAGAATTGATTTGGCTGAAAAATAATTGAGGGAAAAGAGTGTTTTTAAACTTGATCTTCTGCCTCACATCTGCACAAACAGCTGCATGAACGCAACAGAATGGGTGGGGCAGGAAAGGGAACAATTAGCTGAGGTAGAGCTGCTTAAACCAACATTACTAGTCTTGCAGAAGTGCACATGGAGCCAAACAGCCTAAATGTGCTATTTTAAGTACCCTTTTAAATCCCTCACCTGTTCCAGTGCCTATTAAAAGAATTGATACTAATAAGGCAAGGATTAGATCACTCCTGCTTACTGATAGAGCCAAATTTTGGCTCATTGTTTCCTTGTTCTGATTGATTTGTCCTCTAATTAGGTTGTAGGAGACATAATGGGGAAACTTAAATGATCTTTTGGCCCACTTGACAACAATCTGACTTCTGCTCCAGTCAGTGCAAATTTTGGATTCAAAAGGAATTAGATTGTGTCTGTCAGGGTATCATTTCCCTCAGATACTATTCATTCTGACTGTTTTGTGTAAGAAGGGCAAGCCTTCTGAGCAGGTTCAGATCACTGAGAAATCTTTCTGCAAATAATTCCGTGTTTCTTATAATAATTTACATCTCTTTTCAAAAATAATGAGCTGTGCTTTTTAATTAAAACATGGATTTTAATCTGTTACTTGTAACAAGTGACTTTCCTGAAATCACTGGGGCTTTAGAAGAAGAGGTGAGCAATAGTGCTGAACAGCTGAAGTCATAAAGGAGAGCTACATCACTCCTAAATTGCATTGACCTAATTGCACAACCATTCTGATCCTGTTGGTACTGCTGAAGAGTTTGTTTTCCATCCAGGGTTCACTTGGGACATTTAACTGCATATGAGGCACAGCACGGTCATCAACCAACAGGAAAAAATCTGCTAAAGTTAGCAGAGTCTAGAAGTACTTTAAGGAGCTGAACACATTCAGGGTTTTTTTGTAGTAAGAAATGTAAAAGTCCTTGACACTTAACTGAAGCAAAGGACAAATGAAACACGTGCTGCAGTTCACCAAAACCATATATTATCCAAAGAATAAATGCTCCTTCAAATAGGAAAGGAAATTTTCCACTGAGCTATGAAGAACATTTTGTGAGCCTGCAGTTCTCTCCACTTTAAGGTATTGGATAATACAATTCTGTCTTCCTGATTCCACTAGTTTTCCACAGTAGTGTTTGTATATTTGTTGTTGTCTTTACATAGAGATTTGGTATGCATTACATGCACTGAGGTAAAATAGGAGCACAACTATAAGCAAATACAGCAAAGAACATCAGCAGAAGTGGAAAAAGTAAGGTGTTTTAATGATTAAGTAATATACTTAGTTTACCCTTTCATTCAGGGACCATTGCAATACAATATTTAATCAAAAAGTTATCACTGTTCATTATCAGTAGTCTTGATATTGCATAAGGATATCAGTCCTAGCTCTGAGCTTTACAATGAACCTTCCAAATATTTGTTCCAGTGGAGGGAACAATTAATAGTTCTGTCTGTATTGTAATCATATTGCAATTACTGAATATTTTTATAAATATTGGTGTTAAATAATATAGGATGGTTAAAAAATGAGAAAAAGACAGAATTCAATACCTGGAGAAACTATTTTCCCAAAAGCAACAGAAGGTGTCACTGCTAACTGATTTTAAACAAATGAATTCCTAAGTGGAAAACACTGCCTTTGTTTTGAAAGAAACTTGAAAGTTGTTTGGGAAGGTAATTGGGCTCCCTTCTCAAGTATTCACCAGCTCCAAACATAAAGTTTAAAAATGGAAAAGACTGCTTCACACCATCTAATTCTCCTTTCTGTTTGCTATTATTCCCTGCAGCTGTTTTACTTCAGGCTATGATTCACAGTCAAAGCAAGAGGACTTTAGGCCAGTATTTGGACAGAAATCTTCGAAGGGCCTTTTAACCCATTAGTATGAGAGATCTAGTAATTGAGGATTTTCTCTTCAGATCCATCATTTAAGATGCAGCCAAAATTAATATGAGGATGTTGGAGAAACCATTTCCATCAAGAAATGTAAATCTGAGTCTCTAAGCAGTTTGAGACTGAAATATTTCTGTTTACTGCCTTTCAGCTTGTGTAAGGGCTGTCTCTCTAAACTTGTGGTATTATTTTAACTCTGTGTGGCAGTCCTCACCCCCTTGTCTTTCTTGATACGGTACTGTTGCTCTTCTATGTTAAACAGCTGTTACATCCCATGCCAGAGATGGCTGCATAACACTGACGGGTGAGGTGTTATTTTCTAAATATACATACAGATTCTGAAGTACTTTACGGCTGTTTGCAACTCCCTCCATCCATTCAGACACATCTATATGCGAGGCTAACGCAAATCAGTAATATAAAACACATTTCCCCCTCTTAATAAGCTTGAATTTTTGGTGTCTGGGGAACAGCAGGAGCTCATATCCTTTTTTTTCCTCTGGACTTCCCTTCCCTCGAGGTCCCTCCCGGGCTGCCGGCACCCAGGGCCGTGGTCTCACCGGGTCATGGCTGCTGGCTCTGCAGCTGCCGGGCCTACGCTCCCAGCTGCCGTTTTACTGCTTGGGAAGTAACTGCCGAAGCTGTAATTAAAATAAAAAAAAAATTAAAAAAATGTTATATATAAAATATATATATGTATACATATAAAGCCCGTGGCTTTTAGCCATCACGATTGCATGCTTAATAGCTGCATCCAAAGCACTCTCTCCAGGCTCCCAGCCTGGCGGCTCCCTCCCCCTCTCTTCCCCAGAGAAAGGCATTTCAGGTCACTTGAATTATTTAGCGGGGTGTTTTTAACCATCTCAAGGGCTTTGCTCCTGCCGTGCGGCGCCTGCAGAGCTCGGGTTTGTGGGTTTATTTTATTTTTTTATTTCTTCTTTTTTTTTTTCTTTTTTTTTTTTTTTAGCACGCGAGGTGGAGTTGCTCCACTTCCTTGGCAGAAGGAGGAGATAAAGCGCGGGGGGGAAGGCGAGAGGGGCGGCTCGGCGTGTGGAGGGGAGGGGAAAGGCCGCCACACCTGCGGGCCGCGCTGCCCCCCTCAGGCCCGGCCCTGGCCGCCGGGGCCGCTCACCGGGTCGCTCTAACGCAGCTCTCTCTGTCTCTTCTTCCCCCTCTCCCCCGCCGATCCTCCTCTCCCTCCCGCTCCTCATTCATCCTCCCTTCTCCCGCCCCCTCCCCGTGCAGGCGAAGCGGGCGCGGCAGGAGGCGGAGCGGGCCGCCGCACGTCCCCCGGCCGGCCGGCCGGCCCCCCCGCCATGGGTCGGAAGCGCTGCGTGGGGGGAGACGGCTCCAAGATGGCGGCGGGTTGCTGCGGGGTGAAGAAGCAGAAACTCTCCAGCTCCCCTCCCTCGGGCTCGGCCGGCCCGGGTGGCGGCGGCGGCGGCTCCCACTGCGGCGGGGCGGCGGCGGCGGGGGGCGAGCCGGGGGCGCTGCCCCCGCCGGGGGGCCCCCGCCTGAACGGCATCGGGGTGCTGGCGGGGGGCGCCGCCGGCTGCGCCCTGTCCCCGCCGCTGCCGCCCAGCTGCGGCGGGGGCCCCGCCGGCCTCTCCCCGCCGGCCTCCTCGCTGCTCGCCTCCCCTGGCTCCGGCGGGCCCGGCTGCAGGAAGATGGTGGTGTCGGCCGAGATGTGCTGCTTCTGCTTCGATGTGCTTTACTGTCACCTGTACGGATACCAGCCCCCGCGGAGCCCCCGCTTCACCAACGACCCATAGTGAGTATCGCCGCGACCGCCCGCGTGGGCGCCTCGTGCGCGCCCGTCCCGCCCGGCTCCCCCCCGGCCGGGCGCGCTCCCTCCCTCCCTCCCTCCCCGCCGGCTCCCGCCTCCCGCCCGGCACCTTCCCCGCTGCCGCCGCCCGGCCGCTGTCCTCGCCTGGCCCCACGCCTGTCCCCGGGCCCGGCCCGCGGGCGCCCCCGCTCCCCGGGAGCCGCGCTGCCCTCCCGCGCCGGGCTCGCCCCGGGGAGCGCCGCGCTGCCCGCCAGCTCGGTGACCCCTTCCCGGCCCCTCTCGGCCCGTCGGGCTCGCTGGTGGCGTCTCCCCCGTAATCCCTCACACCTCTGGCAGCGCCCTGGTCCGAGCGGCCGCCTTTGTGCCGGGCTCCTCGGCCACCTCGGGCCACCGCGCTCTGTGGGCAGTGCCCTCTCCCCGATCGCGGGCTGTGTTCAGCAGCGCCCGAGTAGCCCGCTCCCTGCTCGTTTCACCAGTAGTCCTTACTGGGACCCCTTCACTAGGCAGTCTCTCGCTGTCCATGTGTTCTGCATGAGTGCGGGCCTCTCCTTCACCAGTGCTGGATGGTGAGTACCCAGTGTAAGAGCCCTGTCGTGCGAGTCCCGGATTTGTGAACACTGGTGTACCTGTACCATTCCCTGTGCCAGGCACTTGTAACGCTACTTTGGTCTCAAATCGTGCAGAGTCCTTGCTTTGTAATGACTCCTGAAGATCACCCAGTGTTAGACATCCCGAGTCCCTGAGTAATCCACCACATCGAATTCCCAGAGTTTTGAACAGATCACACAAACACCTGTTACTCCCATCCTCCCTCTGCCTCCCAAGCTTCCTTGCAAGAGTGTCCAACAAGGGCCTGTTTTAGTCCCATCCCTGGCCACTCTTGTTCGGTGTTTGCCTTGAACCCTGTGCCCCACTGCCTCCAGAAGTGACCTGCCAGGACGGTGTTGCCCAGCATGTCAGCACCTGCAGCCTGCCTGTGCCGGGGAGCCGGGCATGCTGCTGCAGACAGAGCTCAGACACTTCAGGGAGTAACTTCTCTGTGACAGGAAGTTACTTCCTCTCGGCCAGGATGAGTTACCGACTTGCTGCATGATCCAAGTCCGTTTGATTGCAGAGTTAACGTTAAGGGGTTGTTGAAACGGAGTTTCCGCTGTTTTACTTTGCTTTTAAATGGAATGGAGCTCATGTGGTGAGTTTCCAAGCTCCAGCTGAGACTCGGCTGTGTTGGTCCACCAGAGTGCATGTCACTTTTTTCCTCTTATGTATAGCATGACTATCAAGTTTGTGAGAACCTGTGCTTTCTCAGTACTTAATGAATACAAATTTTTTTGTGTGTGTGTCCTGGACCCTCTTGCACCTTCACCAATGCAGTTCTCGTGCAGTCTGTGTTTCATTAATGAGATGTAGTGTATGCTTCTTGGTGTTTAAAAATGTAATGTATTAATAATCTTATTTGTAGTCCTTGCTCTTCTAACACCCAGGATCTATACATCTCTTGCATACTTTCAGCTGCTGTCATGACAACCCAGCTCTGTGGATTCCTACTTAACCTGCCACCCCAGCAAGTCTTCCCTATATGCTCTTCATAACTCCTATGTGATTTCATCAGAGTACCAATAATGAAAGGAGGGCAGGGAGACTCCACTGTGAGTTTCTTTACCCAGGTCTTTTGCAAATCCATGTCTGTCCTTTTGTAGATACCAACTGTTTAGCAACTGCTGCTCTGAGTAGCCATTTTGCTGTGCATTGTCCTGTGTCTGTTCTCCATCCCAGACCACTATAGGTTGCGACATCAGCTTTGTGCTGTTTCACTCTTTCATTGCTGTAAGAGAGTTGAATTCTGTCTGTGTCTCTGTAACAATATTACCTTGGTGTTATGGTCTTTTTATCTGTGTTGCAGAATGTTTTGTTGAACAGATTAGTTCTACTGTTTTTATTAGCAGAGGAAACTGAGGCAGGGGTGAAGATCTCAGCACTGAAATGTTTTCCAGTAAGCACTTTGATTCCTCTTAGTAAGCAGTAGATCACTTCACTTTTTTCCTCCTGCTTCTTACTTTAAAAACAACACAGTTGCAAACTGAGTAAAATCATTTGAATTTTTCTGAAATTCTTATGTGTTCTTCAGATTTAGTTGCTTGACCTGGTGAAAAGTTGCTGCATCGACTTCTGAACTTGCAGATTTCTGAAAGTGGCACTGTCATTAAAATTAGTAATTTCTGTTTATTCCCATGCTTGTGCCACCATGCATGGTTGTATAGATCAGGAAATGATCTAACAATAATTTTGTATTTTTCCCTGATTGGTTACAGAGTGTGGTTCTCTCTGGATCATTGCATGGCTTCACAAACATTTGTGCCTGCACAAGTGTGAGGTGGAAATAAGCAGACAGATGGCAGAACTGCTGCTTTCAGCAGCCTTGTGAGCTGATTATGTTTGTGCAGTTGGGGATGCAACTTTGAAAAAGTTGATCAGTATTACATGTAAAATTTTAGGTCGGTGAAAAAATTGCTCCTGCTAAGTGTTCAGAGGCAGCATGATTTCTGGCATTCACAAGATGTGCAGGCAGTCTTATTGATAACTAGGTAACTCACAAAGAGAAGATGTTGACTTGGAAATTTGGCTTCATCCTGTACAGCAAAAAAAAACTGAATGAGAACTGGTGTTTTTCAGTGAATGTGCATTGCAGCTTTCTGCCTCGAATTCATTTGGAGGTTTTGTCCATAGACTGAAATATCTGGTCTGAGAGCAGTAGCCTAAAATATGGGTTTGTATGTAAATTACAGAATTAATTTTTAAAATTGTGTTAATTACAGGGAGGATGAAAGACCTGTGAGCAGGTATCCTCACACAAACATGACTCATATTCCTTGCAGGTCTTTGAACAATGAAGCTGGGCATGATCAAAGAAAAGCAGGTGGCTGAATCACTTGGACAAGGGGTTCTGGCATGTTGTCTTTAGAACAAAACCTGCTTGTGACACCTCCGGATTTTTATGACTTTCTGATGCCAAGAAGAGGACAGTGTCAGGGCAGCAAATTCAAGGCAGTAGGAATGAGTGGAAAAGCTTGTTTTGACAGGTTGTGGGTTTTGAACTCTGGGGCAGCCCATACATAGATGAAATAGTTGGCATTTTCCTATCTCTGGAGTTCCTAAAGCAGAGAGAATAGGGCGTTGAGGATATTGCTAGGGAGGTGTTGGGTTGGAGAGGGTGGTGACTCATGGAGTCAAAAGAAGATAGCTGAAAGACACTGAATCTCTCCAGCAGTGTGTTGTTGGGAATAGGCTGAGCATATTATTTCAGCCATGGATTTCCTCTCCTCTTGGAGGCTCCATGGATTTACTGACGTTTTATTCTGTCACTCTTAATTGAAGAACTTTCTCATACCTTTCATTTCACTTCACTTTGGGGTGCTCTCCAAGCCACCCTTTCCCTTCTTCACAGGATATGTCCTGCAGGGCCTTGCTTCTGCTAATGTGGTGGCTCTCAAACTACAGGTGCAGAAGGCATGTGGAGATTGCCCTGGCAGTGTGAGCACTGATACGAAATTTGAAAATTGCTGACCCAGATGAAATTGTCTCTTGGACAAAGTGTCATTTAGACACTGGTTTTGAGATTCAGTTTGATGAGTAAAGTTACAGAACACTGAACTTGTTTAAAGGCAGGTTTTTTAGAAGTGTCCATAGAAATGAATCGTAAGGGGATGCAGGAAGAGTTGTAAAAGCATTTTAACCCACTCATTTATGGAGAATGAAAACTGAGTAGCCTTTTTTTTCTTACCTTTCTGTGTTTCTTACCTTTCTGACAAAGAAGTCATATCCCTTTATTGTTTTTCTGGTTTGGTCCTGTGCAATACACAAGATGGGCCATCACGATTAATCAGCCCCAAAGCTGATTGTTTTTTCCTGCAATGTTAATTGTCCAGTGCTTTCTATTAAGGCATTGAAGAGAGCTTACACTTGTCTGTAGGTGTGTACATATACTTACACATACACGTGAATAAAAATGTTATGGCTTGCAGTTGATAGGATTTCATGCTTTTCTCAATTTGGATTTCATGCTTTTCTCAATTTCTTGTTTCTTGGCTGCAATCTGACCTCCTGCTTCAGTCTCTACAACTTACTGTAATGTTGGAACATTGCACTTGACTCCTTGCTCGCTTTGGTATACACTTCTTTACAAGATTTTCTTTGAAACTTTGTCTGGAAACTTAGAATTTCATATTGGCTTAGGAAACCCAGCAGTGTTCTTTCTATTGTCATTACTGCTCTTGATGCCAGGACTATGAAATTTTGTTGTTTCTCTGCAGGACTTGGTTGTATGGCAGTGGAGGCTTACACTGTTTTGTGGTAGAATCAGTAATTATATTTATTGTTACACTCCAGTATTACACAACGGCTATAATGAATGCTTGATCATGGCCAAAGATCAACAAGGAAACACACAGGGAAATCTTTCATGTCTGTGTGTCTGTCTGACTATTCTGGTTCTCATGTGTATGTCATGTGGATTTGTATAAGGTTCAGTATTTCCTTATGAATTAACAGGGTGTATTGGTCTTTACTGCTGAACGTTAAATGTTGGAATATAAAGTGGTGGTTCTTTCAGAGTAGCATTCTGTGGTATAGATGCTCTGAAAATATTGTGCAGTAGAGAATGTGTATTTTGGCATTGGCATTGGCAGTGCTCAGCAGGGAATTCCCAGCATATTTGAAAGCAGATCTGGTGAGTGTGTCTTGGTGCAGCAGAGGGGCAGAAGGGATAAGGTTGCATGGCTTCAGGAAGAAGTTGCCTTTGCCAGTAGGTTCATCCTCTGATATGATTGGTGAACTGAGAAAATCATGCTGTTATAAACTCCAAATTAGGTTATCTGTAATTTGAGGACTTTTTCCTTCATAAGTTCACTCTAGTGAGCTGTTGTTACGTGCAGATGAGGTAGTTTCTGTTAGTACAGGAAATCAAATCATTGGCAGTCTAAGGATAGACCCTGCTTTTGTTTCTTCAGCTAAAAGCAGTCACCACAAAGTTACACGAAGTGCTCTGATTCTCTGCAGTTCCACTAGTTCTGTGGAAGTTAATTGTTCTCATACTCCTTGCAGGGTGAAGAAGAGTCAGCAACCACCTCTCCTTGTGCCATCAGTCTGGTCATTCATTTTTATTGCCTCCTTCGGTTTAGTTTACATTCTTATTGTTTGTCTAATTTCTTTATTGTATTTATGTTCCTGCTAAAGATTTACACGGAAATACAAATTTTAACATTGTTTTTGACATTTTAACTCTCTGACTGTCAGAAAAATATATTTTGTGTCTGGATTTGGTGTACTTCACATGTACATCTGTCTTCAGGTTTTTTTTGCTAGAGATTGTTGAGATGTTAATAATTTAAGAATGCAAATATTTTATTTGGAGCTGCTGAAAGAGTGTGCAGTTCTGCCTTCTCTTCAGGTGTGAGTTAAATATAATTGTAATGTTATCTAGCATTGAATACTAAAACAAGAGAAATTTAATTTTGGCACTTCCTGGTTGCTGACAGTTAGGAGATAACATGAAAATAAATGTTTGGAACCCTGGGCTGGCTCATTTTGCTTAGTTCACAGATCTAGACTGTGACCAGTCAATGAATGAGATGTAGTCCTTAGTTCTGTCAAAACTCATGCCATAATTAATGGAGCAAGCTCAGTATGTGAAGCTGTCTGTTTTTGCATTAAGTAACTCTTTACAGTTAAGTGCAGGTTTTCTGTAGCATCAAATTATTGTCTTCAGAAGTAGGAGTGCTAGTTGTTTGATATATGCCGTATACTGGTGGTTTGTGGCAGGAATCTCTATGGAAGGCAGGAAATATGTAAATGATTTTAAAATAATGATAGACTCACCAGAGTTTGGCCAATACAGAAACTGTTGCTAGGCTGGAGGCCAAAACAAGTCCAGTCAGGCCCTGACCCTCGTTAGCAAAGCATTATGAAAATGACTTTTTTTATGATGTTTATGCTCCTCAGGAGTGGGTTATTAAGATTGGTACTCAGCTTAGCATTGCAAAGTTTGCATTTAAATAACAAGATGGGGCAGCTCTACTGTGGTTAATTAACAAATTCTCAAAAACATATCCTTGATGACAAGGCACCCTGGGATTGCAATAGCTCTCAAATGGAATATGGCTGTTAAGTTGGTCCTAGCTGGTCCTGCACTTCCTCACTGTGTGATAGCATTGTAGTATGTGCTGACTGACCAAAAACTGGGCTGTTTATCAGTCCAGCACTATAAACAAGTCAGCATCTTTCCTGGGCTACTTGTATGACCTTCTAAAAAGCCCTTCATTTTTATGACTGGGGTGTTGGCTAAAGGCATCAATGTAAAGAGCTTCATTTCTGAAATGGGATACCTTCCTGTTCATTGGTCAGAAATATATTTGCTGAGGTTTTGGGTTTTTTTTTTTTGCATTTGTCATCCCTTCACAACTGGTGTCCCCTAGCAAACTGCACGTGTGTGTCCATGCCTTAGAGGATATGCCTGAAGTTTTTTTAGCCTGACTGGGCTCTGATAACTTCCTGGAAGGCAGTGCTTGTTGTGAGTACATGGATATTGCTTTGCCACACCAAGCACTTGCAGCCAGGGTTATTAAAGTGCTAATTTCATGAGAATGACATTTTACGGAATGCAGAACAGCTCCACGGAGTTGTGGCAAGGTCACTGGGACAGCAGCCATATAGAGATCTGTATGTCTTCCCAGAGCACTCTTGTGTTACCAAGATGGAGTTCTCACAATCCTTAATGTTATATAAAATCTCACTTTATGCTTTTCTTTCCATTAGCTTGAAATCTCTGGCACCTTTGGCAAAGGCAAACCTAAGGCTGCAATGAGTTAATATATGTGCCACAGACATACTCCTGCAATTTATCTTTTGCCCCTCTGCCACCAAAGATGTCTCCTCTCTAGGCTTTGTTGGCACACCATGGGTTCTAGCATCTGTGAGGCTGTCAGCTTTCCTGAGTGGTACTTTGAGGCCCTGTTTGAGACAGAGGAGAGAGGAAGAGAAAGATCCCTGTCACAAGTTTTTATCTTTAGCATCAGTATTGCTTCTGCTTTATCTTTTCCGAAAGTTAAAACACTTTCCCTGTTTCCCATGTGATGCTTTGCACAGAGATCAGAATTCTATGGGTGGAGCTTAAGAATCCATGAGTTTTAGGTGTATTAAGGTAGAAAAAAAGTGTGTGATTCTCCACTGCTGGACAGTAGTGTGGGCCAACTAAGTAAATCTGGTTGCTTCCAGCCCTTTTTTTAATGTGACTGTAAGAATATAAGGGTTGGGTGCCACACTGTTTTCCTTACTCAGTAAGAAAGCACAAGGGTAAGTTCAGCTGCTGCCAAGGAATGGCAAGTTTGCAAGGCTGTTCTTTTCTGTATAAATAAACTTGCTGGAAGATTGACTTTTGGGAAAGATGATATGCTAGGCAGAGGTTCCTTGTAAGGACCTTTATGAGGAAGAAAAACCATATTTTTGTAGTCCTCAGTACTTTATTTGACTGCCACATTAAATAGGCAAAGAAAGTGCTGCACCAACCTTCTCTAAGTAGTGTTTCTGCCAAGAGAGTGCTGGAGGCTGAGCGGGTGGTTGGAAATCCCACAGAAAAGGTGTAGTGAGGAAAGAAGCCCTCTTCAAAGAGTGCTGCAGTGCCTGGAGGGAGGTGATTAATTGCAACTGAGGTCTCTCTTAAGCATGAGGGGAGCAAAACTCCAGCAGGCCACTGGCACAAATGAAAAACTGCAAGCCAAGCAATAGAAGGCAAGTTCTTTTGGTACAGTGTTGTACAAGCAGTTATCTGAACTCTTGGATAAGAAGAACCAAATGGTAATGTAGTATTAAAACTGATCCCTAATAAGATGCTGGTAGAAGGTGAAGTTGTAGTAATGAGGCTCATTCTTCTTAAGAAATAGGAGCAGGATTCTGGCTCTGATTCAGTTCAACTAAAATTGAAAAACAAACAAGTAGAGAAGAGGCAGGCGGCAGAAATCTCACGAGGCATATTTCCCACCATAGTACCTGAATTCCTCTAAAATACTGGTACTAAAAGTTGAGAGAATATATAAAAATTGGGGCTGTTCATTTGGAAGGAACACTGGATAAACCCAGGCATTAAAAATGAAGTGTTATAAAGAAGGATAAATGGAACACAAATTACCTTTTTTCTTAATTCACAGGAAAAAGGTTCAAGTGAAACAAATATTCCTGTGTACACTTAACCATTGTGGTCTCTTTTCACCTCAGGGATGAATTATTGCAGTTTTCTTTGCTTGAACAGCTTGAGCTTTTAAGGTAGAAAATTTAAGCCACTGCAAAAAGTAGCTCCCAGCAGTACCTTTTTTTGGGAGGATGTGAAATCTGTGCTTCAGGTTGTTTGGTGCCAGCTGCTTTGGGTTTTTTTTTTTTTTTCCTTCCTTTTGGAGGATTTCAAGGTGCTAAGTTTCTTCACATACATAATATAAATGTCTTGGAATAACCTACTCAAAGACTACCTACTACCCTTTGCCATCCTGCTAATTTAAGTATGCTTTCTTCTTTTTTAAATGTGTTGAGATGCTCAGCAGCAGATTCTTGCTTGTCCTGAGCTGAAATAGTTACACTAGACAGGGTAGATGAAGATGGAGG
Source organism: Phylloscopus trochilus trochilus (assembly GCA_016584745.2). Lineage (NCBI taxonomy): Eukaryota > Metazoa > Chordata > Aves > Passeriformes > Phylloscopidae > Phylloscopus > Phylloscopus trochilus. Next base: position 2,016,848 of record WQNJ02000046.1, on the reverse strand, counting down.
AACATGATGAACACTCTGATGCTATGATGTGAGATATTACTCTTTTTCTGACCAGTGGTCATATAAATATATGGATGACAGATAGGCATCCAATAATTAGGCAACATAAGCATAACACCCTTTCTTGGTTATCATTTTATGTAGAATGTTTAATGGAAATTGCTCTGGAAAGGGAAACTAGGCCAGTTCAGAATGGTCTCTGACACCTTGGCACTAAATTTTAGGGGATTGGAGATGCCAGAAATTTCTTGGAAGAGGCCATGGCAGAGAGAGATCAGTAATGTTCAGATGGTTCCACTGATAAGACCTCTACTTGTTTTTAGGTGATGGGATCAGTCAAAAGAAGAAAGAGACAATGTTGCATAAAAACACTGAATGGCTGTTGGACCTCTGAGTGTTTCTGGGGCTTTGCAGGTTCTGTCCAACTTCTCTGTATGCAAGTTATTAGAGGAGGCAAGTGGGACTTAAGGATGAATCACTGCAGTGGTGTTTGGAAGGGTTGTGTTTTGTTCCTGGCCGTGTGATTGTGATGGACAAAGCTGGATGAGGTCGTCAGTCACTCTGCCTTTTAACGTGAAAAATAAGGAACCTCAACCTACTTTTCTTTGTCAAGTTAGTATAGAGAGAAATTGGCTATTATTGCAACTGTTCTTTCCCTTGGCTGGATTACCCTGCCAAGAAGCTCTCTAGACTAAGCTCAGGATATTTTTTGCCTAAATTGGCAACTTGGAAGCATACACTTCTTTTTTTTTTTTTCCTTTTTTTCCTTTTTTTTTAAACTGTAATCCACTATATCTTAAGTGAATCACAGTTGCATTCATATTGCTTGACTCCTTTAATAAAGGCTATTGTTGCTTCTCAGTTAAGTCACAGAATTTGCAATGGTTTTTTTCCAGAATAGTTTTTTTCATTTGGGGTTCTCATAGTCACAGTATCCTCCTTCATATTTTAGGCTACTGTTCAGTGAATCCTTTCTCTGGGAATAGTTCAGACACTTCTAGCTCTGCTAAGACAAGACCTTCAGAAAACCATACTGCATCTTGTGTTTCTGTTCAAGTTACATGAACACCATTCTTTTATGGGCATTTTCAAACTGTGAAGAGGGTATGGTTACACATTCCATTTCCTGCTAGAGCCAGTAGGTTATGGTTGTGTAGACACAAAACCTCTTGATTTACTGAGGTAGGGTGGCAAGGAAGTACAAGCAGTGACCATATGATACTTCAATAAATATTTTTCTAGTCTTCAGGAGCTAGTAGTTTGGAACATCTGGAGCCAGAGGTGATGTCTTTTATCAGTAATTCTCCCCAACACCCCACTAGCAATGAGTAGATTCTAAATGAAATTTTATTGAGGTGAAGTTGGAAGGAAGATGAGAATGTTTTGTAGGAATGGTTGAAATACTTCAGAGGCTATACTGTTAGAAATGGAACGAAATTCAGTATTTTTTAGAACAATGGTATTCAATTCAGGAGTACATAAAAACTGATTCTGTAAGTTAGGAGTTTGTTTCTCTCCTTAATGGTTTTCTGGTATTACCAGTTGACTGTCAGATTGCTTAGCTTTCATTATGCTATATATATATATATATAAAGGGCAAATGGCTATTTTAAGGAGTAAATATAAGTAAGAATGGAAAAGTATTAAATACAGTTTTAAAAGGGAATGGCTGAGAGCTTACTTGTAAAAGTTTATGGTTCTGCTCTCTCAAGAGAAAGACATCTTGTGGTTGGAAAGCAGGGCAGCCAGAGTGCTTGAAAGTGTGAAATCAGCTTGCAAAGGAAGATGAGGAGGGCTGGGCTGCTTTAGAGCATCAGAACAATGACTAAAAGGTACAAAATTTGATTGAGGGGAGGTGTGTATATATATGTGTGTATCCATACTGGTTTGTGTGTGTATATATATCTTTGTGTGTGTGTATTTAATGTGTGTACAGGAGGAGAAAGACAAAGGGGCACAAATGAGCTCTTTAAACTTGATGCCAGTACTGTTAGAAGAACAAAAGGATATAAAAAGGCTCTGAATTAGTTTTAGATTTAGTGTGTAAGGTCTCTCCTTTCTGGAGCAGTGTGGCATTATTGTAACCACTAATAGGATTAGTGGGGGCAAGCAATCCAAATAGTTTAGATAGATCTTGATTAGTTTATGATAAGATATATATGGCACATTGCCTTTGGTAGTAAGATTGCTAGATTTGATAGTTTTAAAAGCCCCTCTGAGTTCATTGGAGTGGACTTGGGCTTTAGGCATTTTACTTTCTCATGGGTCCCCCATGGATAGATGGCAATAATCCTGGCCCTTGGTTGATTCTTTGGTAATAAGTTCTACATTGAGAACAGTCTGATAGGATGATTTTTGAAATTCAGTTTCGACATTTGAAGGGATCTCACTGAAGGTTTCTTTACATAGTTCTGAGAGACTGTTTGCATCTCATGTGGTGTTTGAGAGAATATTTAATTTTAGAAAGAAGTGTTGAAGCTTTGTTCTGGAAACATTGTAGTGTCTTTGAGATAATTCTGGGTCTTGCAGAATGTTTTTCTTTAGTCTTGTTAGTGTTGAGTAGCTGACTATCCCATGCAGTATATTTGTGTCCTGCAAGCCTGTTGAATGACATTCTAGAACTGGAGTGCAGTTTCCCAATCTGACTTTACTCACATACCAAGACTACTGCAGGCATAATTAATGCTCTGACTATGGTTTGCTGGTTTGGGGAAGTAATATGAGTTAAATGCAGCCTTTGGATGAGACTCTGTGTCCAGGGCCAACAAAACATCCTCACACATGTGCCCCACACCCTCCCTTGAACTGCTTGCATTGATCAGTGTGTGCTGGCTGTGCTGTTTCTGCTTGATAAGTCAGCAGCAGATACTCTGCTGCTTTTTGTTAGGTTATTTTTTTGCTGAGTTTTAAGACTTTTTTGCTGAGTCTTTTAGCATCCTAAATGCCAGAGCTGGCTTAAGGGATAGGGACTTCCCATGTGGTCTGGGGAAAGATGGGACCCTTGCAACCAGCCAGTATTAATTTTAGGCTGACAAGAACTGTAGCTCAAGTTATTTTAACCTGGATTTGTCTTCTGCTCTGAGAAGGCTCTTCTGGTTGAGACTTTAAACCTGCTGCTGTACCCAGCAGTGCTAGAGCTGAGCAGGTAGACTGCAAGTACATCCAAAAGCTGTGGAAGAAAAAGCAATCACATAGTAGATTTCCTTTTGTGATTCTGCTGTTAACAGCACTGCCAATTGTTTGCCCTACATCTAATTCCACAGTCATCAGAACAAAGCTAACAGGCTAGAATATAAGGCTAAAGAGGGATTTTTGTTTTTCCCCTTGTTGAGTTCATCTGGGTACATCATGGTGCTTTTATGCACATAGCTGCAAACACTGCACTGTATGGCAAACCTTTGGATCGTGATTTTAAGATAGTGAGGGAGCCTGCAATCAGCAGAACCATGTGCAGGCTGTCACAAAATCTTGAGCCCATTTTGGGTGGCTGAAGATTACATTTACAAGTTGTTGTTTTGTTTTGTTTTGTTTTGTTTTTTTCAAAAGTGTCCTGATGCATTGCTTCCACAAGACCATCAGGTGTTCAGCCCAGTGCCTCAAGGGATCCAACAGTTGGGTCCCCAAATTCAGAGGGATATGTAAGTTGGCACCAGAGTGGGGAGGAAGTATTGTGGCTTTGGTAGGATTTTCTCTCAGAGAAGCTGTGTGTACTCTTTCCAGCAGACTGGTTGTCTGTGCTCAGTGATCTGATCTGCTGCTACTTTGCAAGGATGGAAATTGCATTTGCTTTTCTGTAGTGTCAGTCCCTTTGAAGTCTTTAATGTGCTCTGGAGTTACACCGGCAACCTGTTGCCCGGCAGTTCCTGTGACAGCTTTGGAACTATCCAAAGGTCTCTGCTGGCCCTGGTGAGCTGTGACTTGTCTGTTCAGCCAAATGCTTCCCCTGTACTTAATTCAAATTGACCTCATCCTTCTGACCTATATACTGTGAGGATAGGTGTGAATGTCTCCCCAGTTGCTTCACTGGGACATAGTGGGAATAAGGTTCCACTGAGCTTCTCTACACTGGTGTTGTCGATCCTCCGTCCCTTTCTCATTTTGGTCTGCAGGAGATCTCACTGGTTTTCTAGTTGGTTTCCTGCTTTTGATTTAGTTAAGTAACTTTGCAAGGTGCTACCCAAACATCTTAAGTTCTATTTCCTGTTCACTTTTGACCTACCATGTATATTCTAACCTCTTCTATTCTCTTCAAGCAAGCTTTCTTTTTTAAAAGCTGAGTTTTCAGATTTGCTTCCTTTAATTGTGCTGTATGTAGGCTTTTATTCCAGAGGCTGATGTATTCCTTTGACTGCTTTTGTTTTGCTTCCAACTGTGAGGAGTTTTTACTTGATCTCCTAATACAGAATTTTGTCTGCTTTTTTTGTAATTTTTGTCCCCTCTTTTTAGGGTTGTGTGGTTTTGCTCTGGTTTGTTTGGGTTGTTTTTTGTCTCACTGTATTCAGCTGTGATGTTGAAATATAATAGCACTGCAGGCACAGTTACAGAGCAGCTTTCCTATCCTTTAACTAAGTCTAACTTTAATAACTTTATTAGTTGATTAAGACATACACCATAAGAAGTTCATTGGACTTCTCCTCTCCTGTGACATTTTATGCCATGAAATGTTTATATAACCTTCACAGACAGTGCCATTCCCCACCTGCCCGTTGGTTGTTGCTCCCATTGGAATTGCTGAGTATGCTGGCAGGCTCTCAGCATTATCCTGCTTTGGTTTGTCTTCCTTCCACCAGATCTTGGAGATCCTTGTTACTTTGAGGGTGTCAGGTGAGGCCAAGTATTTGGGCTTCCCATGTGTTACTTATGAAATTTCTAGCAGTAGTGTAGAAGTGTTTGTAAGTTCCAAAACTCTTATTAGCATGCCATTCTGGCTGACTCTGGCATGACTAATGTGTGTGCCTAACAAGTTCTTCCTGTTCCCATCATGCCTAAATCCTTGCTGTCTGCATCACTGACTTCCTTTCTCAGCCTCACATGTGGATCTGGCAGCACTTGAGAAAGTAAAACCGTGGAAATCCTGAGTGTAGTTCTTCTGTCTGTCAGCCTGAGTTTACTTTCCAGAGAATCCATCCTGTGATTCCATACACTACAGTTAATAATGTGGGTTCAGTGGACTGCTGGGTTGTTTGGTTAGGTTTGGTTTATTTTTTTTTTTTTTATTATTTTTTTTTGGCTTGTTTGTTTTTTGTTGAATCACCAAGTAATCAGTGTTCAGTGTAGAAGCCCTGTGAGGTTGCTGCCTTTCCATCTGCTGGGTGCTGTCACAAATACAGCAAACTGTGTGTCAAGCAAAGTCATCTGATAACCACACCTGCTTCATCCTGGTCCTAAGTCTGTCTGCTCCGAGGAGGATTCCTATGTCAACAGGAAGCAGAGGGTGGATTGTTCCAGAGATTAGTTCTGACCCATCCTAGGTCCACATGAATGCTTGAGATGGCAAAAGGCATGATGAAGCATGGAAGAGAAAACAAGTAGGCAACACCAAGAGCCTTTTTCAGTGGTATTGCTTGTTATCTATCACAAAACTGCAGTGAGGTTCATACGAGGTAGTGGGCTTCTTAAAACTTTTTAGATTTGTTCCCTCATAATGAAGGCATAACCCTAAAATTGTCAGTCTTCAAACAGGAAAAAAAAAATGCATTTCTGGGAATCAAAATCTCAGACAGCATCTATGTACTTGTGTGGACTTGTGCTTGATAAAAGGCTGTGAAAGAACTGATGTCTCCAGTGAGGATCTGCTTTATTAGTGTCCCAGGGATGGCCAGTGGAAGATTCTGCTGGAAGAATGTAACAGGGAAATCCTGTTAAGATGCTTCTGTATCCTCCAGTAATTTCCTATACTAGAGCTGGTGTCTTTATGTTTATTGGTTGTCCAATTGTATGGCTGGTGATAGCGTGGAGTACTTGCTCCAAGAATGATGCTCTGTTATCTTGGATGTCTGAAAGTAACTAAGTCATGTCTGTTGCTTAAAATTGTAGCCTCGGTAGTGGCTGTGTGTATTACTGCAGCCTTGTGTCACTAACTGCAGTGAATTCCTCTTCCTAAGGGGTCAGTCACCAGTCATCTGGCTTACTGCTAACACACTTCTATGTTGCCTGAGTGCTAAGTTTGTTCTTGTTCAAGGTTAGCGTGGTTATGTTTACCTCATGACCAGTTTTGTTCTGTCTTGTGTGTTGCATAATCTGCTAAAGCAGTGTGTCTGAAAGCTCCTCTGCTTTTTCCAGCAGTGTAGTCTGTCGTCATGAAAGTAATTACCTCTCTTTAATAATCTTACTGCTGTTCCCTGTTGTTTAAGCTGTACTGCATGTGTTACTTCTTGTGAGATGCAAGTGTAAGCAGTCATCTCTTTACCCTTCTTTACTGCCCCTTTGGCCTGTCCTCTTTTTGAGCTGACATCCCTGTGCATGCCCCTGCACACTGAAACTAGAGAGGAACACACTTGGTCTAGGTTAAACTGGCAAAAAGGAGAGAGAGCTTTTTAACCAGATCAGTTCCCTTATCACACATGTTCATTGCAGAACAAGAGAGGAGTCTGTCTGGGGATGGGAGGTTAGAGCAAGTCTATTTATTTAGGAAACAACTCTGGACTTCACTATTACTCAGCCCTTGATGCAGTCATTAGTGGTTTAAGGGGTGGGAAGATAATGAGAGATCATCCAGTTCATCTGAAGGCATGGTATCCTGTGTTCTGTGCCTGTGCTGGCTGAGAGATGTCTGTCTTCCTCAAAAGCATCCAGTTTGCACAGCCTTTCAAACCACTGAGAACTCTGGGCTGTTGAATCACGTCTTTGTCCATCTTAAAAGTGCTGTCTTTTATTACGTCTTTATCAAAACTATAAATTCCATTTGGCTCTAATTCCAGCCCTGTATTTAGACTGCCTTTAAAGTGTCATCTCATTGCTTAAATTACATGGCTAAGTTCTATGCAAACAGTGCAATCTAGAATGCATTGTTTTAATAATAATTAATTTATTCCAGCTGTTGAGTTAGTGAAGTCTGAATTAGAGGGCAAATTCAGATTCTTCTGAGGCTTGTTCTTTGGCTCTTCTTGCATTATCGTGAGCATCTTGCAACCACTCCCAAAGTAATTGAATGTGTACTTAATTTTCAAAGTTAAACATTCTAAAAATCTGAAAGTAGATGCTAATGTATCTTCTTGTTGTGCTTCAAGTCTCTTGCAAGCTACTGTTATGCAGTGAACCTTTAAAATATGTCATTTGAAATGAGAAGTAACAATGGTTTTTAAAGGAATAATTTTGCCTGTTTGGCTGAACTGCAGTCTCTCCTTGGCATGTAAGTTTTGTAACATATTATTGCTATAAGAAAAACCCTGTGTAGTTTAAATTTTTTTCCTTAGGTTTCTTTAAATATTTCTCAATCCTTTGAACCAAGTTCCACTTAAGCAGAAAACTCCTGTGTGTTAATTTCTCAGAGGCTTGGCAAATTCTAAGTTATTGGCATAAATTGTTTGTTCATCTGCTTATGTTGTGCCCTTAGGTGCTTCTGTCTCAGCATGCATCGTGCATTTGGCAACTAACAGAAAGCATTTTAAAGGTCCAAATGGATGCTTTTATGACTATGCCTAGTGTCTTCCATGTATAAAGTGTCTGAACTTAATTAAGAAAGTTATTTTCCAGAACAAATTGCATACATTGCATTGCCTGCTTCTATTCACTGACCTAATATTTTGAATGAACAGTGTGTCTCACTGCTGGAATTGATTAAAACGTAAGTTAGGATTTATCTGTAGCAGGAGAATCCCAGTTATAGCTCTAATAAAATTTTGTGTGACCTTTTATTAACTGTAGCTCCTGATTTTTCACTGATGGCTTGAGTGTAACTGCTTCAAGTAATATTTCAGCAGAACAAAAAAAAAATCAGTTAATGAAAATCCAGTGGTCACTGGCAATTTGATAAAACTGGCAGGTCTAATCAGAGTGAAAAATTCAGTATCTTCACTGGCAATTAGAACATACTTTCTTTTAAGGTAATCTGTATAGACAGTAAAGATAGGGGTGGTTTGTTAAGGTGCTGTCTGAACTCTATGCAAGACAGTGTTTGGTGGCTCCTGGTTTGTAGTGAATATGCAGCAAATTTTTGTGAGCGTGGAATTGTTTTCTCTCTTAAAAGAATGGAAAAAATGCTGTGGCACAAAGCTTCCAGACTTTTAGTGCTTGGAGAATGCTTTTTCTCTATCAAATTTCAAAACTAATTTTATGCCTGTGTCATTCTGCTAGTGATAGAAGGGGAAGCATTCTACCAGTGCCTCAAAATTAATGTTTGCTGCATTCTTGCTAGTGACTTCTAAGGAAATAAAAATATAACAGCTGGAGTTATTCTTACCTGATTTCTTTAGCACTGCCTTCTGGTCTTTTATGGGGTAGAGGTTTTGGGGACCATACACAACTTTCTAAACCATGTTGCATGTGGTGTTCTTAAAACGTGGGTTTGGATACATTCATGGAATTTTAGAAAAGTTTTATGCTGAATCCTTTCAAAGCATCCATTGCAAAAAAAGTTACTATTGAAAGGAAAACACTTGCAGTGGAAATATTTTGTCTCAGTTCCAGTCTAGAGTGATCACAAACTATACCTGAGATCTTTGATAATCCTGAAATTGCTTCAACTTGGACTTGCAAATGCCCAGTTATATTATTAGGTTATTTTGCCCCCTTTAAAGTTCTCTTTGACATGACTGTCTGTAATTCAGGAGTACTTGGTCCTTCTGGACAGGAAACTCTTCAGTGTTGCTGTGGGAGGATAAATAGTGCCAGTCCTTGTTAACTTGAAGACTTGTTGGTTTGTTAATGGGTACATGTGTTTGAGCTCATTTTTAGATATGAGAGCTGCTTGTGGTTTGAAGTCGCTCACTTTCTTTGAAACTTGGGTGGGGAGGTGACTTGGGCTGGAACCTGTGTACCTTGAAAAACTTCAAATGCAGCCAGAGTTTCTTGATAAGTATTTTCCTGGTGTTTCTCTCTAGAGCTTTTTAAAAATAATGTAATGTCTTCTGAGGAATGAGAAAGGTGGAAATTCACAGCTTTGCTTTGTGAATCATTTTTGTTAACAAACCAGTAGTTTCAGTGTATAATCTGAAGTTAGTTTGATTTGATTAAAAGAAGTATAATGGATGACTACTAATAAAGATATCAAGTATACAAAAGTGTATTTCTTCAGAACATCTAAAAATGTCCCATAGAAAGTCATGATCAGGTGACTGCAGATTCTGAAGTAATAATCTTAAGAATTTGTAATGACACTGAATTGATTTATTAACTTCATAAAGTCTGATTTTTCTGCTCTGGTTCATAATTGTGCAATTGAGGAAGAAAAATTGCTTAAGTAGGTCAGAGCATAAATGTGAAGAGTTCTATAATGTGTATATATATTGTTACATAATTTTATTAAATATTGCAAATTATGGTGCGTTAATAACCTAGAATGTGGTGACACTTGTTCCTGGGTGCTTTTGACATTAGAGCAGAATTTTATCTGGAGTTACAGTCCTTACCCTGGATGTGTTTAATAAGCATGTGTACTGTCTTGAAAGACTAAGCATTACTTTGATAAGAGAAGTTCCAAAGAACCTTAAAGTCTGCACTTCAAAATTCAAACCCCACTTTCTTATAACTTTTTGCTGATTTTGGTGGAACATGTTGAATGCTCCAGAAGTTTGAATCAAAATGAAGATTCCAGAATTTATGAAGCAAGTAGAGACTTATTTAGTGAGGGTTGAGGTCTTTCTCCCTGACTTGTCATGGGCATGTGGAGTGCAATAACATGAGGATTACATTATTTCTTCCCCCCTTTCTAAAAACTGGTTACAAAGGAAGGTTTAAGTAGGAAAAAGATGGAGGGAGGACAGAAATGGAAGAGGAAATGAAAGGAGTAGGTGAAGGGGAAGAAAGCCTAAAAACACATGGAGTACAGAAATAAACCCAATGAGCAGAGGAATGAATTTTGAAATGCAGTGAGTTCAGAGTGTGATGGAGGCAGGAGTACACCCTTACTCTGTAATACCTTCTCACATCTCAGATTGTGTGAGGGGGATAAGGTTCATCAGAGGAGCCTTACATGTTTATGGCTTTATTACAAAACAGTGTACAGTTCAACAATTCCTGATCTAGTGCTTAATAAGAGCCAGAATCATCTAGGCCAAGTGCAGAGCCATCCTATCTGCTCTCCCACATATGGCACTGCACTGCTCAGATAAATATGCTCACCTAGAAATAATCAAGGGATGTCTGTCCTCAAGCTGCATTGTTCCAGGCCTGTGTTGAGAGACATGCAGGCACTTTTAATGAAAAGAGTATGTATGGAACAATAAGCCTTTTTTAAAAAGCAAAGCTGATTAATTATTGTGTTTAATTTTTGGTGTTGAAATAGAGATGGTTGGTTTTGGTGAGTAGGTTTCTGTGTGTTTACCCCATTAGTCAGGATTTGAATAGGATTAGCAGAAGTTTACAAGATGGAAGGCTAAACCTGGCTAGTCAGAGGTAAATATGGAAGAGCAAGGGACCATGGTGTGCATGATCACAGAAAGTACTGTGATAATACCCTGGTGAGGAGCCTTGGCATCACAAGTGCTGTGCCATAAACAGGCTGTAACCTCTTGTCCCATCCTGGTAGTTCTACTCTACACTGTTAGCTTCTATTATTTAAAACTTAAGAGACATGTTCTACTTGACATTCAGAGGAAGGTGAGAAACTCTTCTCTTTCCCCACAGTTCCTTCACTTCTGTGGTCTTTTGAGGAGCATTGACTTTTCCATTTTATTCTTCCTTGCTTTCTGATTCCTCCTATCTGCTCTCTAATCGTGTCCTCCCCTCCCTGTTTTGTGTGGGTGCCGGCTTCATGCCACTGTTCTTCATCATTGCAAAGATGTATTTTCAGTTTGAAATGACTAATGGTTTCCCTGTTGCATGGATGATTCTGACAAGAAATAGTAAACATAAAGGCTTGCTAACATTACTGTTGCTAAGATCAGCAGCCAAGGAGCTGGAATAACCTTGTGATACTGCATTGGCTAATGCTTGGGTCATACTTGGAAAGCCTTCTTCACAGCTGGGTTAGGAATATTTTTAAGGCTTGATTTATTTATTTATTATTTTTAATTTAAAAACCCTCAATTAAATAACATAGCCATATTAATACATATCCCTTCTGGCCTAACTGCAGAGGATCTCTGCTGGATAACTTGCTCTTAATTCCTTGGAGATACAAATGGCTTTAGTGACTAAAGTACAGCCCTAGGCTTTGATGCTCTAAAGATACTCAATTCTAGATTACTTCACTTAATCATTTAGCAGCTATCCAGATGTATAAACCTGATACCTGCTGATTGAGGTATAAAACAGCTTGATGATCTTGGAGTTTGTGGTAGACAAGGGTTGTGGTTGGAACATTGTTGAAGTGTTGTAATTTGAAGCAGTCTGAGCTGATGAACTGGTGTGTCCTCTTGGTTCGTGTGTGCATTCTCAGCTGTGTGACACATCAGTCCCTTGTACAAACACAGTTTATACCCAGTTGAAGTTATAATGTTGGGAATTCAGGGAAGAGAAACATTCCGCTTTAGGGGACAATTCAAGTGTCTTACCTTAAAACAAGTTATACAGGCCTAAAGATTCATTAGTAACTCTGAGCAATGAAGTAATTAATTCACTTGTAAGGAAGATGCCATCCTGAGGAATTTCCAGGTGTGTTGTGGCCTGGAGGACTGCAAACTTAAGTGCTCTAACTTAAGTGACTGTACTGCCCCAAGAAATATCACTATGGAGAATGTCATGATTTTGAAGGTTGTTTCTTGAAAGTGCAGTCTGAGGAACTGTAGCTATTCAGACTTTTTTAGCAATGTTTAATAAGCTATACATAACCAGGCGTGTGATTTCTGAGACACTCTGGGTTTTGTTACATGTAAATATTTATTTTAGCAAAGTGAGCAGCAAACTTAGGAACATATGTCATAGAAACTCAGTTTATTTCATGAACTTGAGGTGAACAGGAACTTCATGTTTTGTGAGAGTTAAAGGGAGGAGGTGCAAAATAATGACTTTTTAAATTTGCTTTGATGACTTGTTGGTCATGTCTGACTGAGAATTCAGTCTGAGCATACCTAAAATTTCTTGTTGTCCTTTATAAATTGTTAGTTGTACCTTCTCTTTCCTGGAATACTGCCCGTATTGCCTGAGCTCGTGTAATAGTGTATACAAGAATAGCAGCTCTGATGCTGCAGCTGGAGGAGCAGACACATACTCTGGCTGTATTTGTGAATTTACGTCCTTTTTTAAAATGAATTTTTAATGTGACCTTAATTAAAGTGTCGTAGGTTCTTTAGAAATGACCTACCAGGCAGCAGTTCTTTTATTTTTAACCCTGATTATACTCTTGTTCAAACTAGATATTCTTAAAATAGTAACTGCTTTCTGACCTTCCTTAAGATTAGCTGCTTAGATAAGCAGAACTTGCTAACAAATTCACACCTAGCAGCTCAGGTTTGAGGCTCTGGGGCACGTGATCATTTTGGGAAAATAACCGAATGTACTAAGTGGCTTATGTGCCTAAAGAGATCAATCTCTAAATGCTGATTTCTGAAATACAGTAGCTGGAAGAGTTGCTCTTCCAACAGAGTAAGCTTTATGTAAAAAAATATTAATCTTAAAATTTCTGCAACTGGGGAGCAATAGTTCATTCACTTGTGTGAAGCTAAAGGGAGAAGGCTGGCAGTGCCACTTGGCTTGTTCCAGGTGCTTCCTGGGCATGTGAGAGCTTGGAAATCCTCAGAGCTGAAGTGGAAGCACTCTGGTCTTACAAAGGGATGAGTATGCAGCTTTTCAAGGTGTCAGATCCTGCAGCTCTGGGTGTCAAGTAACATGAGGGCTGTAGAGGCTTTCTTACCTCCTCTGGTTATAAAAGGTAGTGGTTAAATAACTGTAATTAAAATGTCTATCTAAATATCATTTTACCTTCCAGTTCATCAAGTTTAGTCCTTTTCACTTCAAAGTCCTCCAAGTTTTTTTTATTACTTGGAAGTCTTCAAATGAAGCAAGCATTTCTCATTCATCTTTTATAAAAGTAAAGAAATATTCTTCATCTGTTACCCTTTCTTACCCTGTTCTTCTCATCTTCCCCCACTTTCTTTTTTTCCATCTCCATAGCAAGGAAAATAAACTTTTCATGCTGGTGGTATCAGGACAAGACCAATTTATTCATGGTTCTTGCTTTCTCTCCCACACCCAAACTTGAAGAATCCTTTCACTTTTTTGGTAAATAAGAGGCAGCTTGTATCCAGTGCTGCTTTATATTGAAAGAAGATATTTTTAACAGTGCACTCTGCATGATGTCAGTGTAAGTTACTGGCACGATGACTCTTAACTGTGGTAGCTGACTGATTGCTAAAATAGCTTGCAGACTTGTGCTTTCAGTCTAAATATTTTCAGTAACATATAGCAACAGGTGAGTAATTGGTTTAGGGGATTTTGGCTGTGAAACATCACCAGTGCCCTAAGCACACTTTTAGCATGATGTATCAGAGTCTATTGTGATACTTGCTTGTGGTGGTCAGATAATTTTATACACTGTGGCTTGCGTGGGGGTTGTTCCAGTTCTCCAGGAGTTGTAACAGATGAATGCTGAGGTAAAGTATGGAGCTGTCCTAGTTTTCTCCTTAATGAGGAGGGTGTAATAGCTGGAGTGTGACATGGGCAGCACTGATCGGGTGACCCGAGCACCTGAGCTTCAGCCACACGTTTTCTGGCTTGCCTTTAAGTGGTCAGGGTGTTGGATGCATTTTAGAGTCTGGCAAGGAGGCAGAATGAGTATGTGTACCCCCTTTGATGCCTGCAGCTGTATATAAGGAAGTAGTATCAGTTTAAACTCACTGTGTTGCAGTGGTCTCTTCAATCCAGTGTTGCAACTGAAAGGAAAAAACAGTATACATGATCAGCTGGTTTTCATGCAATTATATATCTGAAACAGTTCTTGCTGTTTAGATTAGAGCTGGGCAAGACTTTTTGATAGATGGTAAGTTATGCAACTTATAGTGAGTTTATAGTCTTCAGGTTGCTTGTGAATTTGCTGTGGCATCTGTAAATAGTTTTGGATAGAAATACTTTTTCAGTGCTTGGCTCAAACAAACACAAAAATCAAAGTATAGACCTTTATGAAAGAAGAATGATTGTCATGTTTACAGGGGCTTCAAAGGGTCTGGATTTGGTCTCCTCTTCTTTTCCTTATGGTTTAAAACATATTTCAGCTACTGATACGTGGTGCTCTGCAGAACTCCTGTTAACACTGTCAGCAGCATATGTTAGGGATTCCTTGCACCACCAAGAGAAGCTGAACAAATAAATTTCTGAGTCTGGTGGTTCAAGATCACTCATTCCCAAGCTTGGAGCTGTTCCACTTTTATGCTTCATCCTAAACTGAAGAAGCAAATTTATTTGTGGGTTATTGGCTTTAGAACACAAGAAAAGAATTGAAGGCTTGAGGAAGATAGGCTGGCAGCTGAAGCCAAGGATGCCAATAAAAAGCAAAATAACATCACTAGTAAGAAAAATACTCTTTTCTCTCCATAGCTTGTCTATGGAGAGAAAACCTAGCAGGTTTTCTGTGGTCTTTGTTTAGTGTAAGATTAGAAATGCTCTCAGAAGACTTCATATTAGGCTGTTAGAGTTAGTACTAAAAAGTAGCAGTCAGTGTTCCTTGTTCAGAGATTCAGGTGCAAGGCCCTCCTCTGTAGTTCTGTCTGTGGTTCCAAACGTGGATGTTCAAGAAGGGAAGTTTAAACTGGAAAAAAGGCGTAGAGAAGAGATGTGATGGTCAGAATGGAAAGGTCCCCTTTGAGAGGAAACTGAATGAGCACATCCCACTTAGCTCAGCAAAGTGAAGTCTGAAGAGGCATGTGAATTATTTCTATAAATACTTTGGGGAATAATAACCAGGAAGGGAAAGAACTATTGAAACTACAGGACAATGTTGGCACAAGAATAGCTAGGTACAGTCTGGCTGGGAAAACATTTTGGCAGGAAATCGGAATATAGCCAGAGGTTCTGAACTTCAGCAAGGTTTTGAGGCAACCTTCTGCTTTTTCATTGTGGGGATTTTGTCTCCATTATTTCTACTTCTAACAGTAGAACATAGATCATTTATGAACAGAATTATGTAATCATTCCTTACAATAGAAGAAGCCCTGAAAGTCTCATTTTAACCTTTTTTCTTGAATTTTAAGAGTTAGAATCTTCTTGGACCCCTTGGATCACTGACTCTTTTGAATGGTCCATATTAAACTTTGAAGACATCTGTGATGGTAATTGAGTAATTCTGTTCAGTAGGCTTGGATTTCCTGTGTAGACATCCTTGTACCTTCAGTGGCTCCTGGGGAACAATACAGAAGTTGAAAGGTTGGAAAAATATCTTTAGTCAGACTTTGTGTTGTGTGGTAATAGTGGCTTCCAGTGGTGGTTCATTTACCCAACTCAGTCTGAACAGTATGTTTATACTTACTACCAGTAGTACAAAAATACATGTATATAACTTTTACATTTGGTCTTGGTACTCATTGGCAAGGACCTTCAAAGTGTATGCAAATGTTTCAGCAGTATTTGACATTCAGTGAAGTTCTCTGTTCTTCTCTTGTCATTTTAAAGCAGCAGCAATGATGCATCTTAGAAGGAGTTCAGTTTTGACAGGAAAGTAAATATGTATATGTTTCCCTGAATTACAGCCCTCCACTAAGTGTACTACAGCTAATAAATCTCATAATCCAAAGATAAAGGTCAAGAGAATAATCCTAAAGTCCATTCTGAGTCTTATTCATGTTTATTTCTGTTCAAGTGGAGAGACAGGTTTCACTGCCATTGCAATCTAATAATTTTGTTGGTACCATTAAGAGTGACTGGGATACCTTTCTTGAAAATGTAGTAAAATGCCACTGGTTGATCTGAATGGAAAATAAATAGCCCACATTTTATTAAATGTTTGGTCAAGGGCCCTTCTGGCTTTATGCTTTTCAGTACTCACTAAACAACTTTTTTTAAAAAAGGGGGGGGGGTGGCAGTAAAAAAGAAATAAAAGGAAATCCAAAAGAAAACTATGACTTCAACTTCCTCTTTTATTCATCATCATTGAAAGAAGGGAACTTGTCCAGCTCAATCAAGTGAGGAGGAAGTTGCTGTACCAGCAGGTGATAACAGGTTTTAGCAAGTTAGGGGAGGACTGGATGCTACTGTTTTAGTGCTGCAGACTGGGTCATATCCTTTTCTGCCATCAGAGGACAAGTATTTTGTGCCACACCAGACAAAGCCAGTGGTGTGGAAGGAGAAAAGGGATCTGGGCTATTCCTTGGGAGTCCCAAAGTGCACCCATCCCTGTGTATGTACCCCCAGCACAGTTACACCCATCTCTGCTACACTGTGCAGTTCTGCAGTGCCTGATCTGCTCATATAATACAATGCACTTTGATTTGTCACCTTGCTAGAAGCAGAGTAAATCTTACATGCTTTTCTTCTCAAAACATCCCTTTTCGTCTTGGTATTTGAAATCTTTGTTAGGGTTGGTATCCAGGAGCCATGTGCACTCCCTTGAGAAATTCAAGTTAGTGTAGTTTTCTCTTGCTTGTGTATTGATTAATGCAATTCTCTAGAACTGCAAGGAGAGGTTTGGTCCCCAAGAGCTGTATGGTTCTCCTCTTTCTGATAAATTTAGTGTATGGATTGGTTTGTTAGTAGTATTTCTTTGTAACTATCATGGTCACGTGTTCAGCTTAGAGATTTTGCTCTACTTCTCGTCATTTTTGAGATTTTAAAATGCTAACTTGGGATTCATGGAAAAAATATCCTTTCCTCTGGTAGTTCTTTAAGTTTAGAGAGTATTGCTAAATTTTGTTCTCTTCCAAGGATATCTGTTTCTAGCCAGCAGTAGTATTAAAGACCAGAGTATTTATGTTCAGGAGGATGGATGGCTGGTGTGACCAGGGGTATTTTCCCCTTCCATTAAGGGTTCCTTTTATACAGATCTCTAAGGTGAGGCTTTTCCCATTCACAGGAGAAGGTTAATGGGTAACAGTAAGGTGCACTGAGCATATCGGATCTGTTACCAAGCAGTTTCATTCTGTCCCTAAACTATTGCAGTAATCTTATTTTCTATTATATCACATGAACAATGTTTCTAGAGCAGTCAAAAGAATTGCAAAGGACATTTCTCACTGCTCTGACCTGTTCACATACAGTTATTTTGGAGATTTCCTCCCTGTTGCCTGAAATGGAAGGGCACTTTTGCCAATACACCACACCAACTCCATGGCCTGTTCAGGTAGAGGTGTTTTAGAGATTTGCCCCCTGTTGCCTGAGATGGGAGGGCAGTGTTGCTGATATTTCACCCCAAGTGCCAGGATTGCTGGTGTGATCACGTCTCTCTTTTCCTCCCCACCACAGCCCACTGTTTGTAACGTGGAAGATCGGTCGAGATAAGCGATTGCGTGGATGCATAGGTACTTTTTCTGCCATGAACCTGCATTCAGGACTCAGGGAGTACACACTTACTAGGTAAGAATTTGTTTTCTGTAGCCTTGACTTACATATTTAACTAGTCTGTTGAGGAGGTGATAGGTGTGCTTTGGTTTGTTTTGGGTTTTTTGGCTGTGTCACTGTACGGGTCAGTGAAAACCTGTGTCTCCTTTTGATGCTAAGAGTATTGCCTGGATATTTGACTGCTGGTGTCACGAGGCTTGCAGTTAAAAACCATAAGTTGAGCCTATTCTCATTTTATTGGTCTGTAAACTACTCTCCAATAGCTTATTGTAACTGATTATTACAGTATTTTTCCAGTTTTCAGACAAATTTTAACCGTAGTAGTTAATGTCAGGCCAGAAGACCAGAAAGTCAGATTTGGGGATTATCCTATTCACACTTCTAAAACAGCAGGTATTCTCACCTCTTCTCCATCAGGTGCTTCCAATCAGCTGCAGTTAATTTAATGCTACAAATTTCCATTACATGTTACTCTTCAGATACATCCCAGCCCCTGAGTGGGAAGCTTCTGGATGAGGGAGGTAAGTGATGATAATCCTTCACTCCCTGGCAGCATAATCTTCATGTTTTGATCTACACCTAAATTCATTCACCTTAATATTGTTCCATTTCCTTTGCATAGAGTGAAAACTAATATGTTTATCACTAGAGCTAGTAGCAAGCTTTCTACTTGTTTTCCTAAGAATTCCCTTAAGTTTATTCTCTAAGAATCAATGGAATTTTGTTCCTCTCAGTTACAATAGACTTTATTGTGCTTTAAAGTAGAAGCTGTATTCTAGCATGTGTAAACCTCTAAAATTGTCATCACTTAAAATAATTAGCGCTTCCTGATCACTTTAGATTTGAGGCTTTTGTCCACTACAGGATCGTCTTCTTTGCTGTTAAAATGCCTTGTCCATCCTGGCATTTAATAATATTAGAATGGGAGATGTTCTTTCTTACATGTGTCTGTAGTTAGTTGCAACCTGAAGTTCATTTCATGTTTCTCTGCTGAGCTTGAAGAAGATAACTGCTCATCTCCTGGAGCCCTTACAAACTTCTGAAAGACCTAGTTGCCTTTACTGTGTTCAGTTTATTTATTATGTACCCTGGAATCTTTCTGCTTGTGTCCTTAAAAATCTCAGCATGCAAAATGTGGTCAGTGAGAAGAACCTCTTAATGAAATTCAATGCAGTTTCTTTGTTGAGGGGGAAAAGGCTTAAAATCTTTAACCATTAGTGAGCCAGACTGAATGAAAAACAACTTTTCCCTGTACTGGAGAGTGTTTCATTTAGGTGTATGCTTTACAGTGTCTGATCAAGAGCAATGATCTTGTACAGAAAATTTCCCCCTGAGGCTAGGAATAAGGTGATATCTCAAGAAAAAAAGTTTTTGTTCCTCATAGATTTTTCCATTCTCACAAATCAGATAGGGTTGTACTCTTAAAAATCTTTAAAGCTGGTTATAAGCTCCCTGTCACTGCATTCTAACTCTGAAAACTGAAATCAAAATACATGAAAAGTGATGAAAATTAAAGGGAACTGAAATAATTTCAGTGCAGTATTTACAGGATAGCCACATGCTATGAAAATTTATGCTAGGCTTTTCAGAGCATAGATCAGTAATTTTCAAGATGAGGAAAATGGAACTACATACCAACATTAAAAAAAATCTTGATAAGCACTTAAATTGCTTTAAAATAAAATGTAACATTTTGTGCATATTGGATTTTGTTACCTTTTATGATAAACCTTTTTTATGCTTATGGTACCTCAAATGTTTCCAGGTTGTCTTTTTTTTTAAAACAACAACCAAATTTCAGATATGATCACTGAAATGTAGAGTTCCTATCCGAATGTACAAAAAAGGTACATTCACTTCTATCAGTCATTATATAAAAAATGAAGGGAAGGGTTACTTGTGATCAGTTCCCTTCTTGTGGTCAGTCTTTTCAACTGTGGAGCTTCCAGAGGGGAGAGCATTTGAGGAATAAAAGAAGCACATTTGAAATGTCCATGGGCTTTGACAGCTTGGAGCTCAAAGGGCATCCCTGGGAAGGATTTGGAACTAGGACATTACAGCTTGCTCCAGCAGTATGTGGGTAATAGGCTGCTGCAGAAGATGTGACAATTCCTGAAAGGGAAAAACTTACTCAGGAAAGGCAGAAATTAATCAGCAAAGTGGTAGAATGGGAATGGGCTCTACTGCAGAAAAGTGGAACTTGACCAAAACTTTGAGTTGAGGATGCCTTTCAGGCACTGCTGGCTTTATTTGCCTTTGACACTGGGAGGCACTTTTCTTCAGGTATTTTGAAGATCTAGATAAACAGAACCGGGTTGTTTGAGTCATTCTTACTCTTTTCAGCACCTTCTGTGGAATTGTGGCCCAGCTTTCTCAGTAAAATGGTCCAAAAGAACAGCTGTTTTTAAATGCCCTGGTGCTTAGCAATCAAAATATCCACGATTCCTTCACTCATAATTTTATTGCAAATATGCTGAATAGTCCCTAGGATCACAGTAAATAAATTTTGTTATTTCTAGTGGTGATCTCTGGCTGTGTATCATATCCAGTGTGTAGCATACCCTTCTCTATCTGCACACAGCAGTGTAATTCCTTTGAAGCAGCATAATGATAGTTCATCTGGGAATTTGGAGTGAACAATTTCTTTCATGGGACACCCCCACCCTACACTTCTTTGAGTCTGTAACCAAAAATGGTTGTGATCTGTGACCATTTTGAGCTCTGTAGGTTGTTGTGCTGATATTGCCAGTATGTTCTAAACAGGAAATTTATGTGGAGTGATTCATCATTAATTGGATGCATCTGCCTAAATTCTGAGGAGGGATGAGAATACCCATGGTTAAAAAAGTTATTACTGCATTCCTTATAAAATCTACATGTTAAATTCAACTTTCTCTGCAGTTATATCTATGAAACTCAGTGGAAAGGATCTATATTATTAAAATCTTCTGCAGAACTTTATGGAGAGAAAGTGATTCAGACTTGGTGATTTCTGTTTCATTTTTCTGGGAGGTAAACCATGTCCAAATGTTCTATAGTGTTGAATATTGCATTTTAGAATGAAGAAATTTTACCATGGGCAAAATAGTCCTTTAGACTGAATGTGTTGAATTGACTATCCCATCTGAATGCATAAAAATAAACCAATCCAGATTATGAAAAATACCTTATGTTTTACAGCTCCTTCAAGAAAATACTCTGAACTTGGAAGCAGGTTACCACAGAATTTCATAACAGGTTGATAAATTACTTTTTCATGTATTCTGTACAGCAGTAAGACTCTAGGTTTTGGCACTGAAGTTTTAAACTCCTGCTTTTAGACACCTGAGATACTGAACAAAATGGTTTCAGCTCTTTGTTTTAGTTTTTAATTGTTGCATAGAATTTGAAGTAATATTTTGTACCTATTGGATGTAAAAGTATAGGTGCATAAATTTTTAACGCTGTGTTGGTTTAGCCCATCAAGGCTAGAATATGTATCTGGTAAAGGGAGATGTTCCATGGCAGAATCTGCTGTCCCAGAAAAAAAGTATTAAAGAGAAACTGGAGGACTCCAGGGCTTAAGTGTATGAACCTAATGGCTGAAAACTGGGTTTAACCCACCTTCCTTTAACTAGCATAGACCTGTCTCTACTGACTGTATGATGTAATCAGGATTTTTGTTGTGTCTTCTACTTACCACTCCACCTGAGGGAAAATATCCTCTCCTTCTCCAGGCATAAGCAACTCTCAGTTCCTCCATCATATTCCCTTCCTGAGTTACAGGGTTCTGGAGGAGTGATTGCAGAGCATCCCACACTCCTGGGGAGGTACTGACACTTCAGAGGGTGTTCTCTCAGACCAGCATGGGGGCTGCCTGGCCTCAGGAGAGTTCAAGGACACTAAAGAGGCTGCAAGGCTGCTGTTCTGCTAATTTTGGCTCTTTGGGTTAGGAGTTGATAACGTTGCTGTGATGTGGGCATCACCAAGTATCAGGCAGGTTCTGCTCACCCACCAGGCAGCAGCAGAGAGAGGGGTTGGTTCTCATCACTTTGTAGTAATTTCCTCTCACTGAAACTCCTTAGCCAAAGAAAGAGGTGTCTGAGCAAAAGCTGTGTTTGAAAGACATTTGGAAATAAATAAATACTGGACACATTATTATATACACATGTATATTGGCATATAACATGTAATATATAGCACAGATGTGTTCTGAGCCAGAACTGGCCTGAAGTATATTAAGGCAGTTCAACATTCAACTTCACTTTACAAATTAAAAGGTGTATATAGATATGTATATATTTATGATGGTGTTGCCCTCCAGAGGTATTACTAATGTTGTATCTTCAAACTCCTTTTTGTTTTCAAAAATGTTGTTGTTAAAATATAAAATTAAGGTATTAGCACTGTGATCTCGAAATATTTACTGATTACCTCTATTGAAACTGAGGCAAAATTATTTTAACATAGACATCTTGTACTGGCTCATGGCTTTGCCTGCCATTTAATCTGAATCTAGGTGAGACTTTACTGAAACATGGAGCTGTTCATATTTCTAAATTCTATCCAAGCCAATAAAAGCTAGTTGCTTTGACTCTGCTTGTAGATACTAACTTTACAAATAACAAGCACTTTAATTTAGGTAAGTCTTAAGATCTCTTCTAGTGGAATATAGGTTTATTAGTAAAAATGGTTTGTGGTGTAAACCCACAGTAACAGAAAGTCCAAATGAAGTATATAAATCTGAATTTATTGAGCCAGGCTTAGTTACTCTGCGTGACTCAGTTCAGTAAATAGGTCTGTAATGATTTTATGCACACAGTGCCAGGTCCTTACTTCAGGGAACTGTTGCTTAACAGAACTGTTTGCTGCCTTCTCTCAAAGGGCAAAGCTAAATACCATGCTGGCTCTTTAAGTGAAAAAAAAAAAACAACCCAAATTTTTGTTTTAATGATGGGTTAAATGCTTCTCCTTATTTTGTTAGGAAGGAAAATCCTGTTGTTTAGAGGAGAGTCCTGGGGAATATATGTTTTTTGCACATTGCATGTGTTGAGAATGTAATAATTCTGCCTTAATTTTTTTTCTTTATTTAAAAACAATCAGAACAAAACTGGTTTTGTAATGGTTACTCTATTATTCCTGAGAAAAACCTTGCTAGACCCCTGGACCTAATGGTAGATGAGAGTCTGTTTCCTTAGCAACACTTCTTGAAAGAAAGCAAAGGAAAATGCCACAAATGGAAGGACAGTCCTTAGATTATTATCTTTATGAAAGGAGGAGAGCATGATGATGCTCTCCCAAAGCTTTTTCAATAGATCCAGGGTTATCAAATATTGATAACAGTTCTGCTGTTTTTCTGGGAAAACTGAATTACAGAATACGAATGCTTTGGCACAGGAGAATGCATTGCTGTGTTTTCTAGAGTAAAAACTTACTGTGGGAATTGACTATTTACTAAAGGTACCTGAAAATCAAGGAAAAATAAATTTTATAATTAAAAATTACTACAAAATTGCTGCATCTGTATGCAATGGCTCCATGAAGTTTAGAGGGGGTTTAACTTGCTGTCATAAGTTTAAGGTCTCAGCAGTAAAATTTGGTGTTAACTAAGGAGACGGCCAGATTTGAAATACTTATTTCATCATCTTATTTAAAAGACAAACATGTACTTCTTATAAAATGCATGCTTAGAAAAAGACATGCTCGAGCAAGATAACACAAGTTCCATCAACTCATGAAAGTTACTTGGAATAAATCAGCTGTTGCTGAAATTTGATTGAACTGGCTCTATCCAGCAGTTACTCAGAATTTCCAGATGGGTTTCAGGGAGGAGCCATGTCATTGGTGACTCCAATCTTTCCCATGGTGATCTTGTATTTCATGTTCTTCCCACACAGTCCCCTTTTATGTGAACAAAATGATGCATGCCCTCTAAGTTCAAAGGCAGAGTTCTAGTTGAGTTGAAACACCACTCTGGTTCTGAGTCAGATATTTATTTGTCTGTAACACAGGAAAGTGTTTGGGAGTAGAGGGGGAGCAGAGGCAGGGGAACTGGCCACCCTGGCTTTCACAGCAAAGCTTTACATTGCCATAATTTACTTTTCCTTGATTAATTCAGGTAATTGTTGGTACTTCCATGGGTTTTAGTCAACTTTTTAATCTCTTTATATGATAGTCTTAAGGGGAACATCATCAAAACATTGCCTAAAAATCTTTTATAACGACATTTGCTTTCTTTTGAGACTCTTGGTGACTTACTGATTTCTGAAGTGCTACAAAGATGTGCTGAGCTGTTGGGCCAGTGCTGCAGAATACAAGATAGGACTGTGCTCACAGAAGACAGAGGCACAGGTGAAGTGTGTCCCAGAGCACTTGCATTGCAAAGAAAGGATTTGTCTATTTGGAAACAGGACAGAATGGAAAGAGTTGGCATAGGAGTTCCCTGCTTCTGGGTGAGTTTTTTCTCTCTGGCTGTTCTCAGCTTAGCAGTAGATGTTAATTTTTAATATAGAGCAAGGGATGTTTTCCACAACTTTCTTGTGAGGGCAGTAAAGCATCCCACTGCACAGACTGGCCAGTGCTTGTATGTACTCAATATGAGACAACCTAAGTAAGACTCTGGGAATTGAGGTGCAGCTGTGATATATTAGATACCTTGCCCAGGAGAAGTACACTTTGGCTCAAGGAACTGATTTTTACTGAAACCTGATGTTTTAATACCAGTTAGCAGAGATTAGGCAAGGTCACAGGAAAAAGAATTGTCTCATGCTTACAAGCTGTTAAAATCTTTAAACTCTGCAGCTTTGTGTGGGAGGCACTGTGGGAAATGAGTCTCAATTAAAGTTTTCAGTCTGTCAGCACCTCCTCCATTTAGGTGTTTTCTGATGCTTCCTTTTAAGACTATAAAGAAAAAATACCACGAACTGGGTGTGGGGAACTGGACTCCAAAAGCCCTTGTTATCTCTGCTCACTTTAACACAAAGGTGTTGAAGCTTTTGAAATTGTTTTTTACCATTTTCCATAGACCAGAGTTCCAATGATCTCATAAACTGTAGCAGTGTTTTCTGGAATTTTTTTAAATAGTACTGACAGATACCTGTTTCTAAAATTTGTTCCTGTTGACAACCAGGAAGAGAGAAGTTATGTCCTTTACAAGAGCTGTGCAGTTAAGATGGTGGAAAAAGCTCTTGGAAGAAGAAGAAATAGCCTATCCAGTGCTGGAACACAGGCAGCCAGATAAATGCTGAAGAGTGTCTGAAGACATCTGAAGTTAAGCACACTTCTGAGGTAGCCCTAAAGTCTTAGAGGCCCAAGCACTCTGCTCTATTTCAGCTCATATCGTGTGTGTATTTGTGAGCAAGTGACCTTGCAGTGGGGAGGGAGAAACAACACCCAGCAAAGCCTTGAAAGACTGCTTGAACTTCATCGTTTACAAATGACTGGAGTTTCACTTCAGTTCATCTCCAGTTCATTGTGGGGGAGGAATATATACTTACCTGAAAATAACCAGGTTTTTCTTTTCTAATATTAATTTAAAAATGTAATATCAGGGACAGAAGCACTCCAGGTTTGTCTCTTTCCTTTGAATTGCAGATGCACTATTCAGATTCTGCCATTTTCAACTGCACTCCTCAGAAAAAGGAGTGCTATATACACTCTAAATGAGTGTATATTTGTGATAGCCTTTATTTTAGAAACAAACTGAATGTACTTTGATTATTTTTTTCAGCTCTGTAAATAACTGTGTGTTGATGCAGTTCACAAAGCATCAACTGCTGCAAAACTATGTAAATAAACCATTACTTAGGAATATTTGTTGTATAACAAAAAATATTTCTAATCTCAAAGATTCCTACTTTTCTTTGAGTTTTCAAGACTTTTAATTAAAACTTTTCTAAATAATAGTTGTAATTTATATGTGGAGAATAGCTTCTGACCGTGGTGGTGGTGAAGAGTTTTTTTTTTGGCCATCAGTACACATTTCTGTAGGACTGGTAACACTCAGTTCTTCCAGCAAGGATATTCTCTGTGGGGGAATGGTGACATGTGCCTGCGTCTTAAATATAATACGTAGGCTACAAAGTGTCAGCTCACATGCTTAAATTTAGGTTTGCTGCTCCAGTGCAATGGTATAATCTTTATTTCTTAGTGCAGATTACTTGCATTAAAGGGTCAGTTGTCAGGCAAGTAGTCTTTCAGGTTGGAGAAGTACAGTATATAAATAACTCCCACAAGAACTTGGGGAGCTGGTGCAGATGTTCAGAAGTGTTCTGCTGAGCCTGGGCACAGCTCCTGGGAACTTCCCATCTGCCAGAAGCTGCAACCCCAGCTTCAGTGACAGAGCCCTTTGTGATCATGGCAGTTGCTAACAGTTGTGGTTTAAGTCTGTGTACGAAATCAGGTATTGCCAACTTCTGCTAGCAAGGAAAGGTGACTTTTCTTTTTTACTGTATTTTTCAGTTCATTAGAATTCCCTTAGTTTTGATTTTACAGGGGAAAAGAAGAAAACCTCCTGGGTTTTTTTTTTTGAACAGTGTAACTTCCTGGTACTTACAGTTCAAGTAATTTTATGACTTCTGTGATACCACAAAGTGAAATAGGTGTCAAGCTTCTTGTAACATGCAATTAATTTGCTACTTTAGATACCAGCTTAATTGTGAGTAACATTCTCAGTGCTTTATTGATAAATAAAAGCCAGATTAGAAGTATATTCACACTGGTACATTCAAACAGTATTTCTTACTTCAGGAGACTCTTCATTTCTTTCATTTAATGTTGCTAAAGTGAATGATTTAGAATAAAAATATATTCAGTACGTAAGAAAAGGTTAAGAAATTATTTTCTTCAAATATTGGCTTATATCCCATTTAACTGAAGCATCAATGTAAAGCCAAAATACAATATGAGTCAATTGTACAAATGTTGAAAGATATGTCTGCATGGAAGAAGAAAAGTTCTGTGTGCATGTGTATATGCATTTAACAGCTTCAGTTCTTATTGAACTAGAGTTAAAAGAGCTGCTTGTGTTATCTCTGGGCCAGTTACTTCCAGGTATTGTTGTTAAAGCCCCACATGCAATGTGGTCGTTTGGCCATGAAGAAAAAAAATGCTTGTTACATAAGTGAGCACAAAGAAGGGAAAGGAGAAATGTAATTCTAAAGTAATTGAGAGGTCACTGTAACCTCGGATCTGCAGCAGGGCATCGCTGCTTTCCACAGAAATATTTTACATGCTCTGTCAAGAAATTGATGCTGGTTTTGTTTCTGTTCCAGAAGCTTCTGCACAATTTGCAAGCTGGTTAGCTGGCCCTTTCTCATCTGTGCTGAGGATGCATTCTGCAGTTTGCTCACTTAGCTACAGAGAGGCTTTTTTCCTTTGACCTAGACTGCTAATCCCTCATTGCAAAGAGCAGCAGCTGTGCTTTGTCTGTGGAGGTCTCTGCACTGCGTGCAGCCTCATTCGCCAGAGCCACCCCTCTTTGTGTGCTCAGCTTTTTCAGTCACTGAAAGGGTGACTTTCTGGTTTGTTGCTCAGAAAACCCTCTTCAGTTTTGTGGGAGTCTACAATGCATGTTCCTTTTTTTTTTTTTTTTTTAATATATATATATTCCCCAAAAATGTAAATTTCCAAGAGCTGTTACATATGATTTCACAAGACTGTGTTTGACTAAAGCATTCCTGACATTCAGGAGGTGAAACATTTCGTGAGTCACTTTTTAGAAAGGTGATGAAATCTATTTCCATTTAAATATTAACCACTTCAGATAGATGTGTTGAATTGTATCTCTAATGGTGTGATTATGACCAAAGCAATTTTTTGTGTGTCCACACTGTATCCTCATTTAACATGGAATTGTTGGGCTTCAGTTGGTCTTGGTACAAGTCCCTTAATTAAACATGTTGTAGCAATGCAAGGTGTTCATGATAGTTAAAAGCTGAATAGGCACATGGACAGAACAGGCCTTTCCTGGTTTAGGCTTCACTGCAGTGAATGGCAAAACTACCACCTTCAAAGGCAGAAGAATTTGGCCTGTAGTTTCTCTAGGAAGATGTGATTTAAAATACCTAATTCATAAGCAGATATTTCCAATGTATGTAATGCTGTTGATTTAAATGCATTCCTTGAATGCTTGAGTTAGTCTCTGAGGGTACAGACAGATGTAGCCTAACCTGAACCTTTTGCCCTTTTCTTCATTTCAGAACTTCCTTTTCATTCCACTTCAGCTGCTTTTATTTGCTACTCAAAACCTGGTTTAGAGTGAAAAACGTATGCAGAGTGACAGCTGGCAGACTTCGAGCTGCATGTGCTGTTTAGCTGAGCTTGCAAATGTTCTGTTGCTTGGGCATCTTGACCTTAGGTAAGAGTGGTTTGTGAGTGCCCCATGCAGGCACTTGTGCAAGCTGAGTAGGTTGCAGGTGATGCAGAACGTGCCATCCAAGTAGACAGAGTTGTGACAGGAATCTGGAAGGAAGAAAAGGATGAAATCGTGACCCACTCTCATGAGCGAGAGAGAAGTGGCAGAGTTGCTAAAAGGAGAAGAAGGAGATGGCTTACAGACAGCTTCTTTGTCTGTGGAAGGTAAAGGGAAGGAAATGCAGGAAGCAAAGCTTCTGGATATATAGAATGCGTTTATGTATCTAAAACATACACTTATTTTTGGAATTGGGGATTTGTAGAGGTAATGAACAATCGTAGCTTGGTCTTTTAATGAGATTCGTATATGAAATAAAAACCTGCACACACACCAAATGCACAGAAAAAATGGTAAGCCTTTTTTGTTGCCTTAAATAGGAATTAAATTCTGTTGATGCAGCAGTTCTGGTGGCTGCATTCTAGAATAGTTCCATGATAGTGGGAGCAAGTGCCTAGAAACCAAAAATCCCATGAGGTAAGGAGGGACCATTTCTTTCCCTGAGGTCTTGTTACATGTGATGTGTACCACAAGAGATTCATCTTGTGCCTATCTTTTAGTGTATTTATAAAAACACTGAGAATTAGTAAGATGCTATGAGCTCATGTACCACCCTCCACACTGACAGCACTCAGATCTGCCTCTCTCTGCAGATGTACTCACAGGATGTGTAAGAGATTGTGCTTAGCTAAAAACCAGTTGGTTTGAACATAATCCAAGTTGAGTTGTGATATTGATGAAATACATCTTGGGAAATTAGCCAGGATATTATTCTGTGTTCTGTATTTTGAGTGGTTGTGTTCCAGGCTGTAAGGCAGTGTGGATCTTGGGTTATTCTCAGTTTGTGTCTTTGTTAAAGAATTTCAAGACTGGTTCCTGTCACCTTTCATTTCTCAGGCTATATTTGCTAATACCTTCATATTTTAGCATATTTTCTTCTCTTAATCTTTTTCTATGAACCCTTTAATGCAATGCCTCACATAAGCAAATACGATTGAGCAACCTGGTCTGGTGGAGGGTGGCCCTGCCCACAGCAGGGAGTTGGGATGAAATGATCTTTAGGGTCTCTTCCAGAAATATTCTGTGATTCTGCAATATTTGTCCTTCTTAATTGATTTACTGCATAATCTACCGTGCTTTTTGCTTTCCTTATATTTAACCTGATTATATGTATATTGAATTTGTACATCACTGAGATTTCAAAGTCCTGATAGAAAAACAGTTTCAGTGTCTGTGGCAAACTACTGAAACTGAGAAATAAAAATTCAACTGTCATATTTTTATGTAAAAGTACAGTGTTTCTGGACAGAAGAAATGTTGAGAAAATTAACTACTCTTTTGTTCTAGAATCTCAGCAGCAAACCCTCTTTTTTACAGGCTGCAGGAGTTTGAAGATGTAAATGTTTAAATTATCTTCCTGTATTTATATATAACTACATTGCTGACACATTTAGAAGCAGTTTTCTGTATGTACTTAAGATGAGGTCATTTCAAAGTTCATAATAAACTAAAAATGCCTCATTAATTTGTTCTTTTGTAAAATTATGGCTTGAATGCAGCTTTAGAGGGGGAGCAATATTTTGTGAATTGCTTAAATGAGAATTGAACTCAGCTACTATGTGGCCTTAAAGATTTTTGTCTTCATTATCTGTTTTGAGATAAAATAATGAGAGATGTGCTGGAGATGTAAAAAATTCTAGAGATTTCTTTGTATGTTCCTAGAGATTTGACTGGTTAATGTTGCTTAAGCTGTGTGTTTCTAAGTGTAATTGAGCAGTTCATTTTCGTTCATTATCTAAACTTTGCCATCTGCTGGAAAGCCTTTTAGTGACATTATAATTTAGTCCAGTTGGAGCTCAATTAGGGTTTTCTGACTAGTCTGTTATCATGTGTTCACCAAACAAAAACCTACACAGCAAACCCTGGTCAGTTTTGTTGCTCAGTTTTTACACAAGCGTCTGGAATCACTGTGACAAGCCTTACGCTGGGAGATTTGTTTTAAGTGCTGTGGATTTAGTTTTTGTGTAGCAAACCAAGACATTGCTGTGATGATTGACACCTTTCAGCTTCATTTTTGAATTCCATTGTCATTTATCCCAGCAGGATGTACGATGCAGGGACAGGTGAGGGACAATACAGGACAAGGCAGAAAAGCTGCCCTCTGTGAAAGAACCCAGCTGCTGACCTGATGTTCCCTTGGGGTTAGAAGATGTTTGGGGTCTGTGCTGAGCAACTGCAGCTTGTGGGGGTGGTGGATGTCCCAAACTGCCTCAGTTTAGTTCCTGCAGTATGGAATGGATGGAACAAGCAGCTCCACCTCCACAGGGACACTGCTCAGGAACTGCTCCCTCTGGGCTGTTGTGTGCCCCAAGCTGCCCCTCCCTCTCAGTGCCCTGTGTGATGGGAAGATTTTGGGTTTAGCACACCTCTGGTACCTCTGAGCTGTTCCTGAAGCTCTGCTGCATCTTGAAGTTAATGTAACTGAAGATTTTTGGGGTCTTTTTTCCTGGTGTAATAGAATATGTTGTATAGTAATGCAAAATGATACCCTCATACCCTGCAGGAAGGACTAAAACTGTGAGAAAAATGAAGTCTTTAACTCAGTTGGCCTTTTGAAAGGCCAGTAAGTCCTTTAGAACCACAGGAGCACTGTAGTGTAAGATTTCTGGTTTCAGGAAACAGTAAGGAAGTTAAAGCCATAGAAACTTGACTCTTAGGAATGCCATCAGGAATATACAATACTGCTTTGTGGATCTTTTTAGTTTTAACTGGACTTTTTGATGGGAGCAAAAAAGTCCTGCACTTTTTACAGGAGCTGTGACTTCTGTGATCATACTTCTCCACTTGGAGTCCATAAAAGCACGTAAACAGAATTCTCCTAAACTTTTAAGAACCTATCCATACAAGCCTTTGTTGTTTCCTTGATACTTTATGGAAGAAAGAAAGAGAAATTAATTTCAGGTGTCATATCCACACAGTGTAACATCATCATGGCATAACGATGAACTAGATGAATTTGGAAGAATCCAGTGTGAGAGAATATTTCTCTTGAGTAATTGCCAGAGCAGTAGAAAAAGCATTTTTGGTTTCTTTTTGCTAAAAAGCCCTGAATTTATGGGAGCGTTGGCTTTTAGAGCTTCCTGCTTGTGAGCTTCCTTTTCTTCAAAGAAATTTTGTCATGCTGAGTCAGTGAGGAGTTTGAGTTTTCATCTGCTACATACACAAGGCTGACAGACCCAGCTGAAGAAGCAGCAGGAGAGGAATCCCCAGGAGTTCCAGCCCATGGTCACTGGGCAGGTGCACATCAACTCTGTGTCCTACCAGGTCTCCCAGGGACTGCAGAGTCCCTGAGCAGCATCTCACACCCTGCCAGTCCCTCTTGAGTCCTCTGGAGTGGATCTGTACCATGGAGCCAGAATAAGAAATTAAATAAGGATTTGTCTGGCAATTTTAAGTACTCCTAGAAATATTCTGTAAAGGCTTCTTGTGATTTAAACAGCTGGTGGACCTTTTTATGGAAAAAAGAAGGAACCTTAGCAGCAATACCTGTATGGTTTGATTTTAGTTGTGGGTATGGTTTCCACAATCCATGTGTGCACATAAAAATACTCTTCATGTAGTTGAAGCCATTAAATAAGGAGAACTTACAGACAGCTTATTTTAGGAGCTGCTGGCTGTCTAAAATAGAGACTTAATTGTCTTATGTAGCCAACGTAGGTTGCCTTTTCTGATGAGCTTTTCTAAATGCTTAATTTATAAATGTGCTCTGATTTGTCTTAAAAGGAATGGTGTCCTTTTCAAAGCTAAAATAACTGTCTAAAAGAAAGTGGCAGGTTTTTCCTTCTTCCTGTTAAGTTACATGTCTGATTTCAGACAGGTTGGGAGAAGAGAGACTTTTCTGGCATACTTTACTTTCGTGGAGTAAAAAAAGAAATAAATGGATTCAAGAGCCAAAATCTGATAGTAATAATGGTCAATAGTAATAGTAATAATAATAATAATAATAAACCAGATCAGCATTTTATTTGTCCCACTGTTGCTGTTACCTGCTGCACTGTGCTGATAAAATCAGCTGAGAACTTCAGAGATGCAGTTCTGTGCCACACAAGCGTGTTATTTCTTTTTTTATCCTGGGACTACCACTTAGCAACATAATGTGCAGGAAGTATAAATGTTGTTCTTTCCCTTTCTGGCTCCCAAATGTAAGGGAGGGTTCAGGAAAAGCACGTCATTCACAGTTGTTTTATTTCCTGGAAATTTTTCCAGTCTTGACCCAAAAAAAAGGACAACAAAATAAATAAATGCTTTTTGCTTGCATTCAAGTGATTTGATGTTGCATTTAAATTAACTCCTTGAAATCTCCATTTAAATTGGCCAAATTCTGCTGGTCATAAATAAAAGTCAGTAGAAGGGTGACCTGTGGGTTGTGTTGGGCTGTCTGATGGCTTATGCTGACAGCTAGGAGGATTGTATTCATAATAATTTCTACTTTCTGAAGTAGAGCACACTCTGCCCTGCTTTTCTGGCTTAAAAATTAATTACATGTCGTGACTTGGAAGCTGTTAGTTTTCTCTGGTCTCTGCCAAACCAAGCTATGAGAGCTGATTTTCATTAGGAAAATACTGGTGGTCTGCTTAAGTGTTCCTTAATTTCTTCCTCTTGAAGTTACTGAATGAAAAAGTAAAAATCTGAGCTAAGTTTACTGCTCAGTAACCCAGCAATGGAACAATAAATACTGTCTCTTTTTTTTTTTTTTTTTTCTTCTGAAACCCTGGCACCAAGTGTCTCTTGCTGTTGTCTTTTCTTCACTGTTCCCTAAAAACCAGTGAGTTTGCCACTCATTAATTTAAGGAGGTTTTGAATTAATTGAAGAACAATATCTGGGCCCTTTGGGCTGAGTTCATTGACAAAGGGCCATTTCTTTGTTCAATACATCTTCAAAGGTAATTCTGCTAAGCTTAGTTCCCTCAGTGAAAAACTTCAGTACTGAGCTAAAAGAAGAGCTGGTAGGATTTAAGTCTCTTCCCCACCATCTGAAAGTAGTGTCAAGGTGCTGTTTATCAGAAGAAGGTAATAGTTTGTAAAATAAAACTTTTAGCTTACCTTCCATATGTCTGCTGATGGTATTTGATGAATTAGATGTCAGAATGTTAGATGAATTGATGTTTAGGTGTCAGAAAGTTATGGTTTGATTTAACTCTGTTCAGTATCAGAAACTGGTTAAAAGAAGATTGACTACAGTAGAGAGCACTAAAAAAGTAATGGGAAATTAATTTTTAAATTGGATTAAATTTATCAGCTCTGTTTGATTAATCTGGGAGCTCCATTTCTACAGGGTAGGGTGAGCAGGCTGAAAGAGAGGCTGTCACAAAAAGTCGATTTTTAGGAGTCAGGGATCTGGGATTCTCTTCTCAATTCTGTCACTGACTCACTGTGCAAGCCTCCTAAATTGCATGAGTCACTTAATGTCCCTGCCTCATTCACACTTCCTATTAAAGTGAGTATTACTTACATCATGCCCAGTGTTTGACAGCTTCCCTTGCATCTCCTCCTCCCGTGTCATGGTTAAGCCTTTGAAGTCATTTCCAGCAATGTACAGAACTGTACCCAGTTTTATCTGAGCTCTCTGTAGATGTGACTATCCCCCAAAAAAGAGCTGTAGTGGGCAATTTCATTGTTAATGTTTGTTGTTAAATAACAGTGAGTAAAATACTGGGAATTTAATTCATTTAATGCCACGCTTCATCTGCATCAAAATCCTTCTTTACTATTTTTGATGCTTATATGCTATCAAACTTAATTTTTAAGGATCTTTTTAATTCAGTCACAAGAGTTTTGAGGCATTTCTAAACAAAGTAATGAAACTCCACTACTACTTCTTATTCCCCCAATTTGTGTCCTACTGTTTGTTACCCATCTGCCACCTCACATATAAGAGCCCTAGGTTCTTAAAGACTGAAGCTGACTCTTTTTTTTTAAGGCATTTTTACAGCCTACAGAAATTATGTGTAGAGAGCACAATGATGTATTTCATTTTGGTTCACCTGCACATGCTATCATTTCAGGTTGTACCAAGAGCTTCTCTAGTGGTATTTTATAGAAAAAAAAATGTAGTCTTAAGGAATATAAATATGCAAGGAGTAGAATTTTTTTTCTGAATTGTCATGCTGTTTGTCACAGCAGCTGAAAATACTTCAAACAATTCCCTTTTCTTTATATATTTTCAGTGTCTTTAAAGTGTTTGCAAGCTTTTCTGTATCTCACATGCAAGGAGGAGTGGTCCTGGAAAATGAAATTACTGATAAACATTTCCTATAGCCAAATAAACTTCATTTGAAGAAAAGCTGAGATTGGTGTAGTATGGCTCAGCTGAGGAAAAACTCATAGTTGAATAACACTTTGTTTTGGCCTTTTTCCTAACTGGCAATTACTTGATCTGAGCAGAGCATCCAGGACTGCATAAATATTTAACTAGAAAGGCCATGTGTATGCGTGCATGCATTTTGTGCCTAAAAATAGTTTTCCTTGAACAGGATTCAATTCTGACTTTACTTGCCTCACTTTCAACACGGAGCAGACTCGATGTGGAAAAACCAATGCCCTTTTATTGGCCAGCTAGAATTCCTCTTGCTTGGCACTGCCTCTTTTCAACTCTTCAGTACAGGGTACTTCCATTTAGTCAGCAGCAATATATGTAATCTATTCCTGGGCATGAAGGAATAAAGAACAGATGGCCTAGGAAAGGCTTTTACAATTTTTGGGCTTTTTCTTTAATAGTGGTTTTGAGCTCCACCTCATTTTTCCAACTTCTTTTGCTGATTATTTCCACTTACCCTTCCTTAATTCTAAGTTCAACGTAAAAATCGTGGAATTAATATTTTTGAAACCTGGTGTTTAATATGCCAGATTTTGTTGCTTTTTCTAACAGAAGAATTGACAGAAAAAAATGACAGAAAAATGAGATTTGTGTCATGTGGAACTGCCCTTGAGGAGCTGCTGGGCATCCCCTTGTTCCACTGGGGGGGGTTTGAAAGCTGAGTTTGGTTATTGGTGTTTTGGGATGCTGTTGGTAGGCTGTGGCTATAGGAGTTATTTCAGATTCAGAGAGCAGAGGATGGTAACTCTGCCTGGTTCCAGTAGTTTCAAAGGTAGCCTGGAAAATCCCATCAGCATTACCTACTTGTGATGCATCTTCAATGGAAGTCATTAGTTAAATATCATAGGCCTTATGCTTTGAACCTCTTTAGTGTTCCCAGTTCTTCACAGGTGTGTGTAGAAAAGGACTTCAGGGTCTGAATTTCAATACTGTGTTGTGTTTTGTAATACCTGCAACAAAAAAAATCCACCTTTCCCCCCACCCCAAGGAAAACCTAGGTTCTAATTT
This sequence comes from Phylloscopus trochilus trochilus, assembly GCA_016584745.2. NCBI lineage: Eukaryota > Metazoa > Chordata > Aves > Passeriformes > Phylloscopidae > Phylloscopus > Phylloscopus trochilus. The sequence continues at coordinate 1,981,491 of WQNJ02000046.1, read as the reverse complement.
AACTCTTCAGTGTACGGTATTAGTTCTTGATGGGAAACTGTTTCTGGTTATACATATGATGATTTCCTTTAGTTAAACTTTACATGTTGTTTTGGGTTTTTTTTTTGTCATGTGTCCTTACTGGTCTGCTTTAATGAAGTTCTATCCCTCTTTATACAGAACAGTGAATTCTGGTGCAGAGCCTGCAGCCATTATTCTAACACCACGGCCTGGCTGTGATTATATCAGCCAAGGGACAGCCACTGGCCCTAGGCCAACTAAAACGATTAAGAACAATCTAAATGTTAGGTGAAACAATGAGACATGTGAAGAGCTTGGTAGTATTTCAGTAAGTCTCTTAAACTCTCTTTACTCATCCCAAAGTTCAGTTAGCAGATCACTGTTTTGGTTGGAGATGACCATGTTTGTCTGCACATCTAAGCTTAAGAGAATAAAAGATTGAGATGCCATCCTCACTTTAACCTTCCCTTTGCCAATTTAACTGGTTCTTAACCAAACTTATGCAAGTAGGTTTTTACAAACCTTCTTACTCCTGGCACTGCTTGCTGTGTGTTTCCAGGCCTGTGCACAGGCAGCTCCCCTGGGTGTGGATTTTTACCCCAGTAGGTGTGTGTGTGTCTGTAGAGTGGTACCTCAGCCATGGAGTAGCTGTGTGCAAGCTTCCTGTTACTAATCATGACATCTGCTTTGCAGAACCTCCTCAAGCCCTGTAGGTTTACAGGTCTGTAGAGCCCTTGGCTGTTCCCACTTATTTATATTCACCTTTGCTAGTAAGCATGAGTATTAGTCTTTTTTTAGAGAATATTCTGCCTGTTTGGATTTTTTTTTTTCACTTAATAATTAAGTTCTACAATTTGATTAGTGTATTAAGTGTGTGATCACTGCAGGCTATAGAGCTTGCCCCTCCACTTTGTGTTGAGAAGTTTAATCCTTTTTGAGAGGGATTTACAAGTTGCAAGTGGAAGAGCTATTGCTTTTGTAACTTTTTTCCAAAAGCTTTCTGCTGCTGTCATAATAGGATTGTCACAGTAGCAAAACCAGCTCAGGAAGGAATGACCCTCAGAACATACCTGATTGGCCAGCCAAGAACCAAAACAAATGTCTAAGAAGGGAAAAAACTGGGAATGTTGAGCAGAGTGTTACGCTGGTGACTGGGTTCTCAAACTGGTCATCGTTGCATCAGGATTTTCTTTTTTCTCCTTTATATCCTCTTCAGATTAGATCCTTGAAATTTAAAAAAAAAAAAAAAATCCTTTGAAATTCTGTTTTGTCTCCAACAGTGCCCTTAAAGATAGTCGTTTCCCCCCAGTGACGAGGGACGAGCTGCCACGGCTTTTCTGCTCAGTGTCTCTGCTCACTAACTTTGAAGATGTGTGTGACTACATGGATTGGGAGGTAAGAACGTCAGGTACCTTTTATGAAAATGAGCATCTCTAGCTGCAGTCACGCTGTTGGAATGATCTGCATCTGTGTTAGTGTGGCTGTCACTGTTCTGCACTCTGTACACGTGGTTATGCCACCACCTCGAGAGTCTGAGCCGTGCAAACAGAGTAAAGTTGTGGGTTTGCCCACAGAGGCTCTCAGAGTGCTCTGCACAGTTGTCTTGGTGTCTCAGACTCCATCAAGGAAGGTGCTGTCTGAGCAAGGATGATTGCTGCATCTACCAGTCCATTGATTCTGGAAAGGGATGTTCCAGAGTGGGAGTTAACAGTCTGATACCTGCTTCTGGAAACAAACACTGCACTGAATTGCAGCCTCAGAACAAGCTGCTTCATTGTGCTTGTAGAGACATTCATCTTCCCCCAAACTTCGCTTACTTTCAGAGTGAGTGTCCTGCACAGACCTCACAAAGCCTCTGTAAATCATTGCTGTCATGCTGCTTACACATGGAGCTGAATCTATTCTAATTGCCAGGTTCTAGGAAACCTGCATGCATCCTCTTGGAACAGCAGCATACAAGAGATTAAGAAGCCAATGCTGACGTGTGTATGACAGTGTATGCTGGTGGAAGTGTTAGGCTCTGATGTTCTTTCCCCCAAATTATCTGGCATTAGGTGCTTGCAGAAAACAAGGTACTTGACTTAAGATGAACTCCTCATCTCAGTCATCATGTTATGTTCCTCAGTCCTCTCTGAATCTATTTTTGAGTGGACATAGGAAAAATTTTGAAATTCTCATAGAATAGCAGACATTATAATGCCAGAGACACCACAAAAGCTACAGTATTTCCCTTTAATAATAGCTTAGCCTGACTAAATATTTAGAACTTCTCCAGAGAAAAAGAGGCTTTTTGTTGTATTTAGACGTAAAAAATGTATATTCAATAGAAACTGCACTTGTTAGAACCATATGAACCATAGCATTTAGCTTTTTACATGCCATAGTCTATAAATATTATTAGGTGCTGTTTCCTTGTCTCAATAATAAACTTCTAAGATGACCCCAGTAGTCATCCTTAAGGAAAAGCTGAAAGCAAAGCCTGAGTTTCCACTTCCCCTTGGAAAGGACTTTTTTTATCCCTGGTTTTACCTTTGTTCTTTGGGCAACTGCTGATTCATAACTAACACTGGAAAAAAAGGAGACTTTTACTCTCTATGCTGTTGCTGTTCTTCAGTAAAAAGTAAAATCTGCAGAATTGTACATGCTGTCTTGATACAAGAGGCCTTTAGCCTGTGTGCACTGGTTTAAATATTAGCTTAAATAGTTGTAGCCAATACTGTTGGCTGAAAGGCACCTTCTCATTGACAAAGTGGATGTATTCAAGAGTTGTGGAAGTTCTTTCCTGCCTGCAAGTGCAGCAGCACCAGTGGCTCTCAGTGTCTGTTCTGTAGAACTGAGAAGGAAATCTGGATCTCAGAATGTTTTTGTCTTTGCACAATATTCAGTGATTCCACGTATGTAAATGAATGATTATGCTTGACATGCAGTAGAGAACAAACCTCCTGAGGAGCCTTTTGCCACTGTTGTTAAATCAGAATGTGGTGTTCAGATGCCAGTAAAGATGGTCAGAAGAGGGCCAGCAAACTTGCTGCAAATGTGGGGCTGAAAAGCTGTAGAATTCAGCTGATACAAAGTGGGATCAGCTTCAAGAAAGTAGCAATAGTCACATAATCTGAAAGCTTCCATTTCCAAAAAGGTTTGTGTACAGCTATTTCCATAGTATTAGGTAAATAAAGGGGAAAGTTACTCTTCTGTGGTAATACAGGGAACACTGTGCAAGTTCTAGGCCAGCTTTTTTTGTTGGAAAACCTTTCTAGGTTGCTGCAGGGATTGAGCTGACAAACCCTAAGTGAGTAGAAGGGCTGTCCCTAACCCAGAGCAGGGTGTCACAGTGCCACTGAGCACGTGGGCTGTGCAGGAGAACACAAAGTCAGTGTTCTGACTTTGGAACAGGAGGAGCAGAGCAGAGCTTGTTCTGACACCAAGGAGGTGTTGCTCCAGCTCTGGAGCATTCCACGTGGATTCTCTCTAGCAGGCTCTTTGTTGCCTCCTTTAATGTATTTCTGAGTAACTGTTTTACAGTTAATTAATCTTAAACTAATTAGCAGCGATTGCATGCAAATCACAGATTTCAGTGCAGTAGGTATAACCCAACAGAACCACTTTTGGATGGTAATTTTCCTCCACAGAAACTTAAATGTCAACGAGGGCTGATGTGAAGGTGCTTATCCAAATTCCCCACGGACAGTCTAATGAGAATGATGTTATTTCTTCCTCTCAGTGTGCTTGGAGAGTCCAAGAGGAACAAATTGATGGAGCTGTGTTTGGAGCCTTGGGGCAGAGCAGTCCATCAGGAGAGTTGCTTCAGCTTTGGTGTCAGAGAGGGCTTTGGAACCTTTTTTTCTTAGATACATGGAGAGGTATCGTGAGCAATAATCTGGCAAGTGCCATAGGCTCTTGGCAGAACAATAAATGTGGCAGGTACATGTTCTCTCTCATCCCAAGGTGTATGGGAATTAAAAATTCATTTAAAAATAATGTGTATAAATGAGTATGAATGTGTGTAAATACACAGTAAAGTCTGAAGTTTTGTAAAGGTCATTTCAGAAGTAAAATGATGTAGTTTCATGCAATCCTTAGATGTAATGAAAGGTCTGTTAATTTAATTAATATTGTCACAGAGCCTAATTTTAGGTAGCCTCTGGCCACTTACACAACTGATCAGAAAGTTTGTATCTACAAGTACTGCTTATATAAGACATAGTGTTTCATGCTCTAAAACCCCATAGAAATACTTCTATTGGCAGAGATTGTTTTTTTGCCTAAGTTTTTCTCCTTATCTTGCTTTCCTCTCCCAATAGCAACAATTTAAATAGATTCTTATCCACGTGGGAGGCTGAAGCAGCAATTGTGTGGTCCCTTTTCAGCTCAGGAGGATACCTGTAGGCAGTCATTTCCCTAATAAATGGTAACAGGCAGACAGAGCTCCAGCTCCATCTGCACAAGATTGGTTTGTTTTTCTAGACTTTACAGACAGATGATGTTCTACAGAATGCTGCCTGTGGTGAATCAGTATTTTTAGTTTGAGAAGCAGACCTGAGGCTGTGTAGGAAGGTGTGTGCCAGTCCTGGTAGCAGGGCAGTTCATGCCTTCCAGAGCCCTCCCATCTTGGAGAGAGGGCTCTTTTGGGAAATCTCACACAAGTTTGCATCAGCTGAACACCAGTCTCTTGATTAAGTCAAAATAAATTCCACATTCTGCCCATGCCAGTCTTAGCATGGATCATTTTTATTTTGCTTCTGTGTGGCTTCCATTTATTTAACTCAAGCCTGGGAGCTGCAGTTGAATAATGAAAAGCTGTTTGTCCTGCTCAGCTACACAGCTGGAATTCATGCTCCACAGGATGCTGTGAAATTTTCCTCTGCTCTGCATCCCTGTTTTCTACAGGCATGGGCCTAAAAGTCCATTAAAATGGTTAATGGGAGACAGCCAGAGCAGTGATGCAACTTGAATGTTGCATCATACTTAATACATCACTAGTGCTCCTGCTTAGTTGCTCATGAATCTTACATGGTCACTATTATGCAAAACACTTGTGTAGCATTTAGAATCTCATATTGTGCATAATTTCAAGGTGTGCAAACCCTGGAAATACTCAATCTTAGTACTGAATATACACAGTTACAAAATCACCAGCTGCAGAAACTTATTGGTTTGGGCATAAATTCTGTAGGCTTTTTTTTAGCTTCTAACATTATTTCATTTTACTTTCAGGCCTTTGGGCTCATAATTATATCTTCTGAGTATTTGATCTCTTTAGTATATCCATGTAATGCAAGTTGGGGTTTAGGTGTGTTTGGTAGTGAAATAATGTGTTAAAAGTTGCATTGAATTAAGTTTGTTAGTGACAAAGTTACATTTTTCCTATTTATGAACAATGTTAGATTCATAGGGGAAAATGGTTGTGGCCATGGCCAACCCACAAGAGACTCTTCCTCCCATTTCCCTGCTTATATCATATATAAGAATGAAAAGTTTAAAAATTAAAGTCTTAATATAAGCAAATGTTAATTGCAGAAGTGGCAGAGCTTTGTAAATATTCCTTGTTTGTTTTGTGACTGCCCTGCAATTAGAGTAAAGTGAGTAAACTGCCACTGGAGAAACTGTTACAGCATTTTTTGATTAAATTTTTGTCCACAAGGGTGTGCCACACCAAGCAGCGTGATGCCCTTTTAAAACATTGACTCTTCATGTTCACATGCAGCATTGGGACCTTTGGATTCAAATGGAAATAACATCTTGGTTATGTGGGCATCAAAATGTCCAGCTAATAATGCTTTGTGTTTGTGCACAGAATTCAAAAGCAACTGAAAACCTTCTGGCAATGGAATATCTTTTATGGCCTGATCCCAGTGCAGGTACTCTCCACAGAATTATTGTACCCAGAAAACAGAGGGCCTTAAACAATGCCCTGGAAAGTGTTCAGCCTCTTTGTTTGGTTTTTTTTTTTCCTCCAATGGCTTTGTCATTTTGATTTTTACCTGCATCCAGCTCCTTGGTATTAGTAATCTTGCTTTCCATGCTGTCATTTTGTCACCTTACAGTTCTTAGTAGCACAGAAATAGGAGTTTGAGGCTGGGAGCTTTGTCACAGTCCCATTTCCTTCTCAAAATGCTGAAGGCTCCAGGCTCCAGTCCACAGAGTGACAAATCTTTGATCGTTGCTGCTTTGAACCAAATTAATGCTCTTAATTGAAGCCTCATTAGATTTGGCAGCTGTTTTGCCTGCAGATCATAGCTGTGCTGACCAGGTGATGTTATCAGCAACAACAATGGTGACAGTGTCAGAGGAGACAGAGCAACTGTAGCTCCTCAGCTGGATTTCCTCCAGCCCAGGGATGGAGCCAGATGTGGGGAGCAGAGAGGAGCATCCTGTGTGCCTGTGCTGCAGCTGAGCTTGCCCTGAGCGCTGTAAGTGACCACCCACTGCAGTGCCACCTCCTGAAACTGGCTGACAAATGCTGGTAACCACTGCAAGGTTCACCTTTTGGGGGTTTTTTTGACCACATCAGAAGGCTGTTGGTGTCTCTTTTCCCCCTGGCTGGGTGCTAATGCAGCTGCCCATCTCTTGCAGGTGGGCGTGCACGGCATTCGGATAGAGTTCATCAACGAGAAAGGATCCAAGCGCACGGCCACCTACCTGCCCGAGGTGGCAAAGGAGCAAGGTCATTGTTGCACTTTTATTTCCTATGGTTGAAAGGATTTAAACAGACCTGTCAATCTAAAATGCAGTATTTGGGCCTGGCACTGATGGCAGATGATATGGAGCAATGTTTAATTGTAAGAAGACTCTTCTATAAAACGCCCATGTCGGTCTCCTAGAGGGATTCAGTGAACTGGAGCTGGTTTTTAAGCCAGTCAGAAATGCAGCTTTAGCTCTAGGCAAATGAAATGAAATGTGGAGGGGTGGTACAGTGCTCTCAGCCAGGCTGACAGTTCTTAAAAGCTTCCAGTTTCTGTGTGGCTGCTGGGCTGGGATGGAAGGGAGATGCAGAAGCTCTGTTAAGCATTGGGGTGGCTGGGCAATTCTCTTAACCCTGGTTTATTGCTGAATTCCTGGTGATCAAGTTGTTTTCCAGTTAGGTGCTTTCTGTTCCTCACTCAACACTCAATTCCTGTTACAAAAACAGACTTTCCCAGGGTTTTAATGGATGGGAGGAAATTATTTTCAATATGGAAGTACAAAATAATTTTGTTTAAAGTCCCTTTTAATAGAGACACAGACTTAAGTTTGTTCAACAGAATGTACTCTAGTTTTTTAAATTCACTGTCTTTTGCTGACTCTGAGCACTCACTGGTTTTTTATTTCCAAGATTGACAGTGTGTCTCAGTCTGTCTCAATCTTTTACAGTTTGTTTTTTTTCTCCTTTTTATATATAAGTTTATCTACAAAGGGTTCAGCTGATATCTTTACTGACAGTTATTTTTTATTGATAATTCTGTTTCTGGATAGCTTCTTAAAAGTCTAGAGGTGTTCCAAGCTTTTTTTAAAAATTCATGAATTGTGGGGGGAAATGTGTCTAAATTTCTGAATAGTTTTAGTAGATTATGAATTGCAATCTGATTCTTTAAAGTCTCCAGAACTATTCATTTGTATTTTGTATGTGCCCAGATCTGCTGTGGTTTTTGCAGGTTTTTTAATGTAACACTGTGACTAATTATTGCATCTTTAGGAAATACCATGTCTAACAGCTACTTAAAATATGAGAGTTTTTAAATAAACAGGAGGTTTGGATAGCATGAAGATTTTATTGAGAACAGTAATGAATTTGTATTTTTAATCCATCTCTTCTCTCATTATCCAGACACCTGTAATTTATAGTTGTTCTAAAATCAGCCATATCTCTGTAAAGTGAAGTGATATTTACAGAGAAGTCTGATTTCAAGTTCTCTGCACGTTCAACTAATAATTATTTTAAATGTTCTACAGAAATTTCGTTTTCCATATTGCCATAACCATTTATAATGTCTAAAGTGGCTGTGATACATCACCACACCTGAATATTTTGGAAAAGTTTAATTTTGCATCACACACTCAGTCTGGGACACCTGGGTCAAGTGGGTTCACTTTTAATGTGTTTCAGCTGTGAGATAAAAAATATATATGCTGTTTCTAGATGAAAAAATATGTGTTGGAGAGCTGTGTGTGTAAAGAAATCCTAAATGTGGTATTTCCTTCAGCTGCTCCGAAGTAGGGAAGAGCATTTTGGTTCATCCCAAATGCCAGCAGAGCCCTTGTGCTCTCAGCACCCCCCACACTGTTCTGTGTTTTGCAACATCTGTTCCTCTTGCTTCATTTCTAATTTGTGCCACTGTAAAATTCAACAGGATGGGACCACATTCAAACCATAGATTCCTTGTTGAGGAAAGGAGGCTACAAAGCTCCGATCACTAACGAATTCAGGAAAACAATAAAGCTAACCAGGTATGCTCTGGGATCCTGCACCTAACCCTGTTTCATGCTCCTTGCTGGTAAGTGCTGCTGCAGATGGAGGTGCTAAACTCTGCTTTCAGGATTGCTTTGTTTCTGCAAGAGCAGCACAGGCTGAGGAGAAGCCTTGCACAGGGGTGAGAGGGGCACTGAGGAAAAGCTCAATACCAGGGCACAATATTTGGGTGTTTGCATATTTGGGTTGGTAACTGTGCACATTTGCAGCACATCTGCCTTCTCACTGATGGTTTTTTGGCTGTGGTTAGCAGGGATTACTTGCTCTTGTTAGATTTATTTGGGCAGATGGTGCTGCTGTATTATCATGGAGGCCCCTCAGATCCCTGGATCCTCAGAGAAAGCTTTGGGTCTGCCCTGTGGGGAGTACAGGTTTCCCTTATCTTAAGGTGTGGGACATGCAAGCCATGCCCTTCTTTGCCAGCCAGTGAAACTATGGCAGGGAATTCCCAGGAGTGGGGACAAGAATTTATTATTTCATTTCATACTAGGTTTAGTTGGGTTTTGCTAATTTAATAAAATGTCTTCTTGAGGGCTCTTTAGGGCATGGCAGCCAAAGTATTTCAGGATTAGCAGCAGGTACTCTGCCCATAATGTTGTCATTAGGTGGTGAAGGGTAGAGGAGTCTGTAGGAATGGCTCTAAAGCTATTTATTTATATAAGCCTGCAGTGTAAAATGACTGCTGCACTCCAGTTATTTAGTCATGCATGGAGAAATAGGATTTTTTAAAATCTTCCATCATAAGGAAATTTTGACCATTTGTCTTCTTCAAGGAGATAAAAAGTTTGTCAGTAAGTGTTTGGAATTCTGGATTCTTCTAGGAGGAGAAGCTGAGGGCTAAGACCTCCTTGGGCCCTACAGGTTCTTGTGGAGCAGTGGAACTCTTTCCATCTCCTCTTTCAGATAAGCAGTAGAACGTGAGGAAAAGGGATGAAGCTGCCTCAGGGGGAGTTCAGACTGGACATCAGGAAAATGTTCTTTACTGAGAAGGCAGTCAGGCACTGGAACAAGCTGTCCAGAGTGATGGCACCAGGCCTGTTGGAGGCCAAGGGGGGTGTGAGCAATGCTTTTGACCATATGGTTTAGGTTTAGGTGGTTGCGTGAGGAGCAGGGAGCTGGACTCGATGTTCCTGATGGGTCCCTTCCAACTGGAGATACTCTGTGATTCCAGGCCAAAAAGAATGTAACTACATTTAATGGAGCTGGGATAATTTTAAAAGCAGAATTTGGCAGACAGTCGATACTGATTGTTTAAAAACAGCCCAAAAATCTGTAGGGCTTGTTTATGGTTTTTCCTGTTAGGTTTTTGTAGAGGGTTGGCTGAAGAAACAGGACATTCTCAGTATAGTGGGCAACCATCTTTTAACAATTCTGTTTGCTTAAAGTATTTTTTCATCTTTTTTTCAAAATGTCACTTTTTCAGGAGTGACATTTGTGTCCTAAAAACAGGTTGGTGTGTAGCAGATGTCATATTAGGAAGAAAATGGATTTAGATTTTAGTGCCTTTGACTATAACATAATTATAGACTTATATATAAAATTCATAGCAAACATATACTCCAGACATTCAAGCAAACCCTGTTGAGGCTGCTCTGGCATCAGGGTTTTGGACACTTTTTTTTTTTTTTTCTCTTTAAAGTGAGATTTATTTTTTATTATTACTAAAGGGTAGAGGAGTCTGTAGGAATGGCTCTAAAGCTATTTATTTATATAAGCCTGCAGTGTAAAATGACTGCTGCACTCCAGTTATTTAGTCATGCATGGAGAAATAGGATTTTTTAAAATCTTCCATCATAAGGAAGTTTTGACCATTTGTCTTCTTCAAGGAGATAAAAAGTTTGGATGTCAGTAAGTGTTTGGAATTCTGGATTCTTCTAGGAGGAGAAGCTGAGGGCTAAGGGCTTGATTTTGGAAGAGAGAAACCCCTGTTTTGTTCTTTTCATCTCCTCTCGAATTTACTGAGTTTTTATCAAGTCACGAATAGTTGGATCAAGTTAACTTTTGTTAAGTAAAAGAAAAAAAAGACTGTTGTGTTGTAATGTGTCACGTGGCTCAGGAAACGAGCCTGACAACGGTGGCAGTTCCCTTGTGCAGCTGAAGTCACAGCATCAGCAGGACAGGGCTCTTACACAAACCAAAGCCCTGGGGCTGGCTGACCCTGCCCTCTGTGCTCTCACAGGTACCGCAGCGAGAAGATGACGATGAGCTACACCGAGTACCTCGCCCATCGTCAGCACCATCACTTCCAGAATGGTATTGGGCACCCCCTTCCACCGTACAACCATTATTCCTGACACTGAGCCGCATGACCAGTCACTGGACCTCTCTGCAGACCTCTTCCCAGGAGACCCTGCCCCTTCTTGGTCTAGCTATCTCTATTACTGTACCATTTTATGATGATAGTTTCCGTTGCCGTGTCGAGGCGCCTCGGTTGGTGCAGCTCAGCACGGCAACGGGAGGGAAAACTGCATTACTACCAAGGTCCCACACCTTTTTATTCTTGATTCACTGCAGATTTTTTTGCAGCATATTACCCTTGGGGTTGTTGTTTTGTTTTTTTTTTTTTAATGGAGATTTAAATTTCTACTTCATTAACGTTGAATTATATCAATCAAGGCTTTCTGTAACTGTGGATGGAAGGAAGAATTTAAGGATTGCAGTTAGGGAAGCTTTGCTGAGCAAAAAGGCATTCATGGCTTTTGCATTAATGGGTGTGATAGGGAATGAAACATATCAGATTCAGGTATTGAAGTAGGCAATGAACTGCATTTTCATGATGTTCTTAATGACCTTGTGTGTACAATATCTCACCTTCACAGTAAAGGTTCCATGTAGCTCTGTACAGGAGCTCCAGATCCAGCACAAACAGCCCGAACACCAAGGCTGACACACAGAAAAGGCTTTTTTTGGGATGAAGAGAAGCAACTCACGTGCAGCGAGAGGTGATGTTAACATGGCAGCATTTTCAGATTGCCAGGGCACAGCCCAGTGCAGGAGCTCTCTGTGTCCCATCCTGTGCTGGGAGCCACGGGCAGCCCAGGCCTGGCAGGAGTAGTCAGCGTTTGTAATGAGACGATGCCTTTCTGATGACTCAAATTAGGAGTGACATTTGTGCCCTAAAAAACAGATTGGTGAGTAGCAGATGTCATAGTAGGAAGAAAATGGATTTAGATTTTAGTGCCTTTGACTATAACATAATTATAGACTTATATATAAAATTCATAGCAAACATATACTCCAGACATTCAAGCAAACCCTGTTGAGGCTGCTCTGGCCATCAGGGTTTTGGACACTTTTTTTTTTTCTCTTTAAAGCGAGATTTGTTTTTTATTATTACTATTATTAGCAAACTTATTTTGGAAGAGAGAAACCCCTGTTTTGTTCTTTCATCTCCTCTTGAATTTACTGAGTTTTATCAAGTCATGAATAGTTGGATCAAGTTAACTTTTGTTAAGTAAAAGAAAAAAAGACTTGTGAGAGAGCCAGGACAAGTATGCCATAATGTTCCATGTTTTCATCTATTGCAGGAATAGTGCTTGAGAGCTGTAAGTACTGTGTAATAATTCTGATACCCCTCCACACGGTAGAAGAAGGAAAAACCCATTGGAACTTTTTTCTGCTGTAAAAAAATAGGATTTAGTCAAAGGTATGTGTGGTCAATTTGCAAGGGCAGCCGATGGCAGGAGCTCCCTCCTCCTTCCTGCTGTGCCTGCACAACTCCCACTGCTGCCTGCTGCAGCAAAGACCTTCCCAATCAGTGTGAGTAAAACCACAGGAAGCAGAAATTCCAGTTACTTCTTTGAATAATGAATGTTTGTGAATACATAGATATATTTTAAAAAAAAAATCAAACAGATAAATTTCAGTTGTTAAAAAAAAAAAGAAATTGGATTAACTGTGAAAGTGTTTCAGTAGGGTTTCAAAGTCAGGTAAGGATAAATTATGCTCATCCCTTATTGGAGTTAGGTCTGCCACTTAATTTCTATGGAGGTTCTTGTAGGAGGTCTTTGGAATTCCTTCATCCACAGCATCTATGTCCAAATATTACTACTTTCAGTTGTGATGCCTTAATTTAGGGCCTGAAATTTCAGGAGCCAAGAGATGCCAGCCAGAAGCTGCAAAAATGAGTAGATGTTTATACAGAGGCTATTTTGGGTGAAAAGAAAAACTGTTGTCTTGTTTCTACTTGGGGAACACTTTTAGATGAATTAGTCTTCAAGTGGAAATGTGAACAAGTGGCTACCTGATAAGAGTTGTGGGGTTTTTTTTGTTGGGTTTTTTTTCTGTTTGTTTTCTTGCCCTTATAGGGAACCTGAGCACAAACTGAATCATTCTGCTGCAGAAAAAAAAAAAAAAAAAAAGTCATCCAACCCCATCTTTATCTGTCATCTCGTTAACAGCTGGCTCGTGCCTTCTGCACGGGCTCCTTGTTAGAAGTTTTTTAAAAAGATCTATTATATATAAAAATATATATGTATTGAAAGGTGCTAATCAACCTCAAGAAGGTCACGTGACTGGTCATGCGGATCTAGAATCATATCAGATTTTTTTAAGAAATCTTCGATATATGCAGATGTTATACAGAATTTCTTACCAGTGTAATAATGATATACTGATGAATAAACAATCCTGCAGGATTTTAAGGACAAGGTCAGCAATACTTCCCACCATGGCTTGGGGGAGAAAAGGATAGTTTTGTCTCCTTTTTTGTACACAGCATAATGCACAATGCATTTTTTTGTCTATCTCTTAGTAGCTGTTGCTTAAAAATACAGTTCAAGGGTGTTATACAAACTGTAAAGGTGTGCTTTTGAACCGAGCTCATGCCAGACCCTTCTGGACCAGAGTTTTTCTATCACTGATTAAAAAAAACTGTTACAGAGTCTGTGGTCAATCAGATTGTATGGTTATTTTTATTTTATTTTTTTTTTCCTAAGATTGGAATAATCAGTCTACCTACAGTGTTTCTAGGGCACCTACCTCCTCAGCACACTGTGCTGAACTGCTGCAGGTTGTTTCTCTGTAACTGTGGGATTCCTTGTACCAAACGTGCAGCTCACTGTGACATGCACTGGCACAGAATCGGTCTGCTTGCTTCAAGCTGATCAGCACTTGCTCTCACTGATGTCATTCCCTCCTAGTCACATGGAGTAGCTTTCCAGCTGTATTCTTGGGGTTTGTTTTTCATTTGGGGTACTTTATAGAAATTAAGGTACAACCAAGTAGCTTCTTTCGCTGTTTTAAGTTGAAATGCTGATTGATTTTTTTTATTTTTTTTTTTTTATGAGCACTACTCAGTTTGCCTTATCCCATCGAAGAGATCGTTGGGTTTTGGTTCGTTCGATTTTTCTTTTTTTTTAATTCTTCATTCTCTTGCCTAATGCTCCTAAAAAAACTCTTGTTCTGTAAACTGAGTTAGACAACCAAACCATAGACTTGACACGAAGCTGTTACTTGGTGATGCTCCAAGTGTCCTTCCTGCTGCCATCCCAGCGGATGTGGGTGGACCTGACCTCAGCCCCGCTCTGGAACCAAGGTGGGCACAGCCCTGGCACACCTGGAGTTTGTGTCTGCACCTCTTCTCGTCCTCAACTGTGCGGGTTTTTTAAAAAAACTCTTTTGTCTGGAGTAGGTGACATCTCTTGTGTGTGTTAGATCGAACCAAAGAAGCCTCCAGCCATGCCCAAATGCTGCTCCTAAAGCCTGCCTTCCAGTCCTTACTAAATCCCTGCAGGATTAAATGTGTTAACTTTTTTATTTTTGTACAGTTTCTAACTGATTTTTGCTAGTGATGTTAATTGAATTAAGTTTATTTGGGGAGTCTGAGTACCTCCTCAATTTAAATAAACTGGTGACTTTCATTTTATGTTTAAAAAAAAAAAAAAAAAGTTAAAAAAAAAAAAAAAAAAAAAGAGAAACCCAAAGTGTGCCTCTCAGATTTAAGGGTTTCTGGTTACATTTATTCTGAAGACCAGCAATGATTCTTTATATACAAAGATATGTTTTCCTCATTTTTTTATTACTGTTAAAAGAAAAAAAAAATAAAAAAGAAAAACCTCTTTCTTTGCTCTGGACTCAGTAATTGCGCTGGTACATAAACGCACTGAGAAAACAAACTTTTGTTTGAAACTTTTGTAACAACTTATGACTGTTTTTGTATATCAAAGTTGATTCTTTTCAAGATATTTGGATCTAGTTTCTAAGTTATTTTAGTGTTTTATATGTTACAAAAAAAAAAAAAAACAAAAACAAAAAAACCAAACCAACGAACTTACTTAAAAATTGTTCACCAGCATCTCGAGTTATCTTCAATGCCATGGTGACATGCAGTGGGCTCAGAGCTACCTGGAGTAGCTTGGAAGGCCTCAGTTTTTTTTTCCTTCCTTCCTTAGCAACTCAATTGATGACAGTAATATCACAGATTACCTGAACCCCCCTTCCTTTATAACTAGATCCTTCTTCCTTCCACATTGAATTGCTGTTAGTGTGAAGAAACTGTTGAAATGGGCATTTTAAGTACGGCTTAAAAAGAGAAAAATGAGGAAAAAGAAAAAAAAATGCTAGAAGGTTATCTGTGGGTCTGTGAGATAATGGCTGTGGAAAGATATTGTAGTAGTTTTAACACTATTGTTATTACCTTTTAAATCATTTACCCAATAAAATAAGGAAAAAGAATCACCATTTCTTTTTACGTTTCTCTGCTTAATTGTGTGGCCTGGTCAATGTTTTTATTGTAGCATTTGTACCTGGTGTACATCAGTGCCACGGGCTGATGGTGGGTTAGAAATATTTTCCTGTCTTTCCCTTTTGCCTGCTGTAGGAACAAGCTGGGGACAGGTCCATGCAGCTGTCCCTGAACACTCCCAGTGCCATCACCATTTCTAGCAGCTACAGCAGTTATTTATCCCAGTGTATTTACCAGTATTGACAGCAATTGCCAGCTCACTTTTATACTTCTTATATCTGACTTTACACATGGAGTTCTGTCCAGGCCTGAGCTCCCTCCTGTGAGAGGCACAAGTGGTTTCAAACCTTTTGAAGCAAAACTTTTTTGCAGAACCAGTTTCACTGGTGTCAGCAGCACAGCACCAGTACCCCCTGCAGCCAGGATTGTTCAACAGAATGTTGTGCCAGCTCTATTGAACAGTCTCTGTCAGAGCAGCAGTGCAGCTGATGCCAAAACTGACTTGGAGAACTCTGGTCCCTCAGCCAAATTCTTGGAGACACTTTCTACTGAGTCTGAGTCAAAGGGAGCATGTTTCCCCTGTAGGATAATTCCTGAGACAAAGGATTCCATCTCCCTGGAACTCAGCTCTGAGTTTAGAGGGGCTTTGCCTGCCTCATGCTGGATTAGTAGCTCTGCTGGCTGCAAAGTCTTTGAAGGCAGAGCAGTGGAACCTTCGGATGTTGAAGTCTGATGGAGCCATTAGTTCACTTGCTCTGAAGCTTTGATTTGGGAGATTAACAAACCTCTGAAGGGAAACCTGCCTGGGTAAATACCAAACCAGAGATGGCAGCTGCCTCACAGATTTGGTATCATTGGTCTGAGCTGTATTTGGTATCATTGGTCAAACCTAATCTAGAACCCTGAGGCCATTGAAAGGCAGAGCTGGTTACCACTTCTGCAATGAGTTTGCACTCTCCTCACTGCTTTAGCCAGCTCTCCAATTCCCATGCTGTAAAACTCAAACCAAACCAGTAGAATTAAGGGTGTTTCAGATGTAAAAACTTATTTTTACATATTTCTTGGTATTAAACAATAAAAAAGCTGATTTCCAGTTAGTTCTAGGGAGCTGCTGACAATAATCAGCAGTGCCTCAATGGGAAATTGCTTGCTTGGTTCAGCTCAGGCTGCCACACAGCACTTCACACTGGATTTCTGCTTAAGCTGTTTCATCAGTCTTTGTACTCTTCCAGAGAAATTAGCCTGGAGAATTGATTCTTTTCCCCAGCCACATGAACTGAATCCTCTACAATGGATGTATAATCATACAGGATGGGCACATCCAGTATGTTCTTTTTCCAAGAACAGGATTTGTCAGGAACTGCACTTGAGGGAATGACCTGCTCGTCTGAGATGTACTGGGGCACAAGAATACATTTAACTAGGCTGCAATCATGTTTATTACAGCCAGGAGCACTGGCAAAGTGCATTAAAACTCCTTTGCCATCCTGCTGCGTGGGGCTGAGTGCAGTCCTGGAGCAGCTTTCTGAACAAAGGTGTGAGCTGAAAACTTCTGTGCACCTTCTACCACCTTCTGCTGTGAAATGGGAGCTCCAGGACATGGCCCAGGCTGGGGGCACAGCAGCATCCTTGCCCTGGTACTGCTCCCCAAGCTCTGCACCTGAAGGACAAGGACAGGGATGAAATGAGTTACAGCCTGCAGGGAGCTGTGCCAGGGAGCTGCTGAGGGCTGGCAGGGAGCAGGCACAAGTCAGACTGAACTGCTTAGAATCCAGAAACCCCAGAGCCCCTTGTGCTCCCAGGAACTGCTGTGTGCAAGGCTGTACAGATTGTTTCAGCCATCAGCCTCTCTCTTACCTGATTTAGAAAGAGCTCATCTTCTGTGCCTCTCTGATCCATGCCTAGTTATAAAAAGTCCTAAGCAAGACAATCAGAATGATGACAAAACTATCCAATATCCAGTAAAATGCATTTATTTAATTCCAAGGTTTGACAACTATTTGCCCAATGATCTGGACTTGGGGCACGACAACAAAAAAAAAGCCCACCAGAGCAAAATACGAAAACAAGTACACAAATTACCCCCTTGTTTGTAAATGTTACCTCATAACCAAAATTTAGCACATTAAAAAGTTTACAAAATTGATAATGCTCTTACAAATTATTCAGAACTAACAGCATATGTGGCAGCTGAGCACATCCACGTCCATCCTTGCCCTCACCAACCCATTCTGTGCCTGGATAATGCCACGCTGGGACTGGAGTGTGGGGTGAGCAGCCCCCAGGTTCCTGCAGACCCCCAGGTTCCTGCAGCCCCCAAAGTTCCTGCAGCCCCCAAAGTTCCTGCAGCTCCCCCAGGTTCCTGCAGCCCTCAAAATTCCTGCAGCCCCCAAAGTTCCTGCAGCTCCCCCAGGTTCCTGCAGCCCTCAAAGTTCCTGCAGCCCCCAAAGTTCCTGCAGCTCCCCCAGGTTCCTGCAGCCCTCAAAATTCCTGCAGCCCCCCCAGGTTTCTGCAAACCCCCCCAGGTTCCTGCAGCCCCCAAAGTTCCTGCAGCCCTCCCAGGTTCTTGCAGCCTCCCCACGTTTCTGCAAACCCCTCCAGGTTTCTGCAAACCCCCCCAGGTTCCTGCAGCCCCCCTGGAGCTCCAGCCCAGCCCCTGGCACAGCGTGGTTGGGGAGAGCAGGGTGTGCTCACTGCTCTGCCTGCTGTGTCCTCTGCAGCATTGGGATAACGACTCAGGAAATGCAGAAATCGTTTTTTTTAAAAGTACAAAATTGACCCCGAAGAAAAATAAAATCATTTATAAAACAGCTTGGCTTTGACTAAGGTACACCAACAGCTGCAAGAGAGATTTACAGCAATATCACTTGAAGTACGAGATCACAAAAATCAAGAGATTTGTTATGAGTGCTGTCACTGTAGAACTGAAAACACCAGAGCTGACCTGTCTGCCTGCAGAAACCTCCCACCAGGGCTGACACACCCCCTCTTCCTGGGTTTTGGCTTCTTCAGAGCTTTGTTAACTCTAAGGATCAATTTAATTCCTAAGGATCCACCTCGAGTGAAACAATGGCAACACTGAAGAAAACACCACAACTCTGGTTTCCATTAGCTGTGGATGCATAGAAAACAAATGCTTCTGGTTTAGATGCAAGACTCAGGACATGAAAGTACAGTCAGTTAACAGTTGCAAATAGCCACTTCTGAAAAATGCCATTGATCTTTATAAAATTATCAAATACACAGAAATATCAAAACTCTGTGGCCAGAAACAGAAGCCTGCTCTCTGTTCAGAGGTGCTCTCTGAGCTCAAGGTTGCACTGGACTGCAAATGGACTTTTCCTGTTTCCCAGGCCCACCAAGGCAGCAGCTGCTCAAGCACAGGTGAGCTGTGGTCATGGGCAGCATCTCTGAGCTCAGCAGCTGAACAGAGCCAGCTCCAGGTGCCTGCTCACAGCCTGGCTTTTCATCAATGGATAAACACGTGGGCAAGAGCTGTTCCTCTGCAGCCTTCAGAGGAAACAAGATGCAAATTCTCCTTTGGTGCTTAAAGGAGGAAGTTAAACAGATCCAGCTCAGACACTGTCCAGTGTCTGACTCCCTGCAGGGATCCTGAGCAGCTGAAGCCTTGGCACCAGGTGCTGGGGGCAGAAATGTCCCCGGGTTCCTCTGCTTTGGAGGTGACTCCTCCCAGGCTGCAGAAACAAACCCCTCAGCAAACAGGTTTATTGCAGCTAATGATGATTCATTCTTGGGTACACCTGGAGGGAAATGCAGCCAGTGGCAGCTGGAGTAAGGAGTTTGTTTAACTCCTTGTTTCTTTTGAAATGCCTCCAATCCTAACCCTGGGAGGGCTCTGTTCAGAGCCCTGAACCCACAGCAGCATCTCTGAAGGCCAGGCAGTGGCACTGCACAGGGATTTTTGGGGCTATTCTGGCCAATCTCACTCTGGGGTGAGATTTTACACTCTGGCTGTGCCCCACTGCTGCTGAAATGCCCATTTGGGCACATCTGACCAGGAGGCCCAGGACAATCCTTTTTAATTGTGCATTGCACTATAAAAGAGGAAATGCCATAGTTTAAAAAAGGAAAAAAAAAAAAGAAAAGGCTCCTATTTAGGAAGTGTTTCCAGAAACCACAATATCCTGACAGAAAAAAAAAAAAAAAGGGAAGATGCTTTAAAAAAAAAGGAAATAAAAAAAAGGAAAGTTAAGCAAATAATAATGCTAAATAGTATTTGCAAAATTTGTCTAAAGTCCTTCTATTGTAATACTAACTAACACCAGCTGTATATGCCTGAGGGACAGTTTAGGTACATGCTGCATGTTCTCAAGTTGTGAGCATATAGTATATTTATAAATACACACACATACAGCAAGGCATGGAAGAAAGCCAGAAACCAATCTGTAAATCAGAATATGGGACAATGTATTTCTGATTGAGGTGTACAATATTTGAGTAAAAATATCTGAAGTAATCACCTAATCCCTCACCAAGGAAATTTTTTTTCTTTTTTAACGAAATAAAATGAAAAAAAAAAGGTCAACTTACTTTTGCTTCCTGAGGTATGAACATCTGTACCTTTACTTCAGCACAAGCCTTCAGGTGATCCAGCTGGAGGAGGTATGATGGTTTTGGTTTATCTTTACAAGTCACAGCTTTGACAACACAATGAATCTAGAAATTCCCACCAACTTCTGTACAAGAAAAAACTGCAGCCCTGAAACACACCAGTCTGCATAATGGGCTCACAATTCTGGAAGAACACAGTCAGGATTTCCCTTTTTTCTGCCCAGTGGTTTCTCCTCCTGCGAAATCTGAGCAGGGACAAGCAGTTGATCATTCTGCCCACCTGCATCCTGTTCTCCAAAAGACATCTTGATGGGTCATGCTACTAAACTGCAGCATGTTCTTTGCAGTGGAGGCCTGCACTGACCTGACATTCCTTTTGATACCTGTATTTTCAAATCAGTACATGATACAGCAGAGCTGCAGGGAGAGAACAGTTTTGTTTGGTTTCTTCACCAACCAGTCTGGTCAGTGAGGATCAGCACAGACAGAGCAGGAATGTTTCAAAAACTACTAAGTATAAAAAAAACCCAACCCTGATGTTTACATTGGACTTTGTATCTCCACTCCTTCTCCAATCTAAGGTAAATTAAAAAAAAAAATTATTTTGTTCAAAGTCAGGACAGAACAGTGGATGCAATATCTTATCATTGCTTACATGTACCATGGTCTTTTGAAATGATTTCAACATTCTTTTTTCCCCTCCCCAAAATAAAAGCATCTCCAAAGCATCATGATGGGACTTCACTAGACAGATACTTATCCACTGCAGCTTAGAAATTAAGTAGTTAATTTTTTTTTTAATGAGTTATTGTTCCCTAATGTTTTCAACCAGCTTAAAGAAAACACATTAGAACCTCACTGTTTTGCACTTCTGACTGGAAGATTAAGTGTGCACCATTTCCTGTGACCATTTTGGAACATTCAAGCTTTCAAGAGTTAAGCCAGGATGATGCAGTTCAGCATGTTGCTTCACATCAGTGGGGTGCTACTAAGAATTCAGATTATTTCCTATCCTGGAAGGGTCCTGTTCTTCAATGGGAATGAGTCAGAACGAGGTAGCACTGCCACCCTCTCTGCTGGAATGTGGACAGCTCCTGGCCTGATTTTAAATGGTGGCTTAGCAAGATTCTACTGGAATTTATACAAAATGTATAAAACACCAACCTTCCCCAGAATAAGGCCACTAATTTTTGCCATTGGCAATAGGCAGTGAGAAACAGCAGGTAAAAAAAAAAACCAAAACCCTCACTTTTTTTACAGAGGTGGTTTTGAGGCAAAAAAAAACCTGTGGGAAGAAGTATAAAGCCATTGTCCTCTCCTCCCCCCTCTTTGTTTTCCAGTATATCTCTGCTTCCTGTATGAATTACTCTGTGGGGAGACATTTCAGTCTATTTTCTTAGCTGGGAGTCTCAGCAAGTCCATGCTCCATTTGAAGGTGGGGACAGCACTGTGAAACAGCAGAATTATGAGCTTCCCATGAGTCATGGTCATGAGAGTCTGATGTCCAGATGCCCAGATTCGGTACCAGGGCCCATAAAAAGGGTCTGAGATGGCTGGGCACAACATGTTGTTCAAATTCACTTCTGTAACCTGAGGAAGCAACAATAAATTTATCAATTAACAGTATTTTTAATTTGCACAGAGTCATCTAAACCTGTGAAAATTTAGAGAGAATTACCACAATAATCAAAAATGTTCTGGTGACACGTATTTGCTCAACACAAGCAGGGCAGCTTTCAGATCCAAATTCCATTGTGTATAAATTTAACAAATGGATTTATGCAGGTACATAACCAATCTATTAAATATTTTACCAGCACTTCCAAGATATAAGACACAGATGCTATTTAGAACATGCAATTTGCACACAAGTAGCCTAAAATTAAAAACTCACATGCAAGTAAGCCTTATCCATGTAGACCTGGACACTCAAACTGCTCAGTGTTTTTACTCTGAAGGTACTTGCAGGCTACCCATTTATTAACCTGGGTTTACTTACCAGTCCCAGGATCTGCAAGATGCTGAAATGATACACAAACATGAAGCCTGTGGATAGAAGAGCCCACCAGAAATTGCAGAGTGGCTCAGGGGTGTAGATACCTTGGAAAGAAAGGAATAAATTAATGTTCAGCTGCACTGCTGTGCCCATCACACTCCCAGTGAATAATCCTCTCTCTCTCCTGATATCTGCATGTCAGAGCATCTGGCTGGAGCTGATAACCTCCTCAATGCCATTACAGTAATTAATATTTGAGAGCTTTATTTCTTACCTGAAGCATCCTGATTCAGCTCCTTCCCTCCTCCTTGTCCAGCAGTGACATGTACAATATGTTACCTCACTAAATTTATCTGTCTTTCACCAACATCAATGATTTTTCACTTCATTCTTCCTTCTACCACAGAAGTAATAAAATGCAATAATGGTGTACAATGAATCTTCAAAAAAAAATCAAATTATTTATATTTAAACACCTGCTTCTGGCAGGGATTGTGGTTTCAGCATGCACAGAGCTGACTTAGGCAGCAGCAGGTCCTGCACAGCCTATATCAGAGCACAGCTTGGCATCTCCTTACTTTATGGTTGTTTAACAATTATTAAAAAGGAATTTGCACCAATAATGCCAAGGAGCAGAGAAGCTGTATCAGGTGCTCAATCCATTAATGGTAGGCTGTGCTTATAAATGGAAGCTGCTGTGGAGATATTTTCAGATATACACTACAAACAGTTTTATAATCAGTAGATACCACAGATACTATAAAATACTTTCCTTTCAGCAGATCTATTATTCCAACCTTTCTCTGCCCTCTCAAAACCAGGTTTTACTGACAAAACACAATGTTCCCTGATCTAGAATGTACCAAGGGAACCAGATTTAATAAAAGTACTCATAGATGGAAGACTATTTTGGGAATTAAATATTCAAATTTCTTATGGTAAGAACCAAACCAGTTTACAGAGTTCTCTAGACTCTTAGTAGCAGACATGAAAATTGCACTGTTAAGATATGAGGAAAAATATTACATTCCTTATGACTTTAATAACTTAGCCTCAGAACACGAAAGAAAGATGCACAATGTCATGCTGTTTGGCTGCTCCAAGAGTTCCAGAGGATTATAAAAACACACTGGCAATTTTTATCTGCCTTTATCTGCTCTCTGATCCATTAGATATTATTAAATACTGGAACATGTATCCAGTACTCAAAGGACAGCTTAGAGCACAGAGTGCAATACTGATACTGGCCTTGGCTAGCCAGCACTCTCTGTAATTAGCAGGAAGTAATTAAAGATTTCAGCATACACTGTGCAAGGCTGCTGGGAGCTGAAATAACTCCACGTGCAGGGCAGCTGCCAGAGCACCCAGCAGACCACAGCTGCTGTGCAAATCCCTGTGTGTGGCACCCTGTGCTGATAAATGCAAGTAGCTGCTGTACCCTGCAGCCCAGCTCAGGTTTAAGGTCTCTGGAGCAATGCTTCCTCAAGCTCTGTAGCCCTTTTAAAATTATTTTCTGTATTGTTTCCTTCCATAATTTGTACCCATCGTGCCAGTTCAAATTGATTTTGCAGTGGCTACCTGAAGTGAGTTCAATTGAAAACTCTCAATACGCAGACTTCTGAAAATTTGAACACAACTTAATAGAAAGCTATTTCTTAATAGAAATACTCCTTTTGTGTTTCTGTGAAGAGCAATACTCCTTTTGTATTTCTGTGAAGAGCAATACTCCTTTTGTATTTCTGTGAAAACATAATGCAGGAGAAAATGACTCCTCTGCTTGAATTAGAGAATTAGGCTCTAAATATAGTACGAATTTTTAATTGAGTAGGGTTTAAAATAATCTCTTTAATGTCTTGCTTTCCTTCCCACTACATTTGATAGAGCTTTATGAGTTTTTTCAGTGCTGCACGCTCTCTCTTTTCATTTGTCTTACAATTACAAGTAGACCTGCTTAATCCCAAACTCAGAGCAACTATTACAATTCTCTCATTTTCAAGCTTACAAAAATGTGAGGGCAAATTTCTTTTCCTTTTATTTCCCTTGATCAGAGGGTTAATTCCAGTTGAGTGGCCTATTGAGCTAGCCTAGAGATAAAACTTCCTTTCCAGGGGGAAAACAGGAAAAAAAAAAATGTTTTCAAGAGGATGATCCTGCAATCCACGTTTCCCCTACAGCTGCTCTGACCCCATGTGCAGGTTTCAATCTAGTACCTTGTGCCAGGAGGTTTCTGCTTCCCCTCAGTGCCAGCCTCTCTCACCAGAACCAGCTCAGACAGAGCTCTGCCACTACCTGCTTTTCTCAGGAATCATTTTTTATATTCCATAAAGCAGCAGCAGTGGCTCCTCCTCTGCCTTCATACAGATTCTTCCACATGCTGGCACCTGCCCTTCTAAACTTCTCCATCTCCTGGAGGGATATTTCACTTTTCAAACTGACTGTAACTGCCCAGTGCATGAAGCTCAGAGGGACAGAGACACATCCCCTCCTCTTCACCCCCCTTAAATCATCAAACAAGATTATCCTCGAATATTCAAGCTACAAGAGAGAGTAACAGCAACTTCAAGTAACTTCAAGCTGGAGTAACAGCACAGAGATCTACCCTGCTGCTCAAGGTGCCACAGCACGAGCACAGCTCAGCAGCAAACCACACATTTATGTCTAACACCTGGCATTCAGCAGGGAGAGAAATCTGGAATGGGAACATGGAATTGCTAGGAGCAGGGTAGGGAAAGAGCACACAAGAGTTGATAGGTCTCTAGGTTAATTCAGTTTCAAGCAAAAGAGCTGTACCACACATTATCAAGTATTCCAGTGAATAGATTTATGACTATCTGAGTATATCTAAATAGAAAGTGATATTTCTCCTGGATTACTACAAAAGGTATATAATGAAGCCTGCTTGATAATGCCTTTATAAAGCCAAGGACAGAATTAGCTAAAGACAGGTGAGTGTCACCAAGGTGGCTGACATAGAGTGCAACAGCTAAAAAAAGTCTTTAAATATGGTAATCCCCCAGCAAGTCCTACCAGCCAATGGAAAACACAAGTTTAGTGTTTTAATTGCACTTTCCTAATTTACAAGCAAAGGAAAAAAAAAAGATCTTTTTATCTGTGCTTGGTATCTGTGTGCTGCATCCTCCAGTAAGTCCTGAGGCCAGGAGCACTGCCCTGCCCTGAGGGAGCTGTGCTGGGCTGCTCCTGCCCAGGGCTGAGCACAACAGAGGCATTCTCCAAGGGAGAAAAGGAAAATAAAATCAACAGCTTCAACTGACTGTGTGACAATGCCACAGAGCTTCTCTTCTGATGCCACTTTGGAAGACACTTAGATCAACAAAAGGCTTTAGGACTTGAGTCAGACACTGGCTCTTCATTGCTATTAAGATACAGCACTTGCCCAAGAAGAAAATTCTGCTTCTATTCCCAGCAAACAACTCATTTATTCACCAGCAAATCAGCTCTTAAGGCACAGCAGTCTGATGTATGGAGGCTGCCAGGGCAGCATGACCAGTCTGCACCACTGTAATGAACAGCAGGAAAAGCAAGAAAATCAATCATTACAGCCCTTGCTTACTGTCACCAGCTTCCTTTCAAAGAGGAAACCCTTCAGCAGAGCTGGATGTGTGCAAGGCTGGTGCCACACCTGATTGGGGTGTCAGCAAACTTGAGGGTGCAGCTCTCTATAGCCTGAGCCTCAAATCCACTCTGCTTCAGGTGTTCTGCTCACCCCAGCTTTGAGAAACGTTTGGCTCCTATCAAGGCCACCAGTAATAGAGGCAGATTCCCAGTAAAACTGAAGTAGTGTATTTTTCCAAATACAATCCATTCCTTTTCAATTTTTTTCCCCAATTTTCTACCCTTCAATTACTTCTCTCAATCATAATCCACAAATCCACTGATGGAAATTTCTATTTACGATACTGAAATCAAGCTGCATGCTGACCAGTGTCAGCGCTGAAAAAGCAATTTTCACAAGATACAGAACTCAGGACAAAGGCTGAGATCCACTCAGAAGGTACTTAAACAGAGGTGCTAGTGAAATGACAAAATTAACATTAACAAATATCTTTAGGTTGCATAATTTTTCCGTCAAAAATGATGGAAAATGATTAGGTCACCTGTGGCAGAACTTCATTGGTGCTTTGTTAATTACAGCCAGTCAGGTGATGAGGAGCCAAGTGCTTAAGAAATGGAGCAGTAATTAGTTAAACAGCCCAGAGCAATCTCAATTGTCAGGTTTGGCCAACAAAGTTCTTCCAGCAGTTTCACTGCCATCACATCAACATTAGATGGCAGCAAATACCTGTACATGAATACAGGGCAGGCAGAATGCTGAACCTGGGTGACACTGCACAACATCAGACCCTTCAAACTGCAAATCCAATCAAAACCTAAAAGAACAACCTTCAAACTGCAGGGCTTGTCAATCCCAGGTCCTGAAGAACCCTGAGAACCTCTACTTCAAGGCAAGCAAAAAGCCAAACCAAACTACCAAAGCATCAGAACTGAAAAGAACATATCCAGCATCATCCAAGGCCAAGCCTCTTTAAAGCAAAGGACATAGATGTCTCCAAGTGACCTCAGATGGGAACTCCAGGGCCACCAAGTGATTTATTGACATCACAAGAGCTTTGTCACTGCCTCCAGTTCACTGCATGGCTGTTGATGCTCTCTGCCCCCTGCTCCTCACCCTCCTCCTGCAAAGATTATGAGTTTGTGTAACTCCTACAATGCCCTGCACTTTGGCATTATTTCCCAGAATTTTAGGATATCAAGGGTGGATTAAAATTAAACATGGCTGGCATATTTCCCTGATAAAAGAAAGAAATAGAATCATCTTTTGAAGTATGAGACTTCACTCTTCCTTTGAATCATTTTTCTTAATTTCACTCACAGCAGGTCACAGTGCAATCAGGCCACTGCAACACTGCAAAGGTTACAGTGAAATAGGGTTGGAAGTGACTGCTGGGATCAAGCACAATGGATTCAGCAGGATGGAAGAGGCTGATTTTATCCCACTGCTTGACATCACATCCTCAGGGCTTTCATTAAAGGCTACTGAACACGTGGATCACAAATGATCATATTTTATTTCCTGGGTGGAACAATCCAGCCCTGCTAGAAAATGCAGCTGGAGGCATTTCAGCACTAGAGGGGGGCAGAGCATCACAGCAGCTGAATGTACAGTGCATTCCCTTTGAGGATCCACAACTGGAAAAGTCACTGGCCAGGGAAACATTTTAGGATTCCCAGACTCACTGAACTATTATGGCACAAGGGAATGCAAGACAGCAATCTTGTCAGAAGAGATAACAAGCAATCTAGCTCATTTCAGTGATATGTGTCACTACATTTCACTGGAGCTTCAGCATTTCTGGGATTTACCTAACTAGATGACTAATTTTTGTTGGTTTTTTTTTTTTTTAAACTCATTTTGAGTTCCAGTACTTCTCAAGAGGCATCCAAGAAGGTAAAAAAATCTTAAAAATACATCCCACCAACAACTGAGAAGATGGCAGAGATGCTGCTCAAGAAGACAAATGCACATTGTGCAAATACATTCTAAATATCCCTTCAGGCAGACCACCATTTTTTAAATTTTTGTTTCAGTGCCTGACACAACCTATTACCTGGGTTAAAACTCCAACATTAGAACACTAAAACATCAGGAACTATTAATTAAAACCAGAGAAAACTGCTAAAAAAAAAGGGGTAAGAATAAAACCAGTGGTGTCCAGTGAGCACAGTGTTTTCATTCCATAGGACCAGTTCAATCCATAAGGAGTAAACTGCCCACCTACCTCCTTTCTGCAGCAGATAGATGGGCACAACATAGAGCATCACGTGCTGGATGTAATAAATCTCCATTTCAAATGGAAGCTGTGGAATAAAGAAAATATTTGTAAGTATTTTTCATGGCTAACAACCAAGTTCCAAGGAACAATTCTCTTTCTGACCCTTCAGCTCAGTTATTTTATCACCTATGTATAATAACATTAATGGTCAGTGCCTTGGAATTGCAGCTAACTGTACCCATTCCATGCCCCTCCACACTAACACAGCACTTCCAGTAGGTAATTCCCAAAATTAGCCACAAGGAATACCATCAGATTGCCCTTTCCCTTTCTTTGCTAGCATGAATTACCAACACCAATTCCTGGAATACCAGTTCCCAACTGGAGGAAAAGCTGTACCTCTCCCACTTCAGAAACAATTGCTCCTGATAGAAACACCACGACATGAGGCACTCCCTCCTGCCAAGGAGCATTCATTCTCCTTTTATCTGTGGTGTCAAAAGGGCTCCCACAGCCGTGGAGTTGTGAGGAGCTGCTACACAAACACTGTGTGGGGACACTCCTGAGAACAGAGTAACAGTTGTTCTGCTGCAGTGGTGTTGACAGTATTTTTTTTTTTGTGTGTGTAAAACAAAACATCTTTTTCCCCACTGTAAAAGATGGCTTGTTCTGAAGCCTGGCTGATTATGCAAGTGCATTTCCTGCTGTAGAGCTGCAGAGCTGCTGTACAACCAAGCACTCCAGTTGTACAGCCAGGCTACAACAAATAAAATAAACAATAAAAAGCAAACTCTGCTGAGCAGCTAGCTCACCTGCATCTTGTGTCTCTAAACAGTTTTATCAATAAAAGAGTCACTCAGCATAAGCACCTTTCACATGCAAGGAGAAACTGGAAACGAAGACAAGGGATCACCCATCAATCAATGATTTAAAGAATCTCTTTGTGAAAACAAGTAAGACTTCACGTTCTAACTTAAGCCAGCTACTGCCCAAGGAGAACAATGAGATCTTCCCATGCACTGAACTCAGCTTTAGAAAAATCTCTTCAAGGCAGCAGTAGAGTGGAGCCCAGAAGTCAGATATTTTGAGTTCACCCCAAAAGAGTGTGGACAAAATACCAATTGAAATTAAACCCTCAGACACAGCAGCTGGTTTTCAGTGGGCTCACAGGTGAACACTTTGCTCTGGTTTCTGACAATAGCACTCCACTCTCTGTTAATTATTTATACCCTGGCTCAAGCACTGCACTGTGCAGTGTGGCAGAAAAGGAACAGAAGGAACTCAACTCTCACATTCTGGTCTTTCCTGTAGTACAGCTAGAAGGCAGCCCAATAAAACCCCAAATGTTGTACTGTACCAGCCCCCTTCTTAGACACTATCAGTAAATTAACACACCCACACCATTTGAATGCACCCAGCATGTATAACTGCTCAAATATGCACAAGCTTTGGCTTTATCACCTACCAGCCAGCCAAGCACAATCTCTCCACAGCCCCTCAACTGTTGCTGTTGTTTTCCCTGGTGCCAGTTAGACCAAGGCAGTGCAGAGATGACAATGTGCTACCAGAGCCTGTTCCATTCTGCTGTGCAGGCACAGCCAGGTACTGCAGGGAATTATCACTCCAACAATCAGCAAGAGCACAGCAGGCAATGATGGCAGCACACACAGAATGCACTCACAGTCGTGCCCAGAGTATGATTCTGCTCCTAACACTGATCTAGAATGTGGCTAAACAGCTCTAAGAATAGAATATAGCAGCTTCTGGAAACATTAAAACTGCACCATATCAGCCGTGTGAGCTGACACCCATGTATGCAACGCTTTTGGGACATGTCCTGTTTTCTACTTTATCTATATCAACATTTTCAGGCCATCAGCTTGCAAAAAATCCCCACTTTTAAAGCAGTGGGAAGGCTTTTCTTTAAAATTTGATTAATGCAATATGAAAGCTCAAGCAAACCCAGTTACTTTCCAGACAGTTGGAGTCTTTGTGGCAGCTAAGTGAATTTACATGCACAGGCAGGTTATCAGGACCTACACTGTGTGCCACAGAATAAAAATACAGAGTAAAAAGAAATCTTTCTACTGCTGTATATCCTCTTATGCTTTACTGGCTTCCTTTGGGGAGCCTAATAAGACAATTCCCTCAGCATCTTCTTCTCCTTTATTTCTGAAAGGGTAAGAAGAACTCACAAAAGCACTGACTGGACAAGAAACAGTTTTATCTTCATCCAATGCTTATCCCAAAGCAAAGAATTTAATTCCATCAGCACATGGCAAATAATGTAGCAAATAACAGCAATATTTAGGTGCCAAACAAATACAAGTGGGTGCATCTGTTGCTCAAGTCTGTTAATTGTTGGAACCTCAACCTCATGCCAAGGCAGGAAAATATTTTCTTGGAAAGAACAGAACACACTGACCTCACCTTTCAGGCTACATTTTTTTTTGAACACTATCCCAGGTGCCTGTTATAGTCCAACAAGATTTCTAACTGCCTAGTTTGCTTAAATATAAAGTACTCATATCTGTCTTAAAACAGACATTAAAATAGCTGTAACAACAGATTTTTGCAGATAAATCATATGAAAAAAATTAAAAGCACCTAGTCATATGTGCAGATACATATACACCCCCTCTACATATGCATGGATAACAGCTCTTGAAATAATACTTCATTCCACTCACACTCCAAACAGCTTTTTATACCTTTAACTCTCAATGGCTTTAAGAATCTCACTAGGAACACCAACAGGCTAATTTTTTTTTTTTGTCCAGGAGACTGAAGTTTTACAGCAGATATGAAAACTTGCATGGGGAAAAAAAAAAAAATCTGCTGTGCCTAATCTCGGGGGAGAGGGAGTGAGAGCCAACAACAACATTTGGCATTTTCCAGGCCTGAGGAATCTTACATCTACATCGAGTTTGAAAAGTCTGAATGTTGACCACAGGGTTAAGCATCTTTCAAAGCCATCAGGTTTTCCCTCCATGAGTGGCTAGAATGGAACTAACACTCAGTACAGCAGTGCTGCCTTTTCACACCGAGTTATCAACATCCAAAAATCCAAGATTGCTATTTTGGCTCCACTGTAGTGACCAAGAGCCTGCAGCCTGGAAAAAATGAACTTCAAAAGGCCAAGCAAAGCAAACATCTGACATCTCTCCAAAGATAATCTTTTAGGAATAAATAAAAAAGGAGGAGGAAAACCACAGTGCAACTCACCAGGCGTGTATTAACAACAGGAAACAGCAGTGCTAAGAGGGCCCCATTCAGCATATGCATCTGCAACCTTACAAAAGAGATGGGATATTATTTTCACAGATGGAAATAAAATGCAATATTTTCATGTATTTTATGTAGTGTCTCTTCAAGAAAAGATAGCAAGACACTTAAAAAATTATTTGGGCTTGAGTTTGAATTAAGTCACCATTAAATGCAATGTAAGTGGACAAAACCCTATCTTTAAATACACTCTTAAAGAATTTTCTAAAGTAGGACTGCTTTCTATAATGAGCTTTGGATTCCTAGAAAGCCTGGACTGCCCATAATCCTGTTCATGATGCAAGCTGCTAAATAGTTGGAATTCTGCTGTTAGTTTGTCTTACAGAGCTTAAAATAGCATCTTTGATAAAGGGTTTTACTCCTCTTTAATGCTGTGCATGAACAGCTTCAAAGCTTTAAGAATTTGAAAGAAGTCCTTTAAATAAAAGAATTACATTTATCAAAATGCAACAGCAAGCCCTAAGCACAGCACAAGGCAGGAAAGTAGCATTATACACCATAATTTGTAGAGCTTTCAGCCATCTTTTTCTGTTGGATCACAGGAACAGGAAATCAGTAACAGAACTGTTTCAGTCTACTTTACATCAGACAAAAAGTAAAGAATAAACTGTCTCCCACCACTGTCTGTCAAACTCCTAGGAATTCAAAAGTAACTTGAGGGAGGAAAATGTATTACAATTTTAAAACTGATTTTCAAATATAATTTCTATGCTGTCTGGCAGCATGTTAGAAAGTAGATATACCCATTCTGAAAAACAACAAATATTGTGGCCTCCACTCTACAACTGGGCTTTAGCAAAGATTTCCTGGGCAGCAGAAATACTTTTCACACCTTTTCAAGGTGCCATTTTTCAATCCAACCAATATGCCTTTCCAACTTGATCTTTCCCTTAGTATTTTATAAATTAAGCAGTGATTAACTGTTGCTTTAGGGTTCCAACAATTAACTTCTAAAATACATTGCACAGGTAGACAGAAACACAGTAAGGAAGAGGTTATTACCTGAAGAGAATCATTGCAGTCCGACATGGGGGACAGGCGAGAAGGAAAATCTGGAATGTGAGAAAACAAATTTAAATTAATGACAGTGACCTCTTTTAGAATCCATTTCCTAAATCTTTTCTACTTAGTTCTGTATGTCACAAATCATTTCTTGCCAGAAGATGTTTTACAGCAGAGCTAGAAAAGACTTAAAGTCTTTAACAAACCAAAAGGACTCTCATTACCTACATATAAAAAGATTTAAGCAGTGTGAGCAGCACTGAGGGTTCAGCTTCTGCCAGTGCCTGAAACCAAATTCCAGCCAGTTATTATTATAAAAAGGTCATTTTAAAAGGTCTCTCAAGAACCAGATTACTCTATCACCAATCTTCTTCTACAGCAGCTCCCTCAATCACGGTGAGGTCCTTGCTGTGCTAAATATCAGCATTTACACCACCACCACTGTCCTTCCCTTCACAGGTGCCAAAACCTCACACAGCAACTTTAAAAACTTCATATTAGCAAGTCTTGCTCTAGATATGAGGAGATTACTACATAAATGTTCAGTAATAAAAATTCTTTCTTTTTCTTTGATGTTGTCCACTACTGCAAAGAAGAGACTCTGGCTTACTGCTCAGTATTTCAGCAAAATATGGATCACAGTTTTTACTGCTGTTCCTAAAATAAAGCCACAATACCTTATCCCACTGACAACCAACAAAACAAATTATCACTGAATGGAGTGAGAACATTTGGAGAGTATGTCTGCTTTGTGGCTGTCAGGCTGGACAATTCACCAAATGCATTTCTTTCAAGCGTTGCAGGGTTAGGAAGGGGCCTCCAATGGATACTGAAATTAATCCCCACCAGACCAGGTACTTGCAGCAAGAGAAGCAGTGTTGAAATCTGAATCATCCTACTGAGCCCTTTCATACACAAGGAGCTTCCTATCATTACTATACAAATCAATTACTATACAAATAAATTCCAAATATTTTATTTCCAGTTCAAGTTCTTGATATACATTAGACATCTGCATGTTCCATTCAAATCTCAATAACAGCTTAGAACACAACACACACTCAAATTGTTTTTCCCAAGTCATACAACACTCTAACAAAGGCACAGTAAGAGAGGCAGCAATTAAATGTACTGGAATGTACCTCGAGCCATTTTCTTAGTGAATACTGTTAAAATCCAATCAGTTCCTCTGCAGCCTTACATTTAAAAAGGGAGCAATTTCAACTCATTAGGGCAGGATAAGGAGGAAGAGAACATAACAGGTGCGTGATCAGAATGCTAATGGATGTTTTCCTGTGCTAAGGGAAACAAAAAAGAAAAAAAGTACATGCCAGAAAAATCTTATGAGAGCTCTGTGTATCACCTTGCATGTAAAACCCAAACAGCTTCTGGGAAAAGTGTCTAACACTTACTGTGCTTCATTATCCCACTGTTGCATATTTTGGAATAAACTTGCCATGATAAACACATCCCAACCTCTTAAAGGGAAATTTTAAAGGACACACTTGTATCTGAATTTCAAAGATCTGTATAAAAGGTGTCATTACTCAGCTCAGAGTATCAGCAGTCTTAAATACACAGTTCACAGCAGACAAGCTCATAAGCTCCAACACAAGTGATCCCATAATCCTACTACTTTTCACTGTCATACTGGAAATCCAAGCCTTTGCCTTGCAGGAGGGAACAGCTCTGTTCCATGAACAAAAGAATCCTGTGTTAAATCAGCAGCAGGGCTGTGCAGAGCTCCCCAGCCCCTGCCCTCCTGCAGAACTCCTGAGTTTTGAGGCTCTCAGAGTCCCCCGTGCTAAAGCACAGTTGAAGGGGGTTCTCCTTGCCCAAGGCAGAATAATTCAACTTTCAATTTAGAAGGAACACTAGGAAAAAAATTCAATATCCCCTCTTCTTCTGTTGGTTCTGTCACCTGTATGTTTCACCTTACAAATGAAAGAAGAACAAAAGAATTAGCCCAAAAAGGACAAAATTAGCTATTTAGGATGGGAAAAATTAACTACAAAACACACATTGTCTAATAGGCTGGATTATGAGCATAGTTCTGACCACTGCCTTTCCCTTAAAAAGAGAAAAAAGAGAAAAGTTACAGAACATCTTCCACACAGGGATTAATATCTGTAAAAGACTGCAGGCTGATGGGTGTGAGAGAAAGGACAAAATCATGCATGGCATTGAGGAAATGCAGAGATAGGAAGTCCTAGATGGAGACAATACTGAGAGTCAGGATGGCTGAGTCTTTCACAAGCACAGGACCAGAAGATCCCACAATTATTCTCAGGCAGTAAATTGCAGAGAATCTTGTAACACTGGTTAATCCACAGAAGTTCACTTCAACCTTGAGGACCCAGATGAAAATGAAAAATCAGAAATTCTGTCACTCTACTTCACAACTACTCTGCTCCCCTCAAAGGTATTTTAATTTTGACACTAATTTTCAGTCAGTGCACTGAGGCAGAGAGTGCAGCCAAAGCTTGCCATGAAAGGCTTCTCTTCTACCAACCCCTAGCCCTGCTGAGCCAGAAACACACATAACAAAGATCATCTTGTTGAATCAAAAACCTAAAGAGATAAAAGACAATTCAAAAGGTACTGCAGAAGAACAGAGCAAGTCACACAGTTCCAACCATTCCCAGATGTAACATCAGAGCAGCACTCGTGGGATCAATGGGAACACTTAGGGATGTCTGAGTAGCTGCTGGCAGGAGACAGCTGAGCACACTGCCCCTAAAACCCCTGCACCTGTAGCACATATTTCATTTACCTTTCAGAACAGCAGCTTGCCTGTCCCTGAGCAGCCTGCTTGATTTAGGATTTCCTTGCAGCAGGATGGAAACACATCCTGCTTTTACCAACATTTCAGCCATGATTACTTAACCAGATCATCAATCGATTGGTGTATTGGACTGTTTTTCAAAATGAAAACTTGAAGAGGTTGTATTTTAATTTCTACTGGTAATATTCAGAGCAATGTGAAAAATTCATGGAAACTGGATTCATCCAAAACTGGAACGAATTTTAAACCAAAAGGAACAAAAGAGATAGAGATAGGCTTTAATAAATCTGCATTGAAATAAAAATTTTCACTCTGTTATGTCTATCAAGGTACTCTCCAGAGATTAGGAGGAATGTTTAAAAGGCTAAGATATAGTGAAGTACACTTACCTGAGGGTGGTAAGTTTAAGTGTACTTTACTGTACTTGTGAAAACCATCCATTTCCCTCAAGATCCAAGCAGATGGACAATTTAAAAGATGTAGAATATTTTGTCAATCAACTCTAAAATTTATTTTTAAGTTCAAAACAATCATTCTATCATTTATCAGAAAGTAATAATTAGCAACTCCATCATGCAGACTTGAGTCAGCATTTTTTTCTGTACAAACTAACAAGTTATCAGCTATCACTTAAAAGCCATTGCTTGCCTTCTAAAAGGGAATTTAAATTTAAAAAAAAATATCTGTGGTTTGACAAGTTCAGACTGCTAAATCTGGAAAAAAAAAAAAAAAAGGAAGAGATACCAAAAGATGCTACATTCCACTTGCTAAACAGGAGCAAGTTGAATATATTTAATATTTTAGCATAAAAATCACCACTGCCTCACTGCAGCTGTCAGACAGGTCCAGGGATTAATGTCTCCTATGTTAATCCAGTGCTAAGGATACTCATGATTCAGAGCAACACTGCTGGCAGAGCATTAAGAAATATGACAATAAAAGTAGTTTCTGTGTTACATAAACCAGACTCTGGGACACAAGGAGCTGCCTGTCCCTGGTTCCAAGCCCCAGCTGGCTCCCAGCTCTGCCCAGGGGTGGAAGACGTGCAGCAAGCTGAGCAGCTTCCATCCTCTACAATCTGATGTGTTGTAAATGACAGCAGCTCATTGGGACATGCTAGGGCTCCTCCTAGGCTTGGTTTGTTTACCCAGCAAACCCATATTCACCTTTTTCCCTTTTACAGTTGTAGGTGAAAGATTTCTAGACTTCTCATAGTTTGGGATTAATTATTAACACGTGACTCAGGTCTTTCTATGAGTGTGTTAGCTATCACACCTGAGGAATTAGTATTGCAGAGGTCACTGAAGTTACTTTTCCTTTTTCTCTATCTGCACCAGCCCTTCACTAGTAGTGAAGGGCTGGTTACTTCATTCCCCAGTCTTAAATCAGTGCTTAAAGAAAACCTGACAATTAAAAAAAATATCTGAGGTAAAAGAGGCTGAATTAAAAAAAAAAAACCAAAAAAACCTCATTCCAATTTCTTAAGAAAATTTAATTTACACTGAATTTAGATTAACTTGCATCTCTCCCTGTCAGTGACACACAAGTTCACAAGAAGATTCTCACATGCACATTCACTTTTGTTAGTTTTCCTCCTGAGCAGGATGTTTGGTACTGGTTTCCTACCAAAGCAAAATCATCATAGAAAAGCCCTGCTCTACTCTGCCTCACCAACATATTTATCACAGTCCAAAGTTCCTCCTTTTGTAGGATTTTACAACAGAAATTTTTAGTCTTTAAAAACACAAGACAGTAAGTAACTAACAGCCTAACTACAGCCAACTTTCACCAATGAAATAGTAACACATTCCATAAAAAGCTAAGGCATACAACACTGTGCTCCTGAGAACTTAAGCTGGCATTTCACTAACCAACCAAGTATTACAATACAAACCATTAAATCTGCTTGACAGTCTTTACTTGGCCACGTCACCACATCAATCTGAAGCCCTGAGGAAGTGCCACCAGAACCATGAGTGCCATTACACCCAAACTTGGGACACAGGACTTGTTCTGGTGAGCACTGACAGGGTTCAGTCTCTGCAGGGGATGTGGCTGGTGTACAACCACCCAGCACTTCCATCCACACCTCAGTAAAACTCATCATCTGTCACTGGGACTGTCACCATTGACAGCAGGGCAAGGAGACAGCAAGCAAGGGCTTCTTAGACTGGAGATCATGAGATGAAAGACATCCCAGCCCCTGGAATCTGTATCTATGTCCCTGGTCTCCAGTGTGGTGACTGCTGCTGTTTTCATTCACCACTCCACTGAAATCCCAGTGGTCTCAGGCAGCTGCTCCTGAAACATCAGTTTAAGTTACCAGCAAACAACCTACGTGGAATGGTGTGTGAAACAGCCAAACAGGACAAAAAATCCATCCTAAAAGTATGTTACAGCCAGCAGCAATACATCATAACACTGGATAGAAACCATTATTAATAGCTCTCTTCTGAAAAAAGAATCCAAACAGAAGAAAAAAAGAAACAAAAAGAGGCCTTTATCTCCCTAATACGTTGCTCAAACTACATATGTCACATTTTGAATGATATTTGCTTTAAATCTGTGATGACCTCATCAAAACAAACCAATATCTGTTACCTAATCATTCATCTAGTGGCCTTTAGAAGATAACACTCAGTGTAAATATTTGGGGTCAGAGAAAGCTAAGCATTTTCATCCCGTTTCCAATCATGGAGTTCCTACTCCTGCTTAGGGAGCAAGATATCCCTTGTCAACTCCCCACTTTTTATATTCCTTTCTCCTAAGAATATTCAGAATAAAGGAGAGAATGATCTAAGAATGCATTACAACCTGAATCATGGGAGTATTTCCATATTCTAGCAACTCCAAAACAAAGGCTTAACTAAGAGCTTTAGACTCAAATTCAGCAGGACCAGGATGGTCCCTGTCACCTGGAATAAAGCTTAGGATAAAGCATCACTGGCCAAATCTTGCTTAAATTAAAAAGGCTGGTCCATAATCTCTTTAAACAAAGAAAACTGAATCACAGCCTTAGGACACATTTGCTATCCTCTTTATCCTAAATTAAAAATTACTCTCATTTCTGACTAAAAAACCTTATCTTGCCTCATATTAAAATTTCCCCATTTCTCTGCTGTATGCTGGGATTAACTAAAAATAAACACAACGATGAAAGAAAGTATACACAGTGTTAAAGCTATCAGAGAAAAGCTTTTCCTCAGTCCTATATGGAATTATTACAATAATTGCAGTACCAGTAAAAGCCTCCAACCTTTTTTTTGTGTGTGTTTTTGTTTTTGTGTTTTTTGAACACAACAAAATCACCGCTTAAAAAAAAAAAAGACATAAATTAAAACAAATTAAGACAAAAGTAACAATTAATAAAAAACCTGGCAGGCCTGGGAAGGTTAAGCTATCCAAGCATGTCCTGGTGTTCTGAACCAAGGGTTCTGGAGCACTGCAGAGCTGGGACAAAGGAACTGCTGGATTGTCTCCTGAGCTGCCACTTCCTATCTGTGTCTCTGAGGCTGCTATCATCCTCCTGGGAAGGAAAATGCACTCCTCTGCCACCAAGAAACACTGCTGCTCTCAGTGCTTTAATTCCTCTTCCTCTGCCCTCTTTTACCACACACCAGCATGAATTTCCTCTCTAGCCACCAGCTGTAAGGAAAAGCATTACAAGTTAACTTGCAGCTGTAAAAAGAAAGGTTCATAAACTTAGATTTTGAAAAATGTGTATGTAATTATAGGCAATTTTGTCCCTTTAATTTTAATTCAAGGTTTTGAAGAGACAGAGTATAAAAATCATACACAATTTAACTGGCTCTTCCAAATATTGCTAAAGCATTTAGGAAGCATGTACACAAAAGAAAAAAAAGGAGGAAGTAAGCAATTAATTAGATGTATTTTGGGACCTATTCCCAAATAATGCAGTGTTCAGTCAAGCTATGTTTATTATATAAGTTCTGAAAACAGCTCATTGTTTCAAAAAACAGTAACCTCTTTTGCAGAGAACAGAAAGGATCCAGGTCTCTAAAGACACCACAACTGGAAATAATCAACACAGAACTTCATATTTACTGAGCTGTAGATGCACTTAGCACTCATTTTATTTATGCAGACATCAGACCAAGATGACTGGGTGAAACTTATATTTCCTTCCCCTTTACATTTTACTTTTCTTTGCCTAAAAAAAATCACCAAAGCAATAACCCAGCAAAACAGATGTTTCCTAAACACATTTTTCTTTATTCCAAACAAATGTCAGTCCTTAACTGGCTGAAGTGGAATAATTTGGTGAAGAACTGGAAGAAAATTACAACTGACCAACTGAGAATTTACCACTGGGAAATTATTCTTGCAAAACTCTTTCTAGAACAAAGTAGAATTACAAAAATTATTTTAAGATTGGTGTTAAACTACCATTCTGGAAGAAGGCCTAGACATACTAAAGTCAAGTTCAAAGTATGAATTCCTTCACAGACTTCTCCCCTTGCTGCCCCACACACACTAAAACACCATGCTGCACAAACAAGCCCCATCCCACAGCTGGCAGAGAAATGTTTTTATGCCAGTTTGATTTTTTTTTACCAGTTTTTGTACACCTTTGTTACAAAATATATATAATTTTTTAAGACTTGAAGGGTTTCTCTCTCAGTGATGCTGCATGCATGACACTGGTGAAAAACCATCCTTCTTCCTGCAAGAGCTAAGCAAGAAGCCAAAACCCAGAACAGCAAATAACATGGCATAGTGCCATGGCTTCTAGGTAATTCAGCCAGATGACAGGATAGCAACAAATTCTGAGAAGCTGATTAACCATGAGACCTGATGAGGCAGTTAAATACATCACCTGATCAACACTGCATCCTTGCAATGACACATCTAAACTCGTTCTTTCCACTCACAAAAAGATTTGAACACAGCTTGGCATGATGGGCAGAAATGAGACACCTGGTCAGAACAGACTCATGTCTAAAACTCATGTCTAAAACTAATTTGGCCATTCTATTACACAGTTTTGTCTGTCCAGATGCACACACACCTAACTTCCATTTTCCTTTGATCTCATTTTAGTCTTAGGTACTTAAGAGCAGGACTTCTGCTTTTATGCAGGGAAAATCTGAAGCACAATTTTCAGTTTCAAATAATTTTGGCTCAGAGCCCAGAGTCTTTGTTGCTGAGGTGAAACAGTCTCAGCTGAAGAACATGAAAACAGAAACAGAGTGAAAGAAGAGACCTTTACCAACAGCTACTGTTGGCTTCCCTTTGAAGTGATCTTGATTGCTGTAGCACATTTCAGCTCTTCACCCTCTACTTTGTTCATTCTATTATTTAGACACAGCAGGATTATGTACACACTACTGCAAGAACAGAAGCGAGGGACAAATTGTATTTTCGTGTATTTCATCTTACAAATCTGTTGCCCTCAGCAGATCTGGGCTAGAAAAACAATGTTTTCAAGATTCCAACTATGTATGACTTGTCTGCTGGTGGAGGTCACTGACTGTCTTTGGATCTAACTCTCTTTGTCTGCTGAAAGCCATTGGTTTTGCCATTATTTTGTTTCTCTACATTAAGCCCAGGCCTATGTCTAACACACCTTTTTGAGGACAAAGCAGCATGACTTCTATATTTTGCTGATATGCTCACCTTCTCAATTTCCCAACTGCTGGAGCACCATTTCTAGTGAGTAATTGGCATAGGATTGTTCCAAAAACTGCACAAGTAGTCAAAAAGATATTCAGAAATGGCAATGCCTGACTACAGATTTTAACCCTTAACATCTCCCTTTCAGGAGGCATTATTGAAAGAGGTGAGCAGAACTAGCTGCCCCAGGTCTGTGTAAGCATTCAGCTAAACACATATTGTTAACATCACAACATAAAGACAACTAAACTTTCAAATCCTACCCTTAATATATCCTCACCTCTTTTCCAGAGAATTAACAGGAAAATTTCCCACTTATCATTTCCCAGTTATCATTTCCCAGTTATCACTTCCCAGTTATCACTTCCCAGTTATCATTGAGTACTGCCTAGAAATGGAATGTGGCTGTAATATTTTAATTATTTCTACACAGCTCTTGCATACCTTCACTCCCAATACCGACTGACAGATTTCACAACAATCCTTATCACTTCAAGGGAAGGAAGTGTCCTGTGCTGTAAATTACTGAGCCAACACTGCATCACAGCCTAGGAATTTACATAACCTACTAATTATTTCTGGATCTGTAAATTAATTGCTGTAAAGGTCTTGAACATTGCTGTAGCAGCTTGTTTCTCCTATCCCCCCTTGAAATAAAACCCATCTCACTCAAACCACTGGAACAACCAGAAAAGATGTTTCCCTGCCTTTTAGGAAATGCCCTCCAGGTGTGAACCCAACAACTGGCCAGATCTGATTCAGCCCAGATCACCTCACATACTGCAGTGGGAGACCCAGGATGGCACTGACCTGATTTCCATCTCTAATTGATCTTAGACAGGCATTGCTATCACGGCAACTTTTACGAAAGCCTTTTTGACATTCTTCCATTAATTCTTGACCTTGAACTTTTTAAGCTGATTCAATGTTGAGGGTACAAAATTAGCAAAATCAGAATATTTTTGACATCTCCCACACTCCTCAACAAGCTCAGCAAAACTGATAGTTAAGTACATGCACAGGAGTATTAACAAACACAGCTTATAAGCTTTAGATAGCCCAGTTCAGTAACTGTTTGTCTATGTATCCATTATTTCGAAATCTCCACAAACTGCACATTAATACACATCAACAACCATGCCACAAGTCATTAAAGGTGTATTAGGCCACATCAGTTTGTTCACCCCACGTATGAGAAGCAGGTAACACCTGTTTCTTTACTATTCAGGCTCTAAAATTAGAAAGATAAACCAACATTATCTCCACAATGAGTAATTAGACTCTCCAACACCTTCACAAAATACAATCACACCCCTAGAAGGCACTTGCTTGAAAAAGCTGCAGGTAAATTGCACAAGGTGGGGTTGAATCTTGTTTTCATTAGATTTGGTGCAAATTTTAGCACTGCTGTCAGTGAAAAAAGCACCTTCTATTCCTGAGGCAAGGATCAGGTGATGGCAAGTGATGAGAAAGCCTTCATTACTTACACTTTCAACCACAGATCTGGACATTAGTTATAGCTACAATCTCTCCTTTTCATCTGACTTGGGTTTTTTGCTAGATTTTGATGCAACTGAGTAAAAAGCTAAGTTTTAAAACAATTATTCTTGGCATTCTTTAAAACAATGCCATTCTTGGCATTTGTACTTTTGCTCGGCACTTTTGGTCCGCAAACCGACTCTGGGGAGGGGGTGAAAAAAATGTTTTGCAAGTACATCATAAAAGCAAACTTCCAGGTGAGCCCGCACAAGCCTTACCTGCATCATGGTGACCACATGGCAGGGGTTCAGGAGGTAAATGACAGTCCTGGTGGCAAACTTGAACCCCACCTCCAGCCCAAAGATGAGGCAGAGCAGCACCAGCAGCACGTTCTTGCCCAGGCTCTCCTGCTTAGCCTGGGGCTGCTGCAGCAGATTCTCCAGCTCCCGGACATGCTGCTGCCTGAGCTTCCACAGGGACACGAGGATCTCCACGGTGCCCACACTGAGGAAGACCAAACTCTCCAGCAAGCGCTGCTGGCCGGAGAGGAAGGCGGCGCATTCCGGCCCTCCATTGCCGGCAAAGCTGGGGTCCACCCCGCCGTACATCCAGTCCAGGAGGTTGTGCAGGCTGTACCGAGACATGACGGTGCCTCTTCTCCAGGAACAGGCAGGAGCAAGACGGAATCAAAGCCAGAACACTGCCGGGCTGACGAAGCACCAAACGCCAAGACTCTCCCGCTGCAGCCTTTCCTTGCCAGGCTCCGGGTGGAGCGGGCAGCTCCGCTCGGGGCACGGGCACTTCTCCGCTTCCCTTCCGCTGCCCGGAGGAGTCCGGCACGCAGCAGCCTGAGGGGAGGCAGAGGCCGCACGGAGCTGCACGGAGCCTGCCAGCTGCAGACCCCTCAGCCCGGGACCCCTCTTCTCACCGCCCGGCTCTGCCGCCCACCGCCCGCCCTTCCCTGCCCTCACCGTCCCCCTCAGCGCTCCCCGCTGTCCCTCCGCAGCTCCCCTGCAGACCCCCCAGCCCGGGACCCCTCCTCTCCCCGCCCTTCCCTGCCCTCACCGTCCCCCTCAGCGCTCCCCGCTGTCCCTCCGCAGCTCCCCCCGCGCATCCCCCGCATCCCCGCGGTACCTCAGCGGGCGAGCGGCTGTCAGGGAGCGGCAGGCCCGGTGCCCCCGGCCATGGCGCCGGCCCCGGCGAGGGACGGGAAAGAGGAAGAAGCACCGCTGCGCTCAGCGCCAGCGCCGGCACGGCCGAGACTGCGGGCCCGAGCGGGCGGGCCGCTCCCCGCGGCTGGCCCGGCCCTTGCCCGGCGCCGCAGCATC
Source organism: Phylloscopus trochilus trochilus (assembly GCA_016584745.2). Lineage (NCBI taxonomy): Eukaryota > Metazoa > Chordata > Aves > Passeriformes > Phylloscopidae > Phylloscopus > Phylloscopus trochilus. Next base: position 1,938,487 of record WQNJ02000046.1, on the reverse strand, counting down.
ACCCCACCGACGTGCCTGACTCACGCCGAAAAATGGACGAGTCCCCCGAATTGGCTGAGCCCGGCCGCCCGCTCCTCCCTCCTTCACGGCTGCGCCCGCCTCCCTTCGCCGCCGCGGCCGCGGCTCCCTCGGCGGGTGCGCGCTCCCCGCCCCGCCGCTCCCTCACGCCTGTTGCCGCTGATTTCGCCCCGCTGCCCCCCTTCCTCCTCCTCCTTCCTCCTCCTCCTCCTCCTCCTCCTCCTCCTCCTTATGGCAGCTGCCCGCGGTTCGCCCCCTCAGGAGGGCGGCAAGGAGCGGGCACAGCTCTGCACGCCCGTCAGCGCGGTCCTGTTCGCCGACCCGATCGGCAGCGACCTTAACTCGATAAACGAGTTTTTCAAGTGCCGGTGCAGCAGATATGGGTGGGTCGGCCGAGGAAGGAACAAACCCGAGCGGGGTTCGGGCTCAGCTCCGGTCTGGACAGGGCAGGTGCCTGCACAGCCAGGTGTGCCCAGTGTCACACACGGATATCTGCAGCCAGGTGTGCCCAGTGTCGCACACGGGTGCCTGCAGCCAGGTGTGCCCAGTGTCACACACGGGTGCCTGCACAGCCAGGTGTGCCCGGTGTCACACACGGGTGCCTGCACAGCCAGGTGTGCCCAGTGTCACACACGGATGTCTGCAGCCAGGTGTGCCCAGTGTCACACACGGATGTCTGCACAGCCAGGTGTGCCCAGTGTCGCACACGGATGTCTGCAGCCAGGTGTGCCCAGTGTCGCACACGGGTACCTGCACAGCCAGGTGTGCCCAGTGTCACACACGGGTGCCTGCACAGCCAGGTGTGCCCAGTGTCGCACACGGGTGTCTGCAGCCAGGTGTGCCCAGTGTCGCACACGGGTGCCTGCACAGCCAGGTGTGCCCAGTGTCACACACGGGTGCCTGCACAGCCAGGTGTGCCCAGTGTCACACACGGGTGCCCGCAGCCAGGTGTGCCCAGTGTCACACACGGGTGTCTGCAGCCAGGTGTGCCCAGTGTCACACACGGATGTCTGCACAGCCAGGTGTGCCCAGTGTCACACACGGGTGTCTGCACAGCCAGGTGTGCCCAGTGTCACACACAGGTGCCTGCAGCCAGGTGTGCCCGGTGTCACACACGGGTGTCTGCACAGCCAGGTGTGCCCAGTGTCACACACAGGTGCCTGCAGCCAGGTGTGCCCAGTGTCACACACGGGTTCCTGCACAGCCAGGTGTGCCCAGTGTCACACATGGGTGTCTGCACAGCCAGGTGTGCCCAGTGTCACACACGGGTGCCTGCACAGCCAGGTGTGCCCAGTATCACACACGGGTGCCTGCACAGCCAGGTGTGCCCAGTGTCACACACGGGTGTCTGCACAGCCAGGTGTGCCCAGTGTCACACACGGGTGTCTGCACAGCCAGGTGTGCCCAGTGTCACACACGGGTGTCTGCAGCCAGGTGTGCCCAGTGTCACACACGGGTGCCTGCACAGCCAGGTGTGCCCAGTGTCACACACGGGTGTCTGCAGCCAGGTGTGCCCAGTGTCACACACGGGTGCCTGCACAGCCAGGTGTGCCCAGTGTCGCACAGGGGTGTCTGCACAGCCAGGTGTGCCCAGTGCCTCGCACAGACCCCACCTGCCTTTGTGCTTCCTCGATTTACTGCCACGGGTGTGCCCTGGGCAGCACAGTCTGGGTTTGCTTCCCGGTTTGTAGCACTGGGAAGAGGTTGTATTGCAAATATGTAACTCTGTGACACCCAGAGAGAGAGCAGCAGGTTAAGGGAATATTTCCGAGGCAATCAGAGCCATGGACATCCCCTGAGAGCTGTACCCCACAGATTTTATTTCACGTTACCTGCACGCAGCACATCGCTCTCCCCATCCTGATCGTTTCAGGGCTTTCCTTCTCCACAGGACAGCATTAGGACAGCTCCATCACTGGCCAAACTGTGCAGCCTGATTAATTGAAAATAAAAGCTTAGTTCCACAAGCAAGTTTGGAAAGACCAATTAGATATCAATACTGGCTCAAAGTGATTTCTATATAGAAATATAGAAGGGCAGCAACATCTGGCTTTGACACCTACTTACTTAGTTCCACCAACTCCTGAAGTGCTTTTATAGTCTTAAGAAAATTCTTCTCATTTTATCCACGTTTCAGAGAGTAATCAAACCCTGGATCACTTGTGAAAATGGGGCCGCAAGCAAAGCTTTGCTGGCTGTGGCAAGGGCTGATTGCTTGCTCTAAGCACAGGGCACAGACTCTGATAGTCTGCCAGCAGTGCTGGGTGTAGATCCACGGCAGGAGCATGAAATGCATGTTCAGATGTGACATCAAACACTCCAACCTTGCTGCAGGTATGAGATGCTGGGTAAGCCTCGAGTGGAACCCTGAGAATGTCCCTGCCCCAGGGGGATCATCACCACGAGCTGCCACTGCCATCTCAGGGGATGCAGACACAGCCAGCCACCCACTAGACAGTGGATTTGTTTGTTCTTATTTTTTCTGTTTCCTTGGGTTTTTGGTTTTTTCTCTCCTTGCTACCAATCTAGGTTCATAGAGATTCTTCCATCAGCTATTCTGACTTCCTTCTATTGAGTCAGTTGCTCACATGCATTTTTTATGAATTTAAAGAAAGGCTTGTGGTAGTGTAATTGCATATTTCCTCTCAAGGAATTTTCTTGAGAGAAAGAAGAAAGCCTGTTGCATTTATCATATCTCTCCCTGTCAGCTAATTTAGCTAGAACATATGCTAGACAATACCGAAAAATAAGTAAATGTCAACTAGAAACATTCAAAATAGAAGTTTAAAAAGGGTATCACACTTTTTTAACCTGATGGACTGAAAATAACGTAAAGCACCAGCAGAAACTTGCTAGATGACAACTGCATGAACCAGCTTCTCACTGATTCATTTTTGCATTATGAGATTTTGTTTTTCCCTTACATAAAATGCTGCAGTATTAACAGACACAAAAAACAGGTGGATGTAAAAGCTGGGGAAAGTAGAGAACTATCCCGAATCAGTGAAGTTTGCTCTGAGATAAAGAAAATCACAGTTGACGGTTTATCTGCACACTGATTACTTGTGTTGAAATTAAGAGGTCAAACAGTACAGTCAGTCTGCAATACAGGTGGAGAAGGCACCTGAAAAATGGGAATATTTCTTTGTAGTTTCACAGGAGTAAACACAGTCTCTGAAGTCATTTGGAGCTTGGGGAAATATATTTTTGTTGAGTCTGAAAAAATGGATCTGCTATAAAAGATATGTGTTCTTAAGAAAATTCAAGTTTCCATCCAGATGTTCTCCTTAAACTTGAAGTATCTTGAGAACTAATGAAAAGAGGATGACTGCTCTTTTCACACATCAGCAACCAAACATTTAAGCCTTAGAACGCTCCCTTTGGTGTTTGTGTCCTGTGCTGTTTAGCCATTTTTTCAGTTTTCAAGGCATGTGCTTTATTTTATGTCCAGTACTAGCCCCATATTATCACTAAGTATAATAAAAGGCATTTTACAAAGAAGCATCCAGACTCTTTCTCTTGGAAGCTGAGCCCTAACAGCACTTTCCTCTGGCTCCAACTGTTTGTTAGAGTTGATTTAAGCTGTGACTGGTATACGTAGGAGGTTCACTCTAAATCTACATAGATATGCAGGCAGAAGAATGTGTGCTTTCTATTTTTGTTCTGTTTTGCTAGATTATTGAGCACAATGACATCCATGATGAATTACTGAAAAAAACCCTTTTGGCTACAACTGAGTTCTTAGGTTTAAAACTAAGAATTAATTTCAGATCATGAGACACTGTCACTACTTATGAACCTCAACCCCAGAGATTCAGAACACTGTGTCTTCCCTAACCTTCTGTGTGGAATTTGCTTTTGTTATTAATACCACAGTGATATTTGGTGCTCAAAGTCAGGGAGCTGCTATATTTAACATAATGTAAAACAAATGTAACAGCAAGAAAGGTGGGAAGGAGAACTATAACATGGTGTGATCTCTGGTTAATGAAATTGTATGAAATTTGTACCATTTCATTCTATGGTGGAATATTACGTGACCAGGTTTATTATGTTATATTGTGTTATCACAGTGTATTTTTATGTCTTGTGATATTGGGGAAGGAGATGTTGGATAGCTCAGCTTTACAGTGAGTGATCAAGCAGTGTCCATATTTCACAGAGATTTCTGAGCCAAACCTGGGTTCTGTTAGACCCTCCCATCATTTATCAGCATGCACAGATATCAGATATCACACACTTGAACATTTCTGTGAGTATAACCCCTGAAATGAGATGCTTTAAAACACCAAAAGGCTGCTCTTACACCTTTGTATTGGGTTTACATGACAAGGTTCTGGTAGTCGAGGGGGCTACAGGGGTGGCTTCTGTGAAGCCACCAGAAGCTTCCCTGATGTCCAACAGAGTCAAGGCTGGCTGGCTCCAGGATGGACCTGCTGCTGGACAAGCACCAACAGAGACAACAGCTCTGGGATAACACATTTCAGAAGGGACAATAACCCCCGTGCAACTGCAGTGGAAGAAAGGAGTGAGAACCTGGGAGAGAAACGACTGCAGACACCAAGGTGGGTGAAGGAGGAGGCGCTGGAGCAGAGATTCCCCTGCAGCCCCTGGTAAGGACCATGGTGAGGCATGTTTTTAGTGTGTCTTAGTAAGTTACTGAGGAAAAGCGAGCATACTAGCACGTATTCCGTGCGAGCTGATGCATTTCACAAAGAGGAGGAGCCTGACACGGGACACAGGTCATGTTTAAGTGCTTTGCTGCAGAAGGTTTAACCATTTCAGCCCGCAAGGAGCCGCGAGCCCTCTGGTGGCTGCTCATCCCCTGAAATTCTCACCCAGTGCTCTATAACTAACACAATAACCCTCACACACACTTTGCTCTCAGTAGCAGTACAAGTTCTGTTGGTTTATCCCTTGAGGATGTTGCCATGACCACTTTCCTACACATAGGAAATGAAATAGTAACAATTTACTATTAATCAGGCTGAGAGAGTTGGGACTGTTCAGCCTGGAGAAGAGAAGGCTCCAGGGAGGTCTCAGAGCACCTTGCAGTGCCTAAAGGGACTCCAGGAGAGCTGGAGAGGGAGTTTTGACAAGGGCATGGAGTGACAGGACGAGGAAGAGTGGCTTTAAACTGAAAAAGAGCTGGTTTAGGTTAGATACCAGGTAGAAATCCTACCCTGTGATGATGAGGCAGCCTGGTCTAGTGGAGAGAATGAGATTCCAACCCTGGCCATTCTATGTTTCCATTAATTGAACTAATTCTATTCTAACAATATATGACACACCTGCATGAGACACAATACTCTTCCATAAAGGAGTTTTACTTTAAATTCCAAGAATACGTGCCTGTTTCTGCAAAAGGGATGATGTGTGGTCACTAAGAGCTTGGCTGGGGCCCAGGCACACCAAGCATTTTGACAGAGCAAAGGTTGGGAAAAGGAATCAAGTGTTTGCAGGAAGGAAGGCAGGAATTGTGTTCTCATCTTAGACCTGAAAGAGTGAAATAGGTTTTGTAGTTCTCAGATGAGATGGGGTAGAAAGGAACTAGCTCTAAACTGCAGCAATCACTGGACTGAAATTTAGTGATAAATAACTTGAGCTAAATTTTATTGAAATATGTAAGGATTGCTTTTCTTGTAAAGGAGATGATGTTTAAATATGAGAGGGGCTTTTTTGGTGGTATTTGCTGAGGCCAATGTAGTGCACTGTGTTTGAAGGAAACAAGAAAATACATATCTTGAGATTTAATATCTCAGCTTATGTTCTCATCTTGGTATCCAGATGAATCACGTAGTCATTGGCTCCTTTATTCATCCCACACCAGTGGATGGTTGCTAACAGTTTCCAGTAATAGAACAGGGGATGCAAAAGAGCTTTTCAGGTCTGTGATTTCCAGATAGCTCAGCCCCGCTCAGGCTTTTTCATAAATCTTAAAAATATTTACCACAGAGCTTTCTATATTTATCAGGGCTCATGGCTTGCGTACATGGGAGCGTTTTCACAGCTTGGCTGAGGGTATTCACATTCTTCAGAGCTGGGGGCTGAGTTTTCTCCTGTGGCTGATTACTGGGAAGATTTCTCCCACAGAAACCCGGACACAATCCCTTCTTGCCTGGATGGGAGGTCAGTGCTGTGCTACTCAGTTGTGACCCAGCAGATCATACAGACTCAACAACAGATCTTCCTGTTTAAAACTCTAACTAATGGTGAACAAACGTGCCCAAATTATTTCTGTAATTATTTCTGTAATTATTTCTGTAAAGCCTTCTTTACTAGAAACAGAGAAAAAGGGATAAAGTGAAAAAAATAATCCAAAGAAGGGGGAAAGAACAAAACTCCTTATATTCCAGCTAGAAACATTTCAGGTCATTCCTGTTTTTTCAGATCTCTTTGCTGCTGTTCTATCAAGTCCAAAGAGCACAAATGGCTGCTAGATAAGCAAAGAAAATGCCAGAGATTCAGCCATACAAACAGAATAAAGCACAGTTTTCTTATGAAAAGGTTCTTTAAAATCTTTAAAAACTAGTGCATGCCTTCTCCTATCTCTGTAGTGCAGTGAGATCCCACTATCTGCAAATTATGTAAGTGAAACAAGGATATTCAAAAAATACTTGGTATCTATATAAAATCTGCTCTTCTTAAAACAAAACAAACAAAACCCAAACCCACAGGAAAGCATCAGTCAAGCAGACAAGTGCAATTTGGTGAACACTTAGCAGAAAGTTTGTAAGACCTGTAGGGTTGCAGACAGTTCCTATGCATTCATGCTGTACAAAATAGTTCAGATATCCCCAGGAGCTGGCATTTTGAGCTTTTGTAGAGGTTGCAGTACATTGGGGTGCACAGATGCAGACAGTACCCACATGAACTGATGTCACAGAGCAGGGGTGTGTGTGTGTGACCCTCTCAGGTGAGGCACCTGCCACTGTGATCCTGCCTGGAGACCCTGTGAGTGTGCACCACTGAACACGCCTGTGCTTCAACACCTGATTTTCCCCACATGTGCCAAATTCCTCTCCTCTAGATGATTTTTTTAAAAGGAGGAAATAGGGCTAGGCATCTGCATTCTGCAATTAACCTTCTGTTACAAAATTACTCGCTTTTGTAACAGAGAACAAAAATCAGCCTTGCACAGCAGGTGGCAGCCCTGGTCCTGCTTGGCTTTAGCCTGGTTTGCACCTCAGAGGAAAAGAGGTTCCAGAACTGGAGTGGTTACTGCTGTTAACCAGCTGTCCTTTCCTTTCTTAGAAGGAAAATTTTAGGTGATTTTTAGCAAAGAAGTCATTGGCCACTGCCATATGACAAAGGCAGAGCAGTTCAAGGGAAGATCATTTGAAAATAAAATGCTCTTGATTTTTCTCCTGAAGGGTGTTATTTCAATGCTGATCAATAATATTTAAAGGAAAAGCACCCCTAATGCTGTTTATGTCCTTGATAATGAGGAGATAAGCAAGGATTCTCTTTTTAGACCTGATCATGCAGTTGGATGAAGAAATGAAAAATAATATTCTACAACTTGGTAAAAGATGGAGCTGCTCAGGCTGCATGTCCAGTGGACACAATGTACCTTTTGTTACCCCTGCCTATTTTTGCACTGCCTTCTCATTTTCTCAAGCTGCTACAAGTCTTTTACGCGAGGGTGCTTCCATTGTATACCAATGAAGGAGTTAGATTATCTAGGCAGCAGAGGCTAAAGCTGAAACTCCCTAGCATCATCTTTCTTAAGTATCATTGTCTGGTAGGAAAATCGGTCTGTAAGCGATCCCATTCACCTGAACAAGAAGAAACTGTTATCGGGGTACTTGTCAGCTGTGTAACACTGATACCTGGGCTGGCCCGGGGAGCCAGATACCGTGACAGATAACGGGGGTGGGGTGCTGGTGTCTGATTTTGGGCACTGTTGGACCCTTGAGGACCAGAGTAGCAGGGACAGAGAACACCTCACACTGCAGCCACTCCCCTCCTCAGCCCCAGGGCCTGTGAATTTCAGAACTCAGCTTCATTCACAAGCCTTTACTTGTTCTGTAGCTACTACAAGGACAACAATTATTTTTTTTTGCAAACAATTTACATATATGGTCCTGTGAATAAATTAACTGACTCCAAGAATTAACTTGTAATAAAACTACCAACAGAAACAAAAGCACAGTCATTAGAAGCATGGTGTAAATGAAGTATATTCCATTAACATCTCTTGCAAACGTGACTTTTATAGTAAACCTGAGGAACAACGTGTACAAGTAGGTAGCAGCCACTGATATGACAAACTGATTGTGCAAGTAGAATTTTCTTCTGTTTTGCTGCCAAAAGGGAAGTCAATGCTACAAGTGCAAGCATTTAAGAGTCAGAGTTTTGTTAACTTTACCACAGCATTATAGACTGACTTTCACCTGGGCTCATCATCACAAATTCTTTTACTTTACAGATCTGAGTGCTGAGCCAAATCCTTCAGGAAGCATTTTTTAAGGTAAGAATTCAAATGCCTTTTCTGTACTTTGGGCTGCACTTCCCATCTTTGTATGACATTTCTGGTTTTTTCATGGATACCTGTTTTGTGTACCACAAATATTATGAATGGAAACAGACCAATTTAGACCCATAAGATTTTGGCAATGAAGTTATTATGCAAAGGAAATGTTGACTTGTTGACTGAAAAATGCTATTAGGAATGTAGAGACTTGTTATTCTGGTATCTTTGTTCATGTAAGCAAGAGCTTATACAGACCTAAGTGGATAGGAGAGGTAAAAGTTTATGTGGGGAATGTTTTATGGGTGACTTCTAATGGATCTGAAAAAGGTGACCAAATAATCATACACCTTTCTTACACTGTTCAGTGTAATAGTCAAAAATTGCTGAAGGGGTCTGTACCCCTACAGCAAACTGTCCATAAATTACATTTTAAAAGACATTTCTCCAGAATTTGTGCTCCTTTTTCAATGTTTCACAGTGCTGTGGAGGTAATTGTGTTGGGCTGATGGGAAACAGTGCAGTGTCCAATTTTTGTTCAGAGAACCTATCAGACTTTGTCTCTATGTTCCTCCTGCTCCTTCCCACAAAGGTCCAGTATTATGGCTGGAGATGCAATAAAGGGTTTTTTATTTTTCATATAATAATACAGAGTTTTGTTATTTTTTGACACCTATTATAAACAAATTTGCAGATAATTTTTAAATCTGGTTTCCTGTATAAGACTAAGGGAGGAATGGAACTAGCTTGAACAAAAAGCACCAAAACCCAAAACAATTCATATGTTTGGTAGCAGCCCCTTCTCTTAAAATGCTGCCTTTTATTCAGAGCCATCCCTCAGTTCCCCTTACTGGAAATTCCTCCTTGCAATGCACTTACTTGGAGATATCAGCAAGCCTTTGTGCCATCTGTATGACTGACTGCTATGTTGGTTTTCTTTTCTTTTAAAACACAAGAGTCAGTTAAAAGAGGTCTGGAGTGAACACAAGTGCATTACTCCTGATGGGCAGAATTCATGTGGAGGTCCAGTGTGCAAAAAGGGGCACAGTAAAACTTCAGCCTGAGAGGAAAGTCAGGTAACTCTTCTGGCACAGTGCTTGCTCCAAAATGGCCAAGTTTGTGTACAAATTTTGTTTTCCAACTGTACAGTCTGTGAAGATAAACAGGGCTGTATTTAGGAAACAGTTGATTTCATCAGTCACTTTGCCTAAGATAAATAAACAGCCCACAAGGCTCCAGATATTGACTTATTACTTAGATTAGACGTGCTAGGGTTATGCAATCCCTCTGCTGATATCAGGAATGAGGTGAGAAGCTCTTTACTCATTCCAAGCTTGCCCTGAATCCTGGGTGAAAAACTGAGACCTCCTAGGCCTTGCCTTCAGCCTCTCCTCAAGGTCCCTCTCTCTTCTCTTGACCTCTGTGATAAGGCTGGAAATCAGCGTCAGTACAGAGTGACCTCACTGTCTGGGAAGGGCTGGTAAACTCATCACATCCCACAGGGATCTCCAGTGAGGGTTTCTTACTGGAAATATTCAAAGGAATTGCAACACGAGAGACAATGAAAATCCTCTCAGTCAGATTTGGTTTTGAGGACACTGGGACATTTTGTTATACCAAGATCATTTTGATTTTTTTGTTTCAAGACTCCTCTAAAGGTTTGCCTTTTTTTCCAAAGACATTTTACACATCTTGTAGTGAATGTAGTGAAACAGGCTACTTCCTGACCATAGGCTTCTTTGTCTTATCTTCCTGGCTTTGGAAGTATCACACATCCTCAGGGAATTACTACTTGACCACAGCTTTATTTATAAAAAGCAAGTAAATCTGTTTCTGCTTTGCTTTCAAAAAAGAATGTGTGGCATCTTTCAAAGAACTGGTTTAAATGAAAAAGTATCTCATGACAAGCAAAAAACCTTATTCTACATCAGCAAATCCTATGAAAATTTGAATACCTGTAGCTGCAGGAAAGGTGTCCCATGGTGCTCTTTCTAAAGCCTCCACTGAATAAGGTGTATTTGACTCTTCACCCTGTCTGCAGTAAGTATAATTTTAGGACTCATTATTCTAATGATAACCTGACAGGTTATTTTTTTTTTTCTTAATTGTAATTAAGCAAAATTTGTTTTCAACTTTGCTGAAATTATTAGTTGGACCTAGATGTTAATCCTTCTGAAACAAAGCATCTCCAACACCACCACTGAGTCCTGGATGTCAGTCTGTGATGCCTGGCCTGGGGACATGAGTGCACAAACCCTGCAGGCACTGGGGTTCCCCACAGAGCTTCTTTCTTGCTCTGGCACCCAGGGCCAGCTGGGCCAGGGCCAAGAAGAGGTTGATGAGGTGGTCCCATGGCTTGGTGGGATCTCCAGCAGGGAGGGCATAAAGGGAAAAGAGAGGGCTCAGCTGAAGTGCACAACCTGAAGCACCTGAAGTCCAGCTGGCAGCAAGGACATGCAGTCTGCAGCAGAGAGATGGAAGCTCTGACTTGTTGGAGGTGCTGTGAAACTGCACCTGGAAAATGTGAGACTTGTCAGCCTAGAAGAGAGATGAGTAAGGCAGAAGTGCAAGGAGTCTGTGTTACAAATGTGTGTAACAAGGGGTGGCATGGAGAGAGAGAAGAGAGAATGGTTAACTAATGCAAAAGGCAGGGGACATCATATGGAAGCACCAGACAGAAGGCATGGAACATAGAGAAGTGATTTCCACCCAGCATGATGTTGGACCGTGGAACGACATCAAGCTGTAGATGCTGGAAGCTTATGGGACTAAGAAAGCAATTGGAATTCTTTTCCATTGTCTATCAAGAGCAGAAACAGGCTACTCCTAGCTAAAGATCTCAAAGTTGCACAAGTCCTCATCTTCCCAGGAGATGGCCAGCCACTGCTGAGAACAGCATCGTGTTCTACCTCAGGCATTGCTCTGATCCACTGTGGATCCACTCTGATCCACTGATTCCAGCTGCCTTGGGCACAAGACATGCTTCCCTACCCACCAGCAGGACACATCAAGGTAAATCTCTACTCACTCAATTCAAAATCTAAGACTATAGGAAGTACAAAATAGCTGGAATAAGTTGCAAGTAGATTTTCTTGCTTATTTACTGTATACGACAAAGATGTAAAAAAGAAGCTGTGTCAGTGTTCTAGCTGGAGAAAAAAATTGTGGCAAGTTGGTTTGCCCAACCTTTTCTAAGCATTTAGGGAGGTTAGATCAAAAAAGCAATCTGCATGAAACAGTTATGCCTTTGGGCACCTTGTGCAATCCAGATTCTCTTATTAGTGATGATGGGATATTAAGAAAAACAGTGGGGTTTGAAACAAATTAGAACAAAGTGAGAGTATAACAGACTGCCCCAAGTGTCACATAGTCCAAACTGAGCAAAGCCCACACAGTGATTCAGCTCTGTCCGAGGAAGTGATGTGCTTTTTGCCTCTCTGGGAATTATTAAACATAACATCCACATTGCATGTGCAGTTGTTGCCAGAACATTTTCGCCTCCTGCAAGGTGTTGTCTTTTATGGAAGCAAACGGGTTAGCAAATATAGCCACGGCTATGTAATGTATGCCGATTTTGTTTTTGTCACACTCTGTCCCACTCCATATGGGGCGGGGGAGGATCCTGCTGGACTTCTGTTCGCATAGATGCAGCACAGAATGTTTCCTCTCCCCTTACATGCTATTAAGAAGTGGCATTGTCAGAAGCAAGTTATTTCGTGCCAATTCTCTTCTGAAGGAGCCTCGGACTCCAAAACAGCTAAAAACCATCTGGCAAACTCTTGCATGAATCATGGGGATATTTGTAGCCTCTGGCTTTTTGAACCGCACTGTGAGCAATCCCAGTTGCTCTCGTCAGCACTGCTGCTGAAACCCGTGTCTCGTCTTCTGAAAAACCACCAAAGCGGCCTCCGACTGGGCCCGTGGTGGTCTCCACATTGTCAGGAGGCAAAACCGGGTAACAAACCTCTGAGCTGGCTGTTCTGACCTGAAAGATCCGGACTGGCGGCCTCGCTGCTTCCAGCTGGAGCCTGCCCGGGGGGCTGTGCCCGGGGCTCGGGCACAGGGGGTTCCTGGAGCGGCTTTTGCCGTCTGCTCGTCCTTCGGCCTGCCCGCGGCCTGCTGATCGGCCTCAGCCGAACCGTAGGAATCCCCGCAGCAGGGCCGCGCTAACCGAGCTCTGCCCGAAGCCCGGGGTCCCATGTCACCCCCTCAGGAGCCTGCCAAGGCCGGGGTCACCTCGGGACGCGGCGGCGGCACTGACCGGAGCTCCGGGCTCGGGTCCGCGCCGCCCCCTCCCCGGCGCGTCACGGTGGCTGAGGGAGGGAGGGAGGGAGGGAGGATGGGGCGGCCCTGGCGGCAGCGGCGCGGGGCTCGCTCCTCCCCCGCGCCCTCAGCCATTTTAGCAGCCGGTACCGCCGCCGGTAGCGCTGTGATCTCCGCCGGCAGCGCCGGGGCTGGGCACGGTGAGTGCCGGCTGTGCCCTGCGGGACGGCCGGGGAAGGGACGGGACGGGATGAGATGGAATGGAGTGGGGCAGAGGTGGGATGGGGCAGAGATGGGATGGGGCAGAGCTGATCCCGCCCTTGCTGCGCTCGGCAGCATCTGGGGGAGCGGCGAGGGGCGGGAGGGTCGCCCCGTGCACGAAGAGGGGGCGCGGGGCTGGCGCTGCCCGGGGCCCGCGGGGCTCCCGCCGGGGCGGAGGCGGCCGGGCCAGCCGGGGAAGGAGCGGGGGTTACGCGGGGTCAGCTCCGGCCCCGCGGCCGTGCCTCGCGGGGCCGGGCCGAGAGGATGCGCCGGGGCTGGGCGCTCCGGGACGGGCGGGCAGGAGCTGGAACAGGTGGCGGCGCGGAAAGGCCTCCTGGAAGTGCCGAGGGACGGGGCTCGGGCGGGCGGCCCGGCGTGAAACTGGGCGGGAAGCGGTTTCACCAGCACTGCCCTGGGCCCGGGGCTCCGCTCCGGGGCTTCTCCGCAGCTCCGGGGCAGCGCCGGCGCCTCTGGCCGTTCCCCGTTCCGCCCGCAGCCCCCGGGGCCGAGCGCGGTGCTCCCGCCGGCAGCCGGAGCCGCTCCGGGGCCGCTTCCTCGCTCCGCGCCCGGCGGGAGCTCATCCCCGGGCCTGCCCGGGGCCCTGCCCCTGCTTCGGCCGTGCTCCGGCCTCCCCCGCAGCCCCCCGGCCCTTGGAGCCCCCCGGGCGGCTGCAGGGGAGGAGGCTGGGCTCGGGAGATGGGCTGATGCTGATCAGGAGAGGTGATGCACACTGCTCAGCGCATGCTTCTCTGCTCCACGTCACAAAAGCACCTGTTAAAGGAAAGCAAGAAATCGGCTGAATATTTTTATTGTCTCCGTGTTCTTCTGTGATAAATTTCGCTTTTCGGTGTTCTAGAACATCCCCTTTGAGGATTTCTGAGGCTTAATTTGAAAAGCAAGTACGTGTGCACTGCCTGGCTGCACAGACCTCTCCTGATCCGGTGCTGCTCTTTGCCCAGTCCCTTAATGAAATAAGTGTAGCATATACCTTTATAGCATATAACATCTGGAAAAAAAATGAATATGAAACATTTATGTTAGGAAAAGGAGTGATAGCACAAAATATTGCAGTGAGGATATTCAGTAAATAGAGATGGAGAGCTTTAGTGTCGAGGAATGTTTTATGGACAGTTGGAGTCCCTGATGGTGGTAAAAGATGATTTATCAGGGTAAGGATGATGTTGGCCCGTGCTTGGTTGCTCTTTGCATCTTGGATTGTTGCATAAAAATAAGAATATGATGTGTGTTGTCATTTACTGTTATAGACAAATTTGCAGTTGTAGCCTTCCCAATTTCAATTGCAAAAATGAGCAAGTAAAGCTGCAGGTAGACCTTAGAAACATATGATGTTTTTCTTTAAGTTCTGCTTTTTGGATCTTTGGAATTTGTCACCTCAGACTAACTGCAATGATTAAAGACAAGGATTTTCCTTTTCCCTAAGATTTTCATGTCTCCAGTCTTTTCACCCAATTAAAAACCAGATAGCAAAGTTCTGCAGTCTCTGACGGGATGTTTGGTTTAATTTTTTATTTCTTCTGCTCTTCGTGCGTGGATACAAACTTTGTATTTTAATACAATTCTACAGAAGCCTTAAATATTTCCACATCAAAGGTATTTTGGGAACTATTTAATGCATTTTTAACGTAGCTCTCATTTCTTCGTATTTACCAGTTCTCCCTTCATTGTTCTCTTAAAATATAAACTTGAAACAGACAGTTTCCCCCTGGACCCTGCCATGGTGGGCCGTTTCAGATGTTCATTATTTAGGAGTTTGCATCTCATGCACACTTAGCTCATGTGTTACCTTTAATGCCCTCTGGAACATGCACTGCCAGCTGCTCACTGAATAATCCAACAGCAGCAGCTATCAACTTTCAGCATAATAAGTTAGCAGAGTTCAGCAGGTAACACCTCCAAATGCAAGGGTGATGCTTCAGCCCTTTTATAAAACTAGGGAAACCACTTCTGAGCAAGCTGCTAAGGCAAGGCTTTGCATACAGATCTCTGCCAGGTGATGTTATGATATATAGCTAATAAAATAAGTGCAGCCTATTATACTGTTGTAAATGAAGTTAGTACTCAAATACCAAACAGTAGCCTGAGCCAAGGAAACATTCAAAATATATTGAAGTTAATGATAAATAGAGCTAGGCAGTTAACATGACAAATGAATGAGTGCCTTTCTATAATGAAAGCCTTCTGAGTAAGGCATTGCTTAAACTAAGAAAGAGTTGGAGTTAATCGTTAAGGGAAATTTCATTGTATACTCAAATATGCATGTGGTCACTGTGCTTCAGGACATTTGTTTTCTCAGGAAAGAAGGAAGTTGAATGGGAGGAGGAAAGCAATATCCTGAGAAACAGAATTTACGATTTTGTTGTGTTTGCTCATAGATCAGATTGTTATTTAGATGGTGCAACATCTTTAACCTTTTCTGTGGAAGGCCTATCTCAACAGCTGCCCACACTGTTTAATTTTACTACCTTATGGAGCAGCTGCAGAGTGACTGCTTTGGTGTTCATCCTTGTTCCAAAGTCTCCTCCTCTCCTCCCTGTAGCTGGGATTGCTGCCCTTCACGTTTCCATTTAGAGTAGGCTAGCTGTATGGAAGGGAAAGCTTAAGAAAGTTTTTCTCCTCTGCTGGTAGAGCTGTATTTACAGTGGGTAGGAATTATTAGTACTTTGCTGTTGTTTGGTTGTTTTTTTTGGTTTCAGGAGGGAAATTAGGATTGCTTATATTCTGCTGACACCCCTAGAAGCTGTGTTTCTTCAAAATGTTGAGCTCTGTAGGTAGGCACATGCAAACAGGCTGAGTGCAGCAGTGGTTATTCCTCCTGTGGCTGCTCACTCAGGGTAAGCAGTGTTGCACTGAAAGTAAGGCACACTCTGAAGTGGTGGGACAGGTTTCTCCTCCGAGCTGTGGAGCCTGGCAGCACCTTTCTCAAACTGCTCTGTGGTCCCAGTGGTGGATGGGGAGGACCTTCCCTTAACCCTGGACGTGCTGGAGTTGTGAGTTGGTTTTGCTTCTTTTAAATGGACATGAACTAAAGTACACTGTTTGGAAAAAGGTTTGGCCAGTGGCCAGCATTGCCTGGGAGCTGTGGTTTCAGTTTCCTTCTCTGCAGAAAGTACCTAGTGTGATCTGCATTGGGATCAACAAAAATGGTTGGGCAGAACGTAAATAAACTCCAGCAGCTCTGCTTTCCCTGCCCCACTTCTTATCAGGGCTATCAGTTCCTACCTAGCACTGCTTATGAAGTGCACTCATAATCAAGATACAGCTGGGGTTGTGTGCCAGGTGTTCAGAACATTATTTACCCGACCAAGTGTGTGAGACAGAGGTTAGGAACGAGTGGAGGGGGTGGAAATTCCTCACGCTGTTGGTGCCCTAGATAGGGAGCCTGTCTCCAGGTTCCTGTGCTGCTGCTGACCTGTGCTGCCACAGCCCAGAGCAGCTTCTGAGTCAGGACTGACTGGGGCTGCCATCAACTTCTTTTTTCCTGTGAGGATGGTGAGACACAGGTTCCCCAGGAGGATGCCCCAGCCCTGGCAATGTGCAAAGCCAGGCTGGATAAGGCCTTGAGCTTGCAGAGCTTTGTTACAAGGAGTGTGGCTTCAAGGCCTGAGGGTACAATTGTCTGGAGAGTTATTTATGATGATCCCAAATATAGCAGAACACTCAAAGGCACATTGAACAAATTTTTAGTAAGGAAATAAATAGCACAGGCAGTGTTGGGAAATGGAGGAACAGAACAAGCAAGGGTTGTGGGATGGGACTGGGAGGAGTGGGAAGTGTTTTCCTTCCAACGTGTTGCCAGATTGTCAGTTTGTATAATGGATGATTTTTAAAGTTTTTAAAGCATGAGTTGCTTAGGATGGATGTGAGGTCGGAGCAAATGCTGCTGCTTCAAAAAAAGTCAGTGTGCAGTTTATTTGCTTTACATTTTGGAGTAACAGCTGTGTAATGTGAAGGATGTGAGGAATTGTTTTTCTTTTTTTTTTTGCTTCAGATAGAACTGAACACTTGGACTTGCCCCTGAAATCAGAGGGTACTGTTCACCTCAGTGAAGTGGTTTTAAGGAATCCTAGATATTGAGAAATTATCTTTTAAAAAATAAATTTTTGCATGGGCTTTATAGTACAGTTAATACTGAATCAAGGGCTGTTGTACATCTGGGAGTTCACCAGGCTTCAAGGTGAGATATCTTTATCTCCAAGGTAGAGATAAAGTGATCCACCAATTATCACAGAATTAAGAGTCTCGGATTTAAAGTGATCCAAGGTGGATCCTTAATTCTCACTTTAAATCCAAGACTCTTAAATCTGGTATACTTGAATACCACTGTTGTTCAGTGAGGACAAAAATTATTAATGTACCAGGATTTCTAGGATTTCCTTCAGTGTATGCTGATGTGACTATTGATTCCCTATAGCACATTACTGCTTCATCAGCAGGGAATCTTTTTTTAAAAGCATGCTTGTCGCTTTCCTTTTAGGTTAACAGGTTTATATTTCTTTTAAAGTTCTTATTATAAACTCATTGCTCTGGCAATGGCAGCTGTTAAATGTCAAAACTCAGAGCAGAAGAGCTTTATGCATATCTGTTTTACTTGAAGCTGTAACGATGCTGCAGCTCACTGCAGGATTTTTGCTCATCACTTTTGTTAGTGTACAGGGAAAATGCCCTTATTTCCAAACCCTGATGATTTATAGCTTAGGTGTATACTTAGGCAGTTAGAATATTAATATATGTATCAATTGAACAAAATAATCTAGGTATGCTTGAAAGACTGTGAAATTAGAAACAAGTTAACTTTTGCAAGGACAGACTTAAAATAGCACATTACATCCCAGTACTTATTCTCCTACAGCTTGTACTAATTAAGAGATGTTTAAATTATCATTTTAATAACACTGAAGTAGTGTTCTAACTCCCCTTACTACAGAAAATAAGACTGTGAGTGAGCAATACCAAGACAGTTACAGAAATGCTTGTTTTAAGATGATTTAAACTTTAATAAATGAATGCTTTATTTTTTAAAAAATCTGTTAATGACACATTTACCCTTGCCTTTGTTGTAGTATAAATTTGGCCAACATGTATATACCACAGCGTGTTTGCTAAAATAAGAACTTTCTCAAAATAAATACATTTTTGTGTTCATATAGTGATTTCTCATCTGGCTACAAGTCTTGATTGGAGATGTTATAATTTATAAAACAGTAATTTATTTATTAGGTCTGTTTCTGTGCACTAGGAGCCACTGTACAACTTTGAACCAAAAAAAGTACACTAAGAAGGATGTATTTTGAGCAACAGTAGATTGTAAATAACGATTACTGTCAGTTCCTCACATGCAGTGAAATACAAAGAGCACTCACTACTCTCAAGTTAGGCAGGTGCTACAGTGTTTGCTCTAATTTCACCCTGTGTTGCAGTTCACCATTTTATTGCAAATATTTATAGCAGGTAGCACATCCAGCAGAAGGAGTCTTTGCATATTTAAATGTGCTGTGGAGTGGGCAGGGCTGAAGGGAGCTGGGAAGAGCACAAGGAGCAGCCTGTGTTGTCCTTGCTGGTAAGAGGGTGCAAGTGTCTGTCTGGAGAAAAAAAAAATTAAAAAAAGAAAGGCAAATTGATATAACTGGTCAGATTTATTGAAACACTTCACCTTGTCTAAGTGATCCATCGGGTGCTTTGTTGTTCCCTCCCCAGCAGTCATACATGCAATAGTTCTGGAAAAGAATCTTGTTAAATTCAGTTTATCTAAAGCACATGATAAGCAGAATACACACTGAGTCATTCTCCTGTTTGTCTTGGTAGCTAGAGGAGTTGGGCAGCCTATGAAATGTCACAATTTCAAATATGAGGAGCTGGACACAGCCTATCACACGCAGCACGCTGAATGGCTCACAGCAAAATCCCCAAATTTTATGAATGAGGGCATTAGTCTCATGGCTTAAGCTGACCACTTGGCAGCCAGCTACCATACAGCCACTTTGGATTAGGAAAATTACAAACTCCTGACCTCCCAACAATTAAAAAAAACTGGTTTATGCCCGTTAAAGTATTTTGGAGTGTATAAAATTATTCTGCAGTAACATCTTTAGAAGTGGCTAGGTATGGGGGGGCTGGGCTTGGTTTTTTTGGGGCTTTCAGCAAAGATAAAAGTACATCATAGTACAAAGTTTATCATAGTACAGCTTCTGGTTATTTTTTTTTTCCCCTAGTCCACTTCCATGGATGGCCTAAGCTTGCAAAGGCTGCAGCCCAGGTGGGACCACCTCAGGCCACAGCTGCACCCAGGGACCTGCCACCAGCATCAGCTCCAACA
The DNA here is from genome assembly GCA_016584745.2 of Phylloscopus trochilus trochilus. Taxonomy (NCBI): domain Eukaryota; kingdom Metazoa; phylum Chordata; class Aves; order Passeriformes; family Phylloscopidae; genus Phylloscopus; species Phylloscopus trochilus. The sequence continues at coordinate 1,919,138 of WQNJ02000046.1, read as the reverse complement.
GGGAGCAAACCCCCTTGTTTTCTTCTCATTTGGAGTCTCCCTTGCATTGGAGGTCATTTTTATGTCAATTCAGCAAAGTAATTTGCTGATGTGTTGTATCCTAAAAATTGCTTTGAGTATACTAACCTCTCTTTTCCATTCCTGGTATGGCACTTTTTGTTTTGTTTTTCTTACTCAACGAAAATGCACTTACTAAAAGAATTGCAGTGTTGTGTAGGTAAAGTGTAGTTTTACAGCAGTATTTTCTAGAGCTTTGAATGTTATGTAGAAGAGTAAGCAGTTAGTTGTAACGTCAGCTAAGACCACAGTGATACAAAAATATAAAGAAAATTAAAAAGAAGGAAGAGATCTTGGTTTGTGGTGTCTGTGGCCTTTTTCACCAGAGGCAGAAGTAGGAAGGATGGAGTAGTTTCTATCTGCTCATAGTAGCCCATTAGTTTGTCATTCTGCACGTTCCTTTCCATGAAGACGATTTTATGTACTGTTGATTCATACTGTGTATTTACACAGGGTAAATGAGTACTGAACTTGATAGCCTTGGTTTTGTGCCTTTGTTTGATAGATGTGTTTAATTTTCATTATGACAATGGATTATCTGTTTATTTCATAAGCATGCAAATACTTCTGCATTTTTATGAGCTCCTCTGTTTGAACAACTTGGTCAAAAGTGCTTATGAAATGCGTTGCCACAGGCAAGAGGAACAACCAGAAAGTGAAACTAAGCTTGTTGTGCTTAAGTAAAAAGCAGGGTGAGGATGTGGGGGCTGGAACAGGGCTCAGAGCAAGGTTATGCCTTAGAAAACTGTGCAGAGCATCCTCTTTGTGTGCCACGTTTTGCCATTCATTCTGGGGTTGCCAGTTCTCCATCTGGCTGGACTTCCAGGCCTGTTTTTCTTACATATCTTTCAATAACAGCACCGATGCAGAGTATTTTATGGCTCCATAAACTCGAGTAGGAGGAGAGGTGAGAAACACCTGGCAGTTTCTGTCTGACATAACTGAAGGAAAAACCCTCATTCCAGCCTTGAATGAGTTCAGGTGCTTTGCATGCCCCAGGGTGGTGTGATGAATAATGATCACATACACTTATTTCTGACTGTTCTGTGCAAAATATCCCGATCATGTTCCCACACCAGCTGTTTTCCCACCTTTCTGGTCATGCTCTGTGTCCAGACGTTGGATGAAAAGGTAAAGGGAGGATTATTCCCTGAAAGGCAATGGTGGATAAGGTTTCTGTTGTCTCTCTAAGTTGATTCATTGATGTTCCTCTGACAGAACAATTTGAAAAATTTGTTACATATTACCTCTTAGACCTGAAGTGGGGACTGTGTATTTTTAAGTTGAATTAAAAACATTTTCTGACAATGTTGGCTTTTTGAGTATCCTTGCATTTGTTAATAAACTAAATTACTTGGTTTTTTTTAATTACTAACCACGAACTGTTGTTGTGATACACTGTGTCATGCTAAGGATTTTCAGTCCCTTTTTCAGAACAAAAAGTTCCTAAAAATAAGTTGAAAGAATGGTCAACAGTGTCAGTTTCCTCTTGAAACTTCCTTCAGAGTTTGTCTGAGACCACTGTACTGGCTGTTTAGTCTAGTGCTGCACAGTTTCTCTTCTGCACTTGCTACTGTGACTCTGCTTTATTCATATTCAAAACGATCCCGTTAGCTAAATAAATAAAAATCATGCCGTCAAAGCTATGTGCTTTGCTGCAAATAGTCACACACGCTTCTTTTGTCTTTTGGACCGTCAGGATCTGAGCAAACTTCTTTCAGGAAGCTCTGTGGCTTTGCTGGCACCCAGCTGTCCTGGGGAGATGTGGATGCCCCATCCCTGGAGTTGTTCAAGGCCAGGCTGGGTGGAAATCCCTTCCCAGGGCAGGGGGATGGAACAAAATGAGCTTTGAGGTCCATCCCAAGCCCTTAACATTCTGTGGTTGTGTGACTTGAGAGCCTGTGCAGGCCAGGCTGTGGGAGAGGCAGCACTGGGGAGAGCCTCAGGTACTCACAGGGCAGGTTCTGGGCAGAATTTGACACGCAAAGGAACAGAGGAAGCACTTCCCCAATTCAATGTAATCTCAGGGTTTTTTCAGTTGTGGAATCTTGCCTTGGCCTTTAACGTTTTCTGCCTTTGGGGCATGCAAACTGCTCTTACCCTTTCACCAAATATTTGCTTGCACGCATAAATTAGGAGAGAGTTTCACACCCAGCTCTCAGGTAATTGGGAACTACTGGGCCAGTGTGGCTGGGCTGGCTTCCACTACAGTACTTTTTTGCAGAAATACATTTTTGACACTTAAAAATTGATTTTTTTTCCTAATTGACTTTATGTTCTGAGGTAGTAAGCAGAAGCAATGAACATAAAGGACAACACTAATATTTTTCTTGAAACCAAAAACAAATCTTACCTTTGCCATTAGCTGAGTAAAATACTGTGTTAAGCAGCAGTAAAAGAAGCACGGTTTCCTAATACTACTTGTGATTTTGCTATTTCAAGTAGAATGTATTTATATTCTTATATTCATATTTAAACTTTAAAGGATTCACTACCACTGATTTCCCCTCTCCCTGTTTGTTGGGACAGAGGTAGCAGTATTTACACTGCTCAGGCAAAGTGAGAGCTCTCAAACTCTCAGGCTTTCAGCTTCTATTGCATTGCCAGAGCACAAAGTACTTCTGAAAATTGGCTAAGTTTGGTTAGGCTTTCTCTGGATTTTCACTGCCCTTCATGATGGACCAAAATGTAGAAATTTGCCTGTGAGAAAGGAAGAAAAATGAGACGTCATGAACTTTTTTTCCTACCATGATTAAACTTGCATTATTATTTCTGGAGTTTGTTTTTATAAAAACACCGACATGATGTAAAAACTGAGTCATTTCCTTCAGTTTCTTTTCCTTCGATCTTTCTAACCCCAGCTAAGTTGTAATTAGCCACCAGATTCTTCTAACTCTTACTGTTTTTTCATCTCAGTCTTCTCAGCTGTGGAAATGTTCTCTCGCTCTTGTGTGCGTTGGGTATAAATCTGGAAAATCAAAAATTGCAGAGAGCCTGACAGTATGCACTCATTTGTTTACTGTGCTGCATCTTCCTTGCTTATGTGTATTTCTTAGTCCTTGTGTCATCTCTTTTTCAAATCCCAGCCTTGTTCTGTCCTGCACTGGAATAAATTCAGGATGACTAAATACCAACTAAGGTCCCTTCCAAAAACTGACTAACAGAACACCCACATACTTAGGTCAACTCAATTATTTTTTTTTTTTACTGTGTAAAACCACTTTTCCAGTGAAAAATCCTGAATGCTCGCTGTGGTTTCCACTGTGTTTAGATCTGCCTGGATGATAGGGAAATTCCAGAAATGGATGTTCCTTACTCATCCCGGATTGTTTTGGAAGATTTCAGAACTTCCTGACAGGAGTCAGCCCTGAGCACTTACACTGAAGTCAGAATTGTGTCTCCATTTGAAGTTGGCAAGAGCTCCAAGAGCTCTGGTGCAGAGGAACCAGACTTCCTCTGGTGTTGCTTTTAAGCTAAAAACAATCTGTTTTGCAGATTCCAGTTTTCCTCACAAACCAGAACACAAGCCTTCTTCTCTCTTAATGTCATCTTTTTTACTAGATGAATTTTCTTAACACTATGTTTGAAACAGGCAGAAAATAGAGTTGTGTTTTCTTCTAATCATGTTATTCCATAATAAATTAGAGCCCTGGCAAGCTTTTTAACACCAGAGGAAGAGGATTGTAAGCAGTGTTGTTGGTATACTTTCACAATTAAGCCTTTAGAGTATTTTGGGCTTGGCTAATTAAAGCCTTTCCTAGTGAAGATAATATTTTGATGCCTTATTAAAGTTAAACTGCCCAGGATAAAATTTCTAGCTACAGGTACTTTGTTAGATTTTGAATTCCACTTAAAAATTGTAGTAGTGTGTGTGTAAATGCTAAGTTGATTCTGTTCAGTTTGGAGAGTCAAATGCAGAGAAGATCAGGGCATTTCCTCCTCTGAGAGCAGTCACTTCCAGAGGCATGAACCCTCTCTCTGTTCCTCATACACACTTCTGCTCTTAGTTGATCCCCTTTGTGACTATTTAAAAGTATTTATAAACATTTTATAAAACTATTTTTAAACTTTTGTGACTATTTAAAAGAGGTTTTTTCCATATTAAAAAATAGAATTGCTAGTTGTTTCTTAGATTTGAGTGACATTAGGAAGAGAGGAATGTCTCTTCTGTTCTAGAAGGAGTGCTTGGATTCCAGACTCTGTTCTGTGACCCTGGCTAAAGGACACAGGAGTGTTGCATATTATCTGTCTGAAACTCTTCATTAAAAGGATATAAAAGTCAGATTATACTTAGATAACATCTCTTGAATCTCTGGCAGCTCATAAAGCACAGTGTCAGTCAGGAATAAGCTTGGACTAAAGCATTTTAGTAAACAGCCAGCACATAAAAGCCATAACTGAAACATTACCTCATGAGTGAAGTCTGCAGCATGAGCCCTCTAACATGTCACTGCAAATGTGAAATGAGCTCCACACCACTTCAAAATTGAAAGGAGCTGCTTCACCTGAGGAAAATCCTTTGGAAATGCTGAAAACCAGCTATCTAGGAGAGAAACAACACCTCTTTCTGTTTGGTTTGGTTCTTTCTCGTAGTCATGCCTGACGCAGGCTGCCCTTTCTGGGAACATGCATTTCCTGCATCAAGAACTGGCAGCTCTGCTGTTTCCAAAACAGCTAGATAAGCATCTAAAGAGGCTACTTCTGCTCCACAGTCCAGAGAAAGAATAAACTTTGTAAACCAATAAAAAATATTACGTATTCTAATTATTCCAGTGCTAAATAACAGTTTTGTCTTGTTATTGTGAAATTCTTCCTGAGTGCTGAATTTTATTTGTAAGGGATGAGGAAATCTGTGAAGAACATAACTTATGCTGTAGTAATATGTGGTTGTCTTACTTGAAATGTCCTTGATGGTGCATTGATGTGAGCATTGCATCTCATCCTTTCTCTTAAAGTCTAATTAAGTAGGAGATTGGAGGCATAAGGTGTAATTTGAATAGCTAACTGAATCCAACTGGTATGGAAGTACCTTTGCATGTGGAGTATGTCAGTCTGTTATATGCAGTACATTTAAGAGATGATAAATATTTATTTAGCACGAGTTTGGGATGATCCTGCAATGGATCAAAATCTTACACAGCCATGTGCCACTAACTAAAAACATTCCAGCACCTTTTTTTATATTTCAAGAGAAAATCTTCGTAGGAGAATTTTGCAAGGGACGTTTAACTCCATTTCTGTCTGTAAAAACTGATAAAAATCTTAGACTTATGGGGGAAGGCTTTTAAAATATAACTAATTTAACATCAGTTAAAGTTTGCTACAGTAGACTTCTTGGAGCCTTATCTCTGCAGTTACACACAGGCATCTTTTATTGCACTGCTCATGGGACCAGCGAGGCCTCACTGCCTCTGTAAACTTGCTTTTGTTCTGGAAACTCTTCTCTTACCTCAGTACCCCAAATCCACTTCATGTTCTCTTGGGCAATGTGTGCCATGGGCAGTCCTGAGTTCCTGTTTCTGCTGATACTCATCTATCAAAAGTGACAAAGGGCTTCTTGTTCTGCCTGCAGTCAGAAGAATGGACCTATATGCAATATGAAAGTCTCTTCCTTGTCTTTCTGGGTTTCATTGGGAATTAAATTGCATTAAGCTTCTGTTCATCATTTTATTCAGAACATGTTTAAATATGAAAGGGAGGAAGTAGTGTGGCATAAAAATTAAGCTCCTTTTGGCAGCCTTGTCTCTTGTCTGTGCAATGTAATTTGGAAGCTTAATCTTTACCAGTATTGTAATTGCTCTCCCTTGTATGGGTTGTGTTGCACCTCTGTCTGAATTCATAGCCTGTGCTTCTTAGGAGCACTAGGGTGGAAGTTCTAAAGATTCCTCCTTTCTGCAAGGCAAAAAAACTTCCCAAATGCTAACCTGGTCTTTTTTTCTGTTTTACTATAGATCTAATCAACACTGAAAAAACCTCACTCATCTCTGTGAGATCCCTTGTAAGTACACCTTTGTGTTTGTGTGTGTCAGGTTTGCATGAGCATGTTCAAAGGAAAAAGCCACTTTTGTCTTTTTGGTACTCACTAAGTTTTCCCAACTGATGTCTTTTAAGAATTACAACTGATTTTTGTCGGGATAGAAATGTGATTCTCTTTTAAATTACCACAAATATGCACAAATCAGCTAAGTTTTCTGTTTTTATAAACACATTTTAAAGTATTCAAATTAACCTGAAATCCCAAAATGAAGGAAATGCAGCCTTGCTCTCCTCCCTTCCTAAATTAGCCAGTTCTTGATTATTAGCCAGTAGTGTTTCACAGTAAGACCACTTCTGAACAAGCTCCTGCACAGCCCAAAGAGAAGCTGTGGGACTGTCTCGTTGTGTTAAATAGTTTGCAGTACTCCAACAACTCTGCTTTTATCCATTTGTTCATTGTTGGGAGGTGAGCAGCAGCCCCAGCCCCCCTGGGGTTTATTTTAATTCGTGGCTTTATGTGTAACCCTGGGTGTGTCCTGACATTTCCTCACCATGTCTTAGAGCCATGGCTGGCTTTGAAACACAAGCTCAACTGGAGTGAAACTATCATACAAGATCTGTGTTATAAATCAGCAATCCTTCCTTTTGGAGAACTGGAGTTTTGGGGAGTAAACTGATCTCTTTTCTGCTGAACTTGATGGTGAAGTTCACCAGAGCACAATAAACATGTCCATGTAAATCATGTTTTGAAAAGAATGTAGCATTCATTTTTTTTATAAAGAGAAATATGCAGAATACTTTCATCCATACAAGTCTGAGCTTAGTTTGGTTTAGCTTAGTCCATTGTGCTATCATTCAGTAGTAATTTTATTCTGTAGTTGTAATTACAAAATTAATGTGGTGGTCACGTTGTTTTAAATATCTGCAGATCTCTCAGTCTTCCATCACATTAAAGCTGTTGATACTGGCTACAACACAACTGCTTGTGTTGAAATTCTCATTAAATAACCCACCAACCTGTTAACTGTCTGCTGTTAGTAGCAGTTGTCTTGTTTAACCTGAAATGTTAATTGTAGCCTCCCTCATCACCTGAGGCTGGCAGATACATTAATAAAGGCGTACTTTGAGGTGTGCCCATGTTCTTTTTAAATTCCTGATGGAGCCCTGAGAAGTCCCCTCTTCTCATTCCTTCTGTTTATCAGCTGGTGTCCCTGGTGGTGGTGGCAGTGTCAGTGCCTGCCCTGCCTGTCTGAGGCTCTGCCCTTGGCCACCTCTGCCTTCTGTCCCCCAGCGTGGGTGCTGGGTGAGCAGCTGTGTTTGCACAGCAGCCAGGTGAAGATAACCACCCCTCCTCACTCACATGCCAGGGCACACTGCTCCCAGCCCACTGGCCTCTACTGTGATGCTTTTGGGTTTTTTTCAGCCACTCACCACCAGGCCTTATTTAGGCCAAAGGCTTCTGACGTGCAGACAAAATCTTGTCAAATTGTACCTTGTTTGAAATGGAGTTAAATTGGTCAAATTTTATCCTGTTTTCCATACTTGGAGTTTGAAATGCACGTGTGGAAGTAGTTTTTGAAATTGGAAAAGCAGATCTGCATAATCCCTTTCCAAGAGTCTGGCATTCAGAGTTGGAAAAGTAGAAGACTAAAAATGCAGTTGCTGGAGCAAAGTTAATAAGGCAATTTTGGAATATGATATAGATTTTAGATTACAGCATGTAGACTTTGGAGTCCATATACTATTTTTGAGTGTATCAAGGTAACATTTTAATCTGAATACAAGTTGATAGAACAGTCTGAAAAGCAGTAAAGCAATCTGCTGTACCTTTTCTCTGTAGTACAAATATTTAGCTGGGAAACAAGCGTTGACCTTTCCCATAATTACACAATCGTGTCATTACTCAAGTAGCTTAAGCACAATATTATGTTGTGAAGGACAGACTTCATCTCAACAGCCCTGAACTATTCAAACAGAAATAGCGGGGGGAAAAGTCTGTGAGAAGTAAATATTTGTGGATGCAAGAAACAAGTATGGAAAACATCCATCCTCCTTCATCCCCAGAGCAGTTCACTGCTCTGTTGTGCCGTGGTGCTTTTGAAGTGAGCTCTTAGAAGGACTAAAACTAATTAACCGACCGTAATATTACTAATTTAATTTTTTTTTTCTTGTCTTTCTTTTTTCCTGCTCTCTGCTTGGCATTGGTTATCGCCCAAGTTGTCTCCTGTTGGCTCTCAAAGGTTACTAAAATTTTGCAGCTGCTCTGAACCAGCACTACCTAAGCTTCAGCTCCTGCTGCTTCTCCCCACACCGCCCTGCGCCGCTGCCTTGCTCTTGCCTGCTTCAGAACTCCATAAGAGAATTTTCCTTTTTTTTTTATTAAACCCCCTCCACCATGAAATTTAGGCTAGACGTGTGTGCCATCCTCTTGCTGCCTGTGTACTTGTTGATCTGGTTGTACAGTGTGCTGGTATTTATTCCCTGGTATTTTCTCACCAACGCCAAGAAGAGGAAGGCAATGGCAAAGAGGTTAAAAGCTAAACCCGTCTCGGACAAGCCGGGCAGCCCCTACCGCTCTGTCACTCACCTGGACTCCCTGGCCAACATCAACATCCCTGGGGCAGACACTCTGGACAAGCTCTTTGACCATGCTTTAGCAAAGTTTGGGAAGAAGGACTGCCTCGGGACCAGGGAGATTCTGAGTGAAGAGAATGAAATGCAGCCAAATGGAAAAGTATTCAAAAAGGTAAAAGTTGTAATTTTTTTTTTTGTTTTTTACTTGATTCTGACTTGGTTTCTCAGTTGGTTTGGAGCTGCTTTGTATCTTGCCTCAACAATGCATGTCCCTTTAGAGCTCTTCCTCAGTCATCATCTAATAAACCATTCATTTTATGAGGAATAACAGAATATACAGGATGCACTATTTATTCTGCTTCAAGTAGCATGAAAGCCATTTCTTAATGAATGGCAGGCTGTGTACTTATGGTGTTATGCACCAACTCACATCAGCTGGGAGATCTATAGCAGAAGCTTCTTGTCTGGAAAATTCATTGTTTTTCCCTCTCAAGTTAATTTTAGGAACTTACAGATGGTTATCCTATGAAGAGGTAAATGAGAAGATTACTCGCTTGGGGAATGGACTGACTGCCCTGGGACTCACCCCAAAAAGCACCGTGGTCATATTTTGTGAGACCCGAGCCGAGTGGATGATTGTTGCTCTCACCTGCTTCAAGTACAACTTCCCTCGTGAGTGCTCAACCTGGTTACTTCCAATGTTATTTCAGAACCATTTCTCAGCACAGATCAGGCTGTTCAGTATTTAGACTCTGCCAGTCTTGTCACTGGAGGTGTAAGAATTTCATAAATTTTCTCTGCTGATGGTCTCATTCTTAGAAGTTTTCAGTCTATTCTCTATGCATTGTGGAGATCCCTAAAATTAACTTGCTCATACTTATGAAACTGTTTTTTATTATTTTATTGTAGTGATGTTATAGATGTTAAAATGACAGAATAGTACACTTACTGTTCAGGGTTTTTTTAATTATTCTGAAGATGTCAGTAGTTGCATTTAAGATGTCAGGAGCTGCATTTCTCTCCACAAAATGTGGGATGTTTTTATAGTATTTTCTGATTGTATCCTAAATGATACATCTAAAAGATGAAATGCTCATCAGAAGAGAAGAATTGTATCAAAATCATGTGATAGTCTGTGGGTAGTCTGTTTTGGTGACATTGGTAAGCTGCTCCAATTCATTACAATTACGAATGGCTTTTCTTTTTTTTTTATTTTTAATTCAAGCTGTCAGAAATCTCTAACGGGAGTTAATGCATGCAGACTCTTGGTGAGCTGCAGGGGTTACTGAGCACTCCAGCTCCCGTTTGGCACACAGCATGCTGTGACCCACAGCCCATGGCTTTGCTTGCCCTGGGCTCTCTCTTTTTTCCTCCCAGCAGCAGCAGCTGCCTGTGTGAGGAGCAGCTCCTACAGCAGAGTGTGCAGAGGCTCTGCAGGGGCAGCAGGGGACGAGGTGACCTTGCTACTGAAGCAGGAGACTGTGGTTAATTTGCTCTGGATCCCTATACTTTGAAAGGCAATAAGAAATAGCTGTATAACATTACTCTTCTTCCTCTTCTGCATGAACCCTATCTCACAGCACTGGTAAATTCCTTTGATGGCCTTGGGAGGAATTACAGTTTGAGATAGCAGATGGTACTAAAGGGGTTTTTTCAGCAGAAAGATAATGGGGAGAGGTGAAGTCCATTGTGCCTGGGAGGCACTTGATGGCTTTCCTGTAGCCAGTCTGGGTTAAAAACAGTCTGGCAGAGTGAAAAACAGTCTGATTCCCTAGTCTGGTTCTCTGCCTTGCTGCCATCACTGGTTCCATGGCAGCAAGGAAAGCAGCTGCCTGTAGCTGTGCCCAGCTTTCAGCTGGTGCCCTGTGACGTCTGAGTGTCACCTCTTCCCTGAGAGAGTTGACAACCTGCTCTGAGTTGCTTACTCTGGGATTGCTGTGTATATCCATGGGGTTTGGTGCATGTTTGTTCTGATAATTTCTTTTCTGCTATAGAAAAAAAGCAGAATTATTTCAGGAGGACATAGATGACCATTATAGTGCCTGAGCACTTCAGGGCTGACTAAAAGTTCCAGCCTGTTCCTTAGAGGCCTCCTAAGCAGTTTCAGGCTTGGGGCATCAACCATGTCCCTAGGGACCCCTGTGGCAGCATTTGACCATGCTCTTAGTGAAGACATGCTTCCTGTCCAGCTGTCCTCCTTGTTCCAGAGGTCTCTTGTGCCATAACACTTCTGATGGGGAGAAATTAAAAGCCGTTCTATTTCCAGATTAGAAAATTCTGGAAATTGAATGCTTTCCAGTGAGCAAGAGCTTTTGCATTTAGCATGCCTTTAACCCTTCTTTGGTGTCCTCTGCCATCCCTGTGACAGTTGTCACTCTCTATGCCACCCTGGGGGAAGAGGCAGTGACCTATGGTCTCAACGAGTGTGGAGCTTCGTACCTGGTCACCAGTGTGGAGCTCCTGGAGAGCAAACTGAAGGTACCTTGCTGCCATCCATCCTCCCCTGCTGTCAGCAACCCTACAGTTCAGACAGCACACTGCTAAAAACTTCATTTCTCTGCTGCAGACTGCACTGCCACAAGTCTCCTGCCTGAAGCATATCATTTACGTGGACAAGAAAACGGTCAGTAAATCAGAATACCCTGACAACGTGGAGATTCACAGCATGCAGGCAGTGGAAGAGCTGGGAGCCAAACCAGAAAACTGTAAGTGAATCCCTTCACAGAGCACTGGCTAATCTAGCAGTGAAATCACACCTGGGTTAAGAGGGATGTGTCACAGAAAAGCCCTCACCCAGCAAAGGCAGTGGCAGGTTGTCAGTTCATCCTCCAGCTCTCTTTAAATAAACAGAGATTTTGTTTTTTGTCTTTTGTTCATGGATTTTAGGATAAAACTTTGTTTTTAACTGCTAAGCCATAACCAGAATAATTTAATACTTCATCTTTATTTTAGGAAATGAAACATGGTTTCATGTTTAATTTTCTGCCACTTTTTACCTTTTATTTATCTTATTGTCACTGTTTTTTCTAAGAAAAGAGGAGAAAGCACTTAAAGCTTTTTTGGTTTTTTGCTTGGAAATGACCATTATCTTAACCAAGCTGTAGCTAAAAAGCACTAAAGGCTGGAGGAATAACAGTTACATTCCTTGTTCCACTGGGCAGCCAGGAGTGACTGTAAACATCTGCTTTAAGGAAGGAAAACCCAACCCTGATGATCTGTTCTCCTTACATCAGCAGTCTGTAATTAGCCACATCTCTCTCTGGAATAAAGGAGGAGATAAACTGGCAAAGGAGCTTTGGGAAACACACATTGATCACAGCTGCTTATCTCTGATCAGCCTGAGGTGCTGACCAGCAGTGACCCTAAGGGGTGTTCTTTCATGGGCTTTAGCCTCTAAAAATCCTGCTTCTTGCAGACTCTGGGAAAGCCATGAAAGCTGATGGTTGTCCTCCTAAGAATAAAACAAAAATCAGAAATTAAGTGTTCTAAGCTTACTGCTTTTCTACTGAACCTGCAGCTTACCTGAGGAAGGTCTACTTAAAAATAAGAATTAAAAAAAAAAAAGGTGGGGGGAGTTAAAAGGAATGTTACTTCTACAACCTTGGCTTTGAAAGGCTGATGGACAGAAGAGCTGACTTGCAGCTTTTTGGGGTGTTGGTTTTTTGGTTTTTACTCAGCTTGCTGTTTATCATCAGTGCTGTTGTGTTTCACCCCTTTGCTGCCTTTGACAGTTTCATTTGGTCTTCAGAAGGCTCCATCTATGAAACTTTCAGTCAGCTACAAAGCACAAGGACAAAAGTGTCACTCAGATTGTGCAGAAGCTCAAATACTCATCATTCCTTTCAAAATTGCCCTTCCCTCTCTTCCTCTTGAAACCTGCTCTCTCCAGCACTGGCCAACAGCTCGCTCTGCTGGCCTTCCATCAAGCACCTCACACTGATTACAGACATTTTCACATTGACTAATTACAGAAATCATTTAGAAAGCAGATAGGAATAAATAATAGTTGTTTTTTTTTTCCCTCCTGAATTTTGTAGCAAGCATTCTGCCAAGCAGGCCTGTTCCTACAGACTTGGCTTTAGTGATGTACACCAGTGGCTCTACTGGGAGACCCAAAGGAGTGATGATGATGCATAAAAACCTAATAGCTGGAATGACAGGACAGTGTGAGAGAATCCCTGGACTGGGGTAAGAAACACTTGGTTGTCTTGTGTACAGAGAGCTACAACAACCTCCAAAATTGTCACATTTATAGAATCTGCTGCTGGCACTGTGTTATCAAGCTTCTTCACATTATTGTGAGGCCACTGCTCTTTATAGGAAATATGTTTTGTGTATGTGAACTTCCCTTGTTTGAAAAATATGCCCTTCTGGCTGTTTTCTCACATGTTGCTTTTTTAATTATTACTATCCTTAGCTGTAAGTCTGTGATGGATTTTTGCACTTTTGAGTATCAGAGGATACTGCTATAAAAGAGATTGCTCCTCTAGTGCAACTTGGGAAATGTTTTTAGACATTTTCAGGCACCTAGAATCAGTTTATTGACCACTCTTGGGTGCACATGCTGCAGAATCTGCTCAAGTTCACTGAAGGAGCAGAAAAGTAATAAATTATGCCCTGACCACAGTAAAACCAAGTGCAAATTCCCTGACATTCATGTCTGGGGGCAGTTTTTGATGGAAGTGTGTGTGTTTGTCTCTGCATTCACACAGAGCAGCCCTTTTGCCAGACTGCTGTTGTGAGAGGATGTAACCCCAGTTCTGGCTGGCTGCTGAAAGCTGCTGCCCACTGACAGCTCTCAGGTTCTTGCTGGGAAATCTCTGTGCAATTCCTTTCTGAAAGCAGGCTCAGCACTTCAGAAATCAGCTCTCTTTCTAGTAATGTATCCTAGAAGAAGATGACTGACAGGGCTTTGTAAATCATTGGTCATTATTTTAAAGTGTAGTTACTTCATCCTTCATTTCATAACTGGAATGAAACCTCCCACAAGGAGAGGAAGTAGCAGTAAAGGACTAAAGACTCAGAGCTTCCTAGAAAACAAGGCAAATCCTGTAATTTATCCTGATGTCAGCCAGGGCAGATTTCCCCAGGTTGTTTATGTGCTGTGCCTGAAATCACACCCGTGGGGTGTGCAGGAGAATAAACTCAACTGCCACCCAGGTCAATCAAAAAGCAATAACACACAAAAAAATGGTTCAATGGTATTTTCAGTCCACTTGTGACTTGATCATGGTTTCTTTTGCAGGCCCAAGGACACCTACATTGGTTATTTGCCCCTGGCCCACGTGCTGGAGCTGACAGCAGAGGTTTCCTGCATCACTTACGGCTGCAGGATCGGTTACTCCTCTCCCCTCACTCTCTCTGATCAGGTGAGGGCTGGCAGAGCAAGGTGGGGAGCAAACTGCAGCTCTTGCAGCCTCTGCTCTCCTTGCTCAGCTTCCCCCTGCAGGAAAGAAAGGCTGAAATTCAGAAATGCAGATGCTTTTCAGAAAATGATGCCAATTAACGTTCCTGGGTCGTGCCACGTAAATTTGATTAAAACCTTTGCTTTTATGATATTTAGGGAACCTAAAAGCAGTGCTAATAAATGCCTGTAGGGTTCTCCACTGCATAACAGGGTAAGAACAGCTCTTAATAGATCAGCTGAACTGTTTAAAGTGATCTTAAGTTTTGGTCTCACTTTATCAGTTCTTCTGTTTAGTCCTTTGCCTTTTTCCCTTTAACAATTCAGATAAATAAGAGTAAATTAAGCCAGAATAGATACCTCTGTATGTTTTGCTTGTAGAGAGATTTGCATCAAGCAAAACAAGCTCCCAGAGGAAGATGGAGGAGAAAGCAAGTGCTAGAGGGAGGAAGTAAGAGAAAGACAAACAAAGTGAACTTGTAAAAGATGGAGTATTTTGGTTGAAATAGATGTTAATCATTACCCTTTCCATAACAACAGGGGCAAAATGACACAGGAAGAGGGGAAGAGATTTGAACAAATTACTAATTGCTAATATAGCTCCTCCTCTTGCTAGTGCTTTCATTTTCAAGCCCTGTTTGGTTTTCAGCTTCATAAATTGACTTTTTTTTTCCTTTATTACAGTCAAGTAAAATTAAGAAGGGAAGCAAAGGAGACTGCACTGTTCTTAAGCCCACACTGATGGCAGCTGTGCCTGTAAGTATGCAGAAGCAGATATGTCCAGCAAAAAAAATGTCTTTCTGTCTTTTGTCCTGTGTGGTAATTTTCCCTTTTTTAACACTTTGTAGGAAATAATGGACAGAATTTATAAAAATGTCATGAGCAAAGTTCAAGAGATGAACTATATTCAGAGAACTCTGTTCAAGATAGGCTATGACTACAAACTGGAACAGATCAAGAGAGGATATGATGCACCTCTGTGTAACATGTAAGTAGCATTCAGAGGCCAAGAGTGCCTCTTGCCTTGGGATCTGTTAGGGCAGCCTAAGAAATGATCCCCTGAGCTCTCAGACACTTCTCATCTGGCATGCAAATAACACCTGATGAGGAACTGAAGCAGTCCAAGTTCATACTGGAAACAGATATTGCATGGCCAAGCAGCTGCCTGCTTCATTTTTTCACTGCATTGCTTTTTTTAAGTGATCAGACTGGAATGTTTGTTGAGCTATGGAAACTCTGCCTCCTCAAGGGTTACACAGGAGGTGATGGGTTTGGATTAGCCCTGCTGCCTACTAAAATCTGGGGAAGAGTTAATTTTTAAGGTATTCCAGATAGGAAGGAGGTTTGTGTCTTCTTAGAAAAGTGAGCTAAGTGAATAATTTTCAATGCTTTTTTGCCTTCTTTCAAGACTGCTGTTTAAAAAAGTCAAGGCCCTGCTGGGAGGGAATGTCCGTATGATGCTTTCTGGAGGAGCTCCACTCTCACCTCAAACACAAAGATTCATGAACATCTGTTTTTGCTGTCCTGTTGGTCAAGGCTATGGGCTGACAGAAACCTGTGGAGCTGGAACCATTACAGAAGGTACTTTTAAAACACCTGTGGAAATAACAGGAGTTAAGAAATAGATACAGATGGGTGTTTGGTGATTTTTAATTTTTTTAAAGCAAGTGAAAATGCAGCTACAAAACTACAGCTGTAGTTCTGCAGTAAAGTAACTCGAGATAAGATACACCCTGTTGGTATTTCAAATAACAAAAAAATTCTTGCTTTTCTTTCTTGTTCTCTCTCTAAGTTGCTGATTACAGCACTGGCAGAGTTGGAGCTCCTCTTATTTGTTGTGAAATAAAACTGAGAGACTGGCAAGAAGGTGAGTAGTGATAAGTTTTGATTTCAGAGTAATTAATTTAGCCCCTGCCTAGCTGGTATCTTTACCTGCCTGCTTAGCTAGGTGTAGCATATGAAGTAATTGTTCTTTATCTTTGATAATCAGTTAGTGTCAAGCTGAAGTTTCAAAGCATTTTCTTGGCAGGAGGGTATGTAAGTTAAAAATAATTGCTTGGGGCTGTTAATAAAAAATAATTTAATAAAAAATAATTTCTTGTTTTTAGGGGGCTACACTAATAAAGACAAGCCTAATCCTAGAGGAGAAATTATAATTGGTGGACCCAATGTCTCCATGGGATATTTTAGAAACGAAGAGAAGACAACAGAAGAGTTTTCTGTGGATGAGAATGGCCAGAGATGGTTCTGTACAGGAGATATTGGGGAATTCCATCCAGATGGGTGTCTGCAGATCATAGGTGGGCCTCAGTTTTTGATACCTTAATATATTACAAAATATTGATTAACCATGATAATAAACATGTTATTCATGTTGTTGGCTTTGCCTGGGCTAATCTATTTAAGGTTACCTATTTACAGAATTAGTGTAAAACACATTTCCAAAAGTCCTCATAGTTAAATTTTGAACGTGGTGCCATTTCCTGTGACATTATCATCATCTAAATTTAGCACATGGACTTTAAAGAATAAAGTCCAAGATTATACAAGATTAACTTCTGTATCAATTACAAAGCTTTGCAATCAGAGTCCTTTCCCTACAAGCTGTGTGACAAAAGGTGTAGTGCTGTAACACTTTTTCAGCTGATTTTTTTACAGAACTCTTCATAAATTTGGCAGCTAATTAGCTGCTTTAAAAAATTGTCTGTTAAGATCTGGTGTAACACAGAAGACATAGGTGGTGTATGTATGGAAATGAGTGTGTGGAAATGCTGAGGTTGAAATTGAACAAGGTTTTGGGTTTTTTTTCCCTTTCTCTGGCTCTTAGATCGTAAGAAGGACTTGGTAAAGCTCCAAGCAGGAGAATATGTGTCTCTGGGCAAAGTAGAGGCAGCACTGAAGAACTGCCCATTGATTGACAACATCTGTGCTTATGCCAAAAGGTGAGAGTGAATTCATTTAGGAGCTCTGCTTAGAGTAAACATGCAGGACAGGCTCTGAGCCAACTATAGCTTTCCATGGTTTCCCCCTACTAACCCCCTCCATCAGAGTACAAGTTCCAAACAGCCTGTCTGAAGAAGCACAGGTTCCCAGATTCCCTAAAAGCTGAAGAAGTGACCTGATTTTCTGGTGGCATTTCTCCTGTCCAGATACTCTTGTGTTCCATCCCTTCCCTAAACAGGTATATGTCATTATAAATAGTTACATCTGCCATCTGTTTGGGCTGTCAGAATACCAGTGAAAAATTAATCTGCACACTTAGCACCTGATCCAAAGCTTTCCAGTGAGTTTTGGATGTAGTCCCAATATCTTCCCCTCTCTCCCTTCATGAGGGGGAACTGCAGAGAAGTGGTGAAGCCTCAGGGCTAGCTGGGGAGCTAAACTGAGATGTGCCTGAGGGAAGTGACAGCAAAGCTTTATTCTGATCAGACCTGATGTTGTAAACCAGCTTAGAATATCTTCTTGATAAGCCATCAGATGTGAAGACTTAATGCACAGGGAGGATTGTGAGTGGTGGAATAACTTCAGTTCAGAAAGCCCTGGGTGTTTGTGGGTGCAGCAGCAGGTAATTCACACCCTGAAAGGAAAAGTCTTGACTGGCCCTTTTTTTCCCTCCTTCTCCTGCCACTCCGTGCAGTGACCAGTCCTACGTGATCAGCTTTGTGGTCCCCAACCAGAAGAAGCTGACAGCACTGGCTGAGCAGAAGGGCATCAGTGGGAGCTGGGTGGACATTTGTAACAATCCCACCATGGAAGCAGAAATCCTGCGGGAGATTAAGGAAGTGGCAAACAAGAGTAAGTACCACAGCACATCCTGCTGGCCGTGGGGGCTCAGCCAGCACAACTGGCATTCTCCTCACCAACTGCTCCTCCTCCTTCCAGTTTCTTTCTTAGCAGTTTGTTGAGGCAATCAGAGTCATGCTTTGCTTTGTTCTTGTCCCTGCAGTGAAACTGGAAAGGTTTGAAATCCCCATCAAGGTGCGGTTGAGCCCTGAACCCTGGACCCCCGAGACTGGGTTGGTAACAGATGCTTTCAAGCTGAAAAGGAAAGAACTGAAGAACCATTACCTCAATGACATTGAAAGAATGTATGGAGGCAAATAAACAGCTCTGCTGACCTGGCAGTTGTGCAGGTCCCTTCTCATGCCTCAAGTTTTGGATGTCTGTGTATACTGTAGATATCACACATTCAAAAAATACACCAAATGGATGACTTTCTGTAATCTCTATCAAGTAAAACAGAGACTGTCTTAGGCTCCAAATTCTTAATTATTAGCAGATTAGACACTGATGGTCTTCATAGAGTTCTGTGTGATCATCTCCAGTTTTGAGACAGACATCATTATGTGAAGCAGTGTGACCAGGTAATTTTATTGTTTCTCTAGCATATTCAGACTGCTTACAGCTGCTCTTTAACTCCTGCTGAAGTCTGGCCTGTATTTCAAAGAGGAAAAAAAATAATGGAATTGTGATGATCCTTCTGTCCTAATAAGACACTTGTAATAAGATACTTCCCCCAGCAAGGAGGGAAAAGGAGTATCTAATGTGAACCCTTCTTCATTTAAAAACAAAACCAAGACAACAGCAGTAGTCAAGAACTTGCTAGAGATCACTAATAATGCACTGCTTGAGAATGGATGGATTCTTCTGCACATCAATATCTTGAATATTTACAGTGCCTACAAAAGAATAGAAAGTACACTTACTGAAAAAAAGGTGAACTGAAAAGCTTTCTAAAAAGAAGTTACAAGAAATTTCACTCAAGAGCATTGAATTAACTATTTCAACTTCCAACTCACCAAATAGGTTTTTAATTGCCACTGCATTTTAATTCAAGCAGAGCTTTCCACTGGACCCAGAGTGTAAAAGAAAACAAAGACTTGCACTGCTCTGGGGTTGCTGATGAGAACTCAGTGCCTGAATGCAGAACTTGCATCTGGACTGGCAAACAGCTGTGAAACTGATGGGCAGTGGTCTCTAAACAGACTCCAAGCTCAGAGCAGTTTTGGTGGGGTTTTTTAGGGGTGGTTGATGTTTTTAAGGCACTGATTCTCTAGACTTTCACATACATGTGAGTACTGGTACAGTTACCTGGAGATAACTTAGAGGATCAGGTTGGAAGTGTCTGCATTCCTTTCTGGAAGGTATTTCTGTTCACCTTTTAACTGTGGTTAGCAGGACAAGGCAGGCAGAAACCAACAGGGGTTTCCCTGTCTAGTCCTGTTTTACTTACTGAAAAGTAGTCTGTGGCCAGGGAATCTTCGTTTCCTGGGAACTTGTAAATAGGGACAAATCACTCTTGACAGAAATTCATTATAAAAATGTTCTCTTATTAACTGGAAGTCATAGATGGGAAGGAGGAGGAAGATAGAATTTAATAATAGTTCATCATTTTGTGTGCCGAATCCTGTACTGTGTCTTCTTCTGAATTGTAACTGAGCTCCTGCATCCCTGCCAGCTCTTCACACTTGAACCATAAGTGCTGTAAAAAAGTGGAGGCTCTTGATACTGTTCTACTTTGCACTTTCTTAATCGTTTTATATATGTTGCTTACATTTTGTACAGCTGTGGCCCTCAACTGCTCTGTATTGCAAATTCATTTGAAAGTATTTATAGATTTCTATTCATAATATTTGTGTTGTGTATATGATGGTTAAAAAAAAGAAATTATTTGGTATTGTCACTGTACAGAAAGTAAAAGATTTTGTACATTGCTTGTCTTAAACACACAAGCTTGCAATATCAGGACAAGTTTTTCCTTTTCTGCATGTATATGTGGTTTTTTTTTATTTTCCAGTTAAAATAGACTTTGGCAAAAGTAAATGATGGCTTTACACTCTTCAAGTAAACCATCCCTTCTCCTGGGGACCAACTTCAACCTTCACCATGCATAATTTTCTCTGGCTAGTGCAGAACACTGCCAGCTCACCTGCCAAGAACCCTGAGGGGAAAGAGAATCTGGTGTATAAAGGTGATGGTATCCAGTAGTGCATGGAACTACCAGAGTCACTAAAAGAAACAAGGGAGATAGCTTTTCTAAAAACCTCATATTTTTTAAGATACACTAAGTTGTTTCTTGACAACAGGCAGTACTTCCCATAGCAGTAGAAACTTTTAAAATTACTTGGTCCTGGAGCCATGTTACCAATTTTTCCATGTTTGAGAACTGGTCTCTATTAAATAGCCTTTAGTCAGCCTAATAGCATCACTATAAAGTGAAATACGTGTAAGAAAGAGACTCGAGTCTGTCAGCAGGTTATGAGACTATTTTTTTTTAAGCCATGAATGTATTTATATGAATTGTATTTTATCTTCTGTGTCTTGGTTGACTGAGGATCGCTCTTTTCAAAATCTACCTACACACATGTTAACATTTCAAAAGTGGAATACAACTTAAAATGGTTCAACAAGTTTGTGTTTTGGCAGATCTTTGTATTGCACAAGCTCTCTTGTTCCTGTTCTGTGCCTCTCACATTCTGTCTGAGACTGAGCCTGCCTTACAGAGCCTGCTGAGAACCAAGCCTGGTGTTCCTTGTGAGGGGTGAACTGGAGGTGGATGTACTGCAAAAGACAATTTGTTACATCATCAGCTTTTCAAGCACCTTTGGAGAAGGGGAAGGCTGCCTTCAAATAAGGGGATTGTTTGCAAATACCTTGCAGCTGGGCAAGAATTTTATCCTTCAGTTTAATGACTTCTAAATCCTTTTTGTGACAGAGCTTGTGGAGGAGAAACAGAAATGAGCAAGAGTGTTTTAATTCTTGCCAGGAACTAGGATGCAGCTGAAGAGATAGTAAATGACTTCAAAATCATTATGTGATAGTTACACGTGTTCCAGGTGCTGTTTGGGCTGAAAGGACATGGGACTGAAATGTGAGGGAGAGGTTCATGTACTGCTGAGGCTTCTGGAATGCTGAAAGTTCTTCAGAAAACATTTGAAGTCATCCTTGTAAGACTGAGGAAACAATAGAGAAACGAAATCCAGTTTGGGCATATCTGTTATATTTAGGCCCCCTACCTCAAAAGCCAGGGTCTGTCTAGGGAAAGCCAGAGTGGGACTAGAAAGCTTCAGCTGAGAGAAGAGCAGAGTGGTTTAGCTGGCCTGAGGGGGAATGGCACATGCCAGGAGATGATCAACCTGCAACTCCCTGCAGCTACCCTGACAAAGGCACAAAGAGCTGGCCCCGGGGAAAGAGGAGGAGCAGGGTCTGAGTTATCACAAAGTGAAATAGATAATTTGGTATTTTGAAAGAAACAATTTGAAACCAATTCCTTACTGAATTTGATGCCCCAGATCTCTGCCACTGAAAGTCTTCAGAGCCTCAGTCAATGACAGCTCAATGAAACCTTTGAGGAACAGCCTGGGCACAGACCTGGCAGGGTCCTGCACAGGACACAACAGGAATGCTGGGCAGATGTCATTAAAGTGGCTTGAAAGGGGGGAAAAAAAGGCTGAAGTGGGAGAGGAAGGAGTTCCTGCCTTAGGAGCAGGTGAGGTGGTGTTTACCCACCCCGTGCAGTGCCCTTGACAACAGCCAGCAGAGCCCACAGGGTGCTGCCTGCCAGCTCCCCCAGCACCAGCTGCAGTTCCCAGCACACTGGCAGGCTATAAAAGGAACAGAACACCAGTTCAGAATGTGGGTCACTCATTTTCAGTAGCAAAAAAAAAAAAAAAAAAAAAGAAAAGAAAAAAGACCATATCTATCACATCTCAGAACAATAGCTTCAAATAACTATGTTGTATTCTAACAATAAATTAGTGTTGTTCTGCAATTACATGCAAAACAAGAAATAAATTCTCATTATGTATTTGGTTTTGGTGTGTTGGGGTTTTTGTTTGTTCCTATCTTGGTTTGGGTTATTTTTGTGGTGGAGTTTCTTTTCGTTCATACTGAGCCCACCCAAGCTTTGCTTACATGGCAGTGAAGCAATTTCTGTTTTGAAGGCTACAATTTACACACTCGAAGCTTAAAAATAATAAATCAGGACCCTCTCCAGCCCAGCCAGACTGGGAACCACCCAGAACTCACCTGGTAACATTCCGTTCTTTCCAGGATTCAGGAGAGCTGATTACCAATTATTTTAGTGACCCCAATTAATTCTGCCCCTGGGTATTGGACCACCACAGTTGTTGCTGCTCAAGTTCCAATACCCCATCATTGTTCCTTCCAAACTTCCTTGCTTTTCTCTGCTATGTGTCCCTGAACAGCAAAGCTGCTCTGGGAGCCTGCCCAGGGCCTTTGCTATTGACTGCTCTCCTTTTGTCAGCTGGGTGCTGGATGATGTTCTCCTGCAGGAGGGAGCTGGATTAGATATTGGGAGGAAATTCATTCCTGTGAGGGTGGTGAGGCCCTGGCACAGGCTGGCCAGGGGAGTTTTGGCTGCCCCATCCCTGAAGTGTTCCAGGCAGGTTGGATGGAGCTTGGAGCAATCCTGGAGCACCCAGTGGATGGTGTCCCTGCCTGTGCAAGGGCTTGGAAGTAAAACAAAAAAACTTCCAACCCAAACCATTGTGTGTTTCTGTAGAACCAGCTCCTTCCTGCCTTTATCGTGGCAGACCTGCACAGAGACCTCACTCATAAATCATCTGTAGCTCTTAGTTTAACACCTTTGTCTTTAAAATCTGTCTGTATTACACCTGCTGTTGGTGGGGCAGCACTGCATGGCATTAAAGGCAGCTCCAGTGCTGCTGGAGGATGCTCCCTTCTGCCACTCTGGAGCATTGACAGCTCTGTCCTGGCTTGGGGCAGGTTAGAAACAGCAGGAGCACAACCTGCCCCCAGTGAAAATATTTACAACCCAAGGATCCGACTCAAATGTTGACTTCATCCAGGTATCTGAGAACAATCAAACTTCAGTAAATTTTAGAGGGATATGTTAATTTGAAATAGTTGCTTTGGGCAGCTTGGCATTTACTGCTTGAGAGTGCCCTTTTGCCACAGGGTTCCAGACACATTTCACCCTGACAGAGCTGCCAGCCTGTTCCACAGTGCCCCAGCACCACTTGGCAACAGTCAGAGCTCACACCTACAACACAAGCAGCAAAGATAAGGAAGCCACAAATTATTTCTTGCACTTTTAATATCATAAGAACAAGCTATGAAAATTTCTAGTAGTAATAATAATAAAAAAAAAAAAAGGTAGAGTAACCGGTAGGTTTGGGGGTTTTTTGGTGTTTTTTTTTTTTTCTTGTTTTAGTTTTTTAAAATTAAATCTTACAAGAGGTCTTAAACAATTTCAAAAATTTACAAAATATATTCAAGTGTGGAAAGTTATTTTACTGGTAAAACAGCATTTCATTATAATGTGCTTTTCTCCAGACAGGTTAAGGAAGCACAGGCATATCAGAACAAACCATTCATACCATCAGAACAAATCCCTTTTCTCAAACATAGGCATTTGAAATCAATTTAACTGTACTATGCCAAAAGAACAGAGCAACAGAAAAGCAGGGATGGCTATAGACAATACAGGGAACATACACAAATGAGAAGATCTCTCAAGTCTCCAGTTGCTACAATTTCATAAGTGGAAGTGCTTAGCTCTTCAGCTGGCTTTGTTTCACTGACTGGTTCTACAGGAGTAATTTGGTCTCAAACAAAAAAAATGGAAGCATTAACTCCAGTTCAGTGTTTGGAGTACAAACATATTCATTTTATAGATGCCCATTGTAAATTTTGGATATTGCAGTAGAGTCAGCAATGGTCACACTAAACCAGCTGGATGGGTTTGTACAGAATGACATGAAAAGCATTTTTGTGTTCTCTGCTAATATCAGCACAGAATATTAACAAGCAGCACAGAGCTAGTAACAAAGAGATTTTTTGTTTGTGCCATTAGTTACTCCATTGTAAAACCATCACTTGATTCTAACAGCTACATTCTCACCTAGTATAATAAATAAAAATATTTTGCAAACCAGCATTTTCAGTTATAAAGAACAAGAGCTAATGATGGTGGTACTGAATCACCCCGTGTGATCCTCATTGAAGAGATGGAAACAGGCAGGAGTAACTGGCCTTTCTCCCTAGCCTGAAGCAATTGTGTTCCAATAGATTTCCCTACAAAACCCCTGGGGATGCAGACCAAGTCCTACTCCATCCAGAGATCTTACTAAGTAAGAGTTTTAACTGGATTTGTCCAGCTAGGCCAGTTAGTTATCTTCCTCAGTCATGTTCCAGGTACTGGTGGGGTTTTTTTTTTTTGTTTGGTCAGTTGTTTTTTTTTAATATTAATTGCAAAAATCAGACTTAAAAGCAGCTTGCATTTAAACAGCGTGAAAATAATCGAGAATAACATCCAACTGAAACATTGCCTCATATATTTTGAATCTCCCAGTCTGCCTAGAAAAAGCTAAAAAACTATTATACAAATTCAAACTTGGATAAAAATATCCAATAAGTACTTATTCACAGCACAAGCTTATCAGGTACTGATATAAGTGTGTGTCCTGGTGACCGCCTTCAACGTCCAACGAGCCAATGCCACAGCTGCACCCCAATTGCTGCATTTTCAAAGGCAAAAACCTGTTTTGTGTATGCAAAGCAGATCTGTAACACCACTTACACAATCAACAGCAAGTTAAACAGCCAGCAGAGTACACCACACCAGTGTCACAGCTCAACAATGCTGTACCAGTTACAGGCATGCTTAGGGTATGTTTTCTTTTCAATCTTGTAGAGGAAATACAAATATATGAACATCACGTATTCTCTTAAGAACCAACAGTAATTAAATAGAATGATCCTTTCTTCACTACATACAGAAATAACAATGTATTTACAGTATTTACAGTTTTCAAAAATTCTGTTCTTGCACTGTTCTGCAGGAACTCAAATTCTTCAGCCTGAAAAATAGGTACACAACAGTTCTGACCATAAACAGCCTCTGAACAGAGACAGGTTACTAATTCTAACTTACTGGTGTAAAGACTAGAGGGCCTGAAAAGGAAATAAAGCCACTCATTTCAGCTAAACATCCCATAGTTCTGTGGGATTACACTGCAAACTACAGATGCTTTATGATGTTCTACACAAGTGAGATATTGCTCATTTCCACAGTTCTCTCCACTGAAGTCACTGAACAAGTGAGCTGCAGCTGTAACTGCTTTCAGACTTCTGTTGTCATTGAAACATGGATTAAGATGAGAGTTACGAGCTCCTCTCCTGTATTTTCAGTCACAAGCAAGGAACTGGCAAGTGTATGCTCAGGGGATACAGCTACAGCTCTACAGCTACATTTGGGGTTTGTTTTTTTTTTGTTTTACTCAGCTTAAAACAGAAATGCACCAGTTTGGAAGAAAGCTGCTGATACTCAGATTTGCTCTTAAGTTCCAAAGTTAAGGTGGACTCTCTTAACTTACAGTCTTGAACAGTGTTTCAAAGCAGCTGGAAGCTTTAAACTACAAATTTAAAGCAAGACACACAACCCCCCCTCCCCCAGAATCAATAATCAAAGGCAATATTTAAAAAGAACATGAAAAATACAGTAAAAATCTGCATGAGAGGAAGATAGTGTTAGTGGTGCAGAGCTGCTGTTCTCAATTGAAAATAATGCAAGCACCTGTTCAGAATAACAGTACTGATAAGAAATATTGAAGGCTTCACAGTAATGCACACTTTCAGTGCCCCTTTTTAACTACCACGTTTCCTGAAAAGACAGAAAGGATTCAAAACTTGCAGACTTAATATGAGAAAAAATAATCCAAACCACATAGCAAGAGAACACAGAATTAAAGCCAACAGAAACCATGTAAGTGACCTATTTCTAGGTCAGGATTTCAAAAGGAAAAGGATCAGTTTGAAGTTCTTCACGTGCACGTGAAGAGCTATTGGCACGGGAGCTCCGAATCATTCAGCATGCCCTACATATGAATCCATGGAATTAACAACCAAAGTCTGGGAAGCTCAGACCAAAAGGAAACCCAAAATAAATAGTCCTTTGGCATCAGAGAAGGTAAACATTACCTTTCCAATGGACTGAGAGATTATGAACTTAGGAGCTGTATTTGCTCCTTTCACTAACAGTAGAAACCATAGCAATCCTTCCCAGCCTCTTACAACCAGGAGCAGGGAGCTTTCAAAATGACATCATCATGCCACGAGCATCTTCTTCAAAAGAGAGGAGATGCTACTGTAAAAACAAGATCTTTTCAAGTTGAAAAAAAAAAAAATTCGGTTTGGTCAGAATTGTTACACGAATAGGAAATTTTGCGTTCCAACAGAACAGTTTGAGCACTCAGCAGTGGCAGCACAGCTGCATGTAAGGCATTTTAGGAATGATTCGAGTACAGCTCGCTGCCTTCAGCACTTGACTAAACTCAACTAACACGAGCAACCTCTCCCATTTTATTACTAAAGCTGTGGTCACTGGGATCAAACCCCCAGCAGATCAGGTTGGACCGTCCGGAACATCAGACGCGACACACAAGGAGCGCGTGGCGTTCCCGGCGTGGGAACAGCTGCCTGCACAGTGGGGCCAGATCAGTTGGTGCCAAAGGAGAGAGAGAGAGAGAGAGAGAGAGAGGTCACTCCGTGCCCTCAGGGGCCAGGCCCTGCTAGCTGGCCCAGTCCTGGAAGCGGAAGCAGTCCCCGGCGATCTTCCAGACGGTGTTGGTGGGGGTGGCCTGTGCTGTCAGCAGGAAGTTCTGATTGAAGTAGCGCTGCTTATCCCCATCAAATTTGACAGTCCCACTCGTCACCACGAGGACTGTTGTCTGGCCTTGAGTGGCTTGCTCTTCACAAGGAGGTATGGAAATGATGAAGAAAACAACTCAAAACAAAGACTAGCAGGTAAAGAGGCAGGAAATGCACACAGAAGCTGGGTTGAACCGTGGTGACACTCCCCAGGGTACAGGCAGGGGAGTGCAGCTCTGGTGCAGCGTGGGGTTTCACCAACACGGCTTTGCCATTTTCACCTCCTGCTCTCCGTTTTAGAGCACTGACAAACGCCTCAGTTTGTGCTTACAACAGGCTCTCATTACTTGAGTTATACACACACAGAGAGATTTAGCAACTTGCATGTACTTCCCCCCCCTCCCAGTTATCAGAAATTATAGCTTTTTCACAGCAGAGCAAAGCAAGTGTGTTTGACCACAGGCTTTCCCCTTACTTATGTTCCCAAAACGTCCATTAGAAGCAATTTATTAACTTCTCAATTATGTAAACCTTTCTTTAGGAGTTAAATCAGGAATCTAAAGAACTTAACACCTATTCTAGATGTAAAGAAGTCAGAGTACATACAGGTTAATAACAATTTGTTCTACATTATAACTGCAGGTCAGTACAAGAGGCCACCATAGGGGTCTCCCAAGCACAACATAGCCTGAGAAGCCAGACTTTTTCCATACATGAAAATAGATCAGGTCTGAATATGATCTAAACAAAAAAAGTCCTTAAAATATATTCCCAGATACGAAAAAAAGTGTATAGTTGCTGCATCTCTTGATTTGTGCTTTATTTAAGCACAACTTGACATTTCAACCCTTGGTATTTTCTCTAAGCTTATTCCAAAGGAATTATTAAGCACTATTATAACTGCTCACTTGCAATAGTTATAAAAAAAATGAGGAATAACTAAGTAAATGATAATACAACCTTACCGTGAACAGGCTGGCAGTCCAACACATTAACCTGGAACTCACTTGATGGCAACATTTCAAAAAACTTATTTAGTTCTTCTTGCCCAGACACTGCATTACCATTCCAAACTAAGGTTGCTTTGTCCAAATACAGTCTGGTTAAAGCCTGGATGATTATGAAAACACACATTCAGGGAAAACATGTAAGCATACAATGGCCAGCATACAAAGCTTACAGTGTGAATTACTGACTTCTTCTGTTATTGTGACAGAAGAAATGCCCTTGACCAAGAATTAAAACTAACAAACACGTTTTCCTTTATGAGTGGCACAGTGACTCATGTGTCTCAAATATTGAAAATACCCCTGCAGCAAAGGTAATGACAGAACTGATGTGGTTGCTAACAAAAGGACAGTGCTACCTTTCCACAATAAGTTTATCACTGATTTTCTTTTTTTTTCTTCTTCTGAGGGGAAGACCGTGCACACAACACAGTTTAGGTCAGGAAATTATAATTTCAGGTTTAAAAAAAAAAGTGAACAAGACCAGGAACAGGTGAAAGTTGAAAAGGACAGCAGCATACCAGAACTCCCCAAATGTTATTAAGCTGGGTGTTGACACATCCCTGTCCAACCTACTCATGAGCAAAGTGACTGTGAAGTACCATGGCACTGGGATTGGTACTCTCACACAAACTTCAAGTTATTAAATTGCAACTACAGTACATTTCAAATCCCAAAGACTGTCTCCAAGGCTCCCTTTGGAGAAATATTTGGTCCCACACTTTTTCACATTTTTTGTCAAAGTATTTGTTCCATGGTACCACATCAGTGTGGTCCAGGAAGAGCTGCAGAGCCAGACACAGCTGCACTGCTTCAACTTCAGGCACTTGGAAGAACCCCAGAATCAACAGTGGTAACTGCTAATGGAAGAAGTTTGGGGGAAAAGAAGCTAAATCCTGACCTCAAGGGAAAATAAAGCAAATTCTGCTTCCCTGTACTGACCAAGTCCTGTGCCTGTAAGACACAGCTGCACACCAACTGAAT
Source organism: Phylloscopus trochilus trochilus (assembly GCA_016584745.2). Taxonomy (NCBI): domain Eukaryota; kingdom Metazoa; phylum Chordata; class Aves; order Passeriformes; family Phylloscopidae; genus Phylloscopus; species Phylloscopus trochilus. The sequence continues at coordinate 1,890,503 of WQNJ02000046.1, read as the reverse complement.
GAGGGTCATGAGAACTTGTGAGCAGCCCCTTTTACAGCAAGGCTGCACAGGAGCACAAAATGCTCTGCAGGGCAGCCTGAGGAACACTACAGCACATGGCAAGCAATGCTCAGGTGCTTTCTGTGTCATGACAGCTAAAACTCAAACAAGAAGTGCCAAGACAGTTTTAACTATTGTCAAAACAGCTACATACCCTTCTTCTTTTGTCCATTGTCTCATAGTAAATGTTGACAAACTCATCTGCAGCTCTACAAGCTTGATCCACATAGGTTTTGAAATCCTGGAGGGAAGAAATCAGATCAAATTGCTTTAGTTATGCAACCCAGTTATTGGCTCAATTTCTCCTGCGAGTCACTCTGGCTGGTCTTTTCCATCCTCACTGAAAGATGACATCAAATAATGTTGAAATTGTTTCTAATCTATTCTATTTATTTACTAATTTCTACTTGTAGAAGTACCAGCTGTTAGGCAGGTGGCAGTTTCAGCGTTAGTTCTGAACGCTGATACATTTGTTGTATTTCAATTGCAAATATTGACATTGGAAAATGGGCTACAGCTGGCTGCAGGTAGTGTGGCCATGCAGTTATTGAAGGAAAGCAGTTGCTGCTGTGATGGCTGTGCTGCAATAAAGTTAAGGAACAAGATTTATTCATGGACTTCTGAGAATCAGCAAGAACCCCATCACACCACCATCCTACCCTCACTTTTTACCATACCTTAGCATACAGAAATATAAAATACAGCAGGAGAGAGAACACCAACAGCTGCATGTATGCCTCCCAGTACTGATCAGTGCTGTATCCACAGGTCAGAACCAAACACTTCTCCTGACACCTCATCATTTTCCTTACATCTTTCTGCTTTTATCCATCCCCAGCTAACAGCCTCTGCTGTCCCAGCACTGCACTGCGATCGCCCTTTTGAAAGCAGAGCTGACTCCAAAGGCTGATCCACCTTCCCGGCTGCATCTGACAGCTCTGTGCCCTCTGCCAGCCTCCCGCCACGTTTGCACATCTCCGAGGATGGAGACGGTCACAGCCCCTTCGGGTTCCAACGCCCAACCACCTCACTGAGAAACCCTCCCTCCGAGCTTTTAACTTGGAACCAACCCCAAAATCAACTCGATGACTCTGGCGGCAACTCCAAGCAGTTTTCCAACCCACACGGCATCACTGAGCTCCTCTCTGCCCTAAAGCCCCTGCACGAGGACGCTGAGGCCGCAGCACACGGGCCCCCGCCCGGTCCCGGGGCCGCTCGGCAGGGCGGCAGTGACCCCCGCCCGCGCCCCGCGCTGAGGCGCTGCCGCCCTGCCCGTACCGTTCCTCACGGAGTCGGGACACTGCCGGCGGCCTCCCCGCGCTCCCACGCCCGCCCTCTCACACGCGGCACCTCCCGAGGCGGGCCCCCCGCGCTCCCCCCGCCGCAGGCCCCGGTTCCCGGCGGTTCCCGGCCCGGCCCGGACTCACCACGGACGCGGCCATGGGGCGGCGAGGCGGGAGGGCGCCGGAAGTGCACTGCTCTGCCGCTTCCGGCCGCGCGTCCCTCGCCCAAAGCGTTCCGCCGCGGTGCCCCCGGAGCGGTCCGGCTGCAATCGCGGTCCGGGTTTCCCTCCGCGATCAATCTTCGAGCCCTCTGCGATCTCTGGTGCTGGTACCAGGGAAAAGGAGTTAAAAATGAGTTAAAAATGTAATCGCAGTCAAATAGCGAACAGTGTCGTATTTCTGTATTCCTATGGAGTAACTCTTAGAAGTGACTGCTTTAGAACTTCAGTCAAATTTACCCTAAAAATATCTTTACTGAAGTAAGGATGTGTAAGGATTTCAGAAATGCATTCAGCCATCTGGGCCAGGCCATAGTTTCTTCTGTTTTCAGCCGTTTATTGAAATCAGTTAAAATTGATAACAAAGCACTGAATAATTTCAGAATCACTGACAAACTGCATAGAGTTTTATTGTAAATTCTTTGATCCTGGGCAAGGAGTGACCACAGGATGCAAATGGAATTCAGTCTCCAGTAAGGTGAAGAGTTCACATTTCCCCACAGAGCCCCCATGTGGCAATCACGCACACTGATATTAAGACTTCTGCAAAAATGAAGACAGGCTGCATTTTACCCAGGCCACTTTCCAAATGAACATTTCTCTGTGTCACAGCAAACTCTGACATTTCTGTAATGACCTCAGTCACAGACTAAAATTAGGCCTACGGGTCCTGGTTATCCTTGATAAAATGAATGAACAGTCCTTAGTTTTGCAAATAGTCTTGCTGGCTTTGGATTAATGGGTTTGTAACTTGCAACGGGTTATAATTTATTTCCCTCTAAGATTCTGCAATTAACACTGACAGATTTCCATTGAACATTGTCCATTAAAAGAACCCAACAAACTACAAAACGGGTTATAATTTATTTTCCTCTAAGATTCTGCAATTAACACTGACAGATTTCCATTGAACATCGTCCATTAAAAGAACCCAACAAACGACAATACTTCTTAATTTGTTGATTCCTTGTACTGATTCAATGTATTGATACCCATTACATCACTGGGATCATAATGGGTGATTATTGCGGCCTCAAAAATCTCACTGCAGCCCTGTACCCAACACTGCCCAGGGGGCAGCAGAAGGCAAATCTTTCAAATTTCTGTTGCCATTCTCCCGAGCAGAGCCCAAAGCACTGCCCCACGGGCTGTGTCAGGGATTGAGCTCAGCTGGGAGCTTGGCTGTGCTCGTGAGGCTCCTCAGCCGGCACGGGGCTCCTGGACACGCAGCATCCCTGCTCCCAAAGTCCAGCTGGCTGCCAGAGCAGGTCTCACTGCCTCCAGGACACAGCTCGCACAACACTTCAGCTTTCAAGCTGCTAAAACAGCGTCTGCAAAGGCTGTCTTGAGGCCAGGCTTTCTCCAAGACCGAGCATCTTTGTGAGTAGTGAAGGGTTCTTGTGAAAGGCAGGACTCTCAGCCATCGATAAAATCAGCAGAGAGTGCAGTAATGTCCCCAGATGTACACAAGCTTGATGAACTGTCTCCTAAAACAAGGGCAGCAACTGACACTGGCCAAATCCAGACAGACTCTGATTAATGGGATTCTTGTGAAACTGGATCGTGACTCAGTGTTTGGGGGTTTTGCCTGAGCAAGAGCTCAATGAGAACTCAAAGATTTGATGTTGATTTTAATGAGAACTGGGAGGAGGTCTCTGATGTTTGACTTAGAGGCTGGATAAAAAAATGAATGCTGAAGCTGGGTTTGGGATTTACTAAACTTCAGTGGACTTCAGAAAGCCTGTTTTGGCCTGTTCCCAGCATGAAAGGTGGACCTGGGCAGAACCTGTCCCATGGGGACTCTCCACTGACCGCTCATCCTCAAATTTCTGCCATACCAGAACTGGAGGAATGCAATGACTCTCATGCTGATAAATACCTCCCTTGTTTTTTAAAGAAAAACAGGATTTGCTATATATCAAAGTGGTAATTGTATGCAATGGCACATGCTGAGATCAGGTACAAATAACTGTTGCATTTTACTCCATTCAAAGCAGTCCCAAGTGGAGATAAATTTTCAGAACAGGTCAGTTCAAAGTGTGGCCACATTTGCTCGTTAAAGAAATTTTAAAATCCTCTTCATTAGGTAATGATGAATTATTTGACTTCCATGAGACAACAAATACATTTTATATAAACTATGGGGGGAGAAGGGAGAGGGAAATTCCAGACCAGGGAAATTGTGGAAGATGTTACAACAGTCAGGGCTGGGGAGTGACCTTAGAGAGTCATGGCTGTGGGGAAAGAACAAACATGTTTATTAGAAGTGTTATTAGGGAATGTTTTGCATGAAGCAGTGAAATATGAATACTCGATGAAGGAAGCAGCATGTTATTACAGGGTTGAGCAACTGGGAGGACTGTGGTAAAGAAGATATTCAACAGGAAATGAACCAACATTATGTGATAGGAAAGTGCTTAGAAATAGAGAGGTGGACCTGAAAAACATCTGAGCACAGGCAAGCTTTGAAGCTGAGGGTTGATGAAATCACCACACAAATATGTGTAAGAAGAAAATGTGGGAATTGTAGACAGTCCTGCAATACCTCTGAAGAGCTGAGAGAACAGAACTGTACCCATCCAAACAGATGTTTTATGAACTGTAGGAGATAAGCACCAGGAGTGAAGGTAATGAAAACAGTAGATCGAGTTACACTCTGAAAAATTTGGTTTGAAAGTATATTCCAGTGGGTAATAATAGAGTCAGTAGAGTGCATACTGGATGGGAAATCTAGTTAGCAGAGATCCAACTTGCCAGACAATTATCCATCTAATTTCTCCTTTACCAGTACTGCTTGTGGCACAGGAGAAACTGGCATGAACGATAATACTCAGCATGTTAACTTCAACTGCTCACAACATACAACTAATCAAGAGACGGGAAATTCTCTTCAAAAAACACGCACTATGACCGCACCAGGGACCGGCTCTGGGACCTCCTCGGGGATCTCCTCGGGAATCTCCTCAGGGACCTCCTCAAGAGACCTGAGGCGGGCCCCGGAGCGGTCCCTGAGGCGGTGCCAGAGCCGATCCCTCAGGCGGTCCTTGAGCCGGTCCCTGAGGAGATCTCTGAGCCGGTCCCTCAGGCGATCCCTGAGCCGGTCCCTCAGGAGATCCCTGAGCCGGTCCCTAAGCCGGTCCCTAAGCCGGTCCCTGAGCCGGTCCCTGAGGCGGTCCCTGAGCCGGTTCCTCAGGCGATCCCTGAGCCGGTTCCTCAGGAGATCCCTAAGCCGGTCCCTAAGCCGGTCCCTCAGGAGATCCCTAAGCCGGTCCCTCAGGCGATCCCTGAGGCGGTCCCTCAGGCGATCCCTGTGCCGGTTCCTCAGGCGATCCCTGAGCCGGTTCCTCAGGAGATCCCTAAGCCGGTCCCTAAGCCGGTCCCTCAGGAGATCCCTAAGCCGGTCCCTCAGGCGATCCCTGAGGCGGTCCCTCAGGCGATCCCTGTGCCGGTCCCTCAGGCGATCCCTGAGGCGGTCCCAGAGCCGGTCCCTGAGCCGGTCCCTCAGGCGATCCCTGAGCCGGTCCCTGAGCCGGTCCCTCAGGCGATCCCTGAGCCGGTCCCTGAGCCGGTCCCTCAGGCGATCCCTAAGCCGGTCCCTGAGCCGGTCCCTCAGGCGATCCCTGAGGCGGTCCCGCAGCCGCTGCCCTCCCCGCCCGCCGTGGCGCGGTCCCCGCGCGGCTCCGGGGCCGTTCCCCTCCTCACCCACAGGCGGCGCTGAGGTGGCGGCCCGTGCGCGCCCCGTGCCCGTGGATGGCGCCGGCGGAGCGGCGGCTGCGGTGCCGCGGCGGGGCCCGGCCGGGTCACGGCCGCTCACCGCTCACGGCCGCTCACCGGTCACGGCCGCTCACCGCGTGGCACCGCAGAGTCTAAAGGACAGCTTTTGCAGCAATCGTGTTACTTTGCTTTCCAGGAGCGCGGAATGAGAAACAGGAAGATGTGTTCGTACCCCTGCAGACACAGCCACGGATACAAGGGTATCCGGGCGTTCGTGTTCTAATAGGGATCAATGGAAAAAGACTCTGGACAGCAGGCATCCAAATTTCTTGTCCCAGAACTACCAAACCTTAGAGCACCTTATTAAAACTTATTCACCTTAGATGGGGACTTGAAAGCTTTCGTATTTCCAAAGCTTATAAAACCTTGCAGGCTGGTCTTGGGGCACTGGTAAGAGTTTAAAAGCTTTACGGTAACAAAACTTTATCTAAAGTTGTTCTCGCAAACTCCTTTTACCACTGGCAAAGCAGCTCAGCCAAGTCCTCGGGCTTCCCAACACCAACTGCAGCCCAGAGCAGCACTCAGTGGTGCCCTGGTGTACTCAGCACTGTTCTGTACCCAACCCAAACTCCAAGTATCCGTGTCAGTTGATCTCTGCCTGATCTCATTTGAGAAAGGAGACAGAAATGTGCACAAGGGACTTAGTCTAATTTTTATTTTTAGGCAGATCTCCACAACCTTGAACAACTATCAAGAAAAAGAAGCCAGTGCTATAAACAAACTCTGGACTAGAAATTCTAACACAATTAAAATTCGGGCAGTAAGGTCGGGAGATTGCAAAGGGTCTGTGAAGTAAAATGCCCAGGGCTTCCTCAATTCCATTTCTCTGCTGTCAGGGTGTGTCCCCTCTATCCATCCACCTGCCTGTAGGTACCATCTGCCTCTGCTGTGAAAAACTTGAGTGTCACTTGCTTTACGAGTCTGTCTGACTTTCAAGACTGTACATATTTAGGTCAGAAATATTAAAACAGGCACGAGAAACTGTATCTTCATTTACATCCCAGTGAAGATTTGAATGATAATGAAAACATGGCTTTGAAAAATTGGTTTACGTTAAGGAAGGTTTAGAGGATAAGATTCTGGAAAGAGAAGTGTTCTGTTGATTTTCTTACGTTACCTTAAACATTTTCTTAAGCAGCTTGTTAGGATTCTTCACAACAATGAGATGCTTGTATGAAATGGAAAGAAATTTTTAGAAGTGTGATGTGGACTAGATTAGCTTCCAGATAAATTTCTGTGAATTTTAAAGCAAGTCAGTTGCACACTTAGTGTACCAGTGTGGATGGCTCAGTGGCACAATTTAAAACAAATGAAACGATTAAGAATTTTAGCCTTAGAGTAGGTGCATGTAATGTCTACTCATTTGAGAATGGAAGTTTATAGACAAATGGTAATTTATTAACCTGAAAAATATTCTCCTCTCCTCTCCTCTCCTCTCCTCTCCTCTCCTCTCCTCTCCTCTCCTCTCCTCTCCTCTCCTCTCCTCTCCTCTCCTCTCCTCTCCTCTCCTCTCCTCTCCTCTCCTCTCCTCTCCTCTCCTCTCCTCTCCTCTCCTCTCCTCTCCTCTCCTCTCCTCTCCTCTCCTCTCCTCTCCTCTCCTCTCCTCTCCTCTCCTCTCCTCTCCTTCCCGTTAATTTTTAACTTCTTAGGCATTTTTTTTTAACTTTCCCAAAATACAACTACTATATTTTACCCGTGGGTGAAGGCAGACAACACAGACTCTAACACAGACTCTTCCTCTCCTGCCAAAGGGGACTGGAAGTGATCTGAAGTGCAAAAAGAGACAGAAACCACTGACTTCAGTGGAATGTGAGGCATGCTTTCTCCTTTGTTTTCCAGCGTGTTTGACTGTTAAAAGAAAAGACTTCGAATCTTTCTAGCTAGAACGTTGGTCAAAGCTAAAAAAGTGCTGAGCCCTTTCTGAGAAGGTGCAGAGCCCCATGAATTCCCAGCGAGGCAGGAAATGCTGAAGGAACAGCCGTTCCAAGGCTGAAACACGCTTGCAGCTTTCAAACCGTGGTGTTTCTGTGGAACAAAGCTGCCCTGCTGGTACGAAATCTAATCAGTACCACGTGGCCCATCTCCCATGTAAGCATGTTTTGGAGAATACTTTCTACAATAGCTCATCTGTGGATTCAACCACAAATGAAATGTCTTGCTTACGTTGCACTCCCTTTCCTGCCTGCCTGCCTGCACGGAGTGAAATGAAATGTTTCTTCAGTTATCAGGCAGTTTGTCTTTCTCTCTTCTTCGGTCTCCCAGGATATTCAGCATCCCTCCAGGGTTATTGTATTTCTAAAATCGCTCTATGCACACAGATGCAAATATAAAGATAGCATGACAGTTTCCTATAGCAATGCAAATGGGAGAAAATATGGAATTCTTCTGACTGAAAAGCCTTTATGAAGCATTCTGAGACTGAAAAGATTTTAGTTCTAATTATACATATCTGAAATCAAGGGAGTCCTATGAATTGCTAAGCATTTTAGCTTAAAAAAAATACATTTCCAGTCAGACCTTAAATCTTGTAAAAAATATAGAAATCAAAATTACTAAAATTTTTTAAAAGTCTAGTTGTTTTCTTACTTATACACTCCCACTGCCCACTAAGGCATTTGGCCATTCTCCAGCATCTCTGAGGAACCTTTCTATCCACAGCTAGAACTTATTACCACTCCCTAGGAAAACTATTTTGGAAAAAAAATATTAATGCTTCATCCATGTTGCAGGTTCTCTTTTTATTTATTATCTCACTTTTTATTTATTGGATTCCTGGGGAAAATTAGCTTTTTTGACCCTTCCACACTGGCCTCTCCATACACTTTCCTGCACTACAATTCTCTGTGTTCCTTACACAAGGTTCCCTAATCCTTGGTTTCCTGAGAGGTGAAAGACTGGATCTTTCCTTGTGGATTTGTGATAATATTATCAGTGGACTGAATGTCTCTTTATAAAAATTAAAAATAAAAGCGTTTTTTATTGTGATGCTGAAAACTAAGTATCCCTCCTTCTTCACCTAGAAAAGAATGTTATTTTTTCTATAATAAAAGTCGTTTTATACAAAAGCTAAATCTTGTTAAATTGAGTCTAAAGCAATTAACCTATTTCTTACAGTCAGATTCAATTGTAATTTGACCTAAATGAAGATTAAAACCTGTGCTGTACCAAATGACATTTTTGTGTTGAGCCTGAAGAAACATCACAGCTGAAACAGGCTGTGCACATATGAATGAAACAAACTCCAACGAGGGGCTGCTTTAGGATCAGCGTTTTGGAGGCTGCTTATTTTCAGTCAAGGGTAAATCATATAATCAGAAATTCAGTGTGGAATCTGTATTGGGTTTTGGTTGGTTTTTTAATTATTTTTATTTTGTTTTTAAGCATTTTGAGAAGTCCTTTAATGACAGTTTGTTCAGTGTTTAAGCTGAATACTCAGCACACACACACATACACATATATATATATATATATATGATACATTACACTCTAAACAATGCAAAGATCTCCTCCATACCATATCCATGATTATTTGAGCTTGTTTGGAGACTGCCTAGATGTGTTCCCTTCCCATTTTAATGTCCTGCCCTGAATTACAGACAACCACAAGTGGGAGGCAGTCTGAATATGTACCAAAAAAAGTTAAAATACTTTGTAGCAGCTTGTTAGAGCAGGAAATCACTTGACTGGACCAAGGTCTGTGGGGTTTGTCATTCCAATAAAATTTATCTTGACTCCACTGGAGATTGCATGGGATGATTGCATACTTAGGTTTCTACCTCTTTTGCCTGAAAAATGACCAGCAGCCAGGATTATTACATTTTGGCAGATGGAAAACAACTCTTCTGTATTCTAGAAGAACTAAGGTTTTCTTTTTGTCTTGATGGATGTTCAATGATTAATTACTATAGCAGGAAGAGACAGGTACCCAGCATTAACCAGGATCTATGCATCTAAAGAAGAATGTCTGTTTATCAAAATCCTAGCTACCCATATGATTGAAATACTACAATGTTTTGATTTGGTCTGAAGGTATATTTTGCTCTGTATCTCAAGATTTAGTCTGAAATTAACTTCCTATCTCAAATTATCACCGAGTATTGACCTAAGGAAACAATGTCAGCCTCTCTTTTCCCCCAGAGCTACTCCAACAATCCCAACAGTGCTAAATCCAGCTAATTATGTTGGGATTATGTTTGTTTTCCATTACCATAGCAATCACAGTGTGCTAGATTAGTTTGCTAGAGAGAATATGAGGCACTCTTATGTCTGTTATGTAAAATAAGGTAATCTCACTGCAGAGATTCATGAGATACTGCTACCTCAAGCTACTATTTTGATATGGCAGGACACACTGTCAGTAGAGATATCACCTTAGGTACAAAGCCCCAAAGTAACTGTATTTACTATTTGCTCTGAACATTAGTAATTGGATTTTTAATGAAAAATAAGACCAAAGTGTCAAAATACTCTGTGTGCAATCTGACTAAAAATCAGATTTCATTAAGTGAATTGAACAAAAAAACCCAGGGTAACTGCAGCAGGTTTTTGGGTTTTTTTTTCATAAAGAAGAGCTTAGAGAAAAGGTATCTGCCCAAGTAGACAGGCCAGAAAAATGTCAACTGATCCACTGTGGAGAAGCTTGTCACAAGCTGTAAATAGTTCTGCTTTGATGTCACAAATAAAGCCCTTCATACAGACTGGAATGCTTGGTTAATTGAATGTGACTTTTTCATTGATGTGATATGAAAGCTCCCAAGGCAACTTCTGAATTTTATCTCAGACTTCCTTTTCCTCATTTAAAGCTGAATGATTTCCTTCCATGGTTTTATCAATGGGCCAGAAAGGCTGATAATATTGCTTCCTTCCCCTGTTAGATGTGTTTGGACTTGTGCCATCCCATCTTGAAAAGTAATACATTTGATTTCCTGTCCTGGGTAGAGCAACTGCCTCCATTCATAAAATGGAAGATGAACGTAAGCAATGGCAAATCAAGTTAAGAGATGGTTTGCATCTGAGCTGTTTGAATTCCCAGCCATTTACTGCTATCAGGACACTGCATGAGCAGCATGAAGCAACTGTCTCCTCAGAAAAGTGACTGCTTGTGAACTGCTGTGACTTCTCTCCAGGAGGGAGATGCTGAGGGTCTGAAACTCTCCTCCCACCTCTCCCTCATGGTTCCACTCTTCCCTCCTCTTCCCCATCACACGCTTTTGATACAGAGCTCTGTTCTTATCAGCCCTTTGCACACCAGGATGAAGTAGGTGTGAGGTAGATGAAAGCATGACCTCATTTAATCCTTCACTGTACCTCTCCTGTGAAGGAGAATTTATAGGGCAACAGCCAAAAGTGATTCTGCACTTTTGAGGCATAACAGAAAAACTCTTTCCTTTCCTACTTCATCTCCTCAGCAGGAAGAATCATTTTGGACTTACCAGAATCTTCAGCATTTATCATAAATGTCCTTGCATCCCCTACTGGACCTCAGCCCAACACAAGAAGTGCAGCAGCTCCTGTCTATAAATGCTAGGAGGCGTGAATCATTAAAGTTATCTGGTTCCTGAACACAAGCACAAAGGCAACAGCTGCTTTCACAAGATACACAATATCACATCCTGCTGCACCTAAAAGAATGAATCAGTCCTGAGCTGCTGCATTAAATAAAAAAATACCCCATTGATCAATATAAAGTTTCCATAGCTTGTTTTTTGTGTCAGTTTGAGGCATATTTAATTTGTCAGACAGTTTCCTAATAGAATTAGCCTCAGTCTGGTGAGGCTTATTATTTCTTTGCCAGAAACACCTTTTGCAGCCCTCAATGCAATCTGAATTTCATATCCTCGCTTCAGAAAGGGAAGTATTTCATTGAGGAGTGATGTCTGCTCACATGGGCAAGGCACAGTTGGTGACTGCCTCATGGAATGCAAGCCTCTGCAGCAGCAGCAGCAGCAGCAGCAGCAGCAGTGCAGCCATCAGTGCTGGCTGCCCCCCCTGAGACACATGCCCAGCTTGGCAGCTTCTTCATGCAGCTTCACTTTGTGCCTTCCCCTGGGTGGAAGGACACCACGGTCCCTTCCCAGCCCCTCCCACATTCCTGTGAGTACATCCCCTCTTCTCCTCTAAGTTCTCTTGTGTTTTTCTAGTTCCAGTTCCAATCCTCTGCTCCTGTTTTCCTCTCTCAGACACTCCCCTTTCCTTCATGCCCACCACCCATCCTCTGAATTCTTTCTTGGCTGTGCAGAGCACTGAGCTGCTCTCCCTGCCAGGCTGCACTGGAACTTCCAGGATGTCCTTTGTGGTTACCCAGCAGCCCTGCTCCAAAAAACACCGAGCAGGGCTCGGTACTGCAGAGCTCTGCACATTTCTGTGATTGTCTCAGAAAACCTGGGACTCGTTTCCTGCCCATAAAATTATTTTGGGAAGGGTGGAATAGGCTGCCTATGCTTATGTCATTTTACACACACAAAAAAAAATCTTCATGCAAGGCTTTTTCTTAGAGGCAGCATAATAATACAAATACAAAAACTATCAACCAGGTTACCTTCAAAGAAAAAATACATACATAAGTACTTAAAAAACTAGAAATATGTACTTATAGACATAACCACTTACATGGAAGTGGATTAATGATTTGGGTTTTTTATATTTCTTAAATGCTATGCTCCCAAGGAAAAACATTAAAAAAGTGCCATCGACTCAACTGCTGAGACCTACAGTTGAAAGAACATAGAACAAATGAAATTCCTAAATTATGATATGGATAAGTTGAATATAGATTGGGAAAAAAAATGCACTTCTGGTGAAAATCAACCTCCTAAGGAAATTTAAGAGGTGAAGTCATAATATGGGCAATTTATTGCCAGAAGAGAACACTGTCATCCCAAACTGACATGCTGACTGATCTGGCAGTAATCTGAATAGATTAAAAGTACTATTCTTTAAAATATTTCAGCTTAGTAAGACTGTAATCCTAGTGATCTCACTTTCAAAAACTTACTGTTTGATAAACCCAAACCACAGCAGATGGAATCATTACTCTGTGTGTCTCTGTGTGTCTACTGGTCACTGCATTCTTCAGGCAGAAGAAATCCTGCTTGCGATTAGAGTGAAAGCAGAGTGGCTGCCAAACATCTGTGAGAAATTGAATATTTTTCATTTATAATCTGAAACCTGAGTGGACAACTTGTTGTTGGCCTCTTCTGTCTAGACTGGTGTTGCTCCCCACCCCCAACTCCATGTATAAGGGTCAGCCAGGAACCTGGAGGATGGAAAGAAAATGGTCCAGAATGACTAACACTTTTTATTCAAGTAATCAGAGTTCACTTCTCCACTCATTTCTTCCACCTCCATCAAAGTATAAGTAAGAGGAGAGCATGATTTTAGAGTTGACACCTATGAAAATAAGATGCCTGGCACGGGTTCTAAGAAAAGGCATGCCCTGGTTTTAATTTGTATTATATAGAGGGCCTCTAAAAGTGAAAAAGCATGTGGTGTGCTCAAGGCCCCTTGCAGCTATGAGACTGCAATGGGAGTAAGTTCTTTATGCCCTCACTTTATTTACAGTCCTTTCCTCATGAAAGTAGTTTTTTAATCACTTAAGAGCTTCATCCATAACTCTTTCTTTGAGCTTTTACCTCCAATAGAAATCTCTCTTACAAAGGACACTGTGGCATGTTAGTTAAGCTTCCCAAATAATGCTTAGGTCAAAAAAGTTAATTATAGTCCTTCCTTTGACAGACTGGAAAAGTGAGTTATGGCAATGTATTTTTAGAAAAAAAGTGGTGAGGAAGATGTTTCAACCTACATGCCAACATTTCAAATTAAGAGCAACTATAAGTAGTTAGAGGCTGAATTTTGAAAGGTTGATCATTCAGAAACTCAGCTAAGTTTAATAACCAATTAACACAAACCTAGCTATGAAATTGTACTATGAAACTGTATAAATGAAATGTATAAGACTGCTACATCCACCTGTATCAGTGTGTCCATAATGAATTAGATAAATAGTGTTATGTGGGAAAGGTGGAAAGATTTGGATGCAGTTAATACCAGTGTAAAGCCAGCACAGCACAGCTCATGGGTCAAGATCTCACCAGAGAGGATTCCCAATGAAGCTGGGTCACAACAGATCACAGCACCAGTGGCAGGAAGTTGGAGAAAGATGGTACTGATATATGGGATCTCATATATTTAATCCATTTTGAAAATTTATCCTTTTTTTTGCCGATAAGAGCTGTAATTTTACACTTCAGTTTCCTTTTCATCTATGAGATGGGAGAGTAACAGCTTGCAAGATGACCCTATTGTTATTTAAATGAAGCTTTTAGCATTTAATCATTATAATACAGTTTTGTACCCAGCAGATTAGATAGAAGAATTTGTATAGTAACATCTGTGATTAACATGACAAATTGCCTCTTTTTTAGTTCCCATGGCATTATCTCCACAGAGAACTGGATTTTTTTTTCTTTCAAAAATATTAAGTAAATCTGTGAATTCTATTGTACTTCTATCCACTTTACAGTGCAAATGTTCTGATCCATGGGAAGTGCTTTTTACTAATAATGACATAGTATCTAAGAGTTTGTGCTAAACCTTTAATCAAATGCCTCCTGGTTTGCTTTTGCTCTTGGGTATAAAAGTAGAAATGGTCACAGAATTGTGAACTTGGAGAAAGATCAAAGAGACAGTAAAAAAAACGAAGCAAGTACACATAACTGCAATGAATAATGCTGATAAGCACATCCCAGTGGGTGCAGAAATCACACAGTACTGTTATGACCACTCTCAAAGTTTGAGTTGGAACTTGGTATTTGACTGGACAGAGACACAAAGCTTGTAAATACATTACAGCTTATTTCTAGTAAAATCAGTTTTTATTACCATAGAGTCTAGACTGACTACTCCACGATAGACTACTTCATAGGCACCGTGCAGCTAAAAATAGAAGGAAATGTTGAAGAAAGGTGGTGATTTTTTTTCCATTTTATAGGTTGGAAACTAAAATACAAAATGGTTTCAAACTTAACTGAAACCCCAGTGATTTCTATGGGCTGTGGTTGGACTCTTGGATTATACTCAGGGTGTAGCACCTGCCCAGCTGCGGGCAGGGCAGTGCAAGGGCTTGGCAAGATGGGGCAATAAATGCAGGTGGCTCTGCTGAATATGGGATAAGGCAGCAGAGACATTGCTGCTCAGGACCATGGAGGTCTGCAAGGACTCATGAGAGGAGTGGGTGTTTCTGGAGACATCCCTTAGTTCACTCACAGTGTGTCTTTATGACTGCCCAGGGGCAATCAAAATTTAAGACTGAGATCGTGAGGGAATTTGGCTTTAAGGGCACTACAACAGGCATTCTATCCACACACAATATAACTCAATATTATATGAGCATTTGAATTTAGACCCAAGCTTCCCATAATTCAGGAATAATGCAGTCCTCTGGTTTGAGTCCTTCAGAAATCAAACAGTTCAGTTCATCCAAACACATGCAAGTTTGGATGCCTCTCTAAGTCTCCAGAGTCTGCAAAAGTAGGGCAAGAAACCTCATAAAAATGTGTGTGACTTCAAGGAGAGTTCCCTGCCAGGTGTGGCTGCAGAATCAGACCTGATGAAGGACTCCTTTTGCTCCAGCTTCATTTTCCAGAACCCCTCTGGTAGATTTGGTTCCATGCACATGATCCCAAGTACACGTGTGTGAGCTATACAGACATTCCCTCATCACCCAAAAGTGGGGTGTATTCATGGAAGACTGAGAGAAATTCTCATTGCAATGATTTAAAAAGATTGCAGTTAATGACCCGAATCCATGCCACTGCCAAATGAAACAATATTAAACTAAAGAACTTGAGTGTTTCTGTACATTCCATTCTTGACTGCAGGTTTGTCAGCTAGCTCACACTTTCTGCAAACACAAGAACTTGAGGTAATATTAGGATTTCTGACTTCACGAAACAGGCCAAAGACATAGGATAGCAGAAATAAAATTAAAATTTAAATTGGTGTCTTTTACACTTGTAGCATTTGTTCTCACTGGAACAAAACATACGACTTCTGGACAATGTAGCAATTTAAGAAACTCTTCCTTATAGAGCAGAGCCAGTGCACTGAAGGGATGCACTGAACAGAGTGCAGTGACAGAAGGGATGCACTGGACAGAGTGCAGTGACAGAAGAGATGCACTGAACAGAGTGCAGTGACGGAAGAGATGCTGAACAGAGTGCAGTGACAGAAGGGATGCACTGGACAGAGTGCAGTGACAGAAGAGATGCACTGAACAGAGTGCAGTGATAGAAGAGATGCTGAACAGAGTGCAGTGATAGAAGAGATGCACTGAACAGAGTGCAGTGACAGAAGGGATGCACTGAACAGAGTGCAATGACAGAAGGGATGCACTGAACAGAGTGCAGTGATAGAAGAGATGCTGAACAGAGTGCAGTGATAGAAGAGATGCTGAACAGAGTGCAGTGACAGAAGGGATGCACTGAACAGAGTGCAGTGATAGAAGAGATGCTGAACAGAGTGCAGTGACAGAAGAGACATTTTGAGCTGTGCAGGGGCTGCCTCCGAGCGCAGGAGTAGAAAGCAGAGCGGGGCAGAGGTGCAGTGTACCCTGGGGGGCTCGCTGGTCATAACAAGTCGCTAATCACCGCCCTAACCCACCTCCTGCTAAGCTGACACCGCGTTTCAGTTGATAATGCAACTTCTCAGCGCTGTGTATCGGAACAAGTTGTACTTGGCAGGCTGCCATGGCGCTGAGTGATCCTTCTCCTGTGGGATTCCACAGCTTCCACAAACACAACAGGTCACTTTCCACTAATGTGACATAAAAGAAAGAGATTGAAAATGTCAGTGTTGACATTGGCTGCCTGATGAAATCAGTATGCAGAAGCAAGCTCTGTTTACAAGGCCAGAGTTTAAGGGAACTCGTGTAACTCCCTCTGTCCCCTGAACTTCCCCTCTCCCACACACAGATTCGCCACCACGCTGAACAGCTGGCTGGAGCCTGACCTGAATGGCCACAAAGTAATGAATCTGAACCATTTTTAATGAGTGCACAGCTAGTTTAGGATGAGAAGGGCTGAAACTCAAAGTTGCATTGTCCTGCTGCACAAGCAAACCCAATACTTGATGTCTGACTATTACTTACGAAGGAGGAGAATGGCGCGCAAATAAATTGATGACCTGCAAAAATTACCCAGGTTTGATTATTCGAAAATGTGATCACAAAACTATGAAATGGAGAGGAAAATTGCTAATATGCAGTGGAACACAATTCATCAGGGCTAATTTGACTTAACCACTGAATGAATCTGGGATTCAATTCCAACACTGAAATGTTTCCTCAACACCAGAGCAGGCACGACTGCTGGACTGACTCAGTGATAACCATCAAACCTACCCAACCATGGGCATCCTTTCTCGTAATAAGATGGATTTTTGTTACACATCTTCCATTCAAGTACAGACCAGGCCCAAATCTGCTCAGTTTCTGAGATAATACATGATTCTTGCTCAAGCAAAAAAGCATTTAAACTAACATCCTTTCTTAACATTAAAGTAATGGACATGTTACCTCTTGCTAATTTTGTGACTCAAAGAACAAGACATTGCTCATTTCTGAAGTTTTGTTAGATTTATGTACTTTTCCCACTACTGCAGCAATTGCAGCCTGTGTGAAATGAGACTATTACTATAAAATCTTTTTCAATACCTATATATATATTAATTACAGAGATGTAGTAGTATATATGTAAGAAACGAAATGATTACCTCAAGCCCTACAATATATTCACTGATTATCTAATGACTAAATCTATTAATGTAGATATCCATAACATATGTTTATAAGTTATATATGAATGCTCTTTTCTGTTCTGAAATACTTGCTCCCTAGTGAAGGTGCCTTGTGCATGGATATTGGATTTTGGATTTGCATTACTACACAGACCCACTGGCAGACCTGAACTCCTGCTACACTGAGGCAAAGCAGCTCTGGAAAACAAGGTCACAAACCACTCAGCCATTTCAGAAGAGATTCTGGCTCCACTTGTACTAATATTTACCCTTAACATAGCAGTATAAAGATAAGAGGACCATCAGTTGATAACGCAAAGAGAACTGCTGAATAACATCGGATTCATGTTATTGTTCAGTTTATTTATTTATTTATTTGATCTTAGAATGTGAAGGAATAATTAGGGGTGGCTAAAATATGTTTGGAACAAGCAAATTTCTAAATTTTCTTACCTCTTCCCTACACATGCTAATGCCACCAGTTCCCATTTTGTTCTTTCAGTTCCATTCTTTCTACTAGGCAAATGAGTGCTCCCACTCTCTTTGTGTGGCATTCTTACTTGGTAAGAAAATATTTTTTGTCTTCCTTCTTTCATACATATTTTCACTTCACTTCTTGGGCTCCAGTTTGATAGTCTTCTAGAGATTTGAAATTACCCTGTGTACCAGTGACACTTGGCTGTAAAATAGGGTTAACGAGGTCACTTTGACAGGACCAGAAATAATGTTTGTTTTGAAACCGAGTGCTCTGTTTAAATCTATTTATTTCTGCACTAAGTCAAGGCACTTTGAGCTGTCACGATGACTCAGAGCAAAGTTGCAAAGCCTCAGTTCTACAAAGAGATTAGTCACTTTGTTTTTTTGCACTGAGCTTCTCTGAGTCAGCGGTAAATTGTTGCACATCGAGTACCTGGGTACAACTTCAAATGGTGCAGGTAACTTCAGTGCAAATTCCTGAAAGAAAAACAGCCTCAGTATCTGAGCAAATGATTGACCAGCTCTACCTTCTCCAGCGTAGAACTGGGTTTGACAATGAAAGAAATCATCTCTAATTTTCAGAAAGACATTTGATATATTGTCTTTCTGAAAAATACAGATGTAAGCCTGTTCTAATCTAGTATGAAATACAATTTAGAGATTCACTGTTACTGTATTATTATTTATTTTTAATGCTGTGATAATTATGCTAACTACTATGCTAAATATTAAGGTCAGTATGTTGCTCACCCAAGCTGTCCTACAGGCTAAACTGAGCAAATTGGTATTTCCTTACGCATTTCCTCCTGTACTGACAGGGGCATAATTTGTTCCTTAAGTAAATGGTTCAGGTAAAGTCCTCTGAAAATTTCACTAGAAAAGTATGTATGTTTAATACTGAAATAATCTATTTCAACACACGATATCGTATTTACTATAGATTCTCCTTTTTCATAAACCAAGAAAGAAAAAAAAGTTATTCACTGCCAGACTTCACAAAGAATTACTGTTGATTCTAATTTAGGAATTCTCAGTGCTCGATCCCTAGTTGGCTACCAGAATCATTAACCTCTTTAGACATCAAGAACGAGGGACCTTTGCATTGCTAGCTGATCTAATATTAACAAATGAGTACTTTAATCTCAATTTTATTTACAGGTAAATCACTATTCGTCTGCAAAATCTGCTGCCTGAATCTGTTAGGAGTCATTGCAGAGCTTAGTTAGCTGATTGGCTGATTATTTGATTATGCCAGTCTTAATTCTTAATTGTATCTGACAAAAAGTGTATTTTTGTTGGCTTCCATGTGGCTGCAACTCCTTTGCTTAAAAAAAATGCATAAGAACTCAGATTTGTCTAATCCTATTGGTGATTATTGCCAAACCTGCTGGGAATCACACTTGAATGGTCCTTTGCAAGTCATGTGTGTGTTGCTGGTATCTTCTGTCACTGCGACAGATTTGCTTCCTGTAGGAGGAAAAGTGAGTGCCCAAGGAACGAGCACAATTCGTTTCAGAGCTGACAAGTGAGTAGAATGTCTCACCTCCCCACACATGAGCAGAGAAACTATACTGGGCATCTGATGGTCTGGAAGTAGTAAGGCATTCCTGCAGTCTGTGCCACCCTTCCTCAAAACTGTGCTAAGGGCACTAAATTAATGAGCCAACCCTGAAGAGAAATGATTTCCTTCCATGAGCAAGTGGAGGAGTGGGGGGGGATTTGGGTCAGAAGCAAACATAATTGTCATTCTGCTCCCTTCTGTGTCAGCACAGGGAGCTGGCTGGACATGAAGGAAGGAACGTGCTCCATCTGGCAGGGTCTGATGGCAAACTCCCCGCTTGCTTGTGCAATGCTCCAGAGCTCAGGGGAAGTATGATTCAGAGGATGCCTCTGAGTCACAACTTCTCACTGAGCTGCTCCGAACGGGCACGGCCACGTTTTGTCCCATCCTGGAACAGATCCGGCTCACCCTGCGTGCTCAAGTGCGTCAAGCAAAGCACTGACTTTCTCAGGGGCACCAAAGCACTGGGCACTAATTCCTTTTGCACTAATTAAACCAGACTCATATATACTAAGGAAAAGGCAACCACTCTCTGCTAATGACGTCAAACGGTAAAGCAGCCCATTTAGTATGCGTGTTGTCCGAGATGCCCGTGGTGCCATCCTACACATTTAAAATAACTCCTTCCAGACCGATAAAGGCATTTTCACCGCACCTTTAGGAAGCGGAAATTGCGGGCTTTTTGGAGCTCAGGCATTCCCACAGCCAGGGGCACTCCCTGCAGCTCTCTCCGGGAGCGCCAAGCGGGGCGCGCCCCGTCCGTCTGTCCGTCTGTCCGTCCGTCCGTCCCCCCGCGGGTCCGGAGGCGCTCCCGGTGCCTTCCCAACGGGATGGGTACAAAGCCACGTCCTCGGCACCCACCAGAACGGCCGTGGCCCCGGGCAGAGCTGCCGTGGGAAGGCGCGGCCGCCCCGGTGCCAGAGCCTGTCCCGGGGAGCGGGTGGCAGCGCTGGAGCAGCGGAGGCAGCGGTGGCCGAGGAGACTGATGTGCTCACGGCATTGTTCATCCATGTTTTGTCCTCTACCTTTTCCTCTGTCCTTATCTCAATTTCCTCATGTCCCCGTTTGGGCCTTTCAAAAAGGCCTTTCTTTGTTTTTTTTGGTGGGGAAAATGAAATTAAGCCTGCTGCATGGTGTTGCTACAGATTGCTGCAAGTACTATAAAGCCTGTTGACACAATGTGTTAGCCCAGTCGTTAGCAGCAGTGACCAGCACAGTGCCTCCCTGGCAGTCACACCTCCAGAACCAGCTCAGTTCCAGGCAGAGCAGCGATCCTCATCTTTGCCTGTGGCACCTGTAGAGGCATTGCCTGGGATTCTGACTCCATCACCAACCAGCCACCCAACAGTGGGCAATCAGCACCCAGCAGCAGACTCACTCCTCCAAGTCATGTCAGTCTTTCTCTGAACACAGTCCCGGATTTTTCTCGCTCAAGCAGAGATGGTGGATTCTATGATTCATCAAACTTGTGCAAAAAGCTGAAAGTTCTCATTTATAAACTGTCTAGAGGGCCTTTACCTCTGCTAATAATTTTTCAAAATCGAAGAATTAAAGACATACCGGATAATTGATATAAAAAACCTTTTGGTAGATAGGATGTACTGCAAAGAAGGTAATAGGAAAGGTTTGTTTGCACTCAGTTTGGAAAAAAAATGCTTTTGATTTACAAAAACAGTCCTGTCTGCCCATTACCATGAACAGTTGAAAACTGATATTAATTATACCGTTTGTCTCTGTTCCACTCTGCTATTCTCCAAAGACAATCTGTGAAATTAGTGAATAAGAGTCTGGTTGCTTTAGTAGTTTCCCCATCTTAATGACCTGGACATATGGCCAAAACTGTGTATAGCAAAAGGGTACATTTATGTTTCTTTCATTAGCAGAGTTGCATAATATCACACATAGTCCTAAATCTATATATCCCAAACAGCAACTATCCATCAACAGGAAAACAAACAGGCAGAATAATCTTACTATTCATTCATGATGCAGTGAGAAAACGTTGTGCAAATGTGAGTGTATGCCTTTGAAAAACAGCATTCTGTGGCTCTTTTCACTGCGTGGTGACACCATCCCCAATTATACAAAACAGTAAAGAAACCAAGCCTCTGAGTATTTCTGTAGACAATGATGTGATAGGATTAGATAGATGGTGAAAGGAGTATAATGGAAAAAGTAAACAACCAAATCCTCATTATCAGAGAGGTGCCGAGCACCCACAGCTCCCTCTAAATTAAACTGGGAACTCTCTAATATGTCTGCCTTTAATCTTTGTGCCTGGAAAGCTTGATTGAATTCAAATCTATACATTTTCATAAGTGAGCATCATCACAACTGCTGTGGAAGTTCCAGCATATTATTCACCACAGCAAGGAAGGCCAGGATGAGAGAAATAAGACCCCATGGAACTTTTGCCAGGAAATGCACGTGTAGAGGACTCCTAGTGCACAGTGGATTCTACACAGCTGTAGGGATGAAGGAAGCCCTCAGGCTGGCTTTACAGTAATTTTATATAGCCCTTGGTACCAAGATGTGTGAGGTTCTTTGTCATTAACAGATTTGATCCTTAAAAACACTCTTTTGAGAGAGGGAGGAATTCTTATTTCCATTAAATGACCAAGGGATTGAAACAAGGTAGAGGGAGAGATTTGTCCAAGGAAGCAGGGCAG
Organism: Phylloscopus trochilus trochilus; assembly: GCA_016584745.2. NCBI lineage: Eukaryota > Metazoa > Chordata > Aves > Passeriformes > Phylloscopidae > Phylloscopus > Phylloscopus trochilus. Next base: position 1,868,689 of record WQNJ02000046.1, on the reverse strand, counting down.
GCCTGCCACAAACTGAAGTGACAACTCAGAACTCCCTATCAGTACCCTGAACACAGGGTATTACTGTCCTCTGGATCCTGGTTAAGAAATGGCACAATAATTTCATTTTCTTATTCCACTGACATACAATGGACAGGGACGTTTCCCCATCTGCAGAATAACCCATGCTAACTGGTAATTTTAAAGCACTATTCTATTTGATTTTGTGAGCTAACTTTGCCTCTTGTAAACATCACTGTATGACCTACTGTGAGCAGAACTGCTAAGAAGTTAATGAGAGCAGGCTGCTTTGGAGATATAAAGTTAAAATGAGGGAAGAGTTTGGGCCATTATGAACAATTACCTTAATTTATTTTGCATAAATGTATAGAAATATATGATTAGTGAAAATGTAACACATACAATTAAAAACTGTGAATCTTACTTGTCACTTAACATCCTTTGGTTGCTAAATGCTGCTAGGATATTTTTATTCTAGATTTCTACAGAGGTAATTTCTCCAGTTTCTTTTCCTTTATGAACATGTCACAAGTACAACTGAGCCAGGGTTGTGTTTTGCTACTCAACAAAACTGATTTCCTTCCTGTTCTTTATTGGGTAATTACTCCTGCAGATGTAACTGGGGATGGGCATAAGATAGGCTTTGCAACTAGAAGAAATGAGCAATAAATCAAGCAACATTGCATCCAAACCCATTTACTTCTTATAGCTTAACTAAATTACTAATATCACTCCTTGTGGAATGTCAGAGATCCCTACAGGAACCCATTCCTTGTTCCTCAGTACTTCAGCCACAGATGACATATTTGGCCCTCCATTTGGGTCAACAATATGACCACCAATACTTTAATTGCTTTATATTACAGACATTATAGCCACTTGTGGAAACAACAATGAAAGAAATGGTTTCAAATTTTTGGCCCTTGACAGTGCCTGCCTCACGCAGACACTTGGTAGGGTAGAAAGAGCAAATACATGAAACATAAAGCAAACATACCTCCAGCTCTAAGAACTACAGGTTCTTCAAGTCTGGTGGAGATCAAGAGACGTGTGGAGGGGATCTTGATTTATCTTTAGTTTCTGAAAGACAATGCACCCACAGCTAAGGAAACATTTCATACACAAGCTATGTTGGTTTCTGTAAGCAAAATTGAAGAATATAAAGCTGATTCTATATAAAAAGTGGGGCACTGACTTTACAGAGTGAACTATAGCTTTGTGCCAGACAAGTAGACAGAGAAATGGTAACAAAGAAACCTACAAAAGTTTCTGAAAGTCATAATCATTTGTGACAAAAAAGATAGTAAAATTAGATCTAATCCCAGAGCCACACAATTATTTCACTAATGGAAGGGTATCATACACTAACAGGTATACTTAAATGTTTTATATAAGCTACAAAAATAAAAAAAATCATTACTACAGGAAACTAGTAATTTTGATCCCACAACTGCACAAAAGACTCTACACAATATATATTCAAAGAGAGAGAAAACAAATAGTTGTTCTTCCTACTAATGAAAGTTGAGTATGCAAATTATAGATTAGCTTGTACTTTCGGTAAGTATTTTTTAGTAGTCACATAGGAAAATGTGAATAAATTAAGTTTTCAGGAATGTTAAGCACTCCTTTTAAGCCAGAGAAACCCAGTGGAAAAATCCATTTCTCTGAATTCTGTTTCTGCAGGTCCCTGCGGGTCTGATTGCATGTGTCCAGCACCCCAAAATTCTTCATGATTTAATTATGCATAGGTCGCAAAAACACTCTAAGTGCAATGTAAGAGCAAAGGATTTTAAAAGAGACCAGAAGACAGTGATACATTTCTTCTTACAGGGGCAGATTATTCATAGCTGCTGTCAAGCAAGCCCAGAGGTTGATGACTAAAAAAAAAATAAACAAAAAAGAGAACCCAAGCCCTTTTTTTCAAAAGTTTTCCGTTCTTCTTCCCATGTATACCCTTCAGCAACCAGCCCAACTGAGCATGCAATGAACAAAGTTCACCTTGCTCTGTACATTTAAAGTCACTTCAAATTTTCATGTAAAAGTACAGAAGGAAACCCAAACAAATATGGAAATCTTCAGCCTCACCGTGTAGAAAACAATGAAAAATAAAAGGGATTTGTCTTCAAAAACCAGTTTAATTCTACCAAGGGCTATCAACAATATAATGCTATCTAATTATATAGTTAATTCATTACACCATTAACTAATGTGGAGTTTAGTTGTGCATTTTTGTGCCAACATGTCTGAATGGCTTTAGAAACTATACTTAGTCTCAATTTTCTAGTGTTAATATTTCTTTTTTTTTTTTTTTTTGACTAATTATATTTCTGTAGTTGAACTTATTTACTGTATTGCCATAACACTTAGGAGGTCTAATCATGTACAGGAATATACCATGCTAGAGGATGTAAAAACATAAACCAAAAAGAGTGCAGCTTAGACACATTGTGAGCAGGCAGTGAATAGAGAATTATGAAAAAAAAAAAGGAGAGACATTCACAATCAATACTGCAAGTACAAGGTTAAACATGTCAGCTTCCAAACTGATTTACTGGAGACTTCAAAAAAAAAAAAATCTTTTCCCACACCTGAGAGGCAGAATGAAAGAAAACATAAAGCTATTTATCCCAAAACAAAACAAGTGGGTGGTGGAAGTTGGTGTCAGGAACTGTTGAGAGTTGTCATCTCATAATGAATCATAGGTGAGGTAGTCCAAGAATGACCTTGAAAGCAGATCAAGACAGAAAGTAAAGAAACATGTGGTCAGAATTACTGGCTAGGGAAATGATCTTTGCTGTTGTATTACAGGAAAAGGATTATTTTTACACTTGCCATGACTGGTACACAAAAAAACTCCTAACTCAAACAGAACGTACCTTTGGCAGGGGACACTTTTAATAAGAGTGAGAAGGCACCAGGAACAGCATTCGTTGCCAACACCCTGCCCTGCCCTGCGGTTTAAGCACCCCCACAGCACAGCAAGGAACACGGCTTGGGGTTCTGGGCTGTCACGGACCTGCCGTGCGCTCTGCCCACCAGCGTCCTCCGTGAGGACATGGGCGAGCTGGCAAAAGGAACAATTAATTACCACAGGAGCAAAGCGTTGGGGAAGTGGGCAGAGGACTGGAAGTGGCTCCCTGCCCTCCAACATTGCCTCTGAAATGGCAGGGTAGCCGTACGTGTATTAACATCCGGTGCTGTATTTTATTAGTACAATTCATCTAGATGGAGCAGAGATTTTTTACGGCACACGAGTGCCCGTTAACTGTGAAACAGAATTGATTTGCTCTTCGCTCTTTGTATTTTGACCTAAACCCGAGGAATTATGTCAGTGGCCTGCTAGGATCCCACAGGCAAAGGATTGCACAGCAGTCACAAGAGTAATGTGGATTGTCACCCCACCAAACCCCACTGGCACTGGGCAATCCTGAACCCAAGACAAGGGTGCAGTGACACAGCAAGGTATTGAAAATAAACATATACGTCACCAACACAGGGCTGCCTCTGGGCTCTGAGGAGGTCTCTGGGGGTTGTGAGGGCTTAGGGGCCTCTGAGGGTTCTGAGGGTGCTGTGGGGACTTGCGAGGATGCTGAGGAGGCTGTGAGACAATCTGTGAGGGCTTTGAGGGGCTGTGGGGGCAATGAGAGAGACTGTGGGGGCTGTGAGGGTTCTGAGGGTGCTGTGGAGACTTGTAGGCGCGCTGAGGAGGTTATGAGATAATCTATGAGGGCTTTGAGGGGCTATGAGGGTTCTGAGGGTGCTGTGGAGACTTGTAAGCGCGCTGAGGAGGTTATGAGATAATCTATGAGGGCTTTGAGGGGCTATGAGGGTTCTGAGGGTGCTGTGGAGACTTGTAAGCGTGCTGAGGTTATGAGAGAATCTCTGAGAGCTTTGAGGAGCTGTGGGAGCTAAGAGAGAGCCTGTGGGGGCTATGAGGGGGCTCCGGAGCCTGAGAAGATGTGTGGGGTCCGTGAGGGCGACTGAGGCAGGGCCCGAGGGTCAGACATGGCGCCCTGTGGGGGTCACGCGCGGCCGCACGGCCCCTTCGCGCGCTGGCGGGTTGTTTACTTCCTCCGAGGCTCGCGCTCCGCCCCCCCCCCCCCCCCAACAACCGCTGCCGGCGCTCCGCCCCGCCCACGCGCCCTCCCCGCCGACCAATGGCAGCCGCCGCCAGCCCCGCGCGCTGGGGCGGGCCCCGCCCAGAAGGAACCGGGCGAACGCAACGTCAGCCGGTAGTGCTCGTCAGCCGGCGCTTTGCGCTGATTAGCCAAACAGCTTGCCCATCTTCTCAAGGGCCCGCCTTCTCCTTTACTCTCGCCGCCGAGTACACAGCTCCCCGGCCTTGCCTCCCCCGTCTGTGTGTGTGAGGCGCGGATTGGCTGTCGGACCGACCGCTCAACACTCCTGCCAATCACGGTTGGCCCCGCCTCTTTCCCTAGCACAGGACACACCCCTCCAGATCGCGGCCAGCCCGGGGCGGCCGCCGCCTCCCATTGGTCCGCCGCGTTGCCCATCGGCCGTAGCCCCGCCTCCCCGGACAGGGCGCAGCGAAGCCCGCCTCTGCTCCCTTCTCCGCCCGCTGGTTGGCTCGCTGGCCAAGGACTGCCGTTTCCTATTGGCTCTGCCGCTGCCACTCTGGCGCGCGGCCCGGTCGGCTCGCCGCTGCCCCCTCGCCCCGCGCGCCCCGCCCGCCGCGGCCCCGCCCCCCGCGGAGTCACGTGATGTTTTCGCCGCGGTGCTGCCGCCGCCGCCCGTGAGTGCGAGTGGCCGGAGCGACCGGCGGAAGCGCGGACCGGGCTGGGGGCGCAGGAGGCACCGCCCGCTCTCCATGCGCGGGGCGCTTCTCCGGTGAGCGCGGATTCCCGCTGCCCGCTCTGTGGCCCGTCCCCGGCGGCACCGGACCCTGCGTGGCCCCTAAGATGGCGAGCGGGATGAATGGCCCGGGCGGCGGCGGCGGCAGCGGCGGTGGCGGTGGCGGCGGCGGCGGCAGCGAGGAGGAGCCGGGGGCCCGGCACACGGGAGGCGGAGCCGCGCCCCAGCAGGAGCCCGGCGTGCTCGGCGCGGCGGCGGGCGAGGGGGAGCCGGCGGCGGGCGAGGGCGGGCGCTGCCCGTCCCCTCAGCCGCACCACCTGCTGCTGCTGCTGCGGCGCTCGCCCAGCGCCTCGCTGTGCCCGGCGCCCGAGGCCGCGCCGGGCCGGGCCGTTCCCTCAGCGGGCCGCGGCGGGCAGCCCCCCCCGGCGGGCCGCGGCGCCGGCGAGGACGTGAGAAAGTGCGGGTACCTGCGGAAACAGAAGCACGGGCACAAGCGTTACTTCGTCCTGCGGGCCGAGAGCCACCTGGCCCCTGCCCGGCTGGAGTACTATGACAGCGAGAAGAAGTTCAAGAGCAGCCTGCGGGCGGCGGGGGCCGGCGGGGCGGCCGCGCTGTGCTGCCCCCCGCCCAAGCGGGTCATCCCCCTGTACCAGTGCTTCACCGTCAGCCGCCGCGCCGACGCTAAGCACAAGCACATCATCGCCCTGTACACCAAGGACGAGTATTTCGCCATGCTGGCCGAGAACGAAGCCGAGCAGGAGGCCTGGTACCAGGCCATCAGCGAGCTCATGAATCAGAGCAAGAGGGGCTTCCTGGAGCAGGAGGACCATGCCGATCAGCAGGTGGACGAGGATGATGAGCACTACGGAGCCGCCCTGAGGCCTGGCACCGTGTTCAAGGAGGTGTGGCAGGTCAACGTGAAGCCCAAAGGCTTGGGACAAACGAAAAACCTCACTGGAGTGTATAGGTTGTGCCTCTCCAGCAAGGCCATCCACCTTGTCAAGCTGAACTCGGAGGTGCCCTCCGTTCACTTGCAGCTTATGAACATTCGCCGCTGCGGGCACTCAGAGAACTTCTTCTTTATTGAAGTGGGCAGATCTGCCTCTATTGGACCTGGAGAGCTCTGGATGCAAGTGGATGATTCAGTTGTTGCCCAAAATATGCACGAGACTTTTCTGGACACCATGAAAGCTCTAAAGGCCTTTGCAGAGTTCAGGCCCCGAAGCAAGAGCCAGTCCTCTGGTGGTGGCAGCGGTACCAATCCCATCTCCTTCATCACCACCAGGAGGAATTTGGGCAACCTACCACCCAGCCAGACAGGCTTGCAGAGAAGATCTAGAACTGAGAGCGTTGCTGGAGGGACTCCTCCTACCACCAAAAGCAACAACTCCTATCGCTTCAGAACATCCAGTGAAGGAGAAGGAACCATGACTAGACCTTTTAGGTCAGTGACTGGGAGTCTGATCCACCTGAATACTGCGAGGATGAATTTGGGCCGGCAAGAAGGGAGCGCAAGGTACGTGAGAGCTGCTTTCAGCTCATCCTACCACACCAGGTCTGCTTCGCTGCCCGTTTCTCATTTTCCCTCCACCACAAGTCCCATCAGTGTTTCTTCCAGCAGTGGCCATGGTTCTGCTTCGGATATGCTGACCAGGCCTTCTAGCTCATCTGTTTGTGGCTCCCCAAGTGATGGGGGATTCATCTCTTCTGATGAATATGGTTCCAGCCCTGGAGATTTCAGGTACTTTAGAGTGAGGAGTAATACACCAGATTCCCTGGGAAACACACCACCTATCAGAGAGGAGAACTGTCTGAGTGAATACATGTCCATGAATAAGCAACAGGGAGATGATGGCTCAAGAGATGATTATATGGAGGCTGAAAAATGTTTCAGGAAAAGAACTTACTCTCTGACAAAGCCAACTTCTGTAGCAGTGCAGCAGAAGACAACACAAACTTCAGCTTTGTTGGATGAAGACTCTGCAGGAAATCACGGACGATTGCTTTACTCTGAAACGCCAAAATTGAGAGATAACCATGAATTGGAGTACAGTGACACTAACCTTGATTCCATGTGTAACCAAAGCAGGAGTAAAGCCAGGGATGATGGGTACATGCCAATGATGCCAGGAGTTGCATCTTCTCTATCCAGCACCAGCGATTATTTGCCAATGACTCCTAAAAGCATGTCTGTTCCAAAACAGATTAACAATTCATGGTCACCATCTCAGGTGGACTCCCGAGGCTACATGATGATGTTTCCAAAGGACAGCTCTTCACCTGTGCGGAGTCCTTTGACTGGATTTGCTTCTAAAGGAAGTAATGAGAAGATCGTAAACAACGAGTATATGGATATGTCACCTGGTAATTCGGTTCCAAAGCACCCCAGTGATTCAAATTATATTCATACCACTTCAGTTTCCAAAGGTTTTAGTTCGTATTTTTCTTTGCCCCGAAGCTTTAAGGCGTTATCAGGAGAAAATGGTGACCACAGCGAATACGTTCCAATGTCTTCACCTGGAAAACTCTTGTATGATGCACCAGACAATGTAAAGGGGGGCAGCAGTGAGACTCTGGCTAATGGCATCTCTAAATTGCCGACGTTGAAAGGTTCAAATGAAGGACTTGTGCAGAGCAGGGCTGCCAGGCCCACACGGCTGCCCCTAGGCACGAGAGGGAGTAACACCATCCCCAGAATGTACGATCGCACAGTTCCACCCGAGCCAGCCAGTCCCGGTGAATACATAAATATTGATTTCAATGAAAAGGCGAGTAACACACCGTATTCCTTGTCTGCAGAAGGATCTCCATCATCTCTAGGCTCGAGCAGTGACCACAGACAGTCACCGCTCTCTGATTACATGAGCGTTGACTTGGACGTGCAGTCACCAAAAGCAGCGAAGGAGCTGTCGAACTCTCTGACAGATATCTCAATTTATGCAAGTTCCAGTATTCCTAGAAACCAACCAAACCCTGACTATGCCAGGCTTTCATTTGGTGCTGCTTGTGTTAGCACGGCGAGTAACAGGACTGATGACTACACTGAGATGACGTTCAACATGGCAGCAACGCCACCAAGGCCGTTTGCCAGCGAGTCTGACAGTGCTGTGAAGATCGATAGTCCTCCTTCCATCGTTAACAGACTCTGCATTGTTGATCGATACGCTGGTAGCAGTAGCTTCTCTGTCCCTAGCTCTGACCCTCCTGTAGGGCCGAAAGTGATTCGAGCTGACCCTCAAGGCAGGAGGAGACACAGTTCTGAAACCTTCTCTTCTGCCGGGACTGTGACCACCTCATCCTCTTTCTTCACTGACAGTAGCAAAAGACACAGCTCTGCCTCGTTCGACAACGTTTGGTTGAAACCGGATGAGAACGTTTCTGACGGTCAGGAAAGCAAAATGTCCAGGGATACCTCAACTGGATTCCAGAATGGCTTAAACTACATTGCTCTGAATTTACGTGATGACCCTCTAAGCTGTGAGGCGAGTACTACAGCGCCAGCTTGCCACCTCCAAAATGGTACTTCAGGTTTGGACAGTGGAGCTTACGTAAGCATAGATTTCAGCAGATCCGATGGGCTGAAGTGTAACGCTGCGAGAAAAGGTTGGTAACTTTAAAAGCGCTTCCCTTTCATGCTTGCTTAACCATAGGAATTAGGTTGTCTGCTTAGCGCTGCCTTCAGAGTGGGGTAAATGCTTTTTATAATCTCCTGTGTTGTTCTAGTACAACCAGTTCTGGTGTAGTGCAGCATCTGAGCTGCTGAGCAGCAGTGAAAGGGGATGTGCTCCTTGGCCTAAAGGATTTGTGTGCCTCTTCTAGGCAGTCAGAGGTGTTATCAAACTGTCTTCTGCCATTTTTTTTTCTAATTAATTTTTGTAGCACATAAGTATGACTAGTATTTTTGTTCTGCATTCTTCTCCTGAGGTTATGGTAGCTCTTGCCTTCATTTCTGTTTTGCTCTTTTTTCCCTTCTTAGAACTAGATGACTCTTCATTTTTTTTTCCTGAACTGAAATTTTTGCCATTTGAAAGCTCTAAATGGCTAAATTTGGTTTAGACCTCAACATCTGAGGCTTAAATGTATTTCTTGTTTCTTCTTAATGTAGTTGAAATACATATTACAGCATTATTTAACGTGCAAATCTACCCAGATGTATTTAGCTGAATCTTATGTAAACAGAACTCAGTTTTTTTCCCTTGAAGGTTTGGTGGCTCCTTTTGAGCTCTGATCTCCACAGCATCCTTGTGTCCTCTGGAGAAGCCTGAGGACCTGGCTGACCTGTGGAGGGGGGCTCAGGCAGCCCATGGCCTTCACATTCAGCACCTGGGGCTCAGCTGAGGTGTAACCTTTCCCTGGGATCTGCCTTTTGTGTAGCAGGTGAGGGCTGCCCGTGGTTGAGGAAGGCTCTGAGCAGTGTCCTCCAGGTCTGAAACTTGGCAGGGGAGGCTGCTGCCTTTTCGAGTTGTCAGTGCTCTGACCCAGCGGTAAGGTGATGCAGTTTGGAGTGTGCATAGAAATGAAGGTGCTGCAGGTGGGGAGAAGGAGCATGGGGAAGAGGAGGGACACTCCTGTTCAGAGGAGAAGCTCTCATGGTGGGAGCAAAGCCAGCAATTAGTGGTGTCATGCGTGTCCCCTGGCTGAGCAGCGGTGTGTGTGAGTGCTGTGCTGCAACTCTGGGACAGTAATCATTGCTTTGGTGCCAGTGACCCACTGAACTCCTTACAGTAGTTCACTCTCCTGGTAGAAAGCCATTTCTGTTGGAAATGGTGTTTTCCTCTCTTTACAAATGTACATATAGTCACTAATTGTTGGATCCTAAGAGGAAATATTTAATCATGGTTGGACGTTGATACTTTTCTGTCCACAGATAAAGCAGTTAGGGGACAGGCTGCTGCTGACTTTTATATTTTTAATATTTTTAATTACAATCTTAAACACTGGAAGGATTTTTTTTTCCTAGTTTTGCTTTAAAACTAACTTTCTAAAAGTAGAAGGTGTTGTAGGAGCTTAAATTGTATAGCCTTTACTAGTGGAAGGTACAAGCCTGACTCAGCTCGCATGCCATTCAGAGTCTGGCAGCACTGCTTGGGGCTGCTCAGAAATGTGTGGTTTGCCTTAGTGGTTTTTTTTCCTCTGCTTTGTTTTGTTGGTTGGAATCAAATTTAGAAGATGTTGAAAGTTGCCAGTCCAAGAAGTGCTTTCTTCCAAAGTTAGTCTTTCAGCACTTCAAAGATTTGTCTGCTGAATCTGCAGTCAGAAGCACACTGATTGCTGCAGCTGATTTGTGTTTTTTTCCTGTTTGTTTTTTTTTTAAAGCACCTCCAAAACCAGCAGAATTTTTAACTTGAGCTTATTCCCCTTATATGACTAAAACCTGTGTTATGAAGTAAAATTTTTTACAAAATTAAGATGAGGAAAGAACAAAGATGTTTTCCTTTCAGCTGTATCATAAATATTACACCGAAAAATACAAAAGACGCTGTGTTTAGAAATCGTATTTATGAAGAGCATTTTGCTTACTGTTGCTGCAGCAAAGTATCTGCAGCCCTGTGCTTGGAGATTTTCCCTTCCCTATCACAAGTTGCAGAGGAGCAAGAGGGAGGCCTAACAGCTGCTGGCTTTTGTTGGGAATTGAAGTTTTTCGGAAATGAAATCCATTAAAAAAGAGGCAAAACCAGCTCTGTGCAAAAAACATGGGCTTTGCCAGGAAATCAAGCATCTTTCTAGTCCTGATAAGAAACACAAAATAATACAATGCTTCCTATAAAGGCAATGTAAAATATTGCTGGTATATTTTAGGAGGGTAGGTGGGGTGTGGACACTGGTCACTTGTAGGGGCTCATGAAGGGGTGAACAGATTTTGGAATAATTCAGCTAAAAGCTGCTTGCCAGACTTGAGTACAGTACTGTAAATTGGTGGTGTGTATCTGTTTCTCAGGAATGATTTAAAATTCTTGATTATAAGGATAGCTGTTTACTTTCACATATGAAATCATGTCTCTGAGCTATAGCGAGCACAATTTTAGAAGTCTGTGTTCTTTAAACAGCTTACTGGTTTCTATGGTAATAAAGCTTTTATTTTAATATTTAAAAAGTTTCCTGTAATCCAGAAAAACATTTTCACATTCCATTAAGTAGTGAAAATGAAGCTTCACTCTTAAACCTCTTGTCTCCTGAAGAGGTGTAGTGTGTCTCTAGGTAATTGATATTTTTAATACTTTTGGAGACTTAGCAGAGCTGCATTCTGCCTTTCTTCCTGCATTTCAGTTTTTCAATCTCTCTGCCTGAAAAAGTGCTCCGTGGCTAAATCCATTCTTAAGGAAAATATTTGGCAGGTGTATTTACCCTTTATTTCCTAGAAAGGAGCTATCCCATCTGTATCAAATCCTGTCAGAGAACTTCATCTCTTCTCCCTGAACCATAGTTTTAGTGGCAGGAAAACACTTCCCGGTTTTGGATTGTTTGCTTTTTCGTTTTGTTTTTGTTTGCTTAAGTGGCATATTGTGTTCTGTGACTCAGCTGTGTTCTCTAAACTGCCGAGGGTGGTGGAGTGATTTCCAATGCATCACTGCTCCCTCATTGTAATTCCCAAACTACTTCTGGTTCAGGTTCACTGATGTGAATCAAACTTTCTTTTTTTTTTTTTTTTTCCCCTTCTCCATTCATGACGTGTATGGAGGAGGGGGAGAGCACAAATTTGGAATGGTAACTAAGCCTGACTTGTTATTAAACTTTTTTTTTTTGGGGGGGTTTAGGCAAAGCTGAGCTCAGGTTTAATGTTGATAATGAACAAAAGAATATAAGATCCCGATTTTCAATGCTTGCAGTTTAAGGAGGTCATTAGCAAAACAATTTCATCATGAAATTGTTACACAATATTGAAGCAAGTGGTTTGCAGTTTTGATTACATGAATCTGAGTCATGACATTTTGTGCTAGGAGTACAGAACACTAAAGCTACTTCAAACAGGGCTTAGCTAATGTATACCTTCTTACTGGACCTTGTAGAAGCTAAGCAGGATAATGAGAATGGGTAGTAATAAAATGCATAATGAGGCCTGTATTATACAAGTTTCTTCAGTCTTAATTAGAAATATTATACCTGCAAAGATACCCTGGACTCAAAAAACAACTGTTTAGAGTAAATGTAATGTTCAGCTTAGTAGCAACTCAGCTGTTTTACACCCACTCTTCAATCTTATCTGCTACTCTGTGATACTTACCTGATACTCTTAACACTCTTCTAGCATATTATTTCAGATGTTCTCTGAAGTGCAGGATTATAATATAATTGTTCCTCACCTTTTTAATCTCTCCTGTGCTAGACTGGGTGACAGTGCTGTGTACACTGGGAAGCTGAGAGGAGGGAAAGCAACAGCAGCTGTAAAGCAAAACTTGTGTTCCAAATTGTCCAAATCCTTTCTGGTAACTTGGATATTTCAAATGCAAAATCTTGAAGAGTATAAGGAACAATATACACTTTGAGAAATTCAGAAGCTGAAAGTTTTAGCTATTACTAATATAGTAAATTACAGTTTATGGGATATGAAGCAAATAACCACTCCTTTTGGGTTTCTAAGTAGTGGTTTTAAAGTTTGTTTCAAACTGAGGCTCTTCTGTATTGGCAGAATACTTAAGGCAGGGGCCCATTTAAAAATAATTTGAAGAACTCTACTGCAGCACATCCAAATGCTGCTGTGTATCCTACATCTTTGAAGTAGTGCTGGGATAATAATTCTTTAAAAAAACCCAAACAACTCAAACCATTTTAATCTTGCTGTAACAGATGCCACTTTAATAATATTGGGTAACTTACAGCTATGCTTAAAAATACCCAGGGTAATTTCTTCTTGAGTAGTATGTGAGCTGCTGAAGGCAGAACAGATTTTTGCCGTGTGGCGTGGGAGTGAGTTAATTATGACATATTTGACCAAGAATCAGTTTGGTTTTACTTGTACTTTGGTGAGAAAGTCTGAGACAAGAATGTTCCTCTGCCACTGAAAGAGAATGCTTACTTGGAGTCAGTGTTGAAATATTTCTGGAAATCAGCTTTCCAGACTTTAAATCCATAGTTGCAGCTGATGGTGACGTTTGTCTTTTTGAAAGTCTGAAACCTTTTGCTTGTAGCTGTCCAGTAGGTGAAAACATTGGCTGTAGGATGCAGGGAGGTCTGGGAGTAATCCAGCATGGCTTTCTGTGGTTGTTTTTGGGTTTTGTTTTTTATTTTAAAGTCTTTTGTTGAAACCTTAAATGCAGTATTACCCTTTCACTCTTCCCTCAACAACTTCACATTTTCCCCTCCTCCCTTGATGTCTGAGGTTCCCCTGTTCCCCTGTTGCTGGGGCAGCAGGATGGAGCTGCAGAGGGTGGGCACTGCTCCTCTGCTCTTTCCAGAGGCTGTATTCCAGCATGTGATTACTGGGGTGGTTTGTCACCAGGTATTTCTTTGGGGTTTTTGTATGTGCAGGGGTGTGTTAGCAGTAGGTAGGGTTTGGGTTTGCTTTTCTCTGCGTATGGTCTTTTTTTTAATGAAAGGATCTTTAAGACATTTTCGTCATTTTGATTGCTCGGGGGAGGATTTATACCTTGAGGTTTTGGGTGGTACTAAAAAGAGCTTATAGTACTGTGTTGTACCTTGGTGTGTGTGTGCTCTGTTTGTGGGTCTGTGGTGCTCCCAAAACCATGCTGAACGCTGTTGATTGCGCTAACAAGTTTGTTTTTCTGAGCTGAAGAAGGAAACAAACTCCGGCCTGCTATTTTAGGTACTGTTGTGATCAAATGTGGCATTCTTCAACTCAGAGGAAAATGGGGTGATAAAACTGGAAGGCAGGTGTGAGAGAGTCAAGCTTTCTGGGGCCTGGGGATATACTATTACTGCTGTTTTCCCCTAAAAACAGCCTATTGTCTTATGAGGCATCCTTAAAGGGTGTGTAATGATTAGGCTGGAGAACTGTTCCATGGTCCACCCTGAAAATTTGCTCTTTAACTTTTTTCAATTTAGGTTCTACATACTCACAACGATCCTGTGATCAAATTGCACTGTTGCCTTGCAGGTTTAGGCAGTGACAAGAGAAAAATGGAGAAGTGTGTTCCAGTTTTAATCAAGCCCTGCAACTCTGTGAAGGTCACTCAAGCTTAGGGATGGGTTATGATTTACTTGAGAGGCAGAGCTGTGATCAGGAAGGGATTTCTGACATACTTGAGGGCAGTGGGAAGACAAAGGTAAATGAGCCTGACTCATCAAAGGCGTTTCAGAGGTGTTGCTGAGTATCTTATCTAAATGATCTTGAACATACATAAGTGTTTGGATTTGTGGAGATTTTGCTTCAGGTGTAGCATAACCCCAGGAACAACAGTGTTAGTAGACTGAGCAAGAATTTTCTGCCCTCTTCAAGTCAAGCTGTATCTTAAGGGCCAGAGGTTGCTTATTTCCAAGCATTATTTTTCTGTTGATTTAGATCTACGGTTGGGTGCAAAGCATTGAGACTGCACCTGTGTGTATTCGTGTGTTTTGTGATTGGTGAGTTAAGTGTGAGGTCTGATCTTTTTTATTTTTCCAAGAAGAGAGGGTTTTTGAAAGAAGGGGCTCATAGTGAAGTTACTATAGTTAAGATTTGGCTGTAATTCCAAGGTAAAGATACAACTTAATGGGACTTAAGAAAATAGAAAACTTTAATAAATTACAACTAAAGGTAAATAGGGGTTGTATTCACTGCATGGCATATGTATGTTACGAACTTCTATAAATACCAAACTGAGTTATTATTTAGGGCATGAAATAGATAAGAATAGTACTTCCTTTTTGCTAGGGTATGAAAGGCTGATAAATATGCTGCCTGCTTGGAGAAAGGTTTCCTTTTCAGTAGAACAGAATTTTGCAGAAAGACTGAGAATATCAAAATGCCTTTTTTTTTTTTTCCTTCTGAAAATTGTAGCAAGTAATATCAAAAGGGCTGCAAAAAAGCCTATTAAAATTGGTTTCTGAATTTATTGGGTCACTGTTGAGGGATACTCTCCTTCCACAGGGAATAGTGTGATTCTGTTCCTGTACTCAGGCCGACCCAGTTTGCTTTATCGTTTGTGATTCTTGCTGACCGGATGAATTTGCCATGGAACTTTTTTTCCTGCAGGATAGCCTGAATTATTTTTTTTAGGAACTAGTGCTTCTTCTTACCCAGATCTCTTAGGCTAGCAGGAGTTTGGGATGGTTCTTAGTGCCAGTGAAGCATCTGTTGTATCATGGATAAATCTGTCCTGATGGCATTCTAGCCCAAGCAGAGCTTTTCCTGCGAGCCGTGGGATACATCATTTGTATGAAACCCCTGTTTAAGCCATTGACAAGCACTGGCATTTCTCTTTCCTGTATGGAACTATTTTGAATCTTAGGTTAATCTGTTAGAACAATTTGTAAGCTCTTTGCTTTTCCAGTAACGCATTTGCTTCTTAACAACATTTGGTTTTTGTTGTGTGAAATGCTTTGGGAGGCCCTTTTGTCCATATTTCACCCGGTGATATTTTTTTTTTTTGGGGGGGTGGGTGGGTGGGATATGTATTTTAAGTGTTTTTAGAACAAGACATTTTTAAATTGCAGATTGTGGCGAACAGGAAATCAGTTAGAAATGAGATGAAAAAAAATGAACAGATTTGATCTTGAGGTCATTCAGACATTATTACGACAGAGTCTGTTAATGAAAGCGTGTAGCTCCAGACAGGATCTCCCCAGACATCATCTCTACTTGTGGAACCTGAACAGGTAGACAGGATGGAGGTCCCCATCTGGTGCCTCAAATGTAAATGTGTTGGTCCCTCTCCTAAGGAGCTTACAATTTAAAGATGAAACTAAAGAGATGGATGAAACCTAATGTGCTGGGGTGGAGAGTAAGATAGAGATCAAGGCTGCTGCCATTGGCAGAGTGCAGATAAGAGCCTGCAAGAGATAAAGGGCTGCTGAGAGTGGTTGTAGCAGAGGAAGCTGGTAGAGGCACTTGGAAGGGAATGCTCATGGCAGGGAGCTAGGGAAGGTAGTGAGCTATAAATACAGCGGTCGTAATGGTTTAAATGACTTGAAAAGGATGAGGTAAATGTCACAACACTGGCCAGGATATTAATCTTGGTAAGAGGAATGTGGGCCAACATGTATCTCTGAGTTAGGAGCGTGTCCCAATGTCTACTTCTCCTACTTAGATGTGGAATGGGATTTTTTTTTTCTGTTTTTATGTCTTTTTCCTTTCTGCAAGGTAATTTTCCTGCAGACATGTGGCTGGTAGATGAGGTGTGAGCAGGTGTGCAGGACTGCTTACCAAATCACAGGATCACCCTGTGCAGCATCCTTTGGCAGTTCATGTCCTGTGGACTGGGGCCTTTGTTCTTGGTGAGACCTTGCTCCAGAAGCAGCCAAGCTGGTGGAACTGCACCCCTGGTTCATTCTTGGGGTTTTTTTAGGTGGCATCTCTTGAGTTTCAGGCAGTCTTCTAGCATTGGAGAGGAGGCACAGTGGGGCTTGGGAGATAGTCACCTTTAGGATTCACAATCTATGCACCAGAGCGTTTGCAGCCCATCTCCAGGTGAGGAGGTCTGCATGGGACCTGCTCATTGCTGCTGCAGTGCTGCCAGTGGTGCCTGTGGAGGCTGGAATGCAGCAGGATCACTTCCACAGGAGAAAGTGACTTTATTTCTGTCTGTAGATCAGGTTGGACAGACACTGCAGTGGTTTTGGGTAAATCTGGAAGTGGTGGCAACGTGGAGGCTTGATTCACTGTTGAGGCTGTGAGTGATTGATACATTAATTTTGACATGTTCCACAAGGTAGACACTAAACAAGAGTTGGACACTGTTGATTAAACCTTGTCTGTGTTTACAGTCAGTTTAACTCTGTCCTTGTCAGCTCCCAAACTGCTCCTGGAAGCTGAAGGTGCAATCCTTGGCTCTTGGGCACGTCCTGAGGTTTGAGAAGCTGTTGCTTCACACATGCAGTCTGATCTGAACCTTTCTTTTCTTGCCCTATGTGAGGCAGGCTTTGGGGTGACCTAATATTAATGGAGAGTCAAAATGTAATAATTAGGAAATGTGAAAAACTGATGCATTCCACTGCTGTGTGTGATAGCAGAGAGTGACTGATAGCAAAGATGTATTTATTTTTCTATGCAGGCACACATGAGCCTGCACAGGTGTGTAACTATATGGGTATGTGTTGTAACAATGACACTCCAGGTGAAAGAAGGTGGTAGTGCTGAATGCTTGCAGGGTCTAAAGTGGTTGAGAAGAGGGAAGGGATGAATTCCAGTAGCTGAAACTTTGTGTAGAAATTTTGGGAAAGGTGGGGAGCTGTTTCCCATTAGCCATGAGTGACACTGCCCTTTCTCTTGGTTGTGCTGCTGAGAATCGTTTGGTTCACTCAGGCCCCAGAGCTGTGCCTGCAAGCAGACACTGCCCAGCAGAGCAAGAGCAGGGCAGGTGTGTATAACCATACACCCAAGCCTCTGATTTTCTTTTTTTTTTTTTCAGCTTGGGGGATTTCTTGAGCCTGATGTATTTGGTCTGTTTTGTAATTCCTTATTTCTCTTTAATCCAAGTACTTTTGCAATCTCTCTTTGATCCTGTGTAAACTCCTTGTGTCCACAGCAGCCCACAATCCATCAGGATGTGCTGCATGCAGACCTCTGTCCATTCTGGACCCTGCTCTCTACCAGCTTTGTTTGGCAGGCCCTGGTTTCTGTAGTGGAAGAGATAACAAATCTTATCTTTTTTCTCCAGGCCACTTAGGATTGTGTAGATGCTGTGCCCTCCTCTGCCATACACTTGTCCAGTATGTTGTACCACACGTCGTGTGGACCTGTGGAATAATCTGGGCTTTTAAAATTTCCTGTTATGTCCCAACACTTCTCTTCAGGCTGAAGGGTTCTTGTTAGCAGTCTGTTCCTCACTGGGAAGCTGTGTCACACCTTGCAGGGGTTTTTCTGCACTATTGAGACTTCCCAAGTATTCCAAGTCCTTTCTGGATGCAGGAAGCAGGGCTGTGCATGCAAAGGTGTTTGCTCTGGCTGTTTTCTTTCCTATTTGTTTCCAAACACGTCATAATGGCCACTTTGCAGCAAGAGCACAGACAGGAAATATTCCTCCCTATTGGCACTGAGGGCTCCTGACCTTTGTAATGGGAGCAGAGGGAATTGCAGCAGGTGGTATTCTCAGAAGCCACACAAACAACTTTGGTTTTTTTTGGCTAAAATTTACCCATATTTTCTGTGGTTCAGGTCAGGTGCAGTAACTCACACACTTGCTGTGAGAATGCTTTTTCAAAAGCAGAACCTTTTTTTTTTTTATTCTTCCCCAGTGTGAAAATCTGAAATTTTGAACTCTGTATCTTGCGGTGGAGAAGAGTTAATTTTTAGCGTTGTTCTGTTACATTGTAATAAAAGCTTAATTTAAAACCTCCAAATAAACAAACTCAAAAAAAAAACCAAACCAACAAAACCTTCAACAGCTTCTCCTCAAGCTGTCTAGTTCAATTTGAGTTGGTATTAGACCTCTGCCAAAACTGCAGGCAAGTTTACTAATTCTAGGAATAGTATCAGCAGAAGAGATGACATTAGGGAGTGTGCATAAGGCCTTCCTAGAAACAACCCTGCTGTTTATTCAAACAGGAAAAAAAGCTACTGTTGCAAGAGATAAGGCATTTCTGCAAAGTGAGTAGGAATTATCTGAAAGCATGGGAGAGGTTTTTGCTCCTGAAATTGCTGAGCACTCGTAATAGCAAAACCATCTTTTGAGTGAAGAGTTGTGCATAAAGTTTATTTGTAAGAGTGATTTTGCCTTCTAAATTTTAGAAATACACCTTGAAGAGAAGTCTGATTCACTGGGATACTCTTACCAGTTGCTGTGTTTAAATAGTTTATCCAGTGAAAAGTGGGTCATGCAACAGGGGTTTTTTTTGAACCAGGTTTTGCTTTTTTTTTTTTTCCTTGTGGAGAATCAGTAAAATTATACGTTCAACATATATTAATGAGATGATTTTGAGCATAGTTGTTGGCTGAAGAAAACACATGGAGAATGTGCCTTGCCAAATCAGGATCTCTGTGTCAGGGCCTCGTTTGGATCACCCAGGCACATGTGAGGGATGCAGCAAGTGTGCCTGCCTTTGATTTGTATTTGTAGTCCTGGTGGCTGCCAGGTGCAAGTGAAGAAGAAATTTGGCTTTTCTCAACACTGCTTGCCTCTAGCAAGGTCTAAAGCTATGCCATTAAAATAAGAATTCCAATAGGACAATGGCATGGGATAGTAACTGTGCATTTGGTAAGATTCAGAGCAAAAGAAACATTTTCACTGATTTGTGAAGAATGGATTTGGGTGAATGACCCCTCCCTGGCCTGCCATGGGGAGAGCTCCATGTGGAACTTGCTGCTGTGCTCCTGCCCCAGCCTGGCTGCTGAACAAAATGCTTTGGGATGCCACATTGTGTCCTGAGGTTGTGCTGCGTTTAGTGCTTTCCTGAACAACAGGAATATTGTGTGGCCACAAAAAGTCTAGGGCTGCTCTGCTGCTTTTGATCTGCATAAATCAGATTAATTCTGATTTCCCCCTAACCTGAAGTTCAGGAAATTGAGAACTTCAGCAGTGTTCTCCAGAAAGCATTAAGCTGTCTTAGCCTTTGACATGGAGATTTTAATAATTTCATTATCTTAAATGAATGTCTTCTGTAAGCAAAGCTTTTATCCTTTTAGGAATCAATTGCAGAATTATGTCAGTAAAAGCCTGTCCTGTAAAAACAGGTATTATTTAGGATGGCTTTCCTTGAGACAATTAGGGTATGTCTGCTGTGTTCTCAGAGCCTCTCAGTATGTTTCAAAGTGTCCTGACTTGTATGGCCTTGATAATTGAGATGCAGGAAATGAAGTGTAAATTTGGTATATTCTCATCTCATACATTTTCAAGTGAAACACACTGGGTTTGCATCTAATGAGTTACAAAAACAATATCTCTGCCCCTGATTTTTATAAAACTCTGTGATTTTTGCATAGAAAACTTGCAGAGTGCTTTCTCAGTGTGCTTCTTAATTTGAAATGAAACATTTTTGGGCAATGGCACGCTGCCATCCTGTTTCAAATATTTGCCCCTTAGTTTCTCTTCTGCCTTGTGATCTTTTTCCTCTGATTGTTCCTCAGCACAATTCAGACAACTGCATGTAGTTTTATAATCTGATCCCATCTTAAACTGATGAAATGGAATGGCATTGTGTAATGAAGAGAACCTTGCTTCAGTTTTCCAAACTTTGCTTGTGTGTTTCACGAGCTGAACTTTGAAAATGTTTGGATGCTTTCTAGACTTGTTTTCCATATTAAACATTGATAAGAAGTTCAATTTGTATTGTTGTCGATAGTCTGGAGCAGTAGAGCTCAATTTTGAATAAAGGCTTTTGTGCAAAATCTGTTAATAAAGCTGAAGTTTGGATAGAAAAGCCCAGTGTAGGGTGCAGTGTAATGAAAACTACTTAGAGTAGTGTATTTCTGGGCTGCCTGGAAGGGTTTTTTGCAGAGGTTTTTTGCTGCTTGTTTGTTGTTACGATCAGTTATCAGATTTTTTT
This sequence comes from Phylloscopus trochilus trochilus, assembly GCA_016584745.2. Classification (NCBI taxonomy): domain Eukaryota; kingdom Metazoa; phylum Chordata; class Aves; order Passeriformes; family Phylloscopidae; genus Phylloscopus; species Phylloscopus trochilus. Next base: position 1,848,298 of record WQNJ02000046.1, on the reverse strand, counting down.
TTTTTTTACTGAGTAGATTTTCTTGGAAGAGCTTGTGACAGTCCAGGAACAGCTGTGTGTTTACACTGCAAGCAAAAGTTCCGTCTGGTCTGGCCACCAAATTTTATTTGGTGGCATTTCTGTTTGAGAATGGCAGGGGAATGCTGGGTTACTCTGTGAGAATTGTACCTCTTGGCTCTGCTAGTTCACATCTCAGAATTTGTTTACCTTATAGAAGAGTTTATTCATCCCTTTTTCTGACAGCTTCCTTTGCTGTTCAGTCAGTGCTGAGTAAAATCCACTCACATGGGATCTGGTATGAAGTGTTAATCTGGTTTTTATTGTTGATCAGCAATTCTCATATCTGTACTATTAACACAGGAGATTGATGTCTGAGGAATCTGACATTATGAGACTGAAATAAGATTATTCAGCTTTACAGAAGCACTGCTGTTCTCTTCCAGCACTGCATGGCCTCATTAGGTTTTTTTTCACAACTGGTTAATGAAAAAACAGGAGCAGTTCAGGTGTGGGAGAGAAGAACCATCCAGGAGCTGAACGTGCAAGTCCTTTTGCAACCTCTCTAAATCAGGCCACGTCCCTTCACAAGGATCCTTCTGGCAGGGCCACAGAGGTGGGAATCCAGGTGTTAGCAACACAGCACCACGCTGGCCTTCTTCTCCCATGAATCCCATTTTACACCTCTGCTGATGAACAGCTTCTCTTGTGGTGTAGGAGCCTCTTGCTGAACCTCCCTGGTGCCCAGGTGACCCCGAGGTGCTGCTTGGCCCCTGTGAGACTCAGTGAGGGGTGCTGGGCTCCAGCACAGCTCCAGGGGAAGCTCTGGCAGCTCTGTGCTTGAGGGATCGTGCTGGGGCTCATGGCTGTGACTGCCCAGCTGCCTTGGGCTGGGCTGCAGAGCCCACTGCTGGTGCCATGGCCTGGATTGCTGGGGAGGTTGGGGCTGGCTGTCCTGCAGGCCTGGGGCTGCAGCACCAAGGGACTCCTGAGGTCAGTGGTGGTGACTGCAGCTCTTTGCAGGAGGGATCTCGCAAGACTTTGGTCTCCTCTTAGATTTCAGATGAAATACTTCTCTTTTATGTGGTTGAGTTTCACAAGTTGCTCTTAGCCTTTTCTGTCTGAGACTGATACATGTGTCCATCCATCCATCCCTCATCCATCCCTCATCCATCCCTCATCCATCCCTCATCCATCCCTCATCCATCCCTCATCCATCCCTCATCCATCCATCTATCTATCTATCTATCTATCTATCTATCTATCTATCTATCTCTGTCTATCCTGGATACTTTTAAACCAAAAAAGTGTGCTGTTTTTTTGAAACTTTTCCAGGGCACCAGCCAGCTGTACTGCTCCAACTGCAATGTTGCAGTTTCAGCTTTAGTAAGGGGATTAGAGAAGTGGTGACAACCAATAGTTTCACCTCTGAAAGACTCAAGGCTTTATGAGACTGACATCAGCTTGTAGGTGATGTTTATGTGAAACTCGATTATGTTTATTTACAGTTGACACAATTCTGTTTTACCTTAAAAATGAAGAAAGAAACACATTGAAGTGTAGTTTATAATCATGGGGGCAGGAAATTCATGAGCTCTTGCTCAGGATGTGCAGAGTTTTGGGAAGGGGAGATGCTGCAGGGGGGGTCCTGGGCTTTCTTCTGGTTTCTGATAAATTAATCTGTGCTCTTTGGGGTTCTGCCAGAGGTACCTGTTGCTCTTGCTTTAGAATTGGTTGCCATGCTGCTGCCTGAGTACATCAGGCTGCTTCAGAGAATTAAACTCAGGACTTAAGCAGGTTTAAGGTTTTTTTTTGCTCTTAAGCCCTTCCCCTCCAAATATCTTAAATGTAATTTGGCATTACTTTATGAAAGTTTTCCAAGAAATTTTAGATGTAACTACTGAGTTCTGCCATTGTCTGATTCAAGCAGCTGGGCCTTTGCTCTTCAGAATGTTTTGGGGATGTGCTTGGAGAGATTAGAATAACTTGTCAGACAGCTTTCAGGTGTGCCTTGTGTGTAAGGCGTGGAGGAAAAACGTCCTGACAAAAGCAGAGACAGTTTTTGAAGTTCCTTTTATGTGAGCTTACAGGTCCACAGCAAGGAAAGGGTGGGGGGATGCTGGTAAAGTTAATTTTTATTGAGTATAAGTTTAATATAGAAGCTTTAACTGTTTTAATGTTTGACTTGCATGCATCACTGAGGTGTGATTCATTGCAAGCTGTGGTGCATATTTTCAGCCCTTGGTCCTACAACAAAACAATATTTTTCTAAAGAGGAAAACCATTTCAGAAATAATAGCTTCAGTTGGCTTTTGTGAAAACAAAGCCATTGCTGACCACACCACGCTCTGTGTGCACCAAGCAATAGCTTTTTGTAGTGATCTTTTGATGTCTGTGAAATAACACAAATATTCTCAAGTTGGGGGTGCATTTTGGCCATTTCTTCCTTTAATTGAGGCAAACTAAGTTACTGTATTTTTGAAATCACTGAAATATTTGAAAAATGAATCACAGCAACCTGGACCTTGATGAGAGCTGTGTAGGTTAAAAGGGAGTTTCTCCTGAAGTGGAAGGGACCTCTCTAAACCCCCACGTGCTGCCAGCCCTGCCATTGCCTCTCTGTCTCTGGAGCCTTTGCTGAGTGCTGGGATGGGGCAGGGCTGCTCAGCTGAGCTTTGGTCTTTTTTCTTTTCTTTCTATTTTTTTTTTCCTTTCTTATTTCTTTTGGGGGGGACAGTACTTTTAGCTGGACAGAAATCTTTAGCACAGGGTGGAGTTTGTGCTTGCATACCTCATGATTGGTTTGTAAGTAAACCTACAGGTTTGCATCATTACACAGAATGCTTGTTCTTCACATGGTCATCTTTCCTTTAGCATATCCCTGGAGTAGAGGCAAGGAAGAACTAGGAGATCTTCAGTAGTGAGATGTAACTGGTTTCCTTGTCAGCCAGCAGAAGAGCAGGGGCAGGATTAAACCCTGAACCCCCTCCTCTGTTGCAGGGGCCTGTGCTGTGCAATGCAGTGTTCCCATGTTGCAGCTCAGGCAGCTCCCAGAACAGGGAGGCAGCTGACACAGTGTGGCTTTGAGGGGGAAAGTAGCTGACATTTCTGTATCTGTTGTTTTGTGAAGACTAAAACCTCTTCCACTTGTTGTTTCTCAATGGGAGCAACAGGTGGTTCCCTTCTTGGCTGTACTGCAAGGAAACATCCTGCAGGTACCTCAAACCTTGGAGGGAAGGTGAGCAAGGACACCTGCCTGGCACAGAACAGGCTGAGAGGACAAAAATGGTGGCAGGGGACAGTCTGTCTCAGCTGGGAGACAGCGTGATGGGCAGTAGCTCTCCAGACTGAAAATTGGTGTTCACGTTCAGCTGGGAGCGGAAGAGGTTTTGTAGACAGCTGGGAAGTGGCTTTTCATAGCTTCCTCATTTGTGTTCATGCAACTGCAGAAAGCATTTGCATGCCCTTCATCACTTCTTCCATGTCAGGAAGCTCCTGAGTTGCTCTCACCTTGGCATGTGTGTGGTTAATTGCAGGGCTGATGCTGTGCTCTGAGGGCAGGCTCCCTCCTGTTCTCATTTCTGCCTTGTCACCCATCCCTACCCATCCCTACCTTCCTGCAATACAGGGATATATTTTTTTGCCCCTCATTTTAGCAAGCACTTGGACTTCTGCCTTTTTCAAATCAGTTAGAAGCCCCTGAAGGAGGGAGCTGGCTGTGGCTGTGTGCTTTTGTACTTGGGTGTTGCCTTTCAGCGAGCCTGCCTTCCACAAGGGCCGAGTGCACTCGGAGGTGTTTCTGATTAGAACTGAAAAAAGCTTTTTCCTGAAAAGCTGAGCACAGGGCATGCAGCTGTCAGGGCTCGCAGGGAGTGTTGGTGTTGCAGCTGTGCCCTGCTGGGAGTTGGGAGTGTTGTCACAGCTGGTGATGAGTGAGTGGCACTGCTGGGATGGGGTGGCAGCTGCCCCAGTTCCTGTCCCTTGTCACTCTGTCACTGTGTCACTCTGCCTGCAGTGGCTCTTCAGACTCCATTGTTCTCCCTTCCCTCAGCATCTCTGAAGGGTTGGCACCTGGGAGTGTCCCCTCCCTCTGCCAGGGACCTGCACTCAGCACCTCTCACAGTGGATAAGCTCCGTGTGTTCTCCTCTCTAGAAAACAATTTATTTTTTTTTTCCGGTGTAACTTGCATCTGAAATGTCACTGACTTTTTTTTTTTCCCCTCTCCTTTCTAGACTGATTGCATTGCCATGGAAACCATTGTTGGAAGAGAAGACTTTTCTGCTGGTAACTCCAGAAACTGTGTGGTGCTTTTGGAAGCAAAGCTCAGCTCCAGCCAGCTACTTTCATTTCCACCAGCACGGACATAGACACACATCCTTTTAATTATTTTTTTTTTTTTCATAGACATCGGCTCTCTACAATTGAATTAATTTGAATTGACCTTTTTTCATAGCTGTGCTTTGGTGATGGAATTTGGTCTTTCATGTCATATCTATTTGGGAGGCAGTGTGAATGCTAATAGGAGATCCCTGTATGTCCCTTTCTTCTTCCTGCCTCTCTTGTTAATTTTTTTTTAAAAAATTTATATTCTGAGAAGTCAAAAGCTGGTTTCTGATTGTCTGTTTAACATGGGTTTTACTTCTCTGGTACATTAACAAGTGGTTAGCTTAAAACATGTATTGCTTAGAAATACTTTGGCAGTTCAGGATTTTTCCAGGTGACTGGGCAGAAGGAGGGAGGGAGAGGTGCACATTAGCCCGAGGGGTGAACCCATGGGACTGGATGGCTCTGAGGAAAAGAGACCTCTTCTGCCTTTTTTTTTATTTTATTTTTTTTTAAAGGTTTTGCTTTTATGGTACAAGAGGTATTTCTTGAGCATAGGCTAGAGGCTTTTAAATCAAGTGTCTGTCAGAGCTTAAATGGAAATTTTTTTTTTCGCTCAGAATTTTGGTATGTACAAAGTAGGATTAATGGGCTGGTTGTCTTGTAGATTGTTTTTGTTCTTGTTTATAAATATAAATTGTGTAAAATGAGGTTTTTGTTCATAGATTGGAATGGAGAACTGCGGAGTCGTATCCAATGTTTGTGACTTCTGCATTAGACTTGTCAGCTGTAGCTTTTTTAAGGGAAACCACCCTAATTGATCTTACTTTCAACAAAAGTCCCACTTCTAATTTGGGGCTATTTTTGTTCTTTCTTTCTGGCATAATGGGGAAAAAAAAGTAAAATGTTGGCTTATCAATTATCTTTATCCCACTGACAGAATCGTTAACAATGACTATTTGACATTTTTAAAAGTAAGCCCTGATTTTTCTACAAGTTAAGTGCTTCACTCTTGTACTGAATTTTATTTTTTTTGGTTGAAATGAGCTTAGCTTTTTAACACTGCTATGATCTTAAAAAGAGCATGACACTAGTCATTGGTACATGCAATGGATTCTAAAAGGCACTGACGATTGCTAAAGGGTTTCAGAGTGGTACACACCAATCAATCCTGATGCTGTACTGCACCACACAGCTGGGACTCCTCCACATGTATATTGTACAAGGGATGGGCCAGGCTGCCTCACCTCCAGCACACAACCTTGAGCTTGCTGGGACAGTTTGTGTAACAAAGGGGACACTGTCAGCTTGGATTGTTCAGTGATCTGTACCCAGAGCTGCTGCTGAGTACATTTCTCACTGAAATGCCAGGTGATTTTATTTTATTTTATTTTTTTTTTGTGGTACCAATCAGTTTACACAGTGTCTAGTGACAGGAAAAACTGTTGCTACAGGGTTTAAAAGCACAGAGCTGTTTTTGATTCTGGAAGGGAAGTTTCAGTCGGTACAATTACTTGCTGCTAAACACACAGGAATTAAAAACACGACCACTCTCACAGACCATGATACTGTCTTGCCATAGAGCTGTTGGTTGGTCTCATAAATGAATAATGCAATACTTAGACAGCTTTTTATAAAGCTTTACATCTTTTCTAAGAAATCAAAATTTGGGTGAAGATAGTTCCAAACATTTAATGTGAAAGGAGAAGGTTGTTTTGAAGAAATTTGTTACATACTGATTTCATATTAGAGTCCCTGAGGCTGCCATTGTACAATATACAGCACTGATTTAATACATGCTGAATAAATAAGTAAATGGGTAACCTCAAGTCTAGTGGTACAAATACTAATAGGTACGGCATAATAAATATGCAATCTTTTTGAATCTCTTAGTTTACAGCAACTAATTTATTCAGTATTGTGCTGGAAGAACATTTTCAGATGATGTAAAACATATCACTATATATACTACCTTCCAGCTACCCGTTTATGCTGCTGTATAGTACAAAAAAAAATACCAATGATAGAACAATGTTTGTCCTGTAAATTTTAATTTGATATTGGACAGTTATTGTCTGTACAAACGAAAACATAGATGGTTGAAACTGTTCATTATATTTGCTATTTCTGCTCCACGGATCTGTTTTGAAGTTGGGCTGATTGATCTGGCTTTGTCTTCCATTGTAAATATTGTTCTGTTGTTTTCTTTGTAAAACACATCGCGTTGGCGGTTTTGGGAGACTGGCTTGAAGCTCTGTATAGTGTTTATATTTATCTGACTTGGCTTTCCATAGAGCTACTTGCAGTAAATACGTGTTCATGTAGCTCCGTGTCTGGGTTTTATTTTTAAACCGACTTTTTTGGGTTTTTCTGTCACACTTCCTGCTGCAGCTGCTCCTCCTGAAAGTGGTTTTGTCACCCCTGTGCCCTGAAGACTGGGAGGAGTTCTAGCATTGTTTCAGGGTAGTGATTCCCCATCTCTCCAGTTTTCTTTGCCTTTCCATTTAGTTCAGAAGGTAACAGACAGAAAAGTGCCCAGAAGTTTTCTTTCCTATGGCTTCATGGTGCCCATAAACAGTTAAGCTTTGGAATGAAAAAAAAAATTTAAAAAATCAATGTCCAATACAGTTTCTGCTTTAAATGTAGAAGACATGAACAAAAAAATTGCCACAAACTTTGTCCATGACTGGATAGAGAAGTCTCATGATCAAAAAGTATTAGTTGTGGAAGAAATTTTTATCAGTGAGTTATCAAATAGGGCCTGAGTTTAGGGTAGGAGGGGACAAGGGTCTTTTGGTGTTGTATCCTTTGCAGTGACACTTGGATTTTAAAGTGTCACTGCAGAAGTTGCCTGGAAGACAGAAACTTCTCCTCACCCCCTAAAGAAACTCAGCAAATCTTTGGGTACTTTGGTTTCTTTCTGAGTTCATTTACAGCTTTGACAACAGCTCAGCAGGCAGGGAAGCTGCTGTGGGCAGAGCAGCCTCAGCCAGAGGCAGAGAGCCCTTGGCAGGGACAGCAGGTGCCTGGTCCTGACCAGGGATTGTCACCTTGGCTGAGGTGTCCTCAGGCAGTGCTCACCTGTGCTGCTAAGGGCTGGAGTTAAATAATCTTCCTTTCCAAAGCTTGGGAGTTCTAGATACTTACCCTACATTTTAAATGTAGAACACTGACTGCTCCCCTGAGCTCATCAGTGCCCCTGTCTCCCAGAAGCAGGTGTCCTGCTTTTTTTTTTTCACTAGACTAACCTGGAAAGACTGAATTATTCCAGCCCCTTGTGCAGTTTTCAGCTTGTGCTTCTAGTGGAAGTAGCCATGGCAGCAGAAGTGTTGTGTGTCCAGCAGTGCTGGGTTATCTGGAGCAGAACTTTGCTGGGAAGGACCTGTTGAAAACACAGAATGCTGCTCCCAGCACCTCCACAGGAGGCATTGACTTACACAGCAGAGGACAAAGTGCAGACTCCAGAGCTGCTGCAGCACAACATTTGTGTCTGACATCTAATTCAGGGTACAGAAGTGCTGCTGTGCTGCCCTGGGTGCCCATTTCAGTTAGAGGTTGTCCTTGCACTGCAGTAGATGTTTAAATCCCACCTTAGCAGTGAATAGGATGTTGAAGGAAGCTTTTTCCTCTTTGTAATAGGATTTCTAGAGGGACTGAAAAGTCTGCCTTAAGCAGAACCATTTTTTTCCTAACACCAGAACAGTGTAAATCCAGCCTAGGCACAAGACTTGCTAAATCCTGGCTTTAGGATTAAACCTAGTATTCCTTTAGGAAAAATTGCATTTTTCCACTCATTGTTCCCATTGCAATTTACAGTGCCCCACCTGCAGCAGCCTCCAAGAACTGGGCCTGGGTGCAGTGGGCAAGGAAGGGTGAGGATTCCTCTCCTGCTGAGCTTCCCTGCAGCCCTCCCTCCCTCCCTCCCTCCCTGCTCCAGGCAGTGCTGCTCTCACAGCTCCTGCCAAAGCCACACGGTGCCCTCGAGTGGCTGCAGCGTGTCCCCAACAGCTCTCAGCTGCCAGGTGCCTGCTGAGATTCACAAAAATAGCCCAAAGCTATGGGACTAGTTATGAGAATAAAAGCTTCTGCAAAAACATACCAGGCATCAGGAAAAGAGCCTTAACCAGAGCTGAAGGGGTGTCCAGAGCTGTTCAGGTGGTGTTGAAAACAGTTTTAAGGCTCCAGCCTTAAACACTTAAAACACTGTCAAAGCAGTGTTTTCCTTTTTTAATAATAAAGCTGCAAACACGAACTTTTACCTGTAGTTTAATGTTTATATAGTGATGGATAGCACCTAGAGGCCCCAACCAACATTTGAGCCCCCTCAATGTCTCTGCCCCAAGGAGCTTACAGTCTAAGCATCAAGAAGCAGGAGAGAATAATAACCATGTTTTCTTTTATAGATCAGTAACTCCAGTCCAACACAGGTAAAGTGATTTACCTGCTCTAAGGCACAGAAGGTGTGGTGGGAATTAACCCAACATCTCTTGACTTTCTGCTGCAGATCTCAAATGAAAAGATGCTCCTTCATGTCTAGACCACTTTTCTCTTAGTACAATGTCACCCCTGTGGAATTCTGTGCCTGAAGCTGATTAAGGTTCAGGAGTTGTCCAGGTCAGGGCCAGAGCTGCAGGGACAGGACAGAGAACGCAGCTGGCACAAGCACAGCTGCTTTACAGACTTTACTTTTCTGTGGTCATCTCACAGCTTTGGGCCCTGAAGCTGCCACAAGAGCAGCAGGTCTGGGTGCTCTCCACTTTAGCCTGGAATAGGAGCTCCTGTCTTGGTTTTATCTGCAAGAGAAGCCCAGATCTTACAAGGAAGCACCAGTCATGCACTGCTTTACTCAACATGAGCTGCTCTATCCCACGTCCCCACATCTGAACACTCAGTGTTGGTAAACACAAGTTGGGCTGTTGGCAGGGAAGGCTGGGAGAGCCCTTTCCTCTGAGCTCCTTGGCCTTAGCATCCATTCTCTGCTGTTTTAGGGCTGCTATGTTCATTTTAGACTTCTGCAGAGCCAGCAGCAAGATAAGGGCTTGTGTTTACATGAAGAGACTTACTATTTTATTTCAGCTTTGGTAACAAGTTCCTGACTTGGAGGTAGCAGCAGGTTCAGTTTATTACTACATGCATCAGCAAACCAAACTAAACTGAGCTGAAAGATGCACATTGCTGAATTCCCACTCTCTACCAACATATATACCTGCAGCTAATGGAAAAAAAAAAGACAAAGCTATTATTATTTTGCACTTTAAACTAAAGAACTTCAGTTTCATACTTAGTTGAAAGCTTTAGAAATCAGCACCAATCTCATTGTATTATCACTGCCACCTGCTTAGTCACCAGTCCTATGTCTTTTGTCAGATGTGTAAAACAAGGAGATGGCAGATGCTCCGTGTTTACAGGGAGAACTGGAAGGTGAGAACAAACAGCCATTAGCAGATCAATTACTTAACAGTGTCCAATAAACAAATACACATCAGCTGTACAGAGCAGTAGGTCACTTCACAGGTTGGGTTGTATTGATAGTCGAGGTGGCAATATACAACGAGAATATTGAACTGTTGTCACTTGACAGAGCCCTGCATTGTCAGGGAGCTGTTGATACACCAGGGTGAATGAAATCTCTGACCAGAGAAGCTGAACAGTCATGCATACAAAAGTGAGCACTTTTCAGCTATTGCACAAGTAGTGACACTCCTCAGACATACACAGGAGGGTTCTTACAAACTGACATCAGGAAGACTGCACCATCTTTCAAGGCCTTATGTGAACTATACATACACAAGAGTTGCTGGGTACTGTGAATACATTGTGGATGTGTATAAATTCACATAAGATTTAATTAAAAGACTAATTTGTATATAGGAAGGTTTCCACCAGCTCATGCTTTATTTTATTGAGAAGGTTTCTTAGCTTGTATACTATCTTGGATAAAAGACATGACACCACTTCAGAGTTGAAGTTTCATGTAAGCATCATCCTAACTGCTTTGGTAACTGGATATTCCCAAAGGACAGGTTTGGTTAAACCAAACTGATTACTAAAATGTGAATGTGACTTAGACTTTTAAAAGAAGGTTATAGAATATGGCTAATAATTTCACATATTTTCACAAAATAAAAAACCCCTTTTCAAGTGGATTGGGATTTCTAAGCACAAATAAAACCACTGATAGTATGGTGTACAACATTTAAAACACTGATCAAAATTACTTCAGGATAATTGTGCATTCCCCAAATATATCAGGTTGGCAACTGAGGAAGGAAATGAAAAATTAAATGAATAAGTTGGCATAAGAGGGGTAAATTCTCTCTGTACCACAAGTTTCATAATAAAATACTGTCTTATCTTTTAATTTTAGGCATAAGGATTTTTATATCAGTCTGGTTTGTTTCTAGATGACTGAAAGTTTAGATTAAAAAGGTGTTTACACAATATACACATTTCATTACTTACAAAGAGAAATAAGCTTAAAATTTCATATTAAAAATACAGTAGGGTTAGTAGCACCATGAAAAAATGTTTTTCAAAACTGCAGTCTTGTTATTTTAAACATACTCAGTGCTTCGTGTTCTTCTCTGTTCTCTTGGTTGAGCAAAAAGGTGCCATTTTGGTACAGGGAGAGAAATGAAAAAAATTCATCTTCTGATCCTTTGTGAACCTCGAGTGTTCTTTTCTGTTTCCAAGAGGTCAATTCTTCCACCTTAGTCCCGCTGTCAAACACGTCCTGAACAACCCTTCGTTTGGCACATGAGTGAGGTACACTTGAATTTGCATGGTTAAAACAGTTTGGATTTGTTTGTTTGTTTTCTTTCTGCACAGTAGCACCATTGTTGCAGCTGGAAGACAGTGCATCTTAGGAATTTTTTCAGCTATTTTATAAAACATTCTCCGAGCTGTTACGTCTTCTTCATGCAAACTTGACAACGACTAATCCGCGTCCTCAGGTCTCCAGCTTTCAGTGTCTCTGACTGAGGTTTGCTGGTGGACAGACACAAAAGGAAAGGTTGCATCAGCTTCTTCTTTGCTTACAATTCCTTGCAACTTCTACTGAATTCCCTGTTTCATATAAAACTGCAGTATGAGCAGGGAATGAATCCTGAATTTGGGGGTTTTTTCTAAGAGGGCTCACTCTGCCTTTTGCCAGCACCAGGTGACAGATGCTCGGTCCTGTCAGTGTCTCAGTGTCCCCAAGGTGTGCTGAGCACCTCTTTCAGTCTGGCAGGTGATGGAGCACAAACACAACCCGAGGGGAAGGTGAAATGTGTACATTTGAGACTATTCCTGGGGCCTGTTTCTGCCCTTTGGGTTGCTTAGTTGAAGGGTACTTTACCAACACATAACAAGTACTGCCACAGTCAGAGCTGTGTTTCAGTGGTAGCTTTACCAAGTAATTTATTTTGAAAGGGTAACAAGATGGGAGGTTAATGTAATTAATGGAATATATGTGTATACAAGTAAGTCAAATGCTTAAAAGTTTCTTTAAAAAAATAGAAGGAAGAAGGAAGTTGTTTTAATAGGAGGGAGAAAGGAGTAGAGACAGAAATCTCAAGGGTGCATGGCAGTTACTAATGGGAAGTTTTCACTGGTGAAATATCAATAATCAACTACCCAGAAAATTGAAGTGTGATGAATTATCAATCAAATACCCTGAGTGTAGGTGATGCACAGAACCAACTTAAGGGCCACCACTGCTCAGAGCACAGTGCCAGCCCTGGCCACAAAGCTACACTTCTCAATTAGGTGCAAGTGGGAATATTGAAGAGTTTTTTATCACCACACAGACAGGGCAGTAGCTGTTCTATGAAAGGAGATGATTCTTCAGTGAAGGAATGATTTGCTACTCAGCTTGAAAGGGAAAAAGTTGGAGGAGCTGAGAGACTCCAGATGAAATGCTGACTGCAGAGAAGCTGAGCACAGAATGGCCCCTGGCTTCCTTGCAGCCAAGGTGTCATCCTGTTTCCTTCTGCAAAGTGTGGAAGAAAATGCTGGCCACGGAGGGTAGGAAACCTCCTTCATACAAGATTTTTAAAAAGTCGTATGAACCTTTGCCTTAAAAGGTTTAAGTAAAGTTTAAATCTTGCCCTTCACTCCTATCCCTTACATGTCTGTGAACTACCTTTCCAAATATTTGAGTTTATTGAAAGGTTTGGCAAGAAGGAAAAAAAAAATCAAAATTTTTTTTGAGCTCCAAATACAGTAAATGCAGTAGGGCTTCTTTCAGAGGAGGTACTACAACAAAATGTGAATAAGAATTGACACAAAAAGAATCTGACTCCTTGCAAAACAGAATGCGCCCTAGCAAGTTTTTACATCATATTAAAGCCTTACCAAAGAAATACTTGAAAAACTGGTTGTGAGGGGGGAAAACATGCTAAATTATTTCCCTGTACCCCTGTAAACAAACCTCTTTTGATCTTTGGAATAAATTCAGCTCCCAAAGCATTCGTTCTGGAATAAAGCAGTAGACAAGAAGCAGGTTTTTCTTACCTGAACATTTCTGACACCTCTACAGTAGCCAGCCAGAAGCTGTAGGAGTTGGCATAATAATTGCAGGTGCCCCGGCCGTGGCACTCGATGAACGGTGCTGAGCGGAATTCCTCCAGGCAGGAGCCAGGGGATGCCAGGGCCTGGCCAGAGCCCTCTGCTCCTGCACTCGTGTGCTGGTGGAGAAAAATCAGACACAGACAAGGATCTTAGGTGTTAAAAACTGAGTAAGACAGCAGTCAGCTATTGAAAAGTCACTGCTTGTTCTTGGCAGAGATAATGTGATGTCAGTGACGCTGGGCTCTGTGCACTCTCAGTCTTGGCTAGCTTGGTTAGTGACTGAAGGTAAAAGCTTTCAAATGACAAGCCCTGCAGTTCTTATCAGGGTCCTAAAGCAGCTGAGGACACAGGTGGGCAGTAGCTGCTTCTGGAGGAGGAGGCAGTTCTTACCATCATGAAGGAGTAACCGATCCAGAGGGAGTCCCAGCCTTGGGGACATGAAGGGATCTGAATGGTCTGGCTGTGGACAGCTATCACCATAGCAGGAGCTTCACACACGACACATCTGCACATGGGGGAGGTACCAGAGAAACATGTGATGTTAAAATATCACAGGAGCCTGTTTTATTAAGAGTTCTTAACTGAAAAGGGGAACAGAAGTCACCTGCAAGAGGCTCGCTTATTAATCTAGACTTCTAATTCTCACATGTTTTGTAACTGCAGTAAGAGTAGTTTGGAGCTCAGAATCTGTCTGTATTTTCGCTACATTGGGTAAAATACTGAAACAGTTCCTGAAACAGAAACTGGAAGCTCAGAGTCCCCAAGTGAGTGCCTTAATCCTAAAGCCAATGGCCCCCATGTTCCCTTTCCTGTCCATGGTGATCTCACACTGCTTGTTTGAGAAGAGCTTGCACAGCCTCTTATCACTGCTGCAGGGAGATGAACATCTAACCTTTGAACCTTTCAAGCCTTTGTTTGAAAACCAACTAGTTTTCTAGCCTCTCCCAGAACAAAGCATGACAGATTCATCTCTTAAATACCCATGAGTGAGATGTACTGTCTCTCCAGGTTTAAGAAAGAGCTGATGGCCTGCTCTGCCTCACCTGCTAATGAAGGGCTGGATGCTTTGCCCAGTCAGGGGCTCCATGCTCATGGGCATTGACTCTGGGGTTGACAGCCAGTAGGAATAGTCATTCCTGGATGCAAAGTTACAAACGTTGTTGATGTTGCAGAACATGAAGGGCATGGTGCTGAAACGTCTGAGACAGCTCCCAGCAGTACCTGCAGAGTAAAACACAAACAGCAAAGTGTTCACTTCATTGCTTTTTATGGCAATTCTTTGAGAACTGTGCTTGTGGATCCTTCTGCTCCCTCCTGTGAGTGCACAGCAAGTGCTGTCAGATTGTCACAGGGGGGGAAACTTCACTTCTCCATTTTGGTTTACATTCTTTCATCCTGAATTACAGTGTGCATCATCTGGAGACAGCAGATCCTAGTATGCAATCCCCATCCTCAGCTAGGAAATCTTCAAGACTGCTGTCTCTTCAGAGAACCCAAGCATTTAAAGATGATTCTGCAACACATTTCCTCTTAAAGAAGGAGCAAACAGAGTATCTCACCTAAATCCTGGCCGTGTGCTCTCTCATTTCCTTGCACGTACAGAAGAGAGAATCCATCATAAATTCTTGATGTTCCCTGTGGACATAGTGGTGTATCCCTGGTCTGGCTGTGCCGAGTTATCAGGAATCCATGGGCAACAGAAGCTGTTCCAGGAGGACCAGGTGGGCCCTGTAAGCCATCAGGACCAGGAGGTCCCTGTATTCCTCGTGAACCTGGCTGGCCTGGGAGACCTCTCTCTCCTTTTCGCCCCGCTGGACCATCAAAGCCAGGAAGTCCATCTCTCCCTGGGTCACCAGGAAGCCCAATTGGGCCTAGAACACACAAAAGCATAAATGAAATAAAAGCTCTTGAAATCTCCAAGTTGTCAGTGACTTACTTATTGCTTCTTTCTGATACACAAGAGAAGAACAGCCCATTAAACCAGACATACCTGGTGGAATCCTGTGTTTATCTGTTAGCTACTAACCTGCACCTCTCTCCTGCTCAGTAACTCAGCTCTGCAGCCACCTGGGATCTTACCTGGCAATCCCTGTGGCCCTGGCAATCCAGGGGGCCCTTTGGAGCCAGGCTGTCCTGGAGGACCTGGGGAACCAGGATCACCTTTGACAACAATGCTCCGTCCAATGGTACCTGGCAAACCTGGTGGACCTGAGGGAAGGAGGATTGGCATTAGATAAACCAAGGTGGAAGACAGCTTTAGAAACAGTTTATTTCAAAATCAGAAGCCAAGAGCTCCATCATTGCAAAAAAGAGTAAATGCACATACAGGACAAAAAAGTGCTCTTGGTGACCCCCTCTAAGGACTCCTCTGACAGGAGTTAATCCATGTAGACTGGATACAGAATATAAAACAGAATTTCTTGTAGGGGCTAAAAAGTACAGGTTGGAATTGGGTTGAAGATCTTGCTCACTTCACTTTGCTGGCTGAGACCAACTCAGTCCTACATCTGTGTAACAAACTCTACTGCCAGGGAGCCAAAGTGACAGTGCCACTACCCAGGACTCTTACCTGGTGGGCCTGGCAGGCCCTGGCTGCCCGTGAGGCCAGCGGGTCCTGCAGGTCCAGTGGGACCCTTCATACCTGAAACATCAAATTCACACAGTTACCCAGTGAAAGAGCATGCTGTTCTACAAAGACTGCTGCAGGAATGGCCTGAACAGGCTGCTACTGTGTCTGGAGGTTTCAGCTCCAAATGCTGGTTAAATACCTGGGAACACCCAGTGAAATACCTGGGAATCCTGGAACGCCTGGAACCCCGGGGTCACCCTTCATTCCATTCAGACCTGGACGACCAGGATCCCCCTGGAGAGAAGAGCCCCACGTTATTCCCTCATCTCAGCACTTCCAGAGAACCAGGAGCAGGTGGCTGGGGACAGCCAGACACACTGGGGGCTGTGGGGGCTGTCAGTGGCAGTGGGAACACGAGGCTGCACCCACAGCTCCAGCTTCCATGGGAACATAGCAGGGACATCCTGCCTGGATACTGGGGGACAGCTGAGGCAAAGATCTTCCTTGCTACAAGACAGGGTCTTAGCTACCACATTTTGGCTTTTATTTTATTATGTTAAACTGCATGTTCCACCCAAATATATTCCATTTTTATTGGATTTAAGAATTAACTAAGGGAAAACTCCATTTCTTGTCCTACCTGGCGTCCAGGTGGTCCTTGATCTCCCTTTGGACCAGTCAGGCCAGGTGGACCAGGTGGACCTGGGTTCCCTTTTTCCCCTTTAAGTCCTCCACTGCCTGGTGGCCCTCGTGGACCTTCTGGGCCTGGTGGACCTTAACATTGCAGAACAAATATGCACACATCAGTATATATCATTCATTCTCCCCAAGTTTGTACCTTCAGTGTAAAAAAAAAAATAAAATAAAAGAAGATATTTTTGGCTTAACTTACTACAGGGAAAACAAATAAGAGGAGTTATTTGCACTACCCAAATCAGGAAGCAAGGCCCCTTATCTAGCTGATGAAGCAGGTCTTTGCAGAAGGCAGTGCAGCTCACCTGCATCAGCAGCTTCCTGGTGACCACACCAGTGCCTTTACTGGGAGCCAAGGAACCCAACATGAGATGGTACAAATATCCCCTCTGCTGACCTGCATTGCATTCACCATGGCTTAGGTGCTTCTTAACAGCCTGAATTCCTTTAGTGAGCCAGTCCCAACACTAACAGAGTGCAGTGTAAATACTCTAGTGCTGCTTTTTGGTGGAATTTGACATCCCTGGTAAGGAGCACAGCTGGAGTGTCTCCTGACTGGTGGGCAGCAGGAAGCTCTGCCTTGCCTACATAACCTGAGCTGCAGAAACTTCCTTATCTTGAATGACTCTCCTTCCAACTGAATTTTTTTTTAATATTTAGTAGATTTACACTGTGTAAATCTAATACAGAGACTGGGCTGGTCTTTAAATATTTGGCCTTTGCTACAGGCAGATTAATCCAAGGCAAAGCAGGGGGTATAAAAGAAACTTTGGTATCTGGAGAACTGAAAGATGAGACCTTCTCCTTTGTCCCACCATATAAATGGAAGGTAATCAGTATTAATTTGTGACAAAATAAACCATAAATATGGGTAGCAATAGCTACTGACATTTTACAAGTTAGAGCTCATAACTGGATTCACAAAAGGATGTTTTTGCAGGACAGTGCTATGACATTCTCTCCTGTAGTACAAATCTAACAACATTTATCAGTGTGCTGGATTTTCAGTCCTCCTGCAACCTTGAATAACTTAATATCTCCTTTGACATCCTCACAGTCTGCACCCAATGGATAAATTTGATGATTTGTATTTCTGCATGCAAATTTATGAGTATAGGATTCCTTCCCTTTTTAAATCACCAGCAATTTTGTACCAGATTTCACACACATCCTGTAGCAGCTTCAGCTACAGAGAACATCCCATCATTCAAGGATTTTTTTTTTTTTTTGTGTTCATTTTGCTCTTTCATACTGGTCTAGTACTGCACACATACAAAATAATACCAGGTTACCATCTGGGGTAATCATGCTAATCAAACACATACAGTCTGCAGAGTAAGCACAGCCCTCCAAAGGACAATCACAGAGGAAAACACGTGTTTCTCTTACATCAAGTGCAACAAAACAAATTGCCCGAGTGAAGAGTCTAACCTGGAGGCCCTGGAAGGATCAGAGTTCACCAAAGCCCACGATGTTAGAAGGGTCAGACATCACACAGTACAAAACAAGATTACTAGTTAGAAATAGCACAGGTGACAGCAAATACACTACACAACAACCCACTTCACCAGCATATTCTGTATTTACAGTATAATCCACATGCATGCCTAAAACCACAGGTGAATACACAAACAGATATTTTCAGATACAAGTTATTCTGGTGACTAGGCTCTACTGAAACTAATTTGACACTTCATTTAGCAGCAAACTTAAAGCCTCACTAGAGAATTTATTATTGCTTTAGCATTACAGCTGAGGCCTATATCTGGTTAGTCCTGCTCACAAGGGGGTTTGGACTATGAAACCATTTCACTGACAATATTCGGCCTCACAGGGCCCAGAGCTTGGCAAATAGGTAAATTGTGAATTACAGCCTACTCTTGTGCAAAATTCTGCTTTGGGCAGGGGGGGAGTGTGATTAACAGAAGGACTTATCACCACTAATCAGGTGTGAGCCTCAACTATCTGTGAATACAATTCCAGGACTGAAAAGTAGGCTTATGCCCTCTTTGAAAGTGTAAGCAGGATTGACATGGATCAACAGGGCTGCAAGTGCTGCAAGCAAAAATACAGCAGAACTTGCAAGTTTAGAATTTGCTGTCTTTACTGTTAGCATTATTTTGTTTTGATATAAATATTTCAAGATGCTAATTTACCTGCTTGAGGTTATATGGAGAATGGCATGTGATAACATCCTTAGAAAAAGGATTTAAATGTCCTCTCTCAAAAGATAAGCTGGCTATCCCTACAGTGCCACTAAGTTAATATATATTTTAGCTCCTGTGCCACTTGCATATTTCATGTCAGTGAAATGATTTAAATATCTCAACATATCACCATGCAATTTGCAGCTAAAAACTACAATAAATACACATTAGGTTTACTACACAGCACCCTTTCTTACATATCTGGTAAATTATTTTAAATACTAACTGTAATACAGTTGTTAAAAATAATGACATGGACATTTCATTGTTACTGTTAAGTACTTATAAACTATATTTCACTGATAGGTTAAGTTTTGCTATGATTTATAAATCAGTCCCAACACGTGTTTATCACTGAATTCTGGCTGGTCACAGTCACAGGGTGGAACAAAATGTGGTGCAATTGCTCAGTTCCTCTCAGCACCCCACGATGGCAGCTCTTTAAAAGTGTGGTTACTGCTTGGGTGACCACAGTTAAATTAAAAGGTAAAGCCACATTCCCTTTTTTGACATGGCTGCATAAAGATAGCATTCAAACACATTTGCCACCTCGTGGTGCTTAGGACAGCAGGCTGAAAACCAAAATGTATTCCTTTATTAAATTTTTATGACAGTTCTCTGCTGCCTAAAGTCATCATAGCAAAACCTAAAGGCATCATTATTATTAAACAGATATACCAAGTCATTTTCAGTGTAGACACAGATGGTAAAATCTTCCCAAGTGCCAGTCTGTGCTCCATGCTGATACACTAAAGTGACAATAAATGCCTGGAAATGACTCTGTTCTCACCAATTCTGTCCCACTGCCCTAGTGCCATGGAGGGCACGGCTGTGAGCTTTATTTTCATTAAATATTTGTGAATGGAAGAACTTTCCTCATTTCCTCTAAACAGGCTGGTGAAGTGAAACAATGGAAATAAGGATTTCTCTGCACTGAAAACTTGAAAGGCTCTAAGTTGGGAATCTAAAGCATCACTGTTAGTCTATATAAATTTTCCTACAGATACTGTTGGTATAAAAAAAGCATCTATTTTATTTAAATCACTTGAGAGTGTCCAAAATCAACAGCAGCAGGTGCTACAGAAATGACTACTGTCACTTGCCTGAGCTGCACCACACAATTATGCAGCAAGGCATGGGAGGACACTGCAATGTGCTTTTCTTAAAAAAAAAAAAAAAAGCTGAAAATCAGAATATATTGTTTCCATATGCACTGAGGACAAAAAAAAATGCTAAAACAAGTTACACAGCTGGGCACACTTCATAAAAGCTTTGCCAATCTAGACCCACATGGTCTTTCCACCATGGGCAGGGCAACTGTGTCCTTCCAGTGTCAGTCCCACAAGAAGATGGAAGAGATGGCTGAAAGCCAGCTCTGAGCATTTTTCTTGCCACCACAAATTGAAAGGTATGTCTGAAACATGACTCTGCATATCTACATTTAGACACTACAAAAGTAATACATTCATTTTCATGCAAAGTTATTATTTTGGAGTTACAGGGCTAACCTGAGGGACCTGGGAGTAGGGGGTCAGAATTCACCAAGGTCATCATTAGAACAAAGGGAAAAACATCAAAATTGTTAGAAATATCAACAAACTAACATATTCAACTAAACCTTTTTTTTTTTTAGATTTAGCTCAATATTCCTTTACATACAGTATGCAAAACACCAAACTATTATTATTCATAGCAAGAAAAATAGACATGTGGAGTAACAGCAGTGTTCTGTTGCCCTGGAAATTGGCTTAATTTTATAACAAATTAATAACTCTATCCCAACACCATCTATCAATGTTTATTTTAGGGGTAACTCAACTGGAGTCAGAGAGCTACATCATGTTTGACTTCATCTCTTTTACTAATCTTAGAATATACCCAGAAGTCAACAAGAAACAGTACAGGCAAACAGCTTCTGGTTTTATTTCTGTCCCTAGAAGGGGTAATTTGACAGCCACACAGCTGCTTTTATGAGTAACTGCCTTATGTTGAAATGTTACAAAATCAGCATTCCAACAATAGACTCTGTTTCATCAGAAACAAAAGGCTGGAGTGCTGATTGTACCAGAACTGCAATAATAGTTTGGTTTATCCACATTAGTTCACACATAACTGAGCAAAACAAATGCTTCACTTTATACATTGCATGCAACAAAAATGGAAATAAGAGAAAGAAAGAGAGAGAGAGAGAGAGAGAACATGGCTGAGCAGAACCTCACTGGTTGTTTCCCCTGCTCATAAACCTGCAGGGAGTGAGTGCCACCACTGCTCCACCTTCCCAGCTGATCAGAAGCAGAAAACACTTGATTTAGACAGGGAATTGTGAACAGGATGAGCAGCTCCATAAAACCCCAGTGCTAGAGCTGAGCAGAGAATCTCACTTGGTACTTTTATTACACCTCAGAGGTTGCTTTAAGACCAGAGCTTGGTTTAAGACTTCTTTGAAGTTTGGAGATATTCTCTTGTACAAGAAACTTTTAAAAAAGAAAGCCTATACTGTTATGGACCAATCACTGCCCTGGGCCAAAATTTTAATTGCTGCACTACTCTACATACAGGACAATTAACAAAAAGTCAAAAGCAAACTGAGGCTACAAACGTGCTGCAGGGATGCTCTAGTGCCTGGTTAGAGCCCCTGGGGCACAGCAGGGAGTCAGTTCCTCCAGAAAAAGGGGGAAGGCTTGCACTCCTCATTCCACTAAGCCAACAGGAAACCAGGGAGACATCGTGACTGCCTGGGGATTACTGACCCCTGGGGTGGTGGTTCCACATCAGTCACACACAAAGCAGGTTTAGGATGAAATACAACAGAAGTAGTTTTACTGGCACTAAAAGAAAACCTCACTATACTGGCAAACAGCACCCCAGCTCTAAGGTGTTATAGATTAAAACCAAATGTTTATAATGACCCAGGTTTGAAATGCACAGTTAGGGTATATGTGTTCATAGCCTAGTCTGCAAAAGAAAAAACTCATATTGCCATTGATAATGACATATGGTTCAATTCCAGCTCTAGGGAAAATATTTTGATAAAATTCCATTCAAAAAACATTATTCAGTGTGACTGCCTCCTCTTGTGTGAGAAGCAAGCACGAGGGAAAAGCAAACCTTTAAATCTTTCCAAGTGTATACTGCAAAGCTAAAGTCTCCCTTGATACCCAAAAATCAACGATATCTGTGTTGCAGCTATTTTACCAATGTATTAAGTCAAAACTAACTTTCCTCAAAAAAAGTCTTTAAAATAAAAGAATAATATGAGGGCAATAAATAAAAATACTACTTCACCATTAATATGCAAAGGAAAAAATCCCTGTCATCAACTAATGGCTTGGTTTGAAAGCAGTCTCCTTTGGGGAGAACATCAAGCCTGTTATGTGAGATGAATCTTAGACATAGCAAAGTACTTCTGGATTAAAGATCCAGCAATAAGCTTGAGCTGGAGCTGTGGCAGGTTCATTTAAATTGGATTTTTTTTTTTTTTTTTCAAGAGCAGCACCTAAATACAAATAAAGATTCTCCAACACAAAACAGAAATCAATTTCTACCACAGGCCAGGTAGTTGCTCAGCAATGTTAACTCAGTATAGTGTTTTTCTCATTCTCAGAATTAGTTGGTGCAGGAATAAAGTGCAAACATGGGATGTGAAGATGAAGACAGCAGGATGGAGTCCACGGGAGCCACGTGACACGAGGGAGCAATGACTGATTGTGTTACATGGCCCGGAGGTGAGGAGCAGCATCCAGTCTGGTCATGCTGGGGTGCTAGTGGGAGCTGCATTTCCATGGCTCTTAGAATGATGGGGTTTGTTACTGTTGGTGTTTTGTGCATGGTGACTGCTGTTTGCTGATCGTGTGACAGCACTGCAAAGGTCTCAGATGCTCAGAGGTGCTGGTCAGTGATTATTGGGGCAGCATGCCGAGAACCTCCCGCCTGCAACGCCTTTGATTTTTGCTGCCAGGCATCAGAAATTTTAGAGAAACTGAGAGGCTGGTTAATTGATAGATGTTGAGGTTTTTTTGGCAACAAAATGCTCTGGTTGCCCACGCACCTGTGCCGTGAGGCTTTGACCTTATCCATCCAAATAAACGGAGCCAATTTGAAGGCTGATGACCTACCAGCAAAATATCAAAGTACCGGCAGATGTTCACAGGTGTGGATCATGCTCTTACCTGGCCTTCCTGGAACACCTGGTGGGCCAGGGCTACCTTTAGGACCTTCCAGAGGTGGCCCTGGTATTCCTGGTGGGCCTGGTGGACCCTGCAGACCAGGGAATCCCTGGAAACCTGGTTCTCCTTTCAGACCTGGAAGTCCAGGGGGTCCCGGTGGGCCAGGTAACCCCAGCTCTCCTTTCTGCCCTGTAAAAAGCCATCTCTGTGAATACTGTTACAAATTGATATAAAGCCCAAAAGTCAACTTGCAAAGCCATTTCTCTCTCTTGCAGAAGGCACAAGTCTGGCCACAGCTCCTCTTATTTGCAGAGTGAGACAGTGTAAAATCATCTAACATTCAGGAAAGAGTGAGGTCTAATAATTCTTGCAGGAGAAAGTTTATAACATGTTAAAAAAGTCTTACTAAGTCAGTGATGCTCTAATTCATAAACATCCTTGGAGACTGTAAGCCTGCAAATAAGGCTTTCTGTGAAGAAAGCTGTCAGTATTAAGACTTCATCCTTTCTTTGAGATATTGCTGAAAATTAAGACATACTTGCAAAATCTTCAAATAAGCCTGAGGAATGTAGGAACTTTAATGCCACCAGAGAGGAGCAATGTATTAAGTACCTCTACTTTCAAAGCAGCTTCATTTATCATCTGTTGTATGAATGCTTTATTTACTGACACAGAACAGCAAAGTTCCACACAATGCAGTAGGCTATTGCTCTGTGTGCATTTATTCTGGCTGCATAATGGCTAATTTACAAAACACAGTGGTCAGTAATAAAATGTCTTTATTGCTGTGGTTAATTTAAAAGAGCCTGCTGAGGAAAGAAAAAAATCCAGAAAATACAACACACCCTTCTTGTTTTTGCTGTGTAAATGTATTTTACATTGAACCTTTTTAACAAAGGGCAACAGAGAAGCTTTACCTGACAATCCTGGGAGTCCTGGAGGTCCTGGACGCCCAAAACCTGGTAGACCTGAAAAAAAAAAAAAGATAGATTTAGACAGAAATGAATATTTAACTTTCAGGTCTCCAGGAATGGGAATATGAGGCTTAGAACAATGCAAGTGCAGTTCATCTAAATAAGCAATTCCTTGAGATTACTTGGATTCTCATTCCCTCAGCAGTCTTCCCCAAAGTTGGAGGTTTTGCTATTGAACACATCTGTAACTTTCATAAGTGTTTCCATCCCCTCCCAATCCACGTTCTTTCAGATTTTGGGAGTTCCTATGTTTGCATTTTTGTTTGAACATCTATCTTTGGAGCAGGGATGACACTGTTTATCCCCTGTGTAACTGAGCTGAAGCAATACAGCTCCCATGGAATACAGGAACAGGGGCTGCTGTTGAAGCCAGGTAATAAAATCCAGGAGAGCTGACTGAATTCTTGTCCTGTGCTTCCCTGGCAGCTCAGCAGCACCCTTTGTGAGGCAGCCAGCAGCCAGGAACCACAGCAGCAGCTCTGAAGGTGTAAAGGCAGCTCCAAGGATGAAAGAATAGAGCAAGCAGGACATGTCAGTGCAGAGTGAAGAGGAGGAAAGAAACAGGAAGGAACAGGAACCTCACCTGGTTCACCCTTCTGACCTGCTGGGCCAGGGATTCCATCTCGACCAGGTTGTCCCTTTTCCCCTGAAGGACCAGGAGGGCCAGGACGACCAATATCACCTAAAGCAGGGACAGAACACAAACAGCAGTAAAGAAAACCAGCATCCCCTTCACCACCATCTCAATCTAAAGGTGTGGCAATGCAATAAAAGATTTACAGAGGTGTAATCTTAGAATTAAACCTTTCTCCCCTGACAATTTGAAGAAGGCTTTTAGGCTGGTGAATTTTCAAGCAGTCACTGTTTGCTAAAAATATAATGCTTTCCTTTAGGATGAATTAGGATTTTGCCCCTATAAAAACAGGTGAGACCACTGTAATACTTCTTGTTTTAACAGTTAATGAATTGCCAGCAAATACAAATCCTCAAAAGAAAGTCATAACTTCTTCCTTTACTGTTTAATTTAGTGACTTAAGTGCGTGCAACTCGAGCATCCATGTACACATAGAGACAGTTCCAATGCCAAAAAGATAAGAAAGGAAGTGCCACCATGTGTTATTTTTTCACAGAAGCAGCTGATCTCTGTCCATGCTCACCTACTGGCCCAGGTGGTCCAGGCAGGCCAGGATTACCTGGAGGGCCCTCAATACCTTTTGGTCCTGGTATTCCTGGCGTTCCTGTAAAGTACATTTCATCAAATCATCAACAAAGCTGACTTCCCAGCAGATCCTGAAATGCTCCAATCTGACATGCACCCATGTACAACTTCTATTAATATTTTTTTAAAGAGCAAAGTGCAAAACCTAATTTAATTATATTTCAGAGATTTCTCTATTTTTTGAACAATAAATGCTGTGAAAAAAGTGCTAAGTTTTCCAGGATGGTTCTTTTTTTATTGATTCATGAAGAAAAAATATGGATATTTCTTTTTTGGACCCCAATATTTGTGTGTGAGAGGAGGTAAGAGTGAGTGCTGTGGAGAGCATTAACTAACACAGCTGCTCCATCCCCTCAGAGCAGATGAATGATTTCAGAAGGCACTCAGAAGAGATGCATTCCCACACCCTGGCAGTGACAATTCCAACAGCACAAAAGCTTAGAAGCAGCAGATTGGCAGAAACTCTGAGAAGCTGCAGTCTCCCCTAGTTACCCACTGTGTTTAGCTTAGCAAGAGGGGAAATGAATAATAAAAAAAAATCTGTTGAGGATTACCTGGGAATCCAGGAAGGCCTGGTTCTCCTTTTGCACCTGGACTCCCTGAAAATCCAGGCAAACCAGGATTTCCAGCTACACCTTTAGGGCCTGGACTACCTGGGTATCCAGGCAAGCCAAGATCTCCCTAGAAAACATTAAGCAGAAATAAAAGCCCAGAGTTTTTAAGACAGGAAAGCCCTTAATGTATGTTCTCCATCCAAGGTCACAAGTTTATTGTGCATACCTCTCCTCATAGCCAGTTAATGTGAATCAACACAAAATAAAGCAAAAACAGCAACAGTAAAGACTTCAACAGTTTTCCCCTATAATTTTGTGTACAGTATTACAGTTTTTCCTCTGAACTGGCCTACATTAGAGAAAAAAGCATCTTCCTTTCTTCCAGCACGATCAGAGATTTTTACCCCATGGTAATGCAGAATGAAAAAGAAACCAGTGCAGCTTTAATCATGCAATGTTGTTGCTAAATTAATTGTGCACAACATCAATTGCAAGGCATCAGTGAAGACTGTTAGACATTCTGAAGATCTTTTTGTCACTTTTTTGTGGGTGGCAGAAAGGATGATACAGGTAAATCGTAATTCAAATACTTTATACACACTTTAAAACTTTAAGCAGCAGTAACCATGCTGTATTATTAGTAGTTTGTTCTTAAATGCTGATTTTTTAGGAATTAACTATATAATTAGACAGGGGGACAATGATATTAATTGTATAAATCCCTAGCAACTACAAAAGGGTCACAGTGAAGATTAGGCCACTAAGTAAACCCAACTTAAAAAGTCTGGTAAACAATCTTCTCCTTTAACCCGATTAAGTTATATATAAATATTTTCACCTTTGAAATTAGAAATTTTTATCTCACCTGAAAAGTCAACCCTGCTTGTTATTCATATATTTATTCACATATTTACAGTTATATATATTAAGTAATAATTGGGGCGAGGGGGGAGAATCAACACAAAATCTAATTTCCTCCTGGATTTTTCAATTGAAGAATTTTGTAAAGGTACCTTTGGTCCAGGGGGACCAGGAATACCAATGCCTGAAAGACCAGGGTCACCTTTCTCCCCTTTCAGGCCAGGAAATCCTGCAGGCCCAGGCTGCCCTGGACGTCCTGCTATTCCTTGGCTGCCTTTGAGCCCGGGGGGACCTGTCCAAAAGAGAAAATGAAATGTAAAAAAATGTATTTTAAAAAGATAAAATTAAAGCCATTAAAAATACAAATAAAATAATAAAAAACACAAATAAAATACAAATAAAAATACAAATAAGACTTCTGCATTAATTTACAGAAATCAGCAACTAAACTAGAAAGGCCTAATAATTTGACTGGCTGGCCTTGAATACCTAATGCTTTTTTACTTTAAAAACTAAAACAATTATCTAAAAATCTCAATTATATATGTAGGGCTTTATGCAATCCTCATCTTTTTTGCTATTATTACATACTAGACACAAGCAGAGTCATCTTTGGAGCATATAAAAGGACAACACTGGCCCAAATGGAGTTAAATTCAAGCACAGAAACTAACCTGGAAGGCCCATCTCCCCCATAGCTCCTTTTAATCCTGGAGGTCCTGTTGGTCCTGGCTGCCCAGGGAGCCCCATGTCTCCCTTGATGCCTAGGAAAGGTGTGATTGAGTTAATTAATGGCAATAATGACAGGTTTCTGCTATCCATGCATTCTCATAGGAACATGCTTATTATCTGATGACAACCAATGGATTTGGAGTGGCTTTAGGCCTCATACTGCTCCTGCTTGCTTTGCCACGCTTATTTGGAGTAAAATATCCAACACCTTCAGTTTGTTGCAAGCCAAGATTTGATCAGGGCCACTGCTTATTGGTGTTGAAGATTTGGCTAATGAAATAGGTCAAATCTCAGTCCAGGATTTAGTCACCATCTGAAAGGATTCAGTAGTGGAGTGACACGGTCTCTGACGAGTTCCTCTGCAGAAGGAGCACATTACCTCTTTCTTACATGCAACAAGTTATTCAGCAGCTTTTATTACAGAATTAAATGCAACCTACAATGCCCAAACTAAATAATAACATTTCCCAAGCCCAACAAAATATTTAGAGCAAGGCCTACATCAGACACAGCAAGCGAGGCCTCAAATTCTTACAGCTGTAGGGAGAAGTGGTGTGGAACAGAATTACTTTTCTTGCTCCTTGCAATTTTTAAAAGCAAATATTTGACACCTAGACAGCTTTTGCAATAGATCCATTTGGCCATTTTCAAAATATAATGCTTAGCAAGATACAAAATAAAGCTATGAACTGAAAGTCCTATTGGCAGATTCTGCAGTCATGTTGCTTTCCCAAGCAGCAAAGTATTTTTCCAGTCATCCTAAAAGACACCTTAATCTTTAATGGGATCAGTTTAAACCTGCTCTTGGGTCTGTTTGAAGGAAAGGGTGTCAAGCACGTGTTTGGATAATGGCTTTAAATGTCCCAAAACTGTGCTGCAGTTTTAAGTGCAAATCCCTAAGGTTAGTTTAGAAATAAGTGGATTAACATCCCAAGTCCATGTGATAAAAACACAAGCAAAGCTTTATTCAGCAAAGCTGTCCAGCTGAGGCCTTGTTCACTGACCTGGCAATCCTGGCACACCTGGTGGGCCACTGAGTCCTGGTGGGCCTGGGTCACCTGGGAGACCTTGATAACCTTTCTGGCCTGATAAACCAGGGATACCTCAAGGGGAAAAGACACATTTTATTATTATTATTATTATTATTACCACCACTACTACTGTATGTTTTCTTTTACCTTAAGAGATCAGTAGAGAAAAAAAAATAACTTCATGACTAATGCTTCATTCAAAGGGCTGTCTTCTGCATAAGCAGACTCCATTCCAACCTCTGCATTCACCCAGATTATTTATATACAAGCTAAATTACATTGCTACACCAAAATCACTTTGGGACTAATACATTATAAAAATGAATGCAGGTGTTTTAGCAAATTTTTGGAAATTCTAGGTGGCTGTTAGCCCATAAGAACTTTATGTTGCCCTGCTGACATAGTTAAACCTGCCTTCCACAGAAGAAGAAAAATGTCTTAGGATCCTATCTAGGCTTGCAAGAAATTAATACAATAGGTAAATTAGCACACTAATGGCTGGGACAACACTAGGGAAAAGCATTCTGGCTCTCTCTAAGGTAGAATATTTTTTACTTTTCTCAAGACTAAATTAGAGTTCAAAGGAGACATCAGAACGCTTGGTGGGGGAGGAAGGGGAAGCCAGCAAGAGTGAGAGAACACAGACTTGAGAAAGACTTCCAGGCTGCCAACTTCCCAAGCAGAAACACACACAGGGATGACATTTAGCTCACAGGTGGAACAGGGAGACACCCAAAGGGAGGATACAGAGGTGGTGCATGAGCAGATGACCTGAGCAATTTCATCCTACATGGCAAAGACCCAAGGGCCTTTGAGACAGCAGGAATGCAGCCAACACAGCAGCTATGACAAGTCTCTCATCATGCTTAGGAATAACTCCTAGAAAACTGAATTGTAATCTTGCTAGTGCTGGTACAAAACTGCCACGTGCCAAATAACAGCAACAGCTAATGAGCAAGGACATTGCAAACTAACCACAAAGGAGAACTTGGTCACAAAATCCCTTAAAAAAAACCCCTAAATACAAGACCCTTAAACCACATCTATATTCCAAGTTAATATTTTCCTGTAAGAATGAAAGAACAGTAACAGACTGAGCTCAGTACAATGTGTAGAGGACAAACACCTCCCCATGCAAAGCTCTGTACCTGGAACACCCGGCTCCCCTTTTTCTCCTTTTGCTCCCAGCTGTTTGGGATCAAGTGTTCCAGGTGGACCTGGCAGACCTGCTTCACCTTTGATGCCTTTCTGCCCCACTGGTCCAGGAGGTCCTGGTGGACCAGGTAATCCACTATTACCTACAGTAGGAACAGCCAACAAAACAAGAAGAAGAAAAAAAAATCCTTAAGATAGGCTACTGGATTTGTCATGCTTTTTCTTCCGTAGGCATTCCATGATTTATTCATGAAGTTGGAATTCATTGAATTATCAGGCCGTTTAGGGAAGGTGCTTCACAGCATCTTTAGCCTGGAACAAAGCTGAGTGAATGGAGTGCACAAGGGTGTCTGCCAGCTCTGGACAGCAGAGGAAGCAGTTGTGCCTGCCTGAGGCACTTTGTGCCACCAGGACAAAGGGGTCACAACAGCTACAGCAGCTTTGGATCCAGAGCCTCCTTGTTCTGGAGAGGTGGATCAGGTTTTCTTCTACCAAACTCGCTCAAAATTCATCTCCAACAGGGAGGTTGAGAAAATGCAGAGGAAAGAGACTCTGTGATACCTATTTAGCTAATTCTTGATGATTCCATATCCCTAAGCTACTGGTTTTCTTCTTTCTGCTGTTTTAAGCAGACTTCAAAACACTTCAGAAATACTGCCCAACTTCAGTGCCATCAATCCAAAGGAAATTTTTCTAAAATAGTTAAAGATTTCTCAATTCATGACATCAGCTGAATAGTGATTGAATGCCATGGCTTAAAAATGCAAACCAACTCTCAACATCAGCACTGTCACAAGAGAATAACTTAGGCAGGTCCCAGAAATTAAAACCTAGATGTTAGCATTACAAAACCTTTTTCAACACAGGACATGGAAAACAGCATTCTGTGTCCCTTTCAGGGGTGAATAAAACAAACATTACCTTTCAAGCCAGGCAGGCCATTTCTTCCAGGAGTTCCTGGAGGCCCGGGAGGACCAGGAGCTCCCATGACACCCATCTCACCTTTGGCACCTAAAAGCATTGAACCACACTGTCATTCTGAACAGAAACTCAGAACCTATCAAGCAACTCAAATCTGCTTTCCTGGATCTCTATGGTATTTATTAAGCAGCAAATGCCTGTTTTAAGGAAATGACAAGCACTCAGTTATTGTATCAATTAAAATCAGATGAAATGACACTTGAAAATTGTGGCAATTTTTCCAGTTAGGTCCTGAGAAGAAAATTTGCACTGCTCTGCTATGGTAGAAACATGTTTATATCTCCAAGAGGTTTAATTCCCTGGTCTGAAACACAAATATTAGTTGGAACAAACTTGAATTTAGTGAAAGGCAAGAAGACAAAATATACACTGATTCTAGAATCTTTTGCATTGCTCCCTCTATCCAAGAGATTCTCAAAATTCATTTTTAATATTTCTATTTCAAAGGGCAAAACAGACTAGCTTAACTGAATAGTCTAACACTTAAAATAAGGAAATTAATACTTAAAATTAACTAGCATTTATCATGATTTTCTTCAAACAAATCTTATTCTTAATTATAGCGGTGACTAGAAAAAAAAAATCACAAAATAAATTAGAGGAGTATCACCACAATGATGACCAAAGCCATGTCTGAAAGTTATGAAAAAGAATAATGTATGAAATATTTAAATCAAGTTGTGGGGAGAATGAAAAGGTCACAAGGATTTTAATGCAACAAATATTGTTACAATGCTTTTTAAAAAAATATGAGATGTAATGGTTACACCTATCCAACTTTAAGCAGGTAGGATAAACACCTAGAGGGCATTAAGCTGGCATGGCCAAGCATAAAGAAACTACCACCTGTGACTGCAGTTTGGGCTTTCTCCACAGGTAAAATACATGAACTTACCTGGAAATCCAGGTATTCCATCCCTGCCAGGAGGCCCAGGTGAACCCTGAGGCCCTGGTAGTCCAGGGGGTCCTGGATATCCTGGAGCTCCTTGGTCACCTGGAGGACCAGGAATATCGAAGCCTGGAGGGCCTGGATCCCCTTTCTCCCCTGGAATGCCTTGCAACCCTAGAGAATGTTGTTAAAACACAACATTTTAGCAAAAAGTCAGGCAAGGCTGAGATCTGTGTGTCTGGGAATAGTACTGTAGGAACAGTTTTAGTTGCAATCCATTCCTAGCACTGATGAAACCCCTGCAATTCTTCTAAAACCATTTATTTTTTAATGACTTCCAAGTGTTGGAAGGCCATATTCTCCTGAAGAGAAACATGACTAAGATTTTACTACATTGCAGCAAATGCAATTCAAATGAATCTCAAAAGGAAAACAACTCTCTTCAACAACATTTTAAACCTGATTATTGAAAGAAAAAGCCAAATTTATTAAACTAGTTTGTATTTTATAATTAGGTATTCAGATTCACATATTTCCATGAATTATTCAATTTTCCTACATTCTAAGACAGCATCAGCTGAGTATTTTTGTAAGTTAGCAAAATTCTGCACTACATTGTATTTTCCCTGAATGAAAAGCATTAATTGTCAAAATATGCTTAAGATTATTCAATGCTAATGACACTGAGCTCGAGGTACTGCTGAAACGAGCAGGTGGCTCATTTCCCTCCAGTGCACAGTGTCAGTGAAGATGCTCACTCTGGAAATGTAGCTGACCAAAAAGGAGAATTCATAAATCTCAAGTTAAGAAAAGGCTTTGGTAAAGAAACCACAGTACCTGGGGGACCTGAGGTTCAAAAGTCAACGAGTTAGAGCTCATCAGGAAGTTGAGACAGGTAGCAGTAAGCAGTTGTAATAGTCATTAAGTTAGGAAACAAAATAAAGCACATATAGATTAGAACAAAGACAAAAAAAATCTATCTAAAGTTACTGAAAACAGATCTAAATACAAAGAATTCAGTGCTAATGCAGCTAAGAGAAACCAGATTGCAAGGAAACTTGGGAGATCTTTTTCAAAGTGCAGCTACCACTCTATGCAGAAACCACAAACACAGACATTTTCAAACGTTGATGGTCGATTTTATAAAGATTGTCCCCCCTCTCTCCTTGTCTAGCATTCTCTACAGGAATGAGGAACAAGCTTTTTCTGCTATGTTTCTTACAAAACTCTTATTTTGAGATACTGGCTTGGACCCTTCTGAGCACCAGAGTACACCCTATCCAATCATCTTCTCATTGCATTCTGTTAAATCCCTCCAAACAGGGATTTTCAAAAGATGTTCCTTCCTTATTACACAGAAAAACTGTCAGTATTTCCCCACATTCCTTCAGTTCCATTATGTCAATAAGTGTACACTGTTACACCTACAGATGGTACACTGCATGCTGCATGCCCTGGGATGCCTGAGATAATTGACACCACCATGCCAAAACCTCATCAGCAACTCCAAGGCAGAGTTTTCCAACTCTGTAATGGTGACCCCACTCTCAGCTGCAGCAACAAGTTTAGGGGTGATGTCACCATGTGTTCTTTGCACTCTGAAAAGGCAGATTGAGTTTTCTTGATGGCATAAGCTGTAGACTTCCATTTATTTAATTCTAAGCATGTTCACCCCTCTGGCAGCAGCTTATCACTGTTTTAAACCATGGTGTCATGTGCATGGCGTGGTTATTTTGCAGAGAAAAAAACCCAGTACCAGATGATGTACAGGGGATACACATGCTCTGTGTTCAAGGTCTTTCTAGCAGCAAGTAGAAAAAAAAAATGAGAGCATAATATATAGGACAAACTCCACACTTACAATGGTAAAGATTTTTTTTCAAATAGAAATTAATTCCAATCTAATTTCTGGTCTCATAAATGTAACCACACCATAATTAGAACAATATAGACAGCACACTAAATTCTAAAGTTATTTGTTACATATTCAAAAAAGGAAAAATGTTGAGCTATTGCAAACTATTTGAATAATAGTGTCATTTATCTGAATAAATGGTGGTGCAGAAAAAGCAAATTCTGAACAGGGACTTCCTTCCAAGACTTTCCCAAATTACCTGAACAACAGAGTCCCAGAACTTTACCCTAATGCTGCATAAAGGAACAGAATCAAAACAGCCTAGTAACACACAGAAGGGATGGGAGAAGGGAATGTAAGGCATTCTGCACAAAACAGAGACAGAGCAGTGCCAAGGAAAAGAAGGATTTCTCAAGCAGGACCTTCCAGCATGCCCCAGATTTCAGAACCCCATGCTGTTAATAGCCACAGTGATTAGTCAGTACAGACATGAAGAGTCAAAACAGGCATTTCAAATCCATCAGCTCCAGTAATCACTGTGCATTTGGCAACATTGGTATTGTGCAGAATAAATTGGTGATCACGTGAAATCAAACTCTGGCTAGTACCAGAGGAGATGGTACAGGAAGACAAAAGAACATGCATGGGATGAAACATTCAAACCCACACTAATACATCCTCCCCTTACCCCAAAAGCAGGCCTGTGTTGCCCTTTGTTTCAGTTTGGCCTCCACTGCTGCCCCAGGGAGTCCCTGTGTGCCTTGTCCCAAGCCCTTCTGTCCCCAGCACTGGGCACTTTCCAGGCTGGCTGCTGCCCTGAGCACATGCTCCTTGCCCCACTCAGGAAGAACAGATTTAAACATGACCCACACTATGCATGTGCAGAATTCAAGCTCCATGGCTCCATTTACTCAAGTGCTTGCCCCCCCTCAAGTTCAGCACCTTGCTGAATCTCAGCTCATAAAGATCTGAATCTGACCAACCAACCCATGATCCATGGACTTAGAGCTGGCCATGACTTTGTCAGCATGCATTGCAAGCAATGCCAGGCCCAGTGCTGACACAAACACATTCAAATGCTGTAGCTCACAGACATGCAACACAAACATTCTACAGGCATGGCAGGAACTGGATGGGTTTGGAAGGGCTTTGGTGCAAGGCATGCTGAAGACCACAGGAAGTATTCTCACTGTGGTAACTGCCACACATTTGCAACATCAAGAGTTGGTGCACAGCAAGCCCATTCACTGAAAGAAAGGAAAAGGAATTTCCCTGAACAAACCTGATTAATACAATGATGTACATGCATGCACATGTACCCTTCTGTGCAGAGATGGAACAAGTTGATACCTTCATCAATCACCAGTCATTTTAGACAGAAGGCTACCAAACTCCCTTCAGAGACATACACTTCATTATCACTGTCTAGTTAACCTTCAGCATCTCATATACCTGCTTGCATGTGCCAGAAATAACCTATGGGAACTACTCCTGCAAGTTTTACCTGGGGGGCCAACAGGACCTGGAGGTCCTGGAGATCCAGGAGGACCTTGACCACCAATGCCAGGGATGCCTGGTGGGCCTGGAAGTCCTGGTGGTCCACTTGGTCCAGGGTCACCTAAAAGAACATTCTTGTTTAGTCAAATACTGAACTCATTTCAGAGACATTTGCTTTCAGAGTCCCTGCACATTGTACTTGAAATCTCATCCTTGCATGCAAACAAACATGGATCTAACAGAGAAAAAAAACCACACTCCAGAGGCTACTTCTCGAAGAGAGAAGTGAGATCTGTCCTCACTCAACATGGACTGCATGAAGTTTGTTTCTAGGCTACACACACATATATTGCAGCTTCATCCACATCAGACTCAGAAGATGCTCTCCAGCAAACCAGGCTGGACAGGTCAGTGCAGACCATGGTCAAGAGCAGGGGTCAATGAATTGCTAACTCTGCATGTGGAAGCACAGTGCATCTAAATGACAATTATTCTATTGATAAAGTTTTACCCCCATATAAACATTATTCTTTAGAATACAGACCTTCAAGTACTGACCCACAGATTGGGATTTATTCCCTCAGCTGCCTTTTGAGAACAGTGTCTTGCATTTAACACAGGTGTCTCTGCTTTGGAAAAACTGATTTTGAACTAATGGCTCTAAAGTCAGCTCTGCTTTTATTTAAATGCCATGTGCCTCCCAGCACAGCTACATTTTTAAAAGTTCAATGAGGAAGAAAACAGGGGAGAGTTCTCCATACCTTTGGGCCCTGGGGTTCCATCAAAGCCTGCCCTGCCTGGGAGACCAGGATTTCCTGGGAAGCCAGGATCACCTTTAGGTCCTTGAACTCCTTTTATGCCTGGGGGTCCTGGGGGCCCAGGTGGTCCTGGAACTCCAAATCCACGGTCTCCCTATAACATAACAGAAAAAAATTAAAAGGGAATTTTCTAAGTTTAACCTCTCCTAAAAGTGTTAAAAGTAACAAATTTACAATGGCCACCATCTTAGAGTTCAATTTCTATTTTACTACCCCTCAGTCAAAACGTCAAGTAAAAGATTTTACTTCCCCACCATCAAAAGCTGAGAACGAGAGGCGAAATCCTCCTCACCATCCTCAGTGACACAGAAAAAACCTCTAAGGGAAGTTTTATAGTAAACACAAACACAGACCTTCTGTCCTGGGAAACCAGGTGGTCCAGGAGGTCCATCCAGACCAGGGCGACCTGGAGTTCCTGGAGCTCCGGGTGGGCCTGGAGTCCCTGGGAAACCTACACGTGACATGAAGATGAGGGCAGCAGAAAGGAGAGCATTAGAACTCCTCCAGACACGCCTAAAGCCCACGAGAAGAGGCCCTGTGCTAGCCCATGCACACTTGAAGGGGCACCCATTCAGCTGAGAGAACTTCTGAGCATTCACTCTTTGCCACAAAGGATCTCTGGGACTCCCAGAGGAGGCACTCCCTATGCTGTGAGCTTTTACAAAAATCACCAGCAGTTCACATCAGAAACATTAAAATCTTGAGGCAGCATTTGGACATCATTGATTGATTCAAGCTCATTTCCCAAAGTTTTACCCACTTTTGTGTTAAGCTGCTGAGGAGCAGAACAGTGACCAGAGTAATAAGAGCTCAGCAGTTTTTTCTCCTGAAACTGTTATAAAGATGTATAGCTTTACAATAAATATTTTTTAAAGGATTCTAGAGACAGAAGTCAGCTCACTAGTAGAAAGTGAGGAGACACTAGCCCTTGTGTCCCCTCCTCCAGCCAGCACAACACAGGAACATGGCAGTAAACATACCCTTTGGGCCTGGTGGGCCTGGAAGTCCAATGCCAGGAATACCTGGCTCACCCTTTGCCCCTGGGATGCCAGGTAAGCCACGCTGACCTGGCTGACCAGGATCTCCTGTAAAAAGAAGAACATCAACATAGTTACCCAGAATCAGAATGAAAAGCTCTTGGAATTCCCTGGGTATCTAGCTGCTGCTTTACCTGGAAGACCTGGATCACCATTTCTTCCTGGAGGACCAGGGGGACCAGGAACTCCTGGTTCTGTAATAGTCTGGCCAGGCTCACCTTTTGGACCTAAAACCAGAAAGCAGAAATATGAATCACTCAGTAGGAATTGCTTTTCTGTTTTTCTTTTATTAGGAAAAGATGCCAGTCCCATCCCAAGCTTACAAACAACTCAAGACACCATCAATACTTTATTCAATATGTTCTTCAGACACCAGCAATACTTTATTCAATCGGTTCTCCAGTCCCAAGCCCCACAAAGCACTTAGAGGCTCAGAAGAAGCCCTGTTAAATGCTCAGACAGTTTTTCTGAACTGTTATTTTTTAACAGCTTCATCCCAGGTACCATCATGTGAGGAATATTTTCCATAACTGACACCAGCACAACTTGATTAGGATCTCTGCAGCTGACAAGAAAGTAACAAAAGCAAACTTGTTCAAAGCAATTTTTTTCCCCAGCCTGTTGTAGTTGCAGTATGGCCAAGCACACAGTGTAGTTACAATGCATTGGCACTGCAGTCAGTGGGGAAGGAGAAGCTTCCCTGGAGGACAGAGCAGAAGGTGAGGCAGAGCAGAAGGAGCCTGAAGTGACATGGCACAAATGCTGCTCTCCCTGTGGTTCTGTGAGGACCTTCAGTAAGGGAGCTCACAAATAACAAAGCCTCTAGGAAAAATTTAAAAGCAGCATTATGTGCTGAGAACTACCTGGAGCAAAAGGGGCAAAGTCTGGCTCTGCAGCACGTGCTCAACAGCACACAGAGACCAACTCACCTGGAACACCAGGAGGCCCTGGACGGCCAGATACACCTTGGATGCCCTTTTCACCAGGTAAGCCTTGTGGACCAAAACCAGGAGGCCCAGGAAGGCCTTTTTCTCCAGGAAGACCTGGTATCCCTGGGTCACCTGGAATACCCATCTCTCCTTTGAATGCAACACTGCCCTGAAAAGAGAAAGAGCATGATGGGAAAGATCATGTATTTACTATCAAAGTGTTTCATTGCCTCTGCTTTGCAGCTCTGGCAGTTCCCATCCTTCCAGCTCTCATTAGCTGCTGCCTACATCTTGCTAACCTGGTAGAGAGCAGTACTAAACCTGGATACTCAGTTCCTCCCAGTACTCAGGTGAAATGCAGACAGTGGCAGAAGGGACTCTCTGACACTGCCCAAGAGGAGCCTTGGCTTATTTCTAGAGCACTGGCAGATTCAGGAGGTGCCTCAGTGGATCA
Organism: Phylloscopus trochilus trochilus; assembly: GCA_016584745.2. Lineage (NCBI taxonomy): Eukaryota > Metazoa > Chordata > Aves > Passeriformes > Phylloscopidae > Phylloscopus > Phylloscopus trochilus. The sequence continues at coordinate 1,810,803 of WQNJ02000046.1, read as the reverse complement.
TCACTAGACTGGCATTTACTGAAGAGAATTCCTGCCTTACCACATGCAGAGAGAGTGCATTTGTGCCAGTTCTCTGATCTGTACTATGCCAAATGCATGCAGGACTTCCCCAAAACATCCATCCAGTCAAAGACAGCCTAAAAAGGAACTCACAGGTTCCCCCTTAGGGCCAGGCAAACCTGGCAGCCCATCTCGTCCAGGAGTGCCATCTATGCCAGGGAGACCTGGAGGTCCTGGGAGGCCGGGGTCTCCTTTGTCACCTTTCATTCTTGGAGAAACCAAGACATCCCCTGGGTCTCCTTTAGGACCAGGCCTGCCAGGAGCACCTGGAGTGCCTGGGAAACCCTGAGGGAAGAAAAAAAAAAAAAAAAGACAAAAAAGGCATTTTAGTTTTTCTTTCACTCCCTCTCTGAGTATGGAACAAAATCATGCATTTAAGGTAGTTATGGACACAAAAATATGTATTAGACAACAAATTAAATCTATTGTTTACAGACCTATCTATCATGCAAGACAAATGAGACACTATTTTCCCCACCAGAACATAACACCACCACTTACTGGTGGCCCTACAAGGCCAGTTAATCCAGGAAGCCCCTTTTCACCTTTTGGTCCAGGAAAACCAGGAGAACCTGAGCAACGCAGGAAAACATAAAAGAAAAACATAAATCTGGAGAGGCTGCAAGATCAAGCATGCTGTTTCACTGATAATAGCCAAGGTGTTTTAAAAAACAAAGTTTACTCTGTTGGGTTTTTTTTTTTGTTTTGGTGGGTTTTTTTGGGTGTGGTTTTTTTTTTTTTGAGAGAGCTTCATTTTATTTGAGCAGAAACAAATTTGCAACTCTAAGTTGAACCAGTAGCACCAAAAACCATCACGCTTTTAAAAAGCTACCACTGCTATTCCTGGAATAATGGAGGAGCTGGAGAAGTTAATTTTTCTCTCTCAGTTAAATCTACAGCAGACCCTAAACCTTCAATATGCAGAATGCTTGCAAGGCTGTCTTTGAACAGAGAAGAAGTTTTCAAAGACTAGATGTTCAATGAATGAGTGCTTGTTTTACATGTGCCCATCTTGTTTCTTTCCAAACATGCAAAATACAAAAGTGACTGACAGAAAAGTGACTTTATGGAACACATTGAGCAAACTAGTGAAGACTCTAGGCCTACCTGGACTCCCTGGAGGTCCTGGTGGTCCCCTCTCCCCAGGAGGACCAGTCACTCCAGTTCCTATGCAGTTGAAGCATGTGTCTCCTCGGTCACCTGAAGAGATTTGCATTGAAAAAGTGTACTTGAGCATCAGGTTTTAGCAAATGCTAAAAGAATTCAGCACAACAGCAACTGCTTTCTTGCTACTGATGTATAATACCAGGTCCAAAGTGACTGCTTCAAATATTATTGCTTAAATATTAGAAGTTTCTCCCCCACCCCAAGTTAAACTGAAGTTTTTTTGGGGGCTAGGAGTCAGACAACCAATATCAGATATTATTAGAATGTATTTATGACAGTGTAAAAGAATTAAAACAAAAACAGTGGTTTCAAAAATAGAAAATAAAACCTTGGGCTTTTTTTTTTCTCAGCATAAGTGTCCTCTTTTAAAGTAGGTACTTGACACTTCTAACTACAACTCTAAAACACATACATCAAAATCCCAAACTTAATTAAACTCCAAGAGTGCAAAATAAATACTGGGAATATTTCATTGATTTGAAAATAGACTAAAAGTATTTAATTAGGAAAAAAAAAAAAAGATTGGTTTCAAGAAACAGGAATTTCCTTCACATACAGACTTATGTGACATTCATCAGTGAAATTTAGGTTAATTAGTTAATCCTTACAATCTCCATGAGAAAAAGCATTTCTCTTTGAAGTGAGTACAAAATTAAGTGAGATGTCTAAAGTCATTTATGATGTCCATGGTTGGGCTAGGAAAAGATTCTCACTTACCCATATCAGCATCCTCATTGCAAGGTTGTCTTTTTGGAAACAAGGATATATATTAAATATGACTTTCTTTTGCTTAGCAAACAAACAAACTCACTGCAGACTGACCAACTCAAATTAGGAGTCTTGATTTACAAAATTTCTAATTTTAATGCTGCTTTCCATGAAAAATGTCAAATTTATTAATGAATTAGAAAACATTTTCACACAGACTTGGCCAGTGCTGTTACAGAGCACCCAGTTTCAATCTGCCTGGGAGACACAAAGCTCAAATTCCATTTTACTTTATTCAAGATCCATTCTTGATTGATTCATTCAAGACATTGGGTGTACCCTCAGTCACTCAGACTCCTGTGCTTTAATATTAGGAGAAGGGGTACCCTACACTCAAAGCAAACAGCTCTCTTACTCAGAGACATAAAACATCTGCATTCAACCCTACTGGGAAGGGGCACTGTTAATTATTATTTAATGCATTTAAGGCTTTACATTTTTTACCAAGCTTCAAAAAAGGTGAAAAATAGGAAATCTAGCCAGGACACTGCACCTTTTTGGCCTCGCTCCCCTGTAAAACCTTGCTGTCCTGGAATTCCTGGAGGACCTGGTGGCCCTTGTTCACATAAGTCTTCACCTAAGGAAAATCAGGAGAGGTTAAATTATCTATTTGTTAGACTGACAGCAGCACCAAATACATGTATTCAGTACAAAAGTGTATTTGTGTGGCTATTCTAATGCACCACACCACAATCACAGAGCAAACGTTTTGGCAATTCAGACAGGCCTGCTGGAGAAAACCCACACACGTAATTCAACCTCAAAAGGAAACAGTGATATTACACAACAACCATCAATTCTTTACAACCTCAACCATCTCCCACTGCTTCCCACAGCCTACACACCTTCCATGTCTACACTTCATTCTGATATTTTATCTGATATATTCACATGCCTATGAATCACCACCAGAGCAAGGGCACTGCAGATGCCAATGCCATCCAGGCACTAAATTCCTCCCTGAGCCATGTTAGCCCCTCTTCACTACAGCTTTCCAGCTCTTATATTCCATCTGCCATTCCCTACTCTCCTTAGACCAAAAAAAGAGCTAAGTGCTTTCATCCAAAGTGTCCCCTCCAAAGCTAATTTCATGTGGTCTACACACTAGAATATTCATGAAATGAAACTGGAATTCTGTGAAAAGTTACGCCTTTGACTCTTCTGCTATCACAACTCTTAGCAGGGAACAAATTCTGTACCTGTCCTTAAGCCTAAGGTTCTCCTACAGATGTCTTGATCTGCAATGGGAGCAGCTTGGAGAATATGTACAGGAATAGAATCTCGTGGACTTCAGCTGCTGATAAACTACATCTTTGGAGGTGGAATTAAAAAAACCCAAACAAACAAACCACAGAAACACAAACCCAAACAAATGTCAAAGCTGTTTAGTCTCTTCTACTTGCTGTTTATGTGATCATCACTTACCAGGAGCAACAGATGGTGCAGGTGGCCCTGGGGGACCTGGTGGTCCTGGTGGTCCTTGTGGTCCCTCAACTCCAGGCTGCCCAGGAATAGAAACCCCAGGTAAACCTGGATCTCCCTTCTGTCCTCTCTCCCCAGGTAAGCCAGGTGGGCCAGGAGGTCCAACAGTAGTGATCCCTAAGACAGGAAGGACTTAGCTCCTTGCTAGCTGAATGGTTTACATCACATTTTTGTGAGGGTGACAGTGATACACATTTCACATTTTGAGAGATGTCCATTTGAAAAACTGACCTGAGACTCTACAACCAAGCTTCTAATGGGAAAAAAGAAACAAAACCCAGGACTAATGAAAGAAGTGTTGAAGAGAGAAAAGAACATACATAAGCTGCAACATCAGAAACGTTATGTTCCTCTCTGTGCAGGTATAATGCACATACAGGTGTCACTCCTCACTCACATCATCTCCTAACCAGAACTTGTGGTACACAAAATTCTGTGTAATGCCATGGACAACATTTATTAGAGATAAGTGATATGAGAGAGATTACCCCTAGGAGCATTAAGCTAGTATCTGATTAGCATCCTCAGTTCACCACAGCAAGGGCAGTGAATGTTCAGATTATCCCCACAAGTTCAAGACCACCTTTCAAGCTCAAAGGCAGCTCTGAATATTCTGCCTTCTGTTAAAAGGAGTGTGTAAAGACTGTGAAGCCAAACACCCAATCACACCTTTGAGCACACAACATAATTTAAAGCTTGCACTCCTACCTGGAGATCCTGGCAAGCCAGGTGGGCCTGGCCTACCAGAGAATCCACGCTCCCCTTTGGCTCCTGGAAGTCCTGGCAACCCTTTGCTACCTTTTGGTCCCACTGTTGCATCAATGCCTGGTCTTGGAACAACCTGTAAATGTTTCATGCTCATGTGAAACTACTTGCCAAGAAGAGAGTCATTGGAATCATAAAGAGATGTGAGGGAGGGAAAGTTCAACATACTTTGAACCTTATGCCAATGAGAGGATGCTTTCCCACTCCACTGAATTACCAGGGAAAATTCCAGTAAAGAGCACTCCCCAATAGGAAGCTGTTTGCCTGCCAAGCCAACATAGTTACAACAGGCTTCAGTGAGGCTGACTCAGTCCTGCAGGTCTGAGGTTATGGCCTAGCCTGTGTTTGTGACCTAGCAAATCCCAGAGCACAGAATGGATCTTGAAAGAAGGAAAGCATTGTTTCTCTTAGTGTATATATGAAAAATATTCTGGTGCTCTTTGTGTTGTTCCCAGAGAGAGGACTCTCAGTCAGCCAAGAACTACAATGAAACAACACTGTCAACCAAATGCAGAAGAAAAAAAATAAAGGATCTGCCAACTTACAAATCCAGGAGGACCAGGGGGACCCATGTCACCTTTTTCACCCTGCCAACGAAATGAAGAGCATTTCAGATACTGTGCAGCAGCACATAAACAAGTTATTGCAAATATTCCCCAACACTGTAATAGCACAGGCAATACAATTACTGCTCAGGCAGAACTGAACTCACTGATGGCAAATTTTCAATCTATTACAGCAATATTGACACAATTCCTGGCATACCTTTTCTCCATCTCTTCCTGGAACACCGTTTATTCCTGGCCCACCAGGTAAACCCTTCAAGAAAAGGGAAATATAATCACACTCAGATCTTCTCCATACCAAAAGAAAAGCTTAAAAGGAGTCTGGTTAGACTAAAAATACAAATTACTCACATCCCTGCCAGGCTGACCGGGTTCTCCATCCTTGCCAGGCTTTCCCTTCAAAGACAAATATGCATTGAAATAAAATGCTTCAGTGGTAAAGAGTTCTTATGGAAATTATGTTACTTGTTTCCCATTTTTCAATGAACCAAACTCTTTCTAGAATGCAGTCCTTGGGACAACACAAAGACATCAATCACAACCAGTGGAGTTACCTAAACAGAGGTTTCCATTTTGAAAACCAGAGCACAAAACCATGACAGTCTCAGAAAAATGCTGGGTGAGTACAACACAAAATGATCTCCAATTAACTACTGCTGATTCATTGTGTTTACCATTCCCTTTATTTTAACATTAGAGAAATTCTTTATTGGGAAAACAGATCCTAACTCCCTAAATAGTAGAACACTACATTTAATTAGGAAATTAATATAATGTGACCAGTGAAACTAAATAAAACTTTGTGTTTGAATTTTAGCTCTCCTTTAAATCAACACAATTTTCTCATTAGTAACAATGAAAATATAAGATGAAGTTCTGCTCAAAGAAGTCACTTCTAAAAAACATATTCCTGCCAACCAGATTTGTCATTGCTGCAATAAAAGCAGGGCAAGTTCCACTTTATCCCAGAGCATTCACTCTTTATGGTCAGAGGGCACCTGCTGGAACTAGAGCAGGTGATGGAGCTTCACCCAGTGCCAAGATCAGCTCTCAGTCATTGAGAAGTTGATAATAAAACCTCACAGACTCAGGGGATCAGAGTATAGTGTGATTTGTGAAGTTTGCTTTCACTAGTGATGAGCTCTAACTCCCCAAACTGAGGTTTTAAGATTTCCTGTCAGTGTGCAGAGCTACCTGTTTGAATACATAGACTGACATTGTTATGAGTACACCTGAAATGGCTTTGAGCCTCACAGAATCATATGGAGCCCTAAAACTTTAATTTAATAGCAAAACTGTACTTCAAGTATGCAATATGCCCAGATTCAGAGTAATAAAACCAAACAAAAATATTGGTAAACAAGCTTTTGGCAAAAGGCATCTGGCATATCCCCTCAGGACTTTTATCCTTTTAGATCTTTGCAAATTTATGTGGTTCCCATTTACTTTTGCAGAGAGAAGCAACAACTCAAACCCCACACAAAATATAATGAGACTTTTGGCTTGGTAAATCTGCTTTTTATGTTCTTTAAAAGAGACAAATCAAAGCCCTTCTATAAATCTCAGCAACTAAGAAGGATTTTATCTGGAGCACCAAACATTTGTTTCCACTGCATTTATTTCCTATGGAAATTGGAAAACCTACCACCAGCATGTTTCTAAACAGTGTTTATGTATTGTCCAATTAACCTGAGCAGAATTTGTGTCTCAATTTTCAAAGGGGCCCATTTTTTTTGATGAAACAATGCATTCAGAAGCTGTGGAAGTGAAGATACTGAATGTTTTGAGCTGGTTACAGCCTCTCTTTTCTTTGCTGGTCCAGCCCATGTTATTTTTATCCTATTTCTTAGCACTTGTATGATCTTCCTCAGCTTTTCTGAGCTCTGATATCCAAGTAGGGTTAAATTCCAGGATTGATTTGAGTCTGGTCAGGAACAAAGTGACTCTTGCTCTCCCTAGATAGAGCTATCCTGCCACATGCCCTCCCCAGGTAGCACATAAATTGAGGCAGTCTCTTGGGAAGGGACAAACAGACTACTTTTGGTCTTAACAGCATTCAGAGACTTGGTTTTGTGACTCACCTCACAAGCCAATCCACCAAGAATGAGTTTACATGGGCCAGCTTTTATATATATTTATACATACATACACACACACCAATCTCATGCTGCTTGGCAACCCAGTACACAGCAAACTGAATGAAGACCCTTTCTAAAAGGAAACAGCAAACTGCTGCTCCAGACAAGCAGTCCAACAACTTTGAGGGTTTTCACATGTTAACCAGATAACACAATTTAAATTATTTTCTCCTGCTCCCCCAAACTAAGATCTACATGTAGATAATTCTATCAGAAAGCACAGAGAGCCTGCCATGACCCCTCTGTGTCATCCACGAGTTGCCAGGTTACAAGGAGGAAAAAAAAAAACCAAAAAACGTAGTCTCTTACCCATAAGCTGATGGCCCCACCTGAATTCAACATTTGCTTAATTGTCAAAGATAACACTGAATGGAAAGATAAATGTTTGGTTAAACAGACTACTTACTCTTTTGCCTGGTTCTCCTTGCTCACCTTTTTCACCTTTTACACCACCGGGAAGACCCTGGACACACAAAGGTCATCTTAAACTGAGCCCACAAGCCAGAGCAGAATGAAGTTACAGTTCTGATACAGATGCAAAAAACAGAACTAAGAGTTCTACTCACAGGAGGGCCTGGTGGCCCAGGAAGTCCTGGTGGGCCTGGATCACCTGGAATACCCTGTCAAGCATGGGCAGAGAAAAAGAGGATTAAAGCCTCCATCACTCCCTAGCAGCTCAGCTGACTTTTTTTCTTAACTAGAATAGTTTGGCTGTCGTTAAGATTCTAAGTTATAAAGGATCATATTTATTATTTCTTTGTGTGGAATTTCAAGTGAATCTATAAATTTTATTAACTGCTCATCCTGTTTATTTAGATGACTCACTCCACTAAAAACACAACTGCCTCCTGCATGCACTGCAGCAGCTGGTTTGGTGGCCTGCAGGTGCTATCCAATGGTAAAGAGAAGAAAGGAAAAAAGGAATAAAGAACAAACAAATGCCAGATCCTGCTGAAACTACAGGGGCAACAGTCATTAGATTGCTGGTAATTGCTGAAGTTGAGAGACCATCAGGATCAAAGTGTTTGTCAGAAAAGCCTCACAGGATCGTGGTGTTGAAAAGTTCTCATTTCTTTTTCAACTCTTTTATTACCCAGGGTGGTATTGGAGAATATCACAAAAGCTTCAAGGAAAATGTGACATGCAGGCACCCATGATCCTGCTGGTTTTGCTCAGACTCTCTATAGCACTCAGAATTAACCAGTCTAGCAGAATGTTCCCCAGTGAAAAAGAAAAAAAATGTAATAACTTTAAAAATGCTAACTCTCCCAATGGCCTTCTGGCATTTATGGGTAGGGAGGGATCCATACAAATCAAATCAGTACTTTGAGCTTACTTGTAACAATATGACTGATATTTACTTTTGAGATGCCAGAAACAGGGAAAGCACTTTATTCAGACCACAAGGAATAAAGATCTTGGGGCATCACTAATAACAAAAAAAAAAGAAGAAATTGAATTAAAGTTTTTGAAAGACTTCTTCACAATGGATGACACAGCTGGTTAATTAGTGGGAATCTAAATCCCCAGACTGCTTTGAAAATTGCAATTCTGGGTGTTCCAAGGAATGGGAGTATTTTAACTGCTTTTAATGTTACTGTGAACTGCCTTTAAGAGAGTTTCTTTAGAACAGTTATTTTACTAAGGGAAGTAACAACTAATGCGACTGGCATGTTTTCTATTAAAGGAAAAGTACTCAGGCCTGGAATATTCAGTACTCTGAGGAAAAGAAAAAAAAAAAAAATAGAACCTCTGCAGCCAGCAGGATGTGAGCATACATGAGCCAAAGCAACAGAGGCTGCAGCTTGATCAGATGCTCACTGCAGGTGGGTGTAGTGTCCCACTCACCTGATCTCCTTTCTGAAACTCAATGTCATTTGGTCTTTTCTGTTCTCCAATTTGTCCTGGTGGCCCTGGAGGTCCCTGAAGACCTTGTTCACCCTAATGTGTAGGAAGACGGAGTTTGTTACAGGCAATACAAGCAAAAAGGGCAAGGATAAGCTCTTTGAAAGTAGTAAGTAAAAATACCATTATGATCACCTACTCACTTTTTCACCTTTGGGTCCTTGGAAATTCAACCCCATATTACCCTGCAAAAAGTATAACTCATCAGCCCTTAGAAGTCACAAAAAGAAAGAGAAAGAAAACAGTCCACCATCACTATCAATATGAGAAAGACAATACCTTGGGTCCTGGCAGCCCTGGTGGACCAGGAGGTCCCTATCAAAAAAGGAAACCAAATAAACAAGTCACTTAAAAGTCACTTTACAAACCCCTGTAGAAAAAAAACCTCCACAACAACATTACAGCTTTGGTTCCTGAGAATTACCTCCATGCTGACAAGGCACCTTGCCTGCCTGTGAAAACTCATGCTATTCAACTTCACAAACATGTAAGAAACTAGTTTTTCCCTTAAGTAAGAGCGTAAAATTAAATTAAACAGTCAGGTATTAAACATCACAGTCTAAATAAGCTAAATCTTGTCTCACGTTTCACACAAGTAAGAAACCTGCACAACAATTCAGCACAACTTAAATCAAAAAGTTGTCTGGGAGCAGGTTGTTTCAGAAGTATCCTATTGAAAGGTGCACAGTAACAGCTCCAGGCTGAACTGAATGCATGGTTGCTGCTGTCCTCATACCAAATCCTGATTACCATGATCTCTGCACTTCACTGGCCTGCCTCTGAGGACCCAAAATGAAGTAGTAACTGTCCCATTTAAGGCTTTATGAGCAACAGGTTAAAGAAACTTACTGTCAAACCTGGGGGCCCTGGAGGGCCAACTGGACCTGGGATTCCCACAGCACCAGGTGGGCCCTGTTGAAGAAGGGGAGGAGGCCATGAAAAAAAAACCCAGTGAGAGCTTTAAGGTCAAATAACCCCAACAGCTGGCATCCCATACATGTCAAATCAATGTAGCTGACCACTAACCTACCAATCTGTGTCTGAGGAAAGGCCTAAAAGAGTGTCCATCATGTTAGGGGAGCTCTGCTCCTAACATCAAGGCATCTCTTTGGCTTGGATGTGGGAATGCTTTTTTGTTTGTTTTGAACTGCTTTTGCACTTTCTTTCTCTTCATGCACTGAACAACAAAACACTTTGTATTTGTGATTCCTCCCAGCCAGAAACAGACAATGGGCAAGCAGAGATCAGAGGAGCAGAAATGCTAACAGGCTCAGTCTGGTCACAGAACAGCGTGGGGCTTGCCTGTCTGTACCAGGAAATGGGAATCTGGCTTCTGTCCAGTTCTGATAGACTCATTCTCAGCTCCCCTTGTTCTCCCACCAAAGCAGTGAATGGCTCAGTGGGGAAGCACAGGGCCTGCAGTCACTGGCTGTTTTCACAGAGCACTGCTGGGAGAGCAGAAACACTGTTCAGGAGGTGCAACTGGAGGAGAAGAGCGGAGGCATTACCCTCTCTCCTTCCCCCACCCAAAACAGCAGCTACAGCCAGACAGCCAGATGTGACTGACTCAGAGTGAAGGAGGGAAGGGAACTCCAGAACTGATACAAAGAATGTCTAGGAAGGGGGAAAAGGCAGGAAAAGCAGGGAAGCAAATCAGTAACTGAGCACTGCTGTCTGCTAGATCCCACCTTCCTGACCAGGGGACCTCTCTGGCTTCTGTGGGTCACCCTGTTAAGAGCAATATGGAATCACACACTTTCCCTCAAGCCATGAATCAGAGGTACATTAAATGTGAGCCCTGCATCCCCAAGAAAACAAATGACTCCCCAAGCACCAAGCTGCCAATTGTGCTGTAATAAGAGTACTTTCCATGCTATCCTTTTGACAGAACGCAGCCTAATAATACTTTATGCAACTTACAGTTATCCCTGGAAGACCTGGAAATCCTGGGTCACCTTTCTGTCCTGGCAGCAAGGATGTAATTATTTCACCTGGTTCACCCTAGAAAAAATACAGTTGACTTTAATCAACAACACATTTTACAATTCCTTAGCCCCATTTTGACTCCAAAGGGCACACAGTGGCTCCTGAGACTCTAAGAGACTCTGAGCTATGCTACACCCCAGCAGTGCACTTTAATATAAGCACTAGATTGTCCAAGAATAGCTCTGTTTAGGAGAGAGGAAGATTCTAAATGGCTAAACTAACAACTATTAAAAAGTTTATTTTGTACAAAGGTATCAGCAGTGATGTAAATTCCAAAAGATTAAGGGATTGAAACATGAATTCTTCACAAAAGAAACATTCCAGCTTCATGTGAAAGCAGTGGATAGGACACAACAGAAAAAAAGGCTCATTCAGCTTTTTCCAATGTCCCAGCTCATGAGATTAGTGCTGAATGTGCTGTTACAATATTTATGCTTTGTGGTCCATATTGAAGTAGTTTCTTACTGATTTCAGGGAATATGTTTTGAAAGTATATGTTCTGATGAGATTTTCCTTTAATATCTTGAAAACAACTGGGAAGAACAGGAGCTAAGAAAGACAATTCAGCTTAATAGTCCCAATTTTCCAGTACCAGGGTTATGCTGCAGTGTAATTCTGTGAGTCAAGTTTCTTCCTACATAGATTTGAATCAGAACTGATGTTTTGGCCCATGGTTAATCAGCCAAAGGTACAAAAAAATCCTTGAAAAATACAAGGTTCAACATGCATGAGACTCTTTAGATTAGGAGAAAAGGCCATCTATGTAACACAGAGTACAAAAAAAAATTTTCAAAAGGAACAGCAGAAGTACTACTCTTGTCACTGGGCATTTTAGGTCACTATTGTTTAGTCTTTAGGAGAGCTGTGAGTATGCACAAGCAGGCTAATGGTGCATTTGGACGTTTGTAGACAATTTGTTAACTCGGTGCCTCAACACTGACCCTGACAGTCCCAAGGAAACAGCTTCAGGAAACACTCTGCTACCTCTGGAGCTGCTGACCCAAAGAAGCCACTGCAGAGTTTCCAGTGAGCTGCACTGGGGTGGCCAGAAACACCAAGGATGTCACTCCAGGTCCCAGGGGATGCACACAGTCTTGCATGAAACAAGCAGGTTACTCACCCATGTCTGCTAAGTACCTGGATGTCAGAGTACAGCACACTCACCTTCATACCTGGCAGACCAGGGGGTCCCTTTGTTTAAAAGAAACAAAAAAAAAAAGAAAGGAAGATCAATAGAAATAAATCCCTGGTATGTTGTTTGCAAAGCACTAATCAGATCTACACCATGATGCAAGCATTAAAGACAGAAACTTATAACAATATATGGAACAGGGGAAAACAAATTAAAAGAAAAACTGCAAAAAGAGGCTGATATTTATCTTATTTTTCACAGTAGAAGTATTTCAGTAGATTAAAAGATTAGAAAATATTTTACTTACAGGAGGCCCTTGTAAACCAGGAAAACCTGGACTGCCTGGGAATCCACGTTCTCCCTTAGGGATGAAGAAAATTATTAGCCAAAACATAACAAAACCAGATAAACAAATTTTGATTCAAAAGTCTAGTGTAATTGTTAGCTTATGACTCCAGAACAGAAAATTGTATTGGAACAAGATAGAATAATCACTCAGTTAATTCACGTAACTGATGGAAACAAACTTCCATTTCCAAGTCAGGTGTTTCTGCATACTTCCAGGCAAAGTATTACACCACAGAGATGGAAAACTCACAAAATGTTAGAGAAGACCAACTTCTCTTCTGGGAAAGTCCCAACGTGAAGCTAAGCAGCACATCAGAATAAAATGACTCCCTCCAACAAGGACACTGAATCAGTGTTTTCAATGTAATACTCAAAATTAATAATTAAAAACTCTCACTGTTAAGTAATGAGTTTTTCTTGGTAACAAGAGTGCTACAATGAGGAGACACAGCATCTGAGGTAATTATCAGACACATGTCTCAGCTGTAATTTATATAAGGAAGGGTTAGAACACAGAGTTTAACCTCATTGACTGCAGAGCACACAATGTTGTGTTCTGGTGCTGGCAATTTCTGGCAAAACTTGTGCTTTATGTACCAGACCACGACCCCTTCTCTCAAATGAGTGTCTAAGTCTGAATTATCTTGCAATTAACCCTCACAACTCAGCAACAGCAAGTCCTGTTGCACAGGACAGAGTAAAGCCATTGGCTACAGCCAGGAGAACAAGAGCTCTTTACCATACTATTGCTGCATTAAGATTTTTTAAAGAATTCCACCTTTGTTCCATTGCATCCTGGGATACCCTGAGGTCCTGGTGGCCCATCTTGTCCTGGCAACCCCTTTAAAGTGGAAAAGGAGAAAGAAGAGTTAGATTGCAGGATGCTCTTGTGGGCTTGAAAGACAAAAGGGAACAGATTTGTATCTCTGCAGCCCATTGCTACTCACAGGGAGTCCTGGTGTTCCTGGAAACCCGGGAAGCCCTGGCGGTCCCTAGAAGGAAATGAACTTTGTGTTTGAAACAGTATGGGATGAATGGGTGTGCAAAAGGATGCACACCAAGATTTCACTACATGTAATTTATTTATTTCACTACGTGTAATTTATTTGTGCAGATGTAAGTAAAGACAGACAAACATCTGAATCACATGTTTAACCAAAAAAAAAAAAAAAAAAAGAATGCCATGCTGACATGGCATTCAAAGTCCTTACCAATCTTTCAGGGAAATAGCCACAAAAACATAGAAAAGACAATGCTGAACTACTAAAGTAATACATTACAGGTACATAGAGAAAATAAATAAACACTCATGATGTGAAAAATGGATGTGGCCCAATGAAGTCAGAGATGTATCAATTGTTACCAGTTGAGGTGTCTGACTGAAAAAGCAAAGGCACAAAATCTAAAGGATCTCCAGACAAGTCCACCTCTCCTGTATGGACTGTAGACATATTGCCTCTACTCCAGAATACACTGAAACAAAGCTACTGGCACTTGCTTAGGTCCTGTATTTGTGATTTGTCACTTTTTGCTAGTGAGGATGAATATATTTAATTCAGATCAAATGAGTCTTGGGCTGCTCTCCCTAAAGAGTTCATGAAATACAAACAGTAAGTAGATAATATTGCTCATGCAATCTTGTAGTAATTATAAAAAGTAGTACAATCTTACTCTTCAGATTTTAGTCAGCTTTTTTTCTTGTCAATCACCACTTCTGTCAGGACCCACCCAATGCCTGCCAGGCTTTACCCATTATCCCAGCATATCACCCTAAAACTGCATCAATACTCACTCTGATTCCTTTGGGTCCAATAGGCCCTGGGAGACCATCGTCACCCTAAAAAAACAATAACAGACAAACAAACAAGACCCCACACATCTCAAGCTGCAGTTTGTCTTTCTATCAAATCAAACAGTAAGCCTGAACTTTCTCCTACACATTCACAGTAAGTGAGCTAAGAGTTATATAGCTGTCATTTCCTGAGTTAAAGGGTTCAGAATTATTTTAGCTTTTGGCATTGGACACTGAGCTGAAAAGCATTTGTTCCAGGTGATTAACCAGGTGTGACTTAGAGGAAGGTTTACCTGGAGGCCACGGTGCTGCCAGGTCAGTGACAGTGCCAGGGCCAGCCCTGCCATGGAGCATCCTCCAGCGGCCCCTTGTGGGCAGAGCAGGGGAGCCACGGTCCAGCCCTGGAGCCGTGTTACTGGGCATTATGCTCACCACACAATCACAGTGCAGAGCTTTGCATCAAAACCTTAAGAAAATGCATCTATGGAATAAAAGTGTAACAAAAGTTTCTAGTCCAAGATCCTTGTGCTGCTTCACTCTTGTTATATCCAATTAATCTTCTCTTTTAGTGTAGACCTCCTTTGGTGGTTTTTTTTTGTTTTGTTGTTTTTTTTTTTTTATTATTATCACCTGCCTATTTTTTCCTTTGCTTCTTTTTGATGTGCTTCTGTTAAGTTTATACTGTGAGCATTTATAAAAGAAATGGAAGATCCTGGATAACCTTATCCATGTTAAAGGTATTCAGAGGAATTTTACTGCTGAATTACACCAAGTGTAAGGATGCAATTCAGTAGTAAATAGAAATAAATGGAACCCCTCCAGGGAAAGCCAGGAGCATTCCTCAGCTCTCTGCACATAGGTTCAGTGAGGCCCTCATTTGCATCACCCCACCCAAACCCAGCCCAGGAATCCCATTCCAGGAATGCCACCAGGTGCAAACATCAGTTTACCTACATGGTGGGAGCCCTCAGGGCAGCTGAGAGCAAAACTCAGCTCTTATCAGTAAACTCAGCTAAGCCAGGATCTCCTTAGTGCAAGGACTAACAAAGCTACATCACAGCACCTTGCCAAACCTGTTCTTTGACCCTGATGTGCAGCCTAGTGAAAGGCAGGGCTGGCACCCTCCATCCAAAACTGGATAGGAATCTCAGAGCTATCTTTCTCCACTGGCTGACTATTCACACTAATCAACCAAAAAAACCCCTGTTATATCCCAACATCTGAAGATTTTGACGATTAAACCAATAATAATCAGGAGTTCTGGAATTGCTTAGGATCAGCACCATTATTGAGCTAACACTGCCCAGCACCTTCATACCATTCAAGTGAATTGGGACTTACCTTTGAGCCTCTTGGACCAGGTGGTCCTTCTGGTCCTGGGAATCCAGGCAAACCTGGCTGTCCTTCCAAGCCTGGGAATCCCCTTTCACCCTACAAAAAGAATAGGTGGTGGTGGAGGTGAAATATGACAGAAACAAAATATATGACAGAAAAATTTAGAACACACATGATCTTTCTGCTTATCTGCAGGAAGTCATCACACTGACAAACTAACACTGTGACTAAACATCTCACCTGCTTAACTAAAGAAATTCCTGAACATGGACAAGGTTACCTCTAATTACAGCACTCAAACCACTTCCATGGGTTTATGGTTTCACAGGTTTCATAGGGTGTTATCCTATGCAAACCCAATACAAATACCTCTGCATGGAGCTGTACAGTTGGTCTGCTACCTCATCTGAAAAGCAACACTGTGCAGGAGTGTCACTATCCCAGGCCAGGATGTGAAAGGGTTAGTGTGCCCCTGAAGGAGACAGAATGAGGAATTTGGGAGTGCCAGATAAGGAAAACATTAGGCAAAACCAGA
Organism: Phylloscopus trochilus trochilus; assembly: GCA_016584745.2. Lineage (NCBI taxonomy): Eukaryota > Metazoa > Chordata > Aves > Passeriformes > Phylloscopidae > Phylloscopus > Phylloscopus trochilus. Next base: position 1,794,824 of record WQNJ02000046.1, on the reverse strand, counting down.
TTTTGGAACAAGCTCTGGCATGAACTGTGTTTGCACACTAAAAAAAAACCCCACACCTTTGTGTACAAGAGGCATGTCAGATCTGTGAGGGGCAAGCCAGGCTACAGAGTGCCTACTCATCCCAACCTGGTCACTCTTCCTCACGTTTTTGTCAGAGCAAGAAGTATCTACAGATGGTTGCTAGAACAGACTTTTAGCAGAGGGTTGGCCTTGTGTGTCATCTAAGGCTGAAGGACTGCTCTCTAAAATGCAGCTATGCCAAGGTCTCCACTCTAAACAGCCATGCAAGAGGAAGCCAAGGCCTTGAAATAAAGAGAAACATGAAGCCATCAGCTAGGAGGAATAGAAAAGACAACAACAGATGCTAGTGAACTGTAGTACTGAAACTGAAATGAGTATTTTCCAAGCCCGCTTTGAAAATGAGCAGCAAAAATGAGAGCCTTGCATGAGGAAACTGTTGCCAGGGCAACTCCTGTGGAGTTTGCCAGCAAATTACCCCCCAAAGCAAACAGATTATTTGAAGGACTATGCTTGGGGATAGCTGGGAGAGTACATCAGACATGTCTAAGGGAACTTACATCCAAGTCAAAATAATTACAGTGGAAATAGCTGCTCTATAATCCCTATTTTTGATAAAAAATTGGTTAAAGTAATGTGGGCAAATTTTGTGGGGAGAGAAACTATGCTGATACAGTTCTCTTAGAGCTTGGTTTTTTTTTTTAAACTGTGTTCTACTTAAACAGCCTATAGACAATTCCATAAGTGACAACCCTTTTCAGATGTTGCTTCTGCCTCTAGATTTTTCCTATTGCCCACACTACATTGATTTTTATGAAGATTTGGATGCTACAAATTTGGCACAAAAAACTGCCTGCTCACTGCAGGAACATACTGAAACAGAAAAGAAATTTAACAAGCCTTCCACAAAATGTCAGTGCCAAAAATGACATTATATTTTTGGGGACAGAACAAGTTCGTAGTCCTTGGTTAGTGTGCAATAAATTCTCTTATAAATGCAAAAACTCACTAGCCAGTTCTGCTTACACAGAACAAGAACTGAGGAAGGTTGGTTACTTCTCATTTCAGACTGGAAGCTACTAAACTAAAACATAAATAGCAAAGGTTTAGGTCAATTCAGATCTCCTCTTCCAATCCTGAAAATGCAGGTTTGTTTCTATACCAAAATAAAGATGCACCAGCTATAGAACCATCATTTGCTTGGGGAATGGGCAAGGAGTCAGATTCTGATCTCAATTACTATCAATCAGTAAGGCAAAACCACCAGCTCACAAGCTTGAACATGACTGCTGCTTGGGGCATAGAAAGAAAAAAGATAGTTGGGAAACACCCTAAAATTCTGCTTTGCTGCAGCAAGATAGAGCCAATGAAACAAGGATACAGAAAAATTTGGCAGAGTTCCATGTACTCTAATAATAGGACACGAGCAGGGATAGATGCAGCTTTAAAGCATGCACAAGTAACTCACATTTCTAGAATCTGTCCTCAAAACTGGGATATCCTACAGGGAATGCTATGATGCTTAGGAAGAAGGCTACTTTTGAGTCTCAGAAGGAATGTGTTAGGCTCTGCTAAGCTGCCTTAAAGCAAGTGAGCATGACTTGGATGCAGATGCTGGTTTAGGGCCAGAGGGAAGCCCAGTGGAACAGAAAGGCAGGGCTCAACTGTGTTAGACAAGGCTCTGCCTGCCTTCCCAGTACAGAACAGGTTCCATACCTCTGACTTCCAGTGCATCTTACATGTTGTCACACTCCTAATGGGAGAATCAAAGAGGGGGGATTATATAAACAGCTCTTTGTCTAATGCTCTTCCCACACCAATTAGGCAAGGAGCTGTAGAATGTGACTCCTGGTTCAGAGGTCACTGCAGAAAGAAGCAGTATTGGATTTGGAAACTCAGATCAAAAGTGTAACTAAGTGATAGACTGTGAGGGATCAAGCTAATCATCTTAAGATAGCCCTGGATGTCTTGTGGTAGCACAAGAATCTAGGAAGATTCAAACAACAATTCAAAACCTAAGCAAACCAAAGCAAAGAATTTATAAGATAAAGTATTAGGATTTCAGTGACAGATCTTGGGGATCCCCAGAGCTGAACTGCTGAATCCAGCAACACATCAAATACTGAGGGTTTTGTAATTATAGGGCAACTAACATAATGAGGTGTGTACATGTATGCTCAAACAAGTTCCACTAGCAGCACATCCTACCTAGGAAATATGGGCTTTGCTTTTCATCCTTCCTTTACATAAGGTACATGATGGTCTGCAAGCTTCAGAAAGGCTATTTAAAAACCCTCTGGCATGCCTCAGGATTGTGCTGTGTTTACCTTGGCTGCAGTGGAAATGAATCACAGTTCCCCAATTCCATATCCAGTCTAAGGACAGATTGCATTATATCCACATTAACCAGACAACAGCTACCTGCTCAGTGAATTCACAAAATAGCTGTGACAAGTGGAACAAACAAACCAATCCAACTTAGAATTACAGAAAGGTTTTCCAAGGTTGTACCTACAATAACTGTACTAGGCACAGAAGTCTGAAATAACTTCAAACTGAACCTGAAATAACTTCAGGTCACTAGTTAGGATGTATCTGGTTTGGGCACATTAACCAGGTTCATGTTGGGCTAACCAAATCTACCTTGGAAATCCTGCCATCAAGGGAATGCTCTTCTTCACTAGGTATGTAAACTGGGAATACACTCAATGAACTAAGAGCAAGTAGATGCCAAGGAATGACCTAATCTCTCTGGAGTTATCTGGATGGCAGATGTGGCACTGAGCATTACCTTGAATTTTGGACAGTTGCCTTGTTTAACCTGAGCCAACAGTAAAACTCTGCACCAGCACATTAGAGTGCCAGCATTTCGAATTACTTTTGTTCATTTAAGGTTACATTTGTTTATGCAAGTCAAAAACCACCCTTGAAATGTGTCAGAAATTATTCTAGAGCACTGAAACAATCCTAGAGCCTTGCTGAGATAGGGTGTTTTGATAAGACATGCTTCTCAAACTCTGTTATCAGTTCACATCTTTAAGAAGACTCCATTGTATCTCAAAGCAAACTGTTTACAGGACTAAGAGAGGAAGCATTTTGGGCAGCCTCTGCCCCTTGCAGTGATCTCAGCCCATTCAATCCCTGTGACAACAGCAGTGACATGGGAACTATTTAAACACAATTTACTCACACCCAGGCTCCCCTCCACTGGAGAAAACCAAATACTTGCTTGGTTCACAGTACTAAGCTGTTTATCTACAATGCATTGTAACCAAAAGAAATGCTGGGCACCTGCTGCTTCCTCAAGGAAAAATTGTAAAACAATAAGAAATAATATTGACAATCTTGACAGTATACAGATATACTGAGAAGAGGCAGTGAGACTGGAAGTCAAAGCTGTAAGGAAGCAGGAAAGCTCCAATATGCCAACATGCATCTCCTGGCCTCAGGATACCATCTGAGCTGACCAAAACAGCTTGTTGCACCTGAATGAGGCACACAGAGATGCTTTTCTGCAGTGGAGTTGGTTTTGACTTTGCTTGATCTAAGAACCCAATGTTTGGCCATTAACTAGCTGCTCACTTGGGTGGCAGCTAACTGGATTGGGAAAGCTGTATCTGAATTTTGTCACTTCCATGGTCCAGCTCACATCTAGACAGTGCCAGCAAACATCACCTTTGCATACAGCTGTACAAATTATGAGGTGAAAAGCGGTACAAGTTCAGAACACGTTAGTGAGCATCAGCTACTTATGAACTGGCAGTGCAAGAAAAGAAAACAACCCACACTCACTTAATTTTAAATCCCACAGAAATACTACTAGCACAGCCATTATGGTACATTCCACACCTTAGCTTGTCAACACTAAGCAGTTAGTATAGGCAGGCCTTGGCTGCAAATAGGAATTCTTTCTATTTTACTGGAATTTCTCTCTTCTCTGCCTTTTTTTTTTTAATTGTCAGATAGATGGAAAAAAAATCAGTGCATGACTTCCCTATTCTTGAGAAAATAATGATATGACAATCTTACACTGTCAGATGGACCAGCCAGTCTGACTCAGTATCTGAAGCTGTTAATACAGCTCCACTCTTTGGTGCATGCCCACACTACCATCAAAAAAATAAGGTAACAGCAAGAAGCAAAGAACCATCATCCATAAGCTTCAGTTATCTGAAGCTGGCATATGGTTCAGTGGTTTGTGTGCTGGTCTGACAGTTAAAAAACAAACAAAAAAAGCAATATTTACCTTTTCACCTTTTACTCCGCTGCAATCACATTTGGATAAAGATGTACATCCATGGCAAGCCTTTAAAGACATAAAGGGAAAAATTGTTTTTAATTGGGATAAGACTATATGAAGTAGTTGGAAAGTTTGTCTAAAATGTAAACCTGCAAAGTTTGTCCTCTAGCCATCATACAAGTGTTCAAAGCAGACACAGTTATCTGAAAGTTCAACCACCTTTAATAATACCTATGTTTGTTTGTAAGTATTTCACAGTTCATTTCAGACTTCCAAATTTATGCCCGAGCAGTACAATGCAACACCTACAGCCAAAAGCACCAGCACTTTATCAAACAGGCTCTTCAGCACATCTCCAACTGAGAAGAGCCCAGTTATGCTTCCCACCAGTAGATGTCAGGTTTTGCACAGGAGTTTAATCAAGCCTGAAGCTTTTGAGCACATTTGTGATCGTTATTAGACAAATACTTCCTACACGATTCATTCTTCACCCCACAGCTCAGTTGCTGAGAAAACACATTTTAAAACCCCTAGATTTCATGTGGCTGCATTCACACAGCAGTGCAAAGCATGACAAAGCAGCTACAACAGTCTCTAGCATAAGGTGACAGTCAGGTGGATGAGTGACAGCTGGATTTCAAGGGCTTCAAAGGAGGAGCATATAGGAGTTTGGTTCACAGAGAAGATCCAAGTTAAGTAACCCACAGTTGCTTAGATTGTAGTCTTCCATCCCCATTCTGACATGGGATATTCATTAGAGCCCTGTGTTGATCTCAAAGATTAACAAATGTGTTGACAGAAGTGAGATTTCTAGAAGAAATCCCATTTTTGGTAGAATGTTCCTATGTAGTACATGTTTCAGACCTCTTCACAGTTAACAACTATGAGCCATATTAGAAGATAAGCTAGCTGTAACACTTCAGGGTTCAACTTGTTCTGAGAACAGGTGCAGCACTGTATACAAACACAGCTTATGCTTTAAAAGTTTGAAAAGCTGAGCATTTGGGGTCCTTCCCTTCAGTAATCCACAGAACATTATGTACAAAGTTTCCATCAAGCAAGAAATCAGTCAGTATGTCAGATCTGAAATACACCCACACTTGAATTCTAGTCTTCATTACCACAGAAGCATTTAGAGACATGACCCATCCCCTACCTGGCATTAGGGCATGTCCTGGCTCTTAGCCTAAACATAACAAGCATCAGATTGAAAACACAGAAGTAGCTTAATTCACTTGGAGCTACAAAACCCCAGGATCAATTAAAGCATCTTGCAGCAAAAGGCAGAGCTTCAAGTCCAGCAGTGGTGTTCCATGACATGACCTGGGTATCTCTCCTGATTTTCTACTTTCTTGACGTTGTGTACACGAAAACTCTAAATTCTTAGTTAACAGGGACTTACTGAGCCATTTCTTAGAATGAAATTGAACCTTCCCAGCCCAGCTTTCAAGGATCAGACTGGACAAAGGCCTGAGTAACGTGGCCTGACCTCATGGCTGTCCTTGTTTGGAACAGGGTGTTTGGCCAGATGTCCTTCTGATGCTCCCTTCAATCACAGTTATCCTATGAATTTGGTACTTGATCTCTTTCACTTTCAAAAATGGGGTTTAAAAAAGCAAGTTCCTTGTGAACCAGTTTTAGGATTAATCTCTTTAACAAAGCTTCGTTTAAAAGGGATTAACCTTAGTTACATGCAATATTCCCTTCCCTCACAGTACAAACCTGGCTCACTGTGCTGCAGCAACAACTCAGGAACAGTGAGAGCAACATGAAAAACCTCTGCTGCCTCCAAGAGGTGGGGGGAAAAAACCCCAAACTGTATCAGTACTTACCAAAACCCACCAAAAACTGTGGTAGAACACACAGGCTAAAGCAGCACATACACAAAAACCATGATCAAGGTCCTGCATGGTCTCTCCCAGACAGCAGTGAAGGGAAGCTAAAGGTCTGCAATCAGAAAACTCTTCAAATACCCACTGGAATCAAATGATAGTAAGTTTTTGGCATAAATCCTGGGAAGATCTATTCACCCACAAGCTTATCAAGAAGTATTCCCCCAGCAGAGTCACTTATCTTCCTGTACAAAAGTTGTATTTGGCAGACTGCGTTTCTCATTTGCATTAACTTGTATCCACACCAAATTAAGGTATTCTTAATTAAACATTCTGAAGCAAAAAAAAGCCCTGAGAATCTATATTATCTCAAGATCACTTCATGCCACTTAGAGGTCTTATTGCTGTATAGTTTAAAAAAAAAACCCAAAGTAAAACATGATGGCACAGAGAAAAAAAAAGCTTAATGAACTACTCTGAGTGAAAGCCTTCTTCTTGTTTAGACTGTTCAGTAATCTCAAGGCCATTTTTTCTTTTTAACTTGGCAAAGCAGGCACAAAAATTGCACTACAGGAGATTGCATACTGCACAGCAAGTCAGTGCAAGTCTCAAAGCCACTCAGTGGCCACAGGCTAGAGATTTTTGATGTCATAGCATCAGTTGTGTATCTCACATGAATGCCAAGAAAATCTAGGCTCCATTCTATGCATTGGAACACTTGGAATTTCTCCTGCAAATGAATAGTAAAGTTCTCTACACTTCAAAAAACAACAACAAAAAATGGATGCAATGACATTCCAAACACAGAAAAATCTACATTAAGAGCAAGATTTAGACAGTTACCATCAGTGCTTTACCCTCAGTAACAAGTTAACTATCACTAGTCCCAAAAATTACATGACTTTCAGAGTTTGCGGATATGGAAAACTGAATGACCCCAAACCTCAGGGGAACTCCAAGTTACACTCAGCACATGATGCAGTTGGAAAATCAAGCAAGACTCCTGCCTTGTATTATTACTTGGCAGCCAGAAGTCTTCAGTAGCAGTTCAGTTCCTGGCTCTGGCCAGTGGGACACATTAACTTAGGTGACAGAAGATAATAAAAAATATTTGATATAATAGCAAGTTGTAGCTTGATTGCTAGGGGTTGATCACAGTCTCTATATCTATCAAACTCCTTTAGTTTTCAACTATTTCAAGATGAATAAGGAATCAAAGCAGCTTTTAAGAACTCGAGACACACTGCTTAGATTTGCTCCTTACTGTGTTCCTGTTGCCTCCCTGCTCACATACCTGTAAAGATGAATGCACTATTTCCTATGCTGTGACTTTTCCTTAGCAAGACACAACCAAAGGCTCTAATTAATCTATTCAAGTTTAGCTAATCCTTTCACTGGATTTTCCTGACAGCTTCTACCCATTGAATCTGTGTGTAGAGAACAAGTTCTTTTCATTAGTATATAAAAGGAGGGATGGTATTGGTTTACTGGTCAAAGGATAATTCTTCCAGAACAAGCTTGGTCTTTTGTGTCTTACACAGACTGAGAAAAACTGTTTTATGCCACCAACAGAATGCAGTTTTGTTTGTTTGTTGTTTTTTTTTTAGTTTGAAGGAAAAAAGTACACATTCCTACTCCTGGTTTGTTACAGTCGGCTCAGAAATGAATAGCCTAAGTCATCCTCAAAATGTGTTGTGGTTAGAAGCCTGCCTTATGCATTGGGCACATTCCACTCCTTTCTCAGCAGCCCCAAAGACCTTGGGTACAAGGCAGTTTAAACATATTCCATTCTCACCCCACCTCCCAGCTGCCACTCACAACAGCGTCGGACAAAATATTTGTAAAAACTACCAGGAAGATGAATGCTGGAGAGAACAGTAACTTGGGACTTTGCAAAACTGTGAAGTGAAAAAGAAGTGATTTACCACTGCATACACACAGCTGCAGGGAAACTTAACAGCTAATTGTGTGCACATAGGGAGGGGTTTAAGGGAGCATCCTGCATGAGAGTACTTCAATGAATGTATTACTATTAAAACATATGGGAGTTTAAGAGTAATTTAATACTCTTCCCATAAGCAAGATTACAGATGGAAGCCAATCATTTCCAAACCTTGGCGCTTACAAATTAACAGGAGGATGGCTTAAGTAATCTTCCTGCTGTAACCATGCAAAAGCCACAAACTCCACTATTCATACTTCTATTTACAGTGCAAATAAATTCAGGCATTTGGTTCCAAGCAGACAAAGATTAAGCTTTATTTTGGTGGTGGTCCTGAAGAGTATCCTTATATTCATTAGCTTGCCAAGATCTGTGTAACAAAACACCTTTGCAGTTTTCTAGCTAAGGATTTACTACTCATCCAAGTCAAAGATTTCACCATTTATCTACAGCAAGTTGATTTTCTTGTCACTTGTCTGGACAGAAATATAACCAACAAACAAAAGGGTTTGTGGGGATTTGACAAGCAGAGTTAAAGCAGCTATTGTGAGTTCTAATTATGATTTCACATCCATGCTTTTTAGGTTTAAGCAGGAGTACAAATTTGCAGCTGACAATTTATTACTCATATTTCTGTGTGAAGTCAGCTATGGCAGCAAAGCCATCACAGGTGTCGAATCCAAATGGCCATCCTTTCCTCACTAAAGTGGTGTGTTTACCAGCAGTAACACTGCTAAAGCACAATGTGAATTAAAAGCCTATTATATGCCCTTCTAAGGAATTGTTTCCCCCAATCTACCCAAAGATGTGAAAAGAATAAATGTCATGGTCTAAAATGTAAGAGTAAAAATATGTGTGCAGAAGTTCTTAACCATTTTTTTTTTAAATTAGGGGAACTTCTGACATGTAATTTCATCTGTTGCACCTCGAGGCACTACCTTGCTTTGAAATCTGTACCATATAAGACCTGTTCAGACTGGCAGAGGAAGCTTCTAGTTCTAATAGTTATGGTTCTGGCCACAGTGAATGAGAACACAAGAGGCAGGTTAAAAACCATTCTCGGGCATCTGATGGATAAAGAACCCTTCTTTTTCCTCTGAAGGGGTAGCACTATGTGCTTGTTATTTAGATACATGAACAACGAATAATAAAAACAACATGGAACAACTGTAAGAGATCTGCTAAGTCTAGTTATCACATTCCAAATGAATGGTCTGATTAAATGGAAAATTAAGGAATTAATAAATTCCCTTAGAATAGTTACTACAAATTGGTTTGAATTAAAGGTGTACTTAACCCCTAAAATTATAAGCAATAAATTTTTGGCATAACTACCTTCAGAACATGCAGGAGATGAAGAAACTTTAAGTACAGAGTTTAAGGAACAGAGTTAGCCCTTGCAACTTGCAGCAGTTTATTCTTAAGTTCTACACAGCCTTCCATCTTCAAAAATGTCCCTCTGCTTTAAGGGGCACTGCCAGCCTTGCACTCAAGTGTAGCTGAGGAAAAGGACATGGACAGTTCTCACCACTTCTGAAAACCCTTAGGTTTCAGGAGTCTGCTGTCTATTAGTCTTACAACACAGAGAATGGGCTTCAATGTAGTATATTTTACTGGGTGAGACACACAGAAAGTAAAATAATCAGATCAAGCTCTCCTGTCCTTCCACAAGTATGTCAAAGCTACAACTGAAGAGACCTGAGAAGCCAAATACTTCTGGTCCAATGAACACGAATTTCCATACACCTCCACATCAGGCTGTATTAATTGGCAACAATTTCCTTTAACAGCAACTTAGAAGTACCATCTTTATGCTGCCATCCAGAGGCAGCATCTTACAAAGCATCTATGTTGAGACTTGGCAAGTTCACCTCCTGGCAAACAGTGCAAGTTAAGAGCACTAAACCAGAATGTAAACTACCAGGTGGCCTTCTCAACCCACTCCATCTCCACATTAATGAACTGACAGATGCCAAACACCACATTCATTTCCTTCTTCAGCAAGCACTGCAGCTGCATGAACTCTAAATATCCAGCATATCTAGGGAAATAGCCTAAACAAAAAGTAACTCTGGTTGGCTTTGCAGTTTGGGGAGGGATAAATTTCCTACCACCTCTGTAGGCAGTCTACACCTCACTACTGCTCATTTCAGTTCTAAATGCTGACCTCTGAATGCAAGCCATCTGCTAACTTTTATACATGAATATAAAAGTTAAGTGAACTTTTATAAGTTCACCCCTAAACAAATGCTCAGCAAATTAGAGGAATGATTAGTTTTAAGCATGCCCCCATCTTTTACTGCACAGCTACAGCTCTCTGCCAATCACACCATCCCCACAAGGAGCATCTGGCAGTCAGTCAGTGGCAGGGTACAGTAAGCCACTTGACTTTTCAGGAAGTCTCAGTTTTACTTTTATTTTACACACAAGTCTCTAATCACCAGCCTCTTTGGGCTTCCTGATTTTTTCCAGCTGCAAATAAGAAGTGCCATATGGTACTCATTACAGGTTAAGATTTACTAGTCATTGAGGACCTTTCCCATGTGACAGGTGTTAGATGTTGCCACTTTCTATAACCATGTCCAAATGTAACACAAACCTAGACCAAACAGTCAGTTAGGCTTCTAAGTCTCAGATATGCTTTGCAAGTATTATACACTCATAACACCAGTCATTCTGGCACTCTGTTTTAACTCCTTTCCCAGTTAAAGAAATAAAGACAATAATTCCCTGGAAAATGTCCTGTTTCTCACCCTCATCCCTGTAACATGCAAGAGAAGAAGCTTCAGTTCCAGGGTCCTGTTAATAGAGGTCAGACATTTGTCACTGACAACTGCACTTTCAAGTGTCAAGAGCATGAAGCAGACCACACAAGAACAGAAACCCACTTCATCCTTGGAGAAAAGAGAGGCAAAATAGAATAGCATTTCAGATGAATCCAACCTCATTCTGGTCTATTTTGAAACTACTGAGAGCACTAAATTAATACCAAAGATTAAGCCAGTATACATGCTAAAAAGAATAGAGGCTGTGCAGAGTGATATTGCATCGAGATGTTATCTGAAGAAGCCCACACCCTCTTAACTGCCAGAACAAGACCTAACTCACTTTAAGGCTTGGTGGGTGTCTGGGGGATTTTTTATTTTATTTTTTTTTTGTGGTGGAGGCGATTATCAGCTCTATTCTCCTTCAGTTCTTGGACCAAATGTCATAGCTTCAAGGTTCTTCTAGTTTGAGCTGTTTTATCATTTGTTTATGCCCGTGGCAGCAGCGCACTCTGTGTGTGCACTTTAACACCTAAAGAGAGCACTACAGGCAGCACTTTCTCTGTATTGCTCAATGCTAACAAGGAGCTACTCTCCAGCCTCAGGTAATCAAAGCTGAAAGAGTTAAGTGGCACTGAAGAGGGTCAAGTTAAACAAGGAAGCAATGGAGACCAAACAATTCTCCTCACCCTGTAAGTCAGAGGCACTTGTAAAAGAATGGAACATCAGGATGTGATGAGATGGGAAGCCCTTTTATCCACATGGGTTGAGAAATCCCTAAAGATGATAAAAGTTGAATATTTAGTGAGAGGTCTCAGATGCCTGTTCAAGAACTCACAAGGTGAACTTCAGCAGATGGGGAGTACCCTCACTGTCAGCCTTTCAAGTTCATTAACTTAAGCCCTGGTTATACAGCAATAGCTCAGGGCTCCTTAGGGCACCTGCCACTTCAAGTGAGGTACTTCTGTGCAAAATGCACCTTCCTGTGAAAGAGTGACCTTATAATGAATGGAGAATTACAACAGTAATTTCCCAGACTATCTCACAGGAAAAAAAAACAAAAGGGGGCCTGAATGTATTTTATTGCCTTTAAAATCCTGTAAGACAGCCCCAGGCTAGTGCTAATAGAACTTTCTATCTAGCACATGCAGATCTGGGAATTCAATACTCAACTTTGATTAGAAGAGAAAGATTCCACTCCCTTACACCAGAGAAATTACATTTAGATGCTACAAATTACATTATCCTGAGAATCATCATATTTGGATTACTCTGATCATCACTAAACAGAAAGCAAGTCCTGGGAATTAAGTCACGCTTCTCAGAGACTTGCTACATAAAAAAATTTGAACCCAGGCAAGGAAGTAGCTGAAAGGGCCATAGATTAGATCTTTAAACAGAGCATTAAAAAGCCAACAAAATTTTTAAAGTATTAACATTATCAATTACAGCTCAGGCAAAAGAAATCTGATCAGTGCTAGAGAAAGGGGGTGCAGAGGGACTTGGTTTCAAAGGGAAACAAAAGGGGAGGGAGGAAATCTTCAGTAGCAGCACTGAGCTTCTCCTTACATTCACACTTGTAAATTTATGTTGTTGCTTTTGTCAGCAATTGATTTTATTCCCAGTCACACCCTGGAGGTTCCCCAGTAGCAAGCTGACAATATACAACCTAAAGCATCTCCTTGCAGTGATTCTCTGACCAGGTCCAAGGATGTCAGTGAGCAGTCTTCCTCACAACATCACACTAAAATAGTGCCAGTTTAAAAAAGGGGGAGTAGGAAAGGAGAGAGCATACGCGATTCCAACGCCCAACACAATAATTAGAGTGAGGAGATCCATTCATAAGAATTAGCCCTCAAGTATTATTAAAACTGGAGATGCAGTTCAGTCTGAAGCTTGGCAGGAGTAAGAAACAGCCCCTGGCATTTGTACTCATTCCAAAACAAAGTCATTTTCTCTAAGGGAAAGTATTCCCTCAGGCACCCCATTTGAGGGAGTATACCAACTTCCACGAGTGCTGTTTGGAGCTGAATACATGCCAAGAAAATAACCTGCTTCAAGTTTGTGATATATGCTCTGCATCCTGCAGTAACCAGTAGGTTAACTGCAAATACTGAATTAGGAACTTTCCCACCAAGTTTTAACATTATTCTTACAGCAAGCAAGGTTTGGAATAGAAGATAGTGTCTCAATGTCCTTTTTGACTGCAACTATTTGAACAACAAACAAATTCCAAGTACTGCTATTTCCATTACTATTTCTACAGCAGACTGTTCTTTTCATCCACAATTACTTCTGCAGCATATCAGCAATCTAAGGGTCTTTAAAGAGGCCTTTTTGAGGTATAAAGAGGATTTTTGGGTATAGTATGGCAATGTCCTGAAAACACACATTTCCTGAGCGTGACTAGATCTGTCAACAAGGATTTTCTCATTCAAGCATAAAGGAGTTTTCTAGGTTCACTTAGGATACAAAAAATTAATACATTAGACAGAGATGTTTTAACACTTTGTTACTACCACTGCTTTAAGAGTTTGAAAGAGTCTAGAACAGAAAAGTGACTTTCTTCTGATACAGGAGTATCATCCATTCTATTGCCAAGAAGTTTCCATTAGCATTCTGGCTCAGAAACGAAATGAAATGATGTATATACTCGTCCTTCAATCAAAACTACAAAAAAACTCTTCCACACAGACAAATTTCAACTTCTGCATAGATGTTTTCACTGTGTGTCTGGGCAACCTGGGCACAGCCTTCTAGCAACTATCATGGCACTACCTTCTCTGTTAAAAAAGGCACCAAATGAATATTGGAAGTTAAACCAACAAAACAAAACACACTCAAGCCTTGCAACTTACAGAATCACAGAATGAACCAGGTCAGAAAAGACCTTTAAGATCATCTAGTCCAACCTGTGACCTCCTCATCAACTAACCCCTGGCACCGAGTGCCACATCCAATCTTTTTAAACACCTCCAGGGACAGTGACTCCACCACTTCCCTGGGCAGATGATTCCAGTGCCCAATCACTCTCTCTGTGAAGAATTTCTTTTTAACATCTAACCTAAACTTCCCTTGGTGCAGCTTAAGGCTGTGTCCTCTTGTTCTGTCAGCTGTTACCTGGGAGAAGAGACCAACCCCACCTGACTACAGACACTTTTCAGGAAGTTGCAGAGAGTGGTACGGTCACCTGAGTCTCCTTTTCTCCAAGCTAACTTCTCATCCTCTCTAGATTTTCTTCTTATGATTGTAAATATTTTTAAATTTTTAAGTCATTAAATAAGTAATGGTTTTGCAGAAATCTCAAGTATTTCCCTCATGTCTGATGACACAGCGAATGGATGAAAAGTGATGGCAAAGTCAAATATAAATTCTCATTTCTCTGTGCAGTGCAGAAGCTTCCTTTTCCTTCTGAATAGCTTTGCCCCTTAAGGTTGAATATACAAGAGAAGTGTTCTAACTAATTCAGAATAAGTATTTTCTATTATTAAGCCAATTCTCATTGTCTGAATGACAGCTAGAAATTACCTTTCAGAAACAATGGCTTCTGCTGTTTTTCTGTGTGACAGGTTGGTTCTAGGTTGACTGAAAAAAACCCCACTGCCTCATAAAAAGGATTATTTCTAAAAGATTTTAAAACTGTAAGCTCCTTCACCCAAACATTGTTTTCAGTGGCATTTCTTGTCAGGACATCACAACTTCTGGGAGCTGGAGGCTTGTCTAGCCTTGCCTGCAAGTCATGTTAGTTTTCATTGCTTTAAGTAAAGCAATTTAATTGTGGGTTTTCATAATTGCTACTTTAATTCGAGGTGTAGAAAGAACGCAGTTCATGGTTCAGGGTGGTCATTTTCTTCCTTTCTATCAGATTCCTAGGGGATTTAAGTGCATAAAGAGAAAGGTTTGCTTTTGAAGATCTGATGCTGTATTTAACAGACACAGACTAGATAGAAATATATTTATGACTCATGAAATGAACTTCCCTAAGGAAGAAAAACCTCCATTGCTAACAGGGTGAATTACAAAAAATCAACTATAACAGTGGAATTAATGGTTGCCTAAGCTTGACAGCTTTATGTAGTTAATAACTAATGCTTGTTATATTTTCACACGGAAAGCTAAAACTATTTTTTTTTAAATAATTTGATACCTTCCCATCTGCAATTTAACTTAATGAATTATGCTTAACTTTTGATTACTGGATAAGAAAATTGTCTTAACAGAAAGTACACCTAGGAGCACAACTGTACTTCCACATAATTTTAAACTTTTAGGATCATTCAGGCTGAAAGGAGCCTTGGAGTTATTCAGTCCAGTCTCCTACTCAAAACATGGAAAAAGAGAGGCAGGCTTTCATAACCAGGAATCACACAATATCATTGCAGCAGACTAAAGATATGTCTGCTAATACATTCATTTCAGCATCATGCCTTCTGGAAGAAGAGAGAGTAAAGGATTAACAGGCTTAAGCTACAATGTAAAACTTGTAGTACAGCTTTGCAATTATCTAATTGCCTTTCATTCATCCCTCTCAAAATTAAGATCACATCCTGCAGTCTCTGCTTCTTGCAGCTCCACACAACAAGTTGTCCAAGAAAGACTTTAAGCCCTGCAAGAAAGACTCAGTTAATTGCAAAGCAATTTTTAAAAAATAAGCCATCTAGGGCCCTTTCCTCTACATCTCAGCTACGTTTATTCTGATGACAATTTCACGTCCCATTGAAGCTTTTTCTCCCCACATTTAGCAATTCCATACCCAGGATGCTCAGCACATTGCCTTTTTTCCAGACACTGCACTGTACCAACAACATTTAATAAGGTTTAAATGCACTGCAAATGCAACAACGTTTAATTAACAAATTCATTGTTTAATTGCATTGGAAATGCTGCTCAGTGATCCTCAAAACTGCACCAGCACTCTATCTTCTGAACAAAAACTTGTTCAGGAACTATTTCAGGTACTCTTGAGAATAGGTGGCTTACAGCACTAAAAAGCCTGCAGTCAACACCAGATTGCCAAACACTGCATTGAGCAGGAACCTCAAAGCACCCCAGTGGTTTTTAATGCTGCTGAGTCCACACAGCAGACCAGCAAGAAGTGTCTTAACTCAAAGCAATTTTGTCTGGCATTATCACCACTGGCAGAGGCTGCCTTCCATTCAGTGCACCTGTGCAATACCATTCCTAGAATATATACATGAATATTGCCTGGGCATCTGGTTCTGAGGTGATCAGTGGAGAGTTTGCACAACTGGAAAAGAAAACCTTCTTAATCTCAGTGAACAAAAGGTAAAAATGCACAATGTATCTTCAGTGCACATGCAAAACACAGTCCTCCCTGTACTTTGCCCCAGACTGAAAATATGCACATTAGATTTGCTGGGATGCCCTTAATGATTTCAGTAGTTTTGTAATATAGAAAAGTTTGCACATGTTCTAGTAAACCCAACAACAGCTAATTGCATTACAGCAAGCATCATTGCTTATTCACAGTAAAAAAAAAAAATCACTACATAAATTAACATTTGCTGTTAAATAAATTAACTAACTTCATCCCAGGAAAATTTCCCTTCCTACTTCAAGAAAGATAACTAGTAATTGTTTCCAGTGCATAGATTATTCATTCATGACCAGGAAAATGAAAGCCCAGGAAGTTCCACTGAAATAACACTCTATTTCCATCATGTGGAAAAACTGAAAAAAAAAAAACATAATGATTTTATCATGGCCTAAATTGCTCTTACATTCTGCTTCATTCAGGATTCCTTGGATTTGTCAGCATTTTAGTACATGCTAAAACACAACTTGAGATATATCTTTCACTATAAATCTTCAACTAAAAGCCATGAAAGATCAAAATCAAAACCCATGACAAATGACAAGTTGCAAGCAGGAGGCCTTGAGCCTTGATGTTACAAAACCAAATCTTGTGCATGACTAATCAAGACACATCTACAGAATTTCAGGATGAAATACCTTCTGAATCCTAAAAGCCAGCATCCACTTGTTTCTGCTTTCATAGATCTAGCTTTTGTAACTAGAAAGAGCCACTGCCAGTTATGAAATGGAAAATAATTACAGCCACAACCATGATAAAATAGGACAAACAAGAGAAATGCAGATGACCATCAAATTAACCATATTCATCATGCACACTGTAATTACTGACATGGTACCATGTATTTATACATATGGTAACCTCCAAAAGGAAAAAAAGAACTCTCAACTAAACTTAGAGAACTTTCACAAATAATACATTAATTCCTTAAACACAAATTACATCCATCTTGCCAGCCTGCCTTACTATATTTGAGTGACTGTTTCCAACTCTATATTTTTAGTCAAACTGGAATTACAATGGAAGGCAAAGAAAAAAGACATTGCAAACACTACTCAATTTTTACTAACTTTTGGGCTGACAAAGACTATTTACACATTAAAAATCTAGGCCTTAGCTATGAGGGAATTTTTTCTAATGTAAGCCAATAGTCAGTCACTAACTTCTAGTGAGTTTTATAGACAGCACAACTGAAGAATCTAGTCCATCTATGCTCTTTAATTAAACAGATTTCCCAGTCAGAGCTTGCAATCACTTTTCTATAATGCAGTGCAAGCATAAACCTGCCAGGAGAGGAAAAAAAAAAAATCTACTTATAGACTGGTTTATATACATGTGTGCAGATTTACATTAAAACTAGCAAGGCACTTTTAGCAATAACTGAAATTGTCCATTGGAATAAGCCCTCATACCTTCCGCTGAAAGCATACAATTAAGCAGTTCTTAAAATATTCTAACTTCACTAATTGATGAAACCATTTCCCATCTCATTCATTCTCCCATTCTAAGGTAAGACCATCTTCAAACTCCCAGTTACTTTTACACTGCTTCATTCCACATCAGCAATGGGTCTGCACAAGAGTGCATAGCATGATCCATATGCTACTCACCAAGTTCAGACTATGGGCTGAGAAAACCCAGCAATAAAATCTGAACAATGAAATCCCTCCCCCTACTTGAATATGAAACGTTGGTTTGGATTTCTTTAATAAGTCACAGGGATTTCTGTGATGGGCACACTAGCAGATGAGTCTCAACTGTATTCTGTCACCTGGTAACTGATCACATAGAAATACACACTATTACAACAATCTGCAGCAAAGAAGACACAATTTTTTTTTATAGGAAATGCAAAATAAGATGTTGAATAACAATTTCAGGCATTATTTGAATAAGGGCACCAGAATGACTTGAAGTCATTTGACCAAATTTTGCCCTTTTGGGGAGGATGATTCTGACACAGGGTTTCAAAACAAAATTCACAGAAGAGACTGTGTGCATCAAACATACTGCTACATCTAGTCAACCCCTTCTGACAATGGGTAGAATAAATTGCTGATCCACATTAATAAGGATCAGCAACATTTAGTGTTAACACAGGAAACTCAAAAACATCAGAGCACCAAAGTATTGAGAGGAACCATTAGAAAAAACCATATTATAAAAGACCAGTGGGATGTATGTAGTTTGGAACAGAGGCATCTCTCTCTTTCCCCCACCTCCAGTTAGCCCACGGGTCTTCAGTTAATCTTATCTCACTGCAAATCCTAAAAGAGAGGCTGCAGCACAAGGTGGTGTCAAGAACCAGAAATTCCACCACTGGTTTTGCTCCTTTCTTCATTTCTCCCAAGGCAGGTAGGGGACTGCCTACAGGGTCACCACAGACCCCTTCCCACACCCCACAGATTCACAGTAATCACACACACACAGAACTCTGCTCGGACGCTTTCCTCAAGCAAGAAAAGGGCCACACTTAGGCACACAAATCTCCTCATCTTCAACCCCTACCTGCTAAAACACTGAAGTCCTGCAGGGTGGGACTGCCTGGCTCTTTCTTTGGGGTGGGGGTGAGGCCTCACTGCCCAGAGCAGCAGCAGCAGCAGCGTTACAGACAACGTGGAGCCGAGCAGCTCCGCATATCAGCGAGCGCCGCTGGCACACCGGTATCGCTTACACTCGGGTTCCCACCTGGGCACAGCCGGGAGGGGTGGGAGAGGAAGGAAGTGTATTATGGCTGATCTCTGCTTTTTCAGAGGGCAGGATGAAAGGTCTACAAAGTTTCACTGTAAAGGAATGCACTTCAAAGGAGAGTTCAAGACAAATAAGATTTTGTCAGCACTAACTACAGAATTGAAGGGGGGGGGAGTAGCAGAATTATACTCTGCACCTATTACCATAACATATTATAACTTTTTAACTAGAAAAGAGTCCTAAACAACAGAAATCCGGATTTTTTTTTCCTTTCCAACTGAACTTAAAAAAAGTTTAAAAAGATACAGGGATCGTAAAACCTGAAATTAATGCAGCTTTAAGTGGGAGACTTTTTAGATCATTTCACCACTTGTTAACAGCTAGAGGTCTTGGTCAAACAGCCTGAAACCTGAAGCTAGCAATCACCTCTCCCACCTCCCAGTTGGAAGGCCCTGCCCCTCCAGGGAAGCCGGGATAGCATCCCTTTCCCAAAGACAGAGACTCAGTCTCCTGCAGGCCGCCTACCGTGCGCTCTCGACTACACTGCACACACTTCCCACCTCCGCTAGCACTTCCACTCGAGTTTTAATAAAGCAGAAACACAACCCCTCGAGAAGACCAAGTCCCAGTGCGAGGCACAGTCCTCCGACAAACCATGCCCACATGGCTCCATCTCCCTGCCAC
The DNA here is from genome assembly GCA_016584745.2 of Phylloscopus trochilus trochilus. Lineage (NCBI taxonomy): Eukaryota > Metazoa > Chordata > Aves > Passeriformes > Phylloscopidae > Phylloscopus > Phylloscopus trochilus. The sequence continues at coordinate 1,775,317 of WQNJ02000046.1, read as the reverse complement.
ATCCAGGTGTTACTCACGGCTGCAGGTGATGGCTCAGCGGCAAGAGCTCAGACACCTCTTCTCAGAGCTCTTTGTGGAGGGGGGAGGAAAGGCAGGAGGGGAAACCTTTCCTCCTTTGTCCTGGAGGAACAGCGGGTTCAGAGCCCACACGAAGCTCACCCGGGTTTCCCCCGCCTCGCACTCCCTCCCTTCCCGGAGCCGCCGGCGAACCCAGAGGTGCGGGCGGGGAGCGGTCCGGCCCGACGGGGCAGCAACGCGGGGCTCTCTACCCATGAGGGGCGGCCCGGGAACCCCAGCATCGGCGAGACCCTCCCGCGGCCCGGCCTCGCCGCCGACCCCCGCCCGCCCCAAGAGCCGCCGGGCTCCTGTCACGGGGATTCCACCCTCAGCCACCCCCCAGCCCCAAAGGCGCTCCAAAGCTCCCCGCCAGGCTCCACACCGCGGCCGCGCCCGGCAGGGACCGCGGCACCCGAGGAGAACAAGGAGAGCGCCCCGCACTCACCGCCGCCGCCGCCTCCTGCGGCCCCCAGCACCCCAGCAGCAGCACCAAGCAGCCGGCGGCCAGGCTGCAGCTCCGGCGCCGCGGCTCCATCGTGCCCGCCTCAGGAGCTCCGGGGCCGGCCCTGAGGCGCGGGCATAGCCCGGCGGGGCAGCGCGGCTCCCTGCAGGCGGCTCCCCCCGGCCGCCCCGACGCCACCGCCCGCCCCTCTGCCGCACTCGCCCGCTTCTCCCGGCTCAAGTCCTCCCGGGACTACAGTATTCCTCCGCTCCGGGGGCGGGCGGTGTGGGGCACGCTGCTGCTGCTGCTACCGCCCCTTCCCGAAGAGACCACGATCCCCCTCCACCCTGCCCTCGGGCGCCGCGGTTTTGTCGGCTCGAAGAGCGGGCGCCGCCTCTCCCCGCCCCGCACCTCCACCGGGCGGGCGGCTGGACCCCGGACTATTTTCTGCAGCGGAAGTCGCCGGAGTGGGTGGGTGCGTGAGGGGAGTTGTTGCCAGTGCCGGGTCGCCCCTCAGGAGGGGCGGGCAGCGGGCGCGGGGCTCGCCCGGCTCACTCTCGGCCCATCCGGCCCCGCTCAGGTGCGACGCCTCGGCGGGGACTGTGCAAACTTCCTGCCGGGGCACGCTGTGAGTGCCTGGAGGGGCTGAGGGAGGCAGCAGTGACCGACCCCGAGCGGGCAGCGCCGGCGGTTCCAGCGCTTTATCCCGAGGCTGGGCGCCCTCCTCAGCGTCCCGTCGCGCCGGGGGAAGGAGCCCACGGAGTGGTCGCACCGTGCCCTGCCCGCCCCGAGTGACGGCGGGGCCTCCTCTTCCTCCGTACCCGGCCGCGCTGTGGCGGTGCCCTCAGGGCCATGGGGCGCACAGGGTGAGTGCCGAGCGCGGCCGCCCCTTCCCCTCGCTGCCCCCCGCCCCGCCGTGACCCTGTCTGTCCCTTTGCCTCCCCAGGGCGCTGCTGCTGCTGCTCCTCTGGCTGGGCGCGGAGCTGGCGAGTGCGGTAAGTGTGGTGCAGGTCCCGGCCGCAGCGGTGCTCGCTGGAGGTGAAACTTGCCTGCTCAAACCTGTCGGGGTTTGGGGCATCCTTCGGCCAGAAATAAGATGCATCCTCGTCCCCCCTCTAAAGATGCGCGGATTTTTTTTTTTTCTTTATTGCCATACACCCTTACTCCGGAGTTCCTTTGTGCCTTTCGTCTGCTCTACTTTGACTAGCTTCTGAAAAGTACACTGGGTGGTACTTCTGAAAAGTACACTTGTTGGAAGACCGTCTGCGTGCGGTGTTAACAGCTTTTAGCGCCTGAGAGCGTGATCAGTGTCTCTCGTTGCAACAGACTGCCTTTAGCTCTTTTTTAGCATCTTCTCAAACCTTCCTTTAAAAGCGGACTCTCTAGGTCCTTGTCCACAAAGGGAGCAATCCAGAACACGTCATAACTAAGTAAAAAGAGATGTGAGAAATTAAAGGATTATGCCTTTAAGTGTTGTATCAACGTTGATGACTGTGGATTAGTAAATGTGTTTTAAGTTCTAAGTTGGTGTACAGAAACAATGACTTTATGATCTATCTGACAACTTTATGACATAAACATGGATTTTCTCTTGCTGTTCCTAGCTGATGTTTAAACAGAGCAGTAGGGGACTGCAAATTTTTTAAATGTTCATAGATTTCTTCTTCTTTGGCATTGCAATAGATTTTCTGCAATTGGGACCTGCAATTGTTAGCCCACTTAACTAGTGAATAAACCTGTAGCCTAAATTAAATGTCCAACTGATGTACAGTCAGCAGTTCAAAAAACACCTCTTTGTTATATTGTAATGTAAATTAAGATTGGACAATAATGTTTGCGGTGTGGATTTTACAGTGCAGTTACAATACTGAATTCATGTTAATATAATGTTTTAAGCATGTTTGTTTTGATTCAATTTCAGGCAGATTTCTAAGAAAACCAGTTGAAACGTGAGTTCTTGACTTGTTAGCCAATGTTTTTCTACTGCTTTTGCTACCCTTTTGATTAAAAATTTAAGGATCTGTATATAACCTTTTGTGCAACTGAGAAGAAGTCTTTTGGAAAGGCTTTAATAGTAGAGGGGCTTATACTTTTTATAAATAGGAAAGGCTTGATTATGTTTTGCATTTTTCATAATCAATTGCACTAGTAGAATTTCGTCAGCCTGATCAGGTGGTAGCTACAAGCTCTAATCTTCTCAAAGATTAAAAGATTAGAGAGTTTTATTCAACAAAACCAAGAACTGTTTTACTGGGAGTTCTCACTGCAGTGGAATCTAGGTGGAAATGACTTTTATAAAGCAAATACTTTAAAGGCAAATGTTGAAATTATTTTGAGATGAATGTGCCTCATTTTGCAACCATTTATATCAATTTATGCAATATGGGAGTGAAATTGTTGCTGATTGATGCAGCTATAGCTAACAGCAGATTTTCAATTGTTTGCTCCAGTTTTGCTCCATACCTGTTGGTCAGATTTCTTTTAGCCCTTCAACATCTTTCACTGCTTATAAAGGGATTCTTGTCAATTAAACCAATTGCTGACTGCATCATAGCCCTGTGCAGACATTCTGTGCCCCGTTGAGATCACACCTGCCATACAGGTGAGATGGAAACTGCTCATTTATTTACTTTCTGTTGTTGTTGAGCTGGTTGGGCACACCTGGAGTACATCCTAGTTTTGATGTCATAGCCTGAAGAACTGCTTTTAGGGCTTACTGTGAGGACTTATTGTCAGACACGTTCTGTTGGAACAACTGTGCTTGCAGGTGGCGTTCAGGAAGATTTCTTCTATGAGGAGATTTCATGTACTGTTGCAACTCTTTCAAATCTGGGTGGGTTTTTTGTTCTTTTGGGGTCTTTTTGTTTGGTTTTGTTTCTTTATTTTTGTGGGGTTTTGTTTTGTACGTTTTTTTTTTTTTTTAGCTAATAAATGTGCACTTCCTTTTCCTAGCACTTGATAACTTGTTCAACAGAACATCTTCAGTATCCAAGTAAGGCAAACAAAAATTGTGTGCTAAAACCAGTTCTGGAAAGTCTGCTCTGTTTTGAGTAACTGAAGCTCTGCTAGTTTTACAAGCTAGCCCAAGTGATCTTATTTATCTATGTCTTAATATAGCCCAGGTTTTCTGTGTGTTTTCTATTGTTTTTATATCTAGGATACAAAAGCTCCATAGTGTCTTTTCCTTTAATATGTACTGGACCAGCTTAATTGAACTCAACTCCTTGTTTTCAATGGCCAAAAATAAATATTGTTCCAGAGCCTATGACAGAGAGGAAAAATTAGCTGTTTAATTATGGATATTTAAAACCAGAGTTGCAGGTCTTACTATAGCTCTTTCCAATTCAATTTCTGCAAACATGGTGCTGTCCATTAAGAGTTATCCATTTATAAAGTTTTGACCTCCCCTTTGCCATTTTAGTCAGTATTTGTAGGTATGCAATCCTTCTGTAACTTGACTTTTACAGTTGTATCTCTATGTAGCCATAAACTTTATTGGGAAAAAACTAATATCTGCAGTAAAATTACTTTTATAAGGAAGGAGTCTACAGAATTCAAGAAATAATATAAAATACCAACCTAATCTTACAAATCTCAGGATTTGTTTACTAGATAAGGCAGCTTCTAATCTGTAAGAATGCATGGCTGTGGAGACACTTGGTGAAGATTCATGTACTGCATTGAGAACGGTCCTTCCTCAAAGGTCAAGTTTGAATAACAATAGGTCTATGGTAAAATAGTAAGAATTATACTCTGGTTCTGTAGCAAAATAAGGAGAATTACTAAAAAAGCTGATTGTTGATGACAGTGCTAATTTTCTACCTCTTGCTAAGACATTGTGTTTTAGGGGAAATTTTCATTTAAAGCTGAATATACTTTCCCATTTGAATTGCTGATTTGCTGAATATTTTCTGTGTGCTGAAGACAACTGAGCAAGTGGCATTTTATCTGGCACTCAGATGCAGTGTCAGGTTACAGCAGCTATGAAATGAAGTAATGCATGTGATTGCAGTCTGACGAGCTTTTGTGATATCATTATCCATTTAAGGCTCTGGTGTGAGAGGCACTGTGTGACCTGAAGAAGCATTTTTATTTCCTTTGCTTGGACAATCATTGGCACCAGCCACTGTGTTCCCTTGATTTAAGAACTGCTATTGTTATGCTGCTGTCCCTAAAGGAGGCAGAGCATTTCATGCTGGGGCTTCTCCCCCTTTGTCCATCTTTGCTATAGAGAATCTCTTCATGAGGAGGGTTTGGTAATGCCTGTGTCTCAGCTTAAATGTTATAATGATGACTAAGAACTAAATTTTAGGCTGTCGTTGATAGATTATTTTCAAGCTCTCTGAAAATCAAGTCTCAAGATAAGGACTTTTATTGTGGAAAAAGTAAAATGAAAGCTTTTCTGTTGTTAGCTGTGGAAGGGATTGTTATAGCAAGATCAGCCTGTGTTTCAAAAGGGATTAGAAGGAGGCTGAATTGCTTGTTAGAGGGTACCTGCAAAGTGCAGTCTTGATAGTGACTGCAGTGTTGACTGTTATTGGAGAAAGATCAGTGGGAAGGGAGATCAGGCACTGACATTATAAGCTTAATTTCTTTAGGTGGTTGGGGCTTTGTTTTGTGGGGGTTTTTTTTGTTATTTTTTTCTAGATACTCATATGACCCAAAAAGGCTCTCACTCTCCTGGAACAGCTATAAACCCAGACTGAGCTTTATATACTTAGTTCCATTTACACGTCTGAACAGAAAGAGCATTTAGAGCAGAATCATGCAGTTCTTGTTACCTGTACCCTGCAAAAAAGGAAATTTAGAGGTGTGGGCAATAAATCTGAAAATACATAAGTACATGGGAAAAGCAAATAACTTGTTCCTGTGCTTTTTGCACAGATTTCCTGCAGTTCAGCCTGCCTTGAGTCTTTCCTTATGACTTCCCCTTCTCTGATGGTGCATTTTACATGGAAGTTGTGTTGCTGCAGTTTCCAGGAGCTGTGTTTAACTTTCTACTTCAAAAAGTTGTTGGCAATAATCTACGACTTATTATCAAATTCATCTTTTCAGAATGGTTTCCTCTTCTCTCAGGTCTGAAGAAACACAAAGAGGAAACAAAAATACCAAGTCAAGGGAACTGTTCCATGGATCTCCTTCTTCTTTGGCTTCTTTGGCTCATTTTTTAACAGTTCTTGCTGGTCAGAGATGACTTAGCTGTTCTTCTGATGCTGCTTATACCCAAATGAATACAAAGCTGTAGACATCCCTCTGGTCTGTGCTTCCCTTCTTGTTGTTTCTGCAGGATTTTGATTGGCTTTGATTGTGTCAACCTCTTGGTGCTTAAGCCAGCACCATCCAGTTTGCACAGTCTCTGCTCACTTGGTTACCTTAACACTGACAGAATCAACTCTGAGAACCAAATCGGTCTGCTTTGCTTCAGTCCACTGAGATGTCAATAGCTACTGTATTCTGAGCTTGCCTTATTCACTCACGGCTCTGTTTTCTCCTATTTGGCTGCAATCTCCAGCCCTTGCCTCAACGTGCTCGCAAGCTCCTCTGCCTTTCTGTCTCTCCTTTGTGCTTTAATAGCCAGGGAGGCTGCCAGTATCACTGCTGTTAATCCTGCAGTGCTTTCTCTGATGCCTCCCTCCCAGCAGCAGGGAGGACATGTCAGTGCCTGTTACCCAGGAATCTCTCTTGCACAAATCTCTTTAGGAGTTTGCACCTCGTGTTCGTTGCTTTCCCTGTTAGTGTGGAAACAAACCATTGACACAAGAGTTTGGCAAGACCCCAGTGTGATGCATAACACAGGTCAAGTGTAATTGTCATCCAGGTGTTGTAGCTGGACTAACTGGGAACTAGCTAGAAAAGGCAATACATTGAAGTTTCTGTAAGATATGAAACTAATATTTAATTTTTTTCAGTTTCGCCTGTTTGTCATTTTTCTATTTCCATTGAAGGAGGAAGGTTAGAGACAAGGTAGCAACAGCAACAATAACTGTTTCCTTAGTATATTTTTTTCTGCTGGTAGATAGATCCAAACCTGCAGTTTTCTAGAGATTAGGAAAAAGTGTTTGTACAGAGTAAGCTGAAAGCCAATTGCATAAATTAATTCCTAGCACTGTTTGGAGGGGTTGGTTTTGACCTAAAAATCAGAGGAGAGGAAAATGAAAGTGCAGTTAAGCAAGAAATGGACTTATGAATGCTCCTGTGCTTCTTCAAATCTCCACAAATTAAATGTCACCAGCTCCATTTTTTGCTAGCAGCATCACTTTAAAGCTCTAAATAGTAATAAGTCAGTGCTTTGTTTTTTTCCAGCTTTTTAAAAATTACTGCACACACTTTACCTGCTCACATTGTATTAGAGTGTTTTCAAATTAATTTCTTACATTCCTTATCCATTTGTTTGAATCATTGAAGTTACTATTTTTTATTAAGGTTATGCCCTCACAAGTCGTAAGGTATCTTACTGTGGACATCAAATAATCCTTAGTTCTTACAAGAATTTTTAAACCAAAATGTTTCCTTAGAAAACTATAAAATTGTAAAAGAAATGATGAAACTATTACTCTTAATACTTTAAGCTAAGGTCTGTTTAGAATTTGTAACCTGGCAAGTTGTTTTTTTAGAAATGCATATATAAATATATATCATTACTGTAACAAAGTTAAATAGATTAAGTGACATGCTAAATGCTTGACTTTCCCAAAGAGGATCAGGACCATTTTAAAGTTGTAATAGTTCTCTTTATATAAAACTTTTACTGTGAAGTACTGTGCAGAGACCACTTGCTCTATAAAATATATATTTAAAAAAAATTTTAAAAGCAACTTGGAATTATTGCTACTACTGTAGTGGAAACACATCAAAACAATAGGAAGGTGAATCATTGTATTGTACTTTGATGATTAAAGCTATCCACAAAGTAGGGTGTAACTCAACTGGAAGAACATAGCCTGCAGGAGCAAAAAGCAAGCTTGGAAAATTAAGCATTTATAGTAGTCTTCAGACTTTTCCATAAAAGGAGCCTGTAGGCTCTCAGCTTCAACCTTCTTTGTGAAGTTTTAGACTATTGCCAAAGTGTGTGTGAGGGGTTGAAAAGTTGGAACATTATCTGTAAGATCAGCTTATCTCTGTAAATGCCCTCTCCATGAAGTGCAGCATGTATGAGGTGTGGATCTGGCTGGGAGGTGAGGCTGGCAGCTCCTGTGTTGCACTGCACAGCGTATGCAGCATTTTCCATAGAAAATGCTGAGCCTTCATTACCAGAAATGATAGAAGTGTGCTGAGCCTTGGTCTCCTGGGATGATTGAGGTGATTTTTAGTAAGCCCTGGCTGGCAAAAGTAAGGTGCTTTGTTTCTGGGGTGCTTTTGAAATGTGTGTGCTTTTTGCTCTGCTAGGGAAAGAGGTGTGACACAAACAGATTGCTTGCTATTTAGCAAAAGTTCTCTATCTGTTTTCATCAGAAACACAGTTTTTTAACAGCTGTCTCTTCTTGAAACTTTGTGATCATTTTTATAAAGGAAGGGTAGTGCATTTTTAACCTAATAAAGCAGTTTTGGCTTAAACTGGAAACAACCTGTGAAATCTCTTTCTACATATGGTGCTTGGCTTTTTGCTGTGACACCTTGAAAAGGTGTAAGATGTAAGAAAAAATGTAGAGAAATTATGTTAGTATGGTGATGAAAAGAAGAGGATTTCAAACCGCTCCTGTAACAAATGTATTCTTGCCACCAAAGTAAATGTCAGCCTAAATCCTTAGCCTGCTTTTACCACAGATACAGAAAATTTCTTTGAATACCACAGAGGTTTTAAAGTTAAATGAGTTGGTGACCATAAACAGAATAGTTAATGGTCTCTTCAATGTAGTGATTATATGGTTTGCTCTGTGGTACTTTTAACAACCTTAATCTCTGTGAATGTATAATCTTGTTAGGATTAAACCAAAATCTGCCTAGATAATTAGAGTGAGCTCCAAACTGTGGTTTGACCTGTATATCTTAGTGGAGCAATTTCCATGTGAATGTGTTGGCCCCGGGGCATGTGGAGTGTTGGGAGCCTTCAGCAGTCTCAGGGAGCTGAGGGGCTCCCATACCTCAAGCGGTCTGTGGAAAATCACTCGGGAGGTTTTGCCAAGACTGCCCTCCTGAGACTGTACGAACAGGGGGCTGGGTCAGAACATCTTTTAATGTGGCAGAGCACGTTTTCCATGGAAGGTAGAAGGTGTTTGCAGACCCTCCATTGTGCAGAGTTGCAGGATAGGTTGAATCCTGAACCGAACGTGCCTGTTGAAGTTAGAGCAACATTTGATCTGTTTCGACCCTTCTCTTGGGTTCATTTATTTCATTCATTTCACACTGTTTCCTTACAAAAGAAAATACAAAGAAACGAGTTGCAGTTTTTGCTTTACAGTACATAGTTACTGATTGAGGTACTGTGTTGTCTTTCACCCCTGAGCAGTTTTCAGGTGTCCTTGCACTGGGCCAGGCTGAGCACTGGTATTACTGTGCTGGATGTGTGAAGAAAGCTTTGCCTCCAGTCATGCATCGAGTTTTGCTTCTTTGAACTTTGCTTTGTATTCCCTAAGGCTCCTCTCTAAATGAGGGGACTTGTACAATCTACCTTTGGAGATCTTGAAGGCTTGAACCTCTAACCAATAAGGCACCAAACTGTAAAAAGTAATTATGGCTACTTAAAGACTCTCCATTCAATTGCACTTTCTTCTACAGGCAAGCATGAGACTCTGAAGTTTCCAAAGAATCTCCTTGATTTTTATCTTAAAGGTTTGTGGTATCCAGCACATCTTTCAGAGAGGAGGGGCAAGGATTAAAATCCAGCTAGAGAATCTTAACTACAGTCTGTCAGTGGTAGAGTAGAATTAATTAACATTTATATTGGATTTCCAGTGCTACTATAAATTTTCAAGGATATTTTATGAATCACCAAACCAAAGTGTTTACCAAGTATTTTGGATAGATGCAAATAAAGGCTACGAAAAGGCAACTTTAAGGGGTTGGTTTGTTTTTTTTTTTGGTTGTTCAGCTGAAGTTTTTATTTTTTACTAAGTTACTGTTCACATTTTGAATGATGGTTTTACAGTTTTCTCTGCACAGAAGACTGTCAGCCCAGGCATCTTTGTGCAGTGACATTGGCTACAGATTTTATTTGGATTATGTGATAACATTGAACTTACCAGAGGTAAATTTTCCTGAAGTAGTTGTATGTTTTCTATATACAATAATAAGTGTTCTTTGTGAACAACCAGGCAAAATACTTCTAGCATCTCTTTCATCGAGATGTGTTCTTATAACTTCCATTAAAGAAATTCCAGTGAGAAAGTTACTTCCCCTCCTCTTCATTCCGGTGTTATGAACTCACTCAGAGGAGGGCAGAGGGGTACCAGGTTTCAGGCCTGAATTCCTTTGCCAGAGGAATGTGCAGTGAGACACAGGTACAGACTAGCTCCACAACATACTTGTTTAGAGGGGCCTTTCTGCAACCCAGCAGCTCACAGATCTCAGATTTACACCACTTCCTTATCTGCTTGGTTTTGTGTTAAAAAGTGAAAAGCAGGATTAGTCTTTGTGAAGGATGTCGTGAGTTGTCTTTAATTTTCAGAGGGTGGATACTTTCCTAGCTAGGCAGTGGAAGTGTTTTGTGAGGCCCTTAGAAGCTGTGGATGTGATTGTGAGAAAGGTAAAGATGATTGAAAAGCGCTTACACCGTGTTCAGCTGAGGTCACTGAGAATTCAGTCTGCACGTTACATCGCGTGTCGCTGGGGGCCTCACTTTCTTTTGGAATTTTATGTAGTGTCTGGCATGAGTAATCCTGATTTTCCTTACATATCGAATGTCAGTGGCATCTTAAACCTGATTATTTAGATGTTGCCTCACACTGTATCAAAGTAGCACTAGTATCAACTTGTATCTCGAAAAAGTTGCACAGAAGTGCTGATCTGCTTCCATTAAGTTCATCGTAAAACCACTATGGGAAAGGAATTCAAATTCTCTTTGGAACCAGATTATCTCTGTAAGATGAAACCACCACAATTCATTCAATTACTTGACAGAGTTGTGAAATTTACTGTGCTTGCTCAGTTTATAACAACTGCAGCCTCTGCTCTTGATAAGCCCCAAATCACTAATTCCTGTGTGGTATCAAGAAGCTCTAGCTGGATATTGACTTCTGTCAGACATTTTATGGTTAGGGCAGGAAGCTAGTGTTTTGTAGATAAAACATGAGCACTTGGTTGTGGCATAAAGAATCCTAGATTCTATTATCAATATAGCTTGATGAATGGCTTTGGGTAGCTTTCTTAAGTGCTCCAGACCATGTTTGTAGCTATCTGTATAATTAGCATACTGCTCCCAGGGCTTTGTGTGCCTGTTCATCAAAAATTGCATGTATTTTTCTTTCTTTCAAGGCATTGTGCTGGAGGGAGCTGCTCTCAGAGGGGAAGGAATGCCTCAAGGCAGATAACTGTTGGTAATACTGAAGCAGATTTGGTGGGGAGTTGAATGAGTGCTTGTTTGTGTTTTCCTCAAGTTCCTAAGGTGATGCAAGTATTTTTCTTTCTTGATTTTCATAACTAATCTACTAGCTCTTTTAATATGTATGAATAGAGAATTATGATAATAGTATACAAAATACATATTTTTTAAAAATTGATCTGAATGCGGGTTTGAATTTCAGTTTTAATTTCACAAAACTGAAGACTTTACCTAAATCTTGTTCTTTTCTTTACATGTTTTCCACTCAGGTGCTGTGAGGCTGGCTAGAAATTAGTATTACTTAAAAAAATTAGACTGCACCAAACAAATAGCATCTGTCTGAAGAAACAGAACAAAGTTAGTGTTACTTTATTTTGTTCAAATTATAAAGGCATAATGTAAATAAATCCATAAAGTAATATAGTATTTTGCACAGGGATACAGGTGATGCCACATTTTTTCCTTGAGGTATTACAAGAGGGTTGGGTTTAAAAGCACCAAGGATTTAATGTCTTTACTAGCTTTAGAAAGCTATTGTTTTGACAGTAGCACATGCTATTTTTCAAATATATAAAATAAAATATCAGTTTCTATCCTAAAGCTTATTTGAGGAAACTAGGAGAAAACAAAATTGTCTTTAAAGTATCAGGGTTTCTCCCACAGCTTTTAGGTCAGATGCTTGCCTGTAGGGACCTGTCATGTAACATCTGGATGTTTGACTTAAGCACTGCTGAGGAAATCAGAAGAGGAAATCAGGAGATGGTTTTCCTGAGACTGGATTATCTCAGACCTGTCAACTATGTGGTTTCCTTCATCTTGGTAGGAAGTAATTGGCACCTGGACCTGTTTGAGTTAGGATCTGACAAGCTGGATGGAGATCTGTTTAGAAAGGTCTGAGTTGGACAGCAGGAAAGAAAAATATGAATCATACTCTCTGGCCTGCAGGATCTGCTGTTTTGGTTATGTCATGTTTGACACATACTGGACACAGTTAAGTGTTCAGAACAAAGTTCAGCTCTTACAAGACAGTAATTGATTGAACCTTTTCTAAACAATGTTTTTAATTGCTGTGTCTTTGGATGAGCTGGAGTGGGAGGAGAAAAGCTGTTAAACAGAGTGAGAAACTCCAGCAGAGAAGCCTGCCAGGTGCCAGGAATCCTGTTTGCTGTTGCCATTTCCTAGCAGGAGGCTGTGCCTGGCCTGCGTGTGGGTGCACGTGTCTGCAGGGAGGATGGAGGGCAGCTGGTACTGCCTGTGCTCAGCAGCCTCTGCTGCAGCTCTTGGCCACTTCACTGCCTGATTTGCTGCTAACTTCACAAGCACAAGGTGTTTTCTTCAGGGAATATCTCTGTAGCTGGGTTAAATACCAATAAGTTGGACAGCTTGTATCGTAAGACAATTTATCTAACCAAAGAAATTGCGTAACATCCTATTTCATTCTTTATTTACCCATTTGCGCCACTCTGCAAGCCTGTGTGCTTCAAAAATAATCAAATAAAGTATGTTCTTTCTTTCAGTTACTCTTTCCATACAGTTATTTATCAAAGGTCTTAGCTGAAATTAATTGAATGAAAAAACTAATTTGAAACCTTTCTCAGGTCATTCATTTGGCTGAAACTCGATATTAATTAATTTAGCCTTGTTTGCAGAGTACCTGTGGTATATAAGCTGCCATTGTTAGGACACCTTGGCAAAATCCAAAATGAAATATTTTCCTTTGAGCTCACTGCTCGTAGATAAAGGAACACTCGTGTAACCTTTTGTTTGGTTTTCTATAGAATTTAATTTACAAACTTTGCTGGAAAATAACCTTTTGCCCTTATTAATGTATTCCGTTCCACAAAGGAGTCTGCGGGGTGTCAGGGTGTACAATGTACAGCCCCTGCTCCGCAGTGTGAAGTTGCTGTTTGTCTCTCATGGGGGGGAGGTTAGGAGCTTAGTGTTTGGATCAGTTCACAGCTGAATTTTTAGCTCTGATACTATTTCTCCCACGGCAAGTGTAGGCCTTGTGCCTGTCACAGCAGGTTTGTCTGTGTGATGAATGTGGGAGTATAGATAGCTGTGAATTGTTTTTCTTGTGGTTAGAGGAAGGAAATCTAGCACTTATCAGAAGTCCAGAGCATGCAATCTCATTCAGATTTTACTTTTCAAAAATACTCTTCAGATGGTACTTGTATCAGCTTTGTTAAGAATCTGTGAGCTTAAAGTATCTCCATGTGCACATGGAATACTTTTTTCTCTGAAACTCACAACTTTGTGAAGCTGTGAACTTTCTCACATGTTTATCTAGGTTTGTAATGCTCCCACCTGTGAACTCAGGTCACCACATCTGACCCTAGTGTGCTCTCATACATGAAAAATCAGAGTTGAAATACAATCCCTACTTCAAAAGATTTGCAACCTGCCAGATACGTGTGAAACCTAAAGAAATCCTGGGAAAATATTGCTCAGCAAGGGGCAGTCTCATCACACCAACTGCAGAATTGTGCTGCTGCTGTTTAAGAAACTGTGTACACACAGCTTCCTCTGATGCTCATTCTGGTTAAGGATGCCAGCTTCTCTGTCTCTAAAAACCTAGAGAATACCTGAGCTAAATGTTGTTCATGGGTATAGAAGTGGAGTTTCAAGACTGATTTTAATTTAAAATCACTTACTGCGGTAGGAAGGTGTTGGTAATCATCTGGCTGTGGAAAGTCTTGGAAACAATTGTCATTGCTCCCAAAACTGTTCTTTCTCAGTTTTGTGGCAGGTTGGTGAGCTCAGAGCACAGCTGTGCTTTATGCTGTGTAAATAGGCACCATAAAAAAGGAACCTTTCTGCAACAGGATTTTATTGTTAAGCTGATTGTTGATGTGATAGCTCAGATCATAAATCTTTTGAGTCAATGGTCAGCAATCCAAAAGGATCATTCTCTTCTCTTCCTTGCAACAACAGAAACATTAGTCTTCTAGAAAACATCAAATTATTTCATTTACTGAATCTGCCCCAGCCAGAAAAGACATCTCGTTTTTCACTCTGAGGACATTGCACACTCCTCTTACAAGTACAGATATTAATCAGGGTTGTAATCCTTGGGTCAGACTAACACTAGACTGTCCAAAGCTATTATACTTGATTCAAGTAAAAATCCGTGTGGGTGTATGTTTATATACAGCTATTGCTTAGTTTTGACCTCCTGGGAATCTCAAAGAACAGTAACAGCAGGTGGAAAGAGTTTTCAGGGGGAATTTGACATCATATCCAGATTAGTTATTCAGTACCTCTCACTGACACTTTTTATCTCTGGAAGAGGAGTAAAGGAGCAGGGGATATTTAGCCAATCTGGTTTTGGAGCTAATTTATCCATTTAACCCAGGCATGACTTGGAGAATAACTATTAATAACCTGAGTCCTTTTATGACCAAAGGAGGGTGGTAAGAGGGGTAATTTTGTGAGCACCAAGGTCAGATGACTGACTGACATAAGGAATGTCAGTGCTCACCTCTGACACAAAGATTGTTTTTCATAGTGTGCACACTGTTGTCAATGGGCATGTGGGTGTACATGAGAGATCTACAGAAGGATGGGACGCAGCACAGCTGGGCACCTCTTCTTTCCTTGCAACTCTGAAGGATTTAATCCATGTCAGCTATTTCTGTAGGTCCCACTGCAGGGTGTGCAGCCTGTCCACATTCCATCACTCTGGAGAATGGGGGTTCAGGGGAGTTATGCTGGTAACAAAACCTAATATAGCCTTTATCAGACAACAGATAAAACAGATGGAACAAGTGTTTTGTCATTGTGGAGTGCAGTGTGTTCCTGCAGTGTTAGTGGTTTGTTTTGCAGCATACCAATAAACATTGCACAGCACCTTTGGGTGGCTAGAAGAATATATGATTTTCTCTGAAACAACAAGGAATTTTTTAGGAAGGCTGAATAAGCCTATTTGTCTTGGAATATGACCAGGATTCAATGTCTAATAGCTCCAATATCTCCTAGCTTCCTAATGGCCACCAGATGCTGGGACCTCTGGTTTTTATCCCATCTGAAAGAAAGTCTATGTCATCAGAGCCCCTGATAGCTCAGGATGGTCTGAGATATAAATGCTTCCTGCTAATTCCCAGCCCTGTCTGTTCTATCACTTATGTTTCTGGTGAAGCTTCTTATGACAACACAGTAGTGCTGAGAGGGGGATTTTTGAGATGGGGTTAGGTGCAAAAGGTTGCAACTTTCCTGTGAGATACACACATTCTTTCATATCAAGGCAAGGGTTATGGTCACTATTGTCATAACAAAGTCAAAATACATCTAAACACTTTTCTCTAAGATACTTTAACAGTATTGGATCTCTCCCCCTCAAGAATAACTTAATGGTCAGTCTTTAAAATAAGGATTTGTGATCAGTCATGAATTCAGAAGTGGTTTTTGGGCCAGAGTTAATTAAAAAAACAGCTTGCTGCTTGTAATTTCAAGGAGGGATTTCATTACTAGTGAGCCTTTTCTTCTCCCCTCTTTTCCTTTTTTTTTCTCTTTTCTAATCATTAAGAAAACAATCAACTATTAGATCACATGCAAAAATTAAGTATTTAGTGAAGTTTTTTTCAGAAGGTTTCCTTCTGGGATGTCTTGCAAATCTCTGCATTTTCTGGCCTTGTAAGGAAAAAATATAAACAACAATGTTCCTTCTTCAGTCCAAGTCAAGGTGTCATGCTCTTGTGTCACAATGTTGAACAATAGTTTATGAAAGTCTTCTCCCAACTTGTAGTCAGCGAAGGATATCAATGCTTTAATTATTAAATGCACAAATTTCCCTCACCTCTTAGGTTTAATAGTGATTATATTACATTACATGCTAGCAAGAGGAAAAAACCAATGCTGTTTGTGATTGGGAAAATATATAGTATTTCTTTAATACAGTAATTTGACAGAAAGAGAACCATGTAGCATTGTTTTTGCTCTCTGTATTTTTTTAGCTATCTAGATACATGTAAAATACATAACCAGGCATGTTTCAGACACATGGAATAATTTTATCGTGTTATATTGGTTAATATTGTGCTGGCTATAATTTTATTGTGTTATATTGGTTAATATTGTGCTGGCTATGCTCAACGACCATTTTTTATAAAGAAAAGCAGATCTTTTCTTCTGAACTTTCTTGTGTGTCGTGTGGCCAGAAATTTAAGCCTTTGCAGCCCCTGAAATTTTGGACACAAGCTAGTGCTCAAAATGAGAGTGAACAGCAACCACAGTTCCCTCCCTGAGCCTCCAAACAGCTGGTTCATGTTTTAAGCCACCACAATTACTTATAAATACAGAAACTTAGCACATATCTTCCAGGTGAATAAGAAGGAACTTTCTTTTTGACTACTATTTTGATGGGCCAGCTTAAATTCCATGTGCTGTGCCATGCATCTTTGTTAATGGAGCATGGAGGGTTGTCAAAAGCAGCTTGTTGTCTCTCTCCTCTTTAGTGGTGAGTGGGACTAGAAAAAAGCTACTGATAGTGTGGGACAGTAATGAGTCTGTGAAGAGGCATCCCACCACCTGTTGCATGACAGGATATTGAGCTGCAGCTCCTGCACACTGGGAGTGCAGTGAATGGTTCATGTAAACTCACACCAGAACCCTTTCAGTCCTCTCCTCCTCTTTTGACAAACCCTAGGAAATGTTTTCTGATCCTGCATCTCTAACTACTGGACATCTGCTGTTCCTTTTTAAAAGAACTGTTGGAGTTCAGCAATAGTTGCAAACTAGAGCAGCAAGGTTTGTAGCAGTGGTAGTTGTAGGGGAAATAGAGAGCAGCAGAGAGTCATTTCTTAGGAAGATGCATCTACTTATCCTAGAGGAAGAATGACAAAAGATGAACTTGACTGAAGGTCTGAAGAAAGAAAGGCTGTGTCCTGGGGAATGCAGTGAAAACTGGACAGCACTTTTGGCAGCTGAGAGAAAGGTGCATGAACTTGGGAGTTAGGCTAACTAGAGAGGTGCAATAGCTGTTTATGGGATGGAAAAGCTATTTTATTTATTTTTACTACAAGTGCCAGTACAGTATTTCAACAAGAACTTTAATCCTTAAAGCCTGGCAAATGAGTTTCATATAACTAAGCATTTGCAGAAGAGCTGTGAGCAGATTGAATTATTTTTTTTCGTTCCCATCTCTTTTCCCTCCCTCCAGCTAAATTCCAACCTACATCTGCCCTTACACTGAAAGCTTAAAACCTTTTTCCTTCTGTGTGACCTTTGCCCTCCCTTTTAAGCAAGTGCAGGAGCAGGGGCCAGAAGTCTTGTCCATCTCCTCCCAGCAGCAAGAGTTCTTCCTGAACAAGGGAAAAATCCAGTGAGAAAATCAGGATTCACATTCAGGCCAATCCAGCATATGGTAAAACCTTGTCACTTGGATGTTATCAAAATATTATTGCCAATACTGAGCTCTTTTTGGTCCTGTACAATTTTTCTTTTCTTCCTAAAATTTAGGTGGGTACTTCTGCTCTTATTTTTGGAATCAAAGTACTAAAAGCAGAGGATGATTTGAACAGTTCCTTTTTTAATGGGTCCATTAAGAAGACTGTTGCTGTTGAAGTACAATTATTCACACAGCTCTGATATGTCTAATCTGACATGAAAATGCCTTAGACAATGTAGGCTACCTTTACACTCCAAGGAATCTGAAAAGATCAAGACCTGTATGTTTCTTTTTCCAAACTAGGTGCAATTTATTTTTCCTTTTTAGTATGAATGATTTCTTTCCTTTTTATTCTGACCTTTAAAGAGGCACATGAAAAAAGGGAACAGCAGCTTTTGAAAAATACCTCTGAATACAAAATTATTGAAGCTGATAATTTTATATTCGGTTAGATCATATGAATGCAGTCACACATATAGGAACCATAGGTTGATGGTCAAGGTTGTACAGAATGACTAAAGAAATGTACCTCCTCTAGTCAAAATTCTGGTTTAAGCCACATGAGAAATGAGTACGTGTTTTAACATTTTAGATATTAGGTGTGAATTGAACATTCTTTGTGTTCTGACTCTTCTTTTTCTGTATGTACCATCCTAACAGTTTTTACTGAGCACAGAAGCAGGGAGGGGTAGTTCACAGTGTCCAAGCTGTGAGGTGGCTCCCTCTTAGTCTATTTTGGGGTTTTGCTGACCTGTACTAATGCCAGACTCATACATTCACTATGCTATTTAGATCTGTTACGAGATAAATTTGTCTCTGCTCGTAGTTGCTAAATTTAAAGGGGCTTATGTATAGCAACTCTGGGGAGTTGCTCAGATAAATAATACTGAGAGATTGTTTGGCCTTGTGTAGATTTAAATGACCCATTACATCACGGTGACATGTTTTGTAATGAGTAGAACTGTGGTCCTGTACAAAAAAAGGTGACCACTCTTACTTGCTCCATGCTGGCCAATGTCAGTACTGCAGTGCACAATGCCAAGATATGTGAGGATCCACCTAAATAATTTTCTATATTCTGTTCTGAACGTGTGAGTGTCAAACAACTCAAAACAAACATGAGGCTGAATTAGGAAAATGAGCCACATGTGTTCTTGGTTGTGTTGGCTTCAAAGTCCTTGCTTGGCATCAGTTGTGAACTTGAATCCAAGACTTCATGCAAATACATATATATCTTTGTCAGAGACAGAAGTAAGGAGGCCAGCTGAACTCTGCCCTTGCCTTCCCTGACTCTCTTGAGTTTTTGAAAAAGTAGTTTCTAAGAACTACCTGAATATTGGGAGGAACATACAATATTCAGACAAGATTGTGTGCAAGTGTTTGGCCAGTAAGATTCTAGAGCTCTCCTGGTGAAATTGAAGTTAAATGTGTATGTGGTGAGTAGCTCTAAATACATTGATTTATGACAGGCATTGCTACTTGGTGTTGTTATTGACAGATTTTGCTCCCTATATTTTATTGCATGTGTAAAGGAGAATGTAGAAAGGACCATGAATTCTTCAAGAGTATCAGGGAAGTGAGATCCTGTCTATATTATCTAGGCTAGCAATGTTTATGAGTGTGATTACAAGAGATACTATTTTCAGTTCAAAGGAACTGTATTAAAAAAATGTCAAGGTGGCGCTTTTTTTGTGTTAAAAAGGTCTAAAATCAGCACATTTCATCTGCTGCTATGCAATCTTTCAATCATGGTCAAGGATAGATGAGCATTTCCCTATATTCTTGTCCTTCTACCTTAAAATGCTTTATTTCTTCTGCTGCATTCAAGGTGGGTAGAAGCCACAGAACATCCAGTTGTTCCCATAGTCCATTGAGCTGAGTGGGGAGATTTTATGATTTAAGAGGCCCTGGGGTCTTCAGGTAAACAGTGTTCACTGTTTAAAATGTCAGTGTTTGTAAAACTCTCCTGGAGCTGTCTTCTTTAAACATGCTGTTCAAATTCCATACTGCAGAAACAAAGAGCAATTCTAACAGATATCCCTGACAGAATTCTGTTTACTTTGCTCTAACAATGACACCATATATTTGTTTAAAGACAGAAAATATATATGTTGAAACGAAGGCAGAATTAGCCTAATCAAAATGTGGGTGGGAGGAAAGTGAATAGCCTTAATCTGTGAATGAATGCAAATTTCTGTAGTGTGGTCTCTTTAGGTTTGTTCTCAGATGTGTTCTCGTCATTGTTTACATCTCATCAGTTCCTGTTTTCTGAAAGCACTATTTTGCTTCACATTGCTGACATAAAAGAAGTCTTTGAAGATGACCTACTGTAAGAGAAACAACCTTGTGTCATAGTGGAAGTGCCAAGCTGGAATTAAAAAAAAAAATCCGAGTTTTGGTTGTGGGAGCACTGTGTGACCATTAGTAATTTTGCTAATGTCCCTCGGTATTTCACTCTGCAGCTGTCAATGGGAATAGTGATAAAGGTGATGAAAAGCTGTTGGCTAACACTGATGAAGTATATAGTATTTCCAGCATACTTTAAGCTCTAAGTATTAGCAGATGCTGTGTATAGAAAAACATTTTGCCAGGAAACCAAGTTTTAAACATTTAACTGTGCTTGACACTGATGTTGTCTTTGAGTCTTATGCTGCATTTGCATGTTGATTTCACACTGTCAGCCTCTGATTTCTGCAATATCATTTCTGTAGCCATTCTAAAATCAACCCTTAGAAACAGCATTTGCAGAGGAGAGGAAAATTAGCTAGGTAAATTACTTACCTAAAATATTTCTGCAGTAGGTAGAGCTTTTAATGCAGTCTAAGGTTTGGACAGTGCTAAAGCTTATCTTCTACAAGATAAAACAGTACAGCATAATTGCAAAACCACGGAGAGATGTACTTCTGGTGATGCTTCAGCAAATTATTTGCTAGCCTGCAGATGACAATGCACTGAAGTCTCAGGCTAGGTCATAAAGAAAGACACCAGAGTTGGCTGTCACATGTTCTGTGTACCTTTATCCCTGCTGAAGCTGGACTGGATCAGGTAGGTCCTCCTAAAGTTGTGACCATTGAAATAAAGAGCTTCATCCTTTATGACACTGAGCTTCTTCAATCATGGCCACTTCATTCACATGTTGTCATATAAATGAAGAGTAAAACTTCATTCCATTTATTTTTAAAGCGTCAGCTGAACCTGGCAATTGAGGCAGTTTTCAATGCATCTCACTGTTCACTTGTCTAACCTGTGCTTTATTAGTTTCTCTATGAGGATCTTGAGGCACTGTTGAGCACCTCACTAAGGTCAGGGTAAACAGCATCTCCTCTCCATCAAGACTGACATCTCATCCTATAAGGCCATCAGGATAATTAGGCACCATTTTCCCTTTATGAATCTGTGCTGTTTCTGATTATGTTCTTGTCCTTCATGTGTTTGGAATAGGTTTTCAGAAGAATTTTTTCTATTGACTTCCCAGGGACCGAGAGGAGGCTGAGTGCCTTGTAGATCCCAGATCCTCCTTCGTGCCTTGAAGATAGGAGTGAGATTTGCTTTCTTCCAGACCTCAGGAACATCTGGTCACCGTGACTTTTCAGAGATAATCAAGAGTAGCCGTGCAACGTCAGCTGGCTCTCTCAGTAGTTATGGGCACACTTTGAGTTTTATGAACTTGTGTGTCTCCAGTTTGTTTAAATGCCCTATATCCAGCAAACTTAAGTCTTACAGACTGCAACCAGAATCTAAAAGATCCCAGATCCACAAGCAGGTTAAGATTCAGTAGAGTGCAAAAGCGTTGGCTTTGCAAATGTAGTTGCGAAATGAAGAGACATTACTATTGTGATTTAGTTTATAAAAGGATATAATGTGACCTTTAAACATCTGCTTATAAATAGAGGGTGTTAAGCAGGACTATAGGCCAGAGCACTTTGTTCCTAAAATGACATTTTGGAGCTTTCATTACAAGGACTGTCTGTTCCTTGCTTTATGAGAGGCCCCTACAAAACTGTACTGACATGTGGAACTCCTCTCTCCTACTGCTGCCTCTCTGGGCTGCTGTCCTTCTGCCATATGGCCAGTCACAAGGATTATTTGCTTATAGGTTTGACAATAACAGGAAAGTTATTCAAATGGTGAAAGTTTACTAGTGCTGTACAAATGTGTTTAGTCTTGGCTTGGCTTCCAACAGCTGAGGCAAGGAAGTTTATCAATCTCAGTATAATTATTTACTGCCTTATAATGGTGACTCTGATGGCCTAGTAGCTAATGCACTGCTGGGAAATCTGCTCCTCTACCATATGTAGTCTTTATATTAAAATTCTGTGCAGGAAAGAGCAGCGTAAGCAGTCCTGTTGTTCCAGTCTCGTAACAGCATCAGCAGTGCCTCCACACCACAGTTCAATTTTGTGAGACCACTAGACTGGAGTGCAATTGCTGCCCTGGAGCTCCTTCCTTGGCATGTTTGTGCAGTCATCTGGTGTGTCAGGTTCACCCACCTCCCTGCATGGCTTTTGGTATGGATTGAAATGCAGTGTGAAATCTCTCACAGTATGGGAAGAAAGTAACCCTGAGTAGGGTCTAAACCTCTCGATATTGAGAGCTGAGTAGCTGTGGATCTTTCCTGTGCTTTGGTAGGAGATGACTGTGAGGAAGTTCCAAATGTCAGGGAGCAGCAGTGTAACAAGTGCAAGAGATGGCAAATGATTTTTGCTCCGGGGTCAATAATAAGAGTAAAAAAGGAAGCATGGAGCTGAGTATGTAAACTGCTTCTTTGCTATAATAGACTGCATTTGTGGAGTTCTGTCTTTAAAATCCACAGATCCTCTCTTGGTGCTGATAAACGTGAAGGTACTCTCAAAATGACATTTAAATCTTGCTCATGACTGGTTCCTATACATAGCTTTAAAATGTGGGCTGTATGGAAAATGTTTTGGTAGTTTTATATCTATAGGTTTTGTATATTTATACGACAATTTCTGGTGCATGCACGAGGTACTTTGTCTAAATATCAACTTAGGGTTGGGCACACAGTACAAAATAGTCCCTTGAGACACAGCCAATACTCAGTCACCAGATAAAATGACATTTGAATTTGCTTGAGCAGGACATTTTGGTAACAAGCTCAATCTTGCCTCTGTTGGAGTCTGTCAGAAGTTTCCATTGACCTCTCTGAATGCAAGGATTCACAAGCACTTGCAAATCTTTAGTGAGGTCAGATTCTTTGCCCCTCATGCCAGTGCACCCAGCAAAGAAAGAGACTAATCCCATGAGGACCTGAGCCCATCAAAGTGAGAGAAGTAAATACAATTGAATACTTAAATTCAAACCCTGTATCCCCTATCTTCTATGAAGTGCAGTCTTACATTGCACTTAATCCGATCTAAGTGTGAGCTACCCTATGTCCTGGTTGTGGTTTCCTGCCTCCCTTTTGCTGCATCAATTGATGAGGTGGTGAGGCGGGTCAGTTTATTGTTCTGACAGAAAAGTGCTCTCTGCTGCTCTTCTGAGCCTCTGTCACCACAGACTCACAGTTTGTGGCCTCTGAAGAGGTGGGAATGAGACAGGGAGAGGAATCTGTGAGAGTGGGAATGAGACTTGGGGCAGCAGCCTGCAGTCCAGAGGAATTAATGTGAAACTAAGAATGATTGTATGAGTAAAACTTGCCAAATCAAACTCTAACTGGCCTATTCAGGTACCAAAAACCTACTCAAACTTTTACTGACTGAGCAGAGGGAGGGAACTAAGTCAGCTAGAATCATGTCACTGAAAATACTCTGAATGTTGCAGCAGATGTGTTTTGTCCCTTGTCCCCATGTGTTTGAGCAGTAATGTAGCACCCATTTTTTGTTGCATCAGGCTGAGACAAGCCTAAGTGAATGTGCCCTTTTCTTCTAGAAAAGTTTCGTAGCTGGTTAAACACTTTTCCAACGAATCCTCTAAAATCTGTTACATCTTTTCAAAATCTTTTCACTGACCTTTGTTATTTAAATTTCAGGTAGAGGAAGGAAGGATTATAGCAGCTTGTATTGATGTAGTTTGGTTGGAAAAGGTGGAAAGAATAGTTCAGGGTACATTTAGGCTTTTTATTTTTTAGATGATACCAACTTTCCAGTCACTGGAGTACCTCTGTCTCCTGAGCCTTCTATAGCTGAAGTAAAAAAGCAGCTAGGGAAGAAAGGAGGCTGGGGAGTTTAACTGAAGTGGATTTGTTCATTGGCAGAAGACACCTGGTCTGCTCAACATGTAGGGGAGGTAGATGTGGCCTGTAATTATAACCCCCAAGGTAATGGCCAGGTCCAGCTGTAGGCACATGGCTGTTGTAATCTTGCAGCTCTGGGAGTCACATCTGTTGAGAGCTGATGAGTCAAATCATCTTGTAAAAAGCAAATTATTTAACCCGAAGTTGCCTAAAAAACTCAGTCTTACTGGACAGTTCAAAGTATAAATTCTTTCCACTCCTGCATTTTCAGCAATTCTATGGAACCCAAACCACTAAAATTTAAGTTCTCCCTTGTCCAGATCTAAGCTCTGTGTTGCTCCCTAGTTTAACCCTGCAAAGAGCCATGCAATAGGAGTCTTGAAATATTCTCCTAAATTGCAGTGTATGTGAGTATTACTGAGTCCATTCTGATGCTGAGGCAGAGGTGGTTTTGGGAAATTCAGAGCAGGTCTGTAAGTTCAAATAGATGGGTTTTCTTTTTTCATGCTAAATTTGCTGACCCTTTTTCTAAAATTCTCTCCAAATTTTCTTCTTTAGGATATAATGTTATCCTGTAGGCCATTCCTGGGGTGGGTTTTTGTGTTGGTTTTTTTTTGGTTTTTGTTTGTTTGTTTGTTTGTTTGTTTGTTGTTTTTGGTTTTGGGTTTTTTTGGTGGATTTTTTTTTTTTTGTGGATTTTTTTTTTTTTGGTGGTTTTTATGTTGCAACTGTGTATCCCTGAACAAAGCAACCAGGGCTGTGAGGAGGTTGGCTCTCATTGTGATCTGCGCTGCTGCTTTTTGGTGCAGGGTTGGTCAAGGAGAATTCAACAGTCTTGGTAATAGGCTCCAAAATCAAATGAACTCGTGCAAGGCAAATTTACAGTGTGCCTTTTCTCCTTAAGAAAAACCTCACTGGCAAACAATCTGAAAGGACCCAACATCTCAATAAGACACAGTCCCTCCCCTCTGCTCCCTGTCCTGAAAGGGCTCATTGTTCCCAGGTTTCAAGGTGGGCTCATTGACTTTCATGTTTCCATGGAACCAGCGTGTCTTTCTTCCTGAATTATATTTGCTGGTAATCTCCACAGCTTTTTCAGCAAATTAACACAGGTGATTTGTGAGTGGACTTGGTTGGACTAAAGGCCAGCAAAGAACCTGTTTCATTAACCAGATGAAGAAATAAAAGGTGTAAAAATAAAATTCTGGGGTAAGCCTTGAAAGAGGGAGGGCAGCTAACCAGAATTGCTGTTAACTCCTACTTTCTATTCTATATAACACAGGAAGGGTTTACATGCTGGAAAGCTTAAATACAAGTAAATCAAGTAAAGGTGTGTTAAAACTTAGAATTTCAAATTGACAGCAGTACCTAGTATGGAGTGAGTTAGATGAAAAAGGAAGAGGTGCTTTCATGGTAATTCACACAGTTAGAAGCAGATGATTCTAATTTGTTCAATAAAACCTATCCATATATTTACTATTTTTTCTCGATACATATCAGCCTGCTGTCTAATAATACAACTGCATTTAGCAGTTTAAATGGAATAGTTTTCCTCCCAAAAATTCTGATTCACTGATTTTGAGGAATTTTGAGAGAGAGTTTAGAGATGGGGTGGCAGGGTTTGAGGGTACCAGCACAAACCCAGTAAATCATCCTGCTGGGCAAAGAGGTGTAGCATCATTGCAGGTGAGTCTGCTCAAATCTGGCAGTGCTGCCCAGTTCCAGTTCAGGGCTTGGCCTCTCAGGATGGGTGATGCAGGTGCATTTGGCACTTGGTAGAATAGAGATTTTTCATCAGTGTTGTGTTAGACATATTTCCTGTTGGTTCTGAGTCCTTGATTTGCTGAGTGTGTTCTCATCTTAGTGAATCTCAGGGTGCTCAGCACTTTGTAGGGCAGGTCCCTGGTGGGCCCAGTGCCAATAAGAACAGTTCCTTTCTCTGCCTGGCATCTCCTTGTGAGTGATAGCACTTGGAAATATCTGAGTCTGTTATTTTAAGAACATCTGTTGTTTCGTGTCACAAACCATGGTATTTTTCAACAGGAGCCAGTGTAAAAGTTAGAATCCAGTTTACCAATTAAGGTAAAAATGGAGTAGTCTTTTCTTAATACAGTACAGTTTGAACTAAATAGCGTGCAAGTGAAAGTACAAGAAGACAGGCTGTACAAAAGCACATAGGAGAAGTTAATACCCAGCATAGAGAAGAATTGTTTGTTCTTCCATTAGGCTTTTTACTTATATTTGTCGTGTTATATTATGCATGTGGCAAAAAAATAAAAAGAAACTGCTTAAGTTGGCAAAGTCCTTGTAAAAAGTTGTTTGAAATAGCGTGGGTGTTTTTTTCTCAGGAGGGACAGCTGTGCATAGCTAGCATGTTGCTCAGTGAGACCGTAAATTTTAGCACTAATCTTCGTTTCATGAGTTGTTGGGTTTGCTGTTCTGGGTGATAATGTTCAAGGTTGGATATTAAATCACTAAGGATTTTCTAGTAGTGTGTTTTCTGCATTGCATGCACAGCAATTTTTAATCTCCTGGGTAGGTGCTGTATGGGTAGTGTAGGTCATCCCTTATCACACTATGCCTGACAGCTAAGAAATAAATGGACATTTTGAAAGCTTCAGATGAGTTATTTGATGGTATGGTTTCAGCTGTGCCCATCCTGAGCAGTAATTTTTAATTTTTTTTAATAAAACTTACTTTGATTATGGTGGCAGCTGGTTCTTAAATGAAAAGCCTTACCCTCTGAGTCTTCCATGTCTGAGCAATTCCAACTGCACAGCAGTGGAATCAATCCCGAGGGACTGCTTGAGAGGATTTACACAAACAGGTCATACAATGTTGATTTTTGTGAAATTTTGTGATTTTTATCTCAGCTGTATTTCTCTGTTTAGGTGGCATCTGTCCACTATTATCTCTAGTGGGTTTCAGGGAAGACAGAGCAAGGTAATGCCTTAAGCAGAATGAATGAATGTACTCTTACAGGATGACTTTATTATTTTACAATTGCTTGAACTTCCAGAATTAAATAACTGTTTAGCCTTGTCCAATTTTTAATTGGTTAAGACTTCATTTTAGCTACTTTTACTTCCTGAGCTGCTTTTTGTCATCTCCCAAGTGAGAAGCCCAGGCAGTATGGCTTTAGGTTGGACAGTGGTAAAGGGGATTAGAGGGTTAAAAATTTTAACAAGTCACCATTCCAAACAGTTGCTTGCAAGGGCACACACACCTATTGATAAGATCTATGCCTTTGGCATAAAAGAGTTCTGAAGATTACATTAAGTAGGCATTTCTGTTTTAAATTGCATCAGACTCCACAATCTAATTTTGTAGATAGTTTTAGTCTTTCTGATGACAGATTTTCCTTTGCATGGTTTAATAAAGACTGAAAAAGATATTTCTTCAAATTTTGTGTCAGGTTCTGTGACTAGCTGGACATCCAAAGGTTGATGTTGCATATGCTAATTGTATGCCTTTTCTTACCTGTAAAACAGTCTGAAACCAAAAGCCTTGTTTTCTGTCCCCCCAACATAAAAAATAATAACTGAAAACAAAAAAAGCTAAAAAAAGTTTTACTTACATAGAGGAAAAAAGGGAAATTAAAAGATTAAATTAATATTTACGTTGCTTTCGGCTTGAGGAGCTGTGATAATGATGTTTCCAAAGACACATTTTCAGTTTTTTTAGCTGTTGCTAAGAATAGTTTCCTTTTGTCTCAGTTTTTCCTTCCCTTATCCAGTACTAACTAACCAAGACATTTGGTTCTGTGTTTTCTAATATATCATTCTAAAGTTCATACTCTGCTTAGCAGCCTAGAAACGCACTTAAAAATAAAATAGGATATTTGTAAATAAAATTTATACATTTTTTGTGCCAGTTCTATGTTCTGTCCTTTTTTGGTTTCCTGGCAGAAGTGTTTGCAGCACACTTTGTCTCAGATTTAATCAGTACCTATTCCTCAGCAAACATACTCTTGTCCTGTCAAAATACTGCATCAAGCTATACCTCCTCTGATCTGTTTAATCTAGATAAATGTTATAAAGGCTTTTTGTCTTTTCTCACTCCAGACAGGTAAGATTATTCGTAATGGGGATTGTACATTTTGTCTTGGCAAAAGTTTGCAAGATCCACACTTGATGAATAGACATCCGCTCTGCTCAGAAGTGTTACTTGAAATTAA
This sequence comes from Phylloscopus trochilus trochilus, assembly GCA_016584745.2. Taxonomy (NCBI): domain Eukaryota; kingdom Metazoa; phylum Chordata; class Aves; order Passeriformes; family Phylloscopidae; genus Phylloscopus; species Phylloscopus trochilus. Next base: position 1,747,586 of record WQNJ02000046.1, on the reverse strand, counting down.
ATAGGCCTAACAGTAAATGAAATACATGGCTACACAGTGGAACTACTGAAATTTCCTTTGAGATTTTATAGTTGTTTCCCTCAGTTTATATTTTCTCACTTCTCCTTTATCAGTGTCACTAGGAAGAGAAGTTATCACTCTAAGCCAGGGTCTTCTCCAGCATTTAGAACACAGCCTTTTTTGGTTTCTTGAGTTGCTGTCTAATTTACACGTGGTTCATCCATGCAGTGAGTGTGCAGTGTGCTCTGCAGTGAGTGCTCTGCAGTGAGTGCTCTGCAGTGAGTGTGCAATTTGCTTGCTCTGCTGACTGCAGGGGAATCCTTAAGCAAAGCAGCTGTGCCCTGCAGGGAAGGGCTTGACTGGCTGAATCACTGCAAGGGGTTGTTTTACCATGAAAGGACAGGTTGCTTGAAAGCCTCAGAGAAATGAGAAGGGCAGCCCAGAAAATCCATCTGAAGCAAGAGCTGTAATAGTAAATACAACATCCTGTTGTGCATGCTATGTGCTATATCTAAGTGTGATGGAAGTGGGATTATTCTGTGGCAATAAAGCTGCAGGTTGATTTTACATCTTGGATTCATCAGATAAACCAGAACCCTCAGAGTCCTGAGTGATCATCTAAAACTGGACTGTGGTGCTGTTTGTTCTGTACATGTGTCCAACCAGGCTCAGAGATAGATCCAGCACCCTCTTCCAGGGGCTGTGCCACTGCTGCTCTACAGAGCACAAGTACAGAGAAGCACACTATGATTGTTTCTTTGTGAATTTTTTTTTTTTTTTTTTTGATCCCCTCTTTGAATTTCCAGGGCCTGGGCTGAGCTCCCCTCGGAGCTGTTGTGTGAATGTGAGGTGAGAGTGGCATTCCTGAGAATGTTCAGGACCTGCATCACTCAAAGCATCCCAGACATTCTCAGCTGGAGAAGGGGATGCAAGCAGACTTGGCTGTAGCTGTTTAAACAGATTGGGCAGAATTTGGAAATGATTTTATTTCTGTTACCTAAAAGTCTTGAATTCCCAGCCTTGTGTCCTCCAACCCCTTGTTATTCTTCTCTGCCTGATCCGAAGCTGTTCTGTCCTTTCCTTGCACCCCTTCACCCCTGCCATTTGTATCTGCATTTTGGGATGTTACTTGCTTTTGTTCGCCTCCAACTGATGGACAGATGTTTTATTTGCTCCCATGGGTTTGAAAAAGCAACTTTCATTGGGAATACTGCTGGGGCTAAAGCTTGAAAGGCCCCAAAGAATCTGTTGGTGTAGATGAATGCTGGGAAGTAAGTTTTTTTTTTTCTGTAGGAAACCTGTCTGGTCTCTGCCTGCCTTTTTTTTTTCTCCCTGTCAGAGCCTGCAGGCTTTTGGGCTCACATGCTGCTGAAATCCAAGCGCCTGGGCCTTGCTGCAGAACGTGAAAGGTGTGCCCAGATCTTTCTCTCCAATGTCAAAAACATCCATTTTATTTTATCCTGAAAAGACTCATTTTTCAGGTTTTCTTTTTTCCTAACCTTTGTTCCTTATGGAATGAAAAAAATGTATGAAATGTAGTACTTCCAGTAGATAAAATTTTTGCCCTCCCTGTCTCTTCCCAGAGATAGTTTGTTTGAAAAACACTTTGCAGGACCACCACTGTGTTTGTAGAGAATGTTAAGATAAATGTGTTTATAGATAAGCTGTGTTTAGAAACATATGGTTATTTTCATCAGTATGATAGGAGGGCTCATCAAAGTCACTCTTTACAGCTATAGCTAGAAAAGGGAATTACTTTAGTAAATCCATGGTTACTTCTGTAAGCCTGCTTGCATGATGATCTAGTATCTCAAATGCATACTCTTGGCTTTTTAACATAATTTACTTTTATGATTTTCCACCTATTGCTTACTCTTTGTATTTCTGATATTTTTATAATGGTGGAAAATGCTTAATTGCCAACTGATTTATCCTCTGTTAGGGACTAAATGGGAAGCCTTTTTACTTCAAAGGGCATTTAGACTGCATTTGCTGCTTGGATGGGCCTTTTATGCAACTTTTCTTTTGCAGAGTTGTAGGGCTACAGACAAACAACGTGTCTGAATTCTACTCTTATTGCTTTTAATTTGTTTGCTTTGTTGAAGGTGCACAGAGATGTACATACAATTTTAAGGCTGTACTTATATGCATATTTCATTATTTTTCATTTTAACATAGAGGAACTGATTTATCACTGACATTTGTGCTAGCACAAGATGTTTTTAAATGGTACTGATATCCTGGTGGTATTCTACATTTCTTATAAAGGATAAATGATCAATCAAGAGTGCAAAGTTGTTAACAGCCCAGAGTAGACAGTTGTATGCTCCTGGGACATGTTGTGACTTGGTAAGTCCTACTCACTCCCTGAAGATAGAAATAGTGCACTAGAAATAGCATAGAGGAGAGAGGAACAACTCCAAAGATGTTTCCTTTTAAAAAAACCCACATTTTTTTTCTTAATTATGTTTACTGCAATGGTGCCTAAACCTTAGTTCACAACAAGGACCCATTGTGGAAGGACCAACTCAAACATAGTAGCAGAGATCTTCTTCCCCTAAAGGAGAGCAATTTCTCTGCCAGTCTACTCTTTGAAGTATTTTGTGGGTGGAGCACAAAGTGCCTCCCTGGTTTCTTTTGTGATTTAATTAAGCAAGAACACGCTATGTGCATGGTACTTTCCAGAGCTGATGTAGTAAATCTTTCCTAGAGGACTTAAAACACAGTGGGATGTCTCGCTGTGTTATTTGCAGTGGCTTTACTCTGTTCTTGCTTCAGTCAATGACAAAACCTCCAGGGAAATCACTGAGGGTGTATCCACATCCAAGCCAGCTCTTATTTTCAGGATCACAAAGTGCAAGGGAGTAGAATGTCTACAGAGATAAAGGTTAAAGAGTTAATCATGTTGGCACTGTAACAGGTAGTGTTCTGACAGTTCCAGGAGATGACTACATATGTTTTTATTTAGATACTCTATAATTATATAGACTTTCAGCTGTTTGGGCCTTTTGGCCCTTCTGTAACGTGTGATGAAGATTGTCTATTTAAAAAAATAGGATGAAAGCTTAGGTGAGAGCAAATGAGTTGCTGAATTGTTTATCTGTCCCACCCCAAAAGGAAGGATACTGTAAGTGAGCTGGAAAAGATGGATAAACTTTATACCTGTGGGCTATAATACCTTGCTAACTTTTGCTGCTCATGAGAGTGGTTCTTGGCAGATTCCACCCTGCAGCTGACATATGCCATTGGTTTTGGAAATTTAATCTGGAGTAAGGACATTAATAATCTGAAGAAACAAATACTGCATCTCTAACCATTAGTTTGGGACAGGAGGTGGTGTTTTTGTGTAAAATGGAGATGCCCAGCCTATCTGTGTATGAATTCCATTATTAATGACAAACTCCAGCAGCAATGTTCTTGATACAGGAACATTTTCCAAAAACATACAAGTTTTATGGAAACTTATACACACTTGCTTTTGTGCCAGCCTGTCCTTTCCTCTGACTGGTTAGTATAGGAGAAGCCAATGTTCTGTCCCTGGCAGTCACCCCTGTTGCTGATTTATATATTCTTTTATCATAAGTATGCTCTTTTATCGGTGTACTTTACACACTCCTATTTGTGTGCTACCGTTCCTTAGAATCCATTCTTTACTAAAATTTTCCAATTTATTTGCCCATTTCCACCACTGCTACTTTAGCTTCCTCACGATAAAGATGTTTTTAACCTTTTCCAAAACATGCTCTCGGCCCATGCTTCTGGCTTCATTTTCCTATCCGAAGGAATTCCTATCTCATTGTCTTCAGATGAGATTTTTAAGTCTTGTGCAGTTGATCCTTTGAAACAGAGCAGTTTTGATGCAAAATTGAGCCCAAGATGCTCTTGCATCTCAGCTCTGCTTCCTGAAGATCTCTCACTAAAGTCCTTTGTTGGATGGTTGACTCCTACCTAGAATTTTCAGGTTTGCAGGCAAATCCTTCCAGGTCACGTGCATTTATCCTTTTGCCTTGTACATTGCTCTAGAGAGGCTGGAATGAACATTCTGGGACACCTCTTATGGCATCACAGCTGTCAAGTGTTTTTGCTCTCTTTGGCTCCAGTCCAGAACAGGCTGAAGTCAATGGAAAGATTTGAATGCCACTGCTTCTGCATGAATCAACTGTGCATAAATGCCTGATGGAGGTACACCAGAAGCACGAGAGGAAAATTGTCCTTACAGTGACTCTTGGTTTTGAAAGTCTTTTAATAATAGTTTCTCACTTGTATCTCACTTGTAATAATTCTCAAATAGAGAATGGGTTTTTATGCATTGAAATCCTAGTAGTGATTCTTATGTAAGCCTGAAATAAGTCAGTTAAAATCAGGATGCATGTTACTCAGTTGATAGTAAATCTCAGAGTATGTATTTCTGTAACAGTGCTGCTGCTATTTTGTTTTTTGTTTTCAAGATCTTGGTCTGCTTCCATGCAGTGAAATTAAAGTGGTTTCATTAATTTCTCTTATAATGGTGGAGCTTACCACTATAACTAATAACCTTATTTTTTTAATTCTTTTTTTTTTTTTTTTCAAGAGCATATTCATCAATCTGAAACGTAGAGCAGTGGTAAAAAAAATCTCTTCCCTGAATACAAGCACTGAACAATTGTGACAGGTTCATGTTTACATGGTTAGGTTACCATCTGTAAATGTTTGAATGACCTTGCATTCATATATTTGAATGGGAAAATGTATAACCATTTCAGAAGAGAACACTGCTGTGTAGAATCTTATATGCAGCCTTTAGAGTTGTGTTCACAAATATCAGGCACATGGCTGGTTGTGATTTAAATAGTCAAGGAGTGTCTGATGTCAGCCACTTCCCCTAAATAAAATACTCAGGGTATGGACAGCTGGTTTGGAGCCAACTGGCTTTGCTTTGCTTCCTTTCCAAATGAGCACTTCATTCACAAGTGAGCAAAATGACTCCTCATGCTGTGAAAGAGAAACCTGGAAGTACATGGTGATCAGAATTTTACACAAAATAGGGACATACCTTCAGTTTGCCAAAAAGTCAGCAAAGGGATTTCATAGGATTTCTTTTTATATTTGATGCCTCTTAGAATTGCTTGAAGGTTGTTATGGCTATTTTACAGCAAGAGATAACACTCCTTTCTGGATGGGCAAGTATGGGAGATTGGATTGGAGCCTTTTTGTTAATATCTGTTCATTCTAAAACCAACGATGTTTAATTTAGCAAAAGAGTGTAAACATCAGCATCTGTAGAGGTTTTTATTTACCTTCAGCAGAACACTGATCAAGTGATGTCAGATTGCTTTCTTTTGAGAAGCTGATTCAAAGAAGCTCAGAAGTTGAGAGGCTTGCATGAATTGTCTTTCATTTTTCACGTTCCTCGCTGTCAGGAAATTTTAAAGGCTTTAAAAATATTTCCTGTGAATGCTTCTAGTAAGGAAATGTTTGGCTCCAGTCTGAACTTGTTTTGGCATTTAGTTTGATCACCTTGATACGAGAAGCTTAAATGTTTATTCCTTTCAGAATTTCAAAGCCTAGGGACTGTACCTGAGCATGCTGGACAGTGAAATTTCCTTAGAGAGGGCTGTTCATAGTGTGTGACAAAACTACTTTGCTAAAGGGGACCTTTTTTCCAGGATTTACAGTACTGCCAGTAGCATTGCAGGGCTTTGGGAAGCCCAGCCCTTCAAACCTGTTGAGTGTGGACGCATGTGTGTGTAATCCACAGGTGCCAAACTCTCTAAACTAAATTCATGTAGTTACCTTTCATGTACTCTATTAGCTGGGAATTAAATTTGTGATATAGGGACTTCAGATTGACATAAATATTATAATTATTCTTGAAACACCTAATGCCAGTGCAGCAAATTTGAACTGTATTTTCAGTTTAAATCCAAATCCATGGTGGTTTCCTACACACTTCCTTGCACGTATGTTCTTAGTTAAAAATGCCATTTTCTCTCACGAAAAGTGTTGAAACCAAGTGTTTTAATTAAAGAAGATCCTCAACTAATAAATAATTATGAAATCTAATTTTTTAATTTTTTTTTTTTTTAGGGTGGAAAGAAGTCCTACATTGGGCCATGTGGGGGCCGTGATTGCAGTGCTGGATGCAAATGTTTTCCAGAGAAGGGTGCACGGGTAAGTTTGTTTAGACCATTATAACTTGTCCTTGCCTCTCACCAATCTTTTTAGAAATAAATAAATAAACAAGCAAACACCATGTAAATAAGTGTAATTCTCAATCTAATGACCTCATGAAATGACAAATGATGAAGACCAGCTGCATTTCAAATGTCCCTGGCCCGAGATTTCAAAAGCTGTTGTAAAGATTTACAAATGGCTCGCTTCGTAATGAGTCTTCAATAGAATCCTATTTCTTTATGTGATCTGAGCCTTAGTTCAAAAGAAGTCAGATGGTTTTTAAGTAGATTACAACAATTAAAATTAGGAAAATCAAAGTAGCCAGCACAGATTTTGCCCAGGCCTTACTGTAATAGCTTCTGTTTATTTGTGGAAGTGTTTTTGATTTGTGTATTTGGTTGTGGAGGAATAATAACTCAAAATGGATCTGAGCAATTCCCTTTGAGAAAGTTGCTTATGTAGCTAAAGTCTCTCTCTCTGAAGTCTTCATTTGAAGGAACCAAATGTTTAAGCAAGAATTCTGTAAAAATCTTTAATTTCATTTGCTTGTATGAACAGCCTATAACTTATCTCCTCTCTTAGGGGAATGCAGTAACTGACTTCACTCTGCCTTCAATTGCAATGTTAATTTTTGTCCAGACACCATCCACTTAATGTTTTATCTTAAGCTCTAGAGCATTTTAACATGTATGAAAATGAATCTCACAGATTTTGCTTTTGGAGATGAAAGGAGGAAATAGCACACAGTAGGTACTTGAGGATATGTAAAGGCTTACAGAGAAGGGAAATGATACCAGTTGTTTAATTTATCTGCTGTACTTCCTGAAATCATATTGAAAAGTCATCCTCTGAGAGAAAACAAAAGAAATTAAGTCTTATTTAAACACTAGCAATCCTGATTTTTTTCCTGTCTGTTTCAGTGACACAGTATATGTATATGCAGGGCATTACTGTTTGGACTGAATTTAGGAAAACATTTGCTATTTCAAAATGATTGTTTTAAAAATGGTGTTTTTTCTAATTGCAGACAGAGTTGAGTGTGAACGCATAATTGATAACTGCTGATGTGTTTGCTCTGGAAATACAAAAATTCTTAAAATTCATCCTGTGGCAGAGGGAAAACACGTCTAAACACATCAGCAGAGACAATTCCCTTCAGCTCATATTCTAGGGTGTATGGAGAACTTCCTTGCAAAGTTCTCAGTGCACCCTAGAATAGGAGCTCACATGAATTGCTCAATAGCTTTTGTGATTAGATACAGTAAGGGACAGACCCAGTTTGGTTCTGGAACACAATATCCTGTAAATGCTTTGACCTTTAGACAGCAATGAGCATCATTCTTCTGTCTCTTTACATTCCCGGGGTCCAACTTGATTGTTTGAAGTGGCCACAACGCTGTTGACCTTGCAGTTTGAGCTCTTGGCATCTCTTTTGTTAAGATGTCACAAAGATTTTAGGCTGTTTTCATTGCTGACCTGAGAACTCATTTGGCTTTTAGCTTATTTCTTATGTGACCTGTATCGGTGGGGCACTTCCAGTCCTTCAGACACATATTCCATCCTGCTGAGACCTGTCCATGGAGTAAACTGTCTGCTCCAAGTGGTGATCTTTCCTTTTTACAACACTACTTCCATCAAGTGTGCTGAGCCCTCCTGACACCTTCTTGGCCATCTGCAGGCAGCTACTGGAGGCCTGCCATGCCTGAGGATATGGAGGTGACTGGCTGAACTGGGAAATTGGATGGTGTGATTATGTATCCTACAGCACAGCTTGTTTCTTGCAGGACACTGTACAGCCTGAGGCTAATTCCTTGGCTTCCTGCCTCGCTGCTTCTCCACTGCTGCAAAGCCTTGAAGTTCAGAAAAGGAGACAGGACTTTGCCAATGCCCCGAATCCATATTTTGTTTAAAAAAATGTTCCAGCCGTCAATTTTCCACAATTAACCAGATCGGAATAAAGCTAAGCTTTCTTTTTAAAAGAAGGAAATAGCTAAAAAGAAAAATGACAATAAGCTGACAGTTTAATGAAAATAGTATAGACAGTGTCCTTAAATGTCCTCCCTGAATGCATTTCTGATCAGATCAAGCTTTAAAAACTTTATTTAGGCAATAAAATATGTCAAAACTATCTAAGACTATTTGATTAGTAGTCTCTTAGAGAGATATTTGAGAGATATTTCTAGAAACAGGACGCATGTGTGTGTAATCCACAGGTGCCCACGTTCTTGTTCTTACTATAGACTGCTGCTGTATGTGCAGGATATATTAAAAACAACCACCAAAAACCAAAAAGAAAAACCAGCCAACCAAAAAAACCCACCCCAAAACTCAGCAAACCAGTACAATCTCAGTACCTGTAAAACTGACCTTGTTAGAAGACTAATCTCTGTGCAGTGAGTCAGCAATTAGTGGAATAATTGAGATTCTTTTCTGAAGGAAGGGTGGTGCTTCCAGGTTACAGGAGCCCCTGCACAGCTGGAGACTCTAGGTGAATGTGTGGATCTTCTAAATCTTTGTGTCCCTGCTCTCATTTTTCTGGCCAGCTGAGATACCAGTTATCAGCTAAGGCAATTTTAAAGGGAATTCTGCTGTTGGTAGTACCCAAAGGAACCCTGGTACATACAAACTTACATTGAACCCATTTTTGCATACAAGACTTACATGCCATCATCTTAGGAGCAGCAACTGATGGGTAGAAAAAGTGCTTTATGTGAAATTGTGGTGAAGCACAAGAGAAAAGGTGAAAGAAATCAGGAGGTGAATGTAAATTCTGATACTACTGCAAGGACATGTTCAGTTTCAGTGCAGGTGAGTGATCTACAGGTAGAAGATTTTTGGGACTGTCAGAAGAATTTATTGTGTTTAAAAGAGTGTTTTTCATTCCACTTGCTCACTGTTTGTCCACACTTGGTGGGCAGGGATAATGCTGCTGAAGGTTTCATGCTGTATTGATGGCTGTCTTGCTAAGAAATGTGCTGCAGATAAGTCAGCAGGGAATAGGAGGCATTTTTCATACTTTCAGAATATCAAGAAGCATTAAATAGTTGGTGGCCTGCACCATTTCATCTTGCAGCTCATTTTGCATTTGTTTATAGTAATGTTGGCTTTTTTATTTTTATATAATGTCATCAACTTTCAAACACTCATTACCCAGTCTTTGTTTCATGTATACCTTCTCCTGATGCTCACTTATCTTGGAATTTATAAGAATATCACAGTTTGTTTTAAACTTTGCTCAACATATTGGAGATAATATTTTGGTTTTTTCTATTCTCCCCCACCAAAAAAGAAATTAAGGAGAAAAAAATCTAAAAACGGTTTCCAAGACTTCACAAACTACTCAGGATAGGCTGTGTCCCAGGCAGTTTTTACAGCTTACAAGTGCTGTAAATTGGGAAAACCTGATGATACTAATCATAATTCTTTTTTTTTTCCTGTAATATGTAATCATGTCAAATTATATATATATATATATTTATATATATAATGTGTTCTTTAAAGCCCATTAAAATATGATTGATTAGAAAACTGAAGTTAAAATGATGACATGAAATGTAGGGTAAATTATCTCTGGTCAATCAGAGAGTTTTTGATAGAATTACTGCAGATCAAACAAGCAAGAAAAGATAGACAGATCCTCAACATCCATGGAGTGAACAGAGTAACCTGAGGTCAGAACTTTGGATGATTAATCTAATTGTAATCTAGTATAAACTAATGTCGCATTGGCAAGAGACCTTAAATTAACTTTGGTCTGGAATTAATCCCCTCAACTTAATACTGGGTGTACAGAGTGTCTCTCTTGTGATAATTCATTGAAGATTGGTTGGCGTTTCTTTGCTATGAGACTGTAATAATTAGAAATTGTATTTTTAATAATGTTTGCTGATTTCTGCTTTGGCTGGTTAATCACTCTGTTTGGAGCAGTCAGGGATTTCCTGATGAAACACAATTTCTTTGGAAGTGTCGACTCAACAAAATGATTTTTTTTTTTTTTTTTTTGCAGAAGTGCTTTACACAAACAAATTTACTGGTGACAAAATTCTTTAATGCTGTTGGTTCAAACTTCTCTCTGTTTCAATGTGGCTTCCTGCTCCCTGGATTGAGGAGCACTGTGCTGCCATTTCAATACCCATGGCCTGCAGGCTGAGCAGTTAAAATCAAACCAGACTGTGGGATGCTGCCATTCCTTTCCAACTGACACAAAGGTGTGATCAGTGCTAAATGCACTAACCATGGGTACAAGCAATACTGGGATTGTTATCTAGTTATTTTTGTAAATATGGACTATATGTAAATAAGGTCTAATTCTTGTTCAAATTCCCTTCTGGTTAAACATATAAAATGCTATCATTTGGTTTGGGAAGAGGATTATCTATAACATTGAAAAATGTTGACCATCTGTTTGCTGTCATTAAGAAGTTCTGGCAATATTTTGGAAGAAAATGAGGTAATAGTTAAGTCAAACAACTTACGTGCCAGCTGCTTTTTTTAACAACTGCCAAGGTTTGTATTTTTTTTTAAGTAATAAAACAAACTTTGCCAAATGTAGCATTAAACAATTATTGTACATATCCTCCTGACCCAACCTAAACACACTGAGCTTAGCTCTCTAATGAGAACCACACCAAATACTAAAACAGCACAAATAAACCCAAATTCATTGCATTTGAAAGGGTTCCTTATGCAACGGGCATCAAGACCAAACATGTTCCTGTGCAGTCTTACATCATCTCTTTGGGAAGACTTCTTGAGGGGACAGGCCCCACCTTATCACAGAATTCAGTCATGATAACTGTGTTTAAGCAGGGTAACCAGGGAGGCTGTGGTAGCAAATCCTGTCTCTGTGATTTGGTTTGCAGTTTTGTCTGAGTGCGTCCCAAGCGAGGCTGAATATATTGTAGGAAATGTATCTTGTTAAGAAGATTTCCACAGCATTCAAAACTAACCAGGATCCATGGCATTTCTGTGTCACCAGGGTGGGGTGAGGTGACTCTCTGACCTGAAACTGTTTCTCAGTCTGCCTGCAAGGGCAGCAGATTTTGTAAATGCAGTGGGGACCTTTGAAATCAAGCAGAACATGGGCCCTCAAGCTGTGCTCCATAGAGCACTTCCAGATGGTTTGGAAGAGCCCAGCAAAGAAGTATGTGTCACTGTTCAAGTAATTGTGCTTCATGTCAGCTTTAACCCAGGATTTTAAAGTCTTTACACTATGTTGGAAGTAAATGGAGCATTTAAAAAGCTCCTTGTTTCATCCTGCAATGCTGTGAGCTGTCTGAGTTTAAGAAGTTGTGTAGTCTTACTATATGAAGTGAATTTCCTTTTTGTTTCTCTTTTCTAGCCTGAAAGTTTCTAGTTTTCTCAAACTGAGCTTCTCAGAGGTGAGGTGTTACTGATATGGTGTGAGCTGAGATGACTCCTGAAAATCATGCTTTAAGTCAACTTAGAGGGAGTTGGATCCTTCTGCCTTGTACTGTGCTAAGTCCTCCCCTGAAGGTACTTTGTGACTCCCTGCTCTGCTGCTGGCACATTGCCCTAGGAACAGGAATCATTTTTTGTTTGTAGGAGCTGCCATGGCTACCCCTGGTACCCTGCAGGAGGAACGGGCTGTTCTCCTTGAAGGCAGCACCATCACTCCCACGGGTTTCACTTGAGGTGTGCAGACAGATGGGAAGACAGGCCAGCCTTGTCTCTCCCTCTTTGGAGCCTGGCCACCACTGACCTTCTGTTCTAACTTCATATCTCTGGCACTTTCTCCAAGACTGAAAGTGATAACTCGTCTGCTCCATATGGACAAAACAGATCCCCCTCAGCTTCCTAAGTACTGGAGAATAAAAACATGTATTCAAATTCTTTCTTGGTAAAAATTGCTGTCTTTTTTGGCCACAGGATGGAGGCTTTGATGAGTCTGTGATGTTTTACTTGTAACTCCTTAGAAGAGGAATAGCATCGACCTTTCGATTTCTCTTGTGTATTCATTTATTCACTGTAGGAGAATTGTAAATATTCTTAAAATTGTTTTCTGTTGGCCACTCCACCTTGAAAGAAAAAAAACCTAAGAATTTCTTCAGGAGGATAAAATCTCTAATGTCATGCCCAGAACAAGAAAAACAAATGTTATCATGAGTCTTTGGAACATATAATTGTCTGATTGGTCTTTTGCCTAACAAAAGTTGTAGAAATTTGTGCAATTAGTCCTGCAATGATGTCTCAGTTGAAGAGAGATTTTTGATGCCTTCTTACATCTGAGAAATGGCACAAGACTTCCTCTCCAAGGATTTGATAGACAAGGAGGGGTAACTTATATCCTGCCTTGAAATTATCCAATTGGCATTTTCTTCCAGCACATGTATAGTACTCACCACCTAGAGTATGTCTTAGTAGCCTTTTTGTCCAGGTTAAATTTTCTTAAATACCTAATTTTTGTCATACCTCTTACCTCTCACCCCACTCCAAAATTTGCCCACCTTCTATCTAAGTGTGATTGGCTCAGAATATTCCTGGTACTAATTATTTTTTCAAGCTTCTTAAAATGAGAAGAGGTGCCCTTTGCAGAAACCAGAGTCTTTTTTCAAGAGTTCCCACTGGCAGCCAGTGAAAGGTGTGACAGAGATTTCCAGTGCCATCCCTTGAGTAAGTCAGCCTCGGAAACAGAAGGATCACAGAACCAATCTGTGAGCAAGGCCCAGTTTGGAGAGATTTGGCTGACGCTCAGGTTAGATGCTTCATGAGCCAGGAAAACAGCAAATAGCAGGGATTACTACAAAGCAAACTTAATTAGGCAACAGATAGGCAGGAAGTCTGCCAGTCATGGAGCCTGCAGCCAGGGAGAGCACACAATGGAGACAGCCAACCAGGCAAAACTCTGTTTGTAGTGGCAGAAGAAAAGCTGGATGCATAGGTGTCTCAGGTTACCTGTTTTCTGGGAAATCTGTGCAGTGGTTTTAGTGTGAATCGTAGCTTTTCCCGATGGGAGATTTTAGGAGACAGGAGAACGGGCTGTACGTGGGATGTACAGACATTGTCCATCAGTGATAGGCAAGGAAAATGGGGAGGTGCTGTCTCCTTGTGAGTGAGGAACATGTGTGATTGCTGGGGTCCAGCAAGGTGGTAGAGCTGACTTTCTGAACACTTGAGGGTGAAGAAAATGAAAGACAGGAATAAAAGGGAATGATGGCACCTTTTTTTTTATTATTATTTTTTTTAACAAATAAAGCAACATCCAAATAACATAACATAGTGGGAATAGGAATTAATAACATGTAGGATACAGAGTGGTCTGGCTGAGAATCTGGGTATAAGTGTAAATTGTATAACTTTTCCTTTGACTTTACTTATTCTGCAAAAATGGGAGGAATATTCAGATGTTTGCCAGTCTCCTCCTCCTAAGCTATTGATTAGAGACATGTTAGCTGTTGCTCTCTAATCAGTCATAAATCCATTGATAGAACAAGCATTTTTTTGCAAAATGTCTTGATTTGATGGGTGATATGTTAGGGTTGCTCTTTGACCTTCTGTGGAGTTGCCAGAATAGAAAACAAATTCAGAGGAAAGATGCAACCCTAGTAAGAATGGGATACTGTGAATTGTATCAGGTATCTCATCCAGCTACTTGGTTAGTCGTCTGAAAAGTAGCATAGATGCAAATGTCCTTGTTCATAATGGGGGAAGGGCTTTTTGTGGGTTTTCTTTAAAAAAACAGCAGAGGGTTGCCAAAGCTAATAAACAGGAAGTTAAAATAATTTCAAAATTTCTGGGTTTGATCCATAATAAATACAGCACGAGAGGTGCACAAGTTTTGAAGTACTATTAAGAAGAAACATCTGGTTGTCTTTTTCAAAAGATTGATGATACTTCTTTTAAATGATCAAAGAAAGCTGTCTAATAAAATGACTCAGCATGTGCTGAATTCTCAGTGTATGGTAAAGGAAGAATTTTTTAGTACCTAGTGTTTAGCACTAAATTTTGTTTTTCAAAGTTCTGTAGAGCTGCTGTCTCTTATGACAGATCTCTCCAAACTTAGAGACATTTGAAAGAGAAGATAGCAGAAGAGGTTGTCTTGTCCCATTTAAATTAGGGCATATCTTCCTAAGAGGACAAAATGTTTTTAGAAGACGTCAACCTTTGGATTATACTTAGCAGTGGAAATATAGCCCAGCTTGTCTCACAGCAAAATAAAAATAAAGAAGTCAAGTCTGCATGCAAAATCAAGGCAGCAGGTGGTCATTCCCTGTATAACTCCAGCTGTACTTGAACTGTAAATCCAAAAGCATTACAAAACTAGCATTGGGACACCCAGTGATTCCTTGCAGGCATGGATCAGTGTTTCTGGGACCTTAAAGGAAATTTTCCTGAGATCTTATGTTTTCTCTTGAAACAAAAAATGACATGCGTTATCTCCAGATTTTTTTCCAAAGCAGTGAAGTAATTAAACTTCACTTGTTTTTCTAACATCAGGACTAAAACCTGAACTAATCTAGTTTAACCATTCCCTTGTCTTTTATCAGCTGGAATGTGCATCAGCTCCTGAGAACCTTTGGGTGAATGGAAGTTCTGCTTGCACAGGATGCATTTTGTACAGCTGGGTAACAAAAGGCAGTCAGGGTTTCTTCACAGATGTATGTAGATGCTGGATTCTGCACTATTTTTTCCAGCAGAATCACGTACCAGGTATTCCATGTTTAGATGTCTTTAGGTTTATTTCATCAGTGGCTGCTGTAAGCTGGCACTGCTGGGCTCTGTCACACTTCTGTTGTATTGTGTGTCAGTATTATCAGCTCTCCAGTCTGGACTGAAGAGGAAAGCTGGGTTCCATTGGTTATTGAGGGATTTCCCAACATCCCTAAGAAAGCCAGGATTTTAATTTTCAAACCTTTAAAGCAAATTGCTTAGAGGCTTCTCAGAATGATTGCTCAACCAACCATTTATGTGAAATTTTATGTGAAATTTGTGTTAAGGGAAGCAATTTCAAGGGAAGTACCTCCTGACATATTTTCTTTTCACATTTGTTTAGAAAGGTTGTGTGAATGCTCCATATAGTGTTGGCAGGATGTTATAGCTGGAGGAAGTGCATTACTTTAAACTGGATCTCCTCTGCAAAATTAAGACTTTATTTTGCAAATGATGCTCAGCTGGGACCATTTCAGAACTTCATCCTGCTTCACTGGGTTCCAGTGCCTCATGAGAAGTGTTTCACAGTGGTTTTCTTGCCTTTGCAAAAGGGGTTTGGGATTTTTATTGTTATTTCATAAAATGTCTTATCAACTTGTGAGCAACTGTGGTGCTTGTTGTACCCATTTTAACGATTCTTCAATTTCTAGAAACATCATTCTTTTCTTCCATCTTACACTTTTTCAGTAAATGCATCTCTTGGCACAAGGGAAATTGAAGTGGGAGTCTGCTTCATTAAAAAAATAACATCCTTGTCAAATCAATCTGTACTTAATTAAATTCCCTCTGTTTAAACTGCACATAGAAACAGATAACTGACAAACAAAAATAAAGAATCTTTAGGAATACTGACTTACCTCTGATAAGAACTGTCTGGCATATACATATTCTTTTTTTAGCTTATGCTTTAATAACAAGCTCAGCATTTGGTTCACATTTCTTTCTTCTACTTTGGGCTTACCTACTAGATTAAAAATATGTGACTTGAAGTCTAAAGCCCTATTTTAGGATATTTTTTTAATCACTTTTTTCTTATATACTGAAAAGTGTGTGGTACAACTGGCTTTTGCCTAGCAATTACATGAGCACAAACAAGTATTTGATAATTTGTTATTTTTAATTTTGTAATTAGCAGTAATTTGATCATTTCCCTATTTGATAATTGTTAAGAGGCTGAAAAGAAAGCGCTAACTGCTTTTCACATTGTTAATAGTACAGCTGTGGTTGTTATCTTGGTAGCCAGCTACATTAATCAGGGTTGCTTTCAGTGCTTCAGGCTGTGGTCATAAAAATCTTAGATGACCTGGCAAAATGACCTTGGAAAAACAGTTTCATGTTCCTGACTGTTTCCATTTCCATGTGTTGCTGGTCTCAGCTGTTTGTCCCAGGGCTGTGTGGATGTCTGCAGGAGCGTGGGTCAGAGGCTCCCCAAGGCAGGAGTGTGTGACTGCACATCCGTGCTCAGGTCACCCAGCAGGCAGGGAGCTCCCAGCTCCTTCACTCTGCAATGTCCAAAAGACATTTCCTGTCCTTTAGAGAGGGCCAGCTGCCTCTGCTTCCCACACTGGTTGTGCTGTGGAGCTGCAAGGGACGTTGTTGAGTGCTATGGTTCAGATTGGGAATGTGGAGCTGTCCTTTCCAAGCTGCCTGGGAACAGGCAGTGTGGAGTTTTCCTTTCATGTGCACCCAAACTTATCCAACACCTCCAGCTGCACAGACCTCTGCATCTGCCTGCCTGTGTGCCAGCAAAGCACAGGCTTCAACCTGGAGTCAGGTCTATGTTCCAAATACAACATTGATCTGTAAGTTTGCTGCTCAAACTGGCAGAGCACATGGCTGCAGTTTAGCTCAGAGAAGAGCGTGGCACCCTGTCTGAGGATGGAAACTCTGCTAGTAAAAAAGGCAAGTTCAGTTCCTGACTAGTCTATGATTTCTGTTTCTCGTCACATTAGAATCTAAGTTGAATGATGGGCACACACAATGAAAAATTGGCTTTTTGAATGCCAAAAAGCATTGGTGGTCATATTATTAAATGTGAATTGATCCACTTCAATGAAAAGTTTAAATAATTTCTCATATACTTCTCATTATTTTATGTGTGGAAATGTTGGTCTGAAAATAGATGTGAAGTAAACTGTGAACTCTTCTGAGTTATGAGGCTTTTATACTTTCATGGGGTTTGTAGCTACTTTTCCATTCCCTCAACAGATCAGCCATAGAAAGATCCCCTGTGAAGAAGCTGCCTCTCTTCAGTCTTTGATGAGTTAGGGAGCACTGGGGCCAATGTGGTTTTAATGAAAACTTATATGCAAAAAAGCTCTGACAGACCAACTGTCTTTTGGTCCTGTGTCATCACAAAGCCACACAAAAATGGTCTGATTTTACTGAAGATGGATGGAGTTGATACAAGAGATGGGAGAGGAAATGTATTGCCACTCACCTTTCAGTGGTCCTTTTCTGAAGGAGAGAAACACAGAAATTATAAGTTCCTTCTAAGATGAAATAGTACATTTTTAGTATTTCAAAGTTTTTGTTTGCTCTTGGTCCCATCTGAATTGTCTTTAGCAAATACTTGTTGTGACTTCAGGCTGGGATTTTTTTGTGGGGATATATGAAGCAGAACAGCATCTTCTGTGCCATTGAGTTTTAACTGGGGTCATGGTCCTCCTTGCCAGTAGGAAGGAGAATGATGCACAGGGAACTTCTAGAGATGCTTCAGGAAAAGGCATCACCAGGTGAGAGGAGGTTGTGAAATTGGCCCTTTTACTCCCTTCAGAGTAAACCCTTCTCTGTTCCTATACATTACATTATTGGTGAAATGCATCAGCAAATGTTTATAGTCAAGGGAAGTTTGTACTAACACTGTGTCATGCAGCTAATCTGTTTGCCTTCTACAGAGGGAACACTAAGTTAGCTGCATGTTGCTCCAGATTCAAGTGGTTTATTAAATATTTATACTTGGATTAGACTGTTTACTTTCCAGCTCATACTATAGCTGTATTGGGAAGATCCAGAACACCTGGGTTTTAGTGAGGTCTTAAGGAAAGTTTGCTTCAACTTTCCAAATTAAAGATTAAAAGCTCACTAAATTACTGACTATATGCAGGAGAATTTTAAATCAAGAAATACCAGTTCTAGAAGCATGTTTCTAAAATTGTGAATAACAAAATAGTCATGAATATCAGATCTTGGTTTCAATCTCTTCTGCTGCATTTCTACACTTCTCAGAGCACTGTCAGAAATATCAAAGAAATACCAGTTTCTGCTGGTTTAGCTTTGCTGGAGGTCTGGTTTTTTACATTAGTGAAAACCAGTTGCTGGGATTAAGAAGTCACTCAGCTGACTTTGGTGATGCTACTTTAGCTTTGTGCAAAAAATGGTAAATGAATGGGATCCTGGATCACAGTATTTCAGGTATGCTGGCTATGTAAACTATCCTTTTTAATAAGAGAGGCTGTAGATCTACCCTTACTTTCCATATTTAAGTGCAACTACATTTAATGAATATCCAGAAGTAGAGATGAAGTGAGAACAGTCTGACTGTCTAGGCAGAAAGCAGACAAGAATAACCCAAAGTTATTTTACAAAGGATAATCCAGGCTCTTGGTGTGGAAACACTGATTCCCTGTGTATTTAACAGTTGTGTCCCCTGGAAGAAACATGTAAAAAACCTTAATGTTCTTTGAACTGCAGAAGTGTGAGTGAAAAACTTCACTTGCAGAATGAAAGCTACAGCTAAACAAAGTTGAAAGCTGGTTATTTATGTGTTAAGTCATCCTGGCTGTGCATTTTATTAGGGAAACTGGGGAGCACTGATTTTAAGCCATCACCAGCTGGTTTTAGTGTTCCCTCTCACCTTGCTCAGCACTGGGAAGGTTGGTGCTGTCCAATCATTTCACAAATCAGCAGGAACTTGTCTGATCAGCACTCACCTCCAGCAGGTATCTGCTCACTTCACCAGGAGATGTGAACATAGAAAACTTTTAACTCTTGAGTGTGGTGGCCTGGGGTCTCAGGCAGGTTTGGCTGTAAATGGCCTCTGAGCAGGTTTACACATTTCTAGGATCTAGTGCCCTTTGCCTGCTCCTAAATGTCACTGCATGTCAGCAAGTCCCTCCTAAACACAGCTAGCTATTCGAGTTAGGCACTTTGGAGGGATTCCAAAAACCATAGCAAGCGCTGCTTGTCAGAAAGGTAGATTTTGCTAATTTTTGCTAAACATGTAGCATTTGATCTCATATCAGCTTTGCAGGGGTTAGTGTTTTAACCACTGTCTTCCAAGAGTGAAGGAGCCTTATTCTTGCAAGATGAAGAAGTAATGAAATGTGGCTATGACTAATAATGCACTTTGCTTCCTTTCTGTGATTCTGAGCTAATGCTTCCTATGTTTAAACTAATTTCCAAATGTTTTCCACAAGATTTGGAACAAATAAAACCTAAATTTCTAGGTCTGTACTCTTAAAATCTACTTTGCCCCTGAGTTTGTTTGGCTAGGATTTAAGAGTTGTATGTGCTGTGTAAAATTTGTATTCCAGACTAAACAAAAAATATATTTACAATTTGTCTGCTTAGTTTTATTTTTAAGGTTCTTTCCACAAGAGGTGCTCTTTGAGATACTATTTTGTTGATATATCAATGACAAAATATTGATGCATTTTCACATAACTTTTGTTCTGAAACCTAACCAGAAAAATTAATTTTGGAAGAGACCTTGTTTTAATCAATTACTTTTTCTTTATTTGTCACATGATTATTTCTTCCTTACATTGAACTTACATGCTGTTAGAAGTACTACACAGATTTCTTACACCACATCTGCAGAGGAATCCATTCATTCCAGTAAAATAGAAATATATCTGTCCTGTAACAGCTATGTTAATGTGGGAGGTAAAACACTTTTTCTAGTAGAATTGGAAGACACCATCCAACTGGATGGTATTTTAAAAAGAACATTTGTGCAAAGGCTCTGGTTGCTTTGGTCTGATGATTGTTTCCAGTATTTACAGTACAGCAGGGCCTGGGGCCTCAGTTACACATCAGGATCAGTTGTACTTTGTATAAACAATAAAAAGGCCTTGCACCAAATAACTTTTCTTCTAAGCATTAAATGTCCTGATTTTTTTTAAGGAGAGCACACAGCTGGGACAAAACCATGGAATGATCCCAAACCAGCTGGACATAAGGGCAGATCTGGCTTTTCATCCATCTGCATTCAACTGTGGAGCATTTGGATTCAGTGCTCACTAAATAGGAGACATAATAGGGACATTTAAAGGTTCATTTCATGGATCCTTAATTTAATTAAGATAAAACATTCCCAATATACACCCGAGCAGAGCTGGAGGATAAGACACTCAATGAAGAAGAGCCTGAGAGTATCTTGGAACAGCCTGATTCAGGCAAGCAGAGGAATTCAAGAGGTCTCTGCCCTGGAGCTGACTGGGCTGGAGTGGAGTGGGGCAGCAGCCAGCTGGCCATACCTGCCTGGGTGAGTGTGCACTCACATCAAGCAGCCTCTCAACAGAGTTAAGGAGCCATAAAAGCACCACATGACTCTGTGGAATGTCCTGTTTCTAATCACCACAGTGTAGATCAAGCTTTAGCATTCTTTTATTTAATTTAGGGAAAGATAGGTCACTAATTTGATCCTTACTGGATGATTGAATGTATGTACAGCACAGAATTTAGATTGACTTACAGTCAGGGGTACAAAATATCTTCAAGATAGTGTTGTCTTTCTGGCCTGCTGAATACAGGGGCCATCTGATCTGTCTTGCTTTCATGGAAGGTTGCTAGATTTGGAGATACTTACAAAAAAAAAAAGCCTTTGAAGTTGCTGGTATTTGGAAAAGGATGTGCACTTCACATATTGCCATAGTGAAGAGGAAAATAAAATAATTGCTACTAATAGTCAGTTGTTTCTTTGATAGACACAGTATGAGCTCTTAGCACGAGAAAGATGTAGTGATAGAAAAAAATCTTTCAAAATAAATAATATCAATTTGATAGTGGTAATCCCAATCTGAAGGAATCCCAGATTTCTTCCCCTCTTGCTGCTGCATCTAGTCCTGCAAAGACAAGGAAAAAATATTTTTATTTTCTTTTACTTGTTCAGCAAAGACAAAGCTTCTGGATAGTTAGATTTCACTTCCCCAGGATAAAATAGCTGTTATTCCGGATGACTGATAAGTGCTTTGACACTGCATTGTTACTTGTATCAGTGGAAAAATGTTGTTTCTGGAAAGCAGAGAGATGAGGATGCAGCTTTTGAGACTCAAGTAAAATCCTGGTGTTTGGGCTGCAAGTCCTGTGCTTGGGCATGTCTCCTGTGAGAGCTGGGAGAATGAAAGCCAGGCCACTTGTGGAACTGCAGCTCAGCATTCGTGGGCCTGTCTCTTGGATTTCCCATTTGGAGCAGCAGTAAGATCAAGGGGGGGGGCACCAGAATCTCATAATAAGCAATCAGCAGCAGTCTCCAATGCACATGCTTGCAGCTTAGTTTCACTCTGGAATCAGGGACCATACCTGCAGGATTGTTTGTTGGCTTCTGTGGGCTTCCCTCGTGTGCACTCTTGTACACTGAGGGCAATCAATACAGTTGTGCCTCCTCTGTACTTCCTAACACTATCTCCCTTCATTTCTCAGATCCTTTCTCCTTTATTCTGCTTTGGAGCCTTGACTATTCAGCCTTCCTCAGTGGCATGATTCCTCTCAGGCTTTGGTTGGCAGGCACTTGCAAAGCTGGCATTTCCAGTCAGTGGCAGATATAAGACAACATTTCTGCTGATGCTGATTCAGCCGAGCCAAGATTGGCTGTGTAGGCAAGAGCAGTGGCAGTGAAGGAGTGCTGCCTGTCTCTGACATCAGGGCTGTGCTTCACTGCAGCCATCATCTGTCTGTAGGCATGTCACTGAGAAGATACCAGAGCCTTTATGTGATTTCAAACTCTGGAGAAGTGAATGTGTGTCCATTGAACCAGCTCACTGTTTCACTGCACTTGCTGGCTAAAAGGCTGTTACACATGCCTGTGGGGATTATCAGGAATTTAGCCTAGTGTGAGAAGGGTGGTGTGTATGCGTGGGCTGAGGGCAGTTTGTTGCATGCAATGCAGCGTGGTGTATTTTAAAAAATATCCTATGGAAAACCATTGCTGTGGTTTTAACTCAAATTGGAGTGAGTGCAGGAACAAGGGAAATACAAAGCTGGTTGGCAGCAGTGATCAACAGAGGATTCTTTTTTTCTCTATTCTTTTCAAGTATGCTTTGCTTATTTTTTTTCAAATGGCAGTGGAGTGGTTGTTCCCTGGCTGATGGCTCTAGGGAAGGAGCTTAGAGTAGTTTGTGTAGCTCAACAGTGGCTGTTGGCTGCAGAAGGAGCCCTGGCAGCAACTTCCAAAGAGTCCTGCTGAGTCTGTGCAGCCCAGATCCGCTTCCAGTGCTTGTCATCCCAGGGTTTCTGGGGGGTTGCATTTTTTTTGATGAGGTGTGAGGAGGCTATTTGCAGATCTGAGACAGTTTTGGTTTCTCTAAAATGACATGTCATCATGCTGGCATGTAGTAACACTACTCTTTGATGTAATAGGATGATGTTGAACTAAAGCATCACTTTATTGTGGTGTGCTGGTTCCCATTTGTTACTTTTTAGCAGAGTTTGCTGTCTGAAACAAATCCCTAGAAGTGGCTATGCTGTGAATTTTGTATCTTTCAGACCTTAGGTAATGCCTGCCATTCAGGGGGCTCCAATTGAGTGCAAAATACATGAGAATTACCATATCATTTTTCAGAACACTGTGGCTACATCAGCATAGCTAATAAAGCCTGGGAGATGTCAGTATTTGCTATTAGAAGAACATATATGCAAAGATGAGAAAAGCAAAAAAACCCAAAAAAACCCCAAAAACCCACAAACAAACAAAAAACCCAAACCAAACTAAACCAACCAACCAACCAAAAAACAACCAAAAAACATTTAACCCCTACTATCTCTTAAAAAATAAAAAAGGAAATACCTTGTTTTTGTAAAATGTGGTGTCTCTCTACTTTTCAGACTTTTCCTGATTTCCATTATTATACTGTCCTGGTAACTTCTGAACTTCTAAACAGACTTAGCCAAAGTCTGGAGTTAGCAGCCCTCTGTAAATTGCATTAGGGTAAAGACTACTTTAACTCTCCTCAGTCTCATCTAGACATCAAGATTAAGGCCTGCTAAATTCTGTTTCTTCAAGTTAAAAGCAATGGATGAAAGGCATGCAATATCATTAAGGTGTTTAGATTTATGCTGTTACTACTTTTCCCCTTGGTTTTATTTTTAATTCTTATAGATATGTAACTTTAAAGCATTCTGAAAACAATCAGCAACAATTGCAGCTTTGACTAGCAGCTAAATTAAAACAACTGATTAGCTGCCCTGCCTCTCCCTTTGTCTTGTTGGCATGTTTGCTTAACTGCAGGATGCATTCCTAACCCTTACACTTCTCAGTTCTTCACTGGGTGCAGTGAAGACCATTTTCTGGCTTGCCATCCATCAGAGCAGGGAACGCTTCCACCTTTTATTTTAAGGAGGAAGGAGCTGCTGAGCTGATTTGGAAATCATGGGCTGGGTACTGTGTGTGCAAAGCTGCTGAGACCTGTGTGCAGGACAGCCCCAGTCAGGTTATCCTGCCATCATATCCAGATCGCTGATTATCACACAGCAGTGTTTGTGATCTTCTGCAGTGCTGCTTCCTTCTGCCCCTCATCAAGGCCCAGTGAGCACAGACCGTGACAGGTAAAATCTTCTTCCAGACCTCAGATGCTCCCATACAAAGAGCCACGCTTAATCCCTGGCCTAGTGTGTCATTTAGTAATCTGCATGGTCATGAATTCCAGGGATATATGGGCAGGAAGCGCGGGGCAGTGTGGGTAGCAGAGCAGGCCTACAGAGTCATTTAAGTCTTTGTTGTATTGTGTAGCGAGGGATTTTGGGGACAATGAGACCTGTCTGTCAAAGATTAAGCAGACTGGAAGTGTGGTTTATACCAACAAATGAATGAAGCTTTTTGGAGTGTTAATACAGCCACGTAGTAAATGTCCAAGGACTTAAACATACAATTTATGTGATGACGAGCAACATTGGAATCGATCATTTATTCTATATACCTTAGCCAGTGGGAATTCAAGTAGGTGGAAAAGTTCATTTCCGTCCTTACCTGGATCAATATGCAACACTTACATAGGACAAGTGAGAAATCCTTTGATTTTTTTTCTCTGAGACTTTGGTTTGAAGGTTTTTTTTTTTTACTAATTGCAGTTTATTCTCTGACACTGCCCAGCAAACCAGCCACTGACTGACTGGCGCTTCACGTTATCAGGCACTGCAGTAAAATTCTGCCTGGACCTGCTCTGCTTAAGCCTCTAGAGATAACTGGAATCTTGCCAAATGTTATGTTAGTAGATTTGCAGACCTCTACTACTCTCCACTCCTGCTTTGGCCTGTGTATTTCCAAGCAATGTATGGATGAGAATTCACAGGCTCCGTTTTTCCCTTTAAAGTGAATTGTTTACATGTTTGCAAAGCTCCCCTCGGCTCTGCTGTGTAACTGGTCTCTGGGAAGAGGTTTTTGTTCTAAATCTGCTATCTTGAATAAGCATGAGATGGTTCCCATCTTCTGAGTTTTAAATCTTGACTAATTTTATCTGTTCCAACAGATCCTTTTGGTTTCAGCTGAACCCTGTGCAAGGAAAGCTGCTCAGACCTTTCTGAAGTGCCAGGAACATGCTGGGAAGGCTATGGGAGGCAAAATGTAGGGGAAACTGCTTGCAGGGAATCTATTGTTTGCTGCTGACCCTGTACTGGCCAGATCTGTGCATGGCCTACTTTCCCTGCCTGCCTTTCTAACTAGAAGCATCCTTTGGGGCTGAATGACCTTAGTGGATAATGAGAAGTTTTGCTGTGTTTCTCCCTTGTAAACAGAGTGTTTAGCTTGTGGAACATGGTCTGGTGACTAAATACTTTTTAAAAATGTGTGGAGGGGCTTTTTTGTCATCGTTGTTTGTTTTGTAATTTTTTCTTCTCCAAAGAAAGAAGTTACTTTATTCACCAGATGATTAATGTTATACATGATATGGCAGTAAATCCTAGAGGCAGTCATGCTGCATATATCACATGCCAGGCTCAGACTTGCTTTCAGAATTACATTGTACTCAGCACTAATTTGGTAATAGCACAAACACTGAATATCAGACAGGGGAAGGGACATAGTAGTGCATCAGTAAGAACAAAGGGAAAAAAAAAACAAGATTGTTTTTCTGGAGCATTGCTTAACTTACAGCAATTTACAGATACACATTTTCTGTGTAACAGTGAAATGCCATAGAATAATTAGGTTAGAAAAATAATAGGACAATCCAGTAGGATAAAAGTGAGCCAGAAAAGCAGTCATAAGATTGCTGTCCAGAATAGGTTAGGCTGTGTCTTGGGTGGCTAGCTAAGCTAGAGGAAAGGTGCAGGGTTTAGATTCAGTTGTCTCAGCATTTTAGGTACTTTTTTTCTCAGGAATTTGAGACAAATTGAGAGAAACTCCTAGAAGCATAAATGGATACAGATATTTAAATCTGCTTTTAGAATAGAAATGTTACACTTGGGATCCAAATCTCTATTGTTCATATTCTAATGATTCACTTTATATTCTGCAGAAACAGAGAACACAATAACAATAATTGAAAAGTTTCATTTAATTATGATATTATTACCAACTGAAAAACCACAGCTATGTTTTATTCCAAATATGAAAAGAGATCTGTATTATTTTAGTTAATGTTAAGTAGTTTCTGCAAAAATCCACAGATACAGAAGGGGCTTCTCTAGCTCCTTTTCCCTATCTTCTTCTCACACTCCTGGGTCTGATCTGTATCTCTGAGTTATTTCCTGATCTCTGCCTAATTAAGGGAGCAGGACATGTCTTGACTGTCCTTGATTTCCAGTTTGCAGGCAGAAAGAGGAAGGTAGTCACATGTAGGTATAATGTGGTATTAGAAATTGTGAGCCAATGGACAGGTACCTTCCCTTCCCTTCCCTTCCCTTCCCTTCCCTTCCCTTCCCTTCCCTTCCCTTCCCTTCCCTTCCCTTCCCTTCCCTTCCCTTCCCTTCCCTTCCCTTCCCTTCCCTTCCCTTCCCTTCCCTTCCCTTCCCTTCCCATCCCATCCCATCCCATCCCATCCCATCCCATCCCATCCCATCCCATCCCATCCCATCCTAACTGCTAAGGAATAGCTGAACTGGGAAATGCTGGCACAGGCACTCTCTTCCTGCTGGATCTACTGTTTGCCCACATCCCTGTTTGGTCTCTGAGGAAACACTAACTTTTCATAGCTTTTGCTTGCAAAGGGGAATTAGACATTTAAAAAAAAAAAACGGGTTTGTTGTAAAAGAAGGAACTGGAGAGGAGCCCAAAGCAAATTAACAGATCTGGACACAGCGGACCCTGCGGAGGTTTGGAGTCTGTTGGGCTTCAGCATGTGGCTGAACCCTCCCTGCCTTTCTAGATACAATGTCCTTTTAATAGTCTTAACAGGCCTGACACTGGCAGGATTTCACTTGTTCAGTACACTACTTAATACAGCTAATTTTCTACTGACAACATTTTTTTGCAACAATGAATCTTCTGTCACTTGAGTCCATGAGGAAGGCAGCTTGGAAATGCCAGCCAGAGGGGGAGGGAGCAAGTTCGTTGTCGCTGTTCACTTAAACAGTTCTTCAGAAACACAGTGAGCTTTTTTTTTGGTTTGTTCTCTGGGGTGCTAGGGGAAGGGGAAATAACACTTCATGTTCTTTCCTCGTGAGCCCATTGCAGACCCCTGAATGTTGTGTTTTGTAGGGGGTGTCTTAAGGAGAGGCAGGAGCTGTGGTTTTGCAAGCAGCAATCCTGATGTGGCTGCCTGTGAAGTTATTCCCATTCAACATCTATTTTCCCCAGGAGATTTGTCTAATATCAATGATTAGCATTGTACCTTCCTCAGTAATGAGTTAAACAAAACCCCTTTAAATTGTTTGTGAACAGTAACTTGCTTGATCTTACCAGATGTGTGGGAGAGGTCATGCATGTCCACATAAATGTACTCATGGCCAGGGGCAGAGGGGCTGTGACCCTCACTTGTCATTCCACCCATCTCCCCTTTTGGGGACTGACTGCCAAGGGGCTGCTCTTTGGTCATTTCCACTGCCATGCTCTCACCAGAGATGACTTGTGTGCTGAGGTATGGGATTCATTTGTGGAATCAAATTTCAATGGTTTTTAAGCAGTTAAAAAACAGGGGAGGAAAATACTTTGCATGTGCTACCTTGTCTACTTTCCTGTACAGCCATCAGGAGAAGGGAAAGAAGTTCTAGGGAAACCCTGCGTTTTCATCTGAAATAACTAGTTCTTTTGTATTAAAATTCAGCTCAGGATTTACTCTGCTGTCAAGAGATGAACACAATACTCAAATTCTCTTCCTGCAATTAAGGGCAGGAAAATGTTATGACAGCTGCTGTCCTATGTGAACAGGTCGGGGAACTGTAAAGGCTTTCTAAAACATTTTTTGGAAATCAGGCACTGAAGGCTTGAGGGAGAGAATATGAACTGGGGTTGCAAAAGACCGTAAAATCTCATAAACCATTCAAACCTTTGGCTGTACTATGCTCTTTTGTTAAATAATAAAAAAAAGAGCTTAGTTCATAAGTAAATTGAAGTCAGTTAGACCTCACTTGCTTCAACATTTTTGTCAAGATTTCATAACTGAGTATTTCAATGTAAGCCCTATTTTTTTTTGAATGCTGATGAGTGTAATGTAGTGCCAGAGCTCCATGAGGTGCAGCAGCAGTTCCTGCCTATGTTACCTCCTCCTTCATGTCTCATTTCCTCAGCTGCCTTTAATTCAGGCTTAAACATGGGCACGAATTCAGAGGAGTGCCTGCTGTCACTCTCACGTGCTGTCTACATGAATTGTCTTCATTTGTGTGTGGAGCTTGTATTGCTCTGCAAATTAAAAACACAAAGAGGCACTAAAGATATCAGTCAAGGTAGCAAAAAAGAAGCTTTTGCTGTGGCAAATAGCAAAAATTTTATCTCAGGTGACCACATATCACCTGAGGCTCATGGCCAATTGGCTTAAACAAACAGTGGGTAAGCTGGGGATTCAGGGGTGATCACCTCTGCTCTGGTGATACTCTGCAATGCCATTCATCAGGATCTAGTCTCTGCAAATCTTTTTGTTCTGCTCAAAAAAGGGCATAATTTTGACTGATGATCATGAAGAAGGCAAGTGAATTTAATTCAAGCATATAATGTAGCTCCTTAAAAATAAGCTTTAACTCATAATTTTCATACCTTGGTTATTTGTTCCATTGAAATACAATGTAAGTCATCGCTCTGTTTTGTAAATCCTGCTGCTTGTTCTTGATTTTCAAAAATCCCCATAACTCAAATCTTTCTGTTCCTCTAGTGCCCATCACTGTGGGGTGTTACCCATGGCTCCTTTCTCTCTGTAGCTCAGGACAGATTAATCCATAATTAATTCATTAATTAGCAGCAGTAGCTCTACTGAAGCTGTTACTTCCCTATTTTTCACTCTTCTTACAGAAGTTTCCTATGTTGCTGTCAAGTATCTCATGGTATTCCAGCTAAAACAGAGCAACTCATCTTGGTTTAAATGCTGCAAAATTAACAATTTAAGAGAACCATCTTTATTTTTAACAGCTTGCCTTTGAATCTTCATAAAAGGTGCTCAATCTTTGCTTTCTACTCACTATCTGCAGATATTCTAGTCAGTAAGGTGGCTGCTCATATCAATGACATTTCTCTTACTGCATCTTGCAATAAATTAAATATCAAGGTGAATTTTTTTGCAGGGGCTACTTAATATTAACTAAAACAATACAGATTTCTTTTCATGTTTGGAATAAAACATAGTTGTGGTTTTTCAGCTGGTAATGATATCATAATTAAATAAAACTTTTCAATTATTGTTATTGTGTTCTCTGTAAAGATGTAAAGTGAACCATTAGAATATGAATAGAGATTTGGATCCCAAGCAGAGGAAGGCTGTGCATCTCTCACACAGATGTTACAGCCCACAAGGGGCTTGCACAGGCTTTCATGTTATCTGTGCTCTCTGTGCCTGGAACCTTTCCACAGGAGCTTATTTCTTATCTCACTTGGACGTTTCACAACATCAAAGCAAAGTTTAAAGTCATGCTTTTTTTGACTTTTGTCCGTTTTTCATAGTTGCTTCAGAAAGTTGTGAAGTCTAAAATGGAATAATGACTCTCAGTTAATCTTGAGTCACTCCTGGCATTGTCCATGGTGGGGGAAAGGATGACAGTATGTGGTCTCTTTGTGTGTTTTAAATAGAAATAGCAAATATGTGGGATTGATTGGATCAGGATGTTTCATGAAAGCTTTTAACTGGAAATTACGCATTCTAAGGAACAAACTTTTCATAAATTTAAATGACATTCTTAAAAATTGTCTAGGGTGCATATATAGTCCTGTATTTATAATATGGTAAACCATCCATTGCAACTTTGTTACTGAAGTATGGGATTCATCAAATGATTTGTGGAATCAAATTTCAGTAATTTTTGAGCAGCTAAAAAATAGAATGTGAAACCATATATATGCATATACATACACATATATATATATACATACACACACACACATTTTTATCACCTAGATTTTCTACTTGCAGTCGTGTCTAGTCAGCCTCAGTGGAAATAACAGAAGTATTTTTTGAAAATGGAGTTTATCACATGAACTAAAATTTAGAATTGTTATGAGACCCAGCCTGCAGCTGCTCATTACTACATGAAAAGTTTGGTCCTGAGGTGACCAGAGCAGCCTTGACAGTCGGCAGTGTGAGCTTGCCAAAGACTGCTTTGCATAAACAGAAAACTTCTGAAAGGCATTGTGATACTAAAGAATTTCGCATGGTACATGAAAATGTAAAAATGAAAAAAAAAAATCATCCTAATGTCCTTCCTTAAACAGAGAACAAGACAGAAAAAACCCCAAACAATGGCATTTTGGGGAGGATGCTGAATGAAGCAGGATTGTTGCACAGGATTTTTTTTTTCTGGTCCATTATTTCTTTGTGCACATACAGTTTTTTGTATTCTTCTCATGCTGTGTAGGTAAAAAGCTGTGTAGAGGAACAGTGACTTACATGACAGAAATAAAGGAGCCATTTTTACCTTAGGACTTCCCTAACATTTTTAGAAGAAAAACTGAAGAATATTTTTTTTTAAAGTACAAAGCGTTTTTCAGTAGAGAGAATAATTACTTACTCTGGAATGTGAGCAGGGCACTGGATACCTGACCTGTAATTTAGGAAAATAGTGAAGGGGTTTTCATCAGTAATTATTATTATTATAGTAGATCTGTGGGGCCCCAGTTGAGAGCAGGACTCTGTTGTGCTCCTCACTGTCTGTCTAGCAAGAGAGAAGCACTGCTGTGGGAGTCTTGCTTGGAAGGCAGGGCAGAGCCAAGAGGAGAAGGGAAGAAATGGAGATGGGAGGTTGAAGGCTGGCCCAAATCTGTGCTGCCCACAGTGGCTGCCTTGCACTGGTAAGTCCCTGGCAGACCCCCCAGCTGAGATTCCTGGGTCACCTTTTATAACCTGGTGTCTCTCATCAATGTCCCTGGTTTAAATGGGAAATGAAATTTGTGTGTGTGAAGGAGTATCTGGAGGGAGCAGTGCCTTTACAGGCTCTCCTGTCCAACAGAAATCAGGTCCATAGATCTCCCCTAAAAGCTTCAGGCTTAGAGTGTGCAATATATGAGAATATGCATTTTTAGGGCCATAATGTGATGAGTTAGTGGTTGGCTGTTTGGTCCACCTTGATGGAATCAAACAAGCATAAGATGCTTCAAGCTACAAAGCGTTTGCTCATGAAGTGATTGTTATTTCACCAACAGTCTTTGTGTCAATAAAACACATTTTATGGGGAAAATAATGGGTGAAGGAATAGAGAATCAAATAAGACCCTTTTAAAAGGTTTGGTCACTGAATTCTCATAGAGAAGAAACCTCCTGTTAGTTTCAGAAGAGGTGAGCACATTTAAATTCAGTTGCTCTTTTCATACATAGGACCTTAATTTTGCTTAGAAAATGAATAGTGCTTTGCTGCTTGAAATATGGCAAAATTTACCAACAAAAATAGGAATCAATTCTGCCCTTCCTGATCAGTAATATTTTCTGCTTAGTAACCAGAGTTGCTAGGTTGATCTTAGTGGGTTCCAGTGTTCTTTATGGTGATGAATGACTGAGTTGGTGTTTGACAGTGACTTAGGCCAGCTGAATTGTTCCCCAGGTAAGCCTGTATTGTTTTTTTATCCCAGAAATAAGGGGCATATCCAGTGGTTCCATACCACTTCCACGTGTGTTCCTGTACACAGTGACAAATCCAATAGATTCACGCTTTATTCTCCTAGCTCCCAGAGGCAATGGGAAATAAAAGAATGTGTGGAATTTGCAATGCTATGTGTAGCAGCTCTGCTTCAGTGGGCGAACATTTATGTGAGGTATTAGAGTTGGCAAAAGGGGCTGGGACAATGGAGAAACTGTCATGTGTTGGACTGGGCAGCAGCAGAGGCCCCACTGTACCAGCCTTTCCTCATGACACCCTGGGACACAGAAGAATTTAAAAGGGTGTAAGGAAGAAGGTACATGTTGCAGAGCCTTTTCCATCTTGAAAGGCACTGCCATCAAATGTCAGGCTTTTTTTGGTTTTACCACTTTCTGCAGTGTGGTGACTCAGAAGCAATGGGAGGTTCCTTTTCTGGGCATTTTTTTTGCTCTTGCTTACCACACAGTGAGAATGGAAAGCTGGATGTCTGAGCCAGCATGTGTAATGGTTTGCAATGGGTGTGTGTGTAACAGAGATACACATGATTCGTGCTGAACTTGTGACACAAACTTGGTCAGAGTCCAAAATTATCTATGAAAATGCCCAGGTATATAAAAAAATAACACTGCTTTTACCAGCATCATGGTCATTATAGACAGGCATCTCATTTAGTGCTGCTGCATTGTAAAAACCTGGTGCAGAAATATGTTTGAGATTGCAGATCATCCATTTCAAATACATGAAATTGTAGTGGGCATTTGAGAGAACATTCACAAGTCAGTAATTTCATTGGCTTTGTTATTGCTTGGTGTTAATTAGCATTCTGTAATTTTCCTCTTTTTAAAATCGATTGTCATACATCTGGGAAACCAAAACGATATTGCTTGCATTAATTGCTAATGGCTTAATTGAACATAAAAGATTAAAAATAGGGAGCTCTGTTGATTCGTTGTAGTTTTTGTTTGATATAATCCACATTTTATATTTCCTCTTGCCCTCACTGCTAAGAGATGTTTTATTCTTTTTATCCTTTGGATAAGTAAGAGCAATCCTGGTGCTCAAGCACAATAAAGACTAGGTCAGCGTGTTGAGGTCAGACAGAAGTTCCAGCTGGCATTGAGCTCTGCACAAGCTTACCTTATGTAAAACCTGAGTCTTCATTGTGCTGCTACCCTGGAATTGCTCCTGCATGCCACCGTGCCTGCTCTTTACAATGCTCTAATCTTGGAACACTTCATGGGAGTGCTGCTGAGTGACGAAAAATACTGCTTTTTTAGTAGTGAGGGCAAGTCCTTTGTTTCAGCATAGAAAACATGATTTCCATCCATCCAGGCTTCAAAAGGAACAGTGGGAATTCTTGAGAGCCTGATTATCATGGCATAATCACATTATCAGAGAGATTAGAAGCACTTTACTGTGTCCTTATGCTTTAGTGACACTCCAAGGCACTGGACAAAATCTTCAAGTGCTGTTAAAATCTTTCTTGTAGGGCACTAATGCAGGAGAGCTGTTTAGCTGTGAGCCCTGAAATCACAGAGAAGATATTTAATTCTTCTGTCAGAGAGCTGCTCATCCAAACATGAGCAGAAGATGTAGTTGCTGATCTTTACTCTCCAGTCTACATATATTTCTCAGAGCCACCTGCTGCAGAGCAAAACAAAAGCCTCCTAAAATGTTAATTCCCATCAGTTCCAGTCATTGTGAAACACTGTCATTAGCCAGGCAATCAAACTAATGGAATACAGAAGTGTTAGCAATTCAAACAAATGAGGAATTCACAGTGTGTTCTCTCTGCAAACTTGGTGGGCTCTTGGATGGCATTTCTTTTGTGAGAGGTAAGTTAGACTGAAGTGTCACAGTGCCCATTTTTTGGTTATGCCTCAACACTGCTGTGTTACCTTGAGGCAAACAGTCCACAACCCTTGCTTTGTAAATGAATTGTTGCCTGAAAGCCTCTGAATTGTTTGTGATTATGGGAAATTCAGTCTCAGCTTTAAGTGAGAGCAAAGCACGTGATTTTTAACATGTTTCTTGTTGTGTATGGTTGCCAAGGACCACTGAAGCTTTGGGGATTAATGTTCTGATTAGATAGTTTCCAATATAAAGGATTCCACTGATAATTAGCCCAGAGTGAAGAAAGCTAAAAATAATCAACATAAAAGCCTTTTCAGATGTGAGTCTGTGCCTCTGGAAGTGCACACTATGGACAGTGTCTAGACAGAAAAGGTATGAAATATCAAACATGCACTTGACCTCAGTTAAAAGGCCAGGATGAAGCAAGCACAGCAGAAAGAGGGATATGGGAGAATTGTTGCAGTTAAAAGAGAACTGCTCCAACAGTGAAGACACATGGAATATGGAAAAGATACTTCAACCTAAATAGGTACTAAAAATGATCCTGGGAAAAGAATTTTTAAAATCATGTAGAGTTTGTTTCACTTTGCTTGATTTTAAACATGTAACAATGCTTTTTTAAAATTAACAGTAAAAGTCTTTTACCTGCCAAGCCATGGAGTCAGGGCTTTGTATGTCTCCAGCTGAGATTGCTAAAACACTTGCAGCAGGGAGCTGCATTCCTTCTGCTCTTTTACGGAGTTAGGGAAGTAGAAGGGAAACGCACTTCCATGGACATGAGAATTAAAAGGAGGGGGCGTTATGTGTTAGGATTATTAATGTGTGGTGGGTTCCTGAACTTCCTCTTCCATTCTATTTTACTGTAAATCTCGATTCTTTACGTGGGTAACGTCATGTAATCCACAGGTTGTCTTGCCAGTGGAAAGCATGGCCATAAACTGCATTTTCTGCTGATTCTCTGGGACCTTGGACCGGTCTGCTTCATGTCGTCTGGACATGGCCCGGGAGGGGGATGGGGATGGGGGTGTGGATGGGGATGGAGGTGTGGATGGGAAGTGGAATGTGGATGTGGATGATGTGGATGTGGGTGTGGATATGGATGGGAATGGGAATGTAGATGTGGATGATTTGGATGTGGATATGGATATGGATGTGGATGATGTGGGTATGGATGGGGATGTGGATGTGGATATGGATGGGGATGTGGATGTGGATGATGTGGATGTGAATATGGATGGGGATGTGGATGTGGATGCGGATATGGATGGGAATGGGGATGTAGGTTTGGATGGTGTGGATGATGTGGATGATGCGGATGCGAACACGAACCGGGCCGGGCACAGCCGGGAGCGCCCGCAGCGCATCCCCGCGGGGGCCGCGCCCTCTGCCGGCAGCGCCCGGCACTGCAGCCGCGGGGCGCTGCTCCACCCTGCGCTTGGCATCCCCAGGGAAACCCAGGGAAACCCAGGGAAACCCAGGGAAATCCAGGGAAATCCAGGGAAACCCGGGGAAACCCAGGGAAATCCAGGGAAACCCAGGGAAACCCAGGGAAACCCAGGGAAACCCAGGGAAATCCAGGGAAATCCAGGGAAACCCAGGGAAATCCAGGGAAATCCAGGGAAATCCAGGGAAATCCAGGGAAACCCAGGGAAATCCAGGGAAATCCAGGGAAACCCAGGGAAACCCAGGGAAATCCAGGGAAACCCAGGGAAACCCAGGGAAACCCAGGGAAATCCAAGGAAACCCAGGGAAACCCAGGGAAACCCAGGGAAACCCAGGGAAATCCAAGGAAACCCAGGGAAACCCAGGGAAATCCAGGGAAACCCAGGGAAATCCAGGGAAATCCAGGGAAATCCAGGGAAATCCAGGGAAACCCAGGGAAATCCAGGGAAACCCAGGGAAACCCAGGGAAATCCAGGGAAGCCCAGGGAAAGGGGGATTCCTTCCTGGAATCCCGGACACTGAGGTACTGCAGCGTGTCCAGAGAAGGGCAGCAAAGCACCTGAAGGAGCACAAGTCTGATGAGAAGCGGCTGATGGAGCTGGGCTTGGTTAGCCTGGAGAAAGAGCTTCAGTGGGGACCTTGCTGCTTATTGAAATTACTGTGACTTGTGAATGTTCTCTCAAATGCCCACTACAATTTCATGTATTTGAAATCGATGATCTGCAATCTCAAACATATTTGTGCCCCAGGTTTTTACAAAGCAGCAGCTTGAAATGAGATGCCTGTCTGTAATGAATATGATGCTGGTAAAAATAATGTTATTTTTTATATACTGGGGCATTTTCATAGATAATTTTGGTTTCTGACCAAGTTTGTGTCACAAGTTCAGCATGAATCATATGTATCTCTGAAAGGAGATTGTGGTGAGGTGAAGATCATACAAGGGGAAATGGCCTCAAGTTGTGCCAGGGGAGACTCAGGTTGGAAATTAGGAAAAATTTCTTCGCTGCAAGAGATGTTAAGAACTGGAACATAGTGGAGTCACCATGCCTGGAATTGTTCAAAAAATGAATGGATGTGGCACTTGGCAATATGGTTTAGTGTGCAAGGTGGTATTCAGTCAAAGGTTGGACTTGGTCTTGGAGGAATTCTCCAGCCTTAATGATTCAGCACTTCATCAGCAGCCAGTTGAGGGAGGTGGTTGTCCCTCTCTGCTCTGTGCTGGTGTGGCCCCATCTCGAGTCCTGTGTGCAATTTTGGGCAGTCTTTGTCTGAGAATGGACAGGGAAAACTTTTGGGTGTCCTAACTACCCAGAGAGGTATCAAACTGCATTAAAAGTTGAGTTGGAAAGAATAATTGCAAAGGAGTTTGTGGACATGATGCATTGACTTGTTTTTGATGTTTATTAGGGTCAGCCAGGACCCATTGGGCTTCAAGGACCAATAGGAGCACCTGGATTTACTGGCCCAGAAGGTTTGCCTGGAGCAAAAGGTGAGAGAGGAGCAGTGGGCCCTCCTGGACCAGCTGGACAGAAAGGTGACAAGGTAAGCTCAACAGTGACTTTTCTGTCCCTGCTATAGTTCTATGGCCTTCTATCTATTTTTGAGTGAATAAAGACAATCTTGGCCTGTATGTCCCAAGGATAAAAATACCATTTCAACAGTACCTTTAGAGAATTGTCTGCATTTATTTTTGAATGAGATTACAGATGCTAAAGCTGCTGGACAGGGTAGCTGTCCTGCTGGGTGAACTGCAGGCAAATGAATATTGCTGTTGCAAATAGTCTGTCACTTCACATGCCCAGGCTTTTATTCACACTCTGTTCAGGGAGACATGCGGCTGGTTCCTGGGTAGAAGATCCTGAGCTGGTGTCTAGAAAAGCAAAAAGAATGGGTACTAAACAAAAACTGCAGTTCAGTTTTGCAAGTGCAAAGTTATTTCTAACAAAAAGAATACAATAAACCACATCATAATAAATGGAGCAGCCCATAAGGTGTTAGGTGTCA
This sequence comes from Phylloscopus trochilus trochilus, assembly GCA_016584745.2. Taxonomy (NCBI): domain Eukaryota; kingdom Metazoa; phylum Chordata; class Aves; order Passeriformes; family Phylloscopidae; genus Phylloscopus; species Phylloscopus trochilus. Next base: position 1,711,095 of record WQNJ02000046.1, on the reverse strand, counting down.
ATGGATGCAATGTGCAAGATTGGAAACAACTTCTTTGCACTGTAAAAAATCCATTTATTCCAGAACTGTTTCTATCCCCTGAAACAATACATATGCAATACCAACATGTCATAAGATTCTTTCTCTCTTCATCCCTTGTGAGAGAAATACATTTTACCTTTCCAAAGCAAGAACAGTTTAGGCTGGGTATTCTGCTTACACAGCCTGTTTTGCTGCTATTCAGAGCAGAGCAACAAGGTGTGGTAATTACCTGCAGCTTGGGCAGTCTGAAGTTAATGCAGTGGTCTGCATATCTCTGGGGATCCTATCCAAGTATAGACAGACAAATACAAAAGTTTTGTTGAAACTCTTGGAAAGACGAGGGTTAAATTTATAGCAGATTGTTTATTTTCCTGGCATCTTGTTTTCCCCAGATGTGCAGTAGGAGATTATATTTTTACTTTAAATTGCCTGATTAAAACATTCCTGAAACACTCATTTGGCATCCAGTCAAGCTCGGATGCTCAGTTCCTGTCTTCACTGACCCCTGTGGTCAGAGAGCATCTGCATGAGGTAGTTTGCTCCTTTTGGTTTTGAAAGCAGAAATCCAAGACTTGAAAGTGTTGGAGTGAAGAATACCTCACAGGTAACTGAGATATACAGTGAAGTGACATATAATGTGTACTCTTTTCCCTCAGGGTCCAATGGGAGTTCCAGGATTTCAGGGCATCAACGGGATCCCAGTAAGTTTGCACATGGAAATATTAAATCACCAGGATGGTAATCACAGCTAAAAGCACCTGAACATGATTAGATTGTCCTAGCACATGCATAGAGTACCTTGCAATTGCTTGCTTCTGTCTGGAGGAAAATGGCCTTTTTGTTCATCTCCCTGGTGATTCCATGCTGTTTTGTAAGACAATAAGAAGTTGACACATATCAGAAAGTCAGCCTGAGTTACATGGGGATCGTTTGCATGATTGATTAGCTTTTCTTTCAGCACCATGTTCCCTCAGCACTGCCTAACAAACACTGTATCATAAAATTACAGACTTGCAGAATTGAAAGGGACCTCAGGGAGTCAAACAGGCATGATCAGCTGTGCTTCAGGCCGTTTGTAGCATGTGTTTCCTAACCAATTCTTAAAACATTGTGATGATGGAGACTAATTTCTCTGTTAGAAAAACCTTGCTCATGCCTAACTTCAGTCTTCCTTTCTGCAGTTTAAAGCTCTTAGTTCTCATGTTACTGATCAGGGACACAGAGAGGAGATTGTTCACTTTTACTTTGCAGTAGCCTTCTTGTCTGTGATGGCTGTTCCCAGGTCTCCCTCAATCATCTTTGGCTATGGCATGAATGAAAACAGTGATGAGAGCTGAGGCTCTCCAGATAACCCTTCATTCTCTCCTAGGTTCTAGTCCTGGTTTAGATCAGGTGACAGGTGGGTAACCACTTTCCCTGACCATCAGGATCTTTTTGTTTCTTTCATTCTTTAGAACTTCACATTCCAGAGACAGTTTACAAAAAAATTATGTGCCTCGAGTGTTTTGGCCAGCTTTCTTTTGCTTTGGTTTCTCCAGTGATTTTTGCAAAGGTATCTTGCTGTATCTCAGGGGAACTTTAACTAGATCAGAAGTTGCCCCAAACTTCCTTGCTCTTTCTACACTCTTTGGCTCATCCTGCTTTCTCCTTCTGATATAAAAATTATTTTTATTTTCTTGACGACATTTTTCCATCCTATGTGTCACTGTGCTTTCAGACTATGCTCATACTCTTTCTCCTCTTCCCTGCTTTCTCAGATGGCCAGGAGCTCCAACAATTGAGCTGTGTTTTCTTACTTCCTATCAAAACCTGAATTGTTGTGATAGATTGGCTGAAAATGCAGTTGGCCTTGTAAATGAGCTTGTTTGATTCCAGTTCCTTCCTGGCCCTGGTCCATTAATCCCCCTCTGCTCATCCTTGCCTGTTCTCTCTCCTGCTCTACTCCCTTGCTGCTATTTTTTTTTTCTTTTACCACCAGCCAACTGTCTATGTCTGAAAAGAACAAGCTGTTCCCATAATACTTAATTTAATTGAACACACTGTGGGAACATGCTGTTCTCAGGGTATTTTTTCAGATGAGGCTCTGGAGAAAGGGGATTCCCAACAGTGAGGGGAGGCAGAGACAGAGCAACAGCCATTGCCAGGTAGTTGGCAGCAACAGGAATTCCAAGGAGAGAGCAGGGGAGGCAGATGAGAGGGTTCAGAGGCTCCAGCATATGCAGATCTGTTCTGCAGGTGGCTGAGTGGGAAAGAGGGGATTTTGCTGGTCATGAATAGCAAAGTGCTCAGCACTGTGGGTCTTCTGTGCCACAACTGCAGGGCAGAAAAAGGGGAAAGGGAAACTTGTTCACATTAAAACCACTGAGATAAATGCTTCCATTGTAGGGTGAAAATAGCACTGCTTGAGTAAATGTTTTTACTTTTGCCATTACATTTCAGGGTAGGGAGTAACTCAGATTTTTTTGTGGAGTGTGTACAAATAAAGGCACTTTATATGGATGTGTGAAATGCAGAGCAAAGGAGAGAACACGTGTGTGTGAGAAAGATGGGAGAAGTAAAAATATATTGCTATCTCTGCACATCCAAATATGAAGAGAGATTCTTTGTAGTGTGCAGGTATGTTAGTTTGGTCATGGCCATGGGCAAGGCCATTATTCAGAGGGGAATCCCACTGTTGACCTTCAGGGAAGTGGTATTCCACAGAGTTCCCTTGGGGAATGCTGGTGGCAAGTAAATCATGTTGTTGCAGCTGGCCTGAGTAATCCCTTTCACCTAGTAAATACAGCAGCTACATGTGTTTATTGCTAGACTTTCATGTCATGCTGTAGGAGAAGCCCTCAAAATCCTTAGCCCTACTTGGGGAGTTTATTTTTTCCTATAGGACAAGATTCAAGGACACCTCTGGCAAAGGCTGGAACTGAAGCTGGGAGATGTATATAGCATTTCATGAACTGCCCAAGGAGTTCTAGAAGGAGATATTTTTATGATAAATGAGCCCTTGTCTGTGGCATGAAAACCAGAGCTGTATGAAGAGGCAGTTTTGTGACCTTTCTAGAGTAAATGCAAGCACTTGGCATGGCTGTAGAGAGGCCACTTGCCTTTAGCAACCTGTGAGACTGTTTATTCAATTAGTTTTGTATTCATCCTTAATTGCATTTGTTTCTCTGTTTTTAATTATTCATCCAGCTCTCCTCTTGGGATTGCCTTTTCCCTGTTTGATTTAGAAAAGAGGCCCCTTGGGATCACAGTGTCAGTGTAGAAGCAAGAGTCAGATAAAGGAGGGCCCAGATAACCAGTTCAAGTTTCCTTATCTGTCTCACACCAAATGCCTCCTTTTGTGAGTACAGAGAGCACAAGCATCTCTCCAGCCTGTGTTTTAACTCAGATCTGTAAACTAATCACCCTGACATGTATAAGTGAAGTCTCTGAAAGTCTTCTGCCTTAGCCAATTGAGGTGCTTGTGTTCAATTGGCACATCTGCCAAAACAGGAATTAGAGGAGGTGAGAGCAATGAAACTATTAACCACCACTTTTTCAGGTCAAAACAGCTCTTTAAATCAGTATTTTAAACCCCTGGGAAAAAGGTTCTTTTAAGGCAGGACTTAGCAACTCTCTCAAGGAAATCACTTGTGGGTGTTCAATATCTCCTCCGATAAGGGTTCTTAAAACAAAATATTGTGAACTCTGATTGCAGATTAGCTTTAAAGTAGGAAATCCTGTGGATTGTTTTCCTAAAGCAAAAGACACAGAATGTGTGTGTTTGCTTGTGTGTCAGCCTGTGTCATGCTTTGGCACAGAACCACAGACATGGATGCCACGGGATTAAGTGACAGGGCCACAGATTTATTTAGCACACATAAGAAATCACTGTGATCAGCATGTTTTATATCCTCTCTCTGTGAGCCCTACTCATATTTTAAGAGGACACCAAAGTGCTTTGGGCTTCTTACAGGTCTGAGAGTCAGGAGATCTCACCCAGAGCCTTTCCCAGGACACGGCTCACCCGGCAGCTGCCTGCCATGGGCTGGCTCTTGGCCACCACCAAAGCTGGAGCAGCTTGGCTCCCTGGTGTCTCCCTCTGAGGGGCAGATGTTGGCCCTTGCAGCTTCACTAAACCTTGCAGCTGGCCACCACCTTGTGCTGTAACCAGATCCCTGTGCACTTGTCCCGCAGAGCTCCTGGTTTTGTTGATGCTGTGAACAAAGTGAGAGACCTGGTAGACACTGACAGCTCTGGCCTCTGACTCTGCAGACTCTGTCCTGTCAGAGACTTGATGCTCTTGGCTATGACATCCTGCATGGATCAAACTAATTAATTTCTAAGAGCAAAATGTAAGTGGCAATAAATCGCTGCTTCAGCCTAGTCCATTTGCTTTACCAGCAAGTCCCTGCTTGCCCAGCACATGTGGCTGTTTTGACAAGCAGACTAATCATCAGAGCAGCTGGTACTGCAGTGATCTCTAATGCTTTAGGATGACTTCATTCCATTCCTTGTTAAATCTCAATTTTATATTTGCCTGGGTGAGCTGCCTTAATCGTGTAGTTGAGACACACTTGACATTGATTCAGTTTGTACCTTGTTGGCTGGCAGCAAGCAGATCAGGTCTCTCTCAATTTTGTTAGCACAAATCTCAATGCAGTTGCCAAATGAGCTGGACCAAGGACTTCATCTGACTGAAAATTAACCCCATTAAGAAACAGAGCAGTTATTTCTCTGCTGTTTTGTTTCCTGCTCTGCCAGCACAGGGAGGAGGTAGGTGTGAGTAAGCAGCAATGTGGAATAGCCTGGCAGCAGCTGAGACCAGTGATCAGCTCGAGTTTTTACATTATTATGGCCTAAGTTGTTCTGCATCCTCCAGAAAATCACTCTGCTACTGTGTGTCTTGAGCTTCCCATCAATAAAATTAAGATTATAGCATTCCCACATTTTTTTCAAGGTATTTAAAGATCCTTAGATAAAAGGCTTTACATTACTGCAAAGTTCTCATTGAGTTTCATCACAGTGTATGCTGTTGGCTTGGGCTGGGAAGACTTTTAGTGTTGCAAATGTGTTTTATTTTAAGTGTCAGGCATGAATGGTTATTAATGTTCTGCTTTATCTCAATTTTATCCATGTGGGGTTTTTTTGGTGTTTTTTTTTTTACTTTCCTAATGTGAGTCATAACTTGCTTAGTGCCATATCTTCAGGAGGAATCTTTGGGATCAAACAAAAGTACTTTTGGGATGAGCCAAGATCGCTGTGTACAGAGTGGGAAGAGAACTGTCAAGTTACTGATACTATCTCCATATGTTGAATTTTTCTTCTTGCCTTAAAACAATGTTGCTGAGTGCCACAGGACCCATTTATAGGAGCAGCAGTATAAAATAAGGAGCTGCCTGACACTTGGGCATTGGGACTGACAGTTCTACCTTCTGCCCTCACATACTCATATGGCACTGAAGAAAAACTACCTGAAGTCCCAAACTTTGATCTCCTTTGCACTAGTGCCATGCTGAGTAAAATTGGAGCTATACCAGGGCAAAAGGCATGTGAAATCAGAATTAGGTACAATTAATAATTGGCCATTGCAAATACTTTTTTTTTAATGTTAGTTTATTTGAATCTTTCTCCCAGTTGCTTTGCCTAAGGTCTTTTGTTTAATATAACAAATAAAGCTGTTCTGCTTGAATGACCTGATACTGGAGCTTTAACATCTGTTGGTCTATTAAAAGAAAGAATCCACACTGGAGAGGAAGAGAAGTCACTGAAACTCCAAGCAGATTGGAATGATAAATGCTCAGTATTGTTGAGTCTGCCTCTGCCTTTGCTTTCACATGAGCAGCTTCCATTTGTGGTGTCAGGTGCACCCTTGTGTGCTGTTTGACACTGTTCCATTCCACATGGCTCACACTGCTCTGGGGTGAGCACTGCCCTTTTGGGACCTGCTCATGCACAAGTTATGCACTTCAGAAAACCATCCCTTGGAGAAAAAGGTAATGGGATGAATGCAGCCAGTGTTCTAGGATTTAACCTCTGGGGAGGATGAGCAAAGCTGGCTGAAGAAGCTTGCTCTGTTGCACTCTGCCATACACTGAGCTTGGTTGGGAGTTGTGCAATTCTTTTGGTTTGTGTTGCTGTTTGGAAGGAGGATAGCAGTTTTCAGGGGACAACAGTATTACTAACAAAATAATGGATCCTCTTGGTCATTCTCTCTCTTTCCCTTTACACAGGGTCACCCTGGGCAGGCTGGACCTAGAGGCCTGCCTGGCCTGGATGGCTGCAATGGTACCACTGGGAGTCGTGGCATTTCTGGACCAGATGGGTTTCCTGGCCTGCCTGGACTGCCTGTATGTCCCAAAACCAGGATTTGCTTTTTGTGACACTCTTGGAGAAGTACTTAGGAAGAACCCAAATAACCCCAAGTTTATTAGAATTGTTAGAGCTCAAGTTTCCCATCCATCTGAGGATAAAATGAAGATACTGTGGATAAAATCCCCTCCCTCACCTGCTGCCATCACTGCTCTGGATGCAGCCCAGGGTACGGGTGGCTGGCTGGGCTGTGAACCCACACTGGCAGCTTTTCATCCACAAGTAGCCCCAAGTCCTTCTCCAGGGCTGCTTTCAATCCAATCATTGCCCAGCCTGAATCTGTGGCTGGGATTGCCCCAGCTCAGGGTCTTGCACTTGGTGAGGTTTACATGGCCCATCCCTCAAGCCTGCCAAGGTCTCTCTAAATGGCATTGATGTGTATATGAACAGGGGAGTTATACCATGTCAAACAGGTTCAAATAGGATCTGAGGTTGTCAAAGACCTAAAATGAAAGGGAAATCTAATGTAAACAGGAAAATAGCAGAGAAAATGTTTGCAGAGCCTTGTTTTTCTAAAGCTGCAGGAAGTCTTTAGTTCTCATAATAGCACAGCTTCTCAAACAAAGCAGCAGTGGTACTCCTACAGTTAACTGGAGCCAGGAGTTTGCCTTGTTCATTATGCTAATTAGAGACTCTTTCAAAACTAAAGCAGCTAATTTTTTCAAGAAATTTATTTTTTACTTTTTTTTTTTTACTTTTTTTCTAATCAGGGTCGTCCAGGCCCAAAAGGCCTTAAAGGAGAACCTGTTTTTGCTCAAGGCAGTCTTAAAGGAATGAAGGTAAGACTTGTCATCACATAGGAGAACATGCAGTGCAAGAAACTCTTTGATGTCCCAGAGGTTTTAGGGCTGATACTGCAGGTTTGGTTGCTCATGGTGTCAGTCCAGTGTTTATTGTACTGCAAGGTACTGGAAATTCATCAGTCACATTCTCAATTTACATACATGCTTCATTGAATATTGAAAATATTAAAGAATTCCCTCTGTGATATGAGGCCTCTCACACTGATTTTGTTGGTCAAAATAGGAACTCTTCTAAAATTCTCTCCACTCATAAGTTCGTAAAACTTTCATGGGTCTTTATTAATTTACTTCTGTATTTATGAGAAATAAAGATAATTTCATATTATGATGATGTGCTTTTGCATATTTTATAGCAGTCATAAAGTAAGAGATTTTATAGTGTATTTTTAGTGGTTTTGTAATTAATATGTTTAATGCCACTTTATTTTCTCTTGTTACACATAAATAAAAGGGTTCTAATTTCTCTAGAGGTCTCCGTTACCCAATTCAAATATGGTAGCACAGATTTCAAGATATTTTCCCATTTACACTTGATCTAATATTAGCTAACAGCAAATATTTCTACTTGTGCTAAGCTTGATGCTCCTTATACTTTGTTGCAGTAATGCTGTGTAATTTTTACCTATGCATTTATGGTTTTTAGGGTGAAAATGGTCTTCCTGGATTGGATGGAGTTCCTGTAAGTTATTTAATATGGGACATGACGATTTTGAACAATATTAAGTAGGTACATTTTCAGATATTGGTTCTCAAGGACCCTTTTCAAATTACTGGGAAGTTTATTTATATGTGTGACACCAGTAATGTAAGCAATTCTAGATGGGATCCACTAAGGGTAGGAGTGAATCCACATTATGGTAGAGGAAGTCTGATTTTTTCCTATTACTTATTCCATTATTCCTTTTTCAAATCAAACTCCCTTCTACCATTGAGCTCTGTAATTTTGATTTTCAAAGTACATCTAATGCTATGAAATAAATTGCTTTAATATTTAAATTGGCTTACTTAACTGGGGGATATTACTTCATGTTTCCTGAGACTCGCTTTGGGTGGGGTTTGATGGGGTAAATGCTACACATTCCCTATTTGTCCTCTGTTGTTTTTATAGGGCCCAAAAGGTTTTCCAGGTCCAACAGGTCCTGCAGGCCCTATAGGATTACCAGGTTTGCAGGTGAGAGCTCAGCTGTTGCCCTTGTTGATAGAACAATTCAAACTGTTGGCAGCTTTCCCTTCCCTCTTCCTTGTCTCTCTTTGTGTCGTGACAATGAGCAAGAGTGCCTGTGCATCTGAAATGACTGAGCACAGCTGACTGGATGCTCAGTCTTGGGTGGTTTAACATGAACACAGGAGCAAAGGCTCCTCTCTGGAACATCCAGAGCAGCAAACATGCTCAGCAGAGCTCTCTGCAAACACCCCCTTGCACTGTTCTGAGCACTTCCTCACCTCAGGGCCTGGGGGAATAGGCTGATCTCTGATGTTTGGGGCCTTTCTTGTCATGAGCCATCTTAGGGTTGCTTTATCAAGATCCTACCAGAGAATTTTTTATTGGGCAGAGGTAAAACCAAACTACATTTTTGGGTTGGGTTTAAGTTGAAGTTTTCTTTTAATTAATGATGTTGCCAAAGAGCTGTGCTGTTAGAGATGGGAAGACTTGAGAGCACGTGTCTTGCTTTTGCTTTGGAGGCAAGAGAGTTCAGGTGCCCCTGCAGATCCCAGCATTGCTCCAATTGCTTAATTGCTTACCCTAATTAAGTCAAAAGGAATAAAATATTGATCTTGTTTACATTTAGGGTCCAGTGGGTCCCCCTGGGCCACCAGGTCCAAAAGTAAGTAGCTGCCTTTTCTGTTTTCCTTTTACACCTAATTTTGGGAGGTTTAGCAATGCTGTGGGCTTAGATGATAGGGGTGGTGTTGTTGCTGTTGTTTTATTATTCATTCATCCATGGTGTTTTTTCTCTCCTAGGGTAACATGGGATTAGGCTTTCAAGGAGAGAAAGGAGAAAAGGTAAGTGAAACTTGTTTTGTTATGGGAAGAGCATGAAACAATACTCCAGAGTTCCATCATGGTTTGATCCTCTAGAAACTGGCTAGATTCTAGCACTTTCATCTTTTCCTTTTTCTTTTCTTCTCTTGGACTGACTGGCAGTTCAAATACTAAAGAACCTTGCTGCTTCCTTATTTGCTGGCCCACTAAGAAGGATGGGAGCCTTTTCTGGGTGAGGAGGAGGAAGGGGAAATCTCAAGTCAGTGCAGTATTTCCATGGTTATCAAGACCTGAAGTCTTTAGACATCTTTTGAATCTCTGCTTTTCAGTTTCTTTGGACCATTACCTCTTGTATTGAGTTATTGCAATGACTTCATTCTTCCTGGCTTTCATTGCATTCTTTGGGTCAACTAGTGTGTGATTTATATTTTCTTATCCTAAGTGGGTGTCTTGCAGGCTGTGTCAGAATTTACACAGGCAAAATGGGGCTTCATCAATCAAGTTCAATCAATCTTGGACTTGATTCTGCTGATGATAAAATGGTTCTCTGCCTTCCACAATTCTAATTGTTCCTTCTCTTCTTTCCTTTCGTATTTCTCCCCAAAGTTTTTCTGAAATGTTTTCCAGTTGGTTCAATAGCTGAGCCTATTTTTTTTTTCTTGCCATGTTTTGTATCCACAAGGCTTTGGAAACAGATGCATTTTGTTCATCCTGATTCTCCATCTGATCTTTTGATTCCCATGACCAAAGTCCCATGCCAGCATTCAGGCACACAGATTTATATAGCTGAGATATAACTGAAGTGGGTTTTATTCTGATTTGGGCCATTTCCATAGAAAATCAAACATCTTCTCTTTTCTCTACAGGGGGATGTAGGGCTGCCAGGGCCTCCAGGTCCCCCACCATCCACTGGAATACTGGAATTCATGGGATTTCCAAAGGGGAAGCAAGGAGAAAAGGTCTGTAAATTCACTTTACAAACCCTATCTCTCTCCATGCTCTTTCATTCAAGAATGAATGAAATTACTGAGCAGTGAGAGCTGTTATAGTTCCAAATGAAAATAATTTTCTGTTCTAGTTTATTCTGTCAAATGGTTATTGAATAAAAATATTCATAGCTCAGAGCATTGTGGACCACTAGAGAATACACACCTCTCAGAAGAAGAAATCTGGAAGCTATTTAAAGGTTTTTGTCATTAATCCTAAAAATAAGTGAACTGTAGTTTGTTTTTATTGGACCTGTGAAACTGTGTCAGCTGGAGCAAAAAGATCAATTTAGGAAAATAAATGGAAGCTCCAGCTTTTTTGCCTTAGTGCACGCTACTCTGAAACAATCAGATTTTTTCACCTTTCCATTGCTATTACTGAGATGTGTATTTAGGTCATCAATGTTTTTATAAAAGCTGTGTGGTCCTTGAGTTAAAGGTTCTCTAGACACACGAAATTTAGGCATACTGAATTAATCTGGGACTTACACAGGCTGGTTTGGGAGCCCAGTCTGAGCCTAACTCAGCCCTGTGTAAAGTCATGAGAGAGATTGTTGTACTTGTTCAATTTACATCAGTGTGAGGTGAGACTCAAACAAACCCCATTGCTTTGGGCTCACTCTGGAGTCTGTAAGCAGAGCTATGAGAACATTGCTGCCTCATCCTGTGTTATTCTGCTGCTTTCATGAGGCACTCTGCATGGTGCCACCAACCCAGTGCTGAGAGCCCCTGGTGTGGCACAGGGTGACACCAACCCCGTGCTCTCACGGACAAACAAATGACAAAGCTTTACTTCAGGTGTCAGGAGCATGGTGGGTGGATAGGGGAAGGGCTTCCTGTCACAGGCACAGGGATTTATTGTGTCTCTTTATTTGTCCCTATCCCCTTGCCAGGGTGAGCCAGGTCCTCAAGGGTTCCCTGGAGACCAAGGATTGCCTGGCATCCCGGTAAGGACAGAGGAATGTTTTTAACATGTGCCTCATAGGGGTTAGATGGCTCAGCAACCCCTCAATAGCTCACAAGGCCTCTACAGGAGTTTCTAGGCACCAGAGAACTTTGAAGATCTGATAAAAATGTTCACAAGCCTTTTTGAAGAGTGTAAGTGTAATCTGATCTGGTTTTTGTCCTGTAGATACAAAGAAGGTAATGCTGTCCTACTAGAGACTTAGAAAGCTGCCCAGATTTCAGTAGCTGCTGTTCGCAGACCTGCTCAGAGCTCATGGCCACTTGATGGCAGTGTTCCTTGTCTCACAGACATTTTAAAAAAATCTCAGTTTTTTCCCTTTTACTACATCTAAACACGTCTTTTGTTACTTTACTTTAAAGCTGTAAAGCACACGCAGATCTTGCTCTCGATCCATATACACCCAGTTAAAATGGGCTGTTTAACATTAGTGCTCATCAACTCAGCATGGTGTAGGATCTTCTCTATATGAATTAAGAAAAACAATTTACCCCTGAATTCCAGAGAGCTATGTCCCAGCTTAAAACTTTCTGTAAACAGAGGTTGTTTCAATAAGTTGAGGGAATAAATATTTTGGGGAACTTCTGACTAATAAGATAAACTGTTTGCCAGTTTCTTCAGTGTACAGATGTTCTTAGGAGAAATACGTGCAACAAAAACCTGTAGATGAGGCAGAGTTTGTTATTAGCCTTTCTGGACATGTTCCATTACGAGCATGCTTGGCTTTATGCATCACAAGAGACCCATTGAAGCTGCTGAAATTGAACATATGTGCAAACTTAACCACAACCGTAAGATATTTTAAGATTGAAGCCTGGGAATTGCTTAACTACTGTAACTCTTGCTGAAATTAAATCCTGGTGTTCTATCCCTGGATTCGATACTTCATGCTGACTGGGAAAAGCACCAAGCATTTCCAAATGTTGAGCATGAAAATGCTAATTTTGTGTCATTCTTGGGCTTTGGAAGGGAGCAGCGTGCTCTGAGCATTCCCTTGAGCTGCTGCTGTTAAGAAATGAGACTTGAAATAAGTTCTCAGTGCAGAAGAGAATACAGAGTAGCATTGGCAGGTCTTTGCTGTCTATAACGTGGGGTCACTTGCAGTTGCTACTGAAATATATGCCATGATTTAAGTGGATAGAAGTCTTGGGGAATAAAGTAAGTCCTGTGCTGCACACACTGCCAAGTCTGGTTGATAGAAGCTTTTTTTTCTGAGGCATAGTCCCAGCAGAAGCAGCCAGTTCCCTTTGTCTCACTATTATACTGTTTATATAAATAAATGGGTTTGTGTTCCCTTTGCTTAGGGATGTGCTGTTCAATTCCAAGCAGATCACAGAGATTTAATGTTGACATTTTTCCTCAGGGCTTTGGAGGTGTTGGAGAAAAAGGAGAAAAAGGAGTGCCTGGCTTACCAGGTGGCAGGGTAGGTAACTTCACCAAGTCTTTAAATGCCTGTTCTCAAACACATGAAGTGGGCCTTGCATCAACATTCCCTGCAGTGACGTGCTCCTACACAACAGGAAGGCCAAGACATTCTGTCCTGTGTCTGCAGAATAAATTGTCCCATAGAAAGTCTTGGCCACACTAAGATTTATAGGTTTTGTGGTTACAAAGTACCACCTAAGTCCCTAGTAAGCTGAGACACCATGACTTCCTTAACTTGAATTAAAAAAAAAAAAAAACAAACCAACAATTAAATAAGATAAGCCTTCTTTTATCAGTTATTTTGTTAAATTTTTTGCATTGTGATGGTTAATAGTTGAGAGATAAGAAAAGCAGTGGTAGCTCCTCTCAAAAATTTTAACTTTTAATTCTTTGATGCTGAGATATGTGATGCCTGATCAAGCTGAGATGGAGCCTCTGAAAGTTAATGTCTGCTCTTCTAGGGTATTCTGGGACTGGATGGATCTGAAGGAATTCCAGGGAGAAAGGTGAAATTTCTTTTATTTTTTACTGTACCTAAGAGTTACAGAAGCCCTCTAGCTGAGAAATTGATGCCATTACTTTTCTCTTTCTTTAATTCTTCTTCAAATATTTGGTAGAACCAAAGAACTTGGTTTGTCATTTGAGTCCAGGCTCTGCAGATGTCTCAGCTAAAAAATAATGCCACTCACTCTTGTCTCACTGTGTGTCATCATTCCCTGATGGGATTTTGCAGGGCCATCCAGGTGTTCCAGGCTATCCAGGACTGGATGGAGTCGAAGGCATGAAGGTAACTTCTCACTAAAGCATTGGGGTTTTTTAAGGTATTTGCATGAGTAAATAACTATCACTGCTCCAATCAAACCTCCTGTTTGCTCCTATATCACTGTCATTTTCAGCATGTTTCAGTTCCTCGTTCACTTTATTGTTAAGCATAAAAATGAGTGGTTGCTGAGCCATGAATGCTTGGTATTTTAATGATTTTTCAGTGTTAATCATTGAACTTCATGATTTAGAATTGTAGGTGTAGCCTTCCTTTATCCTTACACCAATGCCATATTTATTGGACCATTGAGGCAAGATTAGGTGGAAGTAAGTTGATGTTAAGATAATTGAGTTGCCAAGGCACTCTGAAGTCTTGGCTCACAGATCTGCAGGTATGAGCAAGCCTGAGAACGTGTTCAATTTCTTGTACTAGATATAGGTGATGCACAGCAGACATATTCTGGGTATCTTACAATTTGAGCAGTCAGACAGCTGGAAACTGAGTGGAAAATGATGGGCTAGTAGTTTGCTGTGAAAACACTGCTCTGCCACCAAGACTGCAGACGTGTAAAATGCAGGTACTGAAGGGAATTTTTTTGTGCAGAGTACATGGAAGAAGCAATATTAGATGTTTCTGCACTGAGAAGTATTACTGGAAGAAGCAGCAAAGTGTGCACTGCCTTGGCTCACTGCATGGTGTTTATATGATAAATGTGATGGTGATTTGGGTGACAGTCAAATTTTGTGCTTGCAATTTTGAAGAGGATCTGATACTGTTCAAGAGTGTCAGTGAGAAGAGGGAATGACACTGCAGTTTGTCACAACTTGCTTGTTCTACCTGGATGATTTTGTGAAGGAAACCATTTTTCTGTAAGCTTCTACTATTGAAATTCAGTATTCCAAGGCAACAGATAGCTGCAGTGATGAAAGCTTTTAAACATGAGATAGCTCATAGCAGCTTTTACCAAAAAGTGAACAGATATTATCTACCTGATATTGGTCAGTGTGCTGACATAACTGGTCTCCAGCACACATTGTATATACATGTCTGTGCTTCCTGTTGAGGTAATTGGAGACCTTCAGAGGATGGCTGGATAGCAGCAGGCATCTTATCTGAAGCAGCCATCAGTTTCATCAGACAGGAACGATCTAAGTCAGGGCAGCAGATGATTATGAACTGCAGAACAAAGTGAATTCCTCAGCAGGACAAAGAATGATGGTCACTCGGTGAATGGCTGCAGACACTGGTACCACAGTACAGTCTGCTTCCTGCCAAGCAGCCTCCTCTCCATCACCCCTCTGAATGTGGAACAAATCTGTTTTCTTTACAGGGTGAATTAGGTGACATCGGTCCCCCAGGTCCTCCTGTCATTATTGACAGGGAAGGTGTAGTCATTTCAGGTACACGTTTCCATTTTGTTTTGGAACTCATCTAAAGCACTTTTTTCTCATCCAGCTTTCTTTCTTACTGTGTTTTACCTTTTCCCCCACATTCTATATGGGGTCTAATCCATCCCTTGTTCTTTTTTAATTTATTTCTGTATATGTGTATATATGTACATCTATTTATGTATATAAATAATGTACATATAATTATATATGTAGCCATATGGCTACACATATATTTAGTTCTTTGTTTATAACTTCAGAATTTAAAGAAAGCCATTCATCCCCACGTTGCAGAATGATGTATTTCAAGGCAGACTGAAATGTCTTGCCTGGAAGAGAGGCTGTCTGTGGGCAAGTGCTGTGTCTGCTCTGTAGACACACTCCTGTCTGCCTTCAGTGTACCAAGGAAGAATGGCTTTCTGGTAAAGGGTGCTCTAAATGTCATTCTGCTGTTATTTGTTGTCCCATGTGGTAAGAATATTGTTGAGAAAAATGAGCTTAATTAATGCCACAGCAGACTGAGGCCTGCATGGGAAGAGTCCCTGAAGCCATGAAGGTAAGGGGACAAATTGCATGGTTTCTCCTTTCTCCTTCACGTGTAGTCAAGCTTGAAACAACCTCTGTAACAGCTCAGGAGGAATTTTTCCCAATATTATTCCCTTGGACTAACAGGCCTCCTGCTTTTCCCCCACATTCTGTATGGGGTCTAATCCATCCCTTGTTCTTTTTTAATTTATTTCTGTATATATGTATGGCAGCCTTTGCTCTCTGTGAGATCAGTGGCCACCACAGCAATTGCCTGAACAGCATTTCAGCAGAAATCCTGATGAGATTTTCCTCCTTGTTTCCTCTTTCTCTGCCAGGTGCCCCGGGTGACCCTGGGAGCCCAGGGATGCCTGGTCCTCCAGGAGATGAAGGGTTCATTGGTCTGCCAGGCCTTCCAGGGGCTCCAGGCTTCCCAGGCCTGGAGAGAGGTAAAGCAGCTGCTCCCAGGGCTCAGGGCAGGCTCTTTGCTCTGGGCTTTCTGGGGAATTCTCTGGGTGGAGGTATTGGAGCAAGCCTCTCCTCCAGCTGGCTGATTTGCAGGCTGCTGGATGAGAAATAGGAGGCAGGGGTGACACTTGGGGAAGCCAATTGGCTTGGCTTGGATGGGAGCAGAATTAGTGCCACAATTATTGCAGCCCAGGTAGGTCTTCACATGTGAATATTCAGAGTGCCAGCGTACACAGGAGGCTGGGCTTTGATTTCCATTTTGAATGTGCTGATTGGAAGGACTTTTCCTACCTTTTAAATTATAATGAATGTTTTTGAAATTTTAATGACTTTTTATATTTGCAATAAAAAGCTCAAAAATTGTCTTGATAAACCCACTGGGGGTGCAACCTATTTGTCCCATCCAAGATCTCACTCAAAAGCTTTTGTTTCACTGGAATGTCATCTGGGAAATTCTGGCCTGCAATAATTCAGAGACTAGGAACTACCAAGAAAATCAGAAAATAAAACCCCTCAGTCTTACACAGTTAATTGATTGATCAATGGGACTTCAGTGCAGTGCTGTGAAGTTTTTTGGATGACCAAAGGAGTGTGCAAATGGGAGCCAGTTAGTCCCACCTTTTCCTTGGTGTAAAACTATGAATTGTTCTGTCCTAACATGATTGCAGTTCAGGGTACAATGGGAATTATCTTAACGTTAAAAATATTTCAATGTGTTTGTTGCTGGAGAGCTGCTCATTGTGTCATTGTTGTCTAGATGGAATGGGCCCTGGAGGGTCTCCAGGTATTCCAGGAGTGAAGGGTGAAGTGGGAGAACCAGGAAGAGCAACAATTGGAATACCAGGCCCTCCTGGCAGAGGTGGATTACCAGGTCTGCCAGGAGCACCAGGATTGCCGGGTTCACCACGTATGTAGAATTTTTACATCTATTTTTGTATTGGATTCAGAGTGAAACAGGATAAATAATCATTTATATATTTAGTTCTTTGCCAGCAAGGATTATTCATCTGTAAATTGTAAATGTTTGACTGGACACCTCATTGTGATTGTAGCTCACAAATTTATATATATCAGTAGGCACTCCTATAAAGTAAGACAGTAGACCTAATTATTGACTGTGGTAGCCTGAGAGACTGAAGCACAATTTGTGACACAAAGGGACTTTGAAGGTCTTCTGTGTGCTTAGGTAAAGAGCAGATCATGACCTTATGAACACCTGAGGTGAATGTGAGCAGGTAGTTTGGGTACCAGGAGTCAGATAGGATTCCTGAAGAGACAGTTTGCAGACCTAAGGAAATGGGATTTTGTTTCTACATGTTCATTTGTAGAGATGTCCTGATTAAATTAATTGTGCATTGTTTTGTTTTCCTCAGAAATTGAGTATTACAGGATCAGGGTTGAGTTTACAAGACTGTGTTTTACCATTCTGCCATAAGCTGGTTTGTTTTGGGAGCCAACCCTTCAGAGCAGGGGACACTCCAGTGATGGAGCCAGTGAGCGTGGGCTGATAAAATGCTTTTCTGTGGAGAAGAAATAAGTGTTGTCTTATCAGTAACTGTTTGCTAGTCAAATCTGGCTCACTTTTCTGCAGAGTCTGTAAAGCTCCTGGAGCTGTGTTTAGCTGAGGGCTGCAGTTTGTTTCCATGCAGCATCAGACGGTGCTGGTCAGCACTCCATCTTACTGTTGTCACAGAGGGGAAGGGCTTTCAGACAGTGTAGTTTTAGATGATGTTTGATTGCTTTCTGCTGCTGTTTCCATCAGCTTATGTTTCATTCTATTCAGCATATAAAGAGATGTAGACAACAATCCTGCAGTCATGAAGTGAGGGACAGGCAAAGTCCCCTTAACCCTTTTGCCCTTTAGTATCTTTGCTGAGCTGCAACCACTGAATGAAAGCCATTTGCCCTTCTTTACACTACCTGTCCACAGTTTGGAGAGTCAGCTGGTAAATCTGTGGAAAGGTACAGGGGCAGGGTAGAGGAATGAAATTGTTGCGTCCACACTGTGAGAACTTTGGCTTTTCTGAGTGAGGAGCTAGAAGCAGCTGTGGCAGAGAAGTGCAGCCCATGAGTGGCACCAACCAAGATCCATCTCCTTGTGTTACATCCACAGCTGCAGCTTCATCTGGTGCCAGTTGCATCACTGCTTTTGTAAGTCAGCAATGAGCTAGAGACCAGCCTTCTGATGGCTTTTCCTTGCCTTCTTTCTGCATACAGGCCCTTCATTCTTCCCAGTGATAATCCTAAATGGAAGGACTGGAGCCCCAGGGGAGCCTGGGCAAAGAGGGCTGCCAGGAGCTTTGGGTCCAAAGGGCTACAAAGGTAATTGACTCTTGTTTTGAGACAGCTTTTCAGCAGTCATGGGCTGAAAGATATTTACACGTGGGTAATATCCTAAGGGACGAGTGGTAAGTGTATTTATGACAAATGTTTTTAAGTTTGTCTTTATGACAAATCACAGGAGGGGTTGAAGGAGCCAGCAGCCTTTGCAATTTAGAAAGGGTTGTGCCCAGCACTGCCAGTAAAATCCTATTTCTTCTTCTTGCTCTGCTCAGGCAAATAAGCTGATAAACATATCAGACCCAGAATATTAGTCAAGTAAGTTATACTTTAAAGCCATGAGACTTAGAAATAAAATCTTGTTCACTGCTTTTTGCAATTGAGACTATAAATGGCAGAAAAATTTAATTTATCCTCCTCTGTGCTAAAAATTGTTGAGAATTTGGGACTTAGTGTGTGAAAGAACCAGCAAAAGCCATGATGACACACATCAGTGTGCTTGGTGATGACACAGATATCACTGAGCTTGGTGATTATTTGGGCCAGTAACAGTTCAAGTGGTCATTGTAACCTACTGTGAGGGGGAGTGTGGATTTGTTTTCTCTGATAACTATCTCTTAAAAAATGCACAAGACCTCCCCAAAGCTCCCCTAAACCCATCTGTTTAGGACAGTTTCAAGCTTTGGGAAGAGGTCTAGAAGTGCTGAGGTTCATGGTTATTTGGTGATGGGCATTGCATGGAAATGAAACTGGAGAAAACCTGAGTTCCACTTGCTTGGTACTCACATCACCTGAGCAGAGGAGGCATAAAATCAAATCATATGAGAATGGCTGTGTCTTAATTGAATCAAATACTGCTTTTGGGAGCTCTTGCAACTGAAAAGGGCCTTTATCCAAATGAAACTCAATGAAACTGTTTTCCAGGAGAGGCAGGTGATTGTGCTTGTGATGGAGGAGTTACAAGAGCTGGTCTAAAAGGCATCTCAGGTCCCCCAGGTCCATCAGGAAGCCCTGGTGTCCCTGGTGCCAAGGGTGTTGGTGGAGACCCAGGCTCTGTGGGAGCACCAGGACTGCGAGGCCCTCCGGTAAGGCAGGAAGAGTTTCTGGTGGTTGTTGTGAATCACAGCAGTGGCCATGTGCAGTTGCACTTTTTCATTCATAATTGCTTCTATTTGTTTGGATTAAAAACAAACTACCTAGGAACTGAGAAACCGATCTGTGTAAAGAAACTGAAAGGAGAGATACTATCAGCTATAAAAATGGGAGAACACATGGTACTTAAATTCTGAGAACTGCACGTCAATCAGGCAAGAGAAAAGCAGTAAGAGTTACTCTTCCCAGGACTTCTTGGAAGTAGACATAGATGGATTAGACCCAGGGCTCTTCCTAAGTGAGGGCTGGCTGGGGAAGCAGCTGTACATATGCACAGAGAGAAGATCTGAAAAATCAAACAGGGAGATCTTTCCACATCACTGCTCATAGCTATGAAAACTGTGCACCACAGAGGGAGTCTGCTTCCTAACTGCTCTATGCTACATACATTAATGAGAGTTGAGCTCTGTTTTTTTATCAAACAGTGACCATAACAAATAGGATTTTCCAAAGTGCTGAGCATTGCTCGTTGCAAGTATTTAATTTTGAAAATTGTGGTCTCTGAAGATACTAACCTTTTGTCTTCAGAGTGTCTTTCTTGGTGTCAGTTAGTGCAGCACACCAAGCAAGAGGGAAGAAGATTCATGACTTGGGTCTCATTATGTCTAGAGCAATGTAATCTTCCCAGATGCCAGGCAGGATTGCTGTCACTGTTAGCAAGGTTTGGCTTGCCACTGTGGAGCTGTAGTGACAGTAGAAACAGCTGAAAACAAACCAACCTCATTCCCCACCCCAATCAATGTATAGAACAGGAAACCCTCTGGAGATGCTTTCTCATCTGGTCACCGTGTCCTGTCCTCGTATGACATTTTAAAGAAGCAAAGCCTTTCCTCTGCACATTCCTTTTCTTTATCTATTGCTCTGTAGGCTTCAGCTGGCCAGCAAGGGCTGCCAGGCCTTAAGGGAGAAAAGGGGGACCCATCCTATGCCACAGTGAAAGGTGCCCGTGGGGACCGCGGGGCTCCGGCGCCCAGAGGAGCTGCAGGCATCCCAGGAACTCCGGGCAGGGATGGACTCCCAGGCCTGCCAGGCCCACCAGGCCCTCCAGTAAGTTCAGATTAACTCAGCAGCAGTGCTTCACAACTGGGATAAGGAGCAGAGAAAACAGCCAGGCCTGGCAAATTAGTCTTGATGAGCCCTGTGGTAAATCTTCAAATACGTGAAAAGCTCACGGTCCCCGAGCAGAAATTTCTCTTAGTAAGGATTAATAATTGCAATTTCTAACACCTCTATCAAAAAATAAACTTCAGTAGACCCTAATGCTGTTCAATGTTGAGTCCTAAAAGACATTGCAGGCATAATTATGAGTGAAATCGTGAAATAAAAATACCACACCACAATCTTATCAATTAAAAAGAAATTAAATGTCTTTCAGAAGCTGTAATAGTTTCATTTTGGCAAATACAACATAAAATATTCTCTGTAATAGTCACTAAGTTTTGCTGCATTTTAAAATAAAGGTGGATAATTTATAGTGGTTCCTGTATATCTTTTCAGGCTCACCTGAACCTTGCTCAGATCCAACCAAACTCTTACACACTTTTTAAAATGACAGTGGTGGATATTCTTTCTGCATCCCTCTGATTTTCAGCTCTAACTGTCTTTGCTGTGCACAGGGTGATGGTGGACTGGGTTTCCCAGGTGAAAAAGGTCTGCCAGGATTACCTGGCACCAAGGGCCATCGAGGAGAAACTGGTTCTCCTGGCATTGGATACCCAGGTCCTAGTGGAGTTCGTGGAGCACCAGGTGACACTGGAATGGATGGCTTTCCAGGACAAGCAGGTCTGCCAGGCCCTCCAGGTTGGTATTTCTGGCTCTGCTCTTACTTAAAAAGGGTAAAGCTGCAAGTCCAATGGTACTCAATTTCCTGCTGTGCCAGTGGCCAAGCCAGAAGATTGCATTAGGCTGAAGACTGCTCTTCAAATTAATTGAAACTCATTTGTGAGCTCACCAGGCCTCACATAACAGTCAGATTTCTTAAGTTTCCATGTTCAGGAGGGTACAGATAATAAGCTGAATTTCAGCCTTGAATGCTCAACACTGAAATACTAAGAGTATTAGATGGACCTACTCCCTGACTATTGTTGGAGAGCCATTTTACACCAAAGGTAGTTAGGAAGAGTGATAAAATGAGGTTTTTGAAAACACCTAATTCGTTGTCCAAATGAAAAATAGTAATTCACTGATATCTGAGGTGTCTGATCCAGTTTTCAGAACTATTACTGTTATTGAAATAAGAACTCCAGATTTTTTAAAAAGAAGAAATGGTAATACATTGTATGAATGAACAGGTGTTGATGAATAAGAGGTTGTCAAGACAGTCAGGTAGGGAGTTAAGTAAATACTTGTGCAACCAGCTCTGGGCTGTGTTTGCTTCCTGAGGTGCTATAGTTTGGCTCAGGTGGTGTGTCATTATATGCACCTAAACATACCACAATGACAAGTGACAAAGTCAGTAACTATGGCTTTGATAATACTTCATGTATGATGTTTTGTGCTCGTTCTCAAATTGAGTTACATGGAAATTCATGTCTCAACACCTATGGAAAATGTTTGCATTGCAAAATGACTGCAGAAAGCTGGTCCCTGTCTCTTGATTCCATGTCTGCCATTTAAATACAACTTGAGGTAAACTGTATTTTTCTTTGTCACTGCTGATTTTAGTGCATCTTGCATGCTGTGTATCCTTGGCCTTCTATGTTTGTGATCCTATCTGTGTCAATAATGCAGAGCCAGCAATGTATTTGCAGGCATAACATAGTGGCATAGATTTCTGATGAAGTGATGCTCTGAGTTCAAACCCCTTGGTGGTAAGACCACCAGAGTGAGAAGAGTTGGCAGAGGAATCTCAGAGCCAGAGGGAGGTGAGAGCAAGGCCAGGGCAGCACCAGGAGGTTGCCAGATGGTGATATCACCTCACACCAGGGTGATGCTGCCTTGCTGTTATGGGGAGAGGGGACAGCCAGCATTAATGTCCCCCAGGGACACTCTGCAGAAGCTTTTCTTCCAATTCAACTCACATGCTAAATGCTAAAAGCTTTACTAATTCCTAGCTGTCAGTGCTTATGTGTTTGTTCAGTAAATTTTCTCTTACAGAATCGGCTGAATTAAAATTGCACTGTGAGATTAGTAAAAGTAAAATGCTCTGTGCGTGATGGGAACTCCATTTATTCTGCAGAGCACATCAGCAGCCAGCTTATTATGAGTGCTGCATCAAAGCTTTGGGAAGAATGAACAGTCCTTTGTGCAGGAGAGTATTTATAGTCAGAATATGTGGGAAAGGGAGTAAATCATTAGCCAGTTTGCACCTCCATAGAGATGTGTAAGAAAACTTGTCAGTGCATCTTTCCTCCCATACTAGAAAATGATTTGCATACATTAAATGATCCTTTGATGTAGTAAATTTCATTTAATATTAAAGAAATGTGTGGGTAAAGTTTTGATTATATAATTTTTACAGTAAGCCTGACTTACATAATTACAAGGGTCCAATCTTATTTTCATTTCAGTTATTCTCACATGAGATATCCATTGTTCAAGTGTTCTACTGCTGACTAATAATGTCAAATACAGAATATGCTCTTGCACAGAGGTGTTTTTGGAAATAGGACATATTGGAAATAGGACATAGGACAATTCTTAAGGTCATGTGATGTGAATGGAGCTCTGCTAATTAAAATTTCCCCTTCTATGCCAGGTATACCCCGAACACCTGGTTTTTGAAAAAATGCCACTCTTTATTGTCCTCTGTGTTCCTCTGCTGTCTCTGGCAGGGGCTGTTTGTAACCTGAGTGTTTCTTTGTTGCAGGTATCACCTTGCCCTGCATAGTTCCTGGAGCATACGGGCCCCCGGGGAACCCCGGCCTTCCAGGGCTGCCAGGTAGGGAGGCAAGGTGGTGTCATGCAGCAGCACTCCTTCCTCAAGGAACAGAACACTCCTCATTAATCCTCCTCCAAGTGATAGTTATTCCAGAGGGTTAGCTGGCAGAACAATGTCCTTTATTTTCCCAAAGTGATTAGGCCTGAATCCCATGGAGGATCATCTTGACTGCATTTTTGTAGCCTTCATGTAGCCTTGAACACAAACCCTCTCATGAACAGCCACAGCTTTGAGACTGTATTTAGCTTAACTTGTATATCCAGCACCAGCTTTGCAGAAAAGATTTGATCCTGTTTTCTTGTGCTGTGTTTTTTGTCTTCTGCTATTCGTTTGTTGATATTATTAATATATTTTTTACCCTTAGGTCCCAAAGGCAACAAAGGCTTTTCTGGCATTCCAGGCCAGCCTGGGTTACATGGGTCTAAAGGACAGCCAGGGTCTCCAGGAATAATAGGCTTGCAAGGGGAACCTGGTAAGGAGGAAGTTGCTGGAGTTCTTTTTATTGTCTGGTCAATGTGTACAATATTTTATCAGAAGAATTATTTGACCCCCTTGGCCACTTGTGCCTCATAATGCTGCACTGAGTGTTCCCTTGTTCTCCTTGCAAATGCAAACACTTGCAGCTTGGGAGAAAACAAAGGAAATATTCAGGATGGTTATCACCTGCATATAACACTCTGTCACTGCTGGGGGGAAAGAGGACAGTCAACAGTTTGTTTTTCCAGAGACCATTGTCCTGTGCTTTGTTCCACTCTAGGTTAACCACAAATTTAGTGCAGCACTTACTTTAAGCCCTGTGTTACTCTGGTAAAGGCACACTGGATGCAGTGTTAGGACTCATTTTGGCCATGAGAATTTCTGATGGTTGTGTAAAGGAAGAGCAAGAAGCAAAGGTGATGAGGGTTAGGGGTTTTGTCCTTTTGTTTAACCTGCCATCTAGTGAAACCAAGCTTGGAATGCTTTATACAGCTGCAGCTCCTACACACTTCTACAGAATTCTTTTCTTGAAAAGAAACCCAAAAACCTAAACCTTTCAACAATTTCATCACTTTCTATCATCAATTATTGTTTCTAATTCAGTACTGAAATACTTTGCAACTTTTCAAGCAGCTTTTTCTTTTGTGGAATTTTTTTAAATGTGTATTTTATTTGAGATGCTGTTGGAAGCAGTGTTCTGTACTCCTGTTGAGTGACTTTTATGGGTCTTCTCTTTAAGGCTTCCCTGGACCTCGAGGAGAGCAAGGCTCACAAGGACTTCCAGGACTGGATGGAACAGATGGTTTGCCTGGGAAAATGGGTGCCTCAGGCTTAGCTGGAATAAAGGGATCACCTGGAGATGTATTTGGTGCTGAGAGTGGAACCCTGGGAGAGCGTGGCCGACCTGGACTTCCAGGTGATAAAGGGCTTACAGGTGACATTGGATTTCCAGGACCAAAAGGTAAGCACTGGTACTGCTTGCATCTGGGAATATCAAACTGGTTTTCTTTCAAAAACCCTTCCTCTTTCTAATCACTCTAAGATAATGCAGCTCCTCTGAGCTGCTCGTAGATGGTGATTTGCTGGCTTTCTGTTAGGACCTAATGCAACTCAAAGGCTTTTGTTAAAACTCACTTTTAAATGAAAAGTGTGAATTTTGCTTTATTTGCTCTGTAACCTCCCATCTCTCTGTTTCCAGGGCTGGATGGGAGACCAGGCCTCCTGGGTGTTAAAGGTGAACAGGGTCATCCAGGATTTTCGGGGGTCCCTGGCTTGCGGGGGCCTCCTGGCCCTGGAGGTCCTTTTGGCATTAAGGGAAAACCAGGACCCTTGGGGTCAGCTGGCCTTGCAGGAGCACCAGGTATGTCCTGTTCTCAGGTGAAGACAAGGAGCTGAGCTGAGCTCTGTGGTGTTGGAGTGTGGGAGAAGTTTGGCATTTGCTGGGGGTGAGCTCCTACCTCTGCTTAGGGGGAAGAGTGCAGAACGTGAGCCTGCTGACTCTGCCTGCTGGGCAATTCCTGCTGGGAAATGTTACCCAAGGCTGTAGAAAGTACAGCAGAAAGATAGAAGAAAGCACCTGAGCTGTCAGGATGTTTTCAATATCTTTGCTCTCACATGTTAGCTGTATCATTGACTAATTGTCATTTCCCATTTTCCTGACAATTAATTTCTATTGTGTGAGGTTGCTCGAAATGTGATTTAGATTGAAAAAATTTTTGGCTTTCACAGGACAAGCACTTGTCTTCTCTGTCTTCCTCTTTGCTGGGGCAGAAGAGAACTTTATTTTCCTTAAATTCAGAGGGAAAAAAAACCCCATTGCTTGAGTACAACAGTATCTGTCAAGCTGCACTGGCTGAAGTGTTTCATAACAGTATAGGAAAGACTTGAGAACCAAGCCAAGAGAGACCTGGGTATTGATAGATAATGGTCTGGGGCATAAAAGGGCTCTTCTGACATGCAGAATGACAGTGCTGAAGCACAGTGGCAATGAATGAAAGCAGTAACATCACTTAACATGAAAATGATAGGGTTTTTAATTTTTTAAAATTTTAATATTAGCATTCCTTCTGCCTCTCTGTTGTTTTACATTTATGGTCTGTATGCCATATTTGACTTTTCTTCAACTGTTTTTAAAAACCTCCCATTGCTAGGATGATAAGCTCCAAATAACTACATTTTTTTGCAGCTGTTGTCTCCCTGAATCATTAATTTCTTTTGTAGCCTTGTTCTTTCTGTTTACATATTTTGTCTGTTTTTTCCTTCACCATGTTTCTATTCCATTTATCATCAACTCTCCATTTCTGATGTCACACTGTTTGGTTATGGGTTCTTCACATAGGCTGTCAAGGTGAGAAAATGCAGTGTAGCATAAAAGCTCCTGGACTAACAACCCAGCTTTTAATGCTACAAGAATTGCATTGACCATAGGTGATACCCCTTATCATTGCTAATCAAAGCAGAAGGCAAAGAACTATTGTAATGAGAATGCTCAGACAGTAACAAAGTCTCAAGCCTATAAGGAAATCAGTAGTATGCAGAGATTTTAAGTATGTGTGTTTTCTTTGTCTTCTTAAATAAGGCAGATCCTCTTTCATCTGCTTTAAAAAAAGCTGAGTGTAAAAGCCCTGAGTATAACAGAGCTCCAGTCTTGACTGCTGCTGCTGCAAATGTAATTTTTCAGAAGCCACCTGAGTTTTCCTTCTCTTCATTCCTTTGGATCTGAGCATTCTGTTTTCAATGGTTTGAGCCTTTGTTTAAAACTGTAAACCATTACAAAGCTTCAGCTAGAAACACTTAGAGGCAAAACAGGTATTGGTTTTGTGGCAGCACAATCAGCTTGTTCCTGTAGTGAGCAATTGGCTCTTGAGAAGTACAGTTCAATTACCAAGGTGAAAAAAAGAACTTTTGAAAATCAGCTTGTGCAGCTGATTGATCTCTGGCTCACCCAGATGATGGGGTAGGGAGCAGAAGCTGGCATTAATGCTGCTCCCCATTCTGTCTTGGCTGCTTTGATGAGGAAGGTAAGACTTTGCAGGTCAGTGTCTGGTGGTCAAACATGGATACATCATAAGGGGTTTCACTCTTGCCAGTTGTGTAGTGATGTAGGCAGTAACCCTCCTTGTAGGTCATTTATTCCTAGATGACTAATGCTTTTGCAGTTCTAAGCTTCATGCCTTCTAGTAGGCTGCATGTGCCATGAGGTCCATTTGTCATTAAAAACAACGCTGTGTTTAAAGAGCTTGGGAAGCTGCCACAAGCTGTCCTGGTTTTGTGCAATATCCTCTGCTGAGCTCGTTCTTGTATTGATTCAGGACCTCCTGGAGTCAAAGGCGTGGCTGGGGATGTAGGACCACAAGGCCCTGCTGGTATGAAAGGCTTCCCAGGTCTTGATGGTGCTCCAGGATCTCCTGGGGAAAGAGGATTCTTAGGCCCACCTGGGCCTTTTGGTCAGGATGGACGTCCAGGCTTCTCTGGGCCAAAAGGTCAGTGTTTCACTCTTGAGATTTCTGTGCCCACAAAAAAAAAAAATTAACCTTGCTGGTACTGATTTTAGGCCCAACTTGCTGGAAGGGAATGAATCCCCAGCTAGTGTTGGCATGCATTTGTTTTGCTGCTGAGTTACAAATTATGGATTTAATTATCAAATAATGTTCATAAGGAAATCTGTCTTAAAGGTCTTAGGTTCTTGTGGACAAAGGATTGTGTAAATCAAAATAGAAAATCAAGGAAATTGAAGGAGTGAACAGTGAATGAACTTTATAGAAAGAAGGGAGAGAATCAAGCCTAAATCAAATAGGAAGTAAAAATTTACAAACTGTGTGATCCTTAAGCACCAAAACAGAGGTTGGTTACCTGGAGAATAACACAAAGCAACAGAGCTGTGGAACTGCATGTTGTTCTCCTGGAAACTGCTTGTGTTTGATCTCCACTGGGAGCAGGACCAGGCTCTCAAAGGTGAACTGAGAAGTGCAGGTTGAAAGCATTGTGAGTGGAGACCTGTGCCAGAAGTGCCAGTGCTGTGCCTGTGCCATGGGCTTGTTTAAGTATCCAAATTTGGATAGACCCAGGCAGCCTCTGCCTGCCCCAGGGTGCCTGTGCAGTGTACCAGGGGAGACTGATATTCCCTTTTTATTTCTCAACATTCCCATGCAGGTGAGAAAGGATCTTCTGGCCTGCTTGGTTTCCCTGGCATGCCAGGACTGCCTGGTGTCCCCGGAGTGAATGGGCTTAAAGGAACTCCTGGCACAGCTGGAGGAAAAGGAAATCCAGGAGTTGTGGGACTTCAAGGTCAAAAAGGTGAGAAACAGCTGAATGGTTTTTACTGGCTGTACAGCCAAAAGGAGGCAGTTCTGAGATGTCTGTGTCTGGTATCTTTCTTCTAAATATTGCAGTCTTCTATTTTTTCAATACTTTGGCCTGTTTACCAAAGATTGCTGATGAATTCACATCAAGAGACATGGAAGTTCTGTTTTTCTCTGCTAGATTATTTTGCAAGAAGATTTCCTGACTTTTTATTTCTTCAGGTGACAGAGGTGATATAGGCCCACCAGGTCTTCCTATTCTTGGGACTTCAGAACAGGCACTGCAAATCAAAGGAGACAAAGGAGATCCTGGATTAGCTGGGCTTGGAGGATTCCCAGGACCCAGAGGTATTTCAAACATTGCAGTTAGTTGCCAGTATCAGTTGGTCAGTATGTGGGCTTGTGACCAGGGGAGCATGGCCTCTCCTTTTGGCAGTGCCTACGGTGTTACTGTTTCTGTTCTGCCATTCCCATTCTAGCAAGACTTGCATATGGCAGTTCTGAATTCTGAGAAAACAGTTTTCCTTTGGAGTTCTGTTCTGTAGGCCTAATGCCATCCCTTCTTCCCCTTTAGGGGAGTTTAGGGTAACAGGTCAGCTGACCCAAATGAGCTGAATGTCTGTATTACTGAATGAAATCCCACTCTTCTGTTTTACCCAGGTGATAAAGGAATCCCAGGAAGCCGTGGACAGCCTGGTCTCCCTGGCCCAGCTGGGTCACCAAGCAAAGAGAGAGGTCTTCATGGTGACCCAGGCTTCCCTGGTCCATCTGGAACCCCTGGCCTGCCAGGACAGAAGGGTGCACATGGTATCATGGGATTTCCAGGAATGCCAGGAGAGAGGGTAAACACCTTCTGAAGTATCACCTTCTTTCTGGGTGCTCTTTGGAAAACCCTCTGTTCTAACTGGTCCTTCTGTAGCACAGCAGCAAAGGCTGGCAGGAATTTTCCTTACAAAACTTCCAGATTGTTTTTGTTTGGCTCATACCATTAAATGACATTTTACACAGTATTTCTTCCTACACCTTTGTGTTCTGTTATTCTACATGACCCAAGCTTGGGACAGCCAAATAAAAAGCAAAGATTAATTTTGATTGGGTTGGTTTCTTTCAGGGTTCAGATGGCACCACAGGAACACTTGGATTCCCAGGACCTATTGGCCTTCCTGGCCCAAAGGGTAAAACAACTTTCACAGTGTACATGTTCTTTGATTATACACAGTCCTAATATTAATGAGACAAAGGAATAATTAGTGTTCTAGAAGAGTCCATTGCTCTCCAGTGACTGGCTCCAAGTACCATCCCCTGGCAAGAGGCTTTGTTCAGACAAGACCCATCCCAAGCCTAAATACTTTATGGTCCTCTGAAAGTTTGGCCACAGCACTGTGTGGAGCCTGTTGGGCAGTGCAAGAAGGACCCTTTTCTCTCATCTCCTCGTGTCAAAAGTGCAGGGTGTTGTGCAATTACCTGTAAATGCCTGTCTTGTGCATTTGCATGAGTGGCTCTGCATCCATTCGTGGTTATGAGCATTTTCAGACTCAGGTGCATCATTTGCTATTGTCTTGGTTTGCACCATTAATTTGAAATACAGCAAGGTTTATTTCCTTGAACAAGCCCTGGAAATGGATATCCACAGTCAGTGACAGAATGGCCTTTCCTTTCTTTTCCAGGTGATCAGGGAGAGTCTGCTGGTGTTCCTGGCATTGCTGGACCAAAAGGAGAGAGAGGGGACCCAGGGTTTCCAGGTAGTCCTTGATTGCTCACTTCAAAAATACAAAATTCTAGGAATGCCTTCCTCCTGCTGGACTTGTATGTTTATATCATTTTAGGAGAGAGGGGGAGAGAAGGACTCAAGGGTGAAGCAGGCTACCCAGGAGACACTGGGGTGAATGGACCCAAGGGCAGCCCAGGAGATCTTGGCCAAGAAGGACCAGCAGGTACTGGACTGAGCACCTCAGTGCTGCAGCTCTTCTTGTGACTATGACAGCCTCACCCTGATGCTTCCTTAGCCCTGTTTGGCCTCTCTCAGCTGAGGCTTAAACAAGAAGTTTGGCAAGAAAATGGGAATTTTCTCTGACAGTAATGTAAGAACAGTGAAAGTTGTTATTGAAATGTTTTACTTGAAATTTTAATTAGTTATTTGGTGTGTGAACTGTTCATGTGTTACTTAGTGGATGATGATGAATGTCACTGCTATGATTAAAAAAAAAAACCCATCAAATAAATAGTTTGATAAATGTGATGCTAATGGTGGCTTGAGGAGAGATTTGGATCTGATTTTGCTTTATTTAAATAGTACTTAAATCACCCATCTTATGAGTTAAGTGCAGGACCAAGCTGTAAGATGGAGCTGTGAGCCATTTCAGCCTGGACATGATGGGTAGTACAGGAATATTCTTCTGCTTGCTTTTAGGAATCCCTGGAAATGCTGGGCTGAGAGGAGCCCCTGGCCCCCCAGGACCCCCAGGACAGCCAGGACCTGTTGGATTCCCTGGAGCTCGTGGAACAGCAGGACCTAAAGGTATTTGTGCAACCTGCACATGGAAGGAGGAGTTGGGCCAGAAAAGCAAAGTTTTGGCCAAGTGTCTCTGGCAGGCAGCGTGTGATGGGCCAGCTGTGCCTGGGGAAGAGCTCCCTCTTGGCAACCAAAAACCTCTGCTAGGAATGAGCAGAGGAATGTTGGAAAGGGAGGGGCTCTCACTTGGTTTGAATCATTGATGGGTGCTCATGGAGAGAGCAGTGGGAAGGGATGCTGTGGGGGAAGAATTTACAGCTTTACATATGTGCTCCCCTGGGTGTCAGGGTTCTCTCCTGTTGTATTCCCCATGAGCCACCTGATGCATTTCCACCTCACTAGATTGTTTGCCTGGTTGCTCACTTCTGTGTTCCCAATGTCTCCTCAGGCTTTCATGGATTTCCAGGTTTAAATGGGCTGAATGGCTTGCCAGGCACAAAAGGCTCTCCTGGAACACCAGGTAAAGGAAACGTGGAGTAGCAGTGTCAGAGCTAGGGAAATAAATAACTGCTCCACACCAGAACAGTTTCCCACAAAATTCCTCTATTTCACCCACTTCTGGCTTTAATTATGACCTGAAGAGAAACCTCAGGTTACTGAATGGGCATGAACTAATTCTTCTTCAATACCAGTAAGAGCAGGATGCAGCCTGTGGAGTTAAAGAGGCTTTTCTGGTGATGGTTCTCCTTGAATTCCTGAAGGACTGTGTCACTTCTGGAAAACTAATGGAATGAAATCATAAAACTCTTTCTAATGGATGTTTGATTTGAGCAGGGCAGCACCAAATGCTTGCTTTGAATTGGACTTAGCAATGAAATGTTTCTGTACTGCTCTTCAGAGCCCTCCATTATATGGAGCTCAGGGAAGGCATCAATAAAATCAGAAGCTGATTTCTTTGATTTGTTTCCAGATTCTGCTTTTAGGGAGCTTTTGCTGGACTTTTTCATTTTTTGAATCATATGAAATGGAATGTAGCTCTGTGTTGCAGACAGGGTTTTACTAAAGAAGTGAAGACAGACCTGACCAAAAAGAATTGCTTGTAGTTACAGTTGTGTTGTAAATTAACACCTAAAATTTGTGGCAGCTGTTTTATGCATGAAAATGGACAGACTTCACAGGTACAACTCAAACAATACCTGTGTTTTCTTTATTTAAAACATTTTCAGAAGGCAATGATTTGCAGCATGTAGATCCTTGTCAGACAACCCTCCACAGTTCTCCTGAGAGAGCTGTTTTTAGTGTGCACTCTTCCCAGAGTGGCATGCTGAAAATCTCCCTGCAGCTCTCCCTGCAGCCCTTGTGCCTGTGTGCATTCTGCAGCTCTCTGCAAACTGAGCTCCCTCCCTGTGCTGCAGCATGAAGCCCACAAGGATATTTAAAGAGCAGAAGTCTGGTGTGTCCTCGTGAGAGACACAGCACACAGCCTGGCAGCAGATCCTGTCACAGGACTGCTGTGTTCCCATTCTTGTGGGGAGACCAGAGCAGTCATATGCTTTTCTCTCAGCATCTCTCAGATTGTTTAAATTCACTCTGCACAACCAGAGCAGCACGTGAGGCACCAAATCACCAATTCCAGCTGTTCTACTGAAAACAGCAGAGGCAGTAGTAAATGGCTGGTTTTAAAATCACCACTCATTTTGTGTCATAATTTGACTGCTATTAGGCAATTTGAATGGGCTCTCTTGTCTTTGTTAATTAACCATGTTTAATTAGGTCTGAGTGAAGTCGGGCTGAAAGGACCTGCAGGTCTCCCAGGTACAAAAGGTGAAGAAGGCTCTCCAGGCTTGGGAAGAGGAGCTGCAGGATTCCCTGGACCAAAAGGCTCATCAGGAGACATGGGTAAGTGCTGATGTTCTGAAATCAGGATGTGTTGCAGCTGAGGTTAGTGGGTTTGTCATTGAGACAATTGACACTGAGAACAATTGAGAGCAATTGTCATTGTACCAGTGACAATTCCTGAAGCCTCAAAGGTGGTCAGGAGCTTGACAGGTAAATGTGAAATCTGTGATGTTGCTCTGTATTTTGAGAAACAGTTGGTTGCACAGTTCTGAGAGCATCTGTATCTCTCTTGACCAGCACATTGTGTATTCCTTCCCCTCCTGTAGTGAGATGTCTTGGTTCTCCTCAGTATAAATGCTCCCCAGCTTCTGTCAATGTCTGTGAAGACCCATGAAGACCTTTGGTTGTGCCCCACTTTGTGTTTCTTATTCTAGGTCCCCCTGGTCCTATGGGACTGCCTGGCCTGCCAGGAACACCTGGACTTTCTCTTCCATCTGATATACCTGGGAGGCCTGGAGATGCTGGTGTTCCAGGCACTGATGGGAGCTCAGGTGAGTGTGCTTTGGAAGCTCTGGGTCCCACTGAGTACCTCACAGCCTTGTCAGAGGGGCTGACTCCAGTCTTTCCCCAGAGAGAAAGGAATGCTGGGGATGAAGTGGCCCACATTTACTTTGCTCAAGGAACAGATTTTGCCACTTAACTCTGCTGTCTCTAGGTTTTCCAGGTCCTCCAGGACCACGAGGGCCCCCTGGGCCAGCTTCTGACCAGGGTGACACAGGCACTCCAGGCTTCCCTGGTGTTCTTGGCCTGCGAGGCGTTAAGGGCGACGCGGGACCCACGGGGCCAGTTGGACTCCCTGGAGCATCTGGATTCAAAGGTGATTCAGAGGATCTGGGGGTGGTTTGGCAGCTGACACCTTCACAGTAGGAGAGCCTGTTGGGTGGTGAGTGTGGCCTCCTCCTTCAGGTGGAACAGCTGGATTTGATGTCTCAGTGTTTCCTTTTTGCTCCTGCAGATTTTACCTGCTGACTCCAAAAGCAGCAAAGTGGGGCCAGCTCCAGGTGCTCTTCATTGTATCTTTAATTATTTTTTCCTCTTACCTTTGGGTTTTTTTCTGAGTAGAGGATGTCCCCCTGCAATGTTGCTGAGCCTGTTGGCCACAGTTACCCACTTGTGCTCTCTAGGCAAGGACTGCAGTTGCTGTTTCATCCCACCTCTCCTGTATGCTCAGAGGCTTCAGTGTGATGGATTTAGGTCTCCACAAGAGCCTAAGAGGATTGTAGGAGCTCAGAGATGATGTTCTGGGCATCAGTGGGAGCCACAGCTGTGGCTCAGAGTTAGGGCTTAGCCCCAGCCTTAGCTGTGTGTCCTTGCAGGTGCCAGAGGTGAGCCTGGCCTAATGGGGATGCCAGGGAAGGATGGGCCTCCAGGGGATCCTGGCTATGCTGGGCTGAAAGGTGAAATGGGCCCTCGAGGTGAGTGCTGGAGGATTTAAAATGCTGATATTTATTGCAGCTGCTTTGGGCTGGGGGTGATTCAGAGCTCCCTTAATGGGTTTATTTGGGAGACTCTTGATTTCTTAGAGACTGAAATAAGTTAGAAAGAGCTTGACATACTTTTTACAAGATACTCAGTGCTGATATACAAAGGTGGTATTTCCAATTTCACATTTTTCTCCTTTGTGTCAGGATTAGCATCAAGTCTGTGTGGTTTTTGTGGGGTACTTACACATCCTTTGCCCCATGTGCAGGTCTCCCTGGCAGACCAGGGGCTCCAGGAATAACCCCACAGCCAGAAGAAGTCACAGCCCCTGCAGGATTACCTGGCCTGCCAGGAATTGATGGTGTTCCTGGCTTTGATGGAGATCCTGGATTCCATGGCCCAGCTGGAAAACCAGGTAAGAAATACACTCAGATCATCAAAATGCTGTTCTTGTGGAAGAAAAACACTACTTTATCAAATACATTGAGAATGCTTAGAGACTTTATTAATTAAGGAAAGAATTCCATCAAAATGCATACAATACAGTAGATACAAATGTAATCCTGCATTTTTAACTGTGTGTGATTCTCAGCTGCACCTCTCAGTCCTTTTACAGACAACCAGATCAGGTGGAGTCTCTTTGGGAGGTGGCTGTTCATAACCACAGCCTGGCATGGCTGCTGAGTTCTTACTTCCCTTCTGCAATATGATTGCAGGAGTCAAGGCAATAGGATGAGGAAATAATGATACTAAGAATTGCATTTTATTTCAGGGCCAAAAGGTTTGCCAGGGAGAGCTGGTTTGAAAGGACGGGATGGCTTACCTGGAACTCCTGGCACAGCTGGGGATCCAGGACTTTCAGGTGCCCCAGGCCCACAGGGATTTGAAGGTAATTTTATGATTTGAGGAGCACAGATCAAATAGAAGCAAACAGTAGAACTGTGTTTGCTTACAGCTTCTGCAGAGACCCCCCCAACACCCAATGACCTGAGGAAAACCAGGGGATGTCTGTGGTATTGTGTTTTGTATCTGCAATGAAGGAAATTTAACCTTCAGTGAGGAAAGTTCTGTCACATGTCCTTGTTGATGTCACTGCTGGTGTTTCTGTAGGTGCAGTTCTAAAAACCTTTTGGTTTTAATGTTTTGTGGATATGGGAATCATCTTGAAGCTCTAGAGGAGTGATGTAATATTCACAGTAACCATGGCTGTGAGGCTTGGACAGCAGAGGAAAGGCACAGTGAGAGAGAAGAGGAATATCATCAAAAAGAGTGCTACAGCAAGAATGAACGAATTAGGTTTTGTTTGGTGCTTTGAGATCCTCAGAACTACTCTACTATGAGCTGTACCCTAACACACTGGCACCAGAGTTGCTGGGCAAAGAAAAGACAACTAAAAGAGCAAGGGAAGGGGTGGGTGGTGCTGTGAAATGACTGCTTTTGGAGCTGTAAACTTGGTAATTCATATATAACAGCCACATAGCTTGGGCTCCTCGTTGTACAGGAGTGCCCTGAGCTGTGCAGTGGCAGCAGCAGCTCCTGTTGTGTCTCGCAGGTGTGGTGGGGCAGCCGGGCCCCGCGGGGCTGCCGGGGCTGCCGGGGCGCAGCGTGGCCGTGGGATACACCCTGGTCAAGCACAGCCAGGCCGAGCAGATCCCCCCCTGCCCCGTGGGCATGAACAAACTCTGGGATGGCTACAGCCTCTTGTATGTGGAGGGCCAGGAGAAGTCACACAACCAGGATCTCGGTGAGTTGGGCGAGTTCTCTCGAGAATGAACAACACAAGCCACAATTGCATTTCAGAAGCCCCTCCTCCCTGGCAGTGCAGAGGGCTGCAGTGGAGGTGGTGGCAGTTGGCTTAGCCACTACCCAGATCCTCAGTGGGAGCAGTGTCACTCCTGCCATCCTCACAGGATCCTCGCATCCTACCTCAGCATCCACTCATTGTTGGTGTGAATGACTTGGAGTGTTTGGAGATGCTTGGTCTGACCACTTCTCTGATTCCCCAGGTTTTGCTGGCTCATGTTTGCCTCGCTTCAGCACCATGCCTTTTATTTACTGCAACATCAATGAGGTGTGCTACTATGCCAGCCGAAATGACAAGTCCTACTGGCTCTCCACCACTGCCCCCATCCCCATGATGCCCGTGGACAGCCTCCAGATCCCACAGTACATCAGCAGGTGCTCGGTGTGTGAAGCCCCTTCCCAGGCCGTGGCTGTGCACAGCCAGGACATCACCATCCCACAGTGTCCCCTGGGCTGGCGCAGCCTGTGGATAGGATACTCCTTCCTGATGGTAAGGGCACTGCTGCTGCTGCAGAGGCAGCTTTAAGCATTCCATCTCTCCTCTCTGATGAGGTCGCTGAGACTGTGTTACTGTGTTCACTCACTGGCCTGTGAGTGACTTACAGGAACCCTCTCTCTTCTTGCCTCAGTGCATTTCTTCATCAGCTGAGTTGCTGTAGCTCTGAGTTTGCTCTGTTTAGCACCTGCCCTGATTAGTTTTGGTGGTCACACTGCTGCCTGTTAAGTTCTGTTTTGCCACAGATGTTTGTTCTTCAAACCTTTCAATGTGGGAACAGTAATTAAGCTACAGTATTGACTTAATCCTCTTTCTCAGTGGAAAAAGTTTTCCATTGCACTCTCCTAGAAGCTTATTAGTGTAAGATTGTTAGAAAAACATGATGTCAGCATTATTGCTTCCAAATCTTCCCAACTTTCAAGTGAAAACCTGGTTTCCCGATATTCCAGGCCTGCATATTCAACACAAGTATTTTCCTTTGCTTTTTTGCCTTCTAGCCCTGACCCAAGAGACAGACACACAGAGCCAGGGTATAACTTTGGCTGCCTGTTTCCCTCCTTTTAGCAGTGGAAGCAGCAGCCTCCCCCGTTTGCCTCCTGCTGTTCCTTGGAGCTCACTCAGCTTTGCCCTCTCTGTTGCAGCACACGGCGGCGGGGGCGGAAGGCGGGGGCCAGTCCCTGGTCTCTCCCGGCTCCTGCCTGGAGGATTTCCGAGCCACGCCCTTCATCGAGTGCAACGGGGCTCGGGGGAGCTGCCACTACTTTGCCAACAAGTACAGCTTCTGGCTGACCACGGTGGAGCAGGAGCAGCAGTTTGTCAGCGCCCCTCCCTCAGAGACCCTGAAAGCCGGGCAGCTTCGGACTCGCGTCAGCCGCTGCCAGGTCTGCATGAAGAACTTGTAGGAACAGGAACGCAGCTCTGGGAAGGGTCTCTGCTGCCCCAGATGAGACATCGCTGACTGGAGAAGGGTAAATGCACAGACCTGGTTTGTGTGTGTTTGATGGGTGAATCAAGACAACCAGAACTCTACAAAAATCAAGTTTCGAGTCCAGGAATTTGTGCAGAGAGGAGGGAAAGATCTTGGGTGTTCTCGAGCCATTTTTCAATGACACGTGGTGCTATGTTTTTACTTCAATGGGTTTTTTCCCCTCCTTTATGGCTACCTCAGAAAGTCTCAGTGAGTTCTTTACTCAGACTGAAGAGCAGCTGACACCTCGTGCCACTCCTCTGTCCGAGGCACAGGCAGGTGTCACCCAGAGAGACTTTGCCAAAGCTAAGCTTAACTAGTGACTCTGCAAACAGTGCTTGGTCTAGTGTAAGGGAGTGGAGACTCATTCTCCTGTGAAACACAGAAATAGCTAAAATTAATCACTATATGCTGGGCGACTCAGAAATACTATGCACTAATGGTTGAGAATGGGTTTTCTTAGAAAAATGAATGTTTTGCTTTGCTTGTTACACAGATGGAACATTCTTTCCTCCAGTGACAGGTAACCAGTTCTAATCCAGACTGATACATCCACAGCTGACCTTAAAGAGCTACACCAATGAAAAATGCAATTTTTCATGTGAAGATAAATCCAAAAGACCTCCACCATTTTTCATTGCTTTCTATTGAAATATATTCCAGGTCTGTCAGCTTCAAGGTCTGTGCTCCTCTCCTTGCAGCCAACGACATGCAGCCATACTTTATTAGCCAACATTTTATTACTGTGAACATTATTCCTTTCTGAGGCAGCTTTGGCACTTACTTTGTAATTATTCAAGCTGTGTGTGTTTGAAGAGTAGAGCCTTTACTAGATGGCAGGCAAGCTTTTGCAGATACAGGAGTAAGCAGTTATGGGATGTGCATTTTTTACTCCTGCAGTCACCACGTGTTGTATCCTGCTTCCTCTGGGCTTTATTGCTGTTAGCTTGAAAACATTTTATCTTTACTGTCTGCACTGTTAACTTTCCTTCAGGGCGTAATTAAAGAGAAGTGCCACTGATTGGATTTTCCTTGTATGCTTTAAGGGAAACCCATGACAAAGGTATGCTTATACCTTAATGAATTCATTCAGTAGGACCAAAGTTATTACCATTAACCTCTCTGGAGTGAAGCCTGTGAAATCCTTGGCTGTTGACATTCCAGGACATGTCAAAGGAGTGCCTTTGAAATGCTTTGTTTAAAAAAACCCTAAACCTGTGCAGCTAATCCACGGAGAGGGGAAGCAAATGATATTTTTCCTACATGTACAGTTTCCAAACCATGGCTAATAAACATTGAAGGCAAACAAGATGAAGTGTGCCCAGGTCATGACTTTTCTCTTGGCAGTCACACTGGCCCTGAGCCAGAAGTGCAAGTGAGAGGAGACAGCATCCCTGATTTCTCTGTGTGGTCATTTATTACTGTGTGGGGTTCATGTCCATCACACTGATCAGCATGGGGACTGTCTGATAGTAAAAAGGAACTGTAGAATGAATTAAAAGATCTTTGCCTTTATTCTGAGCTGGTTTTCTTATAGCTGCTACAGAGATACTCTTGCTAAGAAACAAAACTGCACCGGCTCTTCTGACAAACCTGGAGAATTAAGGCACTTTTACCAAAACAGATTTCAAAAGGCAACAAGTCAAAACCCAACAATTAAGTCATTTGCATATGCCTATATATTAAGTTTTAAGATAACCTGGGTTATATTTCGTTCACACAAACAAATTAACAAAATATAGCAGCATACAACCTATGAAAAGCTTAAGAAATTTATTAGATGCACAGATAAAGTGCAGTAACAGAGATACTCGTGTAAATCTTTTTTTTTTTTTAAATAAATAAGGTACAATTAAACCACCTTTGACTCACTTTAGCTCCAAAAGAAAAAGTCAGCCTAAGTTTTAATGATTGAACTTTAAGGTCAAGGTGAAATATCTCATAACTAGAACAGTGGTTGTGATCTGTATCAGCTCTCTGAGGCTCCTGTTCCCCTTGAGGTCTCCCAGGAGCAGGAAGGCTATTGCAGACGTTAGACATAGTTCCTTTCACAGAAACATCTTTGTCATAAAGTGTGGTTGCTCAAATACATGTTAAAATATTTAACAAGGAAACAGTTTTCTCCTGATCCAGTTGATCTTTTAAACAAGACAATGCATTTTTTTCTGTGATGCAGCCCACGGGAAGGAACAGAAGGAAACATCCTCCTTAACTGCAGACTCTTTTGCTTTAAGAACTAAACTATTGCATTATATGAGAGCAAGAAATACCCATTTTGTGTTATCCTTTTCTCCAGACATACAGCCCAGTGACAGACTTGTTTTTGCCTTAATCTCAGAGGTCCATTTGTCTTCAAGAAAGACACATATTAAAAAGAAGTTCCCTTTCAGGGTCTTATAATAAAATCTTTCACTGCCTTTCCACCTGGGGAAGCTCTTTGACAGAAGGAACTGTCCCTGTTGGAGTTTTGGATGTTTGTGCTCTGTTTTCCATGATTTCAGGCACTTTTGGGCTAACATGGCTGTGTAATTTAAGTCAATGCAATAATATTAGCAATATGTTCAATACTCAGAAGGGTCACCACAGTTTCCTTCATACACTCAGGATTTCAAATTCTTCTTCCAACTCAAATAGCTTGTCAGTAGATTCAATGAGTTCTGAAAAAGAAATCAAACCATTTAGACTGTAAAGACATGCCTGATTTTGTTTACTAAAAAAACCTCTCAAAATCCCCCCCCTCCCTTCTGAAATGCTGCCTTTGAAACATTTTCAAAGATTTAAAACAATATTGTGCTAACACTTGTAAATCAGACATGGCCTGTTTGGTAACTGATACTCTGCAGGGCTCTTAACCATGCAGTGCTGGCTTGCCCCTCAGCAAAGCCCAGTTACTCATCCCAGCTGGGCTGGTTCTGCTGTTGGCTGAGGAGGAGCCCCACACCCTCAGTGGTACCACACCTGCCCCTGTGGTTGTCACTTCTGGCTTGCTGGGAGGTATGAAAGGAGGCCAGTGTGCTGGGTGCTTCTGCACCAGCTCAAACATCCGGAGGCTCTGCTGCTTTAGAATCTCCTGAGGACAGAACACAAAGAAGAAACTGCCTGCTTAATTAAAAACCTTGTTAATACTGTCTATCTATCAAAGAACAAAGGCTGTAAATTCCTGTTACTTCAAGTACCTGCCATCATGCATCACTGCTTCACACATCTCTAGTTTTGTCCTGCTTGAAAACACACCTGGAGGATGGAGCTCCTCAACTCTCCCACAAGTTATCAGTGCATTATACTGAGCTTTGATATCCACACATCTGTAATTTTATTTACATAGAGCAGATACCAAGAACATACTTCTGCCTTTTCAAAGTAAATTACTTGCTTGGATCTCTCTGTGTTCAAGTCTTCTGTGGATCAATGGGAACAAAAGACAGATCTACCTGCTCAAAAAAAGCCAGCAGATTTTGGAAAATAGGTTTTGATCAGAACAAATTACTATTGAAGCAAAATTTCACTGCTATCGGGTGAGCTACATCATATCCTCTGCTTCAGTTATTTGCAAACTGCTTTCTGTAGCCTTTTTTTTTTAATAAATGCTTTTGGCTGGTGGTACTTCACATTCCTGTTGCTTAATATTCCAACTGCTTGCTGTGTTTCTCAGTAAGTGACTGAGGTATGAGCTAACAGAAGACAAACTCAGGAAGGGGGTGTTTGTACTTCCTCTCCAGTGCCAGGGCTCAGGGTTGCAAAGTGCTGAACAAGCTCCAGCAGCAGTGCCAGCTCTCCCTGATCATTAGTGCCACCTTCACTGGGGATCATTTCATTTCCAGGCAGGGAATTCCCATTAACTGAAAAAGAACTGGGTCCATGATTTCATACAGAGCAAAGATATATACACATATATATATTAGTATTACCTTTTGTACAAGACTACACCAGTTATCAAAATCACATTCTTCTTTGCAAAAGAAGCCCTAAGGAAAAAATAGACATTTTAAAATAAATTATGTCAATGAACAAAGATGCTGTGATACCTATGTATGGGTTTTATCTCATGTGACAATCCCCCATAACCCAACCAAAGGATACTGGCATGAGATCAGGCTGAATTTCAACTACCACAGTATTCTTGTCACCTGTGCTGGATGACTTCTACAAGTAATTCCACCTGGAGATTTGTGGATGAAATAAGCTCAGGTAAGTATCTTCTAGAGCAGCCAACACACAGATGGTAGTGATGGAATAAAATAAGGAAACCTGATTCAGTTCCTTGCTTTGACTTTCAGCCTACTTCTTGGGAAAGGTCTGTGTTACCCAGGAAAGAAACTTAATTGGCTCCCCAGGATACAAACAGTTGGTCCCCTCCTTGAGCTAAAATTCTTGTATCCTGTGCAGTTCAGATGGAAACTACTCTGTGTTGAATTTTAGACTGCAGAAGAGTGCCCTGTGATCAAG
The DNA here is from genome assembly GCA_016584745.2 of Phylloscopus trochilus trochilus. NCBI lineage: Eukaryota > Metazoa > Chordata > Aves > Passeriformes > Phylloscopidae > Phylloscopus > Phylloscopus trochilus. The sequence goes on along the minus strand of WQNJ02000046.1, from coordinate 1,669,845 downwards.
GAAAAACGTTGCTGCCCTTACCAATACACAGAGGTATTGCTTTAAATAAAGCACACACATTGATTATTTTCTAACACCTACTAAAGCTACTGAAGGGTCCAAATTCATGATCTTCATTCTGTGTGGGGCTTGCTGGCAGTGGAAGCTCTCGTCATCAACTGTGCCATTTTCTTCTGAATCTACAAAACTCTGAGTGGTGTGAGGGTCCAAGTAGATCAGCTCATTGCCTGGAGGGGTAAAATCCACATGGTGATGAAATAAACACTTAGCACACCCAGACCTCTAAAACATCAACTGCATTATCAGCCTGTCTCTCAACTCTCTAGCTAGGGAGTCTTGAAGAGAACTGGAAAGCAGGCACAGCAGCATCCCACAGGGCATTCAGTATCATTTCCCACTGTTACCTTTTAGGGTAGATTTTTTGGATGTTGTTTTCTCCCTTTGTCACATCCTTTATCTACATGAGGTCCAGTACAGTTTTTAAAAATCCCAACTCTAGTAATCCCCAACATTCCTCAGCTCAAGGATACAGGATGACCACAAATGCAATCTGTAATCCCGTTAGGCATTCACCCAGAAATTGAACAAATAAGTCTGACTAAAACAGCTCAGGTTTTACAAAAGAAAGAACAAAATATCCAGGAAGTTACAGATCAGACCAGGGTGAAGTATGAAAGACTGAACCTAGGATCAACTATTGCATTAATTAATAAAGGGAGGCATGGAGGAAGGTGAAAGACATACTGCTTTGAGAAAAACTTCAAAAATATGAGACAATTTAGGAAAGCCAGGAAGCAAAAGAATAAAACAAGACACTCTTCACCAGAAAGTATTGATAATTAGAAAATTTCAAGCATTTAAGTATTTAAGCAGCAGTGACATCTGACACTTGCTGCATGCAATCAACTTTTCTTAGTGTCTTGTTCTTGCTTATATCATTCCACATTTTTATGTCAAGCTTTGCTGCTCCTTTTCTGCTCCTATAAGGATGGTCTCATACTGTTCCTGAAGTGTCTGAGGTATGTTTCTTCTTCTCCATTTTCATGCTTAAAATGCTTACTACTGCCCCTTCCCAAAGAAAAATCCTTTCTCTTTCACTCATATGGACATTTGGAGTAAGTTTCCTTCTTCCTTACCTAAAAATCCTATAAAATAATAGGCATTATTGGGTTTCCCTCCTAATGCTCCCAAAGACTGTGGCATCTTAAAGCATTCCTAGGAGTCCAAAGAGAGAAAAATTAAATCGATTTGTTGATTGCCGTAACAGATACCTGAACTTTTTCACATGCACAAACAAGGGCCTGAGGGATCCCTTACTTTGAAGGCATCAATATAGACTGGGTTGATGTGATTAATCCCCAGGCGCAGGGGGATAATGAGCAGGAGGGGTTTCCAGGCTGGGCACAATCCTGCTGGGTTCCTGTGCTGGCCAAGAGCGCTCCTGTGCAGGTGTGCACTGCTGTGGGCAACGCTGCTGCTCTGCCCAGGGCACCAGCACATCTTCTCTGGGGGAAGGAAAAGAGACAAAAGAGGCATCAGGGAATGCACAGAGGAACACAGAGCAGGATCTTCCTCTCCATCAGGAATTCAATTGCTTTTCCAGGCAGCTTTGTAGAAGCTCCTGCTTTAAGAGAAAAGGAGCAGGGCATGGAAATCCTGACTAGGAGAAGTTAATTCTGGCAGCCGGAGTATGTGCTGGCATGTTAGTGAGGCATGAGAAAAATGAGGGGATGAATGTCTAAGACTGAAGTTACATTTACTACTCCCAGTATTAATGCTGTCAAGCTTTGCCTGGGAGATGACAGAGCAGAGGAAGCATTAGAAATTCCTCAGGGAATTATTCATTCCCAGTGATGTGGATGGAAAATAAGCAGAAGTAGGGGCTAAAGCAGAACGAGGCTGTGGCTGCATACCGCTTGTAAACACACCCTTCTTACAGCCACATCTTTCTGAAAGATCTGCCCCTCATTTCCCTTTTGCCTGACAAAAGGGAATTTCTGGCAAACTCCATATTACACGCAATTCTGTGATTTTACATACTGCAACTTCATTCCACTGGGAATGGAAGTTAAGGTAGCACAGACCAAACTCCACCTTCTCATCCATGTGCTATGTAAGTTGGTCACCAAAAATGCCTCACTGTTCTGTGCTATCTTTACTTTTGGAAACCCCAAACCTGAGTATCCATTTCCTGGGAACAAACAGGGATGGTCCCAAGATTTTGCTCAGGCTTAGATACATTCAGGAGAGTGAGGTCAAATCAAAAACTGTCAGCAAGGAAATAATCACAGAATCATCAAATCATTTAAACCATCAAATCCAACCACTACCCTAAAGCTCCCAGGAGCAGTTTGTCCAAACAATTAAATTTGCCATGAGCCTGAGCTACTCTTTAATTAATCTGCTGAGACACTAAAGCAGTCCTGCAAAAACTCCTATTTCACTTACTGATGTCTTCAATGACCACTGTGTTGTCCATAGATACATAAACTGCTAACGAGTTCCATTCATCAAACAAAGCAAGCTTCCTAGAAAACATAGAGGCAATAATTAATAAAAGTTTCTGGGGCCATGAGGGTAGCTTTTAACTCAGGACAGTTAAATGGTTCTTGAGTAAAGAGGTCATTTATTTGGAAAAAAAATGTTGGGGTTTTTTTAAGTCTCCACATAATAAAAAGATAACTTTTAGTGTTTAACATACTTGGAAAAAAAATAATAATGGGTGGTTCCAGGAAAAGCACACACACTATACCATGTGAAAACTGTTTTGTCCTTTTGCCAAATGCAGGGGTAGTAACAGCTCAACCACATAATTAGGTTGATTACTTTTTATTGCAATTAACAGATTCCGCTGTGGGATTCCTGCCCATGGTGCCTGACATCATGTAGAGAATAAAAAAAAAAAAAAAATTCCTATGCCAGTTTTCCACATTACTTTGTGCTTCAGGAATTCCACTCAACTCAGTGGAACTATTTCAGGTTGTTAAAAGCCCGAGCAGCTCAAGATTTTGGCCCCCAAAGGTTAAGAGGGTGGCACATAATGGCACACAGGTTTCTGTCCACTTGGTGTGACATGCAGAACCCTGGGGAAGCAGCTCTGTGCAGCCTCCCCTGGAGTTTGCCTGTGCCCCAGCAGAGTCAGGCTCCCAGAGCAGGAGCAGCTTCCAGGTTTTCCTCAGCAGCTCTGGGAGCCACTGCCACCACTTACTTCAGTACTTGAGCAACTGTATTTGGTCCAAACCATTCTCCAATGGACTTCCCCTCTCCAACACCCATCTGAGCTGGTTTTGGGAGGGAAAACACACAGAGGAAAAGACCTCAGAGAGGCTGGTCACAGTCTGTGTCAAACAGCAAAGCTACTAATATCTTCACAAACGTTCTAGAGCCACTGCAAGCTGTATTTAGTAACAATTATTTTCTCAATCTACACTCTTTAGCAAAACTTAGTGACTGCTAGTTCCCTTACCAAAAGTTCCTAAACTGTAATGACAATTGCAAATATGTCCTCACTTACAAATTACAGCAATAAGCTTTATGAGTGTCTGTTTTAATACTAGCAACTCTTGCTACCCAAAATTTGCACACTTGATCAAGAGCTAGTTTCTAGAATACAGATTTACTGAAGTCTTAGTGAGTAATATTGCTGAATTATTACACTTATTATATATAATAGGTATATTATATATACATACTATTATATGTACCCACTTGCATACATTTTTATTTATATATAAATATATACACCGTCTTCATAATCGCCTTTTACATTTTTTTAATTAACTTTTATCCAATGAGAACGTTTCAACACTGTAGGAATTTCAGTGGACAAAAGGAAGTTGGTGTGTGCTCTTACCCATTTGGTGGATGGAATAACAGCAATCTTTTCTATCCAGAAAGCACCGTAGGATTCTGTGATATTCTTCTGGTTGTTTTTTGTGTTTTTCCCACTGCCAATCTTACAGAAAAAAAAGTTATACAGGTTAAAAAGTAATTTTTTCATTGTAGTGATCAAATTTCTAGATGGCAGAGAGCAATACAATGAGACAATCCATCTCTACATTTTATTCAGAGATCCTAGAAGTCACACCTTGTCATTTATTATCAAGCTCTCCTTCATCATCACATGCTATTGTGTGAAAATTGAGAAACTAAAATAACAATGCCAACTGCAAGTATATCCTGAGTATTGGATACTTGAGTATTCCTCAAAAAGATTTATCAAATAACAACAGTGGGATTCCCTATTTGTCCTTCCTTCCTGTTTTTGTTTCTCTGCTTAAGGCTGATTTTGCCCCATCAGATAAGAACAGTTCACTAGTAACTTTATCAGGGCATCACAAAAAGTTTCATTAATACATTTAGGTTTTATGCTTTTATGGAAAAGGACCACAAAAATGAAACAGCCTCCAAATAACACTGAAGTTGCCTCAGCAGCAGTACTCACCCCTTCCTAAATGTCTGCAGATCAGAGCCTGGGCCAGCATCATCTGCCCACACCTCAGCATGCATCCCCAGCCTGTGTCAGACGAGGGACCCGTGCCTCCTGGGAACAGAGCAGCTCATGGTCAGACAGACACCAAACCAACCACCACCACAGCTCTGCACAGAGAGCCCTGAGAGACCCTCACACCAAACCAACCACCAGAGCTCTGCACAGAGAGCCCTGAGAGACCCTCACACCAAACCAACCACCACAGCTCTGCACAGAGAGCCCTGAGAGACCCTCACACCAAACCAACCACCACAGCTCTCCACAGAGAGCCCTGAGAGACCCTCACACCAAACCAACCACCACAGCTCTGCAGAGAGAGCCCTGAGAGACCCTCACACCAAACCAACAACCACAGCTCTGCACAGAGAGCCCTGAGAGACCCTCACACCAAACCAACAACCACAGCTCTGCACAGAGAGCCCTGAGAGACCCTCACACCAAACCAACAACCACACCTCTGCACAGAGAGCCCTGAGAGACCCTCACACCAAACCAACCACCACAGCTCTCCACAGAGAGCCCTGAGAGACCCTCACACCAAACCAACCACCACAGCTCTGCACAGAGAGCCCTGAGAGACCCTCACACCAAACCAACCACCAGAGCTCTGCACAGAGAGCCCTGAGAGACCCTCACAGCCCTGAGAGACCCTCACACCAAACCAACCACCACAGCTCTGCACAGAGAGCCCTGAGAGACCCTCACACCAAACCAACCCTCACAGCTCTGCACAGAGAGCCCTGAGAGACCCTCACAGCCAAATTCTAACAATTGTCACACAGGCTAAAGGCACTGAGCCAGCTCCTTTCTCTCCACAGTGCTGCTGTCACGTCACTGCTTGCCCCACAAACATGAAGACTCGATTATTTACAGGTGCAAGCAAACCCTGATTTTAATGGCTTTAATCTTTTGTTTGCATACGCTGTTAAATTATGATCAAAACGTTCCAGCACTGTAAAAATAACCTTTCAGCCCCCACCATCATCACTAATCCTGCTAATCCATAAGCAGGCAGCTGGAATGCTGCATACTCACCAATAGGGGAAAACTTCCTTCGATACGTGAACCAGAGACGAGCACTGATATCCAACAATAGCTTAGATTTGTCTGGAACAATTTCAACAGGAAATAAATTATTAGAACAGGCTTAAAACTGAAAAACTCTAATTATCCCTATGCAGTCAATATATAGAGTACATGGAAGGCTCCTCTTAGCTTTTATGTACAAGACTCATAATGCTTCAGACATTTATTGCAGTTTAAACACAGAGAGCTTTTGCAGACTGCTAATTAAAGTTAACTTATTAAGGACAAAATAATTATTAGCCAATGAAGTTTTACAAGGTGTTTGGAATGACTATGCCCAGCCTGAATAAAACAACTCTGGAGAACTCTGTCCTCAGGAAAGAACTGGTAAAGCAGGTTAAGAAGTTCTACATGCAAATCAACATGGAATTATATATTACCTCCAAACCCAACAGAAAGTAATTTTAAGGAAAGGTTAATAATGTTAAATTGAATTAAACCTTTTTTTTTTCTTGTTTGTTTGAACACATGCACTTACAGAATTCTCCAAAGGCTCTGAGGAGTGCTTAAGAATCCTATTTACTGCATTTTCCCTTAGCTGTGGCTCAGACTGGCTGGCTTTTCCAAAGGATTCTCCTGCTGATCAAGGCTGCACGCAGCACCCTGGGCTGTCCTGAACACCCTGCCTGCCCTGCTGCCACTGCCTTGGACATGTAACACAGGAGGATGTTCCCTGTCCTCTCCCCAGGGAGCAAAACTCATTTCTGAAAGCTTATTTCCACACAAACACATTGCTCTGCTCTAATTTTTAGGTCACGTATTTATTTTCACTAAAATGCAGTGTGTGCCATGGATTAACTTGTTATTGTTATTTGAAATATCATTTTAGTTGCAAATAACAGGCTGCAGACAGCATCCCTCATTGGAAAATGACACTAGCAATGCTGAACATTTCCCAGAAGTTATTTATGTATTTATTTCTGAGGCCCTGATGTTGTGACCAGGCTCACAGGTGACAGCCTTTGCTACAGTGTGATCACACTGCAGGAATTACAGCTGGAAGCACCTTGCCCTTGGTTCTGGTTTCTCTACAGGAGGAATTCCACTGCTTACACCTGGTGGCTCACTGATGAAGAGAAACAAACTTCCCTCACAAGACACTGAGGGAACATAAGGAAATCAGGAGCTGTTGCTACATATGGATCTATGAATAGTCTACAGATGTTACAGATAATTTATTTTTAAAGATACCTGTGTTTAGGTGGTGTTGCCTTCCTAAAATCCACACTGGTTCGTCAGTTTCTGGAAATTCTTCTAAGTAGTCTGACAAAATAGTGATCTGGTTTTCATACCTAGATAAAACTGAACAGGAACACACAACATTCAAACTCTCTTTTACCCCCCTGCTCTTTTATGCACAACTTGGAGCTCTCAAACTGAACTAGTTGTGCAGCAAGTCTTTGCAGCCTTTGGGGCTTCTGAGCAGTGCTGCCAGCTGCTTTTAATTTTCTCCCTTAAAAGCTGTTCTGAGACCAAAATAGCCAATGCCTTGGATTTTATTTAGATCCTCAGTGAGTGCTGAGAGAACACCAGGAACAACACCTTGATGATAAGCAGTCTCACTGAAGCCAGTGACAAAAGTTCAGGATGACTGCAGTAAGGATGAGATTTGATTCAAGATAATGAGGAAAGGGGAAAAAAAAATTTAGGCACCACAGCTTGATCTGAAATGTAGAAAAAATACAAATCAGAGTGATTACAGCCTCATGCTTAATGGGAAGGATATGAGAAGTGTTAGCAAGATTGGACTTCACTTTCCCAACTGAGGATTTGAAACAGTTCAGGAAAAAAAAATAAAAATAGATGCACTGATGTTATTATTCAATACCACAACTATTTAGTGAAAAATAACAAATTATAATTAATACTGCCAAAAGCAGACAGTCCAACCATTCACTAGATCATTAAAATGGTGCCTTCTGAAAGAGTGAAATAACCCTTCAAGCGTACAAATTAATGCAAAACGACTCACTTTAGATAACAATCTTAAGGAATATACTGCTGAAAAAAATCACAAAAATGAAAGCGAACAATTTACTCTTCAAGTAAGTGCGCATATATCCAGTACAAGGAATGAATAATCAGCAAGTAGATATATATATATATATATATGTATATAAAGTAAGATTCCATTTAAAGAGCTATACATTCCGGCAAGCAAAAGGGAGCTGCACCACCCTCTGGCTGGAGCAGCGGGGCCAGCAGGGCCGAGCCCCGCCGTTCCCCGTCCCCGCAGGCAGCGCTTAAACACCGCACAGACTCCTCGAGGGCTGTCAGCTCAGCGAAACAACTTCTCGCACCGTGCTCGGCCTCCTCCGCCAGAAAAGCCGTCGCTCTTCTGCACTTCGAGAGCAAATTATCTATTTTTGAGTCCAAGGACTTAAGACGCTCTCGACCCCCCGAAATGCAACCGGAGGCACCTGCGTCCCCTTCGCGGCCAGCCCGCTGCCGCACGACACTCCGGACCACTCGAGAAGGTACCGCCAGGGTTTCCTGTCCCTTCCCGGGGTCTCCTTCCCCTCAGCGCTCCCCGCCGAGCCGCGGCGCCTCCCGGAGCGGGGCTGGCAGAGCCGGCTCCGAGCCCGGCTCAGGCCGCCCCGCGCACCCGAGCGCCACCTGAGCCCCTCAGGAGAGGCCGCGGGACCCCAAGCGCCGGGCGACCCCTCAGGGCGGATCGCACCGCGCCGCCCCCGCGTCCCTCAGCCGGCGGGCATCTCCCGCCGCCGCCGGACCTACGGGTACCCCGGAGCCCCGGCCTGGCCCCTCAGCGCCGCCCCGCCAGCCGCGCCCGCGCCCCGCGCCCCTCACCGGCCTCCATCCTCCCGCTGTCACCATCCTCCTCCCCTTCGCCCCGACACGGAGGCACAACACGGCCGCGCCGCGGGGCGCCCTGGGAGCTGCAGTCCCGCCGCCCGCCGGGAGCGCGCCGCCCCCGCGCCCGCGGGACTACAAATCCCAGCAGCCCCGCGGCCCGAGCAGGCGGGCAAGCGCGATTGGCTGGACCGGGCTCCAGCGCCCTGCCGATTGGCGGCTGGCGGGCAGGCCCCGCCCCGCGGTACAGGGGCAGCATGGAGGGCGCGGTGTCGGACGCGGCCGTGTGTAACCTGGCGTTCGCGGGGCGCCTGGAGGAGCTGCGGGCGCTGCTGCTCCGCGACAGGGCCCAGGCCACGCGGGCCGACCAGGTCAGCCGGGGGCGGCCCCGGGCGGCTCCCGCCAGCCGCTCTCCGTCCTTGCCCACCCCCTCACCGCTTCCCTCCCGCAGGATCACCGCACCGCGCTGCACTGGGCCTGCTCGGCGGGACACACGGACGTCGCCGACCTCCTGCTCGGGCTGGGCGTGCCCGTGAACGATAAGGACGATGTGAGTGCCGCGTTCCCAGCCCTGAGGCGGCTGAGGGAGCTGTGGGCCGCTGCTGCCGGGGCCCGTGGCTGTCGGGGTTTCAGCCGCGGAGGGGCCCTGGCAGCTGCCGGAGCCGCTTTTGCGGTTTTTTTTCCCCCTCTTCCCGTCGGATGGTGCTCCCAGAGCGGTCTCTGAGGCTTGGGAAAGGCAGGCTGCTGCTCTGTGTGCGCTGGGAAGGCGGGGTGAAGCAGTTCTCCTTTCGTGAGGGGGAGATTTGAGAGCCGCTTATTGTCCCGGGGTTTTAGGGGAGCTGTTCTTATGAGGGAAGTTGCAAACCCAGGGGTGTTTGGGCGGTTCTTGGGGTTTTCACGCTGCCTTTATCTCGGTGTGATCTCTCAAATGTATTTTGCCAAATCATGAGGCACCCTGAAGATTTCTCACATTGGGGAAGGCATTAATAAAGCAGGTGCGGGTTCAATGATTCCACAGTTGGGAGGCCTGTGATTTCACAGCCTGCTCCTGTTCTAGAGGAGGAGTTGAAATATTGGTGTCCATTACAAAGCGTCCTAAATGTCATCCATAAAGAAGGAAATGTCTCATCAGTTTAGAAAGTAGGATAGGGAAAAAGCGTCAGAAAGTTTTTAACGCCTTTTTCTGCTACTTGCTCTTTGAAAGGCGCCAGTGTAAATTCAGCAAGGTGTTCTGCAGAGATGCCATGCATAACTGCATAGCAGAGGTGATTTCTCTCATTTAACTGGCAGCTTTTTCCAGGTACTGAATGCAGGCATGTAAGAAGACACGAGTCTCCTATCTGTTAAATATTATCTGTTAAAATCAGCGATGTTTAGCTTTACACTGATAAGAATATGTGCAGTATGAGTAGTTCAGGTTCGTCTGGGTTATGCATTATCGTGTTTTTCTGCCTGAAACTCATGGTTTTTGTAACATGGGTTTCTTTCTTCTTGCCTCTGTAGGCTGGCTGGACCCCCTTGCACATTGCAGCCTCAGCAGGCCGAGATGAGATTGTGAAAGCCCTGATTGCCAAGGGTGCTCACGTCAATGCTGTCAATCAGAACGGCTGCACGCCCCTGCATTATGCAGCCTCTAAAAACAAGCAGGAGGTATGTACATGTCCCTCAGCTGCTGGAGCTGCTGGTGTTCTTGGAAGAAGGGTTTAGGTGTGTTTAAGTCCACCTCCTCCTCCCCCACTCCTTTCTCTTTCAACAGATTGCAATCATGCTGTTGGAGAATGGAGCAGATCCAGATGCAACAGATCATTTTGAATCCACCCCGTTACACAGAGCAGCAGCCAAAGGAAACCTGAAAATGGTGCAGATCCTCGTGCAGCACAATGCAACTGTGGACATACGGGACTCTGAAGGGAATACTCCTCTGTAAGTAACTTTTTATTTTGATTTTGCTTATTGTAGCGTGATCTCTGTGAAATGAAACTCCATTGCTTCTGTGTCTTTTTTTTTTTAGTTTTTCGTTGCCTCAGAATACTCTCTTGCTTCACATCCCTGTGCAATTAAAAAGTGTTTCAGAAAGTCATACTTAGTATTTTGCCTTTGTGGTCTGCACATGCATGCTTTAATTTGGGTTACTGCATCTACTTAAAAAGAGTGTAGAACACATTTTGCATTAATCTGCAATATGTTGGTTGCTGCTACAGGGTAGAAAGTGAGCTAATGACATCAGAGTCAGAGGAAACTGGTCTTGCAGGCTGATCTACTCTGTCCTGCCAAGCAAGAACTCATTTCAGAAGCTTTTCTTCACTTCTCTAAAGAAAATAAGTTGCAATTGAAGTACAATCAGCCCAGTGTTTGTTGTTACCCTAGAGATCAATTTGAAGCTGTGAGATTACAGCTACTTTGAGGTTGGTGTCAAAACCACAGTGGAATGCAGGTTTTGCTGTGAATAAGATCAAGCAGTATGTTTTTAGCTGTACCTAAACACCCTGGAATGCACACAGTTCTTCCTAGGACACTGTGCCAAATGGAAAAAAAAAGCATTAATAACTCATTACTCTTTAGCATCAGACAATTTATTTCTCACCTTCAGTTTAACAGAGCTTGCCCTTTTCCATTCTCACCGTGGATTATGTTCTCTTTAGCTTTGCTGACTGCAGAGCCAAATGCTAACCCAAAGAGCTGCCTTAACATTGCAAGGAGAGCAGCAGGAGGAATGTTCTTGAGTTGCTTAATGACAGCAGAGGGACTGGACAGCAAGCTTTGGAATCTGTCTAGGTAGCTGGCTGCTTGTGGATTTGTTGTTCTCAGCTGTGTCTTTTCCCCCCCCCAGCATTCACACTGTCATTTTGGCATAGCATAATGAGTGCTCTTTCCAAGCTTGGCCAGTTTAACAGTGGCTCTGGGTTTCTTGTTCTCGCTGCAGTCATTTAGCCTGCGATGAAGAGAGAGTGGAGGAGGCAAAGCTGCTGGTGTCTCATGGTGCAAGTATTCACATTGAGAATAAAGAAGAGCTGACCCCACTGAAAGTGGCAAAGGGTGGCCTGGGAGCCATCCTTAAAAGAATGGTGGAAGGCTAGATGTGGGGGAGCTTCCCACTTGAGTCTCTGTCCTGGAGCACTTGTATTTAAGACTGCAAACTTCACGTTTTGGTAGCTCAACTAGGATGTCATGTATGGTATCAGCATGGTAATGGAATGTTTTTATTGAAGCTGTCCTTCAAGTGCAGTGCCAAAACAACTCTTTGTACTTCCTGTCAATTAAATAGTTTGCTGATTTTTGAAGTATTTTTCAACATCTTCCTGTTTTCTTTCAGTTGACAGTGTGATGTGTATAGATGTGGTATTCCTTCTACCTTCAGATCCCAGTTTAGAATTACTTGTTTCAAGAAACAGGACCAAAAATGTTTTAACCATCTCAAGCAAATTTTTGTTTTCTTCTGGAGTCTTTGTTTTTTCTCTTAGCCTTTGTGATTCGTGTGTGGGGTTTTGTCTGTGTTTTGTGGGTGCTGATTGTCTTTCTCCAGATGATTCTAAGCTACACTGTATTTCTCTTTGTAGAATGCAGTTTGCTCAGTTACTGCAATTGTATCCATTTTTGCTACTCTTGGTGTATTAAGTGAGACCTGAGTGTTTAAAGCTTTTCTGTTGTTACTGGTTGTTACCCTGTTTTCCTCTGAGCCTTTAAATGCATGTATTTGATGAAGTGCACTGGAGTGCTGGCAGAATGCAGGCACAGTTTCAGGGTTACCTCTGCAAATACACTGCTTGAAAATGGGTGGCTCTCTGGTGCTTGAAAATGGATACTCCTCTGGGATGTACTTCAATTTTAATTTTTCCTCTTGCTCCTTTTGTAGATTGCTTTTTCTGTTCTCTTTGACTCCCATGTGCAGCACTGACACTTGCAGTTTACCATCTTATTTTGTAACAGAAGCCTGGTTTAATCTTTATTTACTCATAGCAAATCCTAATATTAAGTTATTACAAGGCAGAGTCTGAAAAGTGACCTCCTGTCCTGCTGTTGATAAGATCATTTTTGACACCAGTGGATAGATTTCCCCTTGAACAAAGGATGAAATTCTGTGAAATAAAGAACTTTCCTAAACAACAGTCTTTGGTATTATAAAACTTTTATTAAACTCACATGTAAGAAAACCAGTATTTTCTAAATAGCTTGTATGTCTGGGATGTGAACAACGAGATGAAGCCCTGCCATCTGTTACCCAGTGTGGAAATGCAACCTGTTTGACCTTCAGCCTCAAGGAAAAGGTGAAATGCAAGCTGACAGTTTCTACAGTTTGACTTCTCGGGATTAAGGTAACACAATTCATTTTGATAAGCAAGACAGAAACTTACAGCCAAACAAATACCTTCACCAAGGACTTTAAATGTATCTTAGAACACAAAATGCAGGTTAAATGTCACTGAGGGGGCTCCTTAATTAAGAATAAGAGGGATAACTTGCCTGTAGAGTAAACTCTGGCCATGCAGATTGAAGGAGGAACCTGACTGAGTAAATGTTTCTTATATATTGCACAGGCACTGCTGAAAAGCTCTTTGGGGAGCAGCTGAAGCTAAGAGATCTGTGTTCCTTCTTGGTCTTTGTGTAGCAAAAAGCCCCTGCTCTGTAGCTTTGTAAATCTGCTTCCTTAGGGAGATGGTGGCTTGAATGTTGGCTTAATATTTGCTGTCCATATTAATGATCCCTACTCCCTCTGGGAAGATAAATGCAGCAAAGACTGTTGGAGCATCTAAAGCAAATTCTGAAAAATGTTTCTGCATCCTGCATAGCTCTGCAGGGTTTTAGAGCTGCACACTGTGGATCAGTACCTCATTTGACTTGTGCTTTGCCAAGAGTCTCAGTGGGAAGCTAGGAACGGTGCCCCATCCTTTTTAATAAACTTGAGATAAACTCCTTAATGAGAACAAACATCTGCCAGAAGGCTTACAGAAATCACCACACTATGGTAAGAAACCCCAAATACATCTTATTTTCCTTACCTCCTTACTCCCAGCAACCTGTTTTGCTTCCTGCTTTGCCTTTTTACTACCATCTATTACTCACTGGTGGTTAGAAGTGTGAGAGGAATCCTAAGTCAAGAATGTGGTCAATATATAAAAACTTGAGCAATTTCTACTTTTTGAACAAATGTAAAACCTGTGCTGTTCTAGGGAGACTGTATTATTATCTATAGAATATTCTATAGAATATAACTTCTATATTATCTATAGAAGTTACAATTTCACCAGCATAAGCTTCTATCTTATTGCAGGATTTTTTTATATTTTTTTTTTAGCTTAAGTGGAATTCAGACACACAAGATTGCCTTGACTCAGGTCTTAAAATCAGCATTCTGATGACATTAATGTAACTTCTTTTTACTTCTGGTGTGCAGAGTGAGTCCCCTGAAACACTGCAATGTACTGGCCATGGTCACTGTTCTCTGCACATGAAGCAGGCTGGCTAACACTGTTCTGTTTCTGGAGAAGGCTCTGAGCTCTGTGGGCACACAGCATCTCCAGGTAGTTGACTGGAAAGCTCATACTTTTGACAGATGCTTCAGCCCAGTTCTTAATTAGTTTTGCAAAATAGGTTGGATAAATGTAGATGATACTCTTTTAATACTTTAATTTTTATGCAGTGTGAGTAGATAATAATAAGAAATTTGGTTCACTTTAAAGGCCAAATCTGCCATTCACAAAGACCCTTTGTGATCCACCCCAGTGGCTCACAATACAAAATGCCTTGAATACAAGTTTTAGTCATGCTTCTATGTTAATTCACTGACAACAATTTCTGTGTGAAGGGGTCCAAAGGTGACAAAGAAAACTATATAAACTCTAGGCTATTTCTTCTTTTTCTGCTGCTTGCTTCTCATCATTTTCAGGTGTTGCAGGAGCTGCTGTTTCATCAACACTTGGGCATTCAATTGTTGCATTGCTGGATGGAACTGTGGTTGCAGGAATGTTTTCTTCATTGGGTACCTGAGCATAGTCTGCATTGGATTGTTTCTGAGCCATTTCTCTGCAGAAAGACAGGATTAGGATTGTGACCTCACATGTTAAAATCCCATGTACTTTTCAAAGACTCAGTCTCTTTCAAAATAATGAATCTTTGTATTTGCTATCTGAACAGTAACCCCAATGTTGTTATGACTGTTCCAGGATTGTGTGAAAAGGTTACACCAGCACTTATGCTGGGACAGAAAGAGTGTCAGACTGAAATCTGGAAAAGCAGTATAAAAATATATTTAGTATTTCAGAAAAGATGGAAATCTAGAAAAGTATTTTTAGTAGCAGGTGTTAATTCCATCTGTCTTATCAAAATGATCATACTCCAACTCCCAATATTGAAACATTTTCACATGGTAAAAAATATCAGATGCTAATGGATTAATTAGCAGTGAGATTTATTAGGATCCAAGTACAAAACTAATGCTGCATCAATTGAAAGCAGAAATCAGGTGTGTGAGTGACTGATCACTGGTCTGGGTTAGCAGAATTCCACATTAGGAAGTCTTAAACCTGTGCCACAGGGAAGTCATAGTTTTTTTCTGGCCTCAACTGCATGTAGTTATTTAGCATTTAACATCAATGGGCTGAATGCAGTCTATATAGTGCAGGAGATTATCCCTCTTCTGAAGATTTGGCCATTTAAGGGAAAAATGAGCAACCAAAGCAGAGAGAAGAAAACCTCTCCAGGGCAGGATCAAAATGGACGTTCTGGGCTCCATTCTGTTATCTAAACTTTGTATTTCCTGCAGTCTGAGATGCCTGGGGATATCCCAAGTGTGTGTCCTCTGATTTCAGACAGCACTGACCTGAGCCCTCTGTGTTTAAATCCCAGTAAATTTTCTGAGGTGACCCTTAGCTGCTCTTTCTTTTTTTTTACTTCCTCCACCTGCTTTTAACAGACCTCATTAACTTTAAATCTAAAGAGCTGTTTTTATAACTTGCCACTTTACTTTGTGTTGTTTAAAAACATTTACTTCACTGTTTTAGATGCTGCTAAGTGGTAGCTGCCTGTTAAAATAGGGAAGAGGGCAATGGCACATTCTGTTAGAAGAGCAACAGGTAAAAAGTCCCCCAAAAGAAGATGTTTACTCTGGAAGTTTTCTCAAAACTTGTATTACGCATTTTACTTTAGTTCTGGATTATCAGCAGTGCTTTACAGAAATAGTTGTCTTAAAAAGAACCAAACAGAAATTCTTACTGCATCTCATTATTTGGTGACTTCCTATTTTTTGCCTTCTTGGTTAAGACCCAGACAATAATGCAAATTATAGCAGCTGCCAGAATTGCTCCAATCAGTGCTCCAGCAACAATACCACCATCTGAATCTGCAAAGGGAAAAAGAAAAAAAAAAGATTACTTGTCTCTTAAAAAAGT
Source organism: Phylloscopus trochilus trochilus (assembly GCA_016584745.2). Classification (NCBI taxonomy): domain Eukaryota; kingdom Metazoa; phylum Chordata; class Aves; order Passeriformes; family Phylloscopidae; genus Phylloscopus; species Phylloscopus trochilus. Next base: position 1,654,071 of record WQNJ02000046.1, on the reverse strand, counting down.
AGTAGTATAGCAAAATCCCATGGAAATTTAGTGCAGGAGCCTTTAGCAGAAAGAAGGGATTGGATTCAAAGAATTATTTCCAGCAGGGTGGCCAAAGATTCTCCAGGAAAGTGAGAGTTCTGTGCTTGGGTGGTCTTTGCTGCCTCCTTTCTCATTGGTAGCTCCTTATCCCAACAAACTCTCTATTTATGCCTGGCTAAGGGGATCCTTGGGCTCTAATACTGACAGTAGGTAAAAGCCTTTGCTTTTCAATCATTGCAAACCCATACTGAAATCCAGGTTGCCTTTATTTCTGTCTTTCAGCTGCTGGTCACATCTAGAGTGCCCCAGTCCTTGTATTACCACATTTCACTGATGGTTGTAATTCCTGGGGTGGGGAGACCTCAGTGGGATTGTTGGCTGGAAGAAATAGCTCAAAACTCCTTGTCTGCCTGTTCTCAGTGAAGGCTCTGCAGGCAGAACCAGGTCCAGCTCCTGCTCCTTGCAGGAAATAAGGGTGGCAATGTTAAATCACTTTTCTAGGTCCTTGTAAAATCTGGAAAGGCCTGGATGAAAACTCCAGAGCTCTCCAAATCCTGTTCTGTCCTTGAAAAAAAAAATAAAATAAAATCTAAACTTATACTTGTTAAAGAAATTTCCAGCAAGCTGTGTATGTCCTCCATCGAAACTGTGATGAGTTCCATGCATTGCACTCACGTTTTGCTGTTAGGTCCAGCTCACAGGTGCTGTTCCCCAGGAGGTTGCTGGCTATGCACTGGTAGTAGCCACTTTCAAAGGTGCTGAGGTTGCCAATGTAAAGGATGCCAGAGTTTGGATCTGTGACAAGCAAGGAGCAGGCACACGTGTTACTGTTTGTGTCCTGTAGAGGCAAACAGTTCTCTGTAGTGGGTGACACAGAGCTATTTGGATTTTAGAGAAAGGGTTCACCAGTTAATTGATTTTAATTGTGTGTTTTTTTAATGTTCTTTAAATGTAAAATGTTTACCTTCCTTGAAAATTGCTCCAGTGGATTCTCTGTGGGGGTGTATTAGAAGCCCCTGCTCTGCCAAGCAGTCTGGCTGATGTTTTACCCACATTGATACTGTGGTTGTCTGTGTAACCCCACAAATGAAAATGTAACAGGTCCAGAAAATTCTCCGGAGGGAAGGATGTGCTAATACTTGAATGACAAATTGATTCAACTTAAATTCACTCAAAATTTCAAGGGAAGAGAGATGTAAAGGCATAAGTACTTCTCTCATTTTAACAATTAAAAGGCATGTACAGGACTGCAACTTTTTTTTTATTAAATAGAGAAAGCATCCTGTGGTTTTGACAGCTGTCAGTTGATTTGAATAAGTAAAAATAGGATTCTGTGCCGTTGATTGCTGAAAGAGGAGGATAAATTTTAATTAGCCTATGTGACACACAGCATTTGAAATGCTGGGGCTTCAGACCCTGACCAGGGTATGTTAGGCCTGTAGTTACATACTGAATTGTTCTGTCACAGGCTTGAGGGTGTTCTCATCCACTTTGTACCAGCGGTAGGTGGGGCGAGGCAGTCCCTCTTCACAGTTACACAGGAGGTAGATTAGATGGCCCTTCTCAGGTGTTCCTTCTACTTTGCAGAAAGGTTTTGATGGTTTGACTGTAAAATAAGAGCAGACAGACACATTGAGAGTGCATACCCAGGGCTGCAAACATTCACCTCAAGGTCTGGTACCCTGCTGCTCTCAGCAAAGACCTGAACCCCATCCACAGAGAGCAGAGTCTCACTTATGGAACTGACCAAAGCCTCTCCCATTAAAAAATTGAGGAATATTGAATATCTGTACATGGCCTAGCATACAGTTTTATCTCCCATTTGCATATTAACTGTTGTTAGGCTACAACTATCAATTATTTTCATTGTAATGGGTCACTCACTATTCACCATTCTGCTACATAACATCATTTTCTTTAGAGACATGGCAGGGGCTCTTCCACAGAGAGGCAAAGCATCAAGGCCCAATTCTTTCAGCATATTAACAGTTGTGAAGGTAATAAATCAGCTGTAGTTCAGTTAAAAAATATATCTGTTTTTATATAATGCCCTCACTTTGCACAAAAGGAATATTCTGTCTTCCCTTACACCCACTGTTTTTAATTTCCTACCTGCAGATATGCTTTTGTGGTTCTTTAGAGCACTGTCAAGGGAAATTACCAGCAATGAACACAGCCCAAACCAACAACTTGGTTCAAATATCTCATTCCACTGCTTTTCATCCCTTCTGTTCTGCCTGTTCATGGTTGAACTATTGCAAAACAGACTTTGTACTGCTTTCCAGTATCCAACACATACTAAGTTCCTAGAGGTTTTGGGAATTGATGTGAGCCAGAACTCTTGGGCTGTGCTGCTCCCTCTCCCTAGATTTAACATCAGGTAAAATTAGCAAATGCTGGGGCTGGCATGTAATGATTTCAGTGAGAAGCTGTCCCTCCCAGCTAAAATGACGTTTTACTTTAACCAAAACTAGCATCACTTGGTTTTCCAGTATGAAAAGTGAAGTTGGGTAGGGAAGAAGGAGAACTGACTGCAGCTCAGGCAAAGGCAGCTGTGGAGTGGAACCAGGTCAGCTGTGGCTGGAAGCTAGAGGGCACCCAGGCTCTGCCTGCCTCTGGAGCCCTTGGAAACTGCAGCAGTGACTCAGGGAGCTTCCCTCTGCATCACAGGCCTTGTTTACCACAGCCTGTTATTCCCTCTGGCCCTATGTATTTTGAGCTGTGAATTCACTGTTTCATAATACAGAAGGAAAAAAGACAATACAGCAATAGAGAGGGAAGGCACTTACCCAGCACGCTGACAATCACAGATTTTTGGCTCTGTCCAGCATCACCCTGAGGGCTGAAAACTTCACAGGTGTAGGAACCAGTGTCTGAGGGCTGCATGTTGGTGATTGTTATGGATGCATTCCCTGGGCTTGTTGAAGCAGTTATCCTGTTCTTAAATGCTCCATAGGAGTAAGACTGGCCTCCTGAATAATAATAGATCTGTGATAAAGAAACAATTGTTTGTTTAATAACAAAAGATCTTCTTGCTGCTATGTTTGGTGCTCAGAATATATTTGATTTCTGATTAAAGCCAAGCAATGTCACCCCCTTTCTTGCCTCCTCCCCCAAGAGAACATGGTACATTTGAATACATACTTCTAAAGGTTCTTAAAAAACGAGCTTTTCAGAAATGGCATTTTTGATTGTGCAGCTGACAGTAGCTAAATCTTTAAAGCTTGATACTCCAAGCACAGACTGATGCAATTGCAAAAACAAAGGTGAGACCATTGATCATCATATGACAAATCTGTGAAAAAATGCTAAGTCATGCACAGTGAATAATGGTATTAAGTGAAGCACTGATAATTTGTGATAGCACTGATAAGCAGCTCAGCAGAAGATTATGACAAGGATGGACCTGTCATTGGAAAAAGTGGGTGGCTGCAGGGCTTTCCAAATACAGAATCTGGCAAACAGAGGACTGAAATGAATTCACAAGGCAAAGGTCTAAGCAAACAAGGCACCTGATCTGTTGGCAGTAAATCTGAAAGCCAAAAGGATGCAGTACAAGAACAGAGCAGAGTCATCACACATGCAGTTAGAGCAGTCATGCTGTTGTTTGTGTCATCAGCACTGGAGGGAGGCAGTGCCATGGACTATCTTGTTTTTTTTTTAATTTATACCAGGGAGGAAGTAAAGGATACTTTGCTGGCCTCACTGCTTGGGGGGTGGGTGTTCCTATTTGGGATCAAGACTTTCCCCTTTGAGTAAACAGTAAAAAAGTGGTTTGCCAAATGATAGATGTCTACATGCACACACTGAGCAAAGTGAACAGTCCCAGCACACTCAGTCATTTCTCCCAACTGGTGAGAGGTGTCCATATAAAGTACAGGTTGTGACCCAAATAGATTAACATTGCTCCTACTGGCAGTATTCCAGAAATCATCAGCGTAAATGTATTTACTGAAGTTGAAGTGACAGCATGTTTTTTTAGTGGAATAGTGGCAAAATGCTTGTAGGAAAATGTTTTACAGACTCTTCTTCACAGACCATTCTCACTTGACTAGTATCAAAATTCCCTTTGGTGCAAGTTCCCTGCCTTTTAGGGATACTGCAAAACCCCAGGCAAGAAGTACAATCTGCTTTACTTTGCAGATCAACTGATTGCATTTTGAATTAAGAATATTAATTCTTAATTCTATTTATCCTCCCTGATACAGTGTTGACTGAAGTCTTTAAGAAATGTTATCTAAAAGCCTTTATTAGCTTAAGGCAAGGTACACTCCAAAACTGTCAAGAACACAGCTGGTTTATGCAAAGATATGGCTTTGAAATGAAGGTCAGAATCCAGCTTGCACAGCACCAACAGCTCCAGGACTGCAGCTTGGCCCCATCTCAAGAGCAATTTTGCAAACTCCTCAGCCAGACTTTATCTTTCCCTGCCCCAGGATTACAAACACCAGGTACAATTGATGCAGGGCTCTGAACACCAAAGCATTCCCAATGTGTGGAACACTCCTGGTACCGTGGGGAAGCATAAGAGGTCCAGGGTTAGCTCGATGACAGACCTGGTTAGAAAGGCTGCTGAAGCTGGATACTCCTCCCACTTTCCATTGTGTGCATGCAATGCCATCAGTTTTAAAACTGATTTTATGCTTTGCAAATGTCTAGAGATGGAATTCTGTTGCCAAACCAGAGTCTGGATGGACACGCTGTATTCCACGGAGAAGGAGAGTGTTCAAAATAGGGAGTTTGGATTAAACAAATCACTCATTAAAAATGTCTGCTTGGAATTACAAAAACACACTGGCCACATTAGTCTCATTCTCCATTTATCTGAGTGTGAGCAATAGCAGAGTATTATTTCTCACTGTTTCTTTCAAGAGTCTGAAGTTACAAGAACTGTGCCTTGTGACTTCAGCCTCTTCTGAGGCTGATGTCCCTGGATAGCTCTCAAGAGTGATGGGCTGGATTTCCATCTCCTCTCCATCAACTGCACTGTTGGAGCAGGGCAGTGAAAGGGGTTCCATCAGCTCTTTACACTGATGTGAAATCAAACTCAATGATTTAAATGGAGTAATGTGTGTCTTGCTGCAGCATGAGAGCAGTGGCAGGCCCATCATACCCTACTAAAGGCTTAACTGTTGGAAAAAGAGGCTAAATTCTACTCAGTCTATCTCAGAGCAGATCTAGGATCTGACATCCCAGAGTAATCTGGGATTATGTGAGAGTAAAGAGTAGCAGAAGGGGTCCTCTGAATGCTCATTTAGATGCAGCACCTCTTCCTGGGAATAAGACTGGTGCTACAAGTTGTAAATGCAGTCAGGGCATGCCAGTAAAGCTGTAGAGGAGCAACTGGTCTATTTGCTTGGTGTATTTGACCTGGAGTCAGGGTGAATTACGTGCTAAATCCTCATACAATGCACAGAAAAACTAATCCCCTGTGTTCCCTCTTTCTGAGTCAGTGAATGCAGAGAAAATATTTTGTGTACGCTGTTAAATCCAAGGCAGGTGTCAACACAGCAGAGACTATTTCTTCTCCTCAGAGATTCAAACAGAGCCTTACTGGGTTCTTTTCTTGTCAGCCAAGAACATAAAGGCAGTGAGACATTCTCAGGCAATGCATTCAGTTCCTCTGCAGGCTCCTGCCTGTTCTCTGCTCTCTCCTGTTCCATGCTTATCTCCCTGACTCTGGAGTTCATTGCCTGAAGGAAGGTGGTAAACACCAAAAAGGCTGAATAATGTTCTGATTAATTGCTGAGTGTATATCTTGTCCCAGAGGTATGATTGGATTGTGTACACAGGAAATTTCATTTAAGAGGAATATGTTTCAGTTAATTGGCTGTGAAATCATAGTCCATTTTAAACAATACACTCAAAATGGGTATTTTAAACCCTGGTTCAAAGTGGTTTTATGCTGTCCTTGAAAAGTTGGTTTGAGGCTTTCAGAAAACTGAAATGAAAATCTTTGCAAAAGAGTTTCTGTTTCAATTCAAAAGTAAAAAAAAAACCAAAAAAACCCAAAACAAAACAAAAAAAACCAACCCAAAAAACCAAAAACAAACAAACAAACAAGAACCCCACACACAAACAAAACAACCCTTGTTTTCTGTTGAAGATATGGAAAACTTTTTGGCTTTGGGCAACTGCCAGCTCGTATTTCCTCCTACAGACACACACATCATTGACTTTTCTTTCCATATTACCTAAAATGTGTGTATGGGAAAACAGTATATTTAGTCAATGGCAGACTTTTTATGGAAACCTTTTTAATCTGGTGTAATAAATATATTTTTAATGTACCATCTTGAATGCAAAAATAATGCAAAAGGAGTCTGCTGTGCTTCCCTTCAAACAATCAGCTTTTCATGTCCTCAAGCAAATCATGAGCAGCTCTAGTGAAGTCAATGATTTACCAGAGCAGAAACAATATTGAGGGTGCATTTAATGGTTGTTGCTCCTTCTTTACCAGCTAGTTTGTCCAGGCAAGCTATTATATAATGGTGCCTTTTCACATTTCATGGAAGCAGCTGCCTGGGTGACTAACCAAACAACTGAGAGAAAAAAAGGAGAGCAGATTATCACTCCTAAAACTGTTGTCCCTAATAACTTCATCACCTGAGATACTAGTTCCTGCTCAACAGCAAAGTTGCCCAGAAGACATCTCCCTGACCTTAGAAAGGGTTGCAGTTTAGTTGGTTGTTCAGCCTGTGGCAGGCAGTGCCTGGAGCTGTTGTCTCCATCCTTCCAGACCTTCTGAGGCAGGGCTGTGGTTGCCCTCCATGGCCACAGGTTTCTCCTGGAGTGGTGGTGTGGAAAGTGTTTGCCTGCAGAGGAAGCAGTCAGCAGAGCATGATGCTGAGCTCTGAGGACTTTCAGAGGCTGCCAGATGTTTGGCAGAGTGTGAGGAACCCACCCACAGGTTTTTGGTGTGCTTAGGGTGTGAAGGGGGTATATGAGGAGGCAGGCAGGAGATTGGAAGAAACATGCCTCTTTCTGCTTGGTTCTTTTGACAGGACAAATATATACTAGAATTTGTGTAAATATGTGTCTTTCAGATGGCTTTGGATGGACTAATTCATAGTTTCCAGGTCAATACTCCTCCCATCCCCATCTCCTGGAGTCACTGCATCCCAGTGCTGTACATGCCTAGTACCTCTGGATATCAAAGGTGTAAGATGAGGTGTACTTGAAGGTGCATTACAAAGTGTCCTGCTAAATCTCCACAGGATCCTGGCCTCCTGACTGGGGAGCAGTTTCAGGACATGGCCTCTTTTCCAGTACCTGTCTTTCCTCCCCCAGCCTCTTCTCCCTTTCCCCCACAGCACATGCAAAGCTCCAGCAATCCTGTTGGGTGACGTTTTTCTGATGGATTCAGCGTGTGACTCACAGTCTTTGCCTGGAGAGCTGGAAAGCTCCAGCATCCAGAGGGCCCTGTCATTGGGTTGGTTTCTCATTTTCTGTTTGACATTTTCCCAAGCTGCTAGAAAATGGAGGATATTAACAACTTCACTGAGATCATGATCCCTTTTTGAATTCTAAGGACAGGCAGAATTTATAAAATAACAAGGGGAAAAAATGTTCATCACTTCCTTAAGCATTTTACCATCTAATTAGACAACAAGTTCCCCTCCATGTAGCACACTCAGCGTGTTAATGAAGGCCCAAAGCTCCGATTCTGAGCTCAGCTAGCTAAGAAGGAAAAGGTTCACACCTATGTTGGTTTCTTTGACATGTGTCACATGAGTCTGGGCCCAAATCCCTTCTTTCATCCACAGCTTCTTTTCACACATTTCTGTCACAGCTCTGATCTGCCAGAAGGTAGTAGGGATGTTATAGGGATGTCCCTTACTGGGCTTTTTGCATGGGGAATTGAGGATATTAACAATGACAAGAGGTGTCTTGTCACAAAAATGCACTGGCAGAAGAAGAAAGGGAGGCAGGCAGAAGCCTTTAGAGGATTAATCATTCAGCAGCTTTAACTGATGCAAATATATTGAAGGAGCAGCTCTTTCATGTTCTCACAATATCATTCTCGTGGCTGAGCTATTAGTGAATAATTCCTACAGAGCATCAAGAACAAATGTGTTTTCTTAGTGCATTTGGTGTAACTGCTCTTTAGCAGTTATTATTAGACCTCAGTTTACATTGGGCTGTGCCCTGTACTGCACGGTGAGATAGGAATCCTGCTGCAGTCAGAGAGTTTGGAATGGATTATGGCTGGAACACTGAGCTGACAGCTGAGAGGAAGCTGGTTCAGCTCAGTGTCCTCGGCATCCATCACACCTCCAAATGTTTTTATATTCTAGAAAGGAGATCCAGGATGATTTTTTTTTTCCTATGTAAATATGTAGCCCAACACAACAGCTACATCTAAAATAACTTTGACAGAGAAAAATGCAATGAAAAACAGGGCGAGTTAAAAATTCTGAATGATTCAACTCATTTCAGTCATGTGCTGGTTTTGAGATTCAGTACAGAGTATGAATACAGGTTTGACAGTAGCACAAATCTAGTAGAAGCTATTTAGCTCTGTTTTGCCCCTTAAGATGATGGGGATTGTTTTCTTACCTTGTATCTCCAGCTACATCTTCCCCGTGCATCTGTCACATACACCGTCTTTTGACAAAGCCTGACTGACTTTTCATCCATACTCAGAATACCGTGACACGGGGAGTGCTGCATTTGAGTAAAAATGTGCTGATCTCAGAGTGAAGTGAGACTTCAAATGTTCCCCCAAAACCAAAGAGCCACTTCTCCACACAGCTCCCCACCTACCACACGTGCTGATCACAAGGGCAGGGTGCCTCACCTTCAGTGTTCTGTGCAGAAACACCTCAGGCCTTGTCAACCACAAGGTGCAATAGAAGCTTATTCCTAAGCTCTACATAAAATCAGGCAAACTAAGATTGAAGTCTAATCTTTGACTAATCTAAATTAGGGTGTTGGAAGCTCCAAACACCCCAGTTACAACCTGATTATTTCCTGCTTGTCTGCACTTCCCTTTGTGATAACCACAGGCAGTCCACCATGGTCCCACTGACATCCAGAGTCACTCCAGCTGCACAGACACGACAACAGCATCTCCATTCCTCTGCACTGCAGGTGCTGCCTCTGCTGCCCACACTGCCTGCTCAGTCATCTAAGTGCTAGATAAAACTCCGTTTTAAATAATCACCTCTAGGCAAAAAGAAATGCTTGTGGATGAGAGAGGCCCTTTCCAGGAAGTTTTCCTGCACTGCCTCAGGAGGTGCTTCACACAAGCTCGTCTTTCTCATGGGCTGCTCTGCTCCTAAGCTGGTGTCCCCTGCAGCACTGACACAGGATCTCAGGTGTCTTGTGGCTGGAAGGGTGTGAAGGTGTCCCCTGAACTGCTCAGGCTACATGGAGGGAAATTTGTTCTTTCAGAAGCTTTTATGGAAACACACACAGGGCTGGCTGTGCCTTGCTTTGTGCTGGGCAGCAGGGTTGTGCTGGTATTGGGACTACTGATAATCTGAATTTGGGGTGTCAGGGTGGAAGGAGCTGACACATCTGTGCTCAGGTCACTCTCCTTGCCTCTTTCCTCCTTTGGGCTTTCCCTCCTTGTCCCCTGTTGCTGACCAATGTGCTACAAATTTGCTTGTGTTTGAGAAGATTTTCATCAGAAGTCTATCAATAATTCTGTTCTGCCTAAAAGTAACAGGCATCCATGACCTTTACTCATATGGTGAATTTAAAATTTCAATCAAGAGTCCTGTCCTGGGCATATTTTGGTTAGCCAAGTAATGTCCCTGATCGTTTCACTTTATGACTTTATGACTTTTTCACACTTTTATCTGTGCTGAAGGTGGAGGCTGGAGGCTCAAGGTGTGGCCCACGTTAGGTTCAGGAGTTGTATTTAGCTTTGCAAGGCTGCAGCCTCGCCTGTGAAGAGTCAACAGAGGCTTCAGATTTCAAACATTTACTTAGGTGCTTTACACTGGGGCCAGCTGAGTGACTCAGAGCATGAAGTGAAGCACAGAAGTAGGTCTGAGCAGGAGCTGAGACTTTACCTTATGAACCAGGCCAGGCTGTGATGTACCCTGGGTGAGCAGAACAGTGCTAGCCTCAGTTTGGGTGTAAAATAGAGATCACTCAGTGCTGGGAAGTTCTCAAGATCCTTGGCTGGGAGTTACGATTTAAAACTTAAATTCAGCATTAAAGGACATGTTGCTAAGGGCTAAATGGCGAAAAGAAAAAAGTTAAAAATACGTATGGCATCCTATTTTCCACGATTTTATACTTATTAAGTTCAAATGAGGGAAATTACTTCTAATAGAGAAACTTCTCAGGAAGTTTCTCCTTCTTCTCAGGAGAAGTGCTCCAGGGAGCAAAGGGAACCCTGTGAGCCAGCCCAGGAGAACTGGAGCTGCAGTGAGAGGAGATTGTGCCTGGTGTTCCAGGAGAATGGGATTAGCACTAACCCATGGCCTTCCCAGACTGAACTGACTTTGTGTAGTGAAAATGCAAATCATCTATCACAAACACAGCCATTATCACGTGTGTGACAGTGAATTTGCTGTGAAATTAGTTCCAGATGGGGGAACCCAGCTGCAATTTCCCCCAGCAGTGTTTCTCACGGACCTTTTAGGCAGGGCTTTCTCACTGCTTGCAGTGAGAGCTGCAGAAGCCAGGAGGGAGCACTGGAGGGATTGATCCATGAGGTTTCCCTGACATCTGGTAGTCTTGAATCAGTTCTTGTTGAGCATATTCTAAACCACCCACAGTATTTTATGATTATAATTTTCAGGGGGTATTTTTCTTATCATTAGCCACAGTTTACAAATGGTTTTCCCCTCCTGGATCTCTTGAAACTCTGTCATTCTCCTTCTAAAATACATATAACTGCAATCTGCTTATTTCTCTTGATTGTGACCAGAAAAATGTATGGCCTTTAGTGTGTTGCAATATGGAAAATTTGATGCAAGTAGAACAGGAAGACTCTAACCAAACCTGCAGAAGATGATCCTTTGTCAGTGCTGTATTTTCCACCTGAACAAGTGATTAAAATTTAAGATGTAACATACTGGATCAAAATTGTAATATATTGTACTATACACAACTTAGGAAACCTGTAGCTACCACCCTTTCAGGAATAATTCTTCATTTAATAAAATAGTTTTAACTTGAGTTAAGCAAACAATGAGTAACAACTACACAACTACACAATCAGGCTAGGTGTGCCTACATCAGTCTGGCACTCAGCTAGAGTCAGAACTTGGGATGGGCCCAGAGTTTGTACTTAGCACTGATAGAGGCTTTATCTGTGAGATACTGCAGGTGGGTGAGCAGTTGTGTCGTGGGTTAAATTGCCATTTCTTACACATTGGCTGTTGCTGTTCAATGCCAAGCACGTTACAGTCTGCACATTCTGCAAATTGCAGGCTAATTCTGCTGTGATTGGTAAACCAGATGGAAGGTACAACTGTATCAGCAATGGCAAATCTCCTAGTGTAATACTAGCAGGAAATTTGTGAACAGGACAGAAATATCCTGAGTGTGACACTCCTCTAAGTCAAATCTTTTTACTTCAACTCTCAGCTGTAACACCAGGCAGGAGGATTGAACTTTCAGGAAAAAAAAAAAATGTTGGCAACAGGATAAAAACAATGGGAAATTATTGTCCCACAAACACAAGCCTGACACCGGGCATGGAAAAGGAATCCCAGCCATCTTCAAGGATTCAGCAACACTTCTAATCAGGATTGCTTCTTACAAAGGAAGATCACCAATGCACTGCCTGGTATTGGTGTCCTTCCCAATCCCATCCATGCTGACACTCCAGCTCACAATACAGTCTCATTGTACCCCCAAAATAAGATATTGTTTGGCTCTGCAGTCTCTTGGGGTCTCAGGAAGGGCAGGGACCATTTGGTCTTGACCTGTAATTGTTCTGTTTCCACAGTGACAGCCCTGGGATGCTGGGAAATGCCAATGCAAGTTTGCTGTGGCAAATTTCCTGCTGTGACAACTTTCTGCAGGGTGCTGCCAACGCTCTTGCTGCTCACTTTGTGCTCACAGTCCCCTGTCATGCACAGCACCTCTTACTGAGCTGCCAACACTGCAGTGCCTGAGTCAAGGAGCTCTCATTTGACCCTTAAATGGGGAACAACACATTGTCATAGGCAAGGGCGTCTCACCAGGAAAGCAACTTTCACAATGGCAGGAAATATCTGCCAGACATGACAAAAGGGAGCTGGCCCGGGAGCTGCAGCACTTGTGTGATTTTTGGACACCTGGTCTTTGTTTCACACTTCCTGTGTGACTTGGAGCAAGTCGTTTGAGCATCTGAATCACTTTGGTACTTTCTCATCAGTTTGTTGAAAGCATTCAGGCATGTCAGTGGGAGCTAGGAGCCTAGATAATTTGTTCACTGAATTATTTCACTGCACCCCAGTCCTTAATCTCTCAGGTGGGAACCCCAACATTACCTGGTCTGGAGCAAGGACAACTCCTATCAAACACAACAAGACCCTTTGAGGACTGAAGGATATCTGAAATACAATTTCATAGCAACAACAAACAAATGTCTTACTGTGTGCAGCTGGCTCTCTCTGGCACTGTAAAAACTCCACTGAATGAAGAAGTTCCCCAGAGGTGCAGAGCTGGTGTATGTGCAGAGCAGGGTGGCGTTCCCACCGGCTGTGACATTCACTGTCTTCTCAGGGACGGTCACCACGACCCCGCTGCTGCTTTGGCCTGTGGGCAGCAAGGGTGGGGAGCAGAGATCAGCTGGGGCTGGCCCTGGGAGCCAGCAATGCCTTCCTGGCTGGGTTCTTGGAGAAACCTGCAGGATGGACCTGCCTTTTCTCCTTTTCAGAACAGTTCCCCTTGGGCTTCGTGTGGAAATTTCAGAGATAACGAGCTGGGACTGGGTAAAAGCTGGCAAGCAAACAAATTCCCCAGAATATTCATGCCCTTACAACAAATAATATTCTTAAAAAGCAGAGTTCCTAAACCTGTACTTGTTCTCATTGGCTGATACTCATCTTCTCACTAAATGTCTGTGGTTAAACTCTGAGTACGAGTCTGTGGTTAAACTGAACCTTTCTTCTGCACTCACAGACAGCTGTGTCTGCCCCCCTCTTACACCTTTCTTGCCTTCTTTGTTTTTTTTTCAGTTATTTCTTTAGCTATCTGATCTCCTTCACTGTGGAGCACCATCACCCACAGTGTTCTCATTTCATACACCCTTCTGTCCTGACTTGGTGGCACTGTTGGGTCCCTCAGGCTGGAGCCCAGCAGCTTTTCTCTGCTTTTCCTTTGCTAATTACTTTGCTTTTGTTTAGGTTTCTAAGCTGTGCTCTTTTCCCCAATGCTATTACATTGGAAAAATCAAATTACACTTTTTGGGAGTGCTTTTACTGTGTGGGTTGTAGGGATTTTCTTTGATAACTTGATCAACCTTTTCTGTTGTGCTCAAAGCAGAGAGGGAGCAAACACAACTTGTCAGCCCTTCCCCACAGTGTTCTGATCACTCTTGACTGCACCATCACAGTAATGAAAGGAATCAAGCACCACCTTACACTATTTATCTGTTTCTGTCCTCTGTGAATTACTGGCCATGATGATGCATGACAGCAGAGATAGAGCTGTCAGAAAAATAAATGAATTTCAGCGTTTTGGTAAGCCACTGGGTCCAGTCTGAAAGCTAAAGATTCAGACTGAGAATGTATTTCTTTGAATGGGATGGAAAACATAAAACATTCTGGAGCTTTCTATGCAAAGCAGGCAAGGTGGGAATTTCATGTTATAATAATTTTCATGTGGGTTTATTGCATGTATTAATGATTGAGACAAAGCTGTAAAATATTTTTTCTCAATGGAGAATCTGTGCATCTTATGCTGAGGTGCTGCTTCTGAGTTTAAGCAGAATCTGCAGTAATACTGAAGAGTGTTTTGTTGAAATTAGCAGCCCTGTGTGAGAAAACATTGTTTATAAAAAGAATCTATTTTTGTCATTTTTAACTACGTAAATATTGCAAATTCATGAGTTAGTACAGTGTGCAAACCTATCTGCACTGTTTTCCTTGTTTGATGGCTTCCAATAGTAAAAGCTCACTGCAAGGAAGAAAGGAATAATATACTTTCCATGTTGATGGTGGCTAGGATGAAAATTAATGGGTTTAAACTACAACAAGATTTATTTTATATGTGAAGACATATAATAAAATGTCACAGGAATGGCTGGAGACTGACCTAAATGTGTCAAAGCTGCCTGGGGGAAAGAGGGGATCCCAGGACTGGCTGCCAGTCCTACTTGTCTTGTGAGCTCACAGCAGCTTAATCCTTTCTTAGAGCTAATTGAAAAGCTGTGCCACATTATTTTAGGTATCTCAGGTCACTGTTCTCAGCTTTAAGAATTAGTGTTGGCCAGAGGATGATAGCTTCTTGCCACAGTTTACGTGTATTTATTTTCTGCACTTTGCAGGATTAAAGGTACTGTCTTTCAACACAGTGTTGTTCTACTGAAAACATCCATTTTCCAGTCATCTGCTCCACATATTTACTTTATCTTTCCCTGGTTGTAGAGCATGGGGTGCCACAGAGCCTGACTGTTCCAAGCTTTTCCCGAAGAATTTGATTTTAGCAGAAATTACTCCACAAAGCATTCTACTTTCCATGAAACTGTATTTTGAAGAAATGCTAGAATAAATTGAAACAATCTTCACTCAAGTGAAAAGGCTGTTTAAAGCCAATACTAATTGCAGCATGGATCTTTTGACTGACAGCAGAGTGGCCCCACCTCATGTTCCCTCACCATGAATGTTAATGGGAGTTTCACTTTGCATTGATGGCTTCCAGCCCCTAATCCTATTTTATACATCCAGGCCTTTTGATTTAAATAATAAAAAAAAAAATGCACAAATAAAAAAGAACTCATTGAAAACTGTTAGTGTGAACAGGACCATAACTTGTTTACAAGGGGTGGTCCATATCTTTACTCACCAATATTAGACTGTGACTGTTTCCTTCCCACAGAGAAAGTCATTGCAGTTAATTAGGAATCTCCCACTTTCACTGAAGTCCTTTGCAGTTTTTAACACTCATGGAATAAATCCAAGTTTCCTTGGATCTTTTCTGAGCCACAACAGAAACCCCCAGGCAGTAGTGCCCACCAATATGGGCACGTTGCTAGTTTTAATTCCAGAACTTCCAAATTAGAGGACATTGCTTTGAAAAGTATATCTTGTACCTATTCTGAATTACTTTTCATATCTAAGGTAAAAATCTGTTGGGTTTATATGTATGTGAGAGTTAGAACACTGAAACTCCAGAAGCAGCTATTTAAAATATCTCTGTGGCACCCAAATCTGATAATTCCATCTGGAAAAGAAGATGTGGAAACTTTCATTTTCTGTAGTGGATACAAGGGCTGTTCACCTCCATAGAGCATTAAAATGACTGCTTCTGTATCTATTAAAATTAAAGCTTAGCACAATGCCCTTGAAATATGAATAATACATCGTTTTTACTATGGTTTATATATTTTACTATACCATAAAATTCCTGGATTCCACAAAGTATTATTCCACAAAGTCCTCATTTAATTTCAGGGAAACCCAAAGATTATTTGCATGCTTAGAGTTAAGCATCCCCCCCAAATTTTTTGGTGGTTGAGGGACCGAGGCATCATTTTCCAGCCCTATTATCAAGGGGAGACAAAACCAAATATGGAAAAACCTGACCTTGAAACACTCAAAAGAGCTGAAGGCTCCATACAAGAGCTCTTTGCCTCTTCCTGCCATCAGAGCAAAGCATTAATCCACCAAAGCCCAAATTCTGTTCTTGAGCAAAATGCTCTTTCCAGGCAAGGGTCGGCTTGTGGCTTTCCACAGGATGGGCTGGCAGTATGGCCACAATTCTTATCCCATCCTAAAATAATTCATCTTAAATGTTCTCCTGGTTTGCTAGGCAGGCTCACCTGCCCTCTCACTTCACCAGGTTCCTTTGTTCCAGTGCTATTTCCATCAGTTTGTCATTCTTACCTGCAAGGATGGCCAGAACTGGAAATATCTTCAGCATTGTTGCCCACATCCTCTTGATGCTGGGAGAAAAGAGAGACCAGGTGCTGCTTCTGGCTTGGACTGCAACTGAAGTGTTTTATTTTTTGGAGCCAGGTTTTTTTGTTTTCCTTATCAGCTGTGTATCAACACGTCAGTGAGCTGTTTCATTCTCCTTTATCTCATGTGTGCCTTTCTCCGACTAGTGGTGTGACTGTTCACTTGAAACCATTTTGTGGCCTTTGAGCAGCCGAGGGTTTTGTTAATAATAAACCTTTGAGTCAGAGAAGCCCAAATTCTCCCACTTTGGCCAGGGCCCTGCAGTATTTGCCTACCTAAGTACTTCCACTGAGGACAAGAAAAGTATTTGTGGAGCTGTTTAGCAGTCAATGTGATTACTAATGTTGGGGTCAGGCCTAATAGGAATAATCTTTATTTCCTGTTAATGCTGTAATTTCCTTTCAAAAATGGGCATGTGTAGATAATACATTGTCAGTACAATTTCAGTTCAAAACATGTATCTCATACAGTTTGTTCAGCTTCCTGGAGGAGCCAGATTTGCTTTTTGTGCTCTGTGTTGTTCGACTGAGGCTGATTCAGAGTCCTGAGCTGCAGTGGGAGTAGCTGGCTCTGTACCCACCCACGGTCAGGACTTTTTCTATGCCTGTGGAAAAGATGGGATTAATTTGTGCCTGATGATCCCATCTTTCTAGTGGCAGGCAAGGGTTATTAAGTGGTTTTGTTCTTTCAGTCTGGCAGCAGTTGTGGTCCTTGTCTAAAAAAGCCACCTCTTCCATGGCAGGAGCCATGCTGCAGCATGGGAAGCCCTTTTGGGAGGTGGGGTTCAGCATGTGGCCCTGTGAGGTTGGAGGGGAAAGGGATGACCCTCATCTCTCTCCCTCATCTCTCATGTGATGTGGTGGCAGATTTTGCAGCAAAGAAGTCAGGTTGCTGGTTGCATCAGTTACTATTGGGATCAGGTTTATGGGTTATTTTATTCTGCCAGACATTTCCGTGCATGGCAGATGCCTGAATATTCTCTGGGCAGATGGCAGGGTTTGGTGATATTTTTGTATGAGCCACCTCCAAGAGTTTTGGAGATGTCTTCTCCTTAATTCTGAGTGTCAGCACTTCACACAGAGTGTGTCTTTAAACTATGGGAAGGGCAAGTCTTGGAACTGTTAAATGTCCAAGAATCACAGGGGACTCAGAGTCCAAAAAGGAGTATGTCCATTGAAAGGCTGAAATTCAAATTCAGATTTCTTCCAATAGTTGAAAAGCCTTTAGATTCACCTTCACTGAGGAAGTGTGAAGTGCTCATGGAAGTTCTCACTGGAAGCCTAAAATGGGAGCTGCTGCTGATTTCTAGCCCTTTAACTATGGATGTGTGCAAATGATCTGAACATGAGACACCACACAGACACATTTCAGTGATTGCCTGTGGCAGCTCCATAATACTCAGGAGTCTGACTGGTAGCTCTCAGAGCCCTCATCCATAAGGCAGCAATTTTCAAGAAGATGCAAAAAACCCACTGCCACCCTGCTGAGTAAGCCAGCACCTGCATGATGCTGTATCTTTACCACAGGATCAGTGTGTCCTCTAATTCCCTCTCATCTATCAACACCCAAGCCCTTTCTCTGGCATTTAAAGATCCCTCAGCTAATATGTTATTTCTGCTTTGTTACATTCACTTTTTGCCAATTTAGAAAATGGCAGAACTACATTCCTGGAGGGTGAAATCCTCAGTTTGACCAGAGAAACCAGAGCCAAGAACACAAATTCTGTATCAACATGTGCCCCTTTAATCTTGGGTTGAGGGGCTGGGATTACCAGTTACAGAATGGGTACAGCTCATAGCACAAAATTACAACCATCACCCTGTTTTTCACAGAGGATCCTGAACAGCAGGAGCGTTTATGTTTGACTATTACCCATCTGGGGCTCATTTCACTCAAACCAGAGGTTCCCCAGCACTAATCTTGCAGGGCCTCCAGGGTTTGTCCCCTGTGCAGGTAATAGATGGCATATATAATATATATATATATATAAAATATATTAGCACATATTTTATATATATAATAGATAGGTGTTGACTTTGCTTCTATCTCATTGCTCCTGGAGAGCAGCACTGCCTGTTCAGGAGGACTGAACACAGAAAACAAAATCTGCTTTGGTCTGATGTTTTAAATTACAGTGAAAGAAAGAAGCTCTTGCTTACACTGCTCAGCTAAGGGGGGGAGAACAGCCCAGAGTGCAGCAGCACAGCAGTCACTTTGCTATGGGTGGAGAAAAGACTCCAATCTTGAGATAAAATGGAAGGGGCCACTACCAGGAGCTGTGTGCCAAAGCAAGCTCTCCCCTGCGTGGTAAATCACAGTAAACTTGTTCTGCCTTTGTACCACTGCTGTTCCCTTGGATTTGCATTGGCTGCATAACCTTTTCCCTGCATATGATTAACTCTCCTTATGTCTTTTTTTTTCTTTTGACCTCTCTCTTTTTCATGTAGTTTCACAATTGAAGCTAATTAAAAAAAAAACAAAACACACACACACACACAAAAAAAACCCAAACCAACAAAAAACTCCACCAAAACAACAAACAAACAAATGCAACAACAAAGAAGGGAAATAAGGAAAATTCACACTGAGGATCTGGGGATTAAACTGTCTATCAACCTTATCAGAGGGAAAGGTCTTTTTTCTAATCATTGTTTGCATTTTTGTAGATTAACAATTTTCGAAACTATTAAGTGGTTTTGTTCTTTCAGCTTGGCAGCATTTGTGGTCCTTCTCTAAAATGAGAAATGCTTTCAGCTTAAGAGTGCATAGAACTGCATAATTTACATGGTGGCTGCTTGCCTTAACAGGTATGATAATGTAATTTAATGAGCAGTTGGGCTCAACTATAGCTCCTGCTGTCTTTGAAATGGCAGGTTCAGGTGCATTGATGTTAAAAGGATGTGTTTTGTGCTTTCGAACACAACCGTTCATGCTGTCAAATGACTACAAGGTGATGTCATTCTTTATTTTAAAAAGTAGCCTGGTTTTAAATTCCCACCGTTTCAAGGAAATTCTTGGACTCAGTGCTGACCTCAGCTGCTCCCCACTCCACGTATCGCTACAAATCTCTTTGCTTGTGGCCTGCTCCAGTTCAGGAGAGAGACTAAAGCAGCCTCTGTGTCCGAGCATTGCTTTGCCTGCCTGAGTTGGACCTGGCTGTGAATCCCTTTCATTTTAATTCACATAACTGGCCCCCAGAGGGAACTGAGAAGCTGTTTCTGCCCCCGGGAAGGATAGCCCCGCCTCCGGGAGGATAGCCCCGCCCCCCGGCCGAATAGCCCCGCCTCCGGGAGGGATAGCCCCGCCCCCCGGCCGGATAGCCCCGCCTCCGGGAGGGATAGCCCCGCCCCCGGCCGGATAGCCCCGCCTCCGGGAGGGATAGCCCCGCCCCATGGCCGGATAGCCCCGCCTCCGGGGTGAATAACCCCGCCTCCGGGAGGGATAGCCCCGCCCCCCGGCTGGATAGCCCCGCCCCCGGGACGGATAGCCCCGCCCCTGGGATGGATAGTCCCGCCTCCAGGATTCCTAGCCCCGCCTCTAGTATGCATAGCCCCGCCCCTGGGATGGAAGCCCCGCCCCTCCCCGGGTGGATAGCCCCGCCCCTCCCGGGCAGCCCCGCCCTCCCCGCGCCGCCGAGGCCAGGTAAGGGCTGCGGGGTTTCGCCGGACCGGGCACGGCCCCGGTGTGCGGGGGGTGGGAGCGCAGCCCCGGCTGGGCTCGGTGCGGGCGCTCCGTGTCCGTGTGCCGGGATCGGGACACAGCGATCTCCGCTCTGCGGCCGGAGGTGCCGCTCCCCTCCCGCCCCCGTCCCGGGCCAGCCGTGCCGCGGGTCCCCGGGGGGCTCCGGGACTTCCCCTCAGGGCAGGGTCTGGCCTCGGGGGCACCCCGTGCAGCCCGGCAGCGGGCGGGAGCCGTGGGGTTCGGGCGGCCGCACGGAGCAGCTGCCGGGCAGGACAGCGGGCAGGACACGGGGACAGCCGCGGTGCCCGTGGCGGCGGTGGGGACACGGGTCACAGGTGCCCCTGGGCTCCGGGACAGCGCTCGGGGTCAGGACAGCGCCTGGCACAGCGGCAGGGCAGCGTCCGGCGGGGCCGGGCACGGAGGTGGCCGGGGCACAGAGGTGGCCGTGCCGGGCACAGAGGTGGCCGAGGCACAGAGGTGGCCGGGCACAGAGGTGGCCGTGCCGGACACAGAGGTGGCCGAGGCACAGAGGTGGCCGGGGCACAGAGGTGGCCGTGCCGGGCACAGAGGTGGCCGTGCCGGGGCACGGAGGTGGCCGGGCACAGAGGTGGCCGTGCCGGACACAGAGGTGGCCGAGGCACAGAGGTGGCCGGGCACAGAGGTGGCCGTGCCGGACACAGAGGTGGCCGAGGCACAGAGGTGGCCGGGCACAGAGGTGGCCGTGCCGGACACAGAGGTGGCCGGGGCACGGAGGTGGCCGTGCCGGGGCACAGAGGTGGCAGTGCCGGACACGGAGGTGGCCGTGCCGGACACAGAGGTGGCCGAGGCACAGAGGTGGCCGGACACAGAGGTGGCCGGGGCACGGAGGTGGCCGTGCCGGGGCACAGAGGTGGCAGTGCCGGGGCACAGAGGTGGCCGGGGCACAGAGGTGGCCGTGCCGGGGCACAGAGGTGGCAGTGCCGGGGCACAGAGGTGGCCGGGGCACAGAGGTGGCCGTGCCGGGGCACAGAGGTGGCAGTGCCGGGCACAGAGGTGGCCGTGCCTGTCGCAGCCCTGCAGGTGCCGGCTCGGGGCTGGTTCCGCAGACCGGGACCCTGCCCTGTCCCGGGGCATCACTCCGTGCGTGCGGCCGGGACTTTGGGCTGTTCGAATCGAGGTGTATCATACCGTGCATCGGGGAATTGCGTTATCAAAGCCTTTTGCAATTAGTCACAGAGTGGTTTTGTCCCGTCTATTAAAATTAAGTTTGTGAGGCAGCTGCTGGTTTTCCGAGCAGAGATCATGGAATCAGAATGGTTTGGGTTGGAAGATCATCCCCTTCCAACCCCTCTGCCATGGGCAGGGACACCTCACTCTAGACCAGATTGCTCAAAGCTCCATCCAGCCTGGCCTGGGACACTTCCAGGGATGGGGCAGCCACAACTTTCTCTGTAGTGAAAATGTGACATAAAAAACTTTTAACAATGGAAGTCCTAGAAAATAAGGGGTGCTTTTGATGATTTACAGTGTACTTTTTGTTATTGCTTCCCCATTTTGCATTCTAACTTACTTGTAAATACGTGGATCATGATGTGTCACCTTCCTGTGACTTCTGCTGTTTTGTATGTATTTTCCTATTTTCCTCCCCTCTCCATCCTGGTTTTATTTACTTCTGTGCTCATGCTTCATTGCTGTAAATGCTTGGCATGGCAATAAAACCGGCATTTATTAATTTCTGCTCCCTTTGCAGCTATCTCTCCAGTGTGATCAATGCTGTCGTAAAAGAGACATTTAACCTATGACCTGTTCGGTTCTTACATCTTGGATTGCTTTGGCAGTGAGTCATTTTCACATAAAATAGTTTGCAGTGGAGTTATTCTCTCCAGTGATGCTGTAAACCATTCTAGGCATGGCCCTGGGACAGACCACAGGGCATGGTCAGACAGTGGAGATCTACTGACCTGTCCCTGTCAGGGTGTCAGCAGGCAGGGTTAGCTGGGTTAAATGAACCCATTTCCTTTACCTCCCTCCCTGTCCCACCTTTGGCAGAATATCTGAGAAACTCCACGTGCTGACCCAAGTTTCTGCTCTCCTGCACAATTCTGTAATTGAAGTGCAAACTTGGTTTTTTTTCTCCTTCCTGAACTCATAAATTGTGTCCCTTGAATGGGCCTCCACCCCTGGGAAAGGGGCAGCCCTTGCCACGGTATGGCACACGTGGGACAAAGTGTTCATTGTACATCAGGCTCGCTTTGGTTGCATTTAAACCAATATTGTTATCTGCCTTCAGAGATGTAGCAGGGGAGTGTGTGTGTGGAGGGGGAGAAAAACAAAGAAATTATCAATGTTTGCAACAAAGCTGTAAGGAATACAAGGCTGTCCTGGGGGTGTAAACAGGCAACAGAGCCTGAGAAAAAGAAGGGTTTGTTAGTGACACTTGATTCAAAACCAAGTTGGTTTTTTTGCAAGTAAAACCTTGGAGCTGCACAGATGGAAGAAACACCTTGTCTGTGCAAGGAAGTGGTACCAGATAATCATCTGATACAGATTTTATTTTTAGTGATTTAATTAAATCAGTGCAGTCTGTGTTTGGACTTCTCACTCAAGTTTGTCCCACATGCTTGGGAATTAGAAGAGATAAAGGCATGGATCCTGAATCAGACATGGATGGACTTGGGCATCGTTTTTCTCCCCTTCCATCATGTGGGGGGTGACCCCAGCCTCTGGATGTAACCCTCTTTGTTTTGCCATCAATAATTAGAAACTACAGGCTATTACTTCCTAAGAGTGTTTCTAAAACTCCTTTTTCCCTGATGTTGGAGGGAATTACACCTGCCAGATAATCTCAAACCATGAGATGCACCCTGCTGTCTTACAGTTAACTCAGAACTGGAATGAAGGTATTTCAGAGTCATCCAGGCGTGGCTGAGGCTTAAAAATAATCAGTGACCAGAAGGAAGGATCCCTCAGTGTGCAAAGTTTCCTAAACAAACAGCACTGTTTTCCCTTGGGATTTATCACCACGCCTCACGCCGCTGAGCTCAGCAGGCGCAGGAGTACAAAGGGATTGGGCCCTGCATGTTTTTAACTTCTTCACCACGTTACAAAATGAGGTGGTTTTAGCATTGTTGGTTTTTTTTTTTTTTTTTAATAAAATGGCTTCTGATCTGGAGGGCTCCTGGCCAGGGTAGGTGTTGCAAGCTCAACGATTATTGGGGCATAACAAGCAGGGTCAGGAAAGCAATTTAAGACATGTCACCACTGCAGGCAAACGTGGAGAAATGGTGTTTGGAAGAAAGCACAGTTGAGGTCAGCAAATATTTTTCTGGGTCAAAAACAAAAGACAGAAATTCTTATGGGTGGTTGCTTTTTTCTTCATCTTCTGTCTCTGCAGTTCCTTTGTTTGAACTCAGCCAAAACTTATCTTCCACCTCCCATTTTTCATATTGAAAATATCTGGGTTCTGAGGATGAGTGAGTGACAAAGGGGGACAGGGAGGTGATTAATCTAAATACTTGCAGTGTTTTAGCTTTAACCTGTTAACTGCTCCGTTTTAGACACCATATATTTAACTATTGTTACCTTTTCAAGTGTGAACAGCTGAGAAGATGCTTTTAGGAGTACCCATCATACCATGTGGCATCTAGAAACCCTGCTAGCAGGACAGCTGGCTTTTCAAAGGTGATAGAACAGGTCTGCTGTCCCTTGGCTGAGAGGGAAGCCTGGACACCAGGATGTTTCTCTGATGGAAATGTCAGTGCAGCAGAAGCACAGCTCTGTGTCCATGAGAAGCCCTAAACTGGCTCACAGCTAAGCTGTGGGAGTGAAGGGTGGCTACAAGCTAATAAATAGGGAATGAAGATTCTTTTAGAGCTGGTTTTCTTGAGGACATAAGTGCAGATTTAGAGCA
This sequence comes from Phylloscopus trochilus trochilus, assembly GCA_016584745.2. Classification (NCBI taxonomy): domain Eukaryota; kingdom Metazoa; phylum Chordata; class Aves; order Passeriformes; family Phylloscopidae; genus Phylloscopus; species Phylloscopus trochilus. Next base: position 1,630,407 of record WQNJ02000046.1, on the reverse strand, counting down.
CAAGCTCTTGGGAGTGGAATGCCTGTGCTGGGGATGAACAGGCCCGGTAGGGTTACAGGGCAAAGTCTCTGAAGTCTTGGCATCCCCTCTGGAGATCCAGCCATCCCTGTTCTCTGGGATAGCAGGGGATTTCTTGGTGTCTCAGGTGCCTGTGCTTGTTTATTTGTGTTCTGGCAGTCTGCAGAATTACAATGAACGACATCCTGCAAGCTCTGCAAATAGTTCCCACCTATGAAATAAACAGAACTCTTAAATATTTAGACTATAGCATTGCATTATCAGTTTACTACCAATAAAAGGACTTGTTGACCTTAAGGAGTCTGAGTCAGACTTCTCCTCTGATGAGTGTTTTTATTTTGGCAGTGTTGGTTCTAGGAAATAATGATTAAGACCGAGAAGCTCAGTCTTTTATTTACCCTAGGTGGTAACCGTAGGATGGTTCATTTAATTAAAAATGGCTAAAAGGAAGTAAATTGTGTGTAATGCAAATTCCACCCATGCAATTCCTTGTTAGAAGGAGATGGGTAGAGTTCAGTGGAGGTTATTATTCATGTGGTGGTTACATTGCATTGGGTGGAAATGTAGAGGGGAGGAAAAATCCTTAACTGAACCTTCTGTGATGTCCTGGGTCTGGGATGTTCTTTGGAAGCCAAGGTATTTCTGAGGCTGAGTGCAAATAGGCAGAGTTCACCCATTTTCTCACTTATGCATTCCCCACATGCACTGAATAGGGGAGTTTGCTCATTTTTTTGGCTCAGCATTGTATTGTTCCAAAATATCTTCTGCTGGCTGCCCTTGAGGGGCAGGGCTGGAGACCTGCTTGTTCTGATAAATTCCTGCAATTCCTCTGTGCCATCTCAGGGCCATTCTTGATGAATGGACATCCTTCACTGAAGCTGCCTAAGGGGAGGTGGAGGGAAGAGACTTTAATAAAACAAGCAGAGATTCTCCATCATGCTGGACATTATTGGAAAGTGAGATGTGAAACAATGACTTGATCTGAGAGAAACCACCCAGGGCTGTGCTGGAATGAACTGAGCAGCAGTTTTCTGTTGTGGGATGCACACTGGAGTGGAGAGCCATCTCCAGGGTCAGAGCTGCTCTCTGCTGGCTGCCCCTCAGGACCTGCCAAAGCTGCCCTCAGTGGGGATTATCAGCAACACGAGCTGCTCGTTGTTCTGTCTGAGGTGTGGATGGCACTCTGTCATGTACAGCCCTCACTGAATAGAGAAAAATATGTATAAAGTCTGTGAGTAGTTCAGCTTGAGCAATTCTGGCATTTGTACCTGGCATTGCCAAAATTTGGCCTTGACATTTCCTGTGTGATGGTAACAGATGTGTTTAGATGGGGACTGCTCTGGGAGACTACAATTGCCTGCTTTGTTTGAAGTTATTCTTTATCTTATCAGCTGTCTCTCATCTGAAGGCCATTTCTATATGACTTAGCTGCTTAGCAGGTTTTTGGGTAGGAGCTGTAGGCCTCTTTCTCTCATTTCTCTGCGACGAGTCAGACAAAATATCCTTGCAGTCAGTGCAGTGACAGCATTTCTAGTGGAGTAGCTTTTCAGAAAGCAATTAAATATATTCTCTGCTCTCGTAGTTCACAGCTGTTCTTAGTCAGCAGAGGAGTAGACAGTTCAGAGCTGCAAGTGGTTTATTGCAAATTAGGAGAAAATAATGCACCTTGGGTCCTGGCTTTCCTGTGGATCTGCTGATTTAGGTGTTTGTACTACATCACCCCTGTGGTGTCCAAACTGTCTACTAACAAGGCTTTGATAAGGGAGAGGATTATGTGCAATAATCTAACATTTTCTAATTTGGAAAATCTTGGATTTTCTGACAGAGCAAATCCAAGCTGCGTGGTGCTGCCTTTAGCAGCAGGGATTAAGCAATCAGGGCAGTGGGCACCGAGCACTGTGCCTGCCTGATAATGTACTGTACCTGTCAGGTCATTCTTATCCTTTATCTACTGTACCTGCAGACCCAGGTTAACAATTAGCACACTCTCCCTTAATGCTCTCTGCGTGGTTCTGTGGGGTTTCCAGCCTCTGCACTGCCCAAGACACTCACAGGGTACCCATCAGAGGCTGCCCAGGCTCCCTGGAGCAGGGACAGCCCCCAAGACACTCACAGGGTACCCATCAGAGGCTGCCCAGGCTCCCTGGAGCAGGGACAGCCCCCAAGACACTCACAGGGTACCCATCAGAGGCTGCCCAGGCTCCCTGGAGCAGGGACAGCCCCGTGCTGTCCTGCTGCAGATGGAGATAGTTTCCCAGGCTTGTTTATTCCTGCAGCTCTGGGTCAGCAGCTTTGCAGCTCCTGACACTTCCAACAAAACCTCCACCTCCAGTGGAGCGGTCTTCTGGACCAGCTCACTTTCCCACAGCAGGTGCATCAAGTGGTTTGATTTTTAACTCTATAAAACAAAAGGAGGAGTTGGCTGTTTGGTTTCTGTTAACCTTTTCCTTCCAACGTGGCTGTTTCAGTAAGAAATGGGAGCTGTGGGTGGTTAATGTGAGGTGTTGAGCCCAGTGAGGATGGCTGCAGAGGGGTAATTCCTGTGTCAGCTGGGATGGGCTGACACCTGTCAGGGACATCTGGGGTTGGCAATAGGAAGAAGTTTCTTGCTGACAGCAAAGCACTGAAAGAGGTGGCCTGAAAGGGCTGAGGTTGGTGTCCTCAAAGGCACAGACTAGAGACTAAGGGTGATACAGGCTTTGAGGTTAGAGAATGGGCCTGATGTCCCTCAGTTCATGTTTGCCATGAAAGCTGGGATTTATTAATTTTTAATGATCTGACTCCCAAGGCTGTGGCTTTGGAAGAAATAGCAAAGTGTCATGAAACCCATAATCACTTGAACAGTTTGGAAACAATAGAAGAATTGAGTGAGGTAGAAACTGCCTACATGGACAGGAGCAGAACTTTTCCTCCCTCAAAGTTGTGCCTTACTGCCCTCAAGTTGGCCAGGAGAGAGGAACAGGAATAAAGTGGCAAGGCAGTGCTTGATTTACCTTTCCTCCACGCCCTGCAGCCTCTGGCCATTTTTGCTGTCTTTTGAAAGTTTCTGCACCAGTAGTGTTTGAATAGCAAATATCAGTGCAGCACAAAGCAAAGGGCACACATATTAGAAAATGAGCAGCCCCTGGTATTTCATAGCATAACATGCAGCAGAAATGCTTGCAGGTTGCTGTTCTGTCATCTTTCCAGTTGCTTTATCCTTGGTCTCATTTAGGGGCACAGAGAAGGGAGGATAAAAAGAGTGGAGGTAAAAAGCAAGCAAGCAATTTGGTCATTTCTATGCATATTTTGCTTGTGGCACGCTGAATCAACTGTTTACCTGTTAGTAGGAAAGGGCCAAAAATAAAACATTGTCTTGGTTGTGTTGATACCACGTGAGGAGCTCTAAGGACGGGGAGGGAAGTGGGGCAGCTGGTTTTGGAACTCGTGCCGGAGAACAAATAAAAACCCCCAATGCACACATTCGGTCGCCATATGTCACGCTTATCATAAAAGGCATCTCGCTGCTTTTTCTTTGCAGGGATGCTTGAACTCCACAGAGCAGACTCTCCCTTCGAGGAGGGTGCATGCCAGAGGTGAGGGCAGCTTTGGTGCCTGCTGAGGCAGGAGCTCGCTCCCTCAGCGCTCCCCTCTCGCCGTTGACGTTGGCGCCCGCGTCGCTGCCACCGCGCCCGGAGGAGAGCAGAGCAGCCTGATTTTGCTGAGAGAAATTTTCCTGGCAGGAGAAGGCATGCAGTACAGAGAAAAGTGCCAGCCAGGAGCCTGGAAGTGCGAGCCCAGGTGCTAGGGCGAGTTCCACCCAAGGCATGCTCTGGTGAATCCTTTCTCTCCGGCCGCGGCTGCCAGGGGCTGCCCATGGGCTGGGTTGGTGCCTGCTCTGCCTTCACCTGAGCCAGCTGAGGAGCTGAAGAGACTGTAGGGAAGATGCTGGACTTGAGCTTCCTGACAGAGGAGGAGTATGAAAAGCTGATGAAGGTTCTGCAGAGAGACGCAGAGCTGAAGAAGAAGGATGGGGATCGCATCAGGTGAGAGAGCAGGATGTGAGTTTCCCTTGGGGGAGATTTTTTCACTTCTTTGAGAGAGGAGCATGTGTGTGTGTGTGTGTGTGTGTGTGTGAACAAGGAGAGGTGCAGGTTGCAGCAGTACTGTCCTTTTTGCTCAGATCAGATGGATCCTGAGAGATTTTTTCATTGTACCTCATCTTTCTCAGCCATCCTTCTGTTGGTGCTGTCCTCTCCTTGCAGGAGTGGACTCTCGAGTTAATCATCAGCCCTCAGAGATGCCAAGGGCAATCACCCCTTCCCTTTGGTGGGGGAAGACACTGATTTCTTGATGGCAGAGATCTGAGCAGGGGAGTAGCTGCTACCTTGTTTTACTCACCCAGTAGCACAGAAAAGCCGTAGTATGTTTTAAAATGAGATTTTACAAAATGAGATTTTAAATCCCCTTCTCTGTTTTATGTTGCACCTTGGCTTTTTGAGGTGGGTGTGTGTGCACAGAGAGGGGTGATCAGAGGCTACATGATCTGCCAGAGGTTTGCAGGAAACTGTTCCAGAGCCGGGGATTCCTGCTCAGTTCAGCTCCTCTGCCACTGGCCATCCTGGAGCTCAGGTCTGGTTGCTCAGGATTGCTTGTTGCTGCTGTCACTTCTGAAATGCCATCTGGGCTGACAGTATGCACTAGGCTCAGGGAGCTGGCACCCAAATGAATAACTCAGTGAGAGTGGATGGCACTGTGCCACTTTACCCCAGCTAAGGATGTGAGTCCATGTGAGCTAACCATGTGAGTGCCAAAACAGGCATGGCAGGGAAAGGAGCAGTGTCCAGGCAGAATGCTGCAAGGCACAGGTTGCTTCCCTAAATATCATTATATGTTTCTGTGGTTTGCAGCAAGTTTGATCCAAAAGGTTCTGCTGCTCATGAAGAGGTTAATAGACAAATAAAATGGAGAAGTGCAAGACAAGCAGCCCCACCCCTTCCTTAAACCTCAGGGCAGCCAAGCAAGTGGACAAATCTCCTTGCTTGGTGAATGGTTTGGATTTGTGAAATTTGGAAGAGGTGAAATCCCGAGTTTACAAGGTGCTGTTCCCATTTCAGATAAAGAATAAATCAGCTGCTGTTTTCATGCTGGTTTGGCTCTTGTGATTGCAGAGAATATTCTCTGCATCCTTCATAGTGTCAGGCAGGTGAACCCATGAGCAGATTACTCAGGGGGGGTCAAAACTTTGAGGATCTTTTTGGTGTGTAATGCTTGCACTGACTTCCAGGCGGATACAAGGCTCCATCAAGGATGAGAAGAAGAAGAAGTTTGTGACAGGTGAATGGTTTTCTGAAGTGAAGGCAAAACGGTTTCAGGAAGACTTGGAGGGGCCGGATCTACTGCGGGCATCAATTAGAAGGAAAAAGGGCAAACTAGAAAGTAAGTATGTGTACAACTTAAGGAAACAAATTGATGGACCTGAAAAAAATTGGCCCAGGATGGGGAGTCTCCCTGTACTGGGAGTCTGTTGAGAACCAATCCCTGTGTTGTGATAAGGGGATTCTCATCTATGTTTTCAGTACCAGGAAAACATCCCTTGTTGTCAAAATCAAAGGGCTCAAAGGAAAAATGACAGTGTGGCAGAGATCCAAGGCAAAAGCCATGTGCAGTGAATGCTTTTCCCCCACTTCAGCTTCTTTTTACTTTTTTTTTTTTGCTTCTTTTTCCAAAGATTCCTGTTTGCTAGAGGTCATTGGTATCACTTTTTACCACAGAAGTAAAAAGAGAAGGGGATGATGCAGGACAGTTTCTGGCATCAACTTGACATGTGTGGGTCAAACACATCCCCCTGCCCCACTTCCTTGAGTCTGTGTTAGGGAGTGAAATGAGAAAATTCCTGCATGGGAAAGCCCCACTGAGATTATTGCTGGCATTCCCTTTGCAAGGTAAGTGGGCTGAGGAGAGGTGGAAATTTGTGCTTGCAAAGGAAAATCCCCAGTGATCTTTTCTGGGGGAGGGTTTTTAGCCTTCAGAAGAGAGGGTTGTGGGGATCCCTGGGGGTTTTCACAGTTGGTATTGATTGTAGTAGAAAACACTAGTCATGGGCAGTAATACAGGTCTATAAAACAGATAGACACCCTGTATTTAAACTGCAGCCTGCAGAGCAGCACAGATGGATTAATTTGATGGTAACTTCTCCTTGAGGGCTAAGAATCACCTATGAGAGAGACATTTTACCCACCTGCTGCAACAAGTGAGCCCTGATGCACAGTTAGTTATGAATATCCCACTAAGAATCTTTGTTTTAGAGTGTTAGGAAATGAGTAAAAGTGTTAGAGCAGGAGTGGCTGTCAGTTTTATACACATGTATAAAAATACATGTATGGGCAAGTTAAACTGGTCAGGCCACTCCTAATTTCTGTTGGAATTTGCTTCTTATATTGTCTCATCCTGCAGTTAGCAAAGGCATGTCTTGCTTGTCTTGGTGGATTATAATGAAAACTGTTGGTGGTGATATGATAGGAGCTGTGTCAGTGGCTGAGCCAGTTTTCAGGGCAGGGATCTGGATGGGTGGGAATGCAGCATTTTTCTCCATAGGAATGCACAGGCAAGGGGGAGTGAATCTTTGGATATTCCTGTGACTTGCAAGCTGGCTATGCTACAAGTCATGGATGGCACCACACAGGCAGTGGTGAGTCTGGAGTCTTCTCACCCTAGGACTGGCCTGCTCTTGGGCCTCATGTGGTTTTCCAGCCAGATAACAAGCAAGCCTGTTCTATTTAATATTACTTCTGAATCCTCTGAACTTCTTTTTCTGTTGTACTGTTTAATGAAATACATCCTCGAATGGTTTGGCAGTTCTTGTAACAGGTGGATTTTCTCTTTAAAATAGACCTAACTGCATGAATAAATATGTGCAGATCTTGTTGACCAGATTAAGCTTTTATTCACTGTTTGAGAGTTTAATCCTTTTGGTTTTGCAGTAGCAAGAAAACCCAGTTGCTAACAAAATATCTAATGCAGCATTATACCCTGCAGTCTGCTGTGAAAGCTACTGTCCTCTGCTGTTTTTAATTTGGGGTCTTTGGGAGCTTAGAAGATATAGCTGGGCCTTGTGCCTGTAAAAATAACAGGGATCTCCTCATTAACTGTATTGGCCTCCTCCTTTGTTTGCCAAGATCGGATGACTTGAGTCAAAACAGGAAATGGCTGAATTGAAATCCTGGAACAGATTAACTTTATTGACAGTCAGTGGCAGTGTCCTGTGGAGGTTTCCAGTGATGTGACAGCTCCTGGCACGAGCTGGGCATTGGGCAGCTTTGGCCTCTTGGACCTGTGGAGTCTGGAAGTTCCTTTGCTGCCCTGGGGCCTCCCCATCCCTGGGGAGAGCATCACAACCCCTGAAATCCCTCTCCTCTTAAATCCCCAGGGATTGTGCTGGTGGGACTCTTTTCCATTGGGCAAACCTTCTTGCCCTGAACAAAACACACCAAGCACTACAAGTTGAATGAAATGCCATTTCTCAGTTGTCTCTGTTACATTCCAGATGAGGCCAACAAGCACATCCAGCTGGGTGTGGAAAGCAAAGCTGCCCCAAGTCCTGCCCTTCCTGAGGACATTGCTGATGCAGGAGAGGAAAGGTAACACTGCTGTGTGCAGTGCTCAGGCTGCTGCTCTTACTTGTAATGAAAATTGAATGCTGCCCATTAAGCCCTGAGTTTCTGAGACTGTATAAGTAATATATTCTATAGGATATTTTTAAGTCCTTCTTCCAGGAATTGTCAGACTATCAATCCGCCCCTAATAATCAAGTGCTAATGTGCTTACCCCACAAAGGTCTTTTCCTGCATGATTTGATAAGGGATCAGTAAAATGGAAGCTGTCTCTAATGTCAGGATATGCTGGTTAGTTTTTCAAAGTAATTATGGTTTTATTTGTTTAATTTTTGCTATGGAGCAACACTAACAAAATGAACTGTTTGAGGAAACTGCTCATTTCCTGCTGGTGCCAGTGCTCAGCACTCTCCATCAAGGCTTGGTAGGATTTCATGTTGTGCTGACTGAGCAGAAACATTATTAAAATCACTCAGTGACCTCAGTCAATATCCCTGGACTATGGAGAAGCAATGAAAATATTCACATATTCATGTATTGTTGTTCCCATCTCATTTGCCTTTTTTTTTGTCAGCAGAATGAGGAATCATTCTCCACAGGTGGCAGTTGCTCCAGTTAAATATTAAATATGGGCCTTGACAGCACTTGGAAACCTCTTGCAGCTGATTAGTGGGTGTTACTTAACGAAGGATCCAGAGGCAACAGGCTTTAGGTGCTCCTGTTTTGCTGGCACAACACCCAGTGGGGTTTTTTTTGGGAGGGGGGAGTTGTTAAATCCTGAAAAGCTGGCTTTGTTTTTCTCATTCAGTCTTAAGCAAGGTGTGGCCAGTTCCTTCCTGAGCCATAGCACAGAAATGTCTCTCCCTTCTGCATGGCCCTTGGGCTCTTCTGGCACTTCCCAGAAGGGGAAAGTCTGAACAAACCTGGTAGTTGGCACACATTGTTTTTATTGAGCAAGTTCTGCATCTGAGCAGAACTAAGGGGATGTTGAAGACTGCCTGACACCCAAACAGGCACATCATGACCACAGACCTCCTTGCTGAGGCATTTCTCCTCTCCCACAGATCCAGTACACCCACTCTTGAAACCACAGAGCAGAAGATTTTGCCAAAACTGAAGCCAAGACTTCCTGTCCAGTTGTCTGCATCACACAAGGTATTTCAGGCACAGCCTCTGCACTTTGTACACACACAGTCTGTACCTACTGACAGGGGCTCCACAGGCTGCCTGCCCTGATGTCTCTGCTCAAATAAAATATGTTTTCTCTAGTCTTGCCAGTATTTATAAGATTTGTTTTCTTTTCAGAGATCCAGCATACATGATGTCTCTTCCTCAGAGAGTGACGCTGGGACAAGTCCATTTGTGACTGCAACAAACAGCTCTCATCTGTCTAGAAAAGGTAAGTTTTTGTTCAGTGAGCTATCAGTGTTTTGGTAACTCAGCATCAAACAGCAAGAGACAAGATGCTTTTCAGTGTGTGTACAAATAAATAACAAAGAGTACCTTGGCATATAAGAATGGGCTGCCAGCACTCTGTGAATTACAGCCAGGGCAGCAGGGACCAAGGCAGAAAGCAATCTGATGACTGAAATTTCTCTGGGCTCTCAGGACATATTACACTGAGTGCTCAGCTCTCAGCTCTTTAATCCAGAAGAGGACTTATCCTCTCTTTGCAGCATTGGCTGTATAGTGAATTTTGGAACATTGCAAATAGCCAGTAGGGAAGCTGTCAAATTGAAAAGGAACCTGCAAACAAACCCACAACTTGCAGCAACAGTGGATTTTTTTTCTGTTGCAAGGAGAAGGAGTGGGGTTTTCAAGGCTTTCTTCAGATGGAAGGGAACTTTCTAGAGTCTGAAAATGGAAAAGAACTAGGAATATATTGATGATTTCTGAAAATTCCCCTTGTCTTCTCATTGAGAAATTGCAGCCCAGACCTTCTGGGGAGAGGCTGGATGTGATGCAGTGGGACGGGCTGTGAGCATTTGTTGTTGTTGTAGGTCATGGAGTATCTCCAGTGTCCACCAAGCTCTCAGAGGATGCTGTGCCTCAGCCCAGCACTGCACCTGGAGGAGAAGTCATTGATGAGGCCACCAGCACCACAGAGGGGCCAAAAACTCCACCTGAAGAAACTTATGCTCCCAGCAAAATCCCAGTTAAGAAGAAAGCAAGCAGAGCCTTGCCCAGGTGTGAGCAGCCTGTGAATCAGCTGGGGCCAGCAGAGAAGAGCCTTGCCAAGAAAGAGGCCCCTTGCCCAGGGGAGAGCAGCCGGGCCGGGAAGCAAGGCCTGAACTACACCATCTCAGCCATGAGTAACAAAGAGGAGGAGACAGGCCTGGACAGAGAGCACTTCAGGAACCTGAAGGATTTTTGGGAGAAGGGAGCGGAGCTGGCGGCACAGCCTGAGGCAGACAGCCGGCAGGGCAGGCCGTGCCGCGCGCCCTCCCTGCGCTCTGGGCAAGGCCAGGATGCTGAGGGGAAGCCTGGTGCCTTCACCAAGACAAGGACCCCCTACAAAAGGACAATAACGTTGTCTTCTAGCGAGGAAGAGCCAAGCTGGGCCACTCCTGCGAGGAAGGGCTCGGCTTCCATCGCTCCCAGGCCCACGTGTGCCAAGAGCAAAGCTACAGGAAACGACTCGCTGAGCGAAAGCAGTGGGAAGCTGCTGATGCCAGAGGAAGAGAAGGTGGTGCAGCACTGCTCCAAGAAATCCAGGCTGCCTGTTCGAGGGCCTTCCACCCAGCCTGAGTCACCCAGCAGGGATGTGGCTGGGGAGCCAGGGGTGCCTGTGGAGGAGCTGGTGGTGGCAGAGGAGCGCAAGCCCACGGCGAGGTCCCTGGCCAGCAGAGTGCAGATACTGATCGAGCCTGTGCTCACAGATGGTGAAAGCGATGGTGAGAAAGAGGAAAGGTCTGATTTGGGCACTCAAGACAACATGGAAATAAATGGAGAGCTACCTGAGGGAAAAATGTGCGAGTCTGCAGAGCAGCCAACAGCCAGTGAGCCGTCTGGAGAGAGAGAAGCTGTTCAGGGAACAGACTCAGCTGTTTACTCAGGTACTGAGGGCTGTGACTGCACCCTGTGAAATCCAAATAGAGAGCCATCCCTATGCCTGCTTCCTTCCCTAACCCCTCTGCATTTTGCAGGTTTTCTTCATCTGTCCATTTATCCTGTATTGCAATTTGTGTGGAGTTAGCTTCTATAGAATGTGTTCAGCAAACAGCTCTGGAAACAATTCTTGTGTAACCTTAGTGCAGGTGTAGGAGGGGATGGTGCCATGTTCCCTTGCTTTCCTCCCCTGTGCCTTACCTGCAAGCACCTCACCTTGGCACAGCCCTGCACTACCTACAACACATCACAGGAACTCACTTCATTTCACTCACTGGCAAGATTGTATTTGCTTCAAATGTGGGACTGGAGGAATTCTTTGTGGTAGTAGAGATAAGTCTAACACAAATAGAAGAAATAAAACGTGAAGCAAAGTCTTTAATAAATACACTGGCTCTTAGAGGACCTTGATATAGCCACTGGCTGTCAGAGCCTAAATGACATTTTGTGTCTTTTTGGAATGCACAAGTGAACTTTGATATTAAACTTTAAGCAAAGTGGACTGAACAAGGAGTCTGATCTTTTTGGGTTCTGATACCATGTTCTCAACCATGATGGTGTCAATGGCATCACCATTTTAGCAGCCTCTTCCTCTGGGTTTGATGGGCAAATATTTTCTTTCTGGAATATTTTGGGTTGTGAAAGACACCTGAGCTCATTAAGTCCAACCATTTATACACTAGATCATTCTACTATTTCTTAGGGCTTTTTTTTCCTTTATTAACTCATTCATTTCAGGCTGATATTAGCAGATGGCTCTGTTTCACTGGAAGCTCTTTACAAGAGTTGTGGACTGGCTTAATCCAGGATTTTACATTTCCTGACACAGTGTGAAGAGGGTTTTTTAGGGAAGACATCAGAGCCCCTGAATGATGGGGAAGCAGCCCTGTGCAGTGTAACTGCAGTGTGCTCTGGGCAGAGTGACCAAGGGAGGCACTCACACACACACACACACACGGGCCCATTTGTGTTTATTTATTTTACCATGTTGATTTGGCTTTTTGTGTATTCCAGAGGAAGATGGGGATCATTCTCCTGCTGCTCAGGCACTGGCCCAAGCAAATAGCATTAATCTTGCAAAGAGCATGGTGAACATTTACACAACCACAGAGAGTGAGTAGCATCTTCCTTTCTTCTTTTTGGTTTTACACTTGCTGAAGGTGATATATTATGCCAGTTGTTCATCACCATGCTTCTGTGCATGTACCAGGCTAGGAAAATGACATATTGTTTCATCATCAAATTAAGAGAGTTTGTACTGCCTAAAATTAAATCCAGAGCCAGGAAATTACAGCTAGATTGATGATTTGTTACTTCAGCAAAAGCACGAGGGCTTCAAAGGGTTGGCAAGAAGCTCGTGCTCACCTCTCCTGTTCCTGCACAAGGCTGGGGATTGATCTCAGGTGCCAGACCTGGTGTCAGTGTGTGACTCCTGCTCATGAGGCCTCTCCCCTCACCCAGAGCAGAGCCTGTGGCTGGACTGATGTCCCCAGCTGGGACATGTTTTATGGTGGCCCTCTCTCTCTCCCTGAGAAACCCAGAGAAGCTGAGGAGAAGGCAGCCAAGGAAACAGCAGCCTACCTGAAGAAGCCCAAGAAAGCTGCAGCCATGGGAAGTACCTGAGGGAAGGCAGCAGCAGCCTCTGTGCCCAAGAAAGCCAGTGACAGTCCCCAGAGGGTGAAACCTGGCAAGCCCCAAAAGACAGCTCAGAGCTTGCCCTAGAAGGAAAGTGGTGAGGCCAAGGCTGCCAGGACTGGAACGAGAAGCATGGGAAGGCATTGCCCAAGGAAAGGAAAAGCCTTGGAGGCTTTGATTGAGCCAATTTGGCTGGTTATGGGAGGGAGGCAGCTTGCTGGCAGGTCACAGCCAGAGCCCTGTGCCCACCCTGGCTGGCACCTCGTGCCAAGCACTGCCCCAACATCTGGTGCCCCACATGTCACAGGGCATGGTGGCTCAAAGCTCCAGGCCCCACTTTGCTGTTCAGGGATGTGGTCTCCACCAGGACAAGCAAGATTTCAGCTTATCCCCTCATCCAGAGCCCCAAACCTCATCCTTGGAAATGCTCCTGTAACAGAGTTCCAGTGTCATGTTTGCAGTCTGGCAAATAGTCTGCAGAGAGGGCTGGATGTAATTATTTATTCAAGGTTGAAAAATAGTAAATATCAAATGAATGGTAAATCAAGAATCTGCTGGGCATTTTGAGCACCAAAGAATTTATCATAATGCCTAAAATGCTAAATAAGTGTGTATATGAACATCCATGTTCATATACACAATATCTTTTCAAAACTAATTCTTCTGGGATGAAGAAAGTCATCTTCAAGAGAGTTATTGGGAGAAGAAAAAGATACAAAAAATAAGTTTTAGTTAGACTTTTAAGCAGTCCAGTAACCACCTTTATATTGATAAGAAACTTTCTTTTTTCTTTTAGATAATCTGCCTATTGTCTAGATACAGACTGTGTCTGGCAGAGTATTTGAGAGGTGTACGCAATGGGGAAATTGTGGGTATAAATATTTTTGTGCTCTTTTCCACAAAAGCAAAGCAGGCAACATCATCCACATCCGTGTGCTGCTGAGGGGATGAGATGAGCCACTAGAGGGAGTTCCACGCCCCCACACAGTAAATGAAAACACACCGAAAATAGCTCCGGGATGTTAATTAGCAGTTTTTGTCTTGGGCAGGATCAGCTTCAATGACAGGTGACACAGACTGGGCTAGCAGGTGGTACTCCAGTACCTTCTAGAAGGTTTTTCTCCTTTAACAAAAGTATGACTTATAATTTTCCTCATTCTGACAAGCTATCTTGATGCATTTTTATTTTTTTTTTTTTTGTGCCTGCAGCATACAATAAACCCCACTTGATACCCCATCAATTTCTTGAACCTGAAAGAGTCAAAGAACTGAGCAGATCCTCTCCTCTCCTGTTGTCCGAGGTGGGTTGATGCCAGCAATGGCTGAAACAGTGTGCACAGCATTCCCTGAACGGCAGCTGGTGCCACGAGAACGTTTCTCCTGGAGACCAACAGCACTTGCTTTAGAGCATGCCTTGGTTATATCATGAATAAATGAGAAATGCCTTAGGGAAAAAGCCCCCAGTAACCCAGAGCAGCCGTTCTGTTGTTGCTGTGGGACACAATGAACGTGGCAGGGAGTGATTCAGTGAGGCTGCGTGGCCCTTGCAAGCAAGGGACCACGGTTTATTTCTCTGACTCTTTTTGTGCTTTTTCAGATGTGCCCACCTTAGTGGTGGGACCTTTGGGAACCATTGGTCAGTTCCAGAGACCACCACATGAAGTCCCTCCTCTGGGAACAGATGTGGGAACACGGGGTAGTTTACATGACATGACCTTGTGTACCAGTTTCGTTCTCTGGGAAAAGAATTCCCTGAAACCAAAACAGGCAGGCACGGAGCGTGGCAACATCCCATCCTGGAGAACGTGGCCCTGTGTGTCAAACCACGCTGCTCTGTGCCCTTTCCCAGAGCCCAGGCGGAGCATGCAGCTCTGTTGGGAGGCAGTTCATGATGACATTCAGGGGAATGCCCTGGGGAGGCTCCCTGCACTCTGCTCCACTCTCCTAACCTGCTCTCTGCTTCGTGGCACTGCGCCGAGCCGTGCTGCCTCTTTTCTCTCCGGCGCCGCGAAGCGCTCGCTCGGCAGAGCTTAAAGGTGCTGCTTGTTTTCTGAGCAGACTGAGTCAGACACGGCGTCAGAAATCAGCTTCCAGCTGAACAGGCACAAGAAGACCCCCAGCATTGGCAGCCACTCATCAGACATGGCTTCAGTCTCCTCGGTAGGTACCCAGCGCCGGCCGGGGCTCCTCGGTGGGACGCGGTGACGCTGCCTGCAGGCTGGTGCTGTGGCCTCCAGAGCATCCTGTTGGTTTCTCTAGGGGTGCATTATTAAAGGAACAGGGGGGATCAGTGATTTGGCTTGGTTTAAAGGGGTGAATCCAGGTTTCACCTCAAAATAGAGACTCCCTGAGTCATCCTTGGTCAGATCTCTCTGAGCGACAGCCCCCGCTCCCAGGTGTGGGTGCTCTGAATCCTGGCGGGGCAGAAGGGTGGGGAGGGGGTGTCCAGGTGGGAAAATGAGGCACACAGCTATTGAGGGACATGGTTGTGCTTCAGGACTGCAGATGGGTGCCCTCTGCAAGCTCCTCCTTTATCAGAAGGTAAGAGGGCAGATGTTCCTTGTGGGGGGACCACATATGTCTCTTCCCAATGCTTACAGAACAAATAACTGATACCCTGACCCAATCTCATCACTAAGAAAGAAAGACATTGAGAGAGCTTGAACAATATTATAAGGACTTGTTATTTCAGGTAGATATAGTCACACAATTGTCAATCCATTTATAAAACTGAAATGTAGGAACAGAAATGTAGGAAGAACTATTCCCATCTTGTTGCTTACTCACAGTGTGCATGGAGCTCAGAGTTGGACAGCAAAAGCGTGTTTTAGGGCTTCAGCTTCTAAGGAAAGCTGAAAAAAGCTCTATGTGTTTAATCTTTTAAAAGATTCCTTAGAGACAGTATTTGGGCAGGGAGCTGCTTAAAAGTGCTTGAATTTGCTGTGCTACTGTTATGGATTTCTCCAAGGAATATATTTGAGATTTACAGAATATATGTGAAGCAAAGCTGGAAGGGAGGGGTCATGAATGTAGATAAATATGTTAAAAACCTTGGGGCACATGAGTTCTTCTCCTAATCTGGAGCATCTGGGAGCTGAAAACGAGTCCAGGTCACGCAGGTGTTCTTGAAAATCTCGTTCAGGATTCTCTGCTGGGGTGAGTATCCTGGTGGGATGGTAAATGCAGCTCCAAGGACTGACAGGAGATGTTTAGCAGGTTTTTTGGAAGTTACAATAAAACTCAGAACCAAAGTAAGTAGGGGAAGACAGAGAAGAATTGGATTAATTTCTAGGAAGGTTTTTTGATAAATGTTCATAATGGTAGCACAGAGAAGTGCCAAGAGGGTTAATGATTTGCTTTGTAAACAGCATTAGCTTTTATGATATCCTGTCAGGAATCATGAGTGATGGGTGCAGGAGAAAATGATCTCATCATTCTGTAGCTGAGTTTTGCTTGTGCTTTGTGACTTTCTACCAGTGAAAGACGAAGACATGAAAAAGGAAGCCCAAGTTGTCTGGGCAAAATGCAGTTTGTTCTGGGAAAGCAAATAACTCTTGGGTGCCTAGCTCCAGATTTGTATCTGGAGAAACCTCATGTTCCTTTGGGGGGCAAGCACAGGCTGTCTCTGGTGGGGCAGTGGCTCTTCAGGACAGGGTTGTATCTGTTTTGTGCAGCTCCATGCACATTGTGAGTAAGCAACAAGATAGGAATAGTTCTTCCTACATTTCTACATTTCTGTTCCTACATTTCTGTTTTATAAATGGATTGACAATTGTGTGACTACATCTGCCTGAAATAACAAGTCCTTATACTATTGTTCAGGTTCTCTCAATGTCTTTCTTTCTTAGTGATGAGATTGGGTCAGGGTATCAGTTATTTATTCTGTAAGCATTGGGAAGAGACATATGTGGTCCCCCCCAAGGAATATCTGAGTCCATTTCCCAAAGTTTTGGGATTTAGGAGTGAAAAAATTCTTTATTTCTTGAGCATTCAAGGCTTCTAAGTCATGGGCTAGAATAGCACATCCATGTGAGACCTTTATTTGGATTCCCCAGCCCTGGTTTGCTTGAGAACTGTGAACACACAGCTGTGACCCATCCCTGTGCCAAGAACACCACACTGCACCAGGACAGCAAGGCCAGGCTTTTTCTCTGGGAATGCCTTTCTCAGGCTGCCACCTTTGCCCAGAACGAGTCAGGCTGTGCCTGTGTCAGTGGCACTGACCTTGCTCTTCCCCCTGGCAGGTGAGTGGCAGTGTGCTCAGTGTCTACAGTGGTGATTTTGGGAGTGTGGATGCCCAAGGAACCGTGGAGTTTGCCCTGGACTACGACGAGAAGAACAGGGAGTTCCAGGTCCACGTGTCCCAGTGCAAGGACCTGGCTGTGGTGGATGAGAAGAAGGGCAGATCTGACCCGTGAGTGATGTTTTTGTCACTCCTGCATTGCTGAATTCTGTGCTCTTTTATTTTCTTTAAATGTAGTGGGTGCCTTCCTTTCCTTCCTTCCCTTCCTTCCCTTCCTTCCCTTCCTTCCCTTCCTTCCCTTCCTTCCCTTCCTTCCCTTCCTTCCCTTCCTTCCCTTCCTTCCCTTCCTTCCCTTCCTTCCCTTCCTTCCCTTCCTTCCAGCAATGTGGGGCAATATCCAACTGGAGTTTGTTTTCTAGGTATGTCAAAACTTACCTGCTCCCAGACAAAGCTAGGATGGGTAAGAGGAAAACATCAGTGAAGAAGAGGACAGTGAACCCCATTTACAACGAGGTGTTACGGGTGAGAACAAGCACACACTCTGAGAAGCTCTGTTGTTGCAGGCACTTCTGTCAGGCAGGTCTGGAAAGATCCTGCCTTCTTGGCCAGATTCTTCCTGCCAGCACTGCACTGCTCTCCCCTGGGGTTTGAGAGGCCTGGGATGTTAAAGGTTCCTCTGCACCCATCTGTGTGGCACCCAAGATTTCTCTGGCAAAACCACACAGATCTTTGGATGCAATAGGGACCTGCAGGCAGAGCAAGGGCTGCTTGTCCTCCCCTTCCCTGGCATGCAGGGATAAGGCACAGCACTGGTAGGAAAGGGCTGCATTATGTGATCATACTCATCAAAGCATAGAGGATTATTTAGCAATGCCCAGGCCAGTGTTAATAATTCTTGACAGAACATTGGTTTTGCCCTGTGATGAATGGAATGCCAGGTTTCCCTGTGCTCAGCAGAAAAGCTTTGTCAGGGTGGTAGTATTGCTACAGGACAAAAAAAAAAAAAAAAAAAAAAGAGATGTTCTGATGGAAGCCACTCCATGGGTAGTGCATGTGTGGGGTGGGTTTGAGTGTCTCAGAGCTTATTCAAGCTTTTGAGGAGCTTTTTTTTCTGTTTGTGAAAGAAACAGAAGAAAAAATTGAACAACCTGACTTCTCTTTCTTCCTCTAGTATAAAATAGAGAAAATGGTCTTGCTGATCCAAAAATTAAATCTCTCTGTTTGGCACAATGACCCATTGGGACGTAACAGCTTTTTGGGAGAGATTGAAATAGACTTGGCCAGCTGGGACTGGAGCAACAGGAAACTCAACTGGTACCCACTGAAGCCCCGGGTAAGTGTGTCCCAGCTGCAGTCCTGCTTTCCAGCCCAGCCCTGAAGCCTTGAGCCTGGCAGAAGTCCTTCCTGACTCCTCTGGTAGAGGTCCCTTTTAAGCAAATAGAGGACATTTATCCTTCAGAACCAAGGTGGTTAATTTTATCCAGCTGGACATGTCTGGAAGGGCAGCCTTGTACTCTGAATCCTCAGGCTTTTGCTTCTGAGAGATTTAAGTTTGAGAACAAACCCACAGAGGAATGACCTGCCCTAAGAATGGGTTGCACCAGCCATGGAAAAGCAGAGTTTGTCCATTTGTGCTCCTCCACTGAAGTCAAAAGCTGTTTGCCTTGCTGTGTTTCCACCATTTGGTCAGTCATAACTGTTTCTGTTTCAGAGCCTTTCTGCTGTTAATGGTGTGGATCATCGAGGAGTGATGAGTTTGTCCATTAAATATGTCCCCCCTGGAAGCCTGGGTGAGTGTGCTTCAAGCATTAAGGGCTGCTGCCCAAGTGCAAACACACAGCTTGCAGTGCCTCATCTGCATAGGGGCTGCTTAAAGAGGGAGCTCAGTAGAGCAAGATCTCAGAGATCAGCACTGCCTGCAGCCTACATCTGATTGCCACATCTGGGTTTACTGGGGAAGTGCTGGGGAGAGAGGAAGGGCTCAACAAGCCCCAGCTCATCAGCTGTTAGGAGCACGTGGGCACTGTAGGGTGCTGTGATGTGGCAGGAGCAGCACAGAGCCTGTGCCACTGTGGGGCAGGCACAAGGCTGGCTTGGCTCAGCAGTGCCTCCTCTTTCCCTGTCTGATCCAGCACTGGCAGGTTGTGTCAGGAGCCTGTGCAGCTGCAGGAGTGACAGAGCTGGCTGCAGTGCTGAGATCCCCAGGGAGGGGCACAGGGGAGCCATGGAGGGCCCTGGAGAGCAGGGCTGTCATTCTGGGAGCTGACTGGCATGACAGCTTTTCTCTTCTCATAAATGGCAGGGCCCAAGAATCCTCCCTCTGGTGAAGTTCACATCTGGGTCAAAGACGTCAAGGACCTGCTGCAGTTGCGTCCCTCTGGAGTTGACTCCTTTGTGAAGTGGTGAGTGCTGTGAGTGAGCTCAGTGCTGCCCCTGCTCTGTGCCCCCACAAAGGGCTCTGCTTCCTGCTCTCTTCTCAGGCTCACCAAGCTCTGCCTCCCTGCTGGAAAGCCTTTGTGTTGCACTGGGAGAATTGTAGGGGAGAACTGCCCTTGTTATTCACTTGTGGCCAAACTGGGAAAATCCTTGCTGTGAGAAGGCTCTTGGTCCATGTTCAGTGCTTCATGCTGTGTGTTTTCTCCTCTCAAAGCTATGTGCTTCCAGACACCAGCAAGAAGAGCTACCAAAAGACCCGAGTGATAAAGAGAGACACAAACCCTGTGTTCAATCACACCATTGTCTATGATGGCTTTCACACGGAGGATCTGAAGGATGCCTGTGTTGAACTCACCGTGTGGGATCATGAGAAGCTTACCAACCATTTCCTTGGAGGAATCAGGCTGGGCCTTGGCACAGGTGAGTGTTTTCCTTTCTGTTAACTCAGTGCTGTTACCGTAGTGCTGAGCCACAAGGTAAAGTGGGAAGTTACAGAGTATTTTCCTGTTGGAGAGAAAGCAGGGATGGGGTGTAACTGGTACCTGCACTGGCTTGGATGGAGAGGGCTCTGGTACCATGGTAACAACCCTCTGTTCCCACATCTTCTGCCAGCATCAGATCTGAGGTCTGGCAAAGCTCAAGGATCTGCTTGGGTCCCTGAGAGAGTTCTCCTGCTTGGTGCAGGAAAGCAGGCTGCATGACAAACCAGAATTATGTTGGTGCTCCTCCCAGGGAGGAGTGCTCAGGGACGGACTGGAATGTCACACGGGACAGCACCACCTGCTGACTGTCCAGCCTTGGAGGGCTCTCTGAGAGATTTCACAAGCTGCAATCAAGGATCAGAGTTCCTTGGGGGACAAGGCTCAGTGTAGCTGGAATGTCTGCCTGGCTGTTGGGTTTGCCTGTATGTTCTCTGTTTTCCACCTCTAATGTCACCAGGTGGGTTGGGAACTCTCCAGAGCAAAGAGGCATTGAATAAGACATAAAAACACCCAAGATTAGCTGTGATCTAAATTTAGACTTCTCTCCCATTGACACCTAAATTTTGGTTGAATTGGAATTGATGTACACACTTTTCTGCTATGGTATGTTTGATTCCTATAGAAATGAAACAAGAGAATTTTGATGAATGCTCCACCTGGTCCACAAGAAAATCTTTTAAGGGGAAAACCAAGCCTTTAAGACCTTCTTTACCATTCAAAAAGACACAGAAAGGGCTTGAGCCCACTATTGCTTTCCTTGGCAGGTTATGTTTAGGGTTTTGCATTTTATGGCTTTTGCAGTGACTTCATTCTGAGCTGTGGTGTAGAATGGGCATTTGCAGGAGAACAGGAGGTGCTCAGGGTGCAGCTTGCTGAGGGGAAGTCAGCAGCTTTTATCTTAAGACATTGCCTGCAGCAGTTACCTCCCACTGAGTACTTTTTGCATGGAGCAGGAACTCTTTGTGCAGCTCCCAAAGTTTTCTTTTTCTCTTTCAGGTTTGAGCTATGGCATCTCTGTGGACTGGATGGACTCCACCCAGGAGGAGGTGGCCTTCTGGCAGGAGATGATGTTGGCTGCCAACGAGTGGATCGAGGGATTGCTGCCACTGCGCTCACTGGCGGGGAGGAAAAAACTGAAATAACTGAATTGCTGCTGCCAGGGAAATGCCCAAAGCGTTCATCAGAATTGGGAAACTCCCTGCACCAGGGAGAAAAGGGCCATCCACAGGGCTGCAAGTGTCAGGGTGATAAGGCAGTGAATGGGCAGCACCTTGGAGGTGTTAATGCCAAGTACTCATCCACCCAAGGAGGACGTGGAAGATGCCAAACATGATTTTGGCCAAGAAGGAACTTCATTTGCCTTTTTGTTTAATCATTTATGTGTTCAGTAGATTTGAATTCCATTGAGCTCTGGGAACATTGGCAGGAGGAAGAGGAGATAGGGATATTTTTAGGATTTTTTCACAGTTTCTTGAGCCATTTTTCTTCCGTGCAGAGGTGGAGTTGTACTGGAGCAGAGGTGTGGGGTTATCCCCACTCCCTGTGAGGGGTGCACCTTGTACTTGGGGTACAACTGCTCCCAGCCACCAGCACAGTCTGAGAAGGGCAGCTTTGCATTTGTCACCTCTTTACTGTGAGGGGAATTGAGTTCCAAGGTGCATCTGAAGACAGGGAGGACTATTTGCAGCAGAAAATGAAGAAGCCTGAGGAGGATGGCAGTGAGGAATTTGATGTATTGATTTCTTTCTGCTTTAATCTGAAAGAGTGCAGGGATGCTCTTAGTGGGATTTTGCAAGCAGGGGCTGTTTCCCTGGCTTCCCCACAGGTTTCCTCAGTGACCTCAGGCAAGTTTCTTTGTGGAAGGAGAGGTCTGAGTGCAATATAAACTAAAATGTTTGCCCACCTGTAAAATACGGTTACACTGCTGCTGGGCCCTAATCACACCTTTGCAATCAATGCCTGGTGTGCAAAACATTTCAGTAGGAACTGAAGAGGCAGGAGGCAGCCTCATGCTAGCCTGGCATCAGGGCTCAGGGATGAAAGGTCAAGACCCACTCTGGAATGCAGGAGAAACTGGGAGCTGGTGGGAGAGGTAAGCAGGGAGTGAGTGAGTGTGAAGGGAGTGCAGAGCTTCAGTTCCCTGGGGGTCTCCTGCCTCTGCATCCCCTGCTGCCCCTCTGGTCTCCCTTTCACCTGTCAGTGACCTGTCTGCAGCTGGAATTTCCTTTTTGGCCAGTAGCTTGCAAAAAAAAAAAAACAAACCTGTGCATCTGGCAAGGTTGCAGACCTTTGCATCTGGTTGGCCGTGGTGGTGTTGTGAATACATTTTGAGTTGCAGCTTTGTCATTTCTGGTTTGGCTGTACATATTGTGATTAAACAGAATGCTTTTCTTTAGTCATCACTTGGTTGTCTTGTACCTATTTTTGTCATGCTCTAAATAACCAAAAAAAAAAAGCAAAAGAGGTGGGAAATTTTGTTGGGTCAAAATGAAGCATTTTTGCCAAAGGGCAGGTGAAATGTCACAAAGAAATAATTTTTATAACTGTCTCACTTTAGATTTTGGCTCTCTGATTATTTTGCTACTCTTTTTTAATGGATTGATTTTATTTAACTCAAGCCTGCTGTGAATTTTCAGCTCAGCAAAAGATGGTTGTAAATAAATTAATGGGAAAATATGCACTTAGAGTAACAAGATTTTTCTTCAAATGGAAACATTTGGGAGATAATCTGCAGCTTTCATGGGGAAAAAAAAAGAATTAAAGTGGTTTTGCTGTTGGAAAAAGACAATACTTGGAAATGCACCAGACACAGTAATAAAAGCACTAGGAGAGAGTCCACAGAGCAACAGGATTAAGCAATGACAGTCTAATGAAGGAGCTGACACATCTGTAAGGTAAGCCCAAAAATACTTCATAGGGGGTCCAGCCTGACATGTTTTGTTTACCAAGATTTGGTCATTTATTACCTTTGTGGCAATAAATGGTAATAAATACCTTTGCCTATCCCACCTTTGTGGGATAAAATAACAACACTGGGCCTGAGTGGAGAGTTCTAAAAAATATTATCTTTACCTCAGGTGCTGAACCTGTGAATATTTATCCATGTGTGGAACTTCCCTACTGTGAGGAGCCCTGAGCAGGGCTGGGTGGTGGCTCATTGCAGGCAAGTTACCCATGGGACTGCTGCTTTCCTCCTGGCTGCAGGGACAGGGATATTCCTGGGGGCAGGAATATTCCTCTGCTGTGGCTGGGAAAGTGGTTGGTAACACCAGGGGCTCTGTCTCAGGTCCAGGTCTCTTCCTGGTGGGTTCAGCTGATTCCTCTCCATCCTGAGAGTGGAGTTAACCTTCCTCCTCCTCCTCCTCCTCCTCCTCCTCCTCCTCCTCCTCCTCCTCCTGCAGCATCAGTGCATGCCAGTGTTGCCAAAAGTGCTGTCTGCATCAATGGAGCTGGAACTGGTTGTGTGGGTTAAAAAAAATCAACATCTTTTTCATTGGTGGTGCCAGGCAGGTGAGGAAAAGGGGGTCAGTGGGCCAGTTCATCCCAGCAGAGTTACTTCTATGAACTTGGCACGGGACTTTGTGAGACTATTTTTGTATTCAGATTCCACTGAGGATTTTTTTTTTGTGTTAATCTTTTGCTGGCTTGTTTATTTAAATTAATCCCTGATTAACTTAAGAAGCTTTCTTTGGCATTTAATAGTTTATCAAAGTAAAAGATTACACTGCCAAACCCCACCCCACACACACACACACTTATCACACAGCTGATTCTGAGGCAGTAAAATTTGCTATGCTCTCTCCGTTTCACTTACTGCACAGAAAGCACTTCATCATAAAATGACTTTAAGGCACATTTATTGCCAGTGTCCTGTGGAGGAGCAGAGGATCCTGTGGGTAGAAGGTTAATGGCCTGTTTGCATGTGGTTTATGCTGCTGACATCTGTTGTCTGGGGATGCTGAAACCTAACAGAGACTCTGGCCTGTAAGTGTGTGCTGGTGGCAACAGGAGTGGGGCTGTAAGTGGTGGAAAAAAAAAAGAGAGAAAACAGATGGAAAGCTTTCTGGCTGTATTTACTGGCTCATTGTGGAATGGGTCAAGCAAAGCCACGTGAAAAGGTGAGACTGTGCTGCCAGTGGCTGTGGTTTGTGTCTCTTGTTTCCCTGCACACAGGGCCAGCACTGGGGCTGCCTGTGACCCCTGGGCTCTTGCTGGATACAGAAGTGACCCAGGGACTGAGTGAGCTCAGGGAATGCTGCCTGGGAGCAGGGGCTGAGTGTGCCAGCTTCACCAGGTTTATGCTCAAGGGCTCCAGTAAATATTCCTGCTGGAAAGGGGCTGATGTGCCCTGCCAGTCACCTGAAATACGTGCTCGCTTAAGCAGGCAGGTATTTGCTTTTTAAAATGTTGTAAAATCATTTTATGGTTGAACTTGTCTCTGGGCTGTGGTAATTCAGCCTCTGCTGTGGACCCAGACTAGCTAAACCAGCCCTGCTTTAGAAAGGAAGGAATCCTGTGCATGAAGGCATTTCTGTGGGTCAGTTTTCCCTTTTTACCAGGACTGCTGTCAGGGTTTAGTGAATTACCTGGCATCCTGTATATTGCACAATGGAAACTATACAACACCAGGGCCACAACCACCCCCTGCAGCACCTTAAAGACCCCCACAGCTAATCCTCCACAGGTGTGGCAGCTTGTGATGAAAAGGTGCTGAACAGTGTGACTCAAGTGTGTTTTGCCTTTTCTCTACTCCCCTGTGCAGCTGCTAAACTTGAGACGCTACCAGCAGGAGCAGAAATCAGATTTCATGCATCTAACAACCCATAATACCATTACAGTAGTTGTTCCAAAGTAGCTCTTGAGCTGTAAGCAAGCAGTCTGAACTCTAGACTCAGAGGGGAAGCCAGGGAGCTGTTTTCTGGCAATGTAAGTAGCTCAGACACCCACTTTATAGCAAGAAAAATCACAATAACCTCTTTCCCTTCCCTCCTCTCTTTCTCTCACTCACCATTACTAATTTATCCTGATTGTAATGGCTTCTATTTGCTCTGAGCAGATCCTGTTCCCTTCCTGGGAAGAACAGCTACAAGGACATAATATTCCCAGTGGAGGATCTGTGCTAGGATTCAGGCAGACTCAGGCAGATGCAATGATCTCTTGATGGGAGGCCCCCTTTTCAGTCAAGCCAGCCCATGACCATTTTAATGTGATCATAATCTGAAATAAGACACCAGGAGCTGCATCTGGAGTGAGCCCTCCCATGGTAAGGAGCTGCCCTTTAATTTATTGTCGCAGGGAAACCCTTTGCAAATGCTTTATGTCTCTTGAAAAAGCCCAGCTGACTTGCCTGTATGTGCCTGCTTTGGGGCTAGAGGCCGTGCCATGGGTGCTGAGTGGCACCAGAGGGTGGCCCTGCCACTTGCAGGGCTGTGGGGACAACCTCTGGACACGTCCACCCCAGTGGGTCACACTGTATGAGAGTTTAATCTTCTCTGTCCATTCTGGCTGCAAAGCAAATGCTAACACTGCCCTGGAGCTCTGCTACTGACTCAGGAGGATTCTCTGGTTATTTCTGAAGTTTCTCTGCATTTGTGTCTCTCTCAAATTCTCCCACTGTCCTGGATCCTGGCTGGCTTTGCAGCCCTGTGTCTGTGCCATTGTTAATCTCCCTGTGAGGAGGCAGAGCCTCCTGCTCAGGGGCTGGGGCAGCTGAAGCTGGCTGAAGTCAGGCAGCTTCTCTGTGCTGGGCCCTTTGTTCCTCTGCAGCCAAGGGAGAGAGAAGTGCTAGTGGAGGATGGCTCTTCCCATCAAGCTGAGTGGGATAAATAGCTCTCAAGATGTTCCTGCCTCTCAGCTGGGTACAGAAGGAGCCTGGGCACCAAGAGCCATTTAGGTAATGGGTTCCCATATTGATGGGGGCCCCTTAATGGAACAGCTAGCATCACTCAGCCAGGACTCTCTTTATCAAGCCTGTGCCTGCTTTACAGCTTTTGTTTTGATCCCAGGGTGACACTGGAAGCAGTGCCTGGAGCCCCAGCCATCCTGCCTGGGACTGCCTTGGTGGGCAGTGCTCACTCACTCCCTTGTGCACTCGAGGCATTTTGCTGTCAGGGGGGTGTCTGGGGAGGGAGGACAGACGAGTGTCCTGGGGACAGAGGCTGCCAGTCTGCCAGAGAGCTCCACCTCTCCAAAAGGCATTTTAGTCCAGCCAAAAGCCAAGGTGGGACAGAAGCAACACCACGTGCCTGCTGGCACTCAGCCCTGCCTGCTGTCCCCTCCTGCCACTGCTGTGGAGGCTGCAAGGCTGTCACCTCATCACAGGGTCCTAAATGCTGCTCCCAGTGCCTGCTCCCAGTCCCAGAGCACTGTGTGTGGTGCCCCTGACTTTACACTTGTCTGCACCACCCTGACCAACCGTGGGCACGCTGTGAATAATGAGCACTAATTCACCTTAACGCCTTCCCTCTGCCCTGGGTTTTACAGGCAGCCACAGGTCATGGGTGCAATCACATCCCTGTCAGCAGTGTCGTCTGTCTCCATGTCACATCTGGACAGGCCTGATTTAACAGTGATGGTTTTTTAGAACCAGCCAATAAATTGTTTGCTCCGTGTGGTTCCCAGCCCTGCTCTCAGCACCCCCATCATCCTGGTGTGTGTGGCCCCTGGCTGTTTGCAGTGACTGCTCTCTGGCCTCTTTGCTTGTGGAGGGACTCAGGGCTCTGCCTGGGTGCAGTTTCTCTCTGCAGCAATGAGCAGACCGTGAGTGTGGCTGGGATATCAGCCCTGCAAGGGCCAGGTGTGGGTGTGGATGCTGCAGCTCAGCAGAGTGTTGTGATCACTGCTCTGTCCCAGGCTGGGGCACAGACTCACAGAGCTCCTGTGCAGCCAGACCCACAGCAAGGGATCGTGGCTGACTGATTGTTTTTTTTTGTATCCTTGGCAACTGAAAGGGCATTAAAATTGCATTGGTGTGTGCAGTGCTGAGGCACTCTGCTCCTTGCAGTGCAGCTTTGGGCTTGGAGCTGGCCTCAGCCTCCAGCTGTGGGCTGAGAGGGGCACTGGACTGACAAATGTCAGTGTGCCTGGAGCTGCTCCTGGAGGGTGACTGACCTGCTTGAGCACAGTCAGACCTGTGGAAGAAAGGGAAAGCCTGTGGGCAAGAGAGAAAAAAAACCAGAGAAGAGAAACCACAATGGCTTGTGGGCTTCAACTAATGGGCATGGAGTACTCAGAAATCATTCAGTAAAGTGCACCAGATCCCCACAAAGCCTCGCTGGCAATGAGTCACTGGATAATGTAGCACTAACTTGGATTTATTGGTTTAATATTTTTTCTGTTGCACTGTTGCTGTTGCTGTGTAGATTGCTTCATCCATTTTCTTTCCCGTCCTGAGGTAGGTTTAAAGTAGGATCTTTCGGGGTCGTTATTTTTTAATAAATAGATTATATTTCAAAGAGTATTGAAAAAGTTCCTTGCCATTTATTCCTCGAGACTTGGAATGGTCTCTCTAATGTCCTAGTCCAATTGACAAGGTGGCTAACTGTCTCGTGCCTATATAGATGTCCTTTTTCTGAGGACCTAATGAATGCAACAGCCACTCTCAATGCATTTATTTCAATAGTGGTCATGAAGGAGGAACTTTTAATGAAAACATCTTTATACTTAAAAAAAACCCACCAACACATTCATAAATTTTAAAGAAGTGTCAATATTCCTCCATTCTGTGTCTGTACTGAATACAGGCATTTTACTCACTGTTTTTAGTAATACACGTGTCAGTTTTGCTTTCCAGAGGGACGGGAAGACTCTGTTCTTTTTAAGAGTTTTAAGAGTAGGAGCTCAAACTCGGCCATATCCCAGGGAGCCAGGGGAGAGTGGCTGTGTGCTGCCGTGGCAGTGACACTGTTTGGGACAGCCTGGGCAGTCCGAGGTGTGTTTGGGACAGCCTGGGCAGTCTGAGGTGTCTGTGCTTGCACGGTGGGATCTTCACGGCCACTCGGGCTCCTGAAGACTGGCAGAGCCCGGAACCCACTCGAGTAAAGCGAGGGGAAATGGATTTTAAGACTTGTGGTATTTAATGTCTGCAATTACTGATTTTTACACACATCACATACACATACCCACTCTATATATTTATACGGACACACACGTAGGTGTGTGAACATGTGTATTTGTTTGGTTTCGTGAGTTAAGACGCCTCCTGTGACCATTGTCTCTTTCCAGACAGGCTGGTGCGGTGCAGGTGACCCTGGGGCGGTGCAGAGGCTCTCCAGAAGTGCCAGGAGCACTTGGCTCCTCCGGTAGATTTCGATGGGAAGGAAGCCCCCAGTGCAGCAGTGAGGAGCCCGAATCTCTCGGGTTAAAAACACAGAAAGGTGCTGCGCGCCCTGCCCGACCCCGCCGCTTTCCCTTGGCCAGGCGCTGAGGACGGTGAGCTCTCCCCGGCCCCGGGGCTCCCGGGGATCCCCCCCGGTGCCCCCGGCCCCGCACGGTCCCGCCCCGCCCCGCCCCGCCCGGCTCCCGCACCGCCGCGTTCCGGGGCTGGCGGCTCCTCCCGGCAGTGCGGTACCGCGCATCGGCCGCCATTGCATCCCCGGCACCGCGCCGGCCGCGCCCGCGCCCCGCATCCTTCACCCCGCATCCCGCATCCTTCACCCCGCATCCTGCATCCCTCACCCCGCATCCCGCACCCCGCATCCTTCACCCCGCATCCCGCATCCCTCACCCCGCATCCCTCACCCCGCATCCTGCATCTGCACCCCGCATCCCTTACCCTGCACCCCGCATCCTGCATCTGCACCCCGCACCCCTCAGCCCGCATCCCTCACCCCGCGCCCCTCAGCCCTCACCCCGGCTCCGGTGGGGCTCCGCGGCAGGGCGGGAGAAGACCCGCGGCCGAGCTCCATCCCCGTTTCGGCGGCTCCGGGGCCTCGCCGGCAGCGCCGCCCGCCCGTGCCCGCGCTGAGGCGGCGGGAGGCCGGCGGGATGCGGCGGCGGTGCTGAGGGGCCCGCGGCAGCGCCGCCCGCCATGGGCCCCGCCTGAGGCCGGCCGGGCCCGGGCCCGCGGGCCGGGCATGGGCGGCGCGGCGGCGGCGGGCGGGCGCTGAGGGGCCGGCGGCGGTGGAAGCAGCAGCAGCAGCAGCAGCAGCAGCATGGAGGCGATCTGGCTGTACCAGTTCCGCCTGATCGTCATCGGCGACTCCACCGTGGGCAAGTCCTGCCTCATCCGCCGCTTCACCGAGGGGCGCTTCGCCCAGATCTCCGACCCCACCGTGGGCGTGGATTTCTTCTCCAGGCTGGTGGAGATCGAGCCTGGCAAGAGGATCAAGCTGCAGATCTGGGACACGGCCGGGCAGGAGCGGTTCCGGTGAGACCCGCGGGGGGCTCGGGCCGGGGGAGGCGTGTGGAGATGAGACAAAGGAGAGTCCAATTGTCACCTCGTGTGTGTCCCACCGCCCCATCCCTGCGATCCGTGTCCACCCAGATAGCCGGGTGCAGGTGTGCAAAGTGTGCAGGATGTGCAGGGTGTGCAGGTGTGCAGGGTGTGCAGGGTGTGCAGGTGTGCAGGACGTACAGGTGTGCAGGACGTACAGGTGTGCAGGTGTGTAGGATGTGCAGGTATGTAGGATGTGCAGGTGTGTAGGATGTGCAGGTGTGCAGGGTGTGCGGGATGTGCAGGTGCGTAGGATGTGCAGGATGTGCAGGTGTGCAGGTGTGCAAGGTGTGCAGGGTGTGCGGGATGTGCAGGTGCGGATGTTGAGGCTGCCGTGCCGAGGAAGGGCTGCGAGGCCCGAGGCTGCGCTGGCTCCGCGTTTCGCCGGCCCGGAGATGCCGGTGCCTCAGCGGATGCGGCTGGCAGGGAAAGCGCCGCTTCCCCGCGCTGCGCAGGCAGTGGCCAGGATGTTTCCCAGCCGAACGCTGACGCTGAGGCTCGAGAAATGCCCTGGAATATGTGTCGGGGTGCTCCGCTGCGACAGCAGAGCTCAGCAGGACAGAGAAAGGTCGGGACAAGCCCTTGGCTGTGGCTGTGCAGGGGTGACAGGTGCTTTCTGGAGAGAGCCACGCCGAGCGCTGCCTGAGCGCAATCTGGGGCTTGCTTAAGCAACAGTAACCAAGTCACGATGAAGTAAAATAAAGGCAGCGTGTGGGACCGTGCCAAGTTTCCCACAGCGCTGTGTGGGAAAACCAGCAGCCCTGGTTGGAACGGGCTTGGCCCCGGCCAAAGAGGGGCTCAGATGCTGGTTTGGCAGGGGTGTGAGTGTTCCCGCAGCTCCTGGCCTCCTGTTTGCCTGTATTTTTCATGTGTCTGTAACCCTGCTCTTCCATCCTGCTCCCTCTGGGATCACTTCCTGTGTTCCTCATCCCTGTGCAGCATCAGAGCTCCTTCTACTTCTGTGCTGTAATGACTGCCCTGAGGAGCGTTTTAGTTTTAGGAAAACTCCCCCCACCCCTCTCAGCACCTTCCCTCGCTCTGTGGCACTGCTGTCTGGCCCAGGAGGTGCCGTGGTTGCTCCTTATCCTCTGGCAGGTTTTTCCTCTGCTGCCTGGAAGCCTTGCAGGCCAGGAGCTGGCGCTTCACTCTGCTGAGAGAGGAGGTGCTTTAGCTTGCAGTTGCATCAGCTTCCAGCTTGGGATTTCTGGCTGAGCTCTGTGGAAAACGCACCTGAGTGCTGTCCCCTGTTCCCTGCCGGTGCTGCGAGGGGCAGGAGCTGCCGGGTGCTTTCAGTTTCCTTCCTTTCACACACGAGGAAGCTGCGGGCCCTGGAGGCTGCTGGCCCTGGGTGCTGGGGGCTGCCCCGGCCCGGCCCGGCACGGCACGGCACGGTGATGAGCTGGTGACCTTCAGCACAAGGGCAGCTGCACCGCCGCGGTGGGCAGCAGCCTGCGGGGCCAGGGAGAGTGCAAGGGGCAGGGATGGCCAGTGACATTAAAAAAAGAAAAACAACAACAAAACCAAACCATTGTGCAGCTTTGAAATGCCCTTGCCAAAGCGCAGGTCTGAATTCCCGGTGTGAAAAGCTGGAGCAAACCTGGGGGCCTTTATGGTGCACTCTGAAATGTGGAAAAAAAAAAATAAAGGTAAAACCTGGTTTGTGTTTGTCCCTTTCAAATCACTCTTAGGCCTGTGACAAATTGTGCCCCACGATGAGAACTCTTGGGCTCCTCCTGCAAGGTCGGTTTCTTGGCCAGAGAGGAGGATGAGCTGTTACTGCAATAAGCCAAAGCCCCTTTGCCTCATCATAGGCAAGAAGCGCAATAGAGCAGGTGCTCTCCAGAAACCTGAAACTTTTTTTTTTTTTGTCATTTGTCAAGCACAGGGAGATTTTTAAGAGGGAAGTCTGTAAGAACGAGCTCCCCCTTTTTCAGATTTGGGCATTTCCAGTCTGCTTTGCATAGTTTAACAGCAGCCCCACGAGGACAAAACCACTGTAGTTATTTTGAAAACACCTTGGCTTTCTCTGAGCAGCAGCTGCGTTACAATTTTGCTCTTCCTGAGCCCCTGTTGTGAGCTCTTTCACTCCCCATAAATTAGTAGCCATTTCTGTGTAGTCAAGGCTTAAATGACAGTTAAACATGTGCCACTTTCTTTGGCCAGACCAGCCCCCAGAACTGCTGCCCCGGGGCAGTGCTGAGGCCGCTTTGGAGCTGTAGAAAAGCAGGGTCCAATTCTTCCCAGATCCAGCAGGTTTTGCCCATCTCTCGTTGCTCAGATACTGCTGTTCCCCTGTCTGAAACGTGACGTTTTGTAATGCCAGCAGAAGCAAAAAGCCCGTGCAGCCCTGGCTCCCTGGAGCTGTGTCCCACCACCCACAGAAGAGCTGTTTCCTTCCAGCCAGCAGCTCTCCCTTGGCTCGGAGGGAAATGCTTAGCCCTGGGTGCAGAGCAGGGGACAGTTCCCAGACAGAAATGTTGTCTGTGTGTTAAAACTTGGCCAGAGTAGGTGCCAAGTCCCTGTAGTGCTCTGTGAGTGTGGCAGGAGGAGGGAAGGTAGGAATCTCAGAAGGGGACTGGGGAGGGACGTGCAGCGTGAAGGGAATAGGCTTTGCCTCCTGCAGATTGGTGAGGAAAATAGTTGTGGAAAAGGCTTTAAGGAGGGGCACTGAGACCTTCACCTGATTTTACCTTGAAGCAGCATTCAGCTTAGATCCCATCATGTCTTTCAGAAGTACCTGAGGCATTGTTGTTGCTGGCAGGAGGAGGCAGGGCTGATGGCACAGAACACAAGGGAGAAGCTGGAATGTCTGTGGCAGTGTGGGGGTGAAGTCAAAGTGCCAATATCTGTTTGCAGCTGGCCAGATAGCAAAAGGCAGATCTAATTCCCTCAGTGCCAAATGTGCAGAGTGACTATTGTCCCTAAGCCAAACAGTTGGAGAGGAGAAATTATCCAAACACAGCCAACTATGGGTTTTTTTTTCCCTTGCTTCTGGCTTTCTTCAGTTTTGTCTGTGAATTTTCACCCATCACTGTGTGTTTGTTGATAAAGCAATTATTGAAAACTCTAGTTCATCCTTTCTTGGGGCAATTTTGACAGATACACACACTACAGGACCAGACAGCACCTAACAACAGCCTTGCATAGCCAAGAAAAGATTTGTCCTAAGGTAAAGATGCAGCAGTGCTTCTATTACTCCAGCAAGGAGAGTTCAGGCCTGAGCATGGATTCCTCCAGGGACTGAAATCGATCATTGCTTCTGGATTTAGAGCCAATCCATGACTTGCAGAAACTCCACTGCTCATCAGCTTCTTGGTTCTCCCTTGTGTGGTAGTCACTGAGCCATAGCTCTGCTCCATGGCCCCTGTTTGCTGATCTCCTGCCTGCCTTGGGCTGGCCTGGCTCAGAGGAGCTGTGGGAGATGTATTCCCTTTTCCAGGGTCTTTTTGGGGACTGTTTAATGTTGTCAGTATCTGCCAGGAGCGTGACCCAGTGTTAGTGCTGATCCTCCTTGGAAGCTCTTGTGTCATTTTGCTGTTTCTCAGGAGGTCAGACAGGCTGCTCCTGTCAGTGCCACCAACAGCAGCAGTGTCCCACCACTGCAGTGTCACTTCAGTCCAGCTCTGTAGTGGGAGAAGCTGTAGGGATGGGTGGATGTCCCTCTCCCAGGGCCCTGGGAGCTACAAACCCATGGTCAGCCTTCCAGATCTCTGACCTCCTGCTTTCATGTAGCTGTCAGAGAGCAGGTGTTTGGTTTCAATTGATTCTTTTGATTTGTCACAGTGCTTCCAAACCAGTGGGTTAGATGAGGTGTCCAGAGAACGGACGTGGTGGGGAGTGAGACTCAACAGCCAGGGGCATACAGAAATCCATGAGAAAATAAAGTGGTTGGGGGGGGGATTTTGAAGAAAGCTGATTTTGAATTCATTATTTTGAATAATTTATTTTTTAAAATTTATTATTTTGAATGATAAATCAGTGGGGCAGTTTCCTAAGTGTGAAATCTTTAAGCTAAAATAAGTTTTCCTTTTAAATGACAAGCTCCACAGAGCTCAAGCTAGAAGTCCCAAGCCATTGAATGGGCTGTGTTCTGCAGGGTAGGCAGGGTGATGGTGATGCTGAACAAGGCCAGTTGTTCAGACAGCTGTAACTCAACCACTGTCGTGGCTCCTTGGCTTGCAGGTCCATCACCAGAGCCTACTACAGGAACTCGGTCGGGGGACTCCTCCTCTTTGACATTACAAACCGCAGGTCCTTCCAGAACGTCCACGAGTGGCTGGAGGAGACCAAGGTGCACGTGCAGCCCTACCAGATCGTCTTTGTGCTGGTGGGCCACAAGTGTGACCTGGACACGCAGCGCCAGGTCAGCAGGCACGAGGCGGAGAAGCTGGCGGCCGCCTACGGCATGAAGTACATCGAGACCTCGGCTCGGGATGCCATCAACGTGGAGAAGGCCTTCACCGACCTGACCCGGGATATCTACGAGCTGGTGAAAAGGGGGGACATTTCCATCCAGGAGGGATGGGAAGGGGTAAAGAGCGGGTTTGTGCCGAACGTAGTGCACTCCTCAGAAGAAGTGGTGAAGTCAGATAGACGGTGCTTGTGCTGAGCTCCTCTAGAGAGGCCAGTGGTGATGAACTCTACTAACCAGACGTCCTTTACCAAGTGAACTCGGTGTGGCAGGAGGGAGAGCCTGTGAACAGCCTCCCGCCTTGCTTCGGACACCAGGACAGACCCTGGAGGGAAATGTTCCGTTCCAAATAACCTTTCAGAACCTGGGGGCCACAAACCCGAAGGAGAGTGAGTGAGGAGGGTGCATGTGGATGTTGTAAGGAGACAGGAAGCAGAAATGAGGGGCTGCACAACACAGGGGAGAGAGTATACAGAGCTGAACGGGCTGGTCCGTGCCAGGGTACTGTACATGTTCTCTTTTAGGTAAACCCATAGCTCCCTGCTGGCCTTTGGAGCCACAGGATGGATACTCAGTCGTGTGACAGGCAGACAGACAGACAGAAAGCAGGAGGACATCTTGGTTTGTGTCAGCTATTTCTTTCCAGCAAGGTCTGAAGGCAGCACAGATACGTTTCCTCATAAGGTCAGTTCCACAGGAGAAGTTTACTGACACGGTATGCACACTTCTGAGTTTTCTTTCTTATGTTCTTGAACCTAGTTCGATAGCAAAGAATATTTTGTGGGATTTAAAGAGGAAAACAGTAGATATTTGATTGGTAATTAAAATTTAAATTATTCCTCCCTTAACAGTGTTTTACTTGCTGTGCTGAGCCAAGTGGCAACTCTTGCTGCAGTAGGGATTATTCAATGCAATTTTTACTCATTTACTGCCTGGGTGAGTACCTTGAAAGTACCCCAGGTTCAGGGCTTTCCAGTAGAATTAGGTGAATTAGAATCAAGAGCATAAAGAGAGAACCATGTCCTCAGGTGTTATGTTTTAAGACTGGGGTGTTGCAGCCAGGTGGGACACACCATTTCTGTCTCAGTAACAGCACTGGGATGACCTCACCAGCCAGGTCACAAGGAGGAATGGAAAGGAGGGAGGGAGGGAAAAAAGAAACCCAACAAAAGAAAAAACTTGAAAAGCTTAACTCAGGTGCATCAGACATCCTAAAAGGTGAGATTTCCTAAAAGAAATGAAATAGCATTGAGAGCAACAGCTTCCATTGGTACTTTCTGCTGTTAAAGTGTAATTTTCTGTCTTGGCCTCTGTGGAAGAGAACTGGCACTGGGAAGGTGGAACACACAGCAGGAGTGTCTGAGCAGGTGGAAAGGAAAGCCTCAAGACACACTCAAGAGTCAAATTTGTTTTCCTCCATGTTTTAGTTTGACAAAAGAGGATCCATCTCAGGTTGGCCACCGTGGGCTGGCAGCCATGTCACAAAAGCTGTGTGGAGGTGGATGTTTTCTGGGAATGCCATTCACCACTTAAAAGCTTTGCTTCTGCCAAATTTTAACCCAGGCTTTTGAAGTGCAGTGGGGTGACTGCAAATTAGGGAAGTTCAGCCTATTGAAAGCGAACAAACAAAACTATAGTGACTTTTTAACTTGTGTTTGAAAGCTTTATACACCAAACTGCAGTGGGCAGGAGGGGGGGATTAGGTAAAAGCCACAGGAAGCCTCTAGTGTTTATTTTAGACCTCTGAGTAGAGAAAAAGAAAATATTTGTTCCAGCTTTTTAATCTGCCCCATCTACAGGAACACAGGTCTTGATTGCTGTCGAGTTCAGGCTGTTTCTCCTTCTGAACCCGTTCTCACAGTTTGCAGCAGCACATGGGCAGGTCTGTACTAAGAAAAAACTTCAGTTTCCGTATTGAAGCTGTAAAAAAAACCCCAAACCTGCAGCAAACCCACCCCAACAACCCAAGGCCTGAACACTTTTGTTTCTGGTGTTCTAGGAACAATTTCAGTGCCTGGGCTCTGCAGGGGAGCAGCAGTGCTGCAGCTGCTGGGAGGGCAGAGGGAGCAGATGCCAGGCAGGGGGGTGGCAGTGGCCTGGTGCTTCTTGGTGAGTTTGTCACTGCTTGAATAGGCTGTGAATGTATCCAACATCTCCTGCTAAAGGCCGGGGAATGCCAGGCACTTGTGGTTGAGTTGAGTTGAGAAAGTTTGCCCTTTACAGATTCTGTTTCTGGGTGAGCCAAGGTGGGTACAGGGAGCCCCCAGGACTGGGCAGACACCAGGGCAGGTTTGCTCAGGCCAGCTCAGCTGCATTTCACAAAGGCAGGGACAGAGAGTACCAAAGGGTCACTTGCTGTTCCCTGGATGGCAAATCCAGCAAGCAGCTGCTGCAGCTTTTCAGGGTGTGTCTGGGGGTGTCTGGCTGAGGACAGCAGCAGCCCCAAGGGCAGAGCCAGAGGGTGACATGAGGGGCAGTGAGGACTGGGATCAGACATTTTAGCAATAGTCAAATTCTGTCATTCCCTGTGCGAGAGCCTGGCCAGAGAGGAAAGATCACTTCTCATGAGATGAACAATATTTTATTTAATGGGTTTTGGACATTCCCCTTTACTGCTCCCAGGGAGAAATTCCAGAAAGCCTAAGCCAGTAAGTGCATTCAGGCCTTCAGAGTGAATCTTCAATTTAAATACAGAAGTGTTGTAATTCTGAAGAGGAACAGTACAGAAGAAAATGTACACGGTCTTAACTACTTAGAGTTAATAAATTGTTATATTAAATGATAGAGAAATCATTATCTACATCTTTTTGTAATTCCTTGCATTTTCTAGACAGCTTATTAAAATATAGGAAATGTAGATTCATCTGTACAAAATTTGGAATGTTTTTTCTAAGATGAAGAACTTATTGGATATGCTAAGAATTCTTTTCTAACAACTGGTTTTAATGCTTTGACTTAGAGGGACTTTGAGAAATCAGAAGGTGATACCTCTCACAGGCTAAAGGTCAGGAGCTCTTATACTCTAGGAGAAAAAGAGAATTAAAAAAAAAAAAAAGCAAAAAGCTAACTTTCTGTGGTCTCTGCCACATGTTAAAAACAATCTGCATGTTAGACTGAACTTGCTCAGAACCTCCAGAATAAAAGCGTACTTTACACTGTCCTCGCTTTGTTAT
Organism: Phylloscopus trochilus trochilus; assembly: GCA_016584745.2. Classification (NCBI taxonomy): domain Eukaryota; kingdom Metazoa; phylum Chordata; class Aves; order Passeriformes; family Phylloscopidae; genus Phylloscopus; species Phylloscopus trochilus. The sequence continues at coordinate 1,593,876 of WQNJ02000046.1, read as the reverse complement.
GCACTGTAACGAAATGTGAAAATAATGCTGTATTTAGCTGTCTGTATGTGACTGAAAATATGCTTGTACTTAGCAAAATGGTTACTACGTGATAATGTGAAATTCAAAACTTGTAAAGAAACTTTGGTGGGTTTTTTTTTTTTTTTCTCTCCCTTTCCCCCTGCCCATTCTCTCTGAGAATGCTCCCTGTCCCTGCTCTCTTCCAGCCAGGGCTGGATGCCCCATCCCCAGGCACAGCCTCACAGCCACTGGACACCCCTCCCTGCAGGGCCTGCCTCCCTCTGCACAACCTGTTCTCTGCCTGGCTGAGACAAACCAGAGCAACTGCTCGGAGACAAACCACCCCCTGCTCCCAGCAGCTGCAGCCCCCCAGCCCTGGCCCCTCTGCAGGGATTACTCACTGAGCTCATCTCTGAGCTTTGGGGGTTTTTCTTTAGCTCAGATCAAATGCCAAACCCCGAGTTAGGATGGCCACAGCCATCTCCCATCCCCTTTGCACCACCTTTGAGCACAGCAGCCATTTCAGCTCCAAGGCTGTCACCCTGTCCCCTCTGACAGCAGCAGCACGTTCCTGGCAGTGGCACGCAGATGATTTTTGCTCGGTTCTGCTTTTGCTGTGCAAAAATGCTTAACTGGTTGTTTCGTTTTGCACAACAAAGGCAGGCAATTGCTGCCTTAGGACCAGCCAGGGTGTGGGGGGAGCACAGCCTGTTGGGATCTCATTAATCCAAACTGAAGGAAAAACTGTAAGGGAAATCAGGCTGTGTTTGCAGCTGCCTCCCCATCATTGCTGATGCTAGGAAAGGAGAAAGGCAGGCAGCAGCTTGCAGCCTGACCAGCACATCCTGCTGCTGTAGCAGGTGCCTGCTGGAGAACAGGGCAGAGCTCCACGTTCCTCTGCTGCAGCCACAGACACTCAAACAAGCACGGCCCTGGGGAGGGGAGAGATGAGCCCAGGCACTGACTGTGCCCAGTGCCAAGGGTTTCCTGCTCCTGCCCTTCCCTGCCTTTCTGACAGGCACAGTGCTGGTAAATCACTGCTTTCAGTCACCCATTCAGATGTGCTGACTCACACTCCCCCTTTCATTCACACCACACTTTTCACGTCTGCTGCTTCCACAGAATTTTTCAACCCCCCCCCCACGCCCAGGGGAGGGAAACATTGCACGAGATCACACATCACATTCACGACTTTCTCACAAAGAAAGATGCACAAAAACTGCTGTTTGCCACAACTGTTTAGTTTTACTATTTTAATATCATGAAATAAAAGTACAAAAAAATTTACAGGTATATTGTTTCTTACATGAAGATTGAACAGTTAACATTTGCATTTATTTTGCAGTGAAACCTGTACTCTCAGTCACAGAATGTGATTCTTAGCCACTGACATCACCACTGAGCATTTCATTTTAGAAAGGAACTGCAAAGGTAAGAGGCAACAATCTCGCAAGGCTTGATAAGGACCAAAGAAATACTCCAACTGTACCAGCAGAGGTCAGGTTCCAGTCCCCCATCCCGATCTCACAGGGGTTTCACCACCTGGAGGTTGTGTTCAGACACTGGAACTGGACAGCTGGGCCAAGGGGGGAAGTGGGAGCCTCTCACAAGCTCTGGGCTCTTGGGTCCTCGATGGACAACAAGGTGTGCACAGCATCAAACACCAGGGGTGAGAGCAGCAGGCCCCACATCCCAGTGCTGCTCAGCCTTCCCTCTGCCCTCTGGGCACAAATCACAAACTGCTGAGAGCTCAGTACAGGCAGCTGGCTGAGCCATCCAGGAATGCCTGCAGGCTGACTGCAACAAACCCCAAGATTCCACTTCTCTTTTTGTTGTTCCCTAGAACATTACAGCTGCACATCTTCCCAGCCCAGGTCAAAGTTAACTTCATCAGCTGTACAGAGATGAAAAAGAAAAGCCCTGCATTGCCTTAACCTGTGAACATGTCAGGCTCCATCCCATCCATGCCCCTCAGCTTTTCAGACAGGCTTTCAGGTAGAAATTTATTTATGACAGACTGGCCTGATCAGAATACCACGTCCTTTGCTGGACTCTGTGGTGCCTTTTCAAATAATTCATTTCATGAAGCATGCACGAAACCAAATTTTGAGTTTACAAATAAATAAAATGGTGCTCACCATTAGTTTTTATATATTTTACCAGTTACTGAAATGCTGAAAGTAACTCAGTCCTGAATGAAGTTTGGGGGTGTTTAAATAAAAAATACTTGGAAATTGAAACCACATTTAAAATTGGAAAAACTATGCTTTGTTTTTGGAAGGGTCTTGCTTGTTTCTTCTCTTTACGTCCCAGTTATAAACCCTAGCCATATCTGAGGGGGTGGAGTTAAGGAAACAGCTCATGCTATCAGAAAAGAGAAAAAGAGATTTTTTTTTAAAAAAGGAGAAAAAGTAGGTTACAGAGCTGGCCACTTAGTTACAACAGTCAGTACAGAAACCATTCCATGAAAGGGCTGACTTGGTGCATAGCTTCAGCTCTCAGGAACACTGCTAACTGTGGTAACTGCAGTGTTTGTATCATTACTTTAAAAACCTCCAAAATGATACTGCAGAGAAACACAATTTTAGTTTTGCCTGACTCTTTGCTGATTTCAGTCAAGCTGCCCTTACCAGCTGTATTTGATTCTTCCAGGCATCCCAAACTCCTGCAGCACTAAGGCAGCTCAAGTGTCAACGTGAAAGAACAAGCAGCTGTGCCTTCATTAAACTACATCTAACGCTTCAGTTAATGGCTACACTCATTAAAACAGTTTTTAACTGGAAAGTATAAAAAACAACCCCACACAGCCAGGAGGTGGTTCATGACAGTACAGAGAAATTTAACAAGCACTGAGCACAGCCCAGGCCGGTCCCAGGCTTGCTGCAGCAGCTGCAGAGGGTGATGGGCAGCAAAGAGCAATATTTGTGTGCCCTGGAGGAAGGGTCACTGTGCTTTGAGGTGGCCCCTTGGGCAGCAATCCACGCTTCCCACTCACCCTGCAGTCAGTCTGGGCTGCCACCACTGCAGCAGATTCCCTGAGGACACAAACACAAGTTTTGTGTGTCTCACACACCAACCTCCAGCTCAGCCCTGCAAACACAATGTTACATTTCACTGCTAGTTCACAGCAAAGTTTACAGGTGCTACAGAATTGTGAGGGCAGCCAAGATGAAAACACATCAGAAGGTTGGTCATGACCTGGATGCTGCCTTCACATACATCTCCCCCACACTAATGGAAAGGATACTGACTTCTGTAGTGGTGAACTGATCTCTGAGAAAATCCAGGTCTTCCTCTAGAAGATCGAGGTTTTTTGTGGCTGTTGACAAATTCTTCTCTAACAGAGCCTGAGCTTCATCAATATCATATTCAAGCATCACATTGGCCTAAAAAAGAAAGATGGATAAAAGCTCTGACTCTTGCACTGTAAGGACTAAGCCACTCCAAGCATATTTGAGGCTGTTGTTCATAATTAATCACATTAGCAACAGACTGTCCTGACAGGCCAGGACAAGACTCAGGACAAGACTCAGGCAATGTCTGAATCCACTTGAGGCCTCCACCCCTTCAGTAACTGAGCAATAAATCTCCCTGGTGACTGAAAGAAGTTCTTTTCCTATAGCTGAGCAAGGAGGGGTTTCTTCCCCTGTGGATCACATTGAGTCTTTCAGGTATTAGCATCTCATCCTCACTGCATTTGGAAAGTGAGAGACCTTACATTTCTTAGCAGCACCTCTCAGGTGCCACACAACTCTAGAAACAGTTTTGGTTGGATTCAAGACAAACCTCAGGCTCTGTGTGGAATGCTGACAAACAGCTGGCACTGTCAGTGACAAGAGCTACTACAGGTATTAAAGATACAACAGGTACAGAAGTCCTCTCTGATGCTGTGGTGGTGCTTTTTAACCCACACATGTTTTTTTTAGTAAGAAACTACCACAGGACGAGAGAAAAGAGCAGTAGCAGGTGAAAATGCACCAGTGAAGCTTTGTCCTGCTCAGAACTGTGGCCTGAATGGAGGCACAGTCTGTGCCTGACAGGATCCCACAGCAGGAGGCTGCACTGAGCTGCCAGAGCTCGATAAGCTGCTCTTTAAAGCAGGAGGAGGGCAAAGATCCCCAGCAGCAGAGACATGCACAGCCCAACACAGACTGTAGGCAACAAGCAGGAGAGAGGCAGAAGGCCAAGAACACGAAATAAATTGAACTGTGTGTGGTATTTCATTACAGCTTTCCAGTGGGAACTGTCAGTAAGAGGAACCTTCTCTGATGTTCTGTTAGAAAATAAACCTGGGATGCTCCACAAAAGTCAGTGTTCATGAATTCTGAAGAGAGTCTCCTAACAGCAACAGGTATCAGAATTTTTTAATTTTTATGATAGAAGTGGGAGAGATTGGGAGCAACTCTCCAATTACTCTGGATGGTTCATTAATCTGTCAACATCAGTCTGTCAACAGTGTTTCTATCCTAAGCAAGAGGTTTTGTTTGGCAGCCAACACTGGGATTTAGGAACATCCATGATTTAAAAGTCTCAAAATAAGCATCAGCAGGTTAATCTCCACATATAATGAAGCCTCTAAATACAAAATACTCCAACCTGATACTGCTTAAGTACTTAGGCATCTGGGTTGTGAATGCTGATCCCACCAGGCTTTAGTGCAAAGTCCACTCTAAATGCTGGCAGATACCTGTGAGCAACAGAAATCCCATCTTTCCCTAAAAAGGTGCATGAAAAGGGAAAGCAAGATGCTGAATATAACACAGAGAAGATGGGAAGCTACTTGCCAAACTAAGTTGTTTTGCTGGGCACATTCCCATGCCAAGCAATGCTGGATGTTAATTTGAACCAAAAAGGGTCAGAAATGGTAAGGGAAACACAAACAAGGTTTTTGGAAAGAACAATCCAGCAAAAAGACAATTCTCTGAAGCCTTACTGCTCAGGAACAAAAACAAAAATGGAACAAGAGACCTTCAGTGACACAGTGAAGTTGCCTGGTTAGATGTGCTCTGCAGCCATCAACAGCATCGTGCCCACTACGGCCAGGGGGGACAGCAACCAAAACTCTCTTTGACAAGCCTTTTGTAAGTTATTGAAACAGCTGCAGAGAAAATTCCATTTTACTTACCCCCAACCACAAACAAACTTTATCTGTAGGAGGAACTGAAGCTTTGCAGTAGAGATTATCTGCCAATAAAAATCTGGTTTCCATTGGATGTGTGGAATCCTTAAGACAAATGACAAAACTTACAATTGCAATTTTCACTGGAAACGTGTTAAAGACACACAACTTAGAATAAAGAGCACACTTTTCTGCTTTCTGCCATTGATACAGCATTAACTTGTGTAGAATTCTATGTAGCTTTACTTCAACATTAAAGTTAGAGCTCCAAGAATAATGCATTTTTAAAAGATATATTTAAAAACAATACAGAAATCTCTATAAAGATTGGAGATGAAGTCAAAGCTTAGCTGCAATCTATACACTATGAAAAATGAAGTTTGCATTACAAGCATTAACTTTTTTTTTTAACTAGCTTTCAAAAAGTACTACATACCTTTAAAAACAATTCTGTTATTTATAAAGGCATATTAAGTGTGCTCTCCAAAACATTTCTTGCAATGTGTTCTGTCAGGGTGGAAAGGTAGTTAGCTTTTCTCATACTCATTAGATATTCAAAATAATTTACCTTTTTCTTCTGCATGTGTTTTAAAATTTCTAATGTCTGTTTAATTTCAGGAATCTGACTTTTTAGCCTGTGAATTAACAACAGTCATAATTGATTATTTTACAGAGACACAAAGTTTCCTAAACAAGTGATCAGTTTTATTATACAGTCCACCCTCCATTTTAAAACTCGTTAACAGCTTTTTCCAGCTTACAAGCACAGGTTTGAGAGACGTGGCATGTCAAGGCAGCTCAGCTCCAGCTTCACCTGCCCCTCACAGCAGCTGGCTTGGGAAGCACAGCAATCCCTTCAGCTTTCACACCACAACAACACAGCAACAGTAACAGAGCCCCCTTTATTAAAATACATTTTGCAGATTTGTAATCTCCCAGAGGACAGGGAGAGCCTCAGCAGAAATACAGATCAAAATCACTGCAGGTAACCAAAGCAAACCAAACCAAACATGTTTCTTCTGAGGTTTAGGGACAGTGAGAGCCACAGGACTCTGCATGGTTCAAGCAAAAGCTCTCCAGGCCTGAGGGCATCACTGTCCCTGACAGCCCTGGCACTGGGATCCCCATGGCCTTCCTGGCCACTAGACTTACTATTAAAAAAAAAAAATACAACTGTGCTAAACATTTCCCAATTCTGCAAAAATTACAACTTACCTCCTTTTCTTTTGAGCAAGATTAAGTTCCAGAAATTTATACTTCTGATACTGCTCATCCAACTTCTTAAGAACTACATCTGCTGTCTCATTTCCAGGCTGTTTCATAAAAGAATCTACATCTTCCTTTAAGGGGAGAAAGAAACCCTCAGTGTTAGAAGAGTTTTATGGAAATCCTAGACACAGACATGCTATCATCTTACTGCAGCTACATCTAGAGGGAGTTTGAAATGTAAACAAACCTTTTTTTCAGGAGTGCAAAAGCATTTTGTTTCTTTTCTTAGTCACCTCTTCATTTTGCTCTCCCTGGTTTTTTTTGGTTTTGGGTTTGTTTTTTTTTTTTTCCTAGGGAACTAAGGGATAGGTGCAAGGATTATTTCATATTTGTGGGTACATGGTTAGTGGTGTTTTCAGTCCTGGCTGATGTCAAGTGACACCTTACAGGGCTGGGTATCCACAGGACATGGCTAAAGCTGGGCTCCTGTGAAGCAGGGATAATGCTTCTCTGTGGCTCACCAGATTATGAACTATTTTGGATAAAACTGATAAAGAGTCAACCTGATCAAGAATGTTGTAGCAGAGACAGACACAAGGGGGGGGAAGCTGAGGTATGTGCTCAGACAGGCAGTGTGGAAGTGAACAGCCTGGTTTCAGAAGCTCCTTCTCTAGTTTAGCAGGAAGCCACAGAAACCTCTAGAGAACAACTCCAGCCAGTCCTATCATCACCTGACAGTGAGAGCCATGGGCCTGGCAGGAGAAGCTGCCAGAGAAGAAAGGCCAGAGCCAGCAAAGGTGCAACCTTGGCCCGTGCCTCCTTCAGAATCCCAGGAAGCAGCTCAGCTGCTGGGGGACAATGTCCCCAGCTTCTGAAAGGTGCATCAGGCCAGGGGTCAACCACACGTTTCTGGCCTCGCCACCACCTACACACACAATTCCAGATGACCCCACTCCCCCTCTGAGGTAATTCTGCCCCTGTCCACACAGCTCAGTAAAACCTGAGGGAAACCCCACCACAGGCCTCTCCAGCTCCTCCTGAGCTTGGTGTCTGCATTCCAGAAGTTTCACACCAGAAAGACTTTAAAACATTACTAAAGTGATACCAGACATGGAGCTGCTCCCCCTCATTATGATGCCTTAACTCTCTTGGCTAAAGAGACTCACTAGGAAATTGCTGAATCTGGTCAGACATCCCTGCCTTCCTCATCATGAAGGAAATTTGTAGCAGATCATGAACTCCAGAGCCTGCAGCAGGCAGTACTCTCCAGGTGGTAGATCCAAACTCAAGTGACCACACCTCAGACTGCCTGGAAAATGCCTCGAGCTACCTCACAGTCTGGGGAGCATTCCTGCCTTTGGATAAAGCTCCTAGAGAAGCCTTCAACAAAGAAAACAAGGATTAGGTTTGGGAAAGTGTTGTAGAAGTGAGGCCTGAGGATGCTGTGGAATCAAACTCCCTCTTGTGGAAGCAGCTCTGCACCTGGGCAGAAGGCAAAAGCAGGTGGGCAGCAGCTCCCCCCACACCCTGCCTGGCACCCAGCTCTGCCTCAGCTCCCACAGGGACAGGACATAGTCCATGTTCCCCTGAAACAAAGGTGCTGAGAAGTGAATCCAGAAGTAAATCAGGCCCCCTGTCCATTGGTGATCTCCTTCCAGCACACAATGTCCCAGCCAAGGGGAGCTCGGATTTATCCCCAAGGTTTTCCAGCTGGGGTTTCCCAGCCTGCTGCTCAGGCTCTTGTGCCACCTCCCCATCTGCAAGGCTGAGGCACAGTCACTTCTTTAAGCTTGAGCAGAACAGCTCTGAGGCACAGCTGGCTGTCAAAGCCATCGGGATCCTCACTTGGTGGTGTATTCCACAGCACCTCCACTGCAGAATTCTTAGAACACTGACAGGTTCTGCAAGGACCTGCCAAAACTCATCTCTTTTTTAGGAAGACACCTGACTGGCAAAGCACCATTCTGCAAACTTCCAGGCAAGCCTCAGGGCTGCTCTGTAGAAGCCCTGAAATGCAGCAGGACAGCACATTCCCACGTGTCCCTACGCTTCTCCTCTGAGTGGTGACCCAAATAAAGAGCTGCAGGCACTCACTCTGCAGAGAGCTTCATCACCTGGGGGTATGTGCAGAGAACATGACAAGAGACACGTTTCTGCAGCCCTGCATCCTCACACCTGCTGAAGAAGGCAGAAGAACAAAGAAGGCATTTTATTTGGAAATGTCTGGGCAACAGCTCAAAACCACCAGGGCTCCAAGTTCTGTTTGGAGAGTCTGTAATCCAGAAAAATCCTGTGCCTTAACATTACTCACTCTGAGTGCTGAACATCACCTGAAACCTGGGGAGGGACGAGAGCTCACAGAACAATTCAGAGCTCAGAGAAGATGTGAGCCATAGATCGCGTGAAGAGCCCCTACTGAACCAAGAGACAGAAAACATCTCTGAAGGCAAGGCCCACAGTAAGGCTGCCCATGCAGCACGTGGGGGGGGAATGCCAAGCAAGAGATCAGCAAATCTTGAAGTGCTTTTGAAATAGAAACCTGTTTTCTGAAATAAAAAATGCTCAAGTAAAACCTACCCTCAAGACAGCAGTACTTTCACTCTGCAGAGCAGAATACCATTACAGCTTCTCAGTGCAGGCTTATTTTGAATAAAAGAAAGTCTATCTTAACATCCACATCCAAGTACTCTGTGATCACCACGAGGATCTCCTCTGCAGACACACCTGATCAGAGCATCTCTCAAAACTGAGAATTAGGAAGCTCCCAAGATCCAGAGGTTATGTAGATCCCTAAGGTTATGAAGAACTGAAGATAAGCAAAGACTAAGGCATGGCTCCAGAACTCCTGGAGCTGCATGGGACAGCACACAAGATACCTCAGACACAGGCACTGAAAGGAAACTACAGGGAACCAGACACAACAGCTGCCATGGAGTGAGGGATGTGACAGATGCCCCTAAAGGGTTTGCAGAGGCTGCTTATGTCCTGCTCCTGCCAGGGTGGCCACCTGCACTGCAGAGTCAGCAGAGAGCACAGCTTCTCCTCTGCCACGATCAGAGAGGTCTCACAGGGCAGCTGCAGACAGAGCCATTCCCTTTCACTCTCATCCATGCTGGTCTCCCATCAGGCATGGAAAGAAGTCAGCTGGTAGCAGCAATGGTTTTCCAGCCCAGTAAGGATTTGCCAGATCCTAATTATTGTTAAAAAACCTTAAAGGAAAAGGAGGAACTGGATCACTGAGAGCAAATGCACTGTACCTGCCTGGTCAGGCCCTGTGCCCAAACAAGACACATCAGCAGTACTAGCACTACATCTAGAAACACCAAAATGCAAGACAAACCAATTTATTTCTATAAAAACAGTTGTATCAGACATCCAACCCTTCCTGAGATCACCAAGGCAGCCAGGTACATTCTGATCGATAGTTATTGATCAAAGGAAATAAAACAGCAATCAAGGCCATGTACCAAGGATGAGCTCAGAGCTGAAAGTGAACAGATAACTGTGAGATTATATCACTGCATAAGTCACCGATTCCTGCTTTTCAAATGCTCAACAGAATCATCAAACGCTCAGTACATCAGTTTTTAAAGTTGGATAAGCAAGTTGGGCCTGTTTTCCAGAAGGTACACATTTGCGGGTTTTCAAGAACACACGGGCGCTTCAGAAGAGTGAATCTTCTCAGCAGTGTGAAACTTGATGAAGAGAGGAAGATGTCCGAAAGGTGCTCGGAGCACGGCACGTTATCCGCGGGGCAGGAGCGGCAAGGCGTGCCCCACACAGGCGGTGTGTGCCAGGAGGGCTCTCTCAGCACGCTGAGCCCGGCAGTGCAATAACAGATATTGCCTAACGCGCGGAGCTGAGCTGCTTGTAAGGTAAAGAGCCAGGTCGGCATCGAAACAGGGCAACTCACCCGGGAAAAGGCCCAGGACTGAGGCCGTGAAGGGCCTCATCTGCGCCCCCGGCACCGCCCGCCCGCCGAGTGCCGCCTCACGGGGCCGGGCCCGGCTGGCCGAGCACAGCCCCCGCTCCTCGGCCCCACTCCCCACGAACGCCGCCTCGGGGATGCCCGGCCCCACTCCCCCAAGAGCGCCACCTCGGGATTGCCCAGCCCCGCCGGCTGTCCCCGCTGGCTGGCCCCGCTCACCACGAACGCCGCCTCAGGGATGCCGAGCGGGCCGCGCTTGCCGCCCGCCGCTGCCGCCGCCTCGCTGCCTCCGGCCGCCGCCATTTGGGAACGGACGGTGCATGCGCGGCGCGCGCCACGGCTGCGTCACCGCGTCAGCGCCCGGCGGCGCGCGGGGCGGGGGTGGGCGGGGCCGCGGCTGCCACGGGCACCGCCCATTGGCCCGTGAGGATGAGGGGCGGGGCCGGAAGGGGCGGGGCCGGCGGGGGAAGGGGAAGAGGAGGAGGAGGAGGAGGAGGAAGGGTCCGGTTGGAATGGAGGGCTCCGGCCGGGAATGGAGAGCTCCGGCCGGGAATGGGGAGCTCCGGCCGGGAACGGGGAAGGCTCCGGCAGCGGGGGCTGCCTGGGCTGGCAGGAGCTGCGAGTGCTTTGCTTGCCCGGCAAGGAGATGTCGTTTATCCCACCCTCTGCTTCTGCCTACGGAGGAAGCGCCCTCGTTTCTAAACGCAGCTGCTGTGCCGGACAGAGCAAACAGGAGCAAAATGAAATTTAGAGGAAACATTTCTAAAGGATCACCAGTAACTCCTGCCCTGTGTTCTCTCCGCGGAGCCCCTGCACGCACAGCTCACTGCTCCATGGAAGTGACACGACACGAACGGACTGTGAAACAGATCTCTGAAGCCTAAAGAAACCAAAATACAGTTGTAAGAAGCAGGATTTTCTGCTGTAGAAAGGAGCCCCGGCAGCAGCCTGTCTGCCCCAGGCCATGCACACTCTGCTGGAATGAGTGGCTGGGGAATGAATCCAGCTCCGGGCAAACTCAGCCAGAAATTCTCTTTTCCAATGTAAACACAGAAGAGGAACAAGCCACTTAAACACGGCTGAGCAGCACGATAGAAAGCCTTAAGAACACAAAAAAGGATCACGTACACACACCTTGCATATGCCAAAGTTTATTTTTTTTTCCAAAACTTGTTTCATCAAATATGTGGATATGAGCAGTTTTTTTAAAAAATGAACAATTTGCATATTAACAAATTGTGAAGTTCCACAATTAAAATATCAACACAGCCAGTCTTGTGCTTAGGCTTATTTTTAAAAAAATTATTCATAGAACATAAATCCTTAGAATTTTTTTTTCCAGTTTGTGGCTAGTATATTTTCCACACATTCTGTATTCTTATAAAATGAAGGAACTCACATAAAGGAACAGCTGTACAAGAATACATCTGAAAAAAAGCAACCTAAATTATCATAGCTCCTTTTAAATAAATATCCAATAAAAGGCACAAACCTGTTATGGGGGGAAAACATAACATACAAAACAAGACCTATTTAAATAAATAAAGTGTGGGTTGGGGTGAGGGAAATCTGTTCCAGCACCTATTTTGTCATTGCTCCAAGATGAGATTCCAGCCAAAACATTTGGTACAGGATTAAGCTTAATCACAAGGATAGAGATCTGAGATCTACTGAAAGATGTGACGTTACAATTCCTGTTGTAACTGTACCAGTTACTACAATCTCTTTAAATAAATGATCACGAGAATCTGCAGAATGATGCAGCAATGTACAGATCAATGACAACTCAGATACATCTCCAGAGTCAGAGCAACAAGTTCTCTCTATTCCTAGCTATCAGTAATGTAGAAATGATAACATGTACAGTTCCCATTGCTCAAAAATATAATCTTTTCAATGGAAATAAATGACTGATACAGTGCCTTTAGATGTTATCCTGACAATACAAACTACCCCAAACAAAGTTTTCCTTTTTTTTATGTACAAATTAAGCACCGATCCACAGTGCATGCTATTCTAATTGTAACCCCCCCCCATCCCTGTCACACATCAAAATATCCAGCTGGGGATAGATACACCCTGTATTCAATCTTGCAGTCAGAAGTTTTATTGTTGTTACTTTTGTGTGTGTGGTTTTGTTTTTTTTCTTAAACAAAAGTCCATTTGTTATTTTACCTACAAATATTCCACCACTATGTGCACAGAACAGAGATTTTTTTTCTAGTACACATGTCCAAAATTTATTAAAAAAAAATCAATAACTTCTTAGAGGCAAAGTCAAACTATATCTAGAGAACATTAGAAAACCCCAGTTATTCAGAGAGGTACATGTTCAAGTCCAAGAGGCCTCACACATTCCACCTTTCTCCAAAGTCCCTCAGAAGTCATCCTATGGCATATTCCATGAGTCTGCCTGCAGCAGCACCAAGTCCCAGCAGTGAGGCTCAAGTGACCCACTCAAGTACAATAATGCAAAGTGTACAGCACACAGCAAAGTCTTCCTCCTTGTTCACACAAACATGGAGAGACATCTCAGTTATCAGCTTCCTGAAGTACTCAGAACACGATTCTGATCCAAGGGCTTGGAGGGAAAGTCACATTTATATACATCTCTCTTCACTCAGCACAACTACTGCTTGCAGCTTCTGCAGGCTGGTACAGTCACCCTCAAGAACAACCTTGGTGCTCAGAGTGGGGTTTTTTTGTGGAGAATAGCCATAAAAACCTTGACAGCATCCTAAGTCCTTGGTTTTCATTTCTCATGTATGTTATTTAAGCACATACTCTGCCATTTTATGTGTTCCAATACATGCACAAGGAAGAGGTGGGCAAAACCCAGTCCTGTGCACTTGTGTGCAGGGAGAAGGGACAAAGCCATCTTTGCTTCACAAGGATCAAGCTGAAAGCTGTGCTTCAAAGCATCGAAAGAAGGTAGGTTATGAAGTTTTTTAAAACATACTTTGTGGCTGTTTCTCCTTTTTTAATACTAATAAATTGGTATCAGACAGCTTTGCTACAAGAAAGCAGACCAAAAGAACCATTAAAAGATCCAGAGCAAATCACAAGTAGTGCAAGCTATTATCCAGTACTAAATCCATTTCTGAGCCAGGTAGTTTCCAGATATTCAGAATGCTCTGAAATAAAGTTCTAACAGATATATATATACTGCTTGCCAGGCATTTATTTGCATATTTTATTAAAATAACGTGTTATTACTTATACAACTCAGTATAAGAAAGAGCCCTAACAGCTTACAGTGCTAGGAACTGCCTGCTTGTAGCACTCTCACTTCTGCCACTAATGCCCAGACATTTATAACTACATGGACTGATCTAACTGGAACACGAGACTTTTGATTGCTGAATGAATCTGTGGAATTCACTATTTCTTAAATAAACAGTCCCCTCAACACAATGACCCATTCTAAATGGCATCTGTTCCCTCAGCATGTGGAGGGCAACTATAGGCACTGAAGAACTCATTGGCTTAAAATTGTACAATTGTTCAACCCAATAAAGGTGGATTAAAGCTTGAAGCCCTTTGTAATTCAAACTTGGACGTTAAACTACCATATACTGCTCCAAATTCTTTCCAAAGTCAATACACATTAAGGAACACAGTTTGAAATGTCAGCAAGGTTTTGTTTTCCAGGAAATCAGCAGTTACAAATTTCAAGGGTTGGGGAGAGGAGTTTTATTTTGTTTCTTTTGTATTGATTCATTGGGCAAAATATGTACCATCGGGTTCAGAAATACTGCTTTTGCACTCTTTGGACAGAATGAAACATTTGGAAAAATAGAAGGGTTGTTCTCACTCTGAGGAATGTGTTTAATTTAGAAGTTCTCTACAGCAGAGTTTGACAAGATTCTCAGGCCTATCTGCATTTATGGTGAGAATGGGAGATATTTCTGCAACTACAGACTCTCCAAAGGATTAAGAGACACACTACACTGGAGGTCTATTCACTTTAACAATAGAAAACTCAGCTTTAATATTAATCATTATTAGAAATGATTTTACAGGAGAGCTTTTCATTGCATTTTGCCACAAAACTTCTGGAGGAAAGGTTGTTCCCACTTTCATCTCCTTAATTGTAACTATTGGGTTTTTTTAATGCTATCACTTTTTATCAGACAGTGAAAAATACAAGATAAGGCATTTTCATAGCCAATTTCAGTTCTGGAGGAAGATTCTGAAGTACAAAATATGTTCCAGAAGTCTGTACACATCTGACCCATTGTGAACAGCAATACTTCATAAATTAGTTGATTTTAAAGATTTTTCCTCTCAAAAAGAGTCTGGATTTCTTAATGTAGCATTTAAACCTTGAAATTACTACAGAAGAAAAAAAAGATTACTGCAGCATCAAAGAAACAACTATCTAAAAGTTTACACGTATTTACACATTTAAAAATAGTTCTTTTTATACGGTTTACAACTAGGTTCTTATCTCAAAAAAAGAAGCACAAGCTATTCTCTACAGCTGGATAATTTCAAAATAGTTGCCAGTTGAACAAGCATCAGCATGATTGCAAGGTTTGAGTCTCTTGACCTAATGGACTTGAGAAAGAAGAATTGTCTCTCCTGCAGCTATCAGCAAGACTCAGACTGTGTGCTGTGGCTGTGGCAGTGACAAACCCTGGCTCCCAAGCTGCTCTCCCCTCAGCCCAGGGTGGGAGGTGTCACCTGCAGAGAAGGTGTCACCTGCAGAGAAGGTGCCACCTGCAGAGAAGGTGTCACCTGCAGAGAAGGTGCCACCTGCAGAGAAGGTGCCCATGGAAGTGCAGCCGCTGGCACCTCTTGGAGGCTGCATGTTCTGCAGCACACTCATTTCCCCTCACACTCCATCACAGACTGGCAGCCTGGCTGGCTCTTTCTGCTTAGCTCTGTAATACTGACATACCCATGGAGCAATTCATTATTTTTACTCTATATAATATGTGTCTTGTTGATTCACAGCATTTGAAACTCACGTTATGAAGTTGGCAAATTGCTCTAAGCTGTTGTGATGTGAAAAAGCTGTCTGATTTCACACAATGTTGGCCTGATGATAATGCAAGCATTGCTCTATCAGAGTATTTATTAGAGCACGTGAAAATTTTATTGCTCAACTTGATTTTGTGTTGTGTCTTGGTTACAACAGCCACAGGATTTATGAAGAAAATAAATAGCTTTGACATTCTCAGTCAATTCCTAAGGTAATCCACTGATGACTAAGGTTGTAGAGCAATCATGTAACCTTCTCCTTGATTTTGAACGTGATAATCCAGCTTGCACCTTCTGAGTCAACCTCAATAAAAATAGTTTTCTGCTGAGCAGTTAAAAAAAAAAAATCAAGAAACAAACATGACTTCACACTGCAGTGACTGTTATAAACAAGAATCTCTAAAGCATTGCAGTTCAAAATAATATTGTATTATACAGGGAAGAAACAGTTGCCCTGTTCAGGAATACATCATGGAAAGATTGAAATTCAGTCTTTTCATTTTTTTACCAGTATTTGGTTGTTCTCACATCTTGTTGCTTTGGTGGCTCTACATAAACTGTATCTGTGAAACAAAGATTATGTATTAATGCCACTTGCATAACAAATGGTTTCCCAGTGTTTTAGAATAAAGAATCTATCTGGCTGCCTTGCTACTTATAAGTCTATAGACTTTGGCACTTTAAAAAAACTCCAGAGAGTATTAAGGCCAATGTATTTGGATGACAGGAGTACAGTTTCTCCAGTGTGGATGATCTCTTGTCCATGCCTTTTTCACTCCCCCATCACCTGATCCTTCAAGAAGCTTCCAACACTGGTCTGGTCAGCATGACTAAACCAAGTACCCAGCTAATGTCATAGGGAGACTAAAACCTACCTACCTTCACCACTCCTGCTTACTTAATATTGAAACAGTGAGAGGTAAAAAATCTGATTTTTGCTTTCTTCCTTGCTTCCTGCAATCCCATCATCTGAATCTGCTCCCTGACCAGCAAAAGCTGCTGCCCTTGACTGAGGAACCCCTCACTTTCACATGCAGAAATACACCAGCAGCCTTTCATGAAGCATTTGGGGGTGTTTGCCAAGGCTGAAGTTTTTTCAATGTCAACAAGATTAAAGAGCACCATTCACCTGAGTTTCAGAAACAGGTGCAAAGGGATTTGTTGGCCTTAGACCAGGCTGTGTATACATCATTGAATGGGGTGCCATCAAAGGAGCAGCTCCAACCTGAGGAGGTACCTGTAAAAACAAAAACCCCACAAAAACAATTATATCAAATTCAAACTACTTCCACAAGATGCATCTTTTTGCTTTTTAAGTATAGTAGAAAAGAAACACATAGACACAGGCATAGAATAAAGTCAAAGCTTTTAAAAACTGTCACTATTATCAACCTCAGAGTCATCTCTTCCAATGCAGTGTGAGAAACATACCAATTTCACACACTACTGCCAATACATTTAATTTGCAGGATGGTTTGAACATCCTAATTCGTGACATGAAACTCAGTTTTCAGGAATACAAAACCAATCATGCTTCTTACCATTCCATATACAGGCACTTGAGGCGTGGTCAATGGGTATGTGATAGGAGCAGGTACCTTCAATCAAGAAAATTTTCAATTTTAGAGAAACCCATGCATGATTAGTAATATATATTTAACTTTGAAAAACACACATTTTTCAGTACTAAAAATTTTCAGTACTAAAAATAACCAGTGTATTTACAAGAAATTGACTTACATATCCAGGATAGTGTACTCCATTCTGGCATAGCAAAAGGATAAGACAGAAAATTATTTAATAGGTGTTCATGCTGGAAATTCTAACTAAGGGATGGATTCAAGTCCAGTACCATAACAGTTTTTAACTATGCTCATTTATTAAAGCAATTCAAGTGTGAGGGAAAGAGTGCAAGGACAGTAACATCAGTTATTATGCTTAGAAAGTTACCACTAGTACAACTCACAGCAGAATGGGAAATTTTACTGCACCTAGCCAGGTGTGAGCATATTGCTTGCACAAGCATGTGTGTGAGAAGCTTTCAGAGGGCATGGCATGCAATGCTCCTTCTTCCTCCCACTGTCAGAGAAGGGCATAGAAAAAAAAAAAAGCCAAGAAAGCCAGTGAGCATTTGGCTTCAGCAGTGAATAGCAGCAGATGTTGAGTCAGGTCAATGCTGCCCACACACTAACACCTGATGTCAGCACATACCACAGGATGGAAAAAGAAAAATGAAGAGCATTTCCAGCCTTGTATCAGGTTCTGTTCTCAGGCACAGCAGTGCATGTGCTCCCTCAGGCCATGCTTTGTTAAGCAGTGTTAATGACACTGAAGCCCAGGTGCTGCATGAAACACTTGGCTCAGGTAGGATGCAGTGGAACATGAATTGGAGGCTTAGCTCTGAGTGCCAGAGGCCACCCAGGACACTGAGACCTTTGCAGTTCTGGGGCACAGATTTTAAACAGGCTCATAATTGTTGGGAGTTCCAGGAAAATGCATGATCAGACACCTGGCACAGAACAGTCAAAGGCTTAGATATGATGAACACATGAAATAAAAACATTAACTTTAAATCCACAGTGATCAATGGGTACTAAGGTACCCTCTGTGTTCCAGAAATAAAAATGCATCAGCACTCTAACAATACCTTCTAGAGCACCTAGAGGGGATAAAGAGATTGTATGGTCTCAAAAAATCTCATGTAAAAGTGCAATACAACTGTGCCCTTTCAAATTTTTACATCTTATTTTTCAGTCCAATACTGGATTTAATACTGTATTCAACTTCTCTAATTCTGAATGAGCACAGTCATGTAAGACAAGAAAAACAGGCATTAGAGGCAAAACTATGCTTATTGCAAAATGAAGCCAGAAGCAGCCCAAAATTCACAGCAAATGTGGTAATTATCCTAGTTGTCTATGTAACTGAGATCAACATCTACTTCCCCCTAAGACAGTTAAATTTTAGAAGTGATTCATATTTCTGAATATATTATGAATACAACACACTTGAAAAATCTCCTTTAAAAGCATAGGAAAGACAGTTGCCTACAAATATCCCTCCTAGAAATCAAAAATCTTCATTTAAATAACTATAAAAGATACACTTATCATTTTGTACTGTGTTAAAAATATGAATTTGCTGTTGAGCACTATCTAAAGTCTAAAGTGCTGCTTGACATCATTATTAAGGTGCCTTGCCTGGGTTGCAGCAGTGGTTCATGATAAAACTAAAAAAGGAACAAAGACTGGAAGGAACAGCAGTTTTGCCCTTAGAACACTTTCTCTGGATTGTTAAAGGTGAATTTTTGTGTGCACATGTGCGTGGGAGGGGCAGTGGGAGCATCTCAAACATGCACATCAGGAATTTTCTGGACTGGGATCACTTGTTTCAATCCCAAAAGAATTTATGAACTGAGACAGGTAATCAGCCTTTCACTTGAGATTTAAGTCCTTAATGCACAAGTTTTTCAGTGAGGGGAAATAAAGCATGCTAAAATCTCTGTCTCATTCACTAAGATCCTATCATCCTGTAAGCATTCCCTGCTACCTCCAGTCTTGCCCCAAATGCCTTTGCTGTTCTTTATGAACTAATGCAAGCAGAGAAGCAGCATTTGCTAGAATGAAGTGTGATTTCACAGTACAGGAATTACCATGTGTGGAATAGTGGGTAAGGGAGTTGGGTTCCACGTGGTTGATGTGCTTGTTTTTGCTTGCCAGTTTGTTCCCCCAGTAAGTTTTTTCTCTGTAGGCTGAGACCACTGCATATCTGATCTGAAATGAAACCATGTTGTTAGTTTGCATGGAGAGGCAAACAGCTAGAGTAAAAGAACATATCAGGAAACCCAAACATGCCTTAATGCATGCACACAGCTGAAATCTATGAAGAAACACTCAGAATTTCAGTAATTACTTATGTATCTCTTCTCCAGTGAGAAGTTTGGAGGTTCTGTTTGTGTTAAAAGTGAACTATCAGCACTGTGCCTATAATGATTAACTGGAGTTTGATGTAACTTTTACAGTGTTTAGTGAAAAAAAAATACTTCAATAAAAATACAGCAATTACAAAACTAATTAAAGTGAGCTACTTTAAAAGTTAAGGTTGGCTGTGTTATGGGACTGACCACAAACACACTGTTACAATCCAGTTCCCAGTTATTTCAGATTGTTTCAAGAGGTGAGATCCTTGCCATGTCAGTGCCAGAGACTATCAAACAGTCATGGGAGAATATTCTGAGTACATACATACACTTACTTTTTGGATGGAGTTCCTCCAAAGCCAAGATCTGTGGAGAAAAAGAGACAAAATCCTTAAGCATTTTAATTTGGGAGGGGGAAAAAAGCTTGTTTTGCTTTCAGTAACAAATGGGAAAGCTAATTTTAAAAGCTTCACACTTACTTCCTACTAGATTAGCAAGTGAAGAATCAAGGTCATTTGCCAAAATTTTTCCACTTTGCTGGTTGGCTACAGTGGCTCTTTGACCTTGTGGTGGTACTGTGGGTTGCAATACATCATCTAGAAAGTTAAAACCTAAACAAAGAAAATGAAAGTAACTGTTAACAAAATGGTTACATTGCATTTAATAAATGACATCCATAGGCCAGAGAGGTATTTTCTTTATAAAACGCTACTTTTAGTATCTATATGTGATGGTTCAACATGATGGAAGTATTTAAGACTTTCACAGAAGCATAGTTTAACTTCTTATTTTTTATGGGATACCATATTGTACCTACTAAGAGGATCTTTAACTGTACTTCAACACTATTTTGCCAAACAGAAGAGAAAGACTCAGGTACTCTTCAAGAAACACACAGCCCCAGTCAGAGGGAAGCCATCACCATGCAGCAAGAGAAAAAGCACAGAGACAAATGAACATGAGCTTACCCGTTAGGAGACATCCAGTGGGTCACATTCAAAGTTTGTTCCCCCAGAGAGAGAGAGGAAACAGTTATTACACAGAGAATGAAATCAATCAAAGCTAATTTTAAATAAATAACAACGACTGAACTGATTGCCTCTTATCAACCCATAACCACCTTGCAAATACATTAAGTTATTAAATTCCCAACTGCAATAGCAGTTATGTTAAATTGTTAAGCAATTTTTGTCTGTAGGGTATAAATCAGTCATAAGGCAGTTTTTACCACTTGCAGTCTTGTACTCTGGTGCTGTAGATTTCCCTCCAAAAACAGCATCAAAGTCCACATTAATTGTTGAAGAGGTGGTACTTGGAGAAGCAGAATGAAGAGGAAAACCTGAAAAAAAAAGGTTGAGTAATGAAATACACCCATGAAGTAAATATCACTCATCCCAGTGAAACCAGAAAGTTTTAAAAAACAAACAAACGAAAAAAATCGAATTACCATCAACAGTCACAGGATGATACACAGAAGCATATGTTGGTTTATGACCACTAAAGTCATCTTTGCAAAAAGAGAGAAGAAAATAAGATCAGTTTTAAAGATAAAAAGGAAGAGGGAACCTAACAATTAAGTCTGCAGTTAAAAATTAGGAAAATTTACTATTATAAAAGGGTTTTTTTTTAATTTTACAGATTTGAAAAGCCAAGTAACTCCTGCACTCCCCATTACAATAGATAAAGAAGGCTGCAGTTTTAAAAAATCAGCAGATTTCAACTGCAAGTCTTAGGGTGTCTAGACTGGGCAAGCAGCACAAAATAATAGTTTATTTCAACTATAGAAATAAACACTTAAGGACACAAATGAATTACTACACCTGGAATTAATGCACCATTTTTCACTTGTTAATAAAAAGTGAAGATTGGCCCAAACCACAAAAAGATTACATGGCCCACATTATTAGCATTATCATCTCCAGCTGCAAAGAAATTACATGGGGTTTGTTGTTTTTTGGGGGGTTTTTTGTGTTTTTTTTTACCACTAAACAGTTCCACTGTTTGTTTGGAGGAAAAAGAAGAATTGATGAAAGGGGTGGCAGATTTTACAGCTTCTTCAACTGGCTTCATGTCAAAGATGTCCAGATGAGGTGGAGAACCAACACAACCATTTGAAGACGAGAAAGGACCTTTCAGATGCAGAAGTGAAGGAAAGAAGACAGAGTACAAATAATGGAAAAGAAAAACAGACTGAAATGATTGAACATGAGAATCTCTAGGCAAAGCCCAACTGTAAATATTCCACCTACTGATCAAAGTCAGATACAAATTTTAGCTAGATGCTATCTAGATACAAATTTTAGATACAAATTCTTAGTTTCAGGAAAAAAGCCTAACAGCTCTTTATTTAGGGAAAATAATTCTACTATTGACATTGGGTGGGAGAGGGGGAATGACAGAACATATATCAAAGGAGTGAGATACCACATTTTTGGCTTCAATAATCCACCTTTTAAACAGCACGTAAGAGTATTAATTCCATCTATTAAAATACTAACATTTTAGGGTGTTAACATTGCCTTCTTTTGGCATTTAAACTATTTCTTTGACATCTAACCTGACCATTCTTTGGAAGGATGAGTGAACAAACTGGGGTCCACAGCTTTTTTACAAAAAAACAGAGTTTTTACAAGAACTCAGAAGTTACCAACACCTTTTAAATGAAAAATATATTAAATATTGCTTAATTAAATGGAAATATAGTCCAGGATCTTTTCAGTTACACCTGCTTAGGTTTTATTTCTCCCAGTATTTTTCAACTTTGATCTTTAGTTACATTTCTTCTCCCTGTCCCCTTTATTGAACAGTTCTGCTCCTTTGTTCCATCAACACCAATGCTATGTGCTCAAGAAAGTTTGTCAGAATTTTCAATATTTTGTTCTTATATTGACTTCATATTTTGTTATGACTATCTGGATGCAAAATAGTTAAGGTTTAAGATGCAGATTCAATTAAGTATGAACCTTGTATTCTAAGAATTCCCTTATCATTTAGACAGACAAATCAAGGTATGAGCTCACCTCCCCAAGCACTGCTTGCTGATGTTGATATAGCTGGAGTACTTTGCACAGTTGGAACAAATGCAGGCTGAAGATCAAAAAGATCACTAGAGAGGTTGGGCATGCTGAATAAGAAATGAGAGAGAGAGAAACATGAAGATATGTACCAGGCATTGCATTCCTGCTTTTATGAACAGTCATACCAATCTCATTTTCTCTTATTTGCTAGCAGCCCATCAACAACAGTGATACAACAAACTGGTAATTAAGCATTTACTGACAGAATTCCTGTGGGTACACCAAGAAAACATCAGCAAAAAGGTACCTGAGAGGTAACTGGGATCACATTGTGGAGCTACAGGTCAGTGCAGTAGTTTCTGTTTCTTTCAGAAAGCAAAATACCTCTCACCTATTTGTTGTGGGTGCTGGTGCAGCAAAGAGGTCAACAGCTACAGTGGTATTCACACTTTTTCCTGATAAAGTGCTTGGGGATGCTGATGTGGAAGTGGAATTTGATACTACAGAGATTTCTCTTAATCGCTGCTCCTGGAAGGTGAGAGAGACAGTTGGCATTTTGGTCTTATTAATTAATTAGCATTTCAGTCCCGCAGACCTTTTCCAAGAAGGAATTTTTAATAAATAAAGAACTTTTTCTTCTATAAAGTCCTAAAAATAATTGAAATTAGGGATAAGAGTATTTATTTAACAAAGCATGTAAAAATCATGGTAAGATTTGACGTCTTAAATAATTAATTTTTAATCCACATCTGCCTAGAAGTAAATCATTTCTAGTCAAGCTACACATTCCAGGCTCCCTCCACAGTCACTCAGAGATTAGAGCTCTATGAACTTTTGTTCAGGAAGAATCATCTCCCTGCTTTATCAGTCTCTTCATAGCTCAATTCAGACATCCAAAAATCAGTGTGACAACGTGCAACCCAATAATAACACAGCAATGTAACAGCCTTGTTTAAATTAATTTCAGATTTACATCCCTTACTGTTTCTAGATACGTTCACTGCATTTTCACAGCACAGGTGTATGTCCTACACAGCTCACATTCCTCACATGAAACACTGAGTGACCCTGCAAGCTTCCTCACTATACACTATTTTATCCAGTTATAAAAAATCTTGGAGTATAAGGCTTGTTGAAAAAAATCCTACCTTAAGTGCCTGCAGCCTAACTTGTTCTTCCTCCAATGCCTGCTGCTTTTCCTTCTCATCCATCCGGCTGAATGACATCCCTGTACTGGCAAGTGTGGAAACAGCACTGGATAGGGCGCTGGCTCTGAAAAGAGCAATAATTTTAAAAAATGTTATTAAAAAACCCACAGTGTCAGGTATACATCATTTACAGTTTAATCATCAAGTGCCTACTCTAATCACGTGTCACCCTCCTCCCCAGTCACTTCTTCCCTTACTCTCTGCTACATAAGAGCAGACACCCCAAAAGCAGTTTGGTGACAAAGAGGCACGAGCACTGAGTGACTCCCTCGAGTTTCAGCAGGTAGGAACTGGAAAATGTGGGACACAGCAGTTTGTCTTTCCTCTTTAAAGTTAGACTAGAATGTTATTCAAATGGCAGAGGCACAGAAAGCTGTTTGTACACTATGTAACAGCAAAGAAAGCACAGCATTATACAGATGAACAGAAGAGTGTGGCAGGGAATTCTTAGATTCTTGATAAAAATAATCTGAAGAGAAAGACAGCAAATTAGGAACACAGCTCAGCCTGATACATTGATCAATATTTACCAAGTTTCTGTGGGAAAATGTCTATGCCAAAAGAGATCTCTCATTATTCAGTCAGAAGTATTTTCATACATACTGACACAGTACTTGACAATTTCTTTCAGCACAACACATCGAATTTGGCTGTTCTGAGGAGGGGCTAAAGAACTTTTATGAGAAAGTTAAGATAAATTCATGGTCTGTGAAGTAGACCATGAACATATAAATAATAACAACTCAGATAAATACCATCCTATCTTGGGTAAGAAGACTATCAAAGTCCAAACACCTTATAGATGTTGTAAGTCAAAGGACTTTTAAAAAGTAAAAGCTAAAAAGAATTATATACAAGGTCTCAGCTCAGTGGTTTATTACAGCATAATCAGAAGTCTGTCTGAGACACAGGCAGGCATACCTACATTTCAAATGTGGCTAAGCTCTCAGACTATTACTCACTAGATGTTTCACTTATATTTCTAGGAAGACACATTCAGAATTGAATAAAAATCAAGAACACCACATGACTGATGCTGAAAATTGGTAGACTGGCAATGACAAATCTTAAGTACAGGCATTGCTGTAATTCATTGGGTGCTCACCTGCTGGCAGCAGAGACTTCCTTTGTTTTCTTTCCCTCCACAGAAGCCAAATGCTGTTCCAGTGCCTCAAGCAAGCTGCTGGGTGCCTAAATTAAAAGTATTTATAAAACACTGCTTCTATCAACACATCGTTGTTTAGTAAACAGATTTGTTTTCTCCCCAACTAAAAACAAACAACATCTCACACATCAGTAATTGTGCCTTTGGGTTTTGCTGCCATCCTACACCCCCAAACTCCATCCACTCAGTGGTGGTCTCTTAAAAGGAGTGGGACCACAGAGGCAGGAAGGATTCCCCAGAGTGACTCTGCTTCTGTGCATGCAAGTTAGATTCTTGGTTTTGGCAACAGTATTTGCTATGTTAGAATTAACAGAATAACCAGAGCTGATGAAGCACTACTCCCTTAAACTCACAGAAGTCCCCAAACAATGACCTGGCATTTCTGATCTACTTCCCAAGTAACAACAAAAACCCAGTCACTCTCCATTCAAATATTTAGTCAAAGGCTTGCAGCAGAAACACCTGACAACAGCAGGATGTTAGATTTGGTTAAAAGAGGGAATAAAATCCAATCTGATCCCAAGGACACTACTGCAGACTGAGTAGTTATTCAACATGTAACTGTACAATAAACCAACTCAATTACTCTAAGTGAAATAAATCTTCCTGCAGATTAAGATGAAGGGAATGTACCTCTGAAATTTAAATCTATTTGCCAGCTCAGTCCTCCTCACCTGGCAGGGTTTCAGAGACATTAAGCCTCTCTTACCACTTGCCAACTTTCAGGAGGTAGAACAGATATAACAGGCATTGTTTGAAGGAAAAACAAACTTGCCCTTGCTAGCCCTTCTGTACCAAAAGCTAGAACAAGGCATTTCCTGGAAAGAGGAAAATATTATTCACACAAGGCTTTGGCAGGCAAGCTCCCCTTTGAAATACTGAGCACAATTCTAGATTCCTACTCTCATTGAAGGCAAATTCAAGCTAGATGAATCAAGAGATGAAAAAAAAAAAAAGCCATCAGAATAATCCCATAAAACTGCTTGTCTTAAAATGAAGACTTGAGCTTATATTTCTTAAGTAGAGCAAGGTAAGCTAAGACAGTGTGGTTACCTCAACAACAGGTCATGAATAAATTCAGCGTTCGACCTAGACAGCTAAATCCCAAGGGGAACATTTTGAAATACCCTTCTGGAAAGGTATCAGGGACAAAAAAAAAAAAAATCCAACTAAACAAGAACAACAAGCAAAAAATGAGAGAAAAAAAAAACCCAATCAAACCAAACCTTCCCATACTTTCACCTTTCAGGAGGCACAATAGCTTGCAAAAGGCATTGCATGGCACAGCTACTTAGATGACCTTAGTAACAGGAGACTATGCCCTAATTCCAGAAAGCTTTTCCTTGTCTTTTTTTTCCTCCCAAAGCCACTCAAACTTATTTGTATGGAAATGCATATTCTGTACTTTTTCTAAAACCCTCTGAACAACCCCCTCAACCACGAGAACTAAACCAAACAATCCAGTAACCTCCTCTGAACTTTCTCACTACTGCAGATATCCACCAAAGCATCACACCTGGAGTCAACAGGGTAGTTTCATGTCAGAAATTGTACCTGGGCTAATCCAACCACTGGCTGGAGAAAGGCTGTGTTTTTTGATTCACCTCCACCCCTCACCCCCCAAAACACATGACAGACTAACATCCATACAGAGGGAAACAACCCAGTTATGTTCATGAAATACAGGAACAGATATTAACTGAAACCAACATCACTGTGAAACAGGGCACCTACAAAGGAAAATATTTTCTTCACAGAAACAGGCAGAAGTTCCAGAAAATCCTTTTGAAGTGGCACTAAATGGATGTACAATTACTCAGCTCATATTAAATGCCATGAAATTTTCTGTCTAAGTGGAATGCTTAACAGTGGCACTGAAATTACCAAAATGCACAAGATGCTGAGGTCTACCACCAGCTCAGAATTGCTTTTCTCATATAAATGCACTTACAACAGAACAGCTGAGCTATTAGAAATAAAATGTTGTGGGCAGAGTAGATATTTTCTCACAGAAAGTTTCAGATTAAAAAAAGCAGCAAAATGAAGTTAAATACCCCTATTCCCAGTAAATAAAAACCCCACTTGCTTTCAAGAGCCTTATAATGACCCAATTAAGTGGACAAGTGCACACTAACCCAGTGAGGTATAAATAACTTCAGACTTGAGTATAATGTGATTAGCATAATACAGCCCAGCTGAATACTGCAGTACTAATCAAAAGGCAAAGTATGACGCTAAGATCAAACACCAAGAGAAAACTTCAAACTACTCTTTTCAACCATTACCTGCTCCTACCCTGATGGTTTCAGTCATATTTCTTTTATACCACATAGGCAAGTTCTTAAAGTGATTAATATTAAATGCTAGGAGCAGGCATTAGAGATCTGTGCTTTGAAGCATGCATGATTGCAGATGGAAATCATACTGTAGGCAGTAACGAACACCAGTGACAATGGAAGTTTGTGGCTTAGATTTGATTTCCATATTAAAAAGACACAGATTAAGGTTAGGCAAATCTTCACACTAGGTATCTTCTTCATGATTAACCCATGAAATTTAATTTCAAGAAGCTAGTGTGGGGTTAGATGTGACTGTTCAAACATTAAAGTTTTAGTTTCTCACTGACAGCACTCCAACAGCTCGAGTCCTCGAGCTCTAAGGCACTGCAGTTTGTGCACAAGTCTCCTCAGGCTGCTTATTGCACCCTGCAGGTTACTCTGTGCTACAGAAATAATGGCAAACACTCTGCTCTGTTGGGCTGGCCCTAGGTGAGAAATAAAACATCCCTATCAACTGAAGGGACTCACAAAGAAGAACCTTGTTGGCCTCTGTGGACCATCAATGCTTCCCGTTCACCAGGTCACACCTTTTTCTCACCTCCTTTCTGCCCCTCAGTTTATCCTCACTGGAAGGTGTTTCCCTGCATTCCACCTTTCAGGCTGAGTTTTCCAGCACTGCACATGTCCCTCATACTACTGAGTAAAATTAAATCCAGCATTAAGAGCTGATATAGAAACATCAAATTTATTCTTCAGACTTAAGGGGACAGAAAACAATTTCAATTGAACCAGCTCACTGTCATCTTTAAGTGTGCTGGAAGACATTAAGTTAGAGTGAAATAGGTTTTCCTCCAGGTATGCCAAGATACTTCTGGCTTACCTGCCAAGGAATTCTCTGTGATAAAAACCAAAAATTCTTGAAAAATATTATTTCCTATGAGTTTTATTCTTTAAAAAATAAAAAAAATCTCATTAAGAACTGCAAAGTGTAAGTATTGAATACAGTTAATCCATGTGAGAAGCTGCTATACATATTTCCCACATATAAATACACAGAAGAGAATACAGTCTTGAGAAGAATGATTACTATGATACATACCAACCTTTAAAAACAACAAAATAATTGGGTTAATCAATATGCAATGTACACTGACCTGAGTAAGATCTGGAATGTCACCCTGATCAATTCCAACTTGCTGGGTTTACAAAAAAAGAAGGAAAAAAAGTACATTACTACACGCAGTGGCAATGAAAATAAAAACCAGCAGAGTCTGAATGTTACATAGAAGCTATGTATAAAAGGGATATTCATAATTTTCTGAACTGGTACTAGTTTCACTAGGAATATATCTTAGAAACCACAAATGTATTAAACTGCATCTCAAGGCAAACTCAGCTTTTCATCCAACCTAACCTTCATGCAGAAAAGCCTGCCAGAAGCATTAGAAACAACCACATTGCTTTCTCCAACTAGTTCTCAATTTTTAAGCACTTACAGTAAAAGAGAGCCATATGAATACCTTTAAATAGACTGTAACAATCAGTTCATACATTCTGGAGCATTCATAAAATTTATAATGATCCTTGTGGTCTTGCTAATAAGAAGGATACCCAAGAATCCCACTCCATGTTAACAAGCATGTATAATCTTTTAAATACCAAATCTCTAGAATGCTTCCTGGTACAGTGAAGTTAGGCAAACAATCTGTTTAAAGGTGTTTCTTTGAATATTGATACTGTACCAATACAGACAGCTAAATGATATCCTTTCCATACACATAGATTTATTTACCTCTGCTACTTTGAGGAACTCTGACAATTTGGTCATTCTGGCTAGAAATTTTTTGTAAATATCCAAGCCTTCTTTGCACTGGTTCTTCTTCATATCAAAATATCTTTCTGAGGATGCAAACAAAACCCTTGTAAGATAATACCCTCCCCAGCAAAAAGCTGACACAGTATTATAGAAGCTAATTTGACACAAGCTTCATTAAGAGAACAGACAGCAGTAACTCAATGCTATTCAGATTTTCAAGCCTACAGGAATACCTGAAGTCTTTTATAATAAGTCAGTCAGTACAAAACCACTGATTTTTCTGTTTCAGTGTATTAGACTATAATGCAAAAATTTATTAAGTATGGATGTGAATCGGTGCAAGTTGTTAAATTAGGTATTACGGTGAATATTTTCAAAAAGTCAGCTCATCAGCTGGCAATGAGACAAATTATTTTATTATTTGAAAATATTCCTGCTATATATTTACCTTTTTAGACCCTGTACCAATACATTTTGATACTGAAGTAGCTACATATACTGAACTGACCTACCAAAAGGAGCATCAATCACATCCTTCACTTTTTATGGTTTTGCCCTATATACTTAGAAATGTGGCACTGAGTAAAAACGAATGGATTAACAGAACAAACTGATTGTTTCATTCATAAATTTGCTTAAATAGTAATGAAAACGCTTTGCTAAGAGCTTATTACCCTTTAAAAAACACCCCTACATTTCATCTCATCAGCTTAGGCAGATTCAGGTACCAGTCAAAGGTGACCAGCCAAGTTTTAAAGAAAGTACAGCAAAACAGAATTCAGCCACACTGTGAGTATATTAAATATTTAAACCACCACATATCTCACCAAACCTTTACAGCCCAATTGCAAAGGTTATCCATTGCACTTTGATGGTATTTTTGTTTCAGTCTCACCAATCACTCTCTCATTTCACTTTCTGTTTCAACATGTATTCTTCCAGGTAGCAGTGGATGTGTAAGCCTATGCTCCTGGTCACTAAAACTAAGACAGGCTTCATTTAACAGCAACAGAGCAGAGACAATTTATTAACAAACTGCAGTCAGAAATTGTCTATGTTCTTCAGTTTTCTCAATATCTTTCACAAAATTCAAAAGCTAAAAAAATTCTCACATACCTAAAAGATTAATAATCCCCTCATTGTATGCTGCAAAAAGTCTAATGGAATCTTTAAAGAGGAGCATAAAAGCAGCATTTATAACACCATTTGTTAGTTCATTTGGATTTGCCTGTGTAGAAAGCAATGAGAAAGTAAATTAGTATTTAACAAAATAATGAAACTCTCACTTCAAAATGAGAGAGTGTGACTTAACACTGAGCTTAAAGTACTTACATCAAAATCAAGGAGTGCATCAAGCTGGTTCTGTATGATTGGAAGGGTTTTCAGAAGCTTTTCAGGATTCATAGTTCTCATCACTCCATCTATCCTACAGAGTAAAAGGCACACATTTACAAGATACAGAGATCAGCACACATTCTATTGTTTCAACAATACAACATTGCTTCAAAGGGCCAAAAGAACACCATTCCATGCCAAGCTCAAGAACAACTGTGCTCCTCCTTGTCCCACCCCCTGCAGCAGGAAGGATCAAATAGAAGTAGCAGTAGTAGTCTTACCCTCTTTTCATTTTGGTGAAGTCAACTGCTACAAGTCTATATGAAAGTGCTTTTTCATTCAAGTATCTGCTGTATCTCCTAATGAAGGTAGACATATCATAGCCTGAAAGTCAAGCATTTGTAAGTTAGATGTTTTGAAGGGGTACAGTTTATCAGTTCAAGAACTGTTCTCCTACTAGCCTATTTTACATCAGCTTGCATAACAAGTCCTTCCTAGGCACTTTCCAGAATCCTGAGATGTTAGTTTCTTCCCAAGTTGCTAAGATTAGGAAAGCATTTGTTGCATTTATGAGAAAAAACACCTGAACACATCAAAATATTAGAAAAAAACTGAGCATAAAAGATTAGGCAAGCACCAAGCAGCTCTTGTTAAGATGTTCTTGAGATTACAATAAAAATGCATTCCTAGGAAAATGCTGAAGAGTTTGGTAACTTATCTTCCATCCCTCAAAACCCACATGAAAACCTAAAAATGTGTTCTACCACTAATAAGTAATTAAAGGACTTAATCAGAGATTTGAAGTTCTCCCTATTTATACAGCACATCCTAGTTACCATTCCATGCACCTTAACAGTAAATATTTATTCCTTAGGCTTTAATGCATCAAAAAATTATTATTGTGCTGATAGCTCATCAGGTTTGTTCTAATGAGCATCAAGAGCTCACTTTGTAAAAATTACACCTGCGTGTGCAATGCTATATATATCACAGACAGATTTCTAGCACTCACCTAGGAAACTTAGAATCTCACTTTACCTGTGACTACATTCTTGGCTGGACATTCTTTGGTGTCTCACACAATAAAAATCAAAACACCCTTCAATTTAAATGTCATTTAGCTTCTAGTATGCACCATCACAGAGGGGAAAAAGAAAGGAGTAGAGTTATTTCCTTCAGTGAAAGATGCTTACCCTGCATGGCACTTTTGTCCAGGTAGTTATTTAAGTTGAACAAAGTGTTCCGGGATGCAAGATACTGGATAAAGCGCTGTTGGTGAAGAAAAAGTTGAGAATGTAATTGTTGTGAGAGTCAAAATATAGAAGCATATTACAAACAAACTATACTTACCTTGCCACTGTTTCTAGTAACCTCTATCTACAACAGAAATTAGTTAAAAGGGAAAAATTTAGAGGAAAACCTGGAAATACTCATTAGCAAAGCCTCTGAAGTCCAAAACTCGATTTGGCAAAAATATAAATTAAAACTAAGCAAAGAGACATCACTACTCATGAATAAAATACAAATAATCCTAGAGGAAGCTGCCTAGTTAACTTTGTACTTTAGAACAGGCAAGCTGGAAATCACAAACCAAGAATTACCCAAGCTTGCATTATCCAAGCTCCTGGAGTCTGACGTAGCTCAAGTGCTGTAGTGTGAAGAGCACACTGTGTTTTACAGGTCACCTCAAACAAGTTCACAGGGCTTTGCAGAGAGGAGGAACCAAGCTTTCACAGCGGTTTACTAGATGGAAAGCACTTCAAAGAATCCTCACTTCAACACTACCAGTGGTCAACAATCATTTCTTAGGTCAATGACCACACACAGGCTCAGGACTGTCACCTGACCAAAGTTTAGCTTTTAACATAAGGCTCGTGTAAGAGAGGCTACATTTCTAACTCCATGTTATTGTGATCAAATAATTTCAGTGAATTAAATGCACTAGAACAATGTTTCAGATAAATGTTAACAGGAACAATATATGAAGACTCAGTCCATTAGATGATGTCTTGCAAGATCAAATATTCTATCACCATATTCCTCTCCCCTTTAGCAAGTATTCTTTCTTATCTGTTATTAGGTTAGCTGCACATTTATGGAGTGCTAACAAGACTCTTCTGCTGTGCTCTGACTGATAAGCACTACCCTAATGAAGTAAAGCTCATCAGAAGTTTTCCAAGCCTTTATTCTATCTAGAAAAGTCACTCATTATTCCCTCACAGACCAACCCAGTACCTGCAGGTAAATTGCAAACGCTTATACATTTTGGTATTGAAATAATGAAGGAATATTTTTTCCCCTCTGGACAAATACTTTTTAGAGCCATTAGCAGAGGAAAAACAAAATCTTTGAAAAACTGAAGTACATATCTAATGATTTACAGATTGAGACACTGTTGGAAAAGCTGTCACGTAGGCTTTAACAGAACGAATCATGTCTTACCTCATTTCCATACATCATGAGGTGGTGTGTTGTAATTAGAGCTTTGAACACTACAACCCAGCTACTGTTTGCAGTTCTCTCAAAGAGTGTATCTGCCAACTGTGGAATATTCACATTCATTTCATTTGTGCACTGTATTAGATCTAAATTAAAGGAAAAAAAATCAAAGCATTACAATGAGTTACATGCTCAGAGGATCAACATGCTATTTTGTGGTTTTTACACTAGAATTCGTACTGGAAGCATTGACTTCAGTTCTTTGTTTAAGAAATAATTGAGCTCCTTTACTCTCCCTGCTCAGATTCACTACATTTCACTGAAACACTCCAAGTATGAACTCCGAAGGCATTTCAATAATTTTATGGAGTCCCAATATCTCATCAATAAATAAGTGTTCGTTAAAATGGAGTCCAAATTAGTCTCTGAAAACCAGTGTGAGGAATTTTCTGGATGCTCAATGTATGAGGCCACTCAATCTAACCAAAGAAATGAAAATCTGAGAAGCAAGGAAAAGCTGTGACATCCCAACCTCATTTTAGCCTTAGCTTAAAAACACCTGGTCACAAGCCTACTGAGTATTTTGTGATGGATCATGGTAGGTCTCAGGCTTTCCTATAAAAAAAAGCTCTTTGTGTCCTAGACTGACAATACACCCAATAGTAGAACATTAACTTGGGAGGTCAGAGACAGAGAGGTTCAAGACTCGGCCTGAGATTTAGTGCAAAACCAGAACAGGCTCCAGCAGACACATGGGAAGAGCACTTGCCTGAGAAGGCTAAAGCAGGTACTGGCTGAGAAAAGAGCAGAGAACTGAATCCAGGACTACTCCAAACCCCTCAAGACATGCACATCAGACATTTATTTTCTCTCTGTGCTAAATTTGGCTCAGGTGTGATCAAAGCACACCCTAAGGACTGGGCAAGGGCAGTAAAACAAATATCTGGTTTGAAATGCTTCCTTTGTGGCCTCTCATTGAAGCTGAGCCTGCGAGCAGCCCGTTGGTAGCAGAGCCCATTGCTGTTTGTGCAGCTTGTCTGGGTAAGGACCTGAAGAAGGGCAGGTGCCTGGGGAGCTGGGCAGCAACTGAGTTCTGAGCTGTTGGCACCACTGAAACAGCCAACTGCTCTGCCTCAGCAGCACAGGACAGACTGTGCCATCATAAGCACTTTAAATGTCAGCTTAGAGCTCACACATTGATAGTTTAGCACAAAACATTTCACAGAAATACTGCACTTAACATTGATATCTTTCTAGTGCACAGTGTATTACAGATGGGCCTTAACTAAAGATTAGTTTATTAAGAAAAAGTCCTTTGATTAAGGATTGCTGTTTAAAATAGTTTATTAACCAGAGTCATTTTAACAGAGTAAAGAATTTTAGTATCTCATCAAGGTAAAAAGCTGTAAAATGCAAGTTATAATAAGCTACTAATTTCATTCAGATGTCAGAGGTTTCCAAGTATGTACAAAACATGGAAGCCAAGATGAAAACTTTCACTTTTTAGCAACACACAAAAATGCCAAAATTACTGCTCTAACTGATGAACTCTCCTTAAGCCCCATATCCATAAAACAAGTTTTGGCTAAGGCCAGAAAAAAGCCTTACTTCCACAAGAAGCCATGCAGATGTCTTCTGTCAAGTGTCAGAGTGGAGCTGACAGAGCTCTGCTGTATTTGAGAAGCTCTTTGGTTATTGTTTCATTCTCAAGTGTGGGCACTTCTGTGTAAGATACCTGCCTGTCCATTTCCAAAGGCAACCGAAATGAAATACTTCACAAAGGCAGGGCCACCAGGAGTCAATCCAGGCTGTGGCTGAGGTTGGAGGGCTGCAGTGAGCTGCCAGCCCCACGCACCCAGGTGTGCTGAAGACAACACTCACTGGCTGCTCTGAGGACTATTTTTACAGGGGGTACTCAGCACAGCGTGGTCTTTGGTTCCAAAATCTCCTTCAACATCCAAGCACGTAAGTCACAGTCACCAGTATCAAAGAACACAATGCTTAGATAAACAAAATGTCTCTAAAATACTAAACTAATAAAAAAATGTCAGTGCATTTTATAGGCCAAAACTGGACTTTAATTTAAACAGTGTGTTGCCAAAGACCAAGTTTAAAAATAAGGCTACTTCAAGGCTTCAATAAGGCTACTTGGGGTAATTTCAAAAAGTAGTATTTTTTAACTAGCAATAAGAATAAAGCTGGCATTACATTTTAATTCTACAACTGAGATACATAAAAAAGAAATGCAAGTGCCATTTCTCTGATATGATTCTTCTAAGTCTGCAACAGGAGTATTACAGAGACAACATTAAGGGATCTATTACAGGTGGTGGCACAGAAGGAAAAGGTTATTATCCCCATACATCTGGAAGTATAAAGAACACATGCACCTGAGAGACCGACAGCTGGGCAACAGTAACGTGGATGTTGGCACCAAAAATTGACATGAAATGCACGGGGTGAGTGATGCTCATTTTCTTATCGCAGTACTTATATAAACATTTCACAACTCAAAGCATTTTGCCAATTACCCAGAGGAATCATTTCAACTGCAAGTGAAACTGCAGTGCTATTTCTAGAATGGAATTCAGAAACATGCTAACATCACACAGGAAAAAAAAAAAAAAAAGAAAGAAAAACAAAAATAAATAAATAAAATCTAACAGCTTTAAACCAGAAGAGTACCACAGGGGTTTTCAAGCAACCTGGAAGAGCTGTGGAAATCTTACTGCCTAGAAGAGTACTGAGTATTTCTTTGCCACAACTCATCTGAAATACTGGTACATCATCTATGAAGCTATACAGCTCTTCAGAGAATAGCATGCATAAATCTAGATATTAAAAAGACCATATATATCAGGTTTTTGGAAAATTCTCAGCCAGGCACCAACAAAAACTGACACACTTTTCAACTTCTAAGTAATAGGAAAAGTCATAATTTTCTTGAGTCAGGAATCTCTCTCAAGAGAGCTGTAAATACATAAGATAAAGGCAACCATAATAGTTTAATATTTACGCATTTCTTCCACTTTGTTACAAACTGAAACTGCTCTAACAGAGATGTAAGAATTAAGACCATTTTCCTCACTCCCAGCAGTCTTAAAAAAATACATTTTCTTCTAGAAAGTTGCATCAGAAATGGCACATTACAAAAATGTAAAACACCAGAGACACTTCAGCCAACTTTCTCAATGTAGCCAAGGAATGCAAAAAATTCTGCTGGAAGACTTAAAAAGATGGCAAACATTGTTATGGCCATGTTTGCTCATAGTGCACTTTTGAGAACAATCTTTAAATTTCAGTTATATAATAACAGGTAAATCTGAATTTTGAGTTACTTTTACCACAAGCAAAGCAATTCAGCTCTTCTGTCCCACTCCCACACTAAACAAGGATACAGGACAGACAGCCCATAATGTTTTTTAAAAAAAAGATATATACAACCTCCACTTATAGAGCCCAACAATATTAACTATTTTTTGTTCAAATTAAATTTCCTCAATTACTGTATTGAAAAACTTCACAAACTGCTAAAGAACTTCAAATGAATGACAGCCACTGGTATGTGCAGAGTTCAAAAAATGCCTTTGTCCTGTATCACAGCTTACACATCTCTGCAGGAACCACACTGCATCACTTGACAGTCAAAAGCTCTGGCTGCCAGAAGAAAGAATGGGCAGTACCTGAATTACCACTTCTTTAGAAGGCTTCCAAAGCTTGTATACATATGGGAGTTTTAAGTTTTGATTAACAACATTAACTACCTTCCTCTCCCCTGTGCTTCTGAAGTGGGCTGTATACAAGTTAAACTGAAGCTGTTTTTTCATTACTGTGTTAATTTAAAAGTTTAAGCTGCCATTAATTTAGCAGTTTGGTTTTTTCCAAGTTTTGGTCTACACACACGTCTACTCTGCCAGTTACCAGCTTGGCTACAGTTTTAATTCGTTCTTTTTTCTTGTGACTCTTCAGTAGTTAGACAAGAGGAGGTTTGCTCCAAAAGCCCCTCTCTGCTGCAAACCAGACCCAGAAGCTGAGGGAGTGACAGAATCCACACCAGGGAAGGAGACAGGACCTTCAGATAGGTGCTCCACAAAGAGCAAGAACAGCCTCTATATAACATTTTATATTATCCAAAAACATTACAGTATCCAAAAATACTACAGAAATAGATCTGCTGACTTATTTAGGACACCATGACCTACTTTAAAAGGTAAATCCCCAAGTATGCCCATTGACACTGCTTAGATTTTTGGGGTGGATTTTTTATGGTTGTTTTTTCACTCTAAAGTAAAACATGACTATGCTACTAAGCAGCTAGTAGTCAGACAAACCACAAGACTCTTCAATACTAGTTCAGACATTGCATCTGTAACACCTTTCTGTAAAAACCTACATTGTAATACCACAGCTTTTCTTGCTGAGGAAACTTGGCAATAAGGGGATTTTAAGAACTAATCTGAACAGAGGGCACAAACTGATACTCCTCCACAATCCCTGATACAACTGTAGCAACTCTCAAAAAATTGTTCCTGGTAAAGCTTTTTCCTGAGCAGCAATTACAAATAATACCAGATGGTGTAGCATTTTGAATCACACACACACACACGTAGTGACCAGAGTACAACTACCAGAGTTTTACATTAAATCCAAGTTTTCCTTCATACTGTACTTAAATTGGGAAGTACTTGCATTGTATCTTGGAAAAACAAACTGTGTTTCTTTTTCAGAGATTACAGTATTTCGTATCCACCTGCTCACATTTAATACAAGTCTTGTGTACAAGTGAAAAAATAAGAAGTGCTACTCAACGGGTTGCAGATGTTTGAAAAGCAGTGCTCAATGAGGACAGGAGCATGTTCTTTGGGATTTTTAACCCCTTACAGACATATTTAAGGTACCATATTTCTTGTCTTTTTTTTCCCTACCCCACCAAAGCATTCCTCTATTTCAGATACCAAGTGACAACAACAAGATTTTTGTCTGTCTCAGGCCAAAGTCTGAGCAAAGGAATGACACAGAATACAGAAGTCAGCTGGCACAGAAGGAGACCTTCAGGACGCTGACTAACAGCTCTGAACAGCCTAGGGTCAAAAGGAACTTGTTAGGCAAAAAGCAATCTCAGTTTATGGTATTCTCCAGAATTGTTCCATGTTTCCATTTTCTTATTTTGTATGGGTGACTTATAGCAGATGACATTATTTCAATAGTATTTTCAAACAACACACTACCTCTTTTAGGATTCAGAAGCTTTCAAACTATTGAGCAAACTATCACCACTTTCTGGTTTCCTGTTGTGCTGCCATTTCTGGACTCAAAGGTTACCTCATTTAGCTTGTACCACAGGCAAAACACAAGACCAGAAGAAATAAGGTAACTTCTAAAAGGCATCTTTAAAAAAAATTGTCAGTTACCTAGTTTTAAGGCTTTTAATTTCAACACAATAGCTGCTACGCTCACTATTGTAGCTTGGATCTCACCCATTCAGATCAATAACAAATGAAATATAGATTTGGCTGGTTTTAACTGTTTGATCCACGCCAAAAGCTCTGACACAAGCTAGTATGAGCAGGTCAGTGTCACAGGGTCACACATCCCAGCTATCCTCTAACAATATAACCCAGAACGCTTCTGCCGAGAACCTGAGCCAGCAGCCCCTTCAGTACCATCAACCTGTAGGAATCCTGCAAAACTACCAGCCTGTCTTTGAAGAAACCAGCAAAAGGCTTCAAGGCTTTTTTTTTTTCTCTCTTTAATAGAAACACACACACTCACTTCACTTGTACGAGCTGGAGAGCGGGTATGCTACAGAACCTACAAGGTTTGTGCACTTTTGAGCACTCAGAGCTCCAACTGCTACTCTACTACTAAAACCTGCAGCTTAGCAACACCACTGATTTCTCTAGATTTCAGGGATAACTCTATCTTTTGGTATAGAGAAAGAGATTTTAACATTCTAAGTTTAAACGTATTAGCGGCAACATACTCCCATCCAGAGGAAACGCACTGGTCAACCTACGCCCTTCCCTTTACCTCGCTTTTAATCTTTTACCTCGTTTGGCGAGCCGTAAGACAGAAAACTATGGTATTTCGGGAAATGTTCGAAATATTTAAATGGCTATAGTCAACGAGATGAACGGAAAGTCGTAACAGTACTTAAAAAATTAAATTCTGGCTTGCAACAGTAAACACACCTTTTCCCCAGGTGCCGGATTAATAAGCACTACTGTATATCCAGAGCACAAGAAGCTAAGCCGCTCTCACCGGGAACAGCTCATGAGGCTGGAATATTTTTGCTCCCCAGGCGCGACTGGGTGTTACAAACCTCGCTCCCTCCACGTGGAAAATAAGTTCTGGAGATCACGCCAGTCAGGTCCACCCAGATTTACACGACACCCCCCTCCCTCCAAGTGCAAGCAGCCGGCTCTACCCTCGCCCCCGCCCGTGGCCGGAGGGCCCGGCTGAGGGGCTGCCCCAGCTCGGAGCTCCAACTCCGGGCCCACCCGGCCCCGCCGCCAGGTCCTACTCACAGTCCAGGTGCTTCTTCTTGGGGCCCATCACCTCGTGGGTCGTCGCCTTGCACACAGCCTTGGCGACGGCCGAGCCGGTCACGCTGTGCTGCGCCGCCGTGATGCGGTCGGTGATGGACTGCCCCGACATCATCGCCGCGGCCCTGGCGGCGGCTCCGCCGCGGTCCCCCCGCAAGGCCGGGGCGGCGGCTCCCCCGCGGCCGGGGGCGAGCGCAGCCTCCCGGAGGAAAGGCGCCGGCGGCTCCCTCCGGCGGGAGCGCTCGCCGGGCTCCGCCTCAGCGGCTCCTGTGTGCCGCCGCCGCCGCCGCGGGGGCTCTTCCCGCTGCTCCGCGGAGCGGTGGCGGTGATCGCTCGGCTCCCGGCACCGCTCGGCGCTGCCACCTCCGCCCGCGGGTGCGCCCCGGCTTTCCCTTTCACATTACGCTCACAGACAAAATGGCGGCGGCCGCGGCGTCAGGTGACCGCGCGCCCGCCCCGCTCCCGCCCCGCCGCTGCCGAGCGGGGCCGGGGCTCGAGTGCTGCGGGGCCGGGAGCGGCATCGGAGCGGGGCCGGGAAAGGAGCGGGGCCGGGAAAGGAAGAGCGGGATCGGGATGGGAGCGGGGCCGGGAGAGGAACGGAGCGGGATCGGAGCGGTGCCGGCAGAGGAGCGGGAGCCGAGGCCGCCCCTCACGCCGCGCCTCAGGTGTCCGCGGGCGGTGGGGCCCGAGGCGCTCCGTGACTCGCCGCCCTCAGCACCGCAGAATCACAGAATTAACGTGTATGGAAAAGATCTCTGCGATCAGTGATCCCAGCCTGTGACCGAACACCACCGTCTCAACCGTACCATGGCACTGAGTGTTTCTTTAAACACCTCCACAGTCGGTGACTCCACCAGCTCGCTGGGCAGCCCATTCCAATGTCTATCCACCTTTTCTGTGTAGAAATTCCTCCTAATATCCAAGCTAAACCTCCCCTGGTGTAGCTCGAGACTATGATCTCTCTGTCTGGGAGAAGAGCCCACTCCCTGCAGCCTCCTTTCAGGGAATTGCCCGCCGGCTCTTTGTTCCGTGGGTGGGTGCGAATGACAAATCAAACCTGCCGAGGCGGCGGTGGGAGAAGCACCGGCGGAGCAGCGGGGGCCGTGCTGAGGGGGGTGGACGATCGAAATGTGATTTTCATCACAGATCACAGCGGTCTGGGTTGGAAAGGACCTCAAGGACAGTCCAGTTCCACCTACCTGCCGTGGGCAGGGACACCTGCTAGACGCGGTTACAGTCATTTTTGTGGTGATGAGTTTTCTTTTCTCCTGAGGACTTTACTTTCAGAAGCAACGTCTGAAAAAAAAAAAAAAAGAAAAAAAAAAAAAAAAAAAAAAAAAAAAAAAAGCCCAACTTGACATGCTGAGCCTGTTTCAAGGGACTGTACAAACATTTAGTTTGGGAAAACTTCTGAGCTCATTTAGTCCAACCCTTAACCTGGCACTGCCAAGCCCACCACTGAAACCTGTCACCAAGTGATGCCACATTTACGCATCTTTTAAATCCCTCCAGGATTTAAAAGTGTTGGTGACTCCACCACTGTCCTGCAGAGCCTGTTCCTGGACTTGACAACCCTTTTGGTGAAGAAATTTTTCATAATATCCAATCTAAACCTCCCCTGGCACAACTGGAGGCTAATTGCTCTTGTCCTGTTGCTTGGGAGAAGAGACTGAGCAGCAGCCTGGATGCTGTGGAGCACTCCTGACATGCAGCCAAACCACTGGTAGGTTCTCAAAACCCTGTTCCAATGCTTCACCTTTTGGTGAAGGAATTTTTCTCAAAACCTTTCCAGCCACTGATACCCAGCACAACCCTGTGAGGGCTGCCATGAGGGAAATCCATCCCAGCCAGACCCAGTACTGTGACAAAAAAAAAATGCAGCATCACTACAACTCAGTCAGAACAAACACTCTTCCCAGGCCATTCCACAGAGGAGTGTTTTTTTTTAAACTTCTACATTTGTAGTACACTAATATAAGTGTGAACACTCCTACAAACAGGAGATAGAACACAGCAATAGTTATTTTTACTTTGAAGTAAAAATACAAAAAGTAAGGAGAGTAAAAAGGAGGCAGTTGAATATGAGTGCTATAAACAAAAAAATCTAGCAGCTTCTGACAGTCAGCTCATATTTTAGGGTGCTGATTAAAACTGTATTGCTTACATTATCCCTAAAGTGAAGTACTCCATAAATATGTGGGTAGACTGCCACACACCAACTGTCTGCTATTGCAGTACACATAGAAAAGTAATAAAGCAGGGAACACTTGCATTCACAGTACTGGGTATTTCACTAGTACATTGAACTTCTGTCTTTTCCTAATATTTGTACTACATAGAGGGTGTTTTTAAGTGCTTCAGCATATTCCTTATTGACTGTGAGATAACCACAGGTAACAAGGACCACTGAAATACCTTCTTACCAACTTATGCTTCATACTTAAACCATCTTTATACCCAGCACACAGGTTTATAGATTCTCATTGACTACTACCCCCTGTCCTTTAACAGATACTCCCATTCTGTGGGTTTCCTCTGCTCCTCCAAATCTTCATTGAGAACAGACTATAGTACACCAGATGCCCACCAAGCTGCTGTATCACTCCCCCCTCCTCAGCTGGAGGAGTGGGGGAAAAAAATGAAAATTAAATACCAGTATACAGCACAACCCTATGAGGGCTGCTATGGGGAAGATAAACTCCATTCCAGCCAGACCCAATAAAGTGTAAAGAGAACAACAAAGGCGAGCAGGGTCAGCAGCAGAGATGTCTCTTTTGATACCACTGAAAAGCACAATAACACTGAACAAATATTAGTGGTCCTATGAACTGGGGTGTGTAATGTTGTGAATGAAGGGTTTCTGTAGACCTACGGGCATGAATGCATTAATACATGGTCACTGATATTAAATTATTGAACATTTCCTGTGCTGAGAAAAGTTACAACCTCTTTAGTTTGACTGGCAGCAGGCAATTTCCAGCTGCCTTATTTTTGTTTTAAGGTTTGTAGTTTCTGGGAAAAAAAAAAAAAAGAAAAAAAAAAAGTGATCTTGAATCTTCAAAGCCTGAGGGAACATCAAAACAGTAAGAAAAGAAGAGATGGAAAGATTAAATACACATTACCAATGTCTACGTCTCTTTGGGCCTGTCGAAACAGGGAAGCTCTTTTGCAATAAAGGAGGGTGTGAGCTGAAGCACAGCAGCTATTCTGTACTGCCTCCTCCTCCAGCAGGGACTCACTTATTTTGTTCTGTTTCAGAAAGCTGAAATTCCATATAAAAGTGCCTGAGTTGAGTGTTTCCCATAACCATGGCTCTGTCTTTACTTGATGTGCTGGTCAGGCCCAAATCTGAGCTCAAATGCTCTTCAGTCAGAGCATTGCCTTGCTCTGGGTTCAGGCCATCCTGTGCACCCCCTGGATGCCTGCAGGCAGAATCACAGGATCATTTAGGTTGGAAACGACCTTTAAAATCATGAAGTCCAACCATCAACCCAGTATTGCCGCAGCCATCACTAAACCATGTTCTCCAAGTACCACATCTACACAGCTTTTAAATATCTCCAGGAATGGTGCCTCCACCACTGCCCTGGGCAACCTGTTCTGATGCTTGACAACCCTTTTGGTGAAGAAATTTTTCCTAATATCAAACCTAAACCTCCCCTGGCACCACTTGAGGATATTTCCTCCTGTCCTGTCCCTTGGTACTTGGAGGAAGACACCGCCCTTCAGGCCCTGATGTCTGCCCAGGCTCATGCAAAAAAGCCTTGCTCTTGGCCACTCTCCTGCACCTATGCTTTAGTTCCTTTTAGTAAAGATGAAAAGTGGAAATTGTATGCACAATTTCCATCTCACTCATTTTTCTGCCCTCTGTTTACTACAGGGCAAGTAATGAAGGCTTCAGACAGGAAACGTGGTCCAGGCTTGGATGCATATAAATAGTGCTTGGGGATGGTGGCAGTGCAGGGAATGGATGGTTCTGGGCTTCTGCCATGACTGAATGACACAGATGGTTTTCCAGGGAAATGAGTATTTTAGCAATGAGTAGTCAATGTGCTGCAGGCTGACTGTACCTAGAGTCCTGGGAATGCAAACAGTTTAGCAGCAGGTTTGTCAATAAATGCCATCTGCTCAGTAGCACTGCATCTGAAATATAGCAGAACCTACCTTACTGGAGGCTTTGTTTTGGTGATAGAGTTGAGATAAAAATCTAAATTATTTTTTTTTAATACTGTGATTGTGATCTGAAATTATAAAACTAAATATATTCAGGCTTGTTCAATCCCAGTTTAAACCCAGGAGAGCTAAAATGTTATCATTTAGCATTTTTTCTCGGTGGCCAGCAAGACATCTGCGTGGAAGAGTGAGCTGTGAACAAGGCTGCTTCTCCCACAGTTCAGGCACTGAAGTGTCTGAGAAGCACCTCGAATCCAGGCTGCCTGCAAGGGAAGGAACAACCCATGGCAGCAGCAGAGATGGGATTCCTGGGGGCTGAGATGGGGGCTTGAGGCTGATTTCCTGATCCAGTCAGGAACAATGAGTGAATCCTTGCCCCGGCCTTTCTCCGTGTAGGGGAACCAAGAGTTCTTTCTTCTTGACTCCCAGTTTTCCATGAGTTTTGCC
Source organism: Phylloscopus trochilus trochilus (assembly GCA_016584745.2). Taxonomy (NCBI): domain Eukaryota; kingdom Metazoa; phylum Chordata; class Aves; order Passeriformes; family Phylloscopidae; genus Phylloscopus; species Phylloscopus trochilus. The sequence goes on along the minus strand of WQNJ02000046.1, from coordinate 1,550,291 downwards.
AAAGCAGAGTGCTTTGGGGTATTTACTGCTGTCAGGTGTAGTTGAAATTGGATGAGGAGGTTTCTGGGAGAGAAACAAGGCATCAGCATCATCTAAAAAGTGTAATACCAGAAGGAGTTTCAATGTTAGTTAACTAATTCTTACCTGAGCAGAAACATGACAGGAAAAAACTCCACACAGTGTTGTCCAACTTGGATTTATGGGTACCATATTCTGCCAATCTCTTTTAAAGATCTTTGTTTCCCTCTGTCTGAGTTGTAAAGTGTTGATAAGAAACTGAACTCCAGAATGAGAATTCCCTATAGCTGGATTCATTCAAACCTTGCATAACTGCAAAATATGAGAAGATCAGATCATGAGCCCCTTCCTCCAGGACCTCACCTCAAGAGACCCTGAGCAGTGACTAGGTTTGTCTCAGGCTCTTTTTGGAGCCTACAAGATGCAAAAATTCCTCACAATCCCTGGGCCTTTAGGCCCCTTTTCCAAGCACCCTGCAAATGTGAAATTTATGCTCGGCAGTGTAGGAGTGCTAAAAGCCACACACTGGTTTTCCCCTCTGCTGTCACATGAGGGAAGAAGGTCACACTTCCTCTGTCCCTCCCATGCAGCCCCTGCCGAGGAGCAGTGACCTGGGGCAGGACTTGGCCCTGGGAGCTCTCTCTCCTCTTCCCAGCCATCTCCAACTTCTGCCTCTCAAACTCGACTGCTGGTAAAGTTTGAACTTTTAAAGTGCTGACTTTGTATAGAGAAGAGAGAAAAGAAAGAGGAAAAGAGAGAAAGGGAAGGAAAAACTAATCTGGAGTTATGCCACAGTTGCGAAAAGTGCTGGGAGGCAGAAAGGCAGAACTCCTGTGGCTCCCATTGCAGCAGCTGGTTGTTGTTCCTGCCCTCAGGCTCCTCCTGTTCTTTGCAGGTGTATGGCTGTCAATAACAACATACTTGAGAAGACTTCTGATTTATTTCTGAAGTACTTCCCTGTGAAAGAGTTTCTGTTTGGTGAAGAAGCTGTTCTGGTTCTGTCTACTGAGCAGTTGACCAAGGTTCATGGAAGTCACCTTTGCCTGGCTTCTCTGTTTAACATTACAATTCAATGCTTTTTTAAAGGGGAAAACAGAATAAATACTCCAATATGATGCAATTGGTGTAATGTAATTACTCCAGCCTGTCCTGGTGTGGTCTGTTACTTCCTGAGTAGGTTTATGAGAAGGGTTTTGAAAAGCAGGAACTGAGTATGGTATCTCATACAGATTCAGGATCGAGGCTTAGGCTTGGAAGATTAGTCTTGGTTTAAGGGAAGAGGGCTCAGTTTTGGGACTGTCCCAGGACAAACCTTGTTTATTTTCAGAACCTTATATGTGTGTGTGTTTGTGTGTACACTGAGCAGTTCTGACACAGACAGTCACTGCTGATATTAGCAGACACTTGAGGAAGTGTAATTGTCACCTGAGGAAATGGCGTGGCTAGCCCTGCTCCAAACATTTCAGAGGGTTTGGGTTGACAGATGACCAGTGTATTGATCCATTGTTTCCATCACCTTGGCATTCATTCCAGGGGCCTGTCTGTGACAGGGAATTCGGGGTGATAAGACAAGGTGTGCTGCATGTGCTGGAGCCGTTTTGGAAACATCAGAGAATGCAGCTTGGAGAACCCTTGGTCACGACCAGGAGAGCCATTCCCTGCTCTTACACTCATCATTTGAACTACAGGCCAAATAAAACCTGCAGAAACAAGAAAGCTAAAATCACCAGCCTAATAAAATTATACAAATTGTGGACCAAAGCAGATTCACAATGTTTCCGTCCCTGCCAAGGAAAAGGAGCATACCTGGCTTGGGGAAAAAGGATTTGGGGAGAGTGAGGGGGGGAGCTGATGGGGCTGTGCCATGGCAACAGAGGAAGGAGCTAGCAGCACAGCCTCCAGAAAAATATAACACAGCCAATGGAAATCAATCTTGTATTAAAAGCAGTTTAAAGCACTCCTGGAAATTACAGCTCATCAGGCGTTAGTTTCACACCAAATAAATAAATGGGGGGAAAAATAACAATAAAAATGAGACATTTGGCTAAGCAGGAATAAATAGGGACAAAGCTGCAGATGCTTATAAAGGAAAATCTTCCATTTCGGTTCCTTAAGTGTGTTAGTGAAATGGAAGATAAGGGCAAGCCAGCACGCACCTTTGTATAAAGAGTTGAAAAAAAACCCACCCTGAACAAAGCAGAGAAAGGCTTGGACAAATGAGCTTAGGTAGTTGTGAGATGCCATCAAGGCATCTCGCTGTGTTACCAAGTGCTCACAAGCCTCTGAAAAGCCGATCCCGAAAGGGAGAAACAGAATTAGGTGCAAAGAGTCGAGTTACAAGTGTTTTGAAACTGAAATGTTTGTTTGCAATACCTCGCTGACAGAATGAGCACCAAGCCAATGCCATTGAAACACGGTGGTTTCAAAATGCTCCCAGAGATGGATTTTCTTTTCAATGCAGGACTAATTTTTTTTCAGTACAAACTAAAATAAAGATACTTGAACTTAGCATTTAGCACAAGCACTAAGAATTTAACCAAAACTGAGCCTCTAGAGACAGGTGAGAGGCTCTCAGTGGAGGAAGGAGCCTGAGCTGGTGTTGCAGCAGGTACTGTCAGACACCGTACACAACCTGCCTTTGCCACTTCTCCTTTTGCCCGTTTTTGTGGGAAATGCTGCTCCTAACAAGCAGCCCCATGTGCCACAGATAAATAAACCGATGGATAATTTTCTATGGGCAGACCGAGTTCTCCAAGGCTGCAGCACAACTCTGTTGCTTAAAAGACATCAGAGAAGCCACACACTGCGAATGTTCTAACCACAGGAAAAGCTCAAATGGAAGTTCATGCTATATTAAACACCAATGAATCCACATGAGAGAGAAACCTTAAGTGAAGAGTGGATTTTCTGGTGTCTAATAGCCACTGACTCCCATTCAAGTTTCTTTCCCAGGGTTTAATTCATTCTCTTGCCTCTTTTTTTCAGCCTGATTACCTGCTGGCACAAAATGTGCAAGCAAGACATTTACTTCTTTGAAAATAAGGTGGGCAGGGAGCTCAAGAGTTACTGGGGAGGGGATGGATGGAGTGTGATCTTACAGGAAAACGTTGAGAATCAGATCCCACCAGCCTGGCAGGGTCGGGAGAAGCTGCTGTGCTGAGCGTGCAGATGAGAGAGCTGAGCACGGTATTTTTAGAAAGTCAGCCAAGCAGACAGTGCCACGTTCTTTTCTGTGCTCTTCCCTTCTTTTTACACAAGCCATCATCATCCCAGAGGTGAGAATGGGTGTACCAAGCAGCAGCTGTAAAACAGCCGGTTTCAGCGAGTAGCACCGCTAGGGAGGTGAAGTTTTGTTATCCACCCCATCGCCTGGGCGGGACAAAAATGTCAAGGGCTGGACGCGTTTCAGGGCACAAGAATGCCGAGCACAGGACAGCGCCCTGTGCTCCCCAGGCAGCTGGCACAAGGATGCTCTGGCTGCTGCTGAAAGCCCCGTGGCCAAATTTCATGCACGTTCCCGAAGTGTGGAACACAGGCATGTTAACAGCACAAGCCCGTGCACATGCTTTGCTCTCAGCAAGCATGGGTTTATTTCACCTTTCTTTGTGATCAGCTGAAACGAAAATGTTTATTAGCTGCCCGTTGTTATTGCTTTCACAGCTATGAATTGGCCTTTGCATTACAATCAGTCGCTTTGGCTCCTATTGTTGTTTTTTTGTTTTTTGAAGTGTTAAAGTTGTGCAGGCTGAAAGAGTGTGCGGGCAGTGACAGAGACATTTGTTTGCTGAAAAGCCGTTTGCTGTGTTCTCCAACTTACACCATCATGCCTGTTCAACAACATCCCCTCTTCCCCTGGGCTTCATCATCCCTAATGCCCTTAAACATCACAGCACAACCACAGTCCTGTTTTTTGCAAGATTTCCCCTTCTGTGTATAAAATTAATCAGCAAAAATGGAAAGGGAGTACTGGCAACCCCTCATGAATCCCCACTCCTGACAGCCTTTTTTTCTCTGATGAATGCAAGTGTGGGGTTTAGTATGCAAGTGCACACACTACCTTCGTGATGGATGAGCCTTCCATTCCTCTCACAAGGCTGGGGTTGGTGTTACAGGGCAACGCAGTCATAGGCACTGGGCTCTGAAAAGAAAGTCTTTTTCTGCACCCAGCAGAAGGTGCACCAGAGGAGGTGCTGGTAGTTTCTGTGTCCCCTCTTTCACCCCCAGGAAAGCCACAATGTCCCTGCATGTGGGGGAGCAGCAAAACCCCACTCAAGAATTGAGAGTGGCAGCATGGCCACAGCAGGGCTACCTGTGAATTGAGCTCATGAAGAACTCACTTTCCTCTTCAGGCAGCAGCTGAGAAGGGCATGGGGCTGTGAGGGCTGCAGAGGCTGCTGGGCAGTCAGAGAGGGTATTAATTGCATGCACCACCAGTTGTGCCATCCCTCTCCAGGGTGCCACCCACCCCTGGAGGAACGGGTTTGGAATGGGCTGACATCAGAGCAGGATTAGCTGTGATGGCTGCTGTGCTCCCGGGGTGATGGATATCTCAGAGTCTGGGCCCAGGAACACCACCTGCCATGGGGTGTCTGGAGAACCATCCAGCAACCACAGGAGTGCCAGAGGGTAAAAGCAATTACATCAACATGGACAGTTTTCTGCCTGCTTCAGATGGTAAAACATGGCAAAAATTACAAAAAAAGGGACTGCAAAGGTTCTTGCATGCAAAAGTGTCATGGAGTGGACAGCTGTGGTGCAGCTTGGGGCCCTTCCACCTTAAAGGCTCTGGGTGTTGGCAGGTTCCCACCCCTGGCTGGTGCACCCACGCTCAGAGAGCCCTGTGCCTGGGCACAGCCAGATACTGCTGGTTATCTCCTGGGACAAGAAGCCCAGGACACTGCAGGGAGATATTTGCACCAAGACATTTCCAGCTCATGCAGTGCTCACACCTCTGTCCTGCTGTGTGCCAGAACACTGTGACAGCAGCACAGACACTGCTGGTGTTGAGGAGCTGCAGGGTTGGTGTCACCAGTCCCAGCTGAGTTGTGCAGCAGTGGCCACTCCTAGCAAACCAAAAGCAATTATCAATATTGCAGTGAATCCCACAGACAACATGGGAACCTGACTGTAGTCATCCATCACTGACCTGATCAGGGAACAGGAGCAAAATTGTTACAGGTGGCTGCACCTTATTTGTCCTGACCAGCCCTTAAATCCCTGACCCCAGGAGCCACAACATGGGCTCAGACCCACAAGGTACCGAGAGCATGAGAGAGCACATTTCCCACAGCAATAAATGCAGTTGAAAACTGAAGTCACCATGGCTGGTGTTTTGCATCATCCCTGTCACAGCACAAGCTGCTGGTGGTGGCCACGCTGCTCCTGGGCAGCTCTGCTCTCTTTTGAGAGGTGGTGACAGGGAAAACAGGCATTTTCCTGTCCCTTTTCCAGTCAGCTGGGGTGGGCACAGCCCCCAGGGTTTTGGTGTGCACAGGCATAGGAGAGCAGGCACTGGGCAGCCATGCAGACACAGAAATGGAAACTCTGCCCTTCCCACAGGAACAGTGCAGCTGCAGGCCAGCCCCCACATGCCTCTGTGTGCCAGTGTAAGAGACAGATGTCTTCTGCTTCTCGAGAACATACACATATATGTGTCCTCAAGCTATATAGATATATATATACACATTATAGAGATAAAAATCTTTTATACAGATAGAGGTCTGCTTGCTTTTTGAAATAGTATGTACTATTTCACTGGCAGCCCCTCAGGGCTGGGAGTCTTTCAGATGGGTTGTGAAGTGAAGAAGCAGCATGTGAGGAAGGTGTCTGACAGCATGAGACATGGGGAGGAGGAGTTGAGCCCTGCCTGATGGGTGTCCTTGAGCTCTGTCCTGTGTGTCTAACTTGGTGTCACAAACAACAACCCACAGCAGAAATTCTGGCTTGGATAAATCCAAATCAGCCTTGGTAGAAGCAGACTGGGCATCGTGGACCTTGGCAGTGGATACTGTGGGGCTGGGAACAGGCAACTGCAGCAATGCTTCTCAGTTTAGCATCAGCTAAAACAGCATGTGGACTGATTTTGTTACCAAGTTGATGAAAAATGGCCTTTTATGAGAAGTAATCTAGGTGAATTGCTTTAACTTGAGGGCCTGAGTCTTGGATTTCTCCTCAGCTCTGCCCAAGGCTCCACGAGTTACTGCTGGACTTGTTTCCCTCTGCTGTGGGCACATGTGGGTGTGCAGGGAGCAAGAGGAATACAGCTGAACTTCATCCACTTCAGTACCATCATCAACAAAATGTGGTCTGTGGTAACAGCATTTTGTTTATTTTCCTAAGAAATGCCATCTTCAGCACTGAGGGGTAACATCTATTTGGAGACTTCCATGAAAATGACTCCAAACAACCACTTCCCCCTGAAAGGTTTCACAAGCTGAGATGGAAGATCATCATTTAAGGTGGCAGTGGAAGCTGTTCCTCTTCCCTGCCTTGACAGCAGGAGGGGTTGGGTTTGGGCTTACCTGCACCCCCAGGTCTTGGCTGCAAGGACAAGAGACAGATACTGGCCAAAAGAAATCCACAGAATCCACAATTCTCTCTCTGCCCTCTGGCTTTGCCTCGTGATGCTTCCTGAGGTTTGAGTGGATGGAGTGACACACTTCACCTGTAAGAGAGAAGTAGCAATATGGCAAGGTATGCTTGATTACCTCCTGCAGAGAGGACAGGTCAGCCAGAAGTGTCAGGGAGACCCTCCTGTTGAGACACAAGATTCAAGAAGGACCCCTTGCATTCTGGATTTCTTTTTCAGGGGAGTCTGTGTGCAGCTGTATCCAGACATGGACACAGGCTTGGCCAGTGGTTTATGTCTGAAGGACTGTGTGTGCCCAACCAATTCTTTGTATCACTTAGCTAAGGTTTCAAAGTTTCAGCACACTTATTCTTAATTCACTTCATCTGATATGACAAGGATTCTCTCAGCCTGGAGGAACTCAAGGGCAGCTCTAGTCCTGCAGCCTGCTGCCATGCAGGACAGCTCAACAGGCATTTGCCTGCCTACTATTTATGGAGTAAGATGACTGACTTATGGTCATATTTACATTCCAGCCCTATTTTGGTTGGCACATGCTCAAGCAGCCCTCAGCTGTTGAGCAAGACTAATGGCCCTTAGCTATTGACGTTATCTCTCTTCCCAGGGTCCAAACCCACCACAGCCACCACTGGTGGTATTGCTCAAGCTGAAAGTGGGGGAGCTCATGGCCAGGCTTGCTTGTTAAAAAAAAAAAAAAAGCAATCACAGCACAAAGTATATTCCATGACCCCTGAAAGTCAGCCAGCACCAAGCACTTTCTTTCACCAAAGTATTTTCCTGTTTTCCTCCCCTCTGCTGTTTGGGGTGATAGCCATGGGGCCATGCATGATGTGAACAGCAGACAAGGATTATCTCTAGACCTTTTGAAGGACAGATGTGCTTTCCAAGCCAAAATAAAAGGTGATGTTTTGGGATGTGGAAGTTGTGTTGCCCTCAGCTCCTACCCCACTTAGCCACAGACGTGCTTGGACACCTTGTGCCCACCCTAAAGCTGCTGCCAACCCCCCACCAAAGTGGGATTGAATGCACTGGAGGCTCCTGGGCTGTAATTTCCCAGGGGAAGCAGCAGGTAGGCATTAGGCACAGCAGGGCAGGGTCTGCATTTTGCTCAGCACCCTTTCACCCTGTGCCTTGCAGCTTTCCTCACTGGGTTTCCCCTGCCTGCCCTGCCCTTGGCCCTTTGTACCGGGGATTGGTGGGGAGGGGAAGCGAGCCCCTCCCCGGGGAAGTGGCCAGATCACAGTTTTACAAACAGGTTGCTCAACCCTGGGCTGGAGTTGCTGATCCCATCTCACACTGACTGCTGCTCTGCAGCACCAGGAAGCCTTTGTGTCAACGTTTCCCAAGCAGAGGACTTTGCTTGGCTGCAGTGCAAGTGTCAGAGTTATCAGAGAAATTGGATTATTTTTAAGTATTTTCTGACCATTCAGAGTTAAAAGGTTGTTGAGAAAGCACATCCCACCAGCTGCTAAGGTACAGTACTTGTAGGCAATACTTCTGGTGGAATATGATTTTTTTTTGAGCCAGTCCAGCTGTGAATTGTGGAAGGATTAATGGTGTGGTCATTGGTGAGAGGAGCACAGAAAGATAGGCAGGTCTGCAGTAGAAATGAATCTATTCATTGAGCCTTGGGTACCATTTAACAGTCAGAGCTGTTTTGAGAAAAGTCTGAAGAGGTTTATGAATGGTAAAGACATTTCTGGAGCTATTCCAAATTTTCATTTGGTGCAAAAGTCAGACTCTGGGTGTGCTGATTCGTGGAAATCCATCTTTATTTTTTCCTCCCTGTCATTTTGTCTTTCCATGTCATTCAAGTTGACTCTGGAGCTGTCTCTGGTGCACTGCTGGGCAGAGGCAGGGCCCCCCCACCACTGTCCTCTGAGGAGCACGTTCCTTGTGCTGACCAGGCAGAACAGCATGGATTTCCTTCGGTGCCATTTCCTGATGATTTCTGACTAACTGTGGAGGAAGTTACCAAAGAAATGATGAAGCTTCAATTTTTTATTTAAAAACACTTTTGAAAGGACATCTCTTGTTTTGAACTGTAAACAGCCTGCCTTGCTGTCCTGCTGCAGGACATCTTCATGGATGAAATTTGCACCAAAAGCCAGGTAAATTTTCTTCTGGGAAGCCCTTAACATTTTGGGGGAACTTCATTTGCCAGTGTCAGTACATTGGGCTTGCTCAGTGCTTTAAAATAAATGGTTCACAGTCTGAATGAACATACCCTAAGACACGACTGACTGAGTCACCTGCTCCTATGGCCAAGGGCAGATCTCTCAGCCAGTGGATTTTTGGGGCCCCAAGGGGCCTGGGCACAGCCCTGTGGATGTGAGGCTGCCTGGCAGAAGCAGCAGCAGCAGCAGGAGGCAGGAGAGGGTCAGTGTGTCCCTGCACCCTCCTGGGGCTGCTGCAGCTGGGCACAGCTGTGAGGGTAACCAGTCCCTGGTGGGCACGTCCTAAGGCAGCTCAGGTTTGAAGTGGAACAGCCTCAAACTGGGTTAGGACTCCTTCTGGAAACTTTGTCTCCCTTTGCCTGATTAAGCCTGGCTGTTTCCTAAAAGCCACATTAATGTTAAACAGAGACATGGAAGAGTCATGGGAACCTCAGGGGTTTTACAAATCCCTGCCGTTGCTCAATCCTCCATGTCTTTCTGTAGAGGAATTCTCACTTTCAAGCTGTATAAAAGGTTGCACTTAAAGCTTGTCCTGAATTTTGATCTGGAAATGTAAAGGGAAAAGCTCTGTTTGCCTTCTGGCACCTCCTCAAGTGCTTGCAGACACCTGCCAGTGCTGCCTCTGTTTGATTGTTTTCGTTGTTGTGTAACTCTGCAAAACACTCTGTGCCTTCCCAGAGAAAACCAAGATGCTGGCAGAGTGACAGTCCCCTGGAGAAGGTGGCAGAATGGATGCTTCATGGGAGAGATCTGTGGTTTTTCCCTTCTGGGGGAAAATACAGAGCAGGTCTCCCCCATGCTGCTCGCGTGGGGAAGGATGCTATGAAATGATGGCAGCAGTTGCAAACCCAGCCATCTGAAGATAGCAGCGTAGTCAGAGGCAATTCCAGGGAGCTGAGCTCCTGGACAGAGAATGGAGCATTTCTGAACGAAGGCACAAACTAAACTGCAACGACCACCACGAGCACATGCAGTGAAAGCACCCCCTCGAAGTGCTCAAAGCTTTAAAGCCCTCAGTGCCAGGGATTTCAGGCTCGTACACAGCGATGGATGTGCCAGTGCCAAGATCCGAAAGCTGTCAGAGCAGGATGTTGGGGCTGTTTAACAATGAGCTTATGCTAAAACGGGATGTGAAAGGAAAATCAAAGTAGAACAAAACAGGACAGTGAATGAAAGGTTGGGTCGCTCCCTGCTCGTTCCTGCATAACAATAGGGCCTGGGATCAGCTCCCCAGGTGGGAATGAGCTGAGCCTCTGCCAGTGCATCCTTTGTTTGCACTGGATGTGGTACCCCTGGCTCCCAGCGTGCTCCCATAAATATGTATAACCCCATAGCCCGGTCCCTCTGCACTCTCTGCCCTGAACAACTGGAAGAGGAGATTTAGATGTTGTTTGATGGGGAAATGCAGATCTTCAGACCTGTCAAAACACAGCGTGAATTCTGCATAAGTTGCTAGCACAAGTGCAGGACTAAGAGCCCAAAATTCATTGTTGCTTCTGCTACTGACACTGCCCGGGGGGAGTCACTGTCCTACAAAGCCCACATGAAAAACTGGAAGTAAGTATGGCCCCATTGCCAAAACTCTTGGAGATCTGGAGAGAAATGAGGTATCACCACTGTGGCCTTGAGTTGATTCAGAGCCCAAGGATTACAAAGGAATGCCTGTTTCCAAGGCAGATGCTCTCCTGAGCAGCTCTGGCTAAAAAAGACCAAAACAATTGCACTTGAACCAAAAGAGTTCAAGAGATGAAAAAGTGCTGGGCTGAAAGGCTGGGTATTAAACAAAGGTTCCTCTCCCAGAGGGTGGGCACTGGAACAGCCTCTGTAAGGAAGTGGTCACAGTACTCAGCCTGCCAGGGCTCAGGAAGAGTTTGGACAAAGCTCTCAGGCACAGAATGTGATCCTTGGGGCTGTGCTGTGCAGGACCTGGAGTTGGACTTCAGTGTTTGTTGTGGGTCTCTTCCAACTCAAGGTATGATAGGGAACTGCTGCCTTTTTGGAGAGGTTTGTTTTTCATACCCCATGAAGACAACCTGGTTCTGCTACCTGGCTGGCTGCCCTGTGGCTTTTTGCTTCAGGGAAGTATTTGATGTGGTTTGAAATTGCAGATATAACTAGAGGGGCCAGCCTCTACAGAGCCAAGTGCTTGCATATTCAGACACTTCGCTGACAGTTTTTTTTCACATTATCATCATTATCCTCCTTCAATCACTGAAGTACTTAGCACGGAGGTGTGAGGTGTGAGGGCTCGCTCGATGGTGGCAGGGCTGATGCTGGCTTTGATGCAGTTGTTTCCCTCCGAGGCTCTGGGTGGAGGTGCAATCGAGGGAGGTCTCTTTTCTGGGAAGTGCTCTCTGACGAAAGGGCTGTTGCCATCTCTGCCGGGCAGAGCACGCGGGGAGAGCTGTGAACCGGCAGTCAGACTTTATCTGACCTTTTATTTGTCTGACCTGCCCTCCCTTGAAGACCAAACAGAAAATGTCACCGAGTTCCCTTCTATCAAGCCTGCAGGCAATGGCTTATCTGAGTCACACGTGTCCGTGTGTCCTGAGCTGTGCAGCCAAGTGTCCCTCAGTGGCTCTCTGAGCACTACACCTCCCTCCATCCACCGCCGTGGGTCTCCAGCCAGGATTACAAACCATGGAGATCCGAACGTGGCACTAGCCTGAAGCAATGAATAAACTATTTCCAAACTACCTGGCTTGTTAGCAGCAAGGCTTGCTCAGCTCTGCTCCCATGGGCTGCCTTGTCTCATCTTCCATACCCCGAGATGTGCACACTGAAAGGATCCCTACACGTCCCTAGCTTGCTGCATGTGGAAATTAAATTACCAGCAACTGCACCCTCAGCACAGAGCAATTAACCATTAATTTAACCAGGTTAAATAACAACTAGTCTTTGTATCCAAGCCTGGAGCGTGTGCTGAATAAATTTGTGCTTTTGCTCTGCATGGGGGGTCAGGAGTTGTGGCCCCTTTCTGCCCCTTGGCTGTGGCAGCAAGAGCTGGGGCTGGGGGGCTGCAGCTCACCCTGTCCCAGGAGGATACAGACAGGAGTCCAAGTTACAGCTTCAGAGTTTTGTTATTCTGCAAATAATCTCCCTGGTACACAGGCATATGGCACTTGTTTGCAAATTTGTTTGAATCTGCATCCAAATAGTTCATGTGAACAAGTCGCTGCCTAATAAGAGAATTAAAAGATGGAAAAAGAATGAAATGAAAAATGTGGGTGCTTATCCCATGAGCACCTTCACTTATCAAAATAATTAAAGATCACAGCTACCTTTTATATTAATTTATTAGAAAAAAGATACAGTTTAATGTGCAAATATATACACCAAACATTACAATGAAACATGAGGAAGGTGAGCCCCTTCCCTCTAGCAACGACTCGTCCCTTCGTAACAGAGATGACTGTTTAATGCTTCCCCACAGATTCACAAATACAAAAAAAAAATGTATAATGCTTCATTTGCACATTTATTTTTATTGGAAAACAAAAAAATATCCTGGCTTTGACATGGCAAATGTCTGCTATTTTGGTGGCTTTTATTTTTTTTAAACCTGAGCAAGTTTAGCAGAACAGGGGGACAAAAGGGAAGGCATTGCCCTGTGCTTCGTTCTCATCACAGCATCTGATGGTCTTTGAGTTACTGAACTTCTGAATCCCTGCAGGTGAATGCAACTCCAAAATCTACATCTAGGCTGTAGTTAGTGACAATGAAGAAAGCAGGTGCTACCAGTGGCAAAGGCTGAAAACACCAGCTCCACTTACATGGCTGCTGGCATTTCTCAGGCTAAATGTCCATTTCTGCCAGTAAGGAAATTAATGCTGCCTCCTGTCATAAAGGAATTGTAAATGTAAAATGTCGTTTAGTCCAAAAAGCAAGTGAGTTGTGGACCTGCTAGGCCTTGGTCAAATGTGGGGTGACTGAAGGAGACAGTAAGGCCATGTTAAACCCATCAGTGGGGGGAACCAGCTGATGGCCCCAACAATAACCACAGGACTCAAACCATGGAGCTTGGTTGTTTTTTCACCTCATCCTGCAACCAAGCTTCATCCAGCAGCTCCACAGGGTGACATTTCCAATTAAACCAAAACTGTTCTGCTAATTTAGCACTCTCCCCATTTTAAATGAGAGGCCCCAGCAGTGCTGGAGAAGGCACTACAATACCTGGACTGGGCAATGCCAATTCCCTCAGCAGGCTTTGCCAAGGGACCACTGGCCACTCTGTGCTCATTTAGGTGCAGAGCCTCTCTCTGCATCAGCTCTCACCACACTTTTGAAGAAAATACATGCAAATAACCCATGGCAAAAAGAGGACACCATCAGGAGTGTGCCTGCCTAGCCCCAGAGCCAGTACTAACCAAGGGCTCTGCTCTGGGCTGTATTTTCAGATACAACTCTGACAAAAGCTGACTCAGTTTGCAGGTTTTCTCTCCTCCTTGGCCAAGGGATTAGGATTTAAGAACAGACTTAACTAAACAGTAACTCCTCTTTGCTCTCTGACACTCCTCCACTCCCACCAGTTGGCTCCACGGGTTTGTCAGTATTCCACCATCCTCCTCCTCTTTACCCTCTTTCAAATATTGTGGAATTTGATCAAAACAAAAGGATAAAAAAAAAAAAAAAGCCGTTGAGAAGGACTGTTCTGCTTTTAATCCCCCCCCCCCCAGTATTTTTTTAATTGCTCCTGTTTCATGTGTTGTACTTGCACAAGAATGTATGTCATGGGCCCTGGAGCAGCCGGTAGAAACGGACATTGCATGAAAAATCGCAATAAACTCTCCAACTTAGCACTTAGTTAAAAGTGAAAGTCAGAAACCAGTGAGCAGCATTTGATCAAGATAAGAGTGCTGCGAGGGCAAGCAGGGGACACAGGAAGTTGCAAGGGGCCATTCTGATCTAAGGACAGTCCCTGTCAAGCTAAATGCTTATGTCCTTTTAGGGCAGTAAAAATGCAGATCCAGCTCCTTCTTTAAACTTCTGAATGATCCCTTAGCCAGGTTGGCTGAAGTTTCAATATTTTTACAATAAACTAGAGTAACATGCGAGTCAGTTGTCTCCAATAACTTGGTGTTTTTCCACTTCAGAAGATTTTTCTGACAGCGTGAAAGGAAATGCACCAGTCAAACCCGAGCTGATCTGTGCGTGGTTCGGATCTGCAATCCGGGATCTGCAGGAGCAGAACGCAGCTTCCCTCACCCTTCCCTCACCCTTTGTGGAGGTTGTTTGTCATTTAAAACACCTTTTAGCCCGTCTTTTAACCCTTTCAGTACGTCGGCGCGTACCGAGAGCTTTCAGAAACACAGAGTAACACCTGTGTTACAACAAATTGTTCTGCTATTTGCACACTTTGAAAGAAAGGCAATTCTTTTGAGCAAAAAGGCAAAGGTCTCAGTATCCGTGGCCCTTCCCTCTCTCTGACACCTCTGTGCAGGTCCAGATCTCCACTGCCTCTCCCCAAATGCCCTGGCACAGTATCACTCCCAGGGCTCACAGCTCTGCTAAATCAGAGAACAAAACAGCTGGGTTTTAACAAACTAAATTTCACACCAGACAGACAAGGTACATATATGTAAAAGTCGGAATTGTTTTTAAACTTTTTATGAACATCAACTTTCATTTGAGAGCTTTGGTGGGGAGGGGGAGGAGCAGAGTAGGAGGGAGCAGCAGGTCAGCAATCTGCAGGACTAACCCTGGTTTTCCAAGCAGCTCTAATCCGGGACACTTCATGCCTGCAGGTGCCCAGTTTGCCCCAGTCAGTGAAGGTGCTGGTGAACCTTGTTCTTGCAGGGTAACCTAAGCAGATCCTGGTCACCACAGATCCCCAGGGGCTGGGCTACAGAAGCAGTGAGACTTGCAAGCCCTTCAGGTCTCTTGAGGTAGGAGGAAAACTGTGTTTCTGTTAGCTATGCTGCCTCTCCCCCTCCAGAGTGCCTGAACGATGGGAGCACACGGGGGTAGGGAGGAGGCTGAGTAGGAGCCTTGAAATGCCAGTGGTTTCTGCAATGACATTCCTGTGGCCTCTGTTTGGTAGATCAGAATTTTTAGGATGTCAGGTTACAGCAATGCAACGTGGTAACAACAGGCACACAAAGGGAGGCCAGCGAGTTGGCACTGCCAGAGAAGAAATCTTTTGTGAGGGTCCTGTCTGTCTGTCCACATTGACAGGATCAGACCTCTTATGGCTACTGGGACTCATCTACAGGAGCAAAGCCTGTGAGACCAAATCCAGTGTGGGTCACTCAGCATCACTGCCTACTTCCACCAGTCTCTGTAAAATAAAGACGGCAGCCAAGCGTTTAAAGTGAAATATTTTATAACCTGTACACATATGTTATCCTGAGATAGTGCCGGTAACAAGTCCCAAGGTAGATAAGCTTCCTGAGCCCCGAGGTCCCCATGCTGTGTGAGCACATTGTTGTCCTGTTTTGGCAGGCTCAGAGCACGCTGCACTTCCTAATGCTTTTTTATTTTGGGGTGGGTCTAGTGAAACAATCAGGATGACGACTGCTACCAGCAATTCCAATGGCATTTTCTTCTGCCTTTCAGATGAAAGCACTCTTGATCCTTTGCCAGCTCTCTCAAGGCTTGCAGAAACAGGCTCACAGCTTCCCTTTCTATTTTTTGGCCAGCCAAGAGCTGTGTGGCTGCAGCCTCCTACTAGAAGAGCAGCTGTGCTGTGCCAAAGACACTTCCCAAGACAGGGGAGAAAACATCAGTAGGAATCAGACAGAAAAGTGACAAGTATGAGCCACAGTGGAGGGAAGGAGCTTAACACAATGACCTTCATCCAGAGGGTCAGAGACCATGCATTCCAGTTGCATGGGTACGTAGTCCTGTTTTGAGTTCTGACAGCATCAGCTCACAGCCACAACTTTTAAACCCGGGGGAAAAAATATTTTTCAAAATTCTCTTTTGCTCAAGCACTATATATTCAAAAAGTTCTTTTTTTTTATTGTTTCAGTATTTTAGCCCTTAGTTGATTAGTCACCAAAACCTGTCAGATGCCTGCTGCCATAAAAGCACTCCGAGCTCCTGCAGCATTTGTAGGAATATCAAAAAATAGCTTTAGCAACTAGGAATTATGCAACAGAAGGAGAAGGCAGGACGGACTAGATTAATACAACTTGTAGTGGATTTGTTAACGTTAAGTGTATGACTCGTTGCAGAATCATGCCAGAAAATGGTACCATGTAGCATACTGGTAAGGGCAGTAAAAAGGCTAATGCATTACTTTAGTCATCAGTGAACCACTCACTCACACAGACTTTTTCCAGCTGAAATCAAAGGTTTCCAGTAAAAATGCCTCTTACAGACTGTAAGCATTTTACAGCTCTCTCTGCCTTTGAGCTCTTCTGTGATAGCTGCTTTATTAACATTGTGGTTCCAGTGCAAAAAAAAAAAAAACCTCTCCAGATCCCAAATCTTCTTTATACTTTTGATTGTCTTTCATCTGTCCATTCCTGCTTAGTGTTCTGTAAAGCTTGAGTCTTCTGTTCATCCACCTGGACATAGTCCACTCTCTGTTCCTCAGACAGAAAAGGTTTCTATGGGACAGAGAGGAAAAAAACCAATGTTTTAACTTTCAGGTCGAAAAGGGAGTGCTAGTGAAACTTAGCTAGATTTTCTGTTTTCCCTTTCCCTCCTTCCTTGATTGCTTCACTTCACCTTGAAGCTCACAGTGACATCAGCTGACAAAAGCATTGCTTTACAGCCTGCTTTAGCTGTAATTATCCATCTGTCACCCTGTCACTCAGGCCAGCACAGCAAGCCAGGGAAACGTGCTGTACTGGCTATTTCCATGCAGATAATCATTCCCTCCTCATCTGAGTGATCCTGCTGCAGGGATAACCTAACTGAGTTTAGATACAGGGAGGGCTTAAATACAAAAGCTTAAGAGCCTTGAGTCTTTTGCATCTGGGAGTATTGGCTGATGGGGAAAATGATACACAGGACACAAAATGATCCAAACTGACAACAGTTCATTGCTTGTGCTACCTACCCACCACCCAGGCAGCTTAGAACTTCTCTGGAACAAGGAATGTTATTTTCTCAGCATTGCAAAGGAAATTGAAAATGGTTTTGGTGATGCAAGAACAAAGATGCACGTTTTGCCAGATTTTAAGAGATGGTACAGTTTTACCCCCATGAATTTACCGTGGGCTGCAAACTTGTTACTGCACAGAGATTTGGGGGAAAACTAGCAGGAAAGGCTTTGTGGAGACTTGATGAAAATGAAGGAGCATGCAGAGATCCTGCAAGCATCAACCCACTTGCCAGTGCAGCCTCACACCCTGTGCTGAGCTCGTGTTAGCAGCATCCCTAGAGTCTCACTAAGGACACCTTGTCAGCACCCTCACCGTGCTATCATCACATTAATCTTGAGCCTGACACAAACACAGTCAGCTGGAAACACCACTGGCTTCACCATGGCACCTGGGGCACCCAGCAGAATGCAACCCTGGGTCTGGATTTCCTCCCAGCAGACAAAAGGACAGGAGGCTGTGGGGTTTGGCTCGTACCTTCTGCACAGGGGATGGGGAAGCAGAGTTAAAATCCAGTGCTAAGTAATCAAGGTTAGATTTCCTTGTCCATGGAAAAGCACCACTGTATGGAGATGTGGCCTGTCTGTGTTCCTGTCAGGAGAGAAGAAAAACTTTTAATGCTCTGAACACATGATCCTAGAAGGAAGCAGGATCACAGCTATGAGTTGGGAGATTTGCCTGGCAGAATGGGAATGAGAACAGTCAGGGTCCACAAAATTTTCTGTGCCAAGGGGGCATTTGGTTACAGACCACAGCATAACACTGATAATTGTGGGATGGCATAAAGAAACCGTGAGACCCTTTTTCTTCTGATAATTCTGGCAAAACAAATGAAAGAGGCTGATTTACACTCCATTTTATCAAGGACTTGTGTCCAGCTTATCAATCCAAGCCCTTGGAACACTCAGATTTGCAGGGGTGCCCACTTAAATATCATCATTCAATGAATTTGAAGAAATTGTGAAGATTCAGTACAAATCTAGAAACTGAAAATTATTCTCATAAAATCACAGATAACCACAAACATATGACAGGTTTTCCCAGACTAGAAAAATCAAATGGGGAATGGTTACAACTGGAACTTTCCTCTTGAGCAGATTTCAGTCTGGTAGAGATGTAGGTTAAAATTTGAAAGCATGGTTCACATGGAGACTGTGGTCAGTTTTGCAATTTATTTTTATAGCTATTGGTATTGGGCTTTGGCTATGGAGCAGATCTGTAGACATTGGCTCAGATGAATGGATTTGAGACCCATTTCCACCTAAAATTCAAAGTAAAACAAGATTCTGGTCTTTTGCAAGATATGGCTAAAGAGTAAATGAAAAAAAAAAAAAGGAAGCCACAAAGCCAGAGGTTCTTCTTTCATGGGATGGGAAGTGGGGTTAGTGCCACCAGCCAAAGCAGAAGCAATGAGACTTTAATGGGAGTTCTGTTTCTGCACAATATTTGGTGTGTTTCTTTAGGAAGTGCACTAACAGCTTGCTGTTATTTCCTGGGAGATTTTGCAAGGCGCACTTTTAAAAGGTGAAAAGATTTAATTTTCCTTTGTCTTAATGAGTTCTCATGTAAATATGGCTGATCCCTGTGATCTCTTGGAACCGCTCAGCAACATTCGTGGGCGAACAGCTGAGTTCTGCAGAGCAGGAAAAGGGCTTCCCTTATCTCTCTGTAAACTGGGCCCAGTGTCTTTGCCTTAAAACAGCCTCATCATTTGAGAAAAAGAAAAAACAAACCAGAAGGCAAAGGACAAACCTCCTCAACGTTTTTTTTCTTAGAAAACAAACTTCGGCATTCTCCATCAATGTGACAGAGCAGAATAAAGCAAAGGATGGCTGTGTGAAAATGACATTACCATATGAATGTAACTTTCTTCCTCTTCCCCGGAAACTGAATTGGCAAATATTCTTGCTGAATTAATACCGTCTCTTTCTGGTGAGATAAAGCTCATTCGATTGCTATGAAGGAAAACACAGGAGAGGTTAAAGAAGCATCTTACAGATGCACTGAAATGAAGCCAAAGCCTGAAACAGTCCATATGGTGAATAAACCCACACTAAGGCTGTGGCCTTTATGGAGAGGATGTCCATTAGTTGTAGAAATAGTGTGCTGTATTGCTGACTGATTTTGTTGATTTTTTTTTTTTTTATCTCTGGGATTTATGAAAGTTTTCTATGTGGCATGACAGAAAGCATCAAACATTGAAGCAATTCTCTATCAAGGGGCACAGAGCCATCGTTCATTTGGGTAATAATGGGGGCAGTTACTTGGCTGTGCAGGTACCCACACTTTGGAGCCCCATGGGAATTCATCAGCTGCTGGAGGTACATGCAGAGGAACTGGCTTTGCAGACAGTGCCAACACCTGCCACCCGTGCTGTGGGGATGGCTGTGACCCAGCCCCTGCACAAGGAAATCTCTCCCATGAACACAATCCTCAGAGGTGCATGGTGAATAAATTACCACAGGCGAGCACAATGGGCTTGGTTAATAGGAAATTAGATGGCCTCTCTGTGCAGCATGAACAGCACAATTCCTCTTGCTGTATTAGTTTCAGGGGAAACTTTTTTTTTTTTTTATTAATGTAAAATATGCAAACTCACCCTAAGCCCATTGTCCTTCAGGACTCTGCACTGTGTCAGCACTGATTAACCCAAGTGCTCTCTGGCAGGGGTGCCTGGGAGGCAGGGCAGTGCCTTTCCCTACCAGGCAGCACCAAGGGGCTTAACCAGCCTTGGTCTGGATAGGAGAGAGGGCTCTGCAACACAGAAACTGCTCAGCCTGTGTCTCTTTTGCTCTTCACCTGACAACCTGCAATGGGGGAACGGAAATGCCCAGTCTGGCACTCATGCCAGCAAACCTCCACATTTTCTGGAGTGCCTGGGGTGTGCAGAAGAGTTTGATGGGAATTTCTGGCTTTTGCACACACACTTCAGCACAGCTGCCTTTTTTTTTTTTTTTTCTTTTCTTGTTTTTTGTGCCAAGATCCTCCCAGCCACCAGGCTGAAGTCATCCCCTGTTCACAAGTTCCTTGAAGATGAGTCTGGGAGCCCAACAGTATCATCTGTTCATACTACCTGGGCTTTGGGATCAAAAGCATTTGTTTTACCAACACCTAATTTCTAGTGGCAAAAGGTCATGCCAAAAGCTCAGCCCTGGATTGCTGTGTGGCAGTGCAGAACTCTACACCCAGTCTACACTTCAGGCAGATCTTCATCTGCTCTGGTTCTCCTTTGCTATACTAATTTTCAGGAGCAAAGATGGCTCTATCACAGTTCTGGAAGCTTTTAGCCCTCACAGCAGCCACAGCAGAGTGCAGGGCAGCTCCAGGCTGTTTAAAAGGAACCTTCAAATCATGATGCTGAGTTCTCTGGAGCTGCCCATCGTGAAAGGGAGCCCTGCTTTTTAGAGACAGCAAAAGCCTGGGGGATACTGAAAGGAACCTTAGGGAACTTTTGTTTGTGGACTTCGCCAGGAATCTTTCTTGTGGGATGGGATAAGTTATTTTTAACTCTGTCCCACGCTAATGCTCAGAAGGTTGGAAGGGCAGGTTTCTCGTTGACTTACTAAGGCACAGTCCACATCCTGGTCACGGCAGCATGCTCCCGGATTGTGGAGAGGTTCCTCAGGTCCAGAGGAGGTGGTCGTGCTGTAAGTAAATACAAAAGGAACTGTGTTTTCAATGGAAGGTCAGACTGCTTAGAAGAATGCAGTTGTGTATTAACAGAAAGAAACTAACAGAGTATTTCACAGAGCATAACCAAGAGAGAAATCAGTAACAAGTGACCTCTTCGGTCAGTGCTGGAGAGCAAAGTCCCCCAGTCACCCTAAAATAACAGAATAAATATTGTGGGCATAAAGAGACCAAATGCTGCACAAGATAGATACACTTGCCCCAAATATGCTCTGGATATGCTGCCTTGGAGAGGTTGGTTCAGCCTACAGGTTACAAGAGGTTTTGGATTCTGTTCTAGACAAAAATGTCCTATACATGGGAATCAGGATCATTCCTGTCACCACTCAATGTGAGTGTGCCCACCGATCTCAAAACCCTCTAAGACAGGATATGAGTTTGCTTTTCTTCATGGCAATGGTCCAAATGTCTGTCCCCACTTTACTGCAGCAGTGCCTGAACCAATTTCTGAGTGACCCTGTGGCTCTGCAACCCTAAGAGCTTTATTATAGGCTAGGTTTAGGTAATTTCTCCACTTCAAAGCTGAATTTTGTCCCCAGTATATTCTCTGGAAGTGCAACCCAGACTTTGAATGAAAACCAGGAGTGGAAAACTAGCATCAGCAGAAAATTAATTTAATAAATTTAATTAATTAAACTAAGACAGCTGTGCCTACCACCCAACAGAGGTTCATCCAACAGCCAACACATCAAGTTGGAGTGTTTAGATGCCCCATGCCTGGCAGGTCAGAGAGGTGGTGAGACAGGAGTATTTCAGAGTGGCAGGATTTGGTCTGCTGTGTCCCAGGCTGTGTCCCTTTGGCTGTTTGCAGCCACAGGGAAAAGCCAGGCACTGTGCTTATGCAGCCACCCAGGTCTTGACTGCAAGAGCAGCCATGGAAGCTCTTCCTTCACTCACAAACCGCCCCGCAAGCACACCCTGGGCTGTAAGTCACTCACACAGTGTCACTGTTGGACACAACAGATGGAGGCAGGGAGTGATTCAGAAAGGCTGTGTGGACTCCTTGCAGGAAGGAGCCACTGGTTTATTTTTCGGGCTTCCTTTATGCTTTTACAGATGTGCCCACCTTAGAGGTGGGACCTTTGGGAACTATTGGTCAGTTCCAGAGACTACCACGAAAAAATCCCTCCTCTGGGAAAATTGTGCACAACAAGGTAGTTTACAAATATGTGACTTTGTGTACCAAACGAGTGCCTGGGAACAGAATTTCCCAAAACAAAAACATGGTAGGCACGAAGCGTGGCAACAACACAGCATTTCAACCCCTCCTCTAGAGGGGGAGCTGCTTCAAGACACGCCAAGGACACTGCCAAAGGAGGTCACCCACGTCCAGAACCCCCCCAGGATTTGCACTTTGTATCTGGGCTTACACTTCCTACGAGGCTTGAGGTCCCGGTTCACCGGAGGGGGCTCCACGTCAGAGGGAAGCTCAGGCAGAGGGCTGGTGAGTTTTTCAGTGCTGACCACGGGGAAGGTGAAGGTGGCCGAGGCAGGGCTCATGGGGATGTATCCATCGGGGGAGCAGTCGGAGGGAGAGGTGCTGGGGCGCATGGGCACGTAGCTGTCCTCCGCGCCGTCCGCGGCCGCGCACAGCGGGGAGAAGCGGCACGGCTGCACGGGCACAGGGAAAGAGAAACAGCTCCATCAGTGCACAGCCAGCAGCTGCCCTGGGCTGGGGACACGCCTGAGCTGAGCCCAGGCCAGGGTGTTCTGATGGGGCCTTTCAGAGAGGTGCAGCCAAAAGAGACAAGCGCGTGAGCTCAGGTGAGCGCCCTGGCTCTGGAGCAGTCCACGCAGAGCTCCGCAAGTAAACTGGAACCAAAGTGATTGCTGACTTTATTGGTTAAATCCTTCCACTTCAGGGAGGCTGCACCTGCCTCTCACAGCAGTAATTCTGACCTCTAAAATGAGGGAGGATCCTCAATACAAAAAAAAGTCTGAAAGGAGAACACCTGAAGAACTGGACTGTGGCAAATGTGGAAAGTGAGAGAGCAGACACAGAGCTACGACTCACTTCTGATCACTGCGAATCAGCCTTAGAAAATCACTTCATGCAAGTTAGTGCTGGCTGAGTGGTGAAAGGAATCGATTGCAATCCTTGCAAGCTTTCAAAAAGGAGAATAGTAAAAGTTGCCCACCACCAGCAAAGGATCTCCCACAGAAGACAACATCCAGCAGCAGGCAGAAGCTTGGCCATGTGATGTGAGATGGTGCTGCTTACAACTGTGTCTGACAAAGGCTGAGGCAGGAAGCTGTGGACTGACTGAGCCTTCAATCAGGGACACTTTGAGAGCAGCCATTTACCAATGTCCTGAAGAAGAGATATCCCTCAGGACTATGGAGTGACAGGACCGTCTCTAGACCCCTTTTTTCAAGGAGTAAGCCATTTGCTCTGGTGCTCTTGGTCAACAGTTTAATTCTTGAGGCTGCTGGTAACTTTTTTCATGATAGACCCAGCTTACAGCTGCTTCAAGAACAGGGTGCTGAGTATTGAGACCTCTCTCTCTCCCCCTTTTCCCTCAAAGGCTGCCTGAGGCCACAAAGCAGTCAGCACAGAAGTTGCCCAAAGCCAGGCCCTTTTTCCACTTTTTAAATTCTTCTGCCGAACAGAGGAGAGGAATGCCTGAGTATCAGGATGTGAAATGATTCACTCTGAAGTTTATGTGCCAGTGTTTTAAATTTGTGCAAACAGAGTACTTACCAAATTCAAGCTAAGCCTCTTATCTCGACTTCTTAGGGAACTGCCTTCCATGTCTGCTGCAAGGGAAAAAAAAAAGTGATTAAAAATGGGATAAGGCAGTGCAACCTTACAGAGATAATTCTGGAGTAAAACATATGGCTCTGAAATAATTAAGAGTTTTATAAAGATTTCATAACTCCTAAATGAGGAAATACAATGACACTTAAGACCAGATCCAACTCAGCAGCACTTCAAGAGTGATTACATCTATTTTAAGTATGATGAAACCAAGGAACCTGCTCATGTACAAATCCAGCTGTAACTTATGCTGCCTATAACACAAGCAGTTGGGGAAAAAGGCTGGTGTGGGAGCAAGCAAGCAAGAATTTAAATGCAGCTCCTGCTCTAGTCATTCTCTGTTTTCCCATCTGTCAAACTGGGGAAATCATATGAAAAGGGGCTGTTACAGATAATATTATTTCTTGGATATTTATTTAGGAGCCTTTTAAGGTGCCAGGGAAGCAATTGTTATTGTACAGAAAGCAGTGTGTGGGGGAATTTAATGGTAGGAGAAAGATTCTTTGCTTTGTCACCCAGAAGTGCTGATGTGGTGCAAGTGGCTCAGGGTGATGGGCAATGACCAGCCAGAGAAAATCACCTGTCTCTGTGTCTCCTTGTGCACTTGGGCCTTTGTCTTGGCATAGGTCGATTTTATTTTCCAAGCCAAAGCCAAAAACCCCTAAAATCCAGCATTCAGCACGTAGAAGATCAGCTGTGGGAGATGCTTACAACCACCATCCTTTTCTGAAAAGGGATTTTCTGTGCAGAAAATGGCTTTTCTGTGGGAATGCCTTAAATCCCTGCAACCATGTTAATCCATTCCCTGCTCTTATGGTGGAGATGTCAGTACTGCAGCTGGGGGCATTTCTGGTGGTACCAGCAAAAAAAAGGTTGAACCAGAACAAAGCAATTCTGTTAGTGCAGACACATATTCAGACAGACACAGTCACTGTCCTGGGACAGCTGCATTTATTTATTATGGCAAAGAGGCATTGAGGCACAAGGCTGTGGCAGATGCCAGCCTACAGGTGCCCTACAGCTCATCCTCCTTCGTGGCACTGCCACCAGCTCATGCTGCTTTCACCCTGGGCTAATTACATCTGTGCACCTTTTGCAGGTTA
Organism: Phylloscopus trochilus trochilus; assembly: GCA_016584745.2. Taxonomy (NCBI): domain Eukaryota; kingdom Metazoa; phylum Chordata; class Aves; order Passeriformes; family Phylloscopidae; genus Phylloscopus; species Phylloscopus trochilus. The sequence goes on along the minus strand of WQNJ02000046.1, from coordinate 1,525,905 downwards.
GCAAGGGCAAAAAAAAATTAAGTTAACAACTTGAGTGCACTCACTGAGGAACTGCTGCTTTCTCCTCATTTATTTTTCTGATCTTTCTTGTTAAATACATTTTAATTCAGAGTTCAACCCTTCGAGTGAAGGTTTCAGCTACACTTAGGGTAAGAAGAAGTGGCAGCACTTATTAATTCATTGCTGCCCCCATCAGGCAGAGACAACCCTGCAGCACAGCAGCACAACGTGACATTTGGCCACTTCATCCTCTGAGAGACATTCTGGTGTAAATTGGGTTGGAGAATCATGAACCAGCTGCGTTGGAGCAGCACAGGTGCAGAAGCAAGAGCAGCACCTCTCAGGGAGTGACCAAATGTAGCTGATAATTAAGAACAGCAATTCCACTGATGGGTGTTTCTCCAGAAACCTTCCAAGAATTGTCTGTACACTGATAAACAGGCTGAGCAGAGATCTCCTTGCTTTCCCTTCTGAGCTTTAAGAGCGAGATCTAACAGCCCCACACGTTGTCTGGTCATTCAAACTGCAGGAGTCTAAAGGATCCTTGCCCTTAAAAACCCTTTTTCCTCATCAAAACTGAAGGTTTTCACATCACTGCAATATACTCGATGATTTCCAGGAGGTATTCCAGCTGCCTCTCACTGTTCTGTGGCTCCACATAATAAAGCTTTCTCATGCTGCATGTGCTGGTTTTTGACACCGTGATGTTCTGGGTTTTAATTGCTGCTCTTGTTTGTGATGATGGTGTTCCAGCAGCAAGTGGAAAAGCCAGCTCAGAGCAGAGTTTGCTTTGCAGCCTTGCCTTGCTCTGTAGCAGCAGGTTTGCAGACTGCCCTGACAGAAGTGCAAGGACAGAGTGGGATTTGTTCAAGGACAGGCAGAGTCCCTGGTTCAACCAGGATTACATCCCATCCCCAGCGTCTCCCTGACTTCCTGGCCTTTACTCTAAGCTGTGAAAAGACAGGCAGCTCTCACAGAACGGACCTGGTGTAGCAAAGCTGCAGAGCTCCAGAGGCATTTCCCACATGCCAGCCCACACTTTGACCTGTATAAACAGAGTTTGGCACTGCCTGATTCAGTGGCTGACTTCTCATTTTGGTTTTTCTGCTGAGGATGGAGGGGGAAAATCAGCAAGGCATGAGGGAGCCTGAAGGGATCAGAGCCAAACTGCTGCCCATCTGTACACACACTGAGAGGCTTCTACAGAGCAGGAGCCAAACCTAAGGGACAGGCCTGAATCCTGCTTCCTAATTCATCTGAAAGCAGCATTTTGTGTTACAGTGGGGAGGGGAGGACAGAGAGGCACAACAGGACGTCAAAACCTCCCTGTGCACGTGGGCTGCTCCACCCCGCACACGGCTGCACTCACCTTTCCAGTTCCTCACGTTGTCCAAGCTGGACAAGGAGATCCTTCTGGGCACCAGGGTGACCTGAGCCATGCAGATGCCTGCGTGGCCGTTCTGGAGGGCCCCACTGCCCAGCTCGTCCCCTCTCCTGTCTGAGAAGTGCGTTGGCTTGGGCGGGCGCGGCGGGGGCGTGTTGGACAGCACGTCCAGCTGGGTGACACCGTAGGGCAGCGCCTGCTGGCTCTGCTCCAGCTGCAGCGTGGGTGTCAGCGGCGTCCCCAGCAGCGGGGAGGAGGAGGAGAAGTCACTGGATGGCCCACTGATGTCTGTGCTCCTGGGGTTTGCTGCTGGGGCTCCGGCCTGGTGCGCAGGGCCGGCACCGGTTGGCTGTACGAGGTACAGGGAGGGCTGGGATTGCAGGGAGTCAACAAAAACATCGTCCGATGATGTTCGCTCCAGAGATCTGTCTGAGTTTGACCAGCTGTCACACCTGCAAGGAGACAGAGGGGTCAGGACCTGAGCTTCCCTTTTCTCCAGCGAACAAAAGTCCCAACCACACCGTTTGGGACAAGATCTGTTGTTGCCAGGCTTTCGTGCCTGCATGTTTTGGTTTTGGGAACTCTATTCCCAGGCACGGTCTTGAAGCACAAGGTCATGTTCAGTAAACTACCAAAGCTCCCACATTTGTTCCCAGAGGAGGGGCTTCGGTGATGGTCTCTGGAAAATGACCAGTGGTTCCCAAGGGTCCCACCTCTGGGGTGGGCAATTTGTAAAATGTACAAAAGGAGTCAGGAAAATAAAGGACTGGTCTCTTGCTTGCAAGAGCTCCACGCAGCCTCATTGATGCACTCCCTGCCTCGTTCCTGAGCCCTCGCCAGTTATAATCTGTCCCTTCCCTCTGAGCTGGACGGGAGGCTGGGACACTTGGTGCAACAGCAGGTGTCTGGAGGGAGGCTGTGTGTGAGGTCCTCAGCCACCCACCTTGGAAAGGGACAGGACCAACATATGATGCTCAACTGCTAATCTGTGCTATGAAAAGCACCCTGTAAATTGGATTAGGCTGGTGGTCCCCTGTTGTGTTTGGGAGCCAGCCCTGAGTGGCAGGGCTCCCTGAGGCTGTGTGCCCCAGTTTCATGCCTGGAGAGGCAGAGGGGGGCTCCAGCCTGATATCTGGCATGTCATGACAGGTAAAAGAATTATAAAAGAAAGGCCACATAAAACCAGGCCTGCTCTGCTGAATTGCCAAAGTTAGCCTGTCACTTCTTCTAAGTAATTTGCAAGTTCCCATGCAAAAACAATCTTGGTATGAGAACTCATTAGCACAACAACCTATTGCTGGGCTGGAAAACAAATGCACCTGCAAGAACAAGGGATCTGTCCCGTGAGAATCAGTAAAGAAAATACATAAACAATCCAAGAACAGAGAGATCTGATGGACAAGCAGAATACCTTTTACTAACCAACAGAGTAACTGGCAGGAAGGCCATTAAACAAATAAAGTTGCGCATGAGGTCTGTAACAACTGCGTAAAACGAGTTGTGACAATAAACTATAGTTTATAAACTATTTAAAAACTATAAATAATAAAATAAAACAACTTTATTTTAAAAGTAAATAGTTTTTATAGAAAAACTATAAATAAATGAATGAGTGAATGAAATATTATATTAAGTAAAAAAATTGGCTTTTCTGCATGAAGATGGAGAGCCTCAGCTGAGTTGCTGCAGACCCCAGACCCACCTGTTGTGGCTGAGCTTGCCCGACTCGCAGTTGGAGAGGAAGAGGTAGTCAGGGAGGAAGACAGACTCGGACTCGCTGGGGGTCTCCTCGGCAGCAGCAGCGTGCTCCTCGGAGAAGGAGGGGTGGGCGGTGCGGGAGGCGTGCGTGGAGGCGGCCGGCGAGGGCTGTGGGGACGAGGTGGTGTGAGACAGGCTCTCCACAGAACCTGCAATGGCAAGGGATGGCCAGCTCAGGGAGGGCTCTGCCTCGCCCTGGCCCTCTGCCTGTCCTGCCTGGCAGCACCTGGCTTTTGCACCGGGGATGTTTCAGGCTGGGAGCAGCAGTGAGTCGAGGCAAACTCTGGTGCTGGGTAGAGGGAAGCCTGGTTGTGCTCCCTGTGTCCAGGCTGTCCAAACCCTCCAGGCTGCAGGAAGTGCAGACCCCTTGCTCTGGGGTGCCCCTCTCCTGCAGGGCTGAGGTGTCCCTCCTGCAGCCAGACTCTGCTGAAGAAAGAGCTCAGGCGCAGCAGCCTATTTTATCAAGTATTTTTTTTTTAGTATCTAATGCAAATAATTAATTATTCATCTCCAACACTTCAAATTAATGGTGACAAGGAAAGGGATTGATTTCTTGCCACTTTCTAGATCTCAGTAGACAAAACTGAGCTTTCCAGCTCATGGACTAGCCAGATGCTTGTCTGCAAGCTTTTTATGCCTCTCTCGGCAGCACACCAAGCCACAGGAGCAGTGCTGTGGCTGTTACTGCCCAGCTGGAGGCTTCTTGGCTCTGCTGAGAAAAGTGACACTACCCTTCTGGAGCCCACAAGGCACGGGGAGCCTGAGCCCAGTGACATAACCCTGCAGTGTCCCCAGCACAGAGTGGGGTGGCAGTGGGGCACTGGTTAGACAGCAACATCACTAAACACAGCCTGAACCCTCTCAGGCACATGGTGCAGTTCTTGGGGCCATCCTGTACAGGATGTTTGGCTGCATGATCCTTGCTGGTCCCTTCAGGCTGAGGATGGTCTGTGATTCTAGTGATCCAGGGTGCCATGGCAGCCACAGCAGGCTGCACCCCTCATCCTTCTGGGAGCAGCAGGAGAATGGAACAGCTGATCTTCCCTCCCTGCACTATCCTGCATCTCATCCCTTTCAACCTGGGAGGGAGCTGCCTCTTCCCTTCCCCTCTACCAGCACTGACTCCCTCCTGCTTCCTCCAATTAGTTTCAGAGGCCTGGGCAGTGGTGGGCCTCAGGTCAGCAAGGCATGTAAGAACATGCTTAAATTCAAGTGTAAGCAAAGGATTTGCTTTAATTTTGAGCAGGTGCTTATAGCAGCAGGGATCAGTGATCATCTGGAAGGAATGGCTTTTGTGGGGCTTCACATTTGCAAAACAGAGCTGAGGGCTGCAGCCTTCCCATCTGAAAAATGACTTTTGTTCATCCTGCTGGCTCAGACAGTAACTCTGCTTTTAAATCTTGGACTCTGAGAGCTGTCTTGCAAGCTGACAATGATCAAATATACACTGGGCTAACTCCCTAGGGATCTCAGAAAAGCATGTTCACTTCACCATCTGACTACATTTAAAAAAAAAAAAAAACCAAACCAACAAACCAACAACTAAAACTGCCACAATGCGTAAGAAAGAAATTAATGACATTCTGGGTAATTAACACAGAGAACGAACAGGCCTGAACTCCATCTGGTACTCACAGGGTTTAGCCATGGATTATCCCATCAGGAAAGGCTGTGAGCTGCAGACCACATGGCAACGGTTTGTGAGCAGGAGGGAGGGATGGGGACAGCACAGACCTGCCCTCTTCTGACCTTCAGGGGCTCAGGGACCTGCAGCCAGCTCCTCACAGGCTGTTCCTGTCCCTGCCAGCTCTGCTGGTAACCAAACCGTGTGCATTGAAACTACCAGGAGAGCAGCTGGGCAGAATAAATTATGCATGGCTACTCTCAGCAGTGAGAAGGCAGAGAATGGGTTTGGTGCCTGCCATCCCCTTTGCCAGACAGCCAGCAGGAGGCTTCAGCCAGAAGAGCTGCTTTGGTGGCTACTGACACAAAACACTGCTGCCCTGAGTGATGGAGGAAGTCACCACAGAGGCTGCACAGCATCTTCCACAGTGACTTCTCCCATCAGTGAAGGAAAACCAGGAGCAAGGCCTCTTCCTCTCTGCTCCAGCTGACTCCCCAAAGGTGCCAACTCCTCGGTCATTTCCAGCCCGGCCCGTGACACTTTCTTGTGGCAGCAGTGTGTGAGTGCTGCTGGCAGGTCCTTCCTGACAGCCCTCCCAGGTGCTTCCTGACATCTGCCTGGAGCTGCCACCTCATCTCTGCCTCTCAGCTGTCCCTTCTCTTGTTGACTACAGAGCTGTGCTCACAGGAGCCACGGCTTTCAGAGCTCTCTGCTCTGGATCTGGCTGCCAACACCTCTGGCGTGGGGACCTGGCTGTCCGTCCAGCCTCTCTGCTGCTGGAAGGGACAAACTGGGAACAACAGGACAGGGCTTAAAGCTGAGTCACTGCACGAACCTGTGGCTACACTTAGGGCACCAAGCAGAGAAAGCAGCAGATTGTGTTTTGGCCTCAGTCACAGCAAATTTTCAGCGATGCACAGATTAAGAGTGATATGACTCATAGCAGGGACTAGTGTTTTTTTAAAACAGCAGCATTCAAGTTTAAAAAGCATGTGGCATTTAATAGGGCTTTTCTCTTCTAATGTTAATTTTTAAGGGTAATTTGTTTAAACCTACAGGCTCTTGGAGAATTTAGGAGATCCTGAAAAGCTGAAGCAATTAGCAACTGCTTGAAATGTGATGTGCAACTTGTGGAGCTGTGCAGATTTAAATCACAGGATCTGGATGTGCTTGGCAGCCTGACCTGGATACACCCCAGACCTGAGCTCACTGGCAGGAGCTGCAGGATAAATAGAAGCTCTTAGGAGCTATTTGGCATTAGAGACACAGTGAGATGTCTGGAGGCTTAGCTCACACCACCCTTGATGAGGGCTGCAAGTTCAGGTGCCAGACTTTGTACTGAACCAAGGCAAATGCTCGGCACTGCTGAACTTCTTGGGGAGTAATATCTGCCCTGGAAAGCAGAGTGTCAGCTTTCCCAAGTGCTGCTGCAAGAGCTGTCATTTCTCAGCCATCAGTGCCCACACTGGCAATCTTTGCTGGGAGAGAAACACCAACGTGTAATACCCTGAGTATTGTCCACGTGCAAGTCTTACAAGCAAAGAGTGCACTGCACCAGCATTTCCCAGTATCTGGGACAGCCGCTGTCTCAGCTCCTCTGCCACAGATCACAGCCCCCATGAACATTCTCACACACTGCCAGGGGAAGGCTGCCTACACAACTGAGAAACAAAAGTTATTTTTCTCTTTTCTCTTTTGCATTGAAGAGTTTACTTTAATTTCAGAGTAATTGGTAAAACTGTATCTAAAGCAATCCTGCACCAGAAACAACAATCCAAGAGCAACAACTCAGCATCAACAAAAGCAGAACAGTAGGAAGGTGGTTATCAATATCCCTATTTCCATCCAAGCTCCAAAGGGCAGCAGACTCCAATCCCTACCAGCCCTGCTTTGAAATTTGTATTCACGGGCAGCTTGTACTGACACATCATCTGTCAGCAAGATCTCATGGTGGTTTCTGAAGAGAATGGGAAAAGAACAGGCATCACATTTGTAACAGGACCACTGCAGTGCTCTTGCCACTCCCATTCCCCTCAGAAGACACTACCCAAAAGGCAGCTAAGCAATGCCAGGAACCATGATAGGTTTTATTTTAATCTTTCTCAAAGCCTGTTGTTTCCTATCAAGTTGCTTGGTAATGGTGTGGCCACGCAGCCCTCGCAGACACCAGCAGCACTCTGAGTGCAGCAGCACAAAGATCATGGAAGGACAAACATACCCCCAAATACATTACTGCCCCAGGGCTCGTGTCCCTCCATGCCCCCCCTTCTCTACTCTTGCACTGCCCTTTATCACATTGAAAGGCTTCATTCTGACTCACTTCCTCTGAAACTCTCAAATTGCTGCTGTATCTGCCCCTTGGAATTGTCAAGGGAAAGACAGATTGCTGTTATCTGAGCCCGATTATCTCATTTAAAAGGTAAGTTAATGATGGTACAGGTCCCCACTTTAGTCACTGGCTACATCCATCTCGGAGTGGTTAATTCTTGGCAGCTTTTCAAGAAATTCACTCTGCTGAGTACATACAGGTGTAGGGCCTGGCAGAAGAGCTGCCTTTATGCATCACTGGCAGGACCATCTCTTAAGTCTATACACACACCACTAACACTCCTGTCCTCTGCCTTTTCTTTATTTGCTCTTATTAACAGACTAAGACAGCTTAGCATTTCTGTCATTGATTTATGTGCAGGCATATACACCCAAGTCTGTGCACATTCCACATCCAGCAAAGCCTGAGAAAATGAGAATTTTGCAGGATGCTTTCCTGGAACAGATGTCTTACATTAAGCCAAACTAAATAAATACAGGACATGTAATGAAATAAATGGCCCCAGAAGATAACACACAGTCAGCTTTTCACATAAACAGCACCTTTTCTTATTGAGGACCTGCTGTTTGCTCTAGCAGGAATTGCTTCATCAAAGTGAGACCAAGCAGTCAGCATTTCCACCCAGCAGCAGTGAGGTCCCTGAGAAATTTCAGGTCAGTGTTTAGCAGTATCTCAGTGCTGCACGGAGCTACAGGAACCACAGCCCTCTTCCAATCTGCCCAGCCCTCCCAGACGAGCGTGACCCTACCTGTGCCATCTTCCAGGTGCCCAAAGTTACAGATCTGGCTGATGTTGTGCACCCAGACCTGCATCTCCTCCTCGGTCTTGGCTACCAGGTAGAAGGTGCGGTAGGTGGTCCTGACGATGAAGACGAAGTTGTTCTGAAACTCCTTCTTGATGAAGTTGGGCCCCGAGTGCCTCAGCACCTCGCACTCGTTGAGGTCGATGGTGCGGATGGGTTTTTTGGCGTGGCTGCTCCTGTAGTACTCCAGCACGTCGGGGTTGCCGCTCATGCGGCCCCTGCGCAGCACGAACCAGCGCTTCCGCCAGGCCTGCAAGGGGCACACACAGCCAGCAGCGTCAGAGCCACACACCCACCACGGCACCCAGCCCACACACAGGGCCAGCAGAGAGCCCTCAGCTCACTGGATTTTCTCTACAACTCCCTGAAGGGTGGTTGTGGTCAGCTGGGGGTTGGTCTCTTTCTCCAGGCAACAACTGACAGAGGGAGAGGACACAGTCTTAAGCTGCGTCAAGGGAAATACAGGTTGGATATCAGGAAAAAGTTTTTCACAGGAAGAGTGATAAAGTATTGGAATGGCCTGCCCGGGGAAGTGGTGGAGTCACCATCCCTGGATGTGTTTAAGAAAAGACTGGATGTGGCACTTGGTGCTGTGGTCTAGTTGAGGTGTTGGAGCATGGGTTGGACTGGATGATCTTGAAGGTCTCTTCCAACCTAAAAATTCTGTGATTCTGTGAATTGGGTCAGCAAGGCAGCGCTGCCGAGCCCATCGCTACTGTGTCCCTGAACACCACATCCGCATGTTCCTCCAGCAATTCTGGGGGTGGTGACTCCAATCCTTCTGCAGTCACCTCCATCAGTGAGTTCTCTTTTGAGTGCCAGAGCTTGGGGACCAGCACCTCCATTCCAGGGATTCCATTCATCATCCCTGGAATTCCAATTCCCTGGGCAGCCTTTTTCAAATGCTTAACCACTCTTTCAGTGAAGAAATTTTTCCTAATGTCCAAACCAAACCTCCCCTGAAAGAACCCGAGGCCGTTTCCTCTTGTCCTGTTGCTCATTACCTGGGAGGAGAGCCTGACCCCCACCTGGCCACAACCTTCTTTCAAGTAGTTCTAGAACATCTAGAAACTCTGGCCTGAACAACCTGAGTTCCTTAGCTGCTCCTCATGGGACTTGTGCTCCATGCTTGTTTTCTTTCAGGTTTTATAGTTGTTTTGATAAGCTGGCCAAATTGTGATTTTTATTTGATGCACTTGCTATCAGCTTGCGTTGGAGATTGGAACACAGGCGGAGGGTTGTCCCTGGGAGGTCAAGATGAACCTTCTCCCTTCCCCTCACCCTGCCAACATGATGCAATCACAATGATCCACCTCATCCACAGAAGGGAGAACACGTTTTTCTTTGTAAAACCCAAATACCGAGAACTGCCCATACCTGGAAACAAAGTGCCTGGGCAAAGGCCAGGGCTCCAGGTACCCTGCACAGCTTCCCTCCGGTTTTCAGTGCTATTTTACAGAGCTGTTAACGAGCTGTCAATTACTTCTGAAAGCCCAGAACGAACCCTAAGGGAGTTGTAGTGCTAAAAATTAAACAGAAAACTTCAGCATCTTACAAAAGGACAATTATTTACAAAGGCACTGACAACCTAAAGCAAACCTGGCAAGCACTGATGTCTTCTGACCCTTGTGACTGAAGGTATGGGTCCCATACAGGCTTAAATGAACTCCTGGCAGCATCAGAGGCAGCATCACTCTATAAAGCTACATGCCTGTTTCTAGGCACAAAATAATATACTTCTCCACCCCCTTTTTTTCCCCAGCAGCTGTTTTTGTTCACCAACAGCATAAGCACCTCTGTGTTGATTATAGCTGTCACCAACACCTACTCTGAGGGCCAGAAGAAATCAATCCTCATCTCTGTCCCACAGAGAAAAGCCAAAATCAGACATTAGGACCTTTGCCCTTGCCAGACTCCATAAAACCTGCTGGATATGTCATACCCAAACCAGCCAGGCCAGCGAGCAGCCAAAGCTAAGGCTGCAGTTGCCTCAGCTCTGATGGAAACCTGGGAAACTTGGGAAACCTGGAAAACCTGGAAAACCTGGAAACCTGTGCAGGGGCTCACACACTGCCCAGGGATCTCCAAGAACTGCACAGACACTGGCTGCTTCACCTGCCTTCATCTGAGCTACAAGCTCATTGAAAGAGACATCTGAACAACCACTACCACAACCTCCCTGCCTGCAGTTTACCCAAGAACTCTTTGCAAAAGGACTTCTGTCACAACGATGTAAATCTGGGTGGTAGCTTGTCTTTCAGTTAAAAATCACACTCATTTTGCATCCAGGCTATTACATCCAAACGATTACACTTATTTTGGGGCCTCCTGAAATTAAAATTTTCTTGATGAAGGAGTGACAGGAATGATTGGAAGTTTACACGTCCTCCAAGGCTTTAGAGAGAAGGCTGTATCAGAGAAACACAACTGCCATCAGACCAGAGCCAGCATCAATCTAGAACCATTTCCATCTGCCCCTCCTGAGCGAAACAGTTCGATGCCAAAAGAAAGAAAGAACTTGCAGCAGCACTGCTTGGCCGCCAGCACATTCCTTTGTGTAACACGAGCTATCAGGGTTTTTGTCTTGCTCCCGAATCTTTGACTTCGGGAATTTCAGAGTCACATCTGAAAGAAAGAGGAACGGCTCTCGTTTCCATTTCAGTAGGGTTTCTAAGAAAGAGATTGCTCCTTCCACAATCTGACAGTATCTGCTTCTGCTGAGTGAGTGGTGTGAGGCTGAGAGGGCTGCTCCTACTTGTCAGCATCTGCTCCACCTCAGCACTGTCAGACAAAACAGCCACGAGCAAAGCCAGGCTGAGCTGGGAAACAGCTGGCTGGTGAACAAGGCAGCATGAAAGCTGAAAAGGTTTTGCCAAGGACCTTCATCACTTACCTTCTGCCTGAGGACCATGTTCTCATTTGTTTGTACAACACATCCAATATTTGAGATCTAAATAATTTATCAGAGAACATACAAAGCTCGGTGAGGTAAATGGGCCTGAAACGTAATTTGCCCTGTGGGTTTTGATTTTTTTTTTCCTGGTTTTAACAACAAAGCACAGAACAACCAACAAAGCAGCAAAACCCTGAAATTCTTACCAGCTATATTAATGCTTACAACTCCCCCATGAGGATCATCTTCATTTTACAGAACGAAGCAAAGGGGCTGGCAGGGGGAAGCAGAGGGCAGGGTGGCTGTGTGCTGGTTCCTTGCCTGCCATGCTCCGGGCACAGGACATGTGCTCCTCTCCAGGCTCTGCCACTCAACAAAGAGTTTGAGAGCTCACTGATGGGGGTGACTGCAAAACACCTGACTATTTGAGATTGCTGTCATCCCACAAAAGGACAAGGAAAAGCAGCAAATCCCACCAGAGGAGGGTTTGGCATGGCTTCTCTCCCACAGCAGGTGAGGGCTGGGGAGATTCAGTGCTCAGTGATCCTCCTGCCACTCACTGTGGGCCCATTTCAGTCACCACCCTTGGGGCACAGAACCAGCAGAGCTGCAGGATGACAGTCCCACAGGAGGGCCAGCACTTGAGACAAGTTTTCGCAGCTTGTCATTTTTTAGAGAACAGTTTTTAAACATATTCCTGTGGAAAAAAAAAAAAAAAAAAAAAAAAAAAAAGTGAAGCGGAACTTCATAGCATTTCCTATAAAAAGCCCAAAAGAGGAAGTTAAAATTCATATGTAGTCAGGTTTGTAAGCAGCTGATTCTGAGCCCACTAAGGCCATGTATGTTACAGAGATTTCTGCACAGAGAGGGAGGTGTTGGGGCTGCAGAGCACAGTCCCTGCAGGAGAAATCTGTGCAGGAGTCAGGAGCAGCTCCCAGCAAACATCCTCGTGTTCCAAGAGCTGGCTGGGAGCATTCTGTGCCCCTCTCTCCAGAGCAAAGGGCCAGGACCATGCAGCACACACTGCTCAGACTGTGAGACCCTCGCAGAGGAGCTCACACCCTGGCAGCCTGCAGTGCTGGGTTATAACTGATTTACTGACAGAAATCAGATGAAAAAGACCTCTTCAGCCTGTGCCCCAGCTGGAGATATGTTTCAGTTGAGTCTGTTGGTCTGCAGCACCCATCAGCTCTGCATAATTAATCTCTCCCTGATGAGGCTGCCTGCTTGTCCCTTCCAGTTTGTCCCTGAGGAGCACTCTGGGAGCAGATGAGCTCACTGCCCATCACTTTCTGCTTTAATGCTTCTCTTGGATTTTGTCTCCCTTATTTTCCACTCAGCTCTCACAAATGTCTTCAGCAGTGAGAGGCTGAAACTCATGGTTTATGACTGGGAAAGAAAAATCAATAAATACTCAATTTCAGAGAAGGATACTCCTCCCTTAGGCCCTTCCTCTGCCTCCACAGGCATGTAATTCTATTTAATCTAGAGAATAGAGTAAGATATTTTTGCAGTAATTTCTCTCCCTTTGCTTGAGTGCCTGAGAGTTGAGGGGCATTCTCCACTGTGCTGGAAAGGAACTGACTCTCCCTTTCCCTGCCTGTTCATGCCCACTGCACCTCTGCTTCCTCAGGGCTCAGCTCTGGTGAGAAAAAGCTCTGAGCTAACCAGTGTTTCCATACAGAGCAACTCTGCACACAGACTGGCACAAAAGGTCTCACCCTCTGCAAAGGGCAACCACACAAGGAGCTGAGGACAGGCTCCAGCCCAACAATGGATTTCCATCTGCCACCTTCTGGTTTCAGAATGACTCCAAGTGAACCCTGTTTCAAGAAAGCCAGCATGAGCCCTCAGAGGAGACGTGATGGGTGTGCAAGGGGAAACACCTTCTTCCTTTCAAGGTGATACAGCTGTGTTAATTGACTAAAAACACCAGCCAGAAAATTTCCTGCACTTTAAGTGCAACGAGAGCTTTGTAATAAAGCACCTCAGAGGACATCCTGTAGAAGCAGAGAGGTGTCCTTTGTTTCTGTTTCTTTACATGAAGGAATCTGTGGTTTGTGAAGAAAAGATGACACACATTTTAAAAAAGTAGGAAAAAAAAAATCCCCCAGTCATATGTTGCCTGCTAACCTACACACACTCCCATTGCCTGCTCTGCATCCTAATCCATAATATTTATGGTGCTTCACATAAACAAACATCTGCCTCTGAGTGAGTCACTGCTATTTAATAAACATGAAGATTCTTTGTTACTCTAATGGGTTTGTTTGGGCATGGAGGGTCAAAGTAAACCCACACATTTGAGAATTTTAAGTTCTTAAAATACTTGCAGAAAATAAGTAAGCAAGCTCTGAAGGCAAAATCAATAATGAAACCACTTCATTTTGGGGAGGGAGACAGGAGCCAGACATTTGGGTGGAGAAATATCATTTCACTCCTGTGCCCTGTCCCTCAATAAGAGCAGAAAAGAACTGTGCTGCTCACAGTCATGGAGATGAGAGGCCTCCCCTGAGCACACTGGCAAGGTGGCACAGCATCCCTTTGCTCCTCATGTGTCAGAAAACCCCTTCTTCTGACTTAGAGACGGGGCTCTTGAGAGGCCTTTTAAAGTCTTTTATTCCATTTTCAGTCTCGTGAGAGGGGCGAGACAGTGCAGATGTTACAATCCACGCCATCAAAATCAGAAGCCAAACCATTTCCTAATTCCAATGCCTTACAAGCATTTTTTGGCCTGTCAGCTTTTACCACACCATGCTGCTAATGCCCTAAAGCCAATCATCTAAAAATACCTCACGTGGGTCCTGCTACAATACATCTTTCACAGTTCTGTTTCTCCACTGACAGTGAAGACTTACAGGCAGGACTCTTTACATGAGGATGTTTACAGCCTCCCCGGCTAGCCAAGAGTTTTAGTTCCATATTTCCTCACAGCATGTTTATATGTAGCATTGAAAATGACATTGTTATCATCCTGAATGCAGTTTAACTTTCTGGAGTGCTTTTTTTTTTTTTCCACCTTTGAATCCCGAAGCACTTGATAACTGCTCCATCATGGATATTCCATCTGTTGTGATCCGTTCACCTGTCCCAGGACACACCTGCCTCTGAAGCTACACTGTGTTCCTGATAATCCTGCTTCTCCACACACCCACAGGGATGCTCTGCCATCTGTGTGTTTGGCTTCAGCCAATCTGCACTGACACTTCTGCATCCGAAACCCTTTTCTTAGCTGCATAAGGTGGGAGAGGTTGGCACACAGAGATCTGCTCTGGCTTGGTGCCGCTCCTCTGGTCAGTTTAAAAAACAAAATTTGGATTTCTCAGGATGCAGGGTTGGGCTTTTTACAGAAAGAAGTTGAGAAAAGAGAGAAAGGAGAAACTTTATACACTTAATCCAAGCCTTCCTGGATTTAACCATTAACTTTGTTTTTTGTAAGTGGAAAAAATGCTGCTGAAGCTTTAAGTTGCCAGACAGGAATTCCTACTTTTACATAAAAAGTACTTGCCTAAAATGGTCTGGAAACTCTTAAGATTTCCCCGACTTGTTCACAATAAATTCTTTAATTCTACCTTCAGTAATAAGACATAATCTTGAACAGAGGTAAATTCTGATTTCTTAGAATGGCTTTAGCCCAAAGGTCTTGCACAGTCTTAAAGGATTTTTGGAAGATTCTGCATGGATCTTTGAGATCTTAATGAAAAATAGGTTGCTCCCAGGTCGTTTAAGAGTTCTGAAATGCAAATGCCGGATATAAACATCTGCTGAATAACTGAATCTAGCTAAGTCACAGGAGTCTCCAGTCATTTTTGGAAACAACTATAGGAAAATGTATACACCGAAGGGACTGAAGTTTGGACAAATTTTCAGCAAATTTGCTGAACTAATAGCTTCTATGGAAGGGCTCCAAACCTGCTTCGCCGAAGGAGGGAGTAGGGGCTAATCCCCTTCCTTGTCACTTGCAAGCACAGTGTGAATGCAGATGTGCAAAGCAGTTAAAGACCAGAAAAAACTGCCTGGAGATTGCGCCCTGCCTCGGGCTATCTGGAGTCCCTCTCGCTCTGTTTTACTTGGAACTGGCAGTTTTCTCAGTACTCTTTACACAAACAGAGCGAATTTTGCTGTTTCACCTTGTTAACTGAACATGTGGTGTGAGGTCAGCAACAGTCGCCAGCCTATCTACAACTGTCTGTGCTCACATGATGCTGCAGCTCCAGCATAAACAGGAAATTGGGCAAAGTGACTCTTTTGGTAGGGGACCACACCACCACTTTTTCTTTTTAACAAAAAAAAAAAAAAATGAAAAAAAAGAAAAAAGTGTTCAGCAACACGCTGTCAGAGCCACTGAAGAAAAGCAGAGTAGCCAGCAGGAGCAGAATAAAAGCTGCAAGAAGTTTAGACTGTGGCACTTCTCATTGTAACAGTGAGGCTGAGGAAATGCCCCCACGTTCAGTGCCCTGCTCAGCTGATCTGGGGGCACAAGGAGTGAGGAGCCTCCACATCCCCACCAGAAAATCTGGGCTGTTCTTTCTTACATCCTTGCTGACTTCACGGCTACACGCCGCAAAGGCTTTGACCTTTGCACTTCATTTCACTCCTAAAATTGCCTGGAGAAAGGAAGTGTGCAGGAGGCAGGCAGAAAAACAGGGAGGAGGAGCACATGTGTGGGAGGACTTGCCATGGAGAACAGGTCACTTTTGTTGAAAATAAGAATCAACCTTTCTGCACACATGGACGAAGACAGAAATAAAAATAGGAACAGGTCCAATCTCAGCTATAGAGCGTCCAGATGAGCTCTGTTTTTAGGCATGTGCAGGGGGGCACTGATTTAACTGCTTGCTCCAAGGTATACAGGCTCAGAGATCTCCTCTGGGATCTATGTATTGGCTGGAAACCAGTCCCGTGGGAACCACCCGGCCTTTGCGGTGACATTTCAACTCCACTGATGCAAATGGCAAAGCTCCCGTTTGCTCTGAGGGGGCCAGGTCCTCCTCTGGACAGGAAGCTTTGAGAAATTCAGAGATTCCCAAAAATGGAAGCACGACACGAAGAAATTATCTGAATGAGGGAGATCTGCCTCTGGACTTAGGAGGAGCGTTTCTACCAACCACATCAGAGGATGAACTCTGCCTGCCTCCACGGGTCCAGCCTGGGCTTTGTGCCTTGCACACAGGCTGCCCTCAACTGATTTCTCTCCAGCCAAAGGGCAAATATCTGCTGGTGACTTCAGGCATGCCCCTGTCAGGGGGAAGGCAGGCTGCCCACACAGCTCCTACCCTGGCCATGCCATCAGGGCAGGCACTGTGCAGCACAGACACCCAGCTCTCATAGCAACACGGCTGCCAGGGCTCCTGCAGG
This sequence comes from Phylloscopus trochilus trochilus, assembly GCA_016584745.2. NCBI lineage: Eukaryota > Metazoa > Chordata > Aves > Passeriformes > Phylloscopidae > Phylloscopus > Phylloscopus trochilus. The sequence goes on along the minus strand of WQNJ02000046.1, from coordinate 1,509,757 downwards.
AGTTGAGAGTGTCTGCTGCACTGGGACAGCAGTGCAACCAGAAAACAAGAGAATTAGGGTGAAATAAAGTGAAGTTTGGAAGGGTCTGTGCTTGTCCCAGCAATGCAGTTCACGTCTCTGCAGCCTCCAACTGGAAGCAGTGCTGTGTGATTCAGATGCTCAGCCAAAGCCAGTCATCACTGGCCAGATTCCCTCGGTGAATATTTACAGAAAACAAACCAGATTATAAACCGAGAGTTATTTGTCAGACCTATTTAGTAAATATTATAATTGTGTTTAAGAGCACACACCAAGTGTGTGGGCAAGGCACGAACCAAAACAGACGGTGGAATGTGCTGGATGCAGTCTCTACATGGCATAGACACAAGTACTGATGTTTTTTCAAGGAGGTGTATTTTGGTAGCCCATGCTTTCTTTAAAGCTGGTTGAGTTGAACCTCAACCACCTCAACTGAAGGTGCTCAGTAGCAGGTTTTACACCCATTTGTTCATTTCAAAGTCCATTATTAGAAAACTAGCTACGCTGTGGAATTTATAATTCTATTTTGATTGCAGTTCTGCAGTTTTCACCTGTCTTCTCATGAACTAAATTGTGCTGCTTCACCTTTAATTGTTCTCTAGGCAGTGTTACATCTCCACACCTCAGTTTACTTCTTTAAAAGCTGTCTCAAATTAGTCTCTGCTTTACACTTGACAGGAGGCAGAGCTAGTTTTTAAATATTTTTAGACTTATTGTTTTGTTCTCCTTAGTTTGTGTAAAAGTGGTCATCACTCACATGGCTCATAATATACAGCATCCACTGCCTGTCATTTTTTATTTTAAAATACATAAACGTTAGGAAACATGTAAACCATGCTCCTTTTGCCAGGATTTCTTTTTGCTGTTTAAGAATTCTCTCTGAGTTGTCAGTACTTTCTCTGTTGCTGTTGGACCCCGTGTGTCATCCAAGGCAAGAGGGTTTCAGGACGAAGGGTCTGAAGAAGCAGCTCCCTGTGAGCTCCCTTTCCTTGATGTTTTAGGTGTGTTGCACAAAGTCAGCTGGTTAAAGTCAGCTCCAGTATCCAAACACTGCTTGTGTAAACTTCCCATGCTTGGGAGATAACTGTGCTCTGGCAAGGGAATGCTGCTGGGAAACCCTGCAGAAAAAAATCGCTTTTTCCCTCAGTGCTCTGCCTGCCTCACACCAGCCCGCGGAGCAGAGTGCTGCAGTGGAGCTGGGAATGAGCAGCAGGGCACAAATGGCCCAGAGCAGTGCTGCTCACAGAGTCACACAACACCCTGCACCTACAAGGACCATCGAGTCACAGCCTGTGCCTGAGAGCATCATCCAAACGTTTCCTGAGCTCTGTCAGCCTTGCTGCTCCCTAGGGAGCCTGTCCCAGTGCCCAGCCACCCTCAGGGTGAAGAAGTTTTTCCTGATATCCAACCTAAACCTACCCTGACACAGCTTCCTGCTGTTCTTTGGTCTTGCAGGTCACCAGACAGGAGACCAGTGTCTGCATCTCTTTTTCCCCCTCATGAAGAAGCATCCTCATCATCAGCCCTTTCTCTTTTCACCTCCTGAGCCAGTCCTTCCCACTGCAGATCACAGGTAGGTTAAGCTTTCTCAGCCTCTGTTACTGCTGCAACTTTTGCCTGGATGTGGAGATGTGAATGTGGCTTTTGCTGTACAGCACTGCTCTTGAAAAAAACTCAGCACAGCAAGTAAGGTCCTAAGAGCAAATAAGGTCCTAAGAGCATATGTAAAGTTTATCTCCATTTCCACGACTTCTCAAACTTCCCTTGCTGACCCAAATGATGAAATCACAACATGTTCAGAAATATTAAATCATTTCCTCAACATCTGAGTGTAACGGGCTGCAGAAGGAAAACAATTACTTCTGGCATGCTGCATGCTTTTAACACTCTGAATTCTGGGATCCCAGAGTATTTACAGGCTTGCACTCTGATCACAGCAGCACTAAAACAACTGTGGGCTGTGATTCATTTCATAGGAAATGCCCCAGCCTTGCCAAACCCAGCTTTGCCTGAGGATTTTAGACCACACAGTGCACACCCAGGCAGCAGCTTTGGGATGCCCCAAAGCAGCTTCCTGCTGCTGGCCCTTGGGCAGCAGAGTGGTGCCACTCAGGAGTGTGCCTGACCCAGTGCTGGGTGGTGTCCTGCTGCCTCCGTGGTGCAAAGGGCCCAAATTCAAAGGATGCAATGCAAGGATTGCCCTGGCTGGCTGTGCACCCACCTCTGATGGGTGTACCCACCTCTCAGGGTGGGTATCTCTTGTTTCTTTTCTTCTTTTCCTTGTGTTAGAGCCAGGATTAATACATGGGAGCTGTTTGGACTCGGTGTTTATTAATTCTGATCTCTAGTACAGCCTCACAGGCTGGGAGCTCTAACTGGCAAGGCAGAAAATGGAGGTAAAATGGATGGATCTAACTCTTCCCAAGGTTATTTAAGTGCTAGTTACCCAATAATGAGATAACACCTATATTATTTATATTTTTGACCAAATAATGACCTCCCAAGGCCCGCAATGCAGACCTTTTTCACCCAATTGGAGAAAACACCCAAAACCAAGAAGAAGAAGGTGAAGGACACAGACAATGCCTCAAATCCTCCATCTTGCCCCATATATACACCACTATATACTAAAATGTTAAATCTAGGCTTTTCACACTGTGGTATCACACACTTCTATTCAAACTCCACACCCACAATCCCAGTGCTGCCACTCAATTTTGGAAGCCTGTTCCACGGCCTCAGGTGGAATGCAGTGCTTGCTTGGGGGTCAGTGTCTTTTAGAACAGAAAGCCTGAAATTCTCAGCCCCCAGGGTTCCAGCAGGCACCATCCAACAGCTCCTCACCAGCTGGCCCTGGTCCTCCCTGTGCTCCCACATTTGAAATCCTGGGGGGGGTGTTGATGCCAGGGACAGCAAACAGGGCCTCCCCAAACAGACAGAGTGAGCAGTGAAAGTGCTCATTTCTGCACAACCCCATGGATTTCACACCCAGAAGGGTTCACTGCTGCAAGGTGATGAAGATGCAGCTTGCAAGAGGACAGGCCAGCTTTCCTGAGCAGGTGCCTTGCCTCTGGGGTTATGTTCAGCCAGTTGACAGGGGTCTGTAATGCAGATCCTTCTCGTGAGGGCAGCAGGAGTGAAACTCACCCCCAAACTCCACAAACAGTGCAACAGTTTGGGAGTAAAGACAGACTTCAGAAATGAAAGTTCAGCTTGATGTACTGGGAACAACGTGCAATTAATGTGCTCAGCAATGTCTTAAATATGAGCAATGTGGGAGAGCAGGGTAATAGCTCCCTTTCTATCATTTTTCAACCTGCCAGCACACCAATCTATGGAACACCAAAACCCAGATTCTCAGTGATGTAAACTGGTAAACGTGGTTGAGGGCAGAGACCTCATGCAGCCTCTCTGGATCCACGTCTCTTTTACACAACAAAGCCATCAGAGGAGCGTGTGCCTGTGGGATGGTGAAATAGGATCAATGTTACTGTTACAAAAGTGAGGACAAGGAGCCAGCTGGGTTTTTCCACAGGCATTTTCAAAACGACAGCGTTTATTTCTGCTTTTCTGCAACTTCTTCTCTCTCTCTTCTCCTCCCTTCCCCATCCTCCCCCTTTTTTTTTTTTTTTTGTGTGTGTGTGGCTTATACTCTCTCAGCTACACCCAGAAAAGGAGGTCACCAGGGAGCAGTAAGGATGTGGATGCAGACTGTGGCTGGTCATGGCAGGGCAGTGCCACCACCTCTGTGCACGGTCACCGACTGCCACTTTGTGCCACCGCCTTCTGCCCTGAGGGAAACACCTGTACACTTGTTCCCCCTGTCTCCTGGTGTCTGGGGAGCACTTGAAGCACATCTGGGGCACCTGAAGCACATCTGGGGCACCTGAAACACATCTGGCCCCAGCCCCAGTGAGGCTGCAGTGAGGCCAGCCCAGGATGATGCAATCCCAGCCTCGCTGCTCTGCTGGGGTGAAAAGTCCCCACGAGAGCTTGGTAATGACCAAGGTGTGTTCTGCTTTCCTCTGATGGCAAGAGTTGGTCAGTTGGCTTGAAAACCATACCTCAGGCAGCCCAAATTCTAGAAGCCTTCAAAGCCAAAAGTGTACAGTCATCTGCATAGTCTGCAGTGCTTGCACATGTTCTGAAGGAAGCAAATGTAACTGTGCCTGATGCTAATACTTGAACTGCTTGAATGCTGTCAGCTTGAATTGCAAAACAGGAGCTGAAGTGAAATTCCAGCTGCCTTGGAGTTCCTCTGCTGAATTTTGAAACAATTTTCAGTTTTGAAGTGGGGTTTTATTGCTTCTAATCCTATAGGAGGGATTAATGGAGACAGAGGAACTAGCAGCAGAAGTGCCAAGACAGCGTTACACACGATCTGCTCCAACCAAAATGCAGACACACAACAACTCAGAACTCTCCCCAGATGTGACCATTTCCTGATCAGCTGAGTGTGCAAGCAGAGCTGATCCACAGGGCTCTCCCGTGCTGAGGACACTGCACTCCCCAGGCACTGCCGAGCTCTCCTCTTCCTCTCCCCAGTGATGCCCCAGCCACAGAATGGTTAAATGGCAGGTGGTTTGTGCCCAACAACGTGCTTTCAGCTTGTTTCAAAGAGTGCAAATCGTGGACAGTCAGTGCCTTCAGGCTGGCTAAGAAAGCCCCTCTCGGAGCATTTATCTCAGGGAGGGTGTGGAGACATTCACAACAAAGAAACCGTGCTGCAGTGCTCAGCCTATTAACGAAAAACAAAGCAGACCGTCCCCGTGGCTGCCTTCAGCTGAAATGCCGTGCTTGGGAACCATGCAGATGATTCTTTTTATACCAGGTCTCAAATCCACTTCTCTTTTAGCAGGCGATGTTTTGCTCCCTGGCTCTGCCATTCAGGCTCCTGCCTGATGATGTTATTTTAGGAGCGACAGCATGTGGGTATCAACAGGCCTGTTGGTGCTTGTAGGTAGTGATGGGAGAAGGGATGCAGGCTTTGTTTAGAACGTGTTTGTGTTCTAGGAGCAAAGCAAGACTACAGAATAATAAAGGTTTTCAAAGGCAGAATTAAAGTAAGAGCTAAAAAGGGAGAGGAGGGGAGTCCCAAATGGGCAAGAAAATTGGAAAGACAGGAATGGGAGGAGCAGGAAAGCTGAAAGAAGAAGGACAAATTAAAAAAGAATTATGGGGACCATGCAGAGAAAGGCCTGGGTGCTGCAGCTCTGCGGGGAGGACGGCAGAGAGGAGCAGCCTCATCCCCAGCAGCTCCCACAGCACAGGCTGCAGGAGGCTGAGAGCAAACCCCTGCTCCCAGCATGAGGAAGGCACAGCCCCTCCAGCAAAGAGCTTCTCAAAATCAGAGCTGGTTTTTACTTCAGGGGTGGAGTAGCCCCATCCCATTCTGAATCATCGCTGTGGGCCGCCCTGCTGCGAGGTGTCTCCTTTGCTAAAGCCAAGCAGAAAAGCCAGCAAAGCCACAGGAGGGAAGAGGCCGTTACTGAAACCCTATGAGAACAGTGAGGAACGATGGCAGGCAGCGCCTCCCAGCCCTGCTCCCACTGCAGGAGCTGCCCGTGCCCCAGCAGTGCCCAAAGCCTGCCTGGCCGGGGCAGCTCACACAGCTGGCACCTCTGGCCGCTACCGAAGAATCGCAGAGAGCCCCAGAAACCTCCTGTTTTGCTCGCAGGCTGCAAGCAGAGGGCAAGAGCTAATCAGGACTCGTGCTAATTAAGCTGCCTAGTGCTGGGAGAGGATGGGGATGTGGCTGGACGCCAACAGTAATATGGGAGGTGGGACCAGAGGGCAGGTCTGCTTTGGAAACCTGCTCCTTTAGGCACTTTTTCTCCCCTCTCCTGGGGCTGCCCGTGGAGCGAGGTGGGCTGTGCAGCCCTTTGGGGCTCCTGGCAGGAGGGCAGAGCTGTGCTGGGTCCCCCTCTGCTCAGCCCCGCCGTGGGCCGCGGCTGCTGGGGCTGCTGCTGCTGCTGGCACAGCTACAGCCTCGTGTTTTTTGACCTTTTACTCTTCCAGAGATAGAAATGGGATTTGTCTGAGGCTTGGAATAACTTCCTGCGATTGTGCTGGGGAGGGCTAGTCTGGCTTGCTAGATAGCTGTGTCTGTCGGGCTGGCTCGGGAACCGAGAAAGTCTCTGCCCCCGGGGCTGAGCTGAAGACAGATTTAAAGGAGCCCAAAGACACAGCTGTGCCTCAGAGAAAAATAAGCTGAGAGCACTACACATTGTCCCCAGCAGGACAACTGTTCCCGGCTTTGGGCATCAGCCATTACTGGAGAGCCACAAACAAGCCTAAAAGCAAATGGTGTCTGTGTTTTGATAGCCACTCCTCGGATGGGAGCTGACAAATCCCCTCTGCATCAGTGATGGATGTGTGTGTCTGCGTGTGTGGGGAGGTAGGTAATGGCCTGGAAATTGATCCTTGGGGATGATGAGGGCAAGCAATAGTCGTGCAAGCCTCCCCCTCCTCCTCCTCCACCGTTCCAGCACAGGCAGTGGCACTGGGCAGGCACCGAGCTGAGCTGAGGGCTGCTCTGCTCCTCCTGCATCTTTTGATGCCCTTCTGCATCTCTTTTGTTCCACCTCAAATGGACTTCTAGCAGCCTTTACAGGCGACATTGACAGGTTAGGTGTTTTCAGCACAGCCAGCATTCAACAGATCTGTTGGGATCTCCCCAAGAATTAAGGAAATGTACTCCAAACAAAGCCTTCTCCGTGCAAGATTTTGGTTGTTCCTTGTATTCTATTCACTAGTACTCAAAACCACCAGGTACAAGACATGTGCTTGTGTATCCCTGTGTGACTCACTCACAGCCTGGCTGCCTCTGACTCTCCTTTCTTGCAGTCTGGAGTAGGAATGGCCCTTTACTGATATTCCTTTGAACAACTGGACATGGAGCACCCAGTGGGCAGGATCCTTGACTGAAAATGGTAACTCTAGCCAACAGCAGTGCCAGCTGCAGATCCCCTGGCACATACCAAGGAATACTCGAGGCTGTATCCAGCCCAGCCCAGCCATAATTCCCCTCTCCTCCTGGGCTGGGTCTCTGCAGGCACTTGCTGGAGGTGTCAGCCCTCCCTCCTTGGGACAGGACAGGGACAAACAGCTCTGCCCAGCTCTGCAGAGGTTGGACCCGTGCTGTTCCCAAGCATCAGTGTGTTTCAAAGTGGGCAAGGAATAAAAATTTGGATCTTCCTGCCCAGCAAAAGCAGAGCTGTCCCAAAGCCAAGCTTCTGTAGCCAGCAAATCCCAACACACACAAGTCCAACACACTCAACACTTCTGTGCAAAGACACCATTCACAGGTTTTCAGCCTCGGGGGAATTCAGGGTGTCTATCAGGGTGATATCTCTATCAGCAGAATGTGATTTACAATTGTATAATACAGAAAGAGAGTAACACTCGAGGCTTTGAGCCTCAGTGCACAGCAGGTCTCAGGCAGCAGAAGGAAGCAGTGCTGGACTGCATTGTTCATCTGTTGGCATCAGGTTCTGCCTCCAACATATATTTCACTTACTGCTTCCTAAATAGGAAGTGTCAAGCAAACTGGAATTTTGAATAAGGTTTTATTAAAAAAAAATAAATCTGCAACCCAAACAGTGAAAATCCACCTAGTTTATTTGTAGGTAATTTAATATAATTCATTGATTTTAAATTCTTTTAAAAAGTGTTTAAATGCTTTTTATACGTTTTTCCCAATTCTATTCAAATGCAACTTGTTTCAAATCACAGAAAATAATCCTTGCTGGGGGAAAGCAAGCTTTTCACAGTGATACCTCTTTAACATAAAAAGTGTAACATAAAGAACATGAGTAATTGTATATTAAGGTACACCAATGCCTTGATATTTATGGATGGAGATAAAGTATGCCTGTTAGCAGAAATAAGCACTACATTTATTTATCCTGAAAACTCCATTTAGTGGTAAATCATTGCACATCAACTAATGAAACTGTATTTCAAGGAAATAAATGGATAAGTACCTGTGGCAAAAAGTGAGACTAAGAAATTACAATTTAATTCAAAGATTTACACCTTCTCATTTAAGTTATTATAAAAAACTGTGTTATCACTACTCTATGTGAATTAATGCTCTTTTAGAGGGAAACTTCCTCAGGATGACTGGACTAGATTGGGGAAGTAGCATGAGGGGGAGCTGCTGAAATTGAAAATAAAAATTACTGGTGCTCCCAGCCTGATTAAAAGGTATCTGAGAGCTAAGTAATTAATCTTTCTCACCACACCTTATTTCCAACAGTTGAACTCAGTTATTTTACTTGTGGTACAGCAGGCAGCTACCACGTTTTCACAAGGAGAACAAGGCACATGAGCAGAGTCTCTGGAGCTCCTCATGCACAGGGGTTTTCCCCGGGCTCTCAGGCCACAAGGCAGACACAGCCAGAGCCTCACCTAAGAACAAACACACAGATGTGCCTGACACCACCTCACCATTAAAAAGACCACGGTTTACCTGCAGCAGGTCACACTCGGATCAGCAGGTGTGAAGTAGGTCAGCACTGAGGTTGCCTTCCAGGCATAAACCTAAGGGGGTGTGTAGGTGTGAGAGCAGCCTCGCCCTGAAGAAAGCAACAAAACATCCCCCAAATAAACACCACCACAGAAAGATGTAAAACACTGCAGCTCAGCTCCCTGTAAGCTTAGGCTTTTCTCTACTGCACCAGGAAAAACAAAACCCAGAGGAGAATGTCCTTTAACTCAGACTCACATCTTTGCCCTTACAGTTTCATAACCCACCACAAAGCATCCCAGTGCTTTTGCATCCACTGCTCTTGGGCCACTGGCAGCCACCCTGAGACACACTGTGCCCTGCAACACGAACCCAGGTATATCCCACACCATGGCCCTGCACGGTTCTTCCACATCGAGAGGCTCTCTCACAGCACCAGACAAATTTCACATCAGCAAGGATGTCACAGCACCCTGTGTGCATTCCCGTGAAGTTTCTGGAATTCTTTGCAAAAAGCAGGCTGGGCTACAGAGCCCAGAACTTCCTGCCCCGTTCTTGAAGGTCTCAGACTTCACCAAGCCCTTGGTGTCGGTGTCTGACCCAGTTCCAGGGGCAGGAAGCTGTGCTGCTGTGTCACCACCTGGCAGCCAAACTCCACACGATCTGCCCTGCCTGCAGGGCAGAGATGCTGGCAGGAGCTCTAAGCAGAAGTGTGAAGTTCACACTCGCTGGTTTTGCTAAGTGAATCCCAGAAAAAGTGATGTGAGATAAAGGTTTGTTTGAGCACACAGCAAACAAACACTCTACCTAGATCCTGAGGCTCCAGCGAGCTTAGCACAGCTTAGGAGAGTCCTTATCTCTCACCTCCAAGAGATAATTCTGCAGTTCAGGCTGACAGAAATCTCTTCTGTCAAAGGCTGTTTCCTGAGGGTACCAAACAAATGTCCAATCATTTATGACCAAGTAATTTGCCCTTCAAGCTTAGGTCCCAGTTCCAGAAAGCACTTAAGCACACATGCTTCACAACAAGGAACAGGCTTTGACCTCATTTAAACTAAAATTTAAGGAATTGAGCCTGCTTATTTTTTTGCCATTGTCCAAGTTTTCCCCTGCCATTTTCACTGCCCGAAGTGTGAGCAGCACCTGGCAAATTAAAGGAGAATCTTGACTCCAGCTAAGTGAAGTGCTCCTATTTAATCACATTCTCCCTTCAGAGAGAGGGAAGATTCTTCCCTTTCAGAGAAAAGCTATTTCACAGTATGGATTCAACACAGGCACAATTTGTATGGTACGAAACTGAAGGGACACTTCCTCTTCTGAAGCAAAAGCCATGCACCAAGAGGCAAAGCAAGCACCATGCATGAAACATCAGCACCAGAGGGATACAGAAATCTTCCCGGGTATTGAATGTTTGACATCCAATAATTCTGACTGGCAAATGTGCCACACAAAACCAGGCACAATTAACCTCTCCCTGCCTGGAAGCTGCATGGGAAGAAGTCTTCCCCTGCTTCAGCAGAGAGTTTGCTTCTGCAAGCCTTGAAATGACCCCTGAAGTGTTCAGAGGTAGTGGAGTCACCATCCTTGGAGGTATTTGAACGAAGTGGAGATGTGGTTCTTGGAGACACGGTTTGGTGGCTTGGCAGGGCTGGGTCAACTGGTTGGACTCCATGATTTTGAAGGTTTTTATCCAACCTAAATGATTCTGTGATTCGGGATCTAGGCCTGTGGGGGCTGGAGCTGTGTAAATGGAAGAGCTGTTTGTGCTCTGAGTAAGGAAGCTTAAATCTGACCTGCAACCAGCGTGCAAGGCTGCAGAGAGGAAGGGCTTTTCTCTCCTGCTGCACTCAGAGCAATCTCTCTTTTGTCTAAAGGCCGCTGTGGCTGTGACTCACACACAGCCATCAGACTATTAACACTTTTATTCCAACTAGTTATTTCTGGCTTTTGGCAGTCACAATCCCTAAATGCCCAGAGTGCTTCCAGGGTAACTATAGTAATCACCAAAACAAACAACAGCACTTCGACCCGTGGGTCAGCTGAAGCCAAACTCTGAATCACACACTTATTTTTTTACCTATAGTTATGAAAAGGAATTTCGGCTGGACAACAGGGCAGCTCATTTCCTAACACCTCAGGGATGCTCAGCTCAGCACAGATGCTGGGAGTGCTCAGCCCCTCCACGGGAGATGCAGAGGGGTTGGGTGCTGCACAGCTGCCCTGAGCAACAGGCAGCCCCCAAACAGAGCTTCATCCCACACATTCTGTAAATCCACTGGAGGATGAGGAACTGCATGGATCTTCCTTCTTCTGAGTGTTCATAATCTGTGTGTTTCAGAGAGCTCTGGAGGTCAGAGCTCTGAAGTTAGGAGAAAGACACTTCAAGCTCTGGGCCTCCTTTACACTTCCAGTTCTTCCTATTCCTTCAACAGTGGTCAGTTCACTCTCAGGTGGGGCAGTAATTAGCATCCTCATGTTGGAAGGGGTAGAGCTTTCTAGAAGAAGCCATAATGTAGTCAGATCAATCACCTTGCGTCTCAAAAGTGTCACATTTTGTTTTTAACCAAAATGCATTTGCTGATGCAAGGCTGCGTTGTGTTGCTGCTTCCCCACGATGAGTTCCTTCAACTCCTCTCCCTCTCTAAAACAAGTCAGAATTTATTATCTATTTTGATTATTTAGCGTCTTGTAAAAACAGATGGCTCAGTAGCCAAACACTTCTCAAGTACATAACCCAAAAGCTAAAGTGCAATGGGAGAAACCAGATCAATCACAAATAACGAGGAAATACATTACAGCAGGTAATACATGTTTTAAAGGCAGACAATTGTCATTGATCCTTCAGTCGTGCCTCTATTTATTTCCTATAAAATCAATTTTGCTAAACTTGAGGGCCATGAGGTGTGTATTAGCAGTAAATAAAAAAGATCAGAAAACAATGGAGCAAGACCTTTATGATTCACTAGTAAAGCACGAGAAAGAAACCACCAGTCTGGAAGCATCAAACCTTCCAGCAGAACAAGATGCAGTAAAATCTGTAACAGGAGCAGCCAAGCTAACTTGCAGACAGCTCCTAGCTCTCTAAATCTAAATTAAATTCAGTCCAGAATCTCAAGGTTGAGAAAAAACCAACCTAACACACTAAAGAGGAAAAGGAAAATTGTAATGAAGTTTTTGTTTCTTCTTCTGGCTTTCATTAAAACACACCAGTGCAAAATGCTGTCTACAGACACAAAGCCAGAGCTGCACAGAGGACAGGAATTCTCTGCTGCGTGGGCTGAGATAATTCTTGCACATGATACCCCAAAAGGGTGGTCCTGAGTGAGAAGAGAGATTTTCTTTTAAGGTGTTGCCCTTGTTGCCTGGGTGCTGCTCACAGCAACAGTGCAGGGAACAGATCACAGAAAGGACATTGTAAACGAGGGGTGTTGTCAGGAGCTTGCAGGGATGGGCACCGTGGAACCTTTGCAGCTTTCCCCTGTGGATTAACTGATGTTTTGAATAACAAATCTTTTGAATTCTATAGGGAAAGACAAGGTTAGCCCTTGTGCCATTCCCCATGTCCTTGCTGGTTTCCAGGGGAGGGAATACTGCAGGAGTTCCCTTCAAGGAGAAAACCAAGCCAGTAAAAATCCCTTCCCCTGATCCCTCCTGCCCCAACAATGCAGAATATTGTTGAGTACAAATGGAGTCATACTCACAGGCAGCAGATACAAAAGAGACTTCTGAAAGCAGTAGTTGTACACAGAAAGCAGTAACTGCTTTCCTTTTTTTAGACTTCATGCTTATTTGTTTAAACCACTAAGAGACATTTGCATGTTACCCTTTTCAGGCCAGACATGAGAAAAATAACACAGAAATAAATGCAAAAGCAAGCAGGTAACACCTCCTGCTAACTTTCAAGCTCAAGTTTAACTCCTGACACACTTTAGTGAAGATCCATCACTTGGTTTTACGTTCTCAAAGCAGCAAGGATTGTGATCAGAAATTACTAAGAGGTGGAAAGAAACAACAGAACCCCAACTATTATCTTTTCTTATTTTAAACCCCATCCCACACTTGACACAAATTTAGAACTGAATGCGGAATGACTCCTACTCTTCTCCTTCACTTATGACTCCTTCTTACCATGTTTTTCAAAAGCCAAGGAGATTGTAAATGTTCCTTGTGAGGGTCCAGTGCAGCAAGCAGCACGCATGGTGTGTGCTGCAGCGGGCTGGGTGTTGCTGATTAGCCCAGACTGTTTTATGATTTAAATGAAGCCTGCGGGGAGGTCAGAGACAGAGATCTGTGCTGCACCAACAGTGATGCTCAACCAGCCAAGAGTGAGGGGATCCTGAGCCCTCACATTGCAGAGGTTTTCCAGGCACAGAGTTAAGGGTGCCTGCAGCACAGATGTGCCCACTCACAGGGCACTGGCCCAGGGCTGGTGGTTTTAGGAGGCTTTGAAAAGCAGCCTGAGGGAGATGGCAAAAGACAAGCATAAATGTGAGCCTGTGAGCCTTTAATGATTGATCTGGTCCTTCTGCAGATAGAAAAGCCTTTCCTCAGCAGAAAAAATATATACATTTATTGTTTTACAATGCCCAGGAAGAATCACATGGTGATGCTGTCTTGATGTTTGTGTTAAGAGTCACTGCAGAATCCCGGGGGAGCTGTTTTCCAGGGATATGCCAAGGGAATTGAGTGCTTCTTCCATTCCTAAAGACTCTGATTTAGAGGGAAGACCACAGAGAGAGAAAACAGCAACACAGGGGAAAATTAAGAATGGCATCCTGGCCTTAGAGAAACAAGGAGGAACATTTCTTTTCTGACTCCAGCAGGTTACAAGAATAATCAGACACACACAAACAGCCACGTGTCCTGTGCATGGTGAAGATAAGCAATACAATGTGATGCCTCTGTTGAAAAGCAGCCTAACCCCAGAGAGCTGATGGGCTGACTCTAAGACATGGAGAAATACTGAAAAAGCTTCCAAAGAAGCTGAGGAGGATTCTGATGACACTACTCCTTGCCCAGCAAACCGAATTTTCTTGGGGAAATTTCAAGGATTGCAACAGACAGAAAAATTTCAGACAGTGGCCACTTTCTGACTTCACACTCAGCTGGTGGTTTCTGATGGGTATGGACTGTGCTAAGCACAACCCAAAGAATTCTGCTCTGACTTTGGCCCTCCCTGTGGTGCTGCCATCGCTGTCTTTGTGAGCAATCAGAGCAGAAGCTGGACAGATGAAGACTTGGGGAGAAGCACAAAGCATGACTCTTGCCAGGCAGCTCCAAAACTTACAGTATTTGCTCAGCTGGGTTCCAGGAGATTTTCAAGGAAAAATCAACCATGCTGACTTTTCTGGAAATCCAGTGTGCTTCTCGTTCCAGGTGAAACAGTGCTAGTGCCATTATTTAATGCTCACATCAATCAAAGTCTGTGTGATGCTGATTTTCTTTTCACCCTCTCAGCATGGACACCCAGACTATCTTTGCTACTCCTACAACCTTTTGATTGTGGATCAAACCACCATCAAAGAATCCACAGAGGAAAACAAAAAGAATTTAGATGCTTTAATAACTTATACAATCCAGCCTGGGAGCAATGAGATGTTTGTGCCTGTGTTACTCAAAAGGGCACTTCTAAACCAATAATGCAGCAGGGGCATGATGCTACACTCTTCTGCACACTTCACCCTGCTCTGAAACAGTAAAAATTTGCATTATCCTTTCCACTCCTGAAAAAAAAAAAAAAAAAAAAAAAGGGTTTGAACTGTCTTGCAATAATTTATTCATGCAGTGTAATTAAGCACGGAATCTGACCCAACTTGGCAGAGGCAGCATTTCCAGCTCTGTGGTTTTTCACCTCTGAGACTCTTTACTATTTGCTTGCCAGTAATTACCACAACCATCTCCTGCCTTGAATTCTGGTACAGAAGAGGGTTTCCAATTAGTTTCCTTAAACTTAAAGGGAACTTAGTTTTAAAACTCAGCTGAAAGGAGAACTTCCATGCATCAGGTAATAAAACCATTTGCAAGTTTTTCTTCTTGCTTGTTCACCAGGCTTGGGGGTTATTGGTTTCTGTCTAAAATGCCCTGGGCCAGCATTTCCTTTCAGTCCCTGAAGTATTTTTTGATGTTGTTTTTTAATACACCCCATGCCTAAAGGGACAAATGCTTGGAAGTGTTTACATTTTTCACTTGTTTCTTGGAAATCATGACCCACAGATAAAAAGAATACTTCTGCAACAATAATTTGGCACTTAAAGAACTTCTAGTCTTACTGATTGTTTGAATTAATTTTTTTAACCCATCACAGATGTCCGTATTTTAATCTGTGACTTCCTCATTACTTAAAATAAATTGAGAATGATGGTGTTTACTAATAATATTGCATTGCTACTGTCATGAGATTATAGTAGACATAATTTAAACAGTGATTCATTGAAAAAAAAAGCAAATGGAATTTTAAGCCTGTCTAGGAATTTGGGGTATTTGAGTAGTCATCTTTCAATAAATACAAAATAAATATTTTAAATATGCCATAAGACATTTCTGTTTCTCTCTTTGAAGGCTAATATCGATCCTGTAACCTCAGTCTCCTCTCCACTATGGCTTATTTCAATTTTTACTAAAATTAGGCAGAATAATCCAACTGCCTTGACCCCAGCTGGATTAAAACTTTGTGTTTGTTTAACCCAAGGCTCCTTCTCCGTGGAGGGATTAAAAAAAAATCTCATTGTTTGCAACTGCAACGAACACACCAAGGGCAAAGGAGACACAAAACCTGAGCTGTGCCCCTAAGAGCTGGAGACAGCAAAAGGAATCTGCCAGGATCATGTGTGGGGAAGCAGGGATTACCCCTGCCTGTGCTGCTGCTGCTTGAACCAAAGGGGCTGTCTGCATTTTTAGTGCCATGGGAACTGGCTCTGACACCGATCAAAAGAACATTGTTCCCAGTTTCTGCTTGTATTGCTCCAGAAACAGTTAAAGGAAAAAGATGCCACTCACCCCGAGAATACCCGCGATGTTTATCAGCCTAAATAATGAGAGTGATCTGAATTCGTGCATCACCATACATCTGTGTGGGTTTCCTGCAGATTACTGTGGAAATGGAGCTTCTTGGAACAAGTCAGTGGCAATCGTTTCAGCAGCGTTACACACAAACTGGTCACTGAAGCAGATTTTTGCTGTCTCACTAAACAGGGATTATTGGAATCTCCCACAGGAATATATTGCTCTGAACTAACAGCCTAAAGAAAAAAAAAAAAAAAAGCAGCTTCTAACACTGGTATGCTGAGTGGCATCACAATGTGACTGTGAGGTGTCAATGGCCACTCTAAGCTATTAGGGGTAAAGATGCTTTTTCCTGGATCTAGCCATAAGTGCTTAGGTGATCTGCAAATGGAGCCCTCAGGACTCACAAACAGCAAACGGCAAAACAGATCCTCTGGAGAAAGTCAGCTGCAAACCATCCAGCTCTTAAACAAAGAGATTTAGAGATTTTTCAAGATTTTCTGAGGTTTTTGGTTTTTTTTTCTAAAACTCCCGAAGAGTTGAAGTTGTCAAGGGAAGGTGCAAGTCACACAGGATGCACACGAAATATCTCCAGCCACTGCTGGAGATACCTTCAGTGCTGGAAGAACTGGGATTGTAGGAACTAACCCCAAACATGCTGTTCCATGGCCCCAAACATGAGATTTCCCTTCCCAAGAGATGCCAGCTCAGCAGAGCTGCTGCCCCGGGCAGGAGAAGTCAGCGGTGTGACTTTGGTGTCACCGTGACTGGCAAGGACCTGCTGGAGATGGGTTCTGCTCTGCTTGGAGAGGGAAAACAAAGCACGGTGGAGGAGATGGCTGCAGTGCAGAACAGCAAAATGAAATTCTGCTGTGGGAAGCTCGCTGTGCCAGCCAGGGAAGCACCCAGGAGGGGATGGAGGGCTCTGTGCCTGCTGCTGCTGCCTCACCACCACTCTCATGTTAGGGTGAGATGTTAGGAATAACACTCTTTTATTAAATATTTTAAATATGCCATAGGACATTTCTGTCTCTCTCTTTGAAGGCTAATATCGATCCTGTAACCTCAGTCTCCTCTCCACTATGGCTTATTTCAATTTTTACTAAAATTAGGCAGAATAATCCAACTGCCTTGACCCCAGCTGGATTAGAACTTTGTGTTTGTTTAACCCAAGGCTCCTTCTCCGTGGAGGGATTAAAAAAAATCTCATTGTTTGCAATTGCAGCGAACACACTCAGAGGGTGAGTGGCTGGAGCTGTGGCTGCCTCTTCTCTGGAAGTGTTCAAGGCCAGGTTGGATGGGGCCCTGAGCAGGCAGATCTGGTGGGTGGCACCCTGGCAGGGGGCTGGAATGAGATGATCCCTCAGGTCCCTTCCAAGCCAAGGCTCTCTGTGATTCCCTGTTCTCACACACGCCGTGGTGCATAGCAACTCGTCTGCTGGGCCATCTGCTGAGCTGCCTGGTACCCGAATTAGGACTGCAGCTCCTCATCCCTGGGTGCAGCCTGGCAGATCTTCCACCCTCCTCACTGCAAACCTTCTCCTCCTGCTTGATCCATTACATCACCCATCCTCATCAGCTGGGACTGCCTGCTGGGACAGGAGCCTTTGCATGGTGCCTCACCCCTCAGATCAGTACCTCACCTGTGGACAAGAAATGCACTCTGTGACCCACCAAACAGGGCCATCAATGCAGAGATGGTGCAGGAATCCCCCAGCCAGCAGCCAGCATCTGCCTTTTGCATTCTGCATTTCTGGGTCCCCGGCACACTCTTGGCCATGAGTCATGCAAATCTTACCCAGGCAAAGCAAAAAATGGCTGCACCATGCATAGATTTAATCTCTCAAATAGAAAGTGAGATGTTTCACTGACAGTTTACTCTTTTTAAGAAGTTACCCGTTTCTCTGCAACTCTGCTTTTATTTCTCACCACAATTCTATCTGGCTGAAGTATCTTTTTGTGGAAAATTTTGTGAGTGAGATGTTACACAGAATGAACTGAAACTGTGCATTTGAACATGTTCATACCCATTCACTGCCTCCAGTTTCCAATCACAAGCTGGTAAATGCTGCAGTTCCCACACATCTCTCTCTCCCAGTGCCACTGGAGCTACCAGGAGCTCTGACAATAATGGCAGATCTGGGGGTTTCCACTGGGATGCAGAATCCTCCTACCTGCTTTTCTCTTCCCACTGCCTTGCTGCTGAGGACCATGGCTCTGTACTGGATCTGCACCCAGCCAATTCATAGAAAAGCTGAAGAGAAAAGCCTTGAGCTCAACCTGACATTCAAGTTCAGTGTTTAAAGGCAATGAGACATCAGCAGTCACAAGGCACTGTTGTTACTAGTATGGAATATGTAGGAAAGCAAATTATTTAAATGCTCCCCATAAATATGATCATAATGGGTTAGAATTTGAGAGTACATTTTTTTAGCTTCTGGTTTCTCACTAAGCTCCTGTTTTGCTAAAGAACATGAGGTGCCATTTCTATTTCAAGGTTTGGGGATTTTTTTCTGATGAGTCTAAGCACTTTGTACGTGAAACCTTTTCAGAGAGGACAAAGAGTTATTCCAAACAGATTTGTGAAAACTCATAAAGGCAAATGAAAGCTTCAGATCCAACCCTCCAGTCTGACTGTGCACCTGCCTGATTCCAGCAGCTTCCTGAAGCCAGTGTTTACTTGGCCTTTCTGTTCTTTATGGGTGCACTTGGCTCTGGAAGGGAAAAGCTTTGTGCTGGATGGCACAGACTCAGTTGTGCTGTACACCACATTTCACCGCTGCTGTTGCTGTGCAGGCTCATCTGCCTTTTCCTGTTATCCCAGCAAGGAGCCATGAAGATTGTGCACCATGAACTACATCTGGAGTGATTCTGCACAACCATGTTTCCACTCAAAACAGGGACTCTGACTGCAGCAACCTGGGCTGGAAGTCAGAAGTGACCAGCTGCCCTACAACTAACTCAGCTCAGGCTTTACTCCCATTAAGAGTATAAAGTCTTACATCTGAGTGCTTTCCTCTGCTCCTCATCTTTTATTCATATGCATGAATTAAATAATTACTAAAACCTACAACAATATGCTCATACAGAGATCCCAGCTCCTATTTCCAAATCCAGTAAAGCCGAGGAACAAGTCAAACTGAAACCTGCCTGTGGGTGCAGAGTGAGTTCTGAGCACGTCAGAGTTAGAGCCACCACTGCCGATGTCCTCACGTAGCTGAGGCTGCCAAACCAGAGGCAAATGATGCCTCAGACCTGTCAGTGGGGTGCATCTCTGTGACTGCTCCTCTCCTTCACTGTGCTCTGGGAAGGACTGCACAGCTACAGCTCCACACAAGCTCCCTGTGACTCTTCACCTCCCAAACCTTCTCGTTTGGCAAGTTCCCCTGAAGCATCTCTGAGCCCACCCCAAGGTAAGTGCCACAGTGAGGGGGGTTTGTAGTGACTGAGAGCAGCAATGCCAAAGTGCTTCATCTTCATCCAGCTACCTACAGCTTATCTGAGAGCTGGCTGTGTCTGCCAGCTCCTGCCTTGGCACAGTCTCATCCAGTTTAACAACCGAGCTGTTTGCCCCAGCAAAGAGCACAGGCAAAAACATCCCTGCAGCCCACCTGGACTCTAATGGGCAAACTGCTTTCAGCCACCAACCAGCAAAACAAGTTCACTTGCAAGTTTTAGAAGATCATTTCAAGGACCTGGAAATATAATGAGAGGCAAATAGGTCCCTTAGGAGGACAATGTAACAGAACTGCAGAGGGTATAATTCATCCTTCACTCCACTTAGCAATGCTGCTGGTGCTGGTTAAAACTGGGCAGTTTGCTGAGCACATGCAACACAGCCCTGGAAAGGACAGGCTGGAGGTTGCTCTTCTCCCAGCTGCAGACTTCTGTGGAGAAAATGCCTGGTAAAATCTTACTCACTCCAAAGAGAGATAAATCATACTAATTGCGCTTTAGGGTTTGAGATAAATGCAGTCTCTGGCAAGGGTAAAGGATTTGACAGAGTCCAAATGAGGGTTTGAACTCCACAGGGGACAAGAAAGCCTCTAACAGCACCCTCTCCTTCAGTGTGAGGCTGAATACTGGTTGTGGTGGAGAACAACCAGTTGCAGCAGCAAACTTGTGATGACAGTAAATAAACAGCCCTGATGGATCCTAAACAACTTGTTTGCTTTCTGACACAGAAAGTCAGACACACCCCAAGGTCTAAGGCACCGGGGGCTGAAAATTAGGAGAGTATCTTATTAAAAAGCAGCTGTTCACATCCATTGTATTAGGAAATGCTCCTAGTCAGTCATTCAAGTTCCATGCCTTAGTTCAAGGAGCGTTAACAAAGAAAATGTTAAATCTTGGGCAGGTTAGGATCAAGTCTTGTTGCACCTTTGGCTCTTCTTGTACCTCTAACACAATCCTCTTCTATCAATTTTATGCTAAACGTGGGATTTTCTGGAATGCTTCAAATCCAAAGGTCTCTTGCGTGGGGGGAACTCGTTTGTTTGCAGAAGAGTAAGGGATTTGTGGAACTACAAAAATAACACCAAGAAATCTCTACCAGGATTGCTTGCACTGGACTGGTTCAGGTCATTGCCGTGGGCTTCTTCCCCAAGACACAAAGAAATCAGAGGCCTGGTATTGTGTCACGTGAATGATTTGTTCATAACTAAACATTTTTATGTTTGAAGAGGAGGTCTTCCAGATAAATTACCAATCTGCTGAACTAACTCAGGGCTCAGTGCCGTCCCAGCTCCTGCCAGGGGAAGGTCTGGCAGCTTCCAGCTGTGCCTTGGCACCAGCAGCTCCCCAGTTCCTGCAGCAGCCCCTGGAGCCTGCACAGGAGCTGCCAAGGCACAGCAGGGCACACAGCACAGGAGGATGAAATCACCCTGCTGGTCCTGTGCAGGTTCGCTGGGCAGGCTGACAAAGGTGTTCAGGTGCAGGCAGGTACCCGGGGCTGCTCACGGAGAGCCTGAGCACATTTTTGTGTATCTGGTCGTTGGGAATCTGCCAGACTACCCCAAAAAGGACAATGGACTCAAATTTCCTGTTTTTATCCCTCAAAGCTTGCTCCCTCTGACAGATTTTCCCTTCTGTGTGCGCCTTTGCAGGGTGAATTTTCAGCAGTGCCTGTGTCCCTGGTACCTCCAAGTACCTGCTCAGTTCACAGGAGTGTGAGGTGCCACTGTTTTACTCTGCAAATTTGATCTTGCAAGGGACAAAGCCAAAAGGCTTACAACTCCCAAGGTGTAATTTTTTTATACTCTGACATGCTCAGAAATTCTGTTGTAATTTCCTTCTAAGTAGTCTAGGGTTAATGAGACTGAAGAGAATAATAGGAAGGAAATAAATAATTATAGATTCTTTTTTATTTTTTTTTTTCAACATGTCCCAAATGTCACCTTTGACCTGGCTTTCTATTTCTGGCATGGACTAAACTCCCTCTATTTATTTAGCAGCCTACACACCATTACAGTAACATAGCAACAGTACTTTCAGTTGTGAATCTGAAAAAAAAAAGCAAAGCAAAAAAAAAAAGAACATATGAACATATTAAAACTGTTAAAGCATTGCAGTCTAGTAACACTTCAATAAATGCCTTTTTTTTTTTCCTTTAAATATCAGAATTATTAAGCTTCCAGTCTGCAAACCCAAAGGAGAGGGATGCACAGGGGAACCAAACAGGGTCACCACCAAGCCTGGTCCTCCTATGTCAATCTGATTGTCCCCTAACCCTTCTGTTTGTTTGTCTCAATGATGTTTCAGCTGGACTGTTTATCAGGCTCAGAGGAGATGCAAGCAGGAGTTTGGGGAGGATTCTGAAATAATGATGGGGTTTAGCTGGTGGTTTTCCATCACTTCTCAAAAACAGTTCACACCATTATTTTATAATCCGTAGCTGAAGGCTGATGTGACACTCAGTTATCTGTCAAAAAGGAATATTTGAAAAAGAATGAAGTGTAGCAGTAACAGGAGTAATGGGAGTAACAGTCCTATTTTCGGCTGATAGTCCAAATCTCACTGTTTTACCTGGAAAGTTAACCAGTGAAGACCTGTAAAAGTAGCCCTGGAGTAAAAGGAGGACCCAGTGAAAACGTGTTGCAAACCTTTTTTTCAGTGGGAGCAAAGCACTTGAAAAAAATCTCAAACCCCCCAATTCCCTGAGCTAGTAGAGCACTTCTTATTTTCCAACCTACAGCCTCAGTGAGAATGCAATTATTTTCTTAGGATGGGTTCAAAACGTTGAACTTATTAAAAATCAGGCTCCTTAAGCTTGCAAAGCTTCCACTATAAATATTAGTAAACAGTCCAGATGATGGAGCTGGGACAGCAGTGAGCGCTTGGAGCAGTGCACCGCTTCTCCTGAAACTGGTTCTTCCCTGCTACTGTAAACTCAGCTGGCATCTCTGCAGATGTTTCTTCTCCTCCCACGGTGATCTGGTCAGCACACAAAGCCAGCTTTCCCAGCACCCAGAACCCCAAGACTTTGGTAAAGTTGCTGGCTTTGCTGCTCACTTTGTACAAGCAAAGCACAGCTCATGCTTGTTCTGAATTATTGGCTGCTCCTTGGCAGGGCCAGCTCGTGTCAGCCTGAAAAAAAAACGGCCTCAACAACTGTAAAATCCTTGAACTTCTACAAACAGTTTGCAAGTCTGGTATGCAGAACCAGATTGTTCACAAACCGTGTGCTCTGCTGACACCAGTGCAGTTGCAGAGCTAGAAAGGGTCCCCTTATGGCCATTACTCTGTCCAACAGAAATATGAATACATAACCCACGGGGTCTCAAGGCTTGGGAGTCACAGGATGAATATTTATCACTGGCAGGCCTCACAGAAAGCATTGTTTTTTTTTTAAAAAAAAAGCATTGTCAAAAACGAGCCAAAAACTTTCACCCGGCCATCCAAGTTCAGTTTAAATTAGTGCTCTCATTTAAGCAATTTCTAATTTGTACTGGTAACAACATTTTACTGCCTTTTCTGTAAAATGCCCTATGAAAAGGGGTCCTGAAATGTGCTGTTCGGGGCTTTTGTGGAAAGCTACAATGCAGTTTTGACTGCAGGGGTCAGGTGGGGTTTTTGGCATCAGGAGGGAAGGGAATAACAAAATCTCTAAGAACAGTTGTCTCATTCTAACAATTACAAAGCTATGAATGAATTAGCCTCAGAAAGGGAGTATTTTCCTGGCACAAAGGCTAGGCATCAGCTTTGGTTTATTTTGAACAAACACTAAGCTGCAGCAGACTTTAAAACTGAGTTTTGCATGGCTGTGTGTTTGTTGGCTTGTTTGTTTATTTTCCCGATGCAACACAAACTGAAACAAGTCAAGGATATTATTCTAAAGCAGAAGAAAATGTAAAGGTTAAAGTACAGCATTTTGTTTAACAATTAAATGAGAGAGCAGAAAATGTATTTTATCTGGCTGGATGCAATGTTTTGACATGCAAATTTTATTTCAAAACCGGCATTTTTTTCCTTGTCTTATCACATTACTAATTCATCTCCAAATCAAATGAAAAGGACATAAAAAGCAAATAAAACGACTGTTTTTCTAAGGAGGAACATTTTAGGAATAAACTCGTCCCTTTCTCTAAAAACCTGACAAACCTTCATAACCAATATTCATAGCATTTAACTGCACCATTGGTAGAAGTAATGTGTTTATCCATATTTCCATAGATTTCATGCTCCAACAAAGACCTCACCAAAGACTTGTGATGCATTTTCCTCTGAGCCCTGTTGGTCTGCATCACTCATTTAATTACCACTCCAGTTAACATTTCCTTCTCTGTTTCAAACTAGCATGTTTTCTTAAGGCTAACTCTTCTTATTTTTGAATGCAAAGACTTGATAACTTGTGGGTTTCTGTTTTGAACAGAGACCAATAGCTGGACATTCCTGTGCCCTGAAAACATGCAGTCAAAGATTAAACTGGGGCTTCGGGACTATTATGGCTCCACCCAAATAAATAGTTCAAGGGAAATCATTCTGATACACAGGTTGCCAAGAACAGCAGTGTTTTTTAGAAATTATTTCTTTCTTAGAAGTCAACCTATCTCATTAAACATTGCATTTCAACGATCAAAACATGGTTAGAAGGGAAGAAAACGGTCTAGAATAAACATTGCACTCAACCTACCAAAACAAGGTCTGATTTGCACATAGCTAATTACAAATGTTTGATTCCAGTGATGGAAACTCCTCCCTGACATAAATATTCTGCTGTTATTTTACCAGTGAGATCAATTTGTACAGGATTTTACAGAGAAGGGAACATGCAGACTGCCACACAGCAGCTTCTGTGTGAAAGCCTTTTTTTTTTTTTTTTCCCTCAAAATTCAGTTCTTTTTTTAATATACCAACCAGATTGACAGAATTTGCACTGGATTTTAAAATGAAGCAACAACAGAAAAAAAAACCACAGGCACCAAAACTTACAACTGGAATGAGCTAAAAGGCTCTGACAACTTTCTGCTCCCCACGTGATTCCTACTTCCACCCAGCCTAGGAACCACAGTTACAAAACCTGCAAAAATTGGTTAAATAAACTCAGGCAGCTCAGGATATTTATTCCAAGAAAGTAGGAAAGGTGGTCAGAATCCTCTGTTCAAAAGGCACAGAGGACTCAAGAAGTGAGGCTTTGTAAGAAGCACTTGGAAATAAAAAGACTTAAGGGTAAAAATTAAATTTGGGTTTCTTCTTGATAGTGTTTTTCAGAAACTTCCCCCAAACGCCAAAGCAGCAGAAGTACTTGACCTCACAAAGCACTTGGGGATTTCTTTGAGGGGAGGGTGGCAATGTCCTCTGGTGCCAGCAGCCCAGGGCTGGACCAGAGAGCAGATGCTCTCCATCCCACCCACCCTCTGCGCTGCTCTGCCACTCCTGTTCCTAGCACTTGAGCAAACCCTTCCATAACTCTACTTTACTTTTTCTCCTCAGCAACTTCCTGTTTGTTCTCCTGATAAATACCAGAACTTCAGCTAAAAATGGAGAAGTTGCCTAGATTCTCTTATCTCCCAAACCCCCGGCCTTGGTGCGCTGCGGTTGGGTCCCGGCAGATCCCCCAACGGTCAGAGGCTGGGCTGGGCTCTGCTGTGCCCTTCAGGCAGCACCTACTGCCCCCCAAACACACACACAGAGCAGCAAAGAACACTGCTCCACCAGCTTGTGCATTCATTTGCACCTCTACTTGTTCTTCCCAGAGCAGGCACTCACACAGAATCAGTTAGGTTGGAAAAGACCTCTGAGATCATCGAGTCCAACCTATGACCAAACACCATCAGGTCAATTAGACCTTGGCACCAAGGGCCAGCCTTTCCTTAAACACCTCCAAGGGACAGTGACTCTACCACCTCCCTGGGCAGCCCATTCCTGTATTTCACAATCCTTTCCAAGGGGAAATTCCTGCTGCTGCCCACCCTGAGCCTCCCCTGGCCCAGCCTGGGGCCGTTCCCTCTCCTCCTGTCCCTGTGCCCTGGGAGCAGAGCCCAAATCCTCCCCTCCTGGCAGGGAGCTGTGCAGAGCCACAGGGTCCCCCCTGAGCCTCCTTTTCTCCAGGCTGAGCCCTTTTCCCAGCTCCCTCAGCCTCTCCAAGGAGAGGGGCGGTAGGAAGCTCAAGGCTACATTTTCTTAACACGGGCTCCATTTGGAACTCTTGTTCCAGAGATGCTGACAAGGAGTTTTGATTCTCAACAATGTCTGAAGAAATGAGTCACTCAAGTAAATTGGGAAACTTGCCCTTTTTTTTTTTTTTTTTTTTTTTTTTTTTTTTTTTTTTTTTGAGCAAGTGGTCTTCCCTCATCAATTTGTATAATACTGAGGATTAAAAATAGCTCTTCAGCTGGGGTACAGCTGCACGGCGTTGGCTTCAATGGAGCTGCAGTGACTCACGACAAGCAAAGCATCTGTCCATGGCCCTTTACTACTGCAAACCACGTAACTTAACACTAACAGCAAGTAAACACTGGCAGGGCACTCAGAGGAGCTACCGCTGCTGCTGCTCCACGCTGGGGTGACAAACAATGGGACAGCCATTTGAGGAGAGGTTGCAATTAGCTGTGCGTTAAAAATCCCTCTTGGCAGCACATGAGCGATGTGTCTTCTCAACAGCCCTTGTTTCATTAGACATTCTCCTTCTTCTGTGGTGTTTTCCCTTTCATTGTGACTTTTTGCACTGGCTAAGTCCTTTGCTTTCAAGGCCACGAAACCCCTCCTTCCTTCCACCTCTCCCAATAAATAAACAACAAATAATAACAGCCAGAGATCAGATATATCGCCACATGAAAACTCTCAAGGAGCCAGCTATTCAACGCTGACGTTGCAGGATTGGGATGGATGTACTCAGCAACCAATATAAGGAGCTGTGAAACCCATCAAATTAGAAGCATTACATCTCATTTTCTACAGAGGCTGGCATTCACCGATCCACTGACATCAACAGCAAAAACCTCCAGCGGGTTTTCCTTCTGTGGGGCTGGAATGCCAAGCTATGACTGATAATTTAACTTTTTTTTTTTTTTGTCTAGAGCAAAACAGACTTTACCTCCATCACCACCACTTGTTAGGTTTTGATAGCAGTTTCTTCCTCTGGGTCTCCTGCCCCATCCCCAGCTTCCCCCCAGCCCTGGCTGTTCCCTGGCACCTCTGGGTGTTCCCTGGCACCCCTGGGTGATCCCTGGCACCCCTCAGGCCCAGGCAGACCTGGTGGGTGAGAAAAGCTGGGGCCGAGCCGGGAAACGAAAGCAGCACAGCTTTGGGGTCACACTCAGAGGACAAAGAACTGCAACACTCCCCGGGGGAGACTCCTTGCACAACCGCCCCTAGGGATGGGCTGACGTGGAGGTTTCATGGCTCAAGGATCAGACAGAGAGGGAAAAGCCTTGTCCATGCTGTTAAATCACCATTAAGGGTATCTGCCTGCTGCAGCAAAGCTCCCCGCGCTTTCTAATGAATTCTTTGTGTTTAGCATTCAGCTCTGTTTTTACAGAAAGTTACACTTGGGTAATTAATCTCATGTTCGTTTCCTGCACATGCAAGAGAGCAGCTTTTGTTAGGGAATGATAAGACACTTCTAAGAATAGTGCTACTAAGAGCATCGGCTTTGGAAGACATTACAGGAAAAATATAGACTCTTAACACCTGCTTTTCACTTTCCAAGTTTTGAAATAATGTTCGGCTTACCCAGAGGCAAATTCTGACTTGTTTATGCATAGAAAACCTAATTGCCTTCATCAGAGAACAAATATAAATGAAGGTACACTTTGGTCTTTAGGCTCTAGTCTTGGAAAGATTAATTTGTTTAATTTTATAAATACTGCAAATATTCCCAGTGGCTTCATCAGTACTTTTGCCGTTCCCAGTCTCACAACCTGAATTCCTTGCTTTGCCTGATCTTTTAACCACGTACTCCACTGAAATTAAATGGATTTTCTTAGTGATAGACGCAAGAGATGAAGGATTAAGAATTTATCTGTGTGTAAAACACGGGGACCCTCAGGTCAGACCTTACAAAGGCCGGATGCTGAACTCAGGAAAATGTAAACTGGGAGACAACCCCCGAGAGCAAATGATGCCGTGCAGGAGAGGTCCCAGCAGCAGCGGGCCGAGCTGGCACTTGAAGCTCCTTGGAAGCTCAGCCCATGGGCTCTTCCAGCTGAACACAAAGGGTGGTGTGGAGCTCGGGGATTTATGTCTGTTGTCAGCTCAGAACCGGAGCCAACACCATTCTCCTGGAAGCGGCTGACACTTGACACCTCCCGAAGTCAGTTTAAACAGGCATTGTTTGAAAGCCCGGTTGTTTTTTAAGCAGTCGCTGTGGTTCAGCCCGAGCTATCTGCTGCCCCGGTGCAAGATGCACCAGCTGCCACGCTGGTGAAACTCTATGAAAAAATAGGGGAAAAGGAGTTTACAGCGGGTGAGAGACAATTTCCATTTGGTTTGCAGCATCCACTGTGTCACCAGTCATATGAGAAAGGACACTAAGCTCTGCTGTACTTGCAGCAGATTTCCTTCTGCTTTATTATGGACAAAGGACTACCTTCTCCTCCTAACCAGAAAACAAAGCTTAATCTGCAGAGATCTGGCTAATCTAGTGGTTGACGTTCGGGGAATAACACAGACCAAATTTCCCCTGGTTTTGTAGTGCAAAATCTGAGCAGAGCAGCCTTGGGAGCCGATCAGAGCCCCTGTTGTGACTATTATCTCGGCTGTATAATGGGGGCTTTCAAACCCCAGCTTTGTCACATTCTGTTTTCTCTACTTTGCCCTTTTATGAATATTGAGTCATCAAAAATAGCTCCACTGACAGAGCTACTAATGATACCAGCTGGGTGAATCAGTGGCTCTTGCACTGTGCCTGCCACACAGTGCTATTAGTACACTCGTTACAAAATACAGCAAAAAATCAGATGGCCGTCATTTATTTGCAGCTCCCGCGAGGCACATCACACTGGTTATTTTAGAATTGGAAAATGCTAGCTGAACAAAGCAAATATCCATCCACTTCAACGCCATACTGTGGTCTATAGGAAGAAACTCTGGCTTAGAACAAGGTAAAAATAATTCCAACGTCGGTAAATTATTCCTCCCGCTAGTTTTTAGCCAAAGGAAAAGAAAAAAAATGCACTACCGAATGCTACCCCCACCATATTCTTCCACAAGACAGTTATGCCTCGTGTTACAGGGGAAAGCTCACATCAGCACTCCAGAGAAAATGCTGATAAACAGAAGTGAATACACAAATGATGTAAGCTGTGCATCCAGCCAGGGGCATCCTTCGAGTACGGTGCAGAGCTCTGGGGGAAGTCAGGTTAGAAGGGCATGACTCAAACGGGTATTACCGACTCCAAAAGTGTCACAGCAGAGCCCAACAGCGCGCCCGGTGAAGAACCATCACAAACGAGTATGCGAAATGGCCCAGGAGGGGCTTACATTTTTAATGCTGTCCCGAGCGAAATTTGAAGGGTCACTTACTCCTACCCGGAGTGCTTTCCTCGCACCCCAGCAATGAGACAGCTTCCTATGTTTGCAACACACATCCCTTTCTTTTTCTTTTTTTTTTCTCCTTTTTTTTTTTTTTCCCAGACAAACAGGCAAGCCGATAGAGAATGAAACAAGGGGCCCTTAGTGCAGTTGCAGATCTCCATGCAGGGCTCGCTCCTTCTCCCCTCAGCCCCTTTCACCTTTCAGCCATCAGCAACTTTACAGCACAGCATCTTCCAGCATCTCTTTATCACAGACCAAAAAAAGCTTTCCTGAAGCTTTCTGCTAACAACTGCACCTGGCATCGGTAAATAAAACTTGCATATGTTGCCTTTAGCAAGTGTCATAGAAATTACAGAACATCTTCACAAAGCCAAGCCTCAGAATTTAAATTATTAGAATGTCGGCTGTTTGGGTTTGTTTCTTTTCCCTCCCCTTTCTTTTTAAGATGTTCTTGTCCGTCCCTGGAAACGTGACATCTGCAATTTTATTACAACAATCCTGTTAGTTACAGCAACGCTAACTGAAACCGAAATGTGGTTTTTAACCTAAAATACGTTGCATAACAGCTGAAGTACTAGAATCTTACGAGCCGGGAAAGGTTAATTCCAGAGGGCACAAGAATGTCGGTGGAAACTAAAACACTCCATAAACGCACGGACCTGGAAGTCTTTTTGTTTTGGTCCAAGGAGAAGCCGAAACGGACGGGAGAATTCAAAGCACGAGTAAAACAGCGAGCACACGCCGAAACCCCTTTAGCGCGAGAGAGAGAGAAAAAAAAAAAAAAAAATATCAGCAAAGCCTCTGCACTTACGTATCTCTTGAGTTTCTTCTCGGGGGGAGATTTGATGAGCCATCCAGTGCAAACCACGTCCCCCGAGCTCATCTTCCCCCCGGGCGCGGAGCGGCGGAGCGGGAGCCAGGGTGCGGGCTGCCCGTGCGTGTGCGCGGGCGTCTGTCTGTCCGTCCGTCCGTCCGTCCGTCCGTGCGTGCGTGCGTGGGAGTGCGCGCTGCGATCCGGGAGCGTGTTTGTGCTGGGATCTGGGAGTGTGTGTGTGTGCTGGGATGTGAGTGTGTGTGTGCTGGGATCTGTGTGTGTGTGTGTGCTGGGATGTGAGTGTGTGTGTGCTGGGATCTGTGTGTGTGTGTGTGCTGGGATGTGAGTGTGTGTGTGCTGGGATCTGTGTGTCCGTCCGGGCGTGTGTGTGCGCTGGGACGCGTGTCCCTGGGTGCGCGTGTTTCCCTGGGTGTGTGTGCTTCCCTGGATGTGTTTCCCTGGATGTCTGTGTGTCTCTGGATGTCTGTGTGTCCCTGGGTGTCTGTGTGTCTCTGGGTGTCTGTGTGTCCCTGGGTGTCTGTGTGTCCGTGGGTGTCTGTGTGTCCGTGGGTGTCTGTGTGTCCCTGGGTGTCTGTGTGTCCCTGGGTGTGCGCGTGTCCGCGGGTGTGCGCGCCGTGCCCGGCCGGTGTGCGCGGCCGTGTGCGGGCCCGCGCGGGTGCCCGTGTGTGTGTGTGTGTGTGTGTGTGTGTGTGTGTATTGTTCCCGGCCGCCTGGCACCCGCAGCAATCAGCTTCCTTCAGCTGCGCTCTGCTGCGGCTCCAGCCCGCGGAAGGAGTCATGACATTGATCACTGACACGGCCAGCCCTCCCTGCGCCGCCGGCACAATGCAACACACCCAGCACGTGATGATGGGCCACCCCCGGCAGCGGCCCTGCACCTCGGGGATGCCGGCTGGCCCTGCCCGGAGCCCCTCGGGTGCTGGCTATCCCTGCCTGGAGCCCCTGAGATGCTGGATATCCCTGCCCGGAGTCCCTCGGGTGCTGGCTGTCCGTACCCGGAGCCCCTCGGGTGCTGGCTGTCCGTACCCGGAGCCCCTCGGGGATGCCGGCTATCCCTGCCTGGAGCCCCTGGGATACTGGATATCTCTGCCCGGAGCCCCTCGGGTGCTGCCTGTCCCTGCCCGGAGCCCCTCGGGTGCTGCCTGTCCGTGCCCGGAGCCCCTCGGGTGCTGGCTGTCCGTACCCGGAGCCCCTCGGGTGCTGGCTATCCCTGCCCGGAACCCCTGGGATGCTGGCTGTCCGTGCCCGGAGCCCCTCGGGTGCTGCCTGTCTGTACCCGGAGCCCCTCGGGTGCTGCCTGTCCGCACCCGGAGCCCCTCGGGTGCTGCCTGTCCGTGCCCGGAGCCCCTCGGATGCTGGATGTCCCTGCCCGGAGCCCCTCGGGTGCTGCCTGTCCCTGCCCGGAGCCCCTGGGATGCTGTCTGTCCGTGCCCGGAGCCCCTCGGGTGCTGCCTGTCCGTGCCCGGAGCCCCTCGGGTGCTGGCTGTCCGTACCCGGAGCCCCTCGGGTGCTGCCTGTCCGTGCCCGGAGCCCCTCGGGTGCTGGCTGTCCGTGCCCGGAGCCCCGCGGCCGAGCCCCGGTGCGCACGGAGGTCCCCGGGAAGTACCGGGGGGACAGCTACGAGAAGGGCTCTGGCCGGAGCAGGAGGCGAAGCCAGCGCCGGTGGGGTCAGTGCCCACTGAAACCTCCACTACAGCTTCCAACATCTAACTAGCTTGGTTAGTCTGTGGGTTTAGTGGTTTTTCCAGCAGGGTTTAGCCTCCTGTATGAGTTCAATAGGAATAAACTTGATTTTTCTGCTCACATCACCACAGATATTTTAGAACTTTTTCAGAAAGTGACTTCAAGGGGACTGCCACTCCACCACTGTCACAACTAAAAAATATGCCCGCAGAGCGCATAACATTGCTGATATCCTCGTAGTTTGTGCCTCTTTCCAGGGTTGGAAGCTTGCCTTTCCAAGGACAGGGCAATCTGTTCATTTTCTGAAGACTTTTTAAACTCTGACTCATTTAAATTGGGCACAGGGGTTGGTTCTTCACTGGTGTCAGGATCTGTACCTTCAGAGGAGCCTCACGTGCCCCTGGGCTGCACTTGCAGCCTGGCTCTGCAAGGTGTGATCACCCCAGCGAGCCCATGGGAGACTTTCACGTTTTCACAGAATTTTTCAGGTCTCTGCCGGGGCTCTCTGGCAGGGCAGGCTGAGAACAGCTTGCAGTGTCACTTCTGGAATCTCACAAACTAGAAACGTCATTGTGTTTGTCAAGTTTTTAGGCAAAAAGGTGATTGCAATATGTATTTATTGTACTTAATATAATATGTGCTATAAATGGCATAACTGTATAACTATAGGCTCCATGTAAATGCACATAAAAATATAAATAAATCTGTACCAACTCATAGATTCCTGTTTGCTAGTGCTTTACATTATCACCGGTCTCAAAAGAATCCTGCAATAAATGAAAACTGTCACGAATAAACTATCAACATATTTCAAATGTGCTCTGACTTTTTTAGATATGTTTCTGTTTGAGAGTGGCTTTCATGCAGTCTTGCAGTATTATTTAATTCCCAACCTTCTAATCTACTACCACCTTCCCTCAGCTCCATTTATCCGTTATCCACAGTGATTTTTTAACAACTTCACACGTTTAATAGCAGGTTTGTGAAGGAGGCTTTGCAAGGCTTCTCCTTGGAGGGATATATCCAGCCATGGAACTTATTTATAGGGAAGGAAAGTCACACTTTCCCTTCCATATGTGACTTGCCTGTGTCACCCTGACAGATACAGTAGCCTTAAACTAAAGGCTTTAAAACGTCCAAATGTCAAAATAAAACGAGTTGGGATACACTTCATGTGTTCCCCCTGCACTGTCCCAGCAATATCCATTTCTTACTGGCTCATCCTTCAGACAGATGGCTTCCCTTGTACAGCTGCAGAAAGGCAGCAGAGGGAGTGAGGAGGGGACAGGACAGGGGGAAAAGGAGCCAAATGGATTTAAAGATTGCTGTGGTCAGTGATAACGCTGCTCAAACCACCAGCAGCCCCGTCCCTGCACTTCTGCCATCCCCTCCACTGCACAGGCACGGTGTGTTTGTGTGTCTGCACGAGGCACTGAATCACAGACCTGCCTCTTTGGAAAAGAATGACTCAAAAGAAGAGAGAGATTATTTTCCAGCTGTCTCAGGACTCGTTTCCTGATTTGATAAACGCTGTGGCCTGCAATAGCATGTACCTTATCAAGGGAGGGGGTGATGCAGGGGCAATAAGGAGAAATCAGCAGTTGCTGAAATTGGCACTTCTGCCCAAAATCTGCCTGCTGAGTGGTAGCCATGGTGACAGGGAGGGGTGCAGTGATTCTGTTCCCTGCTCTTGTGTCACTGCTCTGTCAGACAGCCCCTGTCCTCTGGAACTGCTGGAACAGCTCAGCTGCCTGAGAAGCACCTGCCTGGCCCCTTGCACTCAGCACATTCAGAATAAATAAAATCTGTGCCAGCTTACTTACGGTGCCAGCAGCTTGAGGAGAAATACAGGAAGCCATAATTAAGCAGAGCATGTGGGGGTTAACGTGTTTGTTATGAAAGCTGCTGTGCCTTCTTGGTATTTGTGCTCCAAACATTAAAAGAGCAAATAAAGTTATTTTCTTACACTGACAACTTTCGTTGTGCTGATAGCGTATCACTCACGCATGTGTTTGACAATAACAGGAATAAAAATTAATGGTCTCTCATCCTGATGGAAGAAGTGGGATTTCACTTTTGCCCTGATCCACGCACAATTTTTTCAGCCACACTTAAATCATAAAATTATTTTCTTAAATCCATCATTGTGATGGTGAATGAATGACAGTGTCTTTGTTTTACAAATCTTACAGTTGAAGACATATGGTAGAGGGTGAACTGATGTTGGACACAGAATGGAAAGTTCCCACTCCTCTCTTCTACTGCTGAACAGGTTTTTTTTTCCCCTTTCTAAGTACATTATCCCCGAGGTGCTGCCACTGTCATGGATCAGCCTGGCCTTGGCCAGTGGCACGTCCCCCTTGCAGCCAGCTGGCCTTGGCTCTCTTGGGCATGGAGGAAGCATCTGGCAGCTTCTCCCAGCCCCTCTGCTGCCCAACCCTTGCCACACAAACCAACACCACCCTCAGCAGAGGAACCTCGTGTGTGCCACCAGAGCAACCAGTGTGACCCTGGGTGTGTCAGCCAGACCCCTGAGAGAATCCTCTGCTTCTCATGGAAGCACTGGGGTGCTCCTTTCATCTTCTAGCTTAGGCTACTGATGTTTCAGAGGAAAACAACACTTTGCCAATAAAGCAGAAGAGAACAAAAGGGTTTCTTGCATTGATGGGAAGCTCCTTCATGACTTGACAGACCACTGGTAGAAGTGAAGTCTGCTATTTAAGCTTATCCATTTCCATGTTGCACAGCAACTGGTGGTGTTAGTATTAATATTGAGAGTAGTGAAAGTTCTTATTCCCTTGTTGACAAATGGATAATCAGGATGGAGAGGATGGAAAAAAAAATCAGAAGGATTTATTTCATTCACAAATTTATAGGTATAAAAGGAGAAAGAGATGCCAGAGTTATCTCAACTGGTATTTCCACAAGCAGACAGTTTTCTGAGAATCTCGCCTCACATTTAATTTACAATTCCATGCAGGCATTGTGAAGGTTGAGCTGCATGCAAGAGACCACCACAGCTCAGGGAGGAACAGTCTTTTTCTCTCATCTAGCAACTGATCCCTGTTTACATATGGAGCTCGCAGCACACTTACTCAGCAGAATGCTCACATGCCTCTGCAGCATTCTCCCAGCCAGCAGAAAAGCCCAGTGCCACAAACAGACATGACACAGTAGATATGTTCCAGCTGTTCCTGACAGTCACCACTCCGCTCCCCCCTGCAGACAAGTATTTCACTCTCCGTCTCTCTCCATTCACAAGGACAAATTTAGCAAAGTCAGGGGATAATTCAGCCCCTGCTCTTCCTTTCAACAGCCTGTCCTCACCATACAAATCAGGTCTAATGGGGGAAGGCACTCAGATCCTCAGAGAGATGGGATTTGCTGCCCTTGTTTCAACAATTATCTGCCCACACTGGAGCCTGAGCACGGGCCCAGGGTGATGCTGGCCTGTCTGCCCTGGGCTCTTTGACTGATGAATGCATTCTGCCTGGTTGTCACCCCCAGGCCCTTGGTGGCAGTGACACCCCTTGGGCAGACACACACCTGATTTCGGAGCAGGGGCCACCGTGACAATGAAAAAAGGAAAAGCAGACGAACGTTGCTGCGGTTTTGCTCCAGGAAGCACACGGACCCTGTAAGCTGCATGTGGGCACGGCCTTTATTGTTGTGGACAGGGCAGAAGCTAATTTTACCAGAGGCTCTCATGACACACAGGGAGAACTCTGTCAATCCCTGTCAGAAAACAGACCAACGCCCTCTGGCACCAACCTCCTCTGTGAAAAGGCAGCAGACATCCAGCATCTCCTGGCAAAGTCTCCTCTTGGGGAGAGTAGCTGGTGGCAGACTGGAGTTCTGCCGAAGAGTGCATTGATTTGCAAATGTAAAACTGTCTTTTTTTCTGAAGCAGGAGTGCAACAAACAGGCTCACTTTGGTTCAAACCCCTGCCTCTTCTGCCAGATGAGAGGTTTCTCTCTGTCATGCACAAAAGGACACACTAAAAATTGTGGATTTGCTAATTTCCAGCTCCTGTTTGCAGACTAGGAAACAATTTTATGACGTCTACACAGGTAATTAAATCAGTCATAGCTGTTCCTTTCTACATGTGAATCAGTAGCAAACATTTTGTGAGGATTTCCTCAGGGGGTAATGGTATTACTGGGCCCACAAGGTCAGCAAATAATCCTTGCAGTTGAGGGAGGAGATACAAGGACTTTTTTAAACTATCTTTTTTAAACTTTCTATTCTAATTGTCCTAATTACTTTTGAGTTAAGAAAAATCGACTTGATTTTTCATACACAACGATGAGCAGTACTCAGCTCTCACGTGAGGTCCACTTTATATGGCAATTTGAAGAAGTTTACCTTCTTTACTTCATTAAGGGAATCCAAAAGAATCTATTTGATATCAAGATTATGGTATGCCTCTTCCAGATCAGAAACAACAAATCATTCTTTGAATTTTAATGCCCTGAAAGTGAGGATTTGCTGAAACCAGTTTACTCCAGACTATCTGGAGCAGCCTGAAGTTTGGAGGTGAACCTTAAAGAAGAGTCTCAGGTAGGCCCAAAGAAACAGATGGAAAAAGAAGTGTGTAGTTTTATGTTTAGATGAAAAAAATATCTATCTAGCTGTTTTCAGACTCATAGATGTGGAAGATTCACCATGAAGGGCAGGATGGGTCTCAACTTCCCCTAAACAGTACTGCTGAGACCAGAGAACACTCTGGAGTAATGAGAGAAGGAACCCAGGAAAAGGAACAGAGGGCACTGCCTGCCTCTCTTCTCCAGATTGCCCAAAAATGCCTGAGAATAAATAAATAGGAACCCTACCTGTTACACTTGGGGACAATTTCCTGCTGATGGCAGAACTGTGGGTGAGACTCCTTCCCTCCTCTGGGCAATTAACTATGTTTAATTATGATTAAATAGAGCAAAATACAGCAAATAGAGCAGAAAGCAACACACCAAACTACGGCAAGCAGACCAGATTTCTGAACTCTGGGTGCAAAAGGCTGCTCCGTGTGGAGAGTGTGAATGCAGGAAAGGAGGGATTGTTCTGATGGCAGTTACAAAAAAAGGAAGAATCAGTACAGGATGAGGAAGAAAGAAGGCCCAGGCAGGCAGGGAAGCAAAATAGTAGGAAAAAAAAAAAAAAGAAAAAAAAAAGAAAAAAAGGGAAAGAGAGAAAGAGAGAAAGAGAGAAAGAAAGAAAGAGAGAAAGAGAGAAAGAGAGAAAGAGAGAAAGAGAGAAAGAGAGAAAGAAAGAAAGAAAGAAAGAAAGAAAGAAAGAAAGAAAGAAAGGAAAAAAAAGCATAGCAAGGGGAAAAACAGACACATATCCTCCATGGACTAGGATAAACTACTTTTGTCTAACATACCCCTCAGCAGAAATGGATAGTGCTCGAGGAGAGAGCTTCAGTCCAGCTTTTCACAGTGTGTAGATATTTACAGGTAAAAATAAGCAAAAAGGACAAGATTAAAGGTATTTTCACAGCAGGGTAAAGCCTGTGGTAACTGAAGTGATGGCTTTTGGCTTAGGGAGTGCATCTGCCATGTTTGCAAGGCTAAGGCAGGCAGTGCTTTGCAGCATCCTTTTGTACATTTCCTGTATTTAAAGGAAATCCTGGTGCAGGCTAAAACCTTTAAACAAGAACTGTTGTGTTTACAAATAATCTGTGATCAGTGTGAAATCAAACCCACAGGCTTTTGGTTAAAGGAGAGATTATTTGTTTTGGGCAAAGAAGTAAGAAAATTCTTTGTGAAGGAAGAATCTCAACCATAATTTTAAGGGAGTTAGAGGCTGTGCTGCACCAGCCTGCTCACTGGCTTCTCACAGATACTCCAAATTTTATAATATTTTGTTAAGAGCAGTTTGTTTATAGGTTTTTAATAGTGCAAAATGACTGCATGGGTTAGGGGAGACAAAGATGCCACTACAGGGAGCAGCAAAATATGCTTTAGCTTTCTTTCAGTTGGAGGAAACTTTTGACAGCTTGTGCTTTGATCTAAAATTTTAAAGTGCTTTTCTGGTTGGGGACTGTCTTCTTGAGACAATGCTCAGATTTTGGCAAAGCAATAGTTTATTAGAGCAGGAAATATTTTATGACCAAAGGAATCACCAATCATTGTTCAATCTGGATGACGTCATTGTTTGTAGATGGGCAAAATCTGGCACTCAGGACAGAACACACAGTTGGTAAAATTGTTTATTAGAGCCTGGTTGTGGTAGCTCAAACTGATAGAAATTAGTGTGGCTGCAATCCCACCCTTCATCTTGCTGTAGATCTGTTTTGCTGCTGTGTTGGCACTGGCCCCTGTGTGCGTGGGCAGCTGAGTTGTTTTGCTGTGCTGATCTGAGGAAAAAATAGCAACTCTCTTTGTTAGGATCAATTTTGTTTTTTTAGAATCTTGAACTAACCCATTGCTCACCTGCAGAAACACCAGGAACAGTGCAAGGGGTCATGAACACAAACTGTGAGAGTTCCTGGCTCTCCCGGTGCGAAAATGAACACACAGCCAAAAAAAAAAAAAAAAAAAAAAAAAAAAAAAAAGAAAAAAAAAAAAAAAAGACAAATTAGCAAAAACACTGCATGGTTGGGAAATACAGGGATATTAGAAGACTTTCCAGTACCACAATAAAGCTCTGGCTACTAAAGCCTGGATTAAAAATGCAATATTGGGATAAAGTTGTAAAAACAAAGAGTATTTGTGCAGCTACCAACTCTTTGAACCAGATACAAAGGACACATCAGCTATTTTGTTATAGTTCCCAATGCTAAATGTGGTCTTGCATTTGCAAACCCTGTTGGGTGAGATGAAAACCTGATGCAGAAAACTGATGTGTTGATATGAAGCCTGCACCCCAAAACAACAACCAACCAACCAAACAAAACCCCAAAAACAAGAGGAAAAAAACCACAAACAAGCAAAAATACCCCAAAAAACTAAAAAAACCCCAAAAAAACCCTAAAAAAATAAAAAAAAACAAACCAAAACCCCACCCAAGCAACAACAACAAAACCACACAAACCCTTTTGTATAAGAATAACCAATGTTAAGTCTATTGGGGGACACTGTTGCCTGTTGCTGATGCAGAATCAGGCAGCATTTGTTTGTAGCCATGAACTGGGCTGCAAAGCCCTG
The DNA here is from genome assembly GCA_016584745.2 of Phylloscopus trochilus trochilus. NCBI lineage: Eukaryota > Metazoa > Chordata > Aves > Passeriformes > Phylloscopidae > Phylloscopus > Phylloscopus trochilus. Next base: position 1,471,628 of record WQNJ02000046.1, on the reverse strand, counting down.
CAGCCATGGACATCCCAGAAATGGCATCTTCAGCAAAACCTGCCTCACAAATGCGTGGCTCACAAACCAAGAGCACGTTTGAGAAGTCCCTTCTGTATTGTAAACTCTAGAGGAGGAGACAAGAAAATAACCCAGAAGTCGGTGAACTTGGAAGGGAATCTTTGAAATAAGGAGCTGAATGAAAAAGGGCTGCACAGGTAAGTGCAGGAATGCATAGAACTGTGCTACTGGACAGAGCCAAGGTTACTTGTAGAGAAATAACCTCTTCCTCAAAGCAATATTAAAGTAGCCACACTTGATAGAAGCATTTTAAGCAAGATGCTACCAGCACTGCACTCAGGGTAACCGTGTGGTTCCTGTGGTTGATCACACTTGGAGGCTGATGTAGGCATGGAGATAAAGGTGGCAACTATTCAAGTCAGCTTGCAAATGCCTCAGAGATAGCTGTGCTACTTGCAAATACTCAGAGAGAGCTGATACACTCTGGTATCCAGATCCTGCTGGTTTCTGAATTTTAAAGCTGTTTATAGCTTAGAGTTCACAGGTATTGCACACTTGTGGTTTAAGTTCATTGCTGGTATGATTAAGCTAGAAATGACCAGTGTCCTAGAAGTGGATTTTGGCATTCAATGGAGAGCCTTCTGAAGGTGCACGTGGGAGGGAACAGGATACAAGCTTCCCAAGGCCCTTCCTAACAAAACCCTTTTGCCCTTCTAAGGGCACTGTATGGAAGTGATACAGTTATAGAGGTCATTAAACAACAGCAAGTAAAAGACGGTTTACAAAGTAATCTTTATTATTTTTTTCCCTATTCTTGATCAAAAGAATTTCAAGGCTGAGCAGCATCCACATCAAATCGTGCTCAGGCTGCCGGATCCCCTGGTCAGGACTCCGCAGCCAAGGACAGGACAGGTCGGTGTTGCCATCTGGTGGCACTGCCACTCGGAGATCGGGTTTTCAAGACGCACATCACCACCGGTTATCTTAAGCCACGTTTTACCATTTAAGCTGTTGTTTTCTGCAGCATCGAGGTTTTACTGCTACCAGCAGATCACCATCCCCACGGTGCATCCAAGGGCTGCGGTTCTTGGCTGGGGTGACAGCCGGGAGCCAACCCCACCTGCTCACCGAGGGGCTCAGGAGGGCTTTGAAGGCTCCTCTTTTTTCAGCAGGTGCCTGCATAATCCTCTCACTCCATTTCCAGTCAGCTCTTCAGCTGTGCTCTGAGTCACCAACCTGTTGCCACGGGTGGCCTTGCATGGATTTGGCAGATTCTTGGTGAGTTTATTTGTTCTGGTGAATTCAGCAGCCTGCTGGCTCACAGGTCCAGCACTCACCAGCTCACACAGAGGGGCTGGTATGGCAACTTGGCCTAGAAAGTAACTCTGCAGAGTGCTGAGATTTATTTAAGAAGTTACCCAAACCCAGTTATATCTGTGCTGGAGAAACCAAGCCTGCTACAATTAGTCTCCTGTTTGGAAAAGGTTTGAGTAATCGCTGCCCAAAATTTTAAAATCTTATGGAATTACCTGGGTAATAAATAAAAATGTCACTGGATCCGTAACTTATCGGCTCTTTAGGTGCTTCAGCAGTGGTTTGTTGTCTGAGTTTTTGCTGTTCTCCTCTGTCTCCTTTAAGGAGTTTGTAAAAGTTTTGTTTTAGCTTTCTGTGTCTTTAGAGTCAGATACACTTTCATATGAACAAGCCATTTGTTATGGTGAAATCTAGAGATGTTTACATTCTTTCCATAAAGGAGGAGACTGTTGATGGACTGCTGCATGGTCCAGTGTGGATGGAGAAGAAGATTTTCTTCCTCCAATCCATGATCACTGCTGGAATTCGATAAATGCTGATTCTGTAAATAAAGTCCTTCTTCTTTCCACCTCGGACATGGCAAAGTGTGGGTGTGAGTTCTTGTGTCGGTTGCAACAGTGGTTAAAACATACAAGTGGGTTAACAGTGAGGCTGCAACTTCTCTTTTTAAATCTGACAAGAAAACGTAATTCTCATCACCCAGTATGTTAGAGTGGCATCTTCCCGAGGTGGGCAGAGGCTAAATCGGTGTGTAGGACACCACACATGCAGCCCTGGAGATTCTATCTGGCAGACTCTAAAATATGGAGTAATAAACCTGGGAAAACAAGGAGCTAATAGCTAAATCTATAAGGTTGACAGGACAACCAGTCCCTTGTCTCCCAACACGTGAAAAAAAACCCCAAAACAATTGGATGCATTTGACAGATTTTTTTTCAAATATGACTAAAAAATCTGGTATACAAAGTAAGTACAAAAAAGCGCTTCCTACTTTTTAAAAATAATTAATCAGATTGTTAGATGATAATACTGTTGTGTGAAGAAGTGACTTTTTCAGCCACTGCTGTAGATCCACAAGGAGTACATAACCATAGTCTAAGAGAAGCAGCTAAGAGCATCTCTGCAAAGTCTCAAATGCAAATGCGAGGCGCACCAAGCAAAAAATAGCCAAAGGAGATCTTTCATGAAAGCAGCAGCTTGATTGTTTTGTACGGCATGCAATGTTCCTGTGAATTTCAAGGCACAAAAAAACCAAGCTGTGACAAACACTTGAGAGTGTTTTGCATAAACAGAAGCCTCGAGCATTTGAAAAGTCAAGGCATTAGAAGTGGTTAGCGCGCTATTTGCTCTAAATCTAAATCTAAAGGCTGGAATTTTCTCAGTGAGAGCCTTTCTCATAGCTAAGGGTAAAGCTTCATTTTCTGCGGAGCGCTGCTTGGAAAAGCTATTTGGAGTCCTCTTTCAAAGCCAGTCGCATCACTCTTCCCGGCTGCTCTGTGAAAAATGCACTTCCCAAAGCTTTTAGACATAAACGAGGGCTGCTGCAGATGCTGCGGGCCTTGCTGCTTTGTGGACGGTGTAGCACACACAAGGAAGGTGCTAAATAATTTGGAGCAGCGCTGTTGCTGCTTTGCAGCTGTTCTCACATGAAAAAAAGGGGAGTTTGGGGCTTAAATCTTCTATAATGGGCCATCATCTGAATTGCAGGGTGATGGAAACCGTTCAGACATATGTTACTGGCACTTAACTGGAGCCAATGTGTAGATGGAGAAGAGGTCTCAGAAGTTTTTCTAAATGCAGCGGATGAGATCTGCGATAACCCATTTGCTCAGCTTAGTTGTTGAGTTATGAAAAAAAAGATTTTGACAATGGCTTTTTGAGATTTTAATGGACTGAAGTAGCGTTTTTTTTGCTCATTCTGCCCCACTGGGCTAAGGTTTCATTGCTGCCACTGGACAAAATGCTCATGATACTGCCTTTGTCAGTAATCTGATGATGACATGGATGATTTGGAGCTATGATTTTAAATCTACTAGCTCAAGGAGTGTTTGGGGGATTCTTTAGCAGTACGAGCAAAGGTACAGCTCAGCAGCTGGAAATCTGAGTGTCTTGCACGGGCAGCCTGAAATACGTGCATTGCCAGGAACTAAACGGAGTGGCTTTCATTATTGCAATTTTCAGAAGAAATATGTTCCAAACACTGCTGAACTTAAAATCGCTCAGGGGGAAAAAAAAATCCTGGATTTTTCTGGAAAATAATTAAAAAAAAAAAAAAAAGGAGAAAAAAAAAAGACTCTCATTATTGCAATTTTCAGAAGAAATATGTTCCAAACACTGCTGAACTTAAAATCGCTCAGGGGAAAAAAAAAATCCTGGATTTTTCTGGAAAATAATAATAATAATAAAAAAAATACTCTCATTATTGCAACTTTCAGAAGAAATATGCAAACACTGCTGAACTTAAAATCGCTCAAGGAAAAAAAAATCCTGGATTTTTCTGGAAAATAATAATAAAAAAAATACTCTCATTATTGCAACTTTCAGAAGAAATATGCAAACACTGCTGAACTTAAAATCGCTCAGGGAAAAAAAAAAATCCTGGATTTTTCTGGAAAATAATAAAAAAAAAAGAAGAAAAAAAAAAAAGACTCCTGGATACCAAGGAGCTGATGCTGGGAGCCCTCTGAAGATTTTAAAGTAGCTGTCTTAGTGCAGTGTCCCACTTCCACAACCTGGGATAGTGTAAAGTGTCGCTGCCCATGGCAGGGCGGTGGAACAAGATAATCTTTAAGGTCCATTCGACCCCAAATCAGTCTGTGGCGTTACGCAGCGGCCCTGGCCGCGCTCTCTCTTAGAGCTGCGGTGTCACTCTGGAGGACGGGAGCAGCAGGGCCGAACCGAACCGAACCAGGCCGAACTGAACCGGACCGGACCAGAGCCGCTCCCTCAGTCCCCTCAGGCGGGCACGGGGGGCGCCAGCCCGGCCCCGGCGCGCGGAGCTATCGCGAGAGGCGCGCGGCGCGGGCCGGCCGGAGGGGCGGGGCTCTGAGGGGCGGTGGGGCCGCCCCCCGCCCCCCCCCCCCCGCGGCTCCGGCACCCGCCGAGCTCAACATGGACCCGGGCCCCGGCCCCGGCGAGGAGCCCCGCGCCTCCACATCCTCCGCCACGGCCGCCGCGCAGGAGCCCGGCACCGAGGAGGTACCGCTCCGCTCCGTGGGGAGGGGGGAACTCTGCGGGTTGTGGAGCTTGGGCTTGGTCGCCCCCTCCTGCAGCCGCTGCTCGGCCCTGAGGCCGCCCGGGCCCCTCAGGGGCTCCGCCCGGACACACCCCCGCCCCCGAGCCTGCCCCTTCGGCATCGCCCTCCGCGCTGCCCTGCGGTGTCCCCGGCCCTGCCCCGCGGTGTCCCCGGCCCTGCCCTGCAGCCCCGGGCACGGCGCTGGTGCCGCTGAGCCCGTGCGGAGCCTGTGGCAGCCCCGCGGCCTGGGCGCTGCTGCAGGGCCCGTCTATCCCGAGCCCCCCCCCCCCGCCCTGCCGCTTCCTTCCCCGCGGCCCGGGGAAAGCTGTCCCGGAGCTCCGAGGGCTCGCGGTGGGAGTGTCGCCGGGGGGCGGCTGGCAGAGGTCAGGGCCTCCCCCTGCCCGGCTCTGCGTCTGCCCCGATGCACAATGCACCCCTCGGAGAAGGCGGATGGCTGCCAGCAGCCTCTCCTTAGTTTTTTGGAAGAAAGGCACAAGGCGTGTAGAAAGTGACGTATTCAGGTATCCTTGGAAACAGGACAAGATTTAACCCGAAGGATGAATCTTTAGAGAAAACTTACTAGGAATGAGAGCCGTACGTCATATATTGGTGATACTGGAGAAAATAGTGGAGCTAGCAGCGCATTCAGGTTTTTTATCCCAGTTACTGACAGTCCATTTTGCCTGTAGAGCTTGTTTGAAGCTTTATTTTATACAAACAGTCAGGGGACACAGTGCGGTGTAGCTCTGAACTTTACTTGGTTGCTTAAGGGGAAATGTTTAGGGGGTATTTCTCTATTGTATACAACTTGCTCTGCAAATTTTTATGCATGTCTTCTGTACACTTACAGTGTCTGCAGAACAGTGGCAGTCATGCAACCTGTTGTGCTTTGCTCCCCTCTCAGTGTTTTACTTTCTAAATAGTCTTTGTTGTACTACCAAAACTGTCTTACTGGCTGTTTGGAAATGTATTTCCACCTTGTATATGTGAGTTAAACACAGAGGGAATCCTAATTATTCTTAGTGCATCTGTTCAGAGTTTTCAGTGGCACAAGTTATGAGAGTGAAGTCAACTAAAGCAGCAGCAGTTCTTGTTCCCAGTTGTTTATTTAGGTGTTCATGGAGCCTCCTCACTTTGGGACTGTTAAACTTTCTGGATAGAAATCTGAAATGATATGATTAATGCACTCATTTAATTTTGAATTAGTTATCTTTTAAAAGTAGCACGGTTGTCTTGCAGTCTGTAGGTTTGTTCAGTTTGGTACATTTTCCTAAAAGAGCAAATAAACTGGTATTTATAAAATGTTTAACTTCTGAATTCCAGAAAAATGATCCCCCGTTTCAGCTCAAACTTCCTCCAAAGGCAGCCAGACCTGAAAAAGAAGTTGACCCAGAATATGAGGAGAAGATGGTAAGTGCTTTCATGACAAAACATCCTGCAGCTTTTTATGGCACTTGGCTGCTGGAACAGGATCAGCACAGTTACAAGGAGTTCCTGCAGCCTAGATGTGTCAGAAGGGAAAAACCAAGGTTCATTTAGATGTCTGGGCCCATGGCATGTTCCTCACAGTGACTAGGAGGTCAGGAAGTGCTGCTTCTGTTCAGTACTGCCCCGTTCTTCCAAGTGTTTTTGTCTGCATGATTTTTGGAGTTGTAGCCTGTGGTTTTTATACTCAGTAGTTGTCAGTGGATTTTTAGTTCTGTGGTTTCTTTTTTAGTTATCCACACCCATCTGTGGTAAGGAGTTACTATTCAATGACGTTTTTATATTTAGAACTCTTCCCATTCTGTTTTGAATTTGTCTCTGCCAGTTTTGCATGATGACTCCTTGGATCATGCCAGAGGGATCCTTAAGCTACTTCTTACTTAACTGAGATACTGAAGCTGCCAGTTTCTCTGATATAAAACCATTAAGGTTTTAAATATTTAAATGCCCCATAATGTGTGTACCATAACAATGCAGAGGAGGATCTGTCCATGACACCAGTGCTGGCAGCTCGTAGTGCTGGGGAGGAGCTGGAACAGGGTAACTTCTGTGTTAAAGAGGCAAAAACCTGGGGGGCATTTAAGACTCCTTGAATGACATTTGTAGTCAGTCCTTGGTTTAAGCTGGTACCTCTATCTTGCATTGTTTTTAAAAGCTTTAATGTTAACTGGATGCCTCATAATTGCAGTAGAGTCTGAAAGGATTGGATATCACAGAAGTCAGGGAAGAATGTGACTGTTGGAAACATTGATACCTACATGTATGATGCCTAATTTCTAGCCAAAGAGCATCTGTGCTTCTATTCTTGGAGAATGAATTGACTAAACAGCTGAACTTGTTTCACAGTAAAACGTGGTGACTTTCCAGCTTTCCTAAATTACAGTGTTCAGTTGTCCTAAGAGGCAAAGGGATTAAATATCAAAAAAATCTACCTTTTATCAGTTGTGCAGTTGTGAGCGAGACCTTTACTGTTTTATCAAAACATCCTGCTTATGCTTAGGCAGTAATATTGCAGGCAGAAAATCATATTGTGTCATTCATTGATGATTATGACCAACAACGATTATTTTGCCAAAACAATCACTTGTTAACAACGAATCCTCTGACTGGATTTGTGTTTACACTGATGATCGTAAACATCAGTGTCTCTACTTCCCCCTTGTAGAATTTCTTTTTTCATAAAGCTTCGACTCGACGTTTACATTTCCTTGGGTTGTGACGGGAACGATCGGGTAATAACGCGAGGGGGAAGGAAAGCAGTAATTCCATTTTTCCCCGGAGCTCTGAGCGGCGATGCTCCTTTGCTGGGAAGTGCGCGCTGTGCGGGGAGCGCAGCGCCGCGCTGTGGCCGGAGCCTGCACTGCAGGCCGGCGGGGCTCTCGCTGCCCTTCGCTTGGCGCTTCTGCTCCTGTGCGAGACTTTGCTCCTCTCGGCTGGTTCTTGGAAGGGTTACCGTGCACTACAAACTACAGTTTCGCTTCTAGATCGTGACATGAGATTGTAGCAGGATTTTTAGGGAGCGTGGACATGAGGTGTTTTGGGATGAGATTTGAGCTACCCCAAACTGGGCCTCAGTTTTAGACCTGGGTCTAGAAGTAGATAGACCTGTGTCACAGTTAGAAATTTGGTGTTTTGGGATGAGATTTGAGCTACCCCAAACTGGGCCTCAGTTTTAGGCCTGGGTCTAGAAGGAGATAGACCTGTGTCACAGTTAGAAATTTGGTGTTTTGGGATGAGATTTGAGCTACCCCAAACTGGGCCTCAGTTTCAGGCCTGTCTAGAAGGAGACAGACCTGTGTCACAGTTAGAAATTCACTTTAAGGTATGCTTAAGTATTAGCTGGCATAGCTATAGTGTAGTTATGGTGATTCCTTAAGGGTGAAGTTGTTTACATTTTTTCTTATACTGAATGCCAATGAGAAAACACCTTTAACTGTAAACTATCTGAAACTGTATTTAACCCCCCTCCTTGGGAGAATAAACAGAGAACGCATGATCTAACCATGTTGGTCGTATGTGTGTTGCTCTGACCGGCTTCCCAAGTTAATTAAGAGTGCCCTGGTTTCATGAGATCACATGGAAAGTGCCTGACATGGTACAGTGTTACATGAAGCTTAGATTTCTCATAGAGAGACTGGTAACAGTTGCATTCTCTCAGATAGAATTTTCATTGTATCATGTTTCTCTTAAAAACGATGTAACATGTTTCCTAAATATAAGGAAGGCCGCGTTTTGCTGTGTTGACATGAAGTGCTCATGCCCCATTGAGATGGCAAAACTAAATTTGAAATCTGACAGCAAAGTTCACAAGCCTGAGTGAAAGCAGTTGACCCATTACTTCAGAAATAGTTCTAAAAGCAGAGCTACTACATTGCTGTCTTTGATCAAATCCTGAAGCTGAGTTCAAGTTCTACTACTGATGGGCAAGGTTAGGATTTCATCCCTTACTGTAAGTCATTACTTTAGTTTTGTCTTTATCTTTTGTAGACAAAGATTAAAGCATCCCCTCACTGCTGGTGTGCCATGAAGCAGCTCCAGCTCTTTCACAACACTTGTAGCCCTCTGAGCTAACAGATGGTCTTGTCAGTCTTTCCTCAAATAATTTGCTCTCATGAGTGTCTGAGTTCTGTTCCTTAACAAAAATACGTTTTTATAAAGAAAAGTTACCTATTTTTCTCTTTTTTTAATTCTCTTCTCCACTTTGGAAACTAGAAAGCGGATCGAGCGAAAAGGTTTGAGTTCCTCCTGAAGCAGACAGAACTTTTTGCACATTTTATTCAACCTGCAGCACAAAAGTCACCAACATCTCCACTGAAAGTCAAACTGGGACGGCCACGGATAAAGAAAGATGAAAAACAGAGTTTGATTTCAGCTGGGGAGTATGTTTTATTTTTATTTATGACTTCTTACATGTTCAAAGAGCTTAGACTTTTTAACATAATCTGTTTAGAGCTTGTACATGGAAATTCTACTTTCAGTAAATCCAGACAATTTCCTATGAATGATATATCAGTTTCTTTAAGAGCTGGTTGGTTTGAAAGCATCATCTGCTCCATCAACAAAAGTGTGACTTTGGATCAGAAATGCACTTTTAAAGCAAGTTGCCTGATTGTTGCCATGTAAGATGCTTTGGTCTGTGTTGTGGGGTGGCTTTGGAGCACACAAATTGAATTTATTTTGTGTGATGCTGAAGGGGTGCTCTGGAAGTTCTGATGTGACCCAGCTGGTAGTGGAGCAGTCAGTGGGACCAGACCAGGTTGACAAGGCAGTGTCCATGCCATGGGGATGTTGGATCCTCAGCACCAACTGTCTCTCTCCACTGGTCTGTCTGTGTTAGTATTGCAGCAGAGCCTGCCTGTAGTGCCTCTGAGAGGTCTTGAAATTACACACAACTATATTTTTTTTAACGTTTGCAAAATGAAATTCTATTTTAGGAATTTAATTTTTTTAAAAAATTTGAACATGTGATTTTTCTGAACTTCGTAATTATCAAGTAATTGAGTCTAAGGCCACCACTGATGTGTCTTGTATTTCTGTGTTGCTCATTAAAAAGTGCCTCAGAGAACTCACGATATTGCCAGATTACAGTTGTGGCTCTGAAAGAGAGCGCTTCATATCAGCCTTTCTAATGAAAGCTGGAGTGACTGGTAAGGAGTAACACATGAACAGGATGGGAGTTTGGTCACGATACCAGAACATGCAGCCTGTGGGTCAGTGCTTGCCCTGCTGTCACTTGTCTGTGGAGTTTTGCAGTGCTTTGCAGTGATTTTTGTTCACCTTTAGGTACCGCCACAGGCGCACGGAGCAGGAGGAGGATGAGGAGCTCCTGTCCGAGAGCCGGAAAACATCCAACGTCTGCATTCGCTTTGAGGAGTCCCCTTCGTGTGAGTCTGAGAGCTCTCTGATTGATTTGATGTGATTAAGATCTGAGCAGATTGCAGGTAAAATTTCCTACTTAGAAGCAGTATTTTTCTACTTAGAGGAATCTTATCTTTACAGATGTGAAAGGAGGAACACTAAGAGATTATCAGGTTAGAGGTTTGAACTGGATGATCTCGTTGTATGAAAATGGAGTTAATGGCATTCTGGCGGATGAAATGGTAAGCAGTAGTCTTTTGGATTTTTTTGTGGTAATTATTGAGCAAAATACAACATTGGAGTGCTTGTATTTCATCTATGTGCAGTAGCATGCTTCACTCTACAGCAGTCTGATTTTTCAGATCTGAAATTGTAACAAAAGAAATTCTATTGCAAACGTTTCTTGTGTAGTTTGCTTTAAACAAATGGCAGAATTATGTGGCTAGAAAATGGTTAGAAAGTATTTCTTTATGGTATTTCACTTCAGCAAGTTTCTTTGCCCCTTTCTTTGTCGATGCAGGGGCTTGGTAAGACTCTGCAGACAATAGCTTTGTTGGGCTATCTGAAGCATTACCGAAACATTCCTGGGCCACACATGGTGCTGGTTCCAAAATCAACTTTGCATAACTGGATGAACGAATTCAAGCGCTGGGTTCCATCCTTACGTGCTGTCTGCCTTATTGGAGATAAAGATGCCAGAGTAAGTGTTTTACATTTCAGAAATCTATGCATTATTTGGCAAAAAATGCCAGTTTGGTATGTAGAATTCTCCCTAATTTCCTTAATTACAGTATATTGGCAAGACCTATTTTTTATCTCTCTTCCATATTTGTAATGTGATAGTGTGCACTGATTTTTCTTTGTTGCACTCACTTTGTTTATTAATCCAGTTCTTCTCCTTTAGGCTGCATTCATCCGTGATGTTATGATGCCTGGTGAATGGGATGTTTGTGTTACATCCTATGAAATGGTGATTAAAGAGAAATCAGTCTTCAAGAAATTCAACTGGAGGTACCTGGTAATCGATGAAGCCCACAGAATAAAGAATGAGAAGTCAAAGGTAAACTTGAAATTGTTTGATTCTTTTAAGTTAGTTCAATACAAGCAGATTGCATCTGATGGAGCAGATTTTAAGTGTTAGGTGTAGTGGTTTTTTTTAAATAGAAGCAATAAACTATTGGGTGGTAAATATGAATTTCATAGTAGCTCACTGTCTCTAAGTTTAATTGACATTGTTTTAGGTTTCAAGAACAGATTGACTGTGCTTTAGTGTAGATGGTGTTGATAACTGTGTTGTGTTTCCAGCTGTCAGAGATTGTACGTGAGTTCAAGACAACAAATCGATTGCTGCTTACAGGAACTCCTCTACAGAATAACCTCCACGAGCTGTGGGCATTACTCAATTTCCTCTTACCTGATGTCTTCAACTCTGCAGATGTAAGTTGATGTTTGGAAGCACAGTGTTGTTATATTGATTCCCAGGCTGCTGTCAGTAGAAGAGAAGAATGACCAGCCTGCTAGGAGATGGACATTGTGCTTGACCCAGGTTCAGGAAAAGCTCTGTAGCTTTGCTGTATGCTACTTCTTTTACTCTGCCTAGTTAAAATAGTGCATTCTGCTGCTCTGGGTGAGGCCTCAGGCCATTAATAGCAAATGTAATACTTTAAATAGTTCAAGAATTATGCAAAATTTGAGAAAGCAATGAAGTATCAAGCAATGATAGGCACAAGCCTTTCTTAAAAAAAATTAGAACTTGAGTAATCTTTCTTCTCTTTTAATGTTAATGTTTCTTTGTGCTTGTATTATTTGCTTATGTTATTTTTGCTGTGCTGTCCATCTAATTTTCTTAAGGATTCAAGTTGCCTTTTTTAAACTTCTTGCATCACATGAGCACTGAAGGGAAGCACTTGGACACTGCAGTGATGAACATGGAAAGTTGTTGTATATTAATGGTGTAATGGTATTTTGTCTGCAGTGATGCACTTGACTCAAATGTTACAGCATACCAGGGAGATGGCACAGAATTGCAGACTGATTTTTCTTTCACAGAAGTCATTTGTCTCAAGATTTACGCCACTCTCAGCTGGAATGAAGGAGAGTCAATATGTGTCTGTTAGAAGTACAGATGACAAACTGTTCATACTAATTGTGCTGTCTCTCACCACAGGATTTTGACTCATGGTTTGACACTAAAAATTGTCTCGGTGATCAGAAACTTGTAGAAAGACTTCATGCTGTAAGTAATTAAAGCTGTAATCACATGTCATCATTAGCATGCACACTGTAAAAAGGAAAACCAGATTATTTTCTCCTTCATCTCAAAGTTGGAAAGATGAACATGAAGGTATTTAGTTACAGGAATGCCTAACACCATGACAGCAATAAATATGGATTAGTTCTGAATAAATTTCAGATAATTGAGTTTGTTAATTTTGTATTTGTGGCAGTCAATTTTATGCATTTATCTATATAAAATATCTTTATTTGTGTAGGTTTTGAAGCCGTTTCTCTTACGTCGCATAAAAGGTGAAGTAGAAAAGAGTTTGCCTCCAAAGAAGGAAGTAAAAATTTATCTTGGGCTCAGCAAAATGCAGAGAGAATGGTGAGTTATTTACCTAGAGGTAAGATTATTGTCTGGTAAACACTATAGCTCTTCACACTGATACTTTTTTCCCTTACAATTGCATGTTGAGACAGTCAGAGAAACTTTGTATAGCTGTCTTAGGGCTTTTGTAAAAATTGCACAAGTTTCAGAGAGCTCAGGAAGGGTAATGAAAAGAGTTGGAAGGAAGAAAGCAGAAACTTTTTTCTTCCTTAAGTTTATTTGAAACAAATGCCTGCTAAGCTTCCTCCTTTGATCCAAGTATGTACCAAAAAGTCTTACCTGAAATTAAAATAAAACCTTGAGGAGCTACATACCCAGAAGAGATGTGAGACAAGGAGCCAGGTCAGTGTAGCAGTTTCTGTCAAATAAATGATATTTTTTAATCCACTTTGCACTGCTAAAATGAAAGTCTAAAATAACCCAGTGAATTGTCACTTGCAGAGAGATTCATATCGGATAAACGGAGAGATCCGTTTCATATTTAGGTATGAATTCAGAGATCTTTATTATCAGTCAGATGTTTTTTGCCAAGATTCATTCATTCATTCAACTAAAAACCAGAAAGTTGTTGAAAACTGCCCTTCAAACCTCAGGTATACCAGGATCCTGATGAAGGACATTGACATCCTGAACTCAGCTGGCAAAATGGACAAGATGCGGCTGCTGAACATCCTGATGCAGCTGCGCAAGTGCTGCAACCACCCCTACCTGTTTGATGGTGCTGAGCCAGGCCCTCCCTACACCACTGACACCCACCTCATCACCAACAGTGGGAAGATGTTAGTGCTGGATAAACTGCTGGCAAAACTCAGAGAGCAGGGTGAGTGCTGTGTATGGACAGCAGCGATCTGAGTGCTCCTTGTAAGTGAGAGTGCCTTTTGAAAACAGCACAGGTTTAGCCTTCCCTGCTGTGAAGGTGTTTGACTGTGAAAGTTTGGAAGTGAAAACTTTCTGTGAGGTTCTTTGTTGAAAATTAATTTTCTGTAGATCTTGACACGTGAAGGGGAAGAAATCTTATGGGAATGATGAGTAAGACTAAAAATATGGAGAAGCAGAAGGAAAGGAAGAGTAGAGCTTCCCTTCTCCTTTCTGTAAGCAAATTCCTGATGATAGGATTATTTCATCTCTGCACATCAGTGGGCACCAAAGTTCCTTGCAATGGCTTGAAGTGTTCTGCTTCTTTGGTTGTATATTTCTCCCGTGTAATTTATCAAATAATATTCTGGAGTGATTAAATCACTACCAGAAAAGTAACTTGAGAAGAAAGACTTACTTAAATTAGACATGAGAGTATTTCCCATAAATTCTCAGTCATGCTCTGTAGTAGCTCTGTGGTAAGATCAATGTGAAAACATAAAATGAATGTCAAAGCCTCCTGTGTCCTGCCAGGTTCCAGAGTGCTGCTCTTCAGCCAGATGACTCGCTTGCTGGATATTTTGGAAGATTATTGCATGTGGCGTGGTTATGAGTACTGCAGACTGGATGGGCAGACACCACATGAGGAAAGAGAGGTGGGAGAGTTGTATGCAAGCAAGACAAGCCTTTGCTTTAGGTTAATAAGTTATCAGTTACATGTATGTAGCCACATCATTGTTTAAAGCAGAAATGCCTCAGTTTTTAAAAGGTTGCTAAGGGTATGTTTTTCCTAACTGAAGGCCACAGTGCCTTTCATTTGATCCTCAGCTAAATGAAAAATACAGTATATTGTGGGGTCAGTACAGATTTTCTTACCTGTTCAATCATACAGTTTCTTACTTCAGTAAAACTTTTTTTATATGAAAATTGTGTATATTTAAAAGAAATTTAATTGGAAAGCCACCAGCATACTGGAAACTTGTTTGAAAGATCTGATACTTTAGTGACACCTTTTTTTTTCTTCTTTCAGGAAGCAATTGACACTTTTAATGCTCCCAACAGCAGTAAATTCATTTTCATGCTAAGTACCAGAGCTGGAGGTCTTGGAATTAATTTGGCAACTGCTGATGTGGTTATTCTCTATGATTCAGATTGGAACCCTCAAGTAGATCTGCAAGCCATGGTGAGTTAACTCCCTAATACAGATTTTTTTGTTTAAGTTGGCAATGTTCTATTTTGTATAACTGTTTTCAGAACTTGCATTTTTGGTTTTTTTCTTTACTTTCTGTATACACAAGACAATACCACGAAACAAAGGAATTGAATAAAAAGGGCATGAACTTGTGGAGGAAATTGTAGATTTTTGTCTGTAAATATTTGTCTTAATTATTCTCATAATGAGAGATTACTTCTATCAAAATAACATATCAATATTGTTAATAGAAGTAGAGAATTATCCTTGATTCTGTCTTTTCAGAAGAGAGCAGTAAATGAATAGTAGAGGACTGTTTCCAAAATAATAACAGATAATTAAAAGCATGCAGCCTTACATTCCTCTCATTTGGGAAGTTTTTGGCTTTTACTTTTTGTTTCTTCATAAGCATAAAGGCATTTGGTGGTGATGCCAGGGAGGAGGGGAAGTTACTTTAGGGTTAAACCTACTAAAATCTTCTCTTTCTGACTGCTGAATGTAAAAAAAACTAGTGTGTAATTTGTTTTATGTGCAATAAAACTCATGTGATCCTTCTTACATGGTTAGGAGGGTGGGTATTTGTTCAGTGGTTTGTAATTTTTAATTTTCTTTTAATGCACTTCAACACATCAAATATTAAATATGAATAGCTCATCCTTTAGATATGCATGTTGACTGCCAATAGTTGTCCAACTTCCTGCAGACTGTAAGTGTGATTTGTGAACTTCAGTAGGGTTTTCAGGAAGAAATTAATGTTATGTAGGAAAGTAAAAGATTTAACAACTCATGTTTAAAGGCAGCCAGAAAATCCTGGTACCCACAGCTTAAAGGACAGCTGTTTAACTTTTTTCTGGTTTAAAAGGACATGTTTTCCAGAGAGGATAAACACAAGTTTAGTTATAAATGAGTATAGAGTGTCAGTCACAAACCTCATTTGCTGGCTTGGCACAAGCAGAGTTGTTGGAGCTGTGGCTGCAGGAACTCTGCACAAGGAATTAATGTGCTCAAGCCAGGGATGCAGAATATCAATACCTGTGATATTCAATACCTGTGTCAAGTGAAGAGAATTGATTTGAAAGCAGTACAAGTGTATGCATGCATGTGCTGCTGTATGTCCACTTTCCAGCTGCAGTCTGGACAGATATTAATTTACAGCAAAAAGTGTCACAGCCAGCTCGAAGTAAATATCAGAATAACTGGTTTTACAGTGCTCTTGACTAGGCAAAGAACCAACCAGTGCAATGCTAGTTTGAGGCTGCTGTTTCTGCAAGCTAACTGTCTATTGCTTGTGAGTTCTTGTTGCTGAACACTCACTGATTTATGTTTGTTAGGACCGTGCGCATCGTATTGGTCAAAAGAAACCAGTACGGGTGTTCCGACTTATCACTGATAATACTGTTGAAGAGAGGATTGTAGAAAGAGCTGAAATAAAACTGAGACTGGACTCTATAGTTATACAACAAGGTATCAACTGCTATATATGTTTGTCTGCAACAGAATTGTTCAGTCCCTTCAAGTATGGTTCAGTAACTGTACAAGTGTACAGTGTTGGAGAAAGCAGGCCTCGTGTATAATAGCAGTGTGCTGAATCAGCCTGATGTGCCAGGTGTTCACTTGTTCAGCTGAATTCTCTTTAAATTCTGTTTGCCTAATTCATACAGTGAGCCTGAAGGAAGAAAGTAAACTACATGACTAGATGTTAGTTAGTTCTGTGATATGTTAAAAAGAAAAGAAAGTCAGGTGTGTTCCATGGCAGTTGAAATAATGATATGCATATGCTTCTTACCACATGAGAGTTAACTGAACAGTAGAACATCTTTGTGTGCTTTTGTTCAGGAGCACTTAGAGGAATAGTTTGTCAAAACTAAGGTGCTCGAGCTAGGTTTTAAGGGTTGTTTGCATTGACTAAAGGGTGGGCTACTGAAAAGATGATGGTCAAAATTTTGATAGCGTGAGAAGAGAGTAGAAGTGAAATTTTGGGACAGAAATTCAAATTTTGGGCAAAATAATTAGAAAATTGGGTGGAAGTCAGTGATGCGAATGTTGAAAATGTCAAGTGGTTCTTAGTGGTTATTACAGAATACTTCGTAATTTTTCATTTTGAGATGAGATTGTGATCTTAAAAGTTCAGCTGACTTTGTAAGAATAAGATCTAAAATGTAAAGTTTGGATTATCTGAATGTGCAATGTGTTTTCTTACGGCTTGAGTCAAAGTTGTTTTTTTTAATTTTCCCCAAAGTTCCTGACTTCTGTTTATTCTCATCTCGAGCACAGTGTGGTTTTTTTTTTCTGTATGATTGTTCTATTTTTCCTTTCTTGTTCTGTCAGTGAAGTAAAAAAAAAAATAAAAATCCACTGCTTGCATGGTCTTGCTCCATCTCCCACATTCTAACTTTGAGCACATGCTTTGTGATTGTAGGAAGGCTGATAGACCAACAGTCCAACAAACTGGCCAAAGATGAAATGCTGCAGATGATCCGGCACGGAGCCACGCACGTGTTTGCCTCCAAAGACAGCGAGCTGACAGAAGAAGATATAACCACTATTTTAGAAAGGGGTGAAAAGAAGGTTAGAGGACTGTTTACTATGGGATTCAAAATACTGAAAGCGAAAAATAATGAAGTGTGCTGCTTGTATCTGCAGAAGGGTGGCTGTCACTCAGCTTGTTGCTTTGGAGAAGCATCACAGAAACTTTAAAATACATATCCACAAAATGGAATGACATCTGATTACATAAATCTATTATAACTTTACTATTTGTGCAGATTTTAAGTAATTACGAAAATTTTGAAGAAGTAGAATTAGTGATTGTAATTATTTTCAAGGTTCACGCTGATCATATGTTAAGCACTACTTATTTTGTGGTCTTTTAGAAAAAATGTAAGTTTAGTGCCAACAATTCTGATAGACACAAAGCCTTTATGGAACTTCATTAGCTAATAGCTCTGTGTAAAAATGAACTGCCATTTCAGCTCCAAGGAGATGGGCATAAATTTAATTTCAATTTTAAGGTTAAATTCTACAGTTGTAGGACTACATCCCAGCATAGTAAATTTAGTTTAATGGAGAGTCTTGAAGTCAAAATTGCTCTAAATTGAAAAGGAGAATGGGTGTCTTTCTTAAGAAGAAAATGTAAGTAAAAGTTAAAATCAGAAAAGGATGTTGAGAATGTTGTAGTAATGATGGAAGCTGTTTTTTCAGAAAAGATAAAGTAGCTTCAGTGAGCCTAAAAGTCTCTTCCTCTCTTTTTAGACAGCTGAAATGAATGAACGATTGCAGAAAATGGGAGAGAGCTCCCTCCGAAACTTCACCATGGACACAGAGATGAGCTTGTACAACTTTGAAGGTGAAGATTACAGAGAAAAGCAAAAGGTGATTTGATTTTTTTGTAGCATTTAAGACTTCTGTTTAGAGATGCCAGCATGAAAGCCACAAGTTAATTTTAGGTGCTTAAATACTTGTCATAACCAGCTATGATTTCTAGCTTATTTTTGAACTCTATTGTAGTATCCAAATTACTGAGCACAATCATTAGATTTTTCTGTGCAAGAATACATTCCTGTTTTGCAGGGCCACCTTAATCATTATTCTTGTGACTTCAGGGAGGCAAACAGTTACCTAAGTAGCTTTTTATCCTGTTCTGTGTGTAGCTGAGCATGATGGAATGGATTGAGCCCCCAAAAAGAGAACGCAAAGCCAATTATGCAGTGGATGCTTATTTCAGAGAAGCCCTACGTGTCAGCGAACCAAAAGTCCCAAAGGTGAGAGGTTGGCAAGTATTGGAAGGGTTTTCTGTTGTTCTTCTGCTCCTCCTCTCCCATGCTGCATCCCCTGCTCTACCCCTCTATATTTACAAAGTCAGAGATTTGCCCCTGCTGCTGAATTATGGATTAGTTCACTTGCACAAAAGTTAAGCTTCTACAATGTTGTGTCTGTGTATTTTTGAAGGCTCCACGACCTCCAAAACAACCCAATATTCAGGATTTTCAGTTTTTCCCACCACGGTTATTTGAACTTCTGGAAAAAGAAATTCTGTATTACCGTAAAACTATAGGCTATAAGGTAATGCATTATTTTTTTCTTTTCAAATCAGTGAAATGTATTTGTGTTCCTTTTGGTAAACTTGTTTCAACCTGAACTTGTTAAGTTACTGTGAATGAAATGGCTTATAGCCTCCATTCTTCTGTTTCTGTTCCACTGGGGAGCAGAAAAAATCATCTGTCATTCTTTCCTTCACTAAAAATTCCCTGTCTGTGTATCTTTTGTGTTTTGTGGTGGATTCCTAACAATAAAATAGAGTAGAAAAAAGGGAAGACAGTTCTGATGCTTCATGTGCTCAAAACCAAAGGGGTGACATGTGGTCTAAGGTGAGGAAAATTTGGCTTTTGTGAAGTCACCTTCTAGAGTATGTTTTCTTTTGATAAAAACTTCTGCAGGTCTTATTTAGGAGAATACTTTAAGATAATATTGACTCTGTGTTGATATGAACAACTCTGTTTTTGGGAGGAGGGGTTTCAGCAATAAGATCTGAATCTAGGTAGAACACATTAGGTAACCTGTACAGATCAGTGCTTTTCAAATGCAGTCTTTGAAATAACATTGCTGCACTGCTGCTGTTTGATACCCCTGATTTTAGGTCCCCAGGAATCCTGACCTTCCAAATGCAGCTCAGGTACAGAAGGAGGAACAAAAGAAGATAGATGAGTCTATGCCTCTGAATACTGAGGAAAGTGAAGAGAAGGAAAAGCTTCTAACACAGGTAAAATAAAACCAGCTGAAGTATTTCATCATATGTTTTTGTTAGTATGGAATATAAATAGTGATAAAAACAGAAAGGAAACTATGCTGATGTTATTGAAAGAAGGAAGCACACAAGAGGTAATGATTTTGATTGGTTTTGCTTTGAGGAACCTTTCTTGTCCTTGACCAAGTTAACATCTTAGTCATCTACTGTTTGCTTCCTTGAAAGTCCTTGGACATTTCTGAGGCAACAGATTCTGTAGTAGATGTGCTACCCAGAAATACAGGCAGAAATCCAATCAGTGGGTTTCTTGTACAAGCATAAAGCTTGTGTGTTTTTTCTTAAATCAAAAAAGGGTTTGAATCAGGACAAGCCTGTGTCAACACACGTGGTGTTTATGCAGGTGTCTCAGTCATGTCACATCCATTAATTTGGTCCCACTCGAGTTGTTAGGCATGTTGTTTGTCTGCTGGGACTGGATTTCTGTCACCGACTAGTTTCTTGACCTTTTGGCTGATTATCCTGCTGAGTGGGCTTATTAGAAGCTGATTGTTAAGGAGAAAGGTGTGTCTCAAAGTAACAGGATTTTTTGATTCAGAAAACTTTCTCTAAAAGAACTGGGGATAACGTTCCTTCGAAGAAAATTGCAAGGTCACAATTTCACTATTAATTTTACCTATGTGTAGCAGAGGAAATATTTAAGCTGGTGTTGATGTGTGCATATCAATACTGCTGTTAATGATTAAAGAGAAATAGTTGTATTGTGTATATTAGACTCACTCTGAACGTGCTAATTGTGGAGTGAGTTTATTCAACTGGAGAACTGACAAAGTTCCTTGTAAATACGTTTCTGTGATGAAAGAAACTCAATGCACTACAGATTATTGCCCAGACATGTGATTGTTTTGTTTGTTCTTGGCACTTTCTGCTTTCCCTGTCTTTAAATTGTAACATCTCTTTCTCGGGTGATGTTTTTGTGCATTGCATCTCGCTTGTTCGGTTTTGGATTGATTTCTTTGGTACATAACAAATCCTCTGTTTGACAGTGCTTTAGAGTTTCCATTTGATTGCATCTTTTTTGGACTAGAGATCTTTTCTTGACATACTTATGCTTTCATCCAGCTGTTTGTCTGCTTCCAGGTTTGTAGATGTCTGAAGTAGGAGCTCTTGCTTTAGGTTCTTGCACTGCTCTAAGAACTGGTGCTGACACTTGCATTGCTGCACTCTGAAGTGTGCTGCTTGTACCTTCAGAAGGGTGGCTGTCACTCAGCTCGTTGCTTTGGTGAAGCATCACAGAAACTTTAAAAAGGAAAGATAAAAAGCTCTTACTAATGCACGTGGAGTCATGCCCAAAAATAACTCTTTAGACTTGTAATGATTTGTAAAGTATCATTACTGGATAACACAAGTTTATGGAAATCCTGAAAGACCATTAGCCACTGCAGTTATGGGATGTTGCAAATGGTATATACATAAATCAGAATTTTGGAAAATGCTGCCCTTTGACCTGGTAATACCTTGCTTGATCTCTTGTTGCTTGCAGGGTTTCACAAACTGGAATAAAAGAGATTTTAACCAGTTCATTAAAGCTAATGAGAAATATGGTCGTGATGACATAGACAATATTGCCCGTGAGGTGGAAGGAAAGTCACCTGAGGAGGTCATTGAGTACTCAGGTTTGTGATACTTTGAAATGTATTTATTTCCTAATACCAGAGCATCACCATGACTTTTTGCTACATGTTCATTTAAAATTACAAGATAGAGATTTTGGATGCATTTAAGAGGGTTTTTTTTTGTTAAAGTATGCAATGGGGTTTATTGTTTTTTTTTTAGAAGACCAAATTCTATTAAAAAGATTGATTTTGCAGCATATAACCAACACCTCCAGCTGCCTTTAGCCCTCCTTAGTCAAGATTTAGAATTTGCTATAGTTAATTCTTGCTGACAACATGGGCTTGTGAAATTGTGAATTGCCTTATAGTGCCAACATGATTCTTTATGGTGTATCTCTGCTGTTTTATCTAGTACACTGTATCTTTGTCTTTTTTATTTACACAGTGCTTTTGAGATTCCTTCCTCTTTCAGCCTTGGATGTAATTTTACTAAAGACCTTCATAAAACCAACTTTGCCATGTTCTTCCTGTAGTTAAAAAGGAAGAGCTCCACAAGAGCTCTCTTCAAAGTGTTGAATTTATTCTACAATTAATTATGTTGCATGTAAATTTTGTTAGACTTTTTACTATGCCTTTACTTACAGTTAACTTTGAAAGATACTGAATAAAGAGTCAGTGGCACAGTAAGCTGGAGAGCTTAAGCTCACTGTTGAAGATTTAATGGAACCACAAGCTAAGTTTTTTTTTTTTGCCAGAGTATCTTCACAGTAAAGTTGTAAGAGCAGAGGAAAAGATGATATTCCACAATTTTGTTTTGTGTTTTTAGCTGTTTTCTGGGAACGTTGTAATGAGCTGCAGGACATTGAGAGGATTATGGCTCAGATTGAACGAGGAGAGGCACGAATCCAGCGGAGGATCAGTATCAAGAAAGCCCTCGATGCCAAAGTAACTATTCCAGGTTTTTTTGTTTTCTGCAGCTGACTTCTTCAAAAAACTCCTTCAGAAAAGGAGTAATTGGGGATGGGAGTTGTACCTTTTTATGCAGCATAGTTGATGTACCATCTAGCAGTGATCCACAGTGTCACGTAACAATCATCCCTTGATGCAGTGTTTATTAATTAGCCCTCGGTTTGGTTTTGCTTTCAGATTGCAAGGTACAAAGCACCTTTCCATCAGCTGCGCATTCAGTACGGAACGAACAAAGGGAAGAATTACACCGAGGAGGAGGACAGGTTTTTGATCTGCATGCTGCACAAGATGGGCTTCGACAAGGAGAACGTGTACGAGGAGCTGCGGCAGTGCGTGCGCAACGCGCCCCAGTTCAGGTTCGACTGGTTCATCAAATCCAGGACTGCCATGGTGGGTACCCCTGCCAGGGACTGGGCCAGCACATCAGCTCCCTTGCTCTGTTTTTTCAGCACCACCTCAGGAAATTTGTGCAGGAAACAAATGCTGAAAGAATAACTTTGGGTGTTATTTTCATTTCGGTTCGGTTTTTTTTTTTGGTTTTGTGGGGGGTTTTTTTGTGGCTTTTTTTTTTTTTTTTGGTGTGGTTTTTTTTGTGGTTTTTTGTGTGTGTTTTTTTATTTGTGTTTTGTTTGTTTGTTTTTGTTTTTATTTTTTGTGGGTTTTTTTGTGGTTTTTTTTTTTTGTGTTTTTTTTTAAACTAACCTTTTGCCTTAGTACAGAAAAAAACCCCACACAATACAACTGAAACAAACAGACTAGAAAACCTGCCAAGGTTTACCCAAAGGGATTAATGCAGAGGTAGACCAGACTTACAAATATCCTTGTTACTTTTATTGCAAACTTGAGTGTTTTACCAAACAATGTCTCTTAAAATATCACTTTTTTAGAATTGGGTAATATTAAAGACTGAAAACATCTGAATAATACACTTGGAGAAGGAAGCAGCTTTTCTAATCCAGTATTTAATTTCTAACAGCATGAGGGAGGTTAGTGATTCACATAGGAATTAATCATTGAAGCAATAGGTTTAAAATGCACTTTGTAGTTGTGAATGTGTGGATTATCCCATGCAAGTGCTTAAATTTCTTTAGATATCCTTTACTGAACATTTTGAGAAGATAATATTTAGAGAAGATACAAAGTTATAGCAAGTAGATACAATGTTAATAGCACATAGACTAGTACTCAGAAATTTAGAGCAGAGCCATTAATTTTTAATTTAGTCATTAAGCAGGAATTGATAACACTAATAGAAGCTTTGGTGGTTGCAAATATTAAGGTCTGTAGGTACCAACATCAGAATATGGGACTCTCTCAGTGAGAAAAAGCTGCCCTGAAATTTCTGCTCAGTTCTTTCTGCTTGTTAGTCTTCATTTCCTGACCTCAGGATTTGTTTGTCTGAAAGGATGCTCTTCGAGAGTTGTGGGTACTGTACTAAGAATAAATAACACATAAGATAAAATATTTAAAATGTGTATTTGAACAGGTGGGTATATTTGCTTTTCCCAGTGCTGCTTATAATTATGCAATGCACTTTTTACTTGATATTTCAGCAGCTGAAGTGTTTCTGGCTAGTGCAGCAGTTAGCCCTTAATTAAAAAGAATTACAAGTGTTTCTTACTAAAATGTCTGTTTGAAGAAATACTGGATTTTAAAATTACATCCATAAAGAGAGAAGCCTGCAATATTTAGTACATGAAGAAGTTTCTTTTAAGTTGTCTATGCAGGAATCCATTTAAATAAATCATAGAAATGGGTACTAGAAATTAAAAATGTAGCTCAGCGTTTAATATTAGTTGATATATAGTTGTCAGGGGTAGAGTTAAATATTCAATTTAAGTCTTGCAGATCCTTATGTTCAGTATCTTTTTTTTCTTTAAAGGGGGTAGAAATCATTTGCTCAAATGTAGAAATATGTTCTGTGGTGTTCTTAATGCTGAAAATGAGAATACAGTGAATCTTGTGGCTTAGGTTTTCTTTTAAAATTCTACCCATTAATAATTTTAGTTTTTCTGCTACTGCATGGTTAGGAAAGAATATTATGGAAATACAAACTTAAAACAATATTTCACTTTCAGTGTCTGTTTAATTTTCTGAAATGTTCTAAATTATTATTCTCTGTCTGGTTTAGTAATATAGCTGATATATTCTAATGTCCTGACATTTGTGGAGGTGTTAATTTCTATGGATCCATTTTGCACTGGTTGGGTGATTTTTTTTTTTTTTTTTGGTAAAGAAATGTGCTGGAAAATCACATGATAATAATAGTGAAAGAAATATAAATATTTATAGATGAGTAAATAATTTCAGTGAAAGTGGAGGAGGCTTCCTGAAATGCTGAAATTCACATGTGATCATATGAAACAGGATAAAAAGGGCAGCAAACTTCAGAAAAGGGCTTAGCAGGCTCTCTGAGAAAACTCTGTGTTCCAACCACTAGATGTCTCCTGAATTCCATATAAATAGCAAATTTATCTTCCATCTTACTATTTGTTTGTTCTCCTTTCTCTTCGAGAAACAACTTCTGCTTCATTTAATTATTTCAAAATCAAATGGTTTACCCAAAATGTAAATTCTTAAAGATACCATGGGTGCCTAAGAATGTAATTTTTTTTTCTTTTTAAATTGAGCACAGGAGGGTTTGTTTGGTTTTTTTTTTTAATTTCTGTCCATGCAGGAGGAATGTAAAATATCATGGCAGTAGTGCAACACGTATCCATTCTCTGAAGTCATAAATGATGCATATTCTCTTTTAGCTTTCTGCAAACACTCCCCAGCATAAGACAAATGGCTCCTTAGTAAATACAGGAATACCCAGGCCTGTGGACAGAGCTGAGGGCTGCCTTGGCTCCCCAGTCAGCATCTCTGCCTCCAGCCATGCAGAAGGCAATGGTTCAGTGCTCCCATCTTATTTATTGCAGTCCAGGTCTTTATGGCTGTGAGGGGGTGAACAAAGTACATCTTCTCTCTTTCCATCCAAAAGAGAAAAGTATCAGGCCACAGAGAATAAAAACTCATCTCTGAAAGTGCAGGGCATTTTCAAGGAGTGTATTTTTGTGTGGTGTTAAAGTGGAATGCAGCAGTCCATATTGAAATTTCAGTAGTGTAGTGCAGGATTTCTCTCTCAGATTCTTTTTCATGGTAGATGTAGAAGAAACCTGTGTGCATCTCACACCTTACTGTCAGCTGAGTTGTTCTGGAGTCCATCCTCTGTCCACAGCAGATGCTTTGGAGCAGTAGTCCATCTGCAAAGTCTAACCACGAACCTGAACACTTTAGAGATGGATGTATTTATGCAAGCATTTGTCCCCAGGAAAGAGCAGGATCTTTCTGAGTGCCTTAGGGCAAGTGGATCAAGGTTGTTATTTCTTTGTCCTTTCTGATTAGTTGCTTATTTTGAGTTTAATGCAATCCCATTTCTCATATGCTAGAAAAAATCCAGATGATGATGATGATGATGAGGAAGCAGCTTGTCATTACTCTTGACCTCCTAAGTCTGAGTGCAATACACACAAATTTCAGTGCTGTAAATACTCCTGGCATATTGAAAATCATCATTCTATTTTGGTCTTTTTTCATCTCTGTTCATCTGTAGAGTGTAGGTTCTTGGAACAGAGGCTCTCTTCTTCATATGCAGGGTTATGATATATATTGGGATGGCTTGAACTCAAGTTTACTCAGAGCTGTTGCTTTTTTATCTAAAAGTTCTTATTTGGGTGGAATTTGAGGGAGTTTATTGATTGAAGTTGAGAGTATTTTAGCTCCAAAAGGGCTGTCACATAGCAGGGCACAAGCATGGCACCCTAATTTGTGGTTTAACCTTCACTGGAGGATGTGGGCTTATTGCTACAGGGGTGTGATAAAAGTGACTTATTACAGTACTCTGTTGGTGAAGCTACAAGCATGACACTGGAACATTTCTGGAAGGGAGTTGTAAAGAAAAATGTCCTGAGGATTTTTTTTTGTGTGTGTGTGTGTGATAAAAAGAATTCAAGTGGTGGTAGGATTCTCTGTGTCCATTCCTGAACTACACAGTTTTTGCCCAAGGCCATGGAGCATCCTCTGTAGAGGAACCTGTGGAAACTGTAGAAAATAAAGAATGTGGTTAAAGCTTGAGGGTCTGCATGTCTCAAAGATGAGCCACATGCCTGCCTGTTTGAGAAGGTTCAGGATCAGGAAAGCACAGAGCTGACAGAGAATTGTCTGTCACCACCATGGCTGAGGCAATATCCAGCTTACAGATGCTGAGAAAACAGAGACTGATCTCTGGGCAGAAAGGTCACCTGTTCACTGCATTGCAGATGGACCCACTGCAGGTTAAGGTGTGTGCTGCTTGGTAATTCTGGGATAGCCTGTGTTTCAAAAATGGCTTCTCTGAGTTTAGCAGAGATGAGATGTATTTTTTATGCTTTTTTTTTTTTTTCGTAAGAAGAGAGCTTCCTGCTTTGAGTTGGAAAGAAAAGCCTATGGAATCATGTTCTCAATAGAATATACTGAATTATAATAAAAACAGGCACTGTTAGGTGTTTGGTAAGAGATCTCTTTCTTTGAAATGGGGTACAAGAAACTGTCCAAGTCAAGTGAGTTCTATTAGGCAAGCCAACCATTAGTAACTGCAATGCAGATATTTTGAGTTGTATTGGAAATACTTTTTAACAACCTTAGGGCATTTAGTCCTGATGGCTTACAAGTCAAGATGCTAAAAGCATTTGAGGCCTGCTGTCTCTTGGATCCTGTCTGGATAAAAATACAACAGTGAGTTCACAATTGAAGACTGAATAGATTTTTCTGGCCAATTTCCAGCTCTACTATGTCTTTTCACAAAAAAAAAAAAAACCACCCTGGTCTGTTTGCCACAGGGAAGTATTGCTTAAGATAGCTTTAATTCCTTTTCTCTCTGCTTTAAAGATATATTAAAGATATATTAAAGACCTCTTTCCTGAAATCTGGCACACTATGCTGGCAGGCTGTAATTTGCTTCATTAACCAAGATGAAAGATCACATCAGTCTTTGGGATGTCAGGTTGGAAGACAGAACCCTGAAAACTCCTTGTCAGGGGGACAGTAAATCCTTCTCTGTTTCTAAAGGTTACACTGAGGGAAAGACAGATAATAGTAAGTAAGCTAATGATTAATATTACTGAGTATTTTAAGAAGATGTGGAAGTGCTTTGAAATGAAAGCATTTTGAACATACTTATGTAAGCAAGAGAAGTTACATAATTTACTTAAAAATTTGATGTGTTCTCTTTCCTTAGGAGTTTCAGAGACGCTGCAATACTCTCATATCATTAATAGAGAAAGAAAATATGGAAATTGAGGAAAAGGAGAGAGCTGAAAAGAAGAAAAGAGGAGCAAAAGTTACAGCAGTATGTTTAGCACTTACTTTACTTCCAGTGGGGTAGAATTCCATTATATATTGTTTCAGAAAATGTAAAAGATAACTGTAGGCACTGATTGCATTAGTAGAAAATGTGAGGTGAGGGATTAAACTGAAATATTTGTCTGTCCACAGCTCTCCTAGATTTGCTTAGGTAGGTATTCCCAGTGCATAGTATTTGGGGGCTTTTTTTTTTTTTTTTTTGAGAAGTTTTCTATTTAAGTAGCAGAGGAAAACTCTTTTTAGAAAGTTGCACTTGCCTACTTTCTGCCTACTTATGTACATTGCATGTTGCCTCAATTTCTTCTCAGAGGTTTTTCTCCTCCCCTGCATAGTAGTTGCTGGAAGAAGAAATGAAAGTGCTTCTTTTATTTCCAAGGGTTGTCATCTTCAGAACAGAATTGTGTATTGGTCAAGGTCCTGATATTTTCATCCAGGTCGTGGTGTGTGTGGTGCCTGCACCACTGAGACAGTGTAATGATTTTAAGGATATAAAAAGGGTAGGAGAATTAAGTGTCTCCATCAGGGATTAATGTTTCCCTTTTCATTACACCCTACAAAGGTGAACTGAAATCTAGAATGCATTGGGGTTGTGCATTCCCTTTTGAATAGTCAGCTATGTATTTAAATTAATTTTTTTAATAATGCCAGCATCTTGTTAAATTAATAGTTATTTTTCTTTTTCTCTTTAGTCACAGAAGAGGAAAGCAGATTTGGCTGCTGAGAACTCTGGAAAAAAGGATGCTAAGAAAGTGAAGTCGTGAACCTGAGAACTGAATGCTAAATATTGAACTGCCACTTTCTTCACTCCATCTATGTGTATTAATTGCCAACTTCTTTGTATTCATGGTACTCTTCCCCAAGTCCCATGCTTTAATTTTGCAGATTTTGTATCCTTTACAATGCCTTTCTTTACCTAAAATGTGTAGCTTTATATCTTATGCATTCCAGTATTTTTGTGTACTGTATTTTGTGGGTTTCATGTCTTTGGCAAAATTCACTCAGTCCTTGGTTTTTTGAAGCTTGTGCTGAGGTTTTAGCTTTTATATGTTTTATATGCTGCTGCTTTGAAAGAAAACCTAGATTCTATAGCTGTATTATTGTTGTTTCATATTTTAAATTTATATGGCTGTTGGAAAATAAACTGACTTAATTATTTGAAGAGAAATATACTTCACCTTTGTTTTCCCTACCCTCTCTCCCTTTTTTTGCATAGCTGCATTTAGAGAGAATGTTAAGGTTTGTATAATTGTGCCTTCATCATCAATCAGATCATTTTCAGAGGAGTACTTAGACAGGATCAGGAGCATGACAGAACAGAATCTAATTAGACTGACATCCTTGTTTGCTCTGCATTAAATGGACATTTTCTCTGAAATGTTCAGAAGGAGACCCAGCAAATACACACTTTTTGTTTTTCTTTATCAGTGGTTTCTGCTGGGCTGCATGCCTGAACACAGGGAGAGGTGTTGCTCAGAATGGCCTCTCCATGAAAACTCTTCTATGCCTCATAAAAGGAAATAGTCAGCTCACAGCTTCTGGTTGTTTGAGTAGCAAACAAAATAATTCACTTTCTGGTTGGTAGGCTCCTCAGCTCTGCTGCCTTGTGCTGAAAGATCTTTGTTGCTCTAATTATCTCTGCTGAAGTTCTTCTTTTACCTTTTATTCAACATGTCAGTCAGAAGCAATGGGGATATGTTGTGGAGTGCTCTTTTTTAGTATTTCTATTTTAATGAAGGGATGAAAGTGTTGGATGTATGATTTTTTTGACTTTGCAAGAATGGCCTTTATTAAGCAGGTTCACAGTTCCTGCTCACTTTGGAGTCTCTGCCTTTCCTGGATCAGTAGAACAGTGACTGTGACATCTGATGTTTTACTTTCATGTTCTGTCTCTGATCTGGTGTTTAGTACAGACCTTGCTACACTGAGACATGCCCTCATAATGTCAGGTCTAGATTAATGCAGTGTGCTTTACATGGTACTTCCCTTGAAGACTACTTGTAAACTTCTTCTAGTGCAGTTTGCTCCCTTCAGTGGTTTGAGGTGTTTTGAGATAAAGGAACCTCTTTGCTCTTTGTATTTTGTGCTTTGCATTGGCTACCTTCTTCTGTGTTTGTAAAATAGAGGACTTTATAAAATAAAGTTCTTGAGCTCTGCCCATATTCTTCTATGTCATTTAAAATATATTGGTATGTCCTTGAAGTTTTCTGGGGTTAGTATCTCTAAGTTTGATGAGGAATTTCCAGCTTTTTTTTTTTTTTGTAGTGTCTGTTGAAGGTTTGGGGCAAAATGGGTGTGATGATTGGTTGAGCATTTCAAAAGATAATTCAAAAGGTTATTTTGGAATGTAGCTTTTGTCCAGGGACCACGTTAATTATTTCACTGGGTTTATATTTGTGAGACTTGGTATTTGTCTGCTGAATTTCATCTGGTGACTTGAGAGGCAGATGTGATAATGATGGGGCTCCTTTCAGGCAGGAGATTGGTCATGGGAGTCAGAGTGTGCAGCCCAGGTGGGACAGGTGTGCTCAGGAAAGAAGCTTTTCTCCTCAGAGTGTGGTTCTGCTCTTGGAGCAGTTAACATCCTGCAGTTAACATCCTGCCTTACTCTTGGGAGGAGGAGATCCCATGGAATTATGGAGACAGGCTGTGCAGCTGCATGCATCACAAATCCCTGGAGCATTGCTGTTAACAGAGAGAGGGAGATGCCTTATTTGCACTTGCATTTTGGCTCGTGTGCCACTCACTAACTTCATGGCCTGAAATGATAAGAACAAGTTAAAAGAGATGGGAAATAAAGGCTGAAAGAGCCAATTGAAATGTTTATGGAATTACATGGCTAGGTCTAGAGCTTATTCTATTGCTCCTATTTAGCATTGGATGAATATTTTAATGTTTTAAGTCTTGATATAAGTGTATTCTGGTTTTGTTTATTGTAGGTTAGCTTTGTTTGACTTGCATGTTTTTGTGTATCCAGTTTCTCTGTGTTGCAAAGTGTATGGGAAGTCTTAAAATGGTAATATCTCAACATGTTGCTTTATGCAGATTTCTTGGTTTGAGGTACCACTTGAGTTAATGTCCATTTGTGTCAATGACCTGCTTCACAAACCATATAGCAGAATATCAGGCAATTGTTCTTTCAGATCTTACCCCTTGATCAGACAGCTTCTCTGAAGACTGATAGATTCTCCCAGGATCTGTTACCTCTTGCAGTCTGTAGTCCCTAGTTAAACTGAATGTGCTGTTGAACAACAATCCTTGAGAGCACTTGGACATCATAAACCAGTTCCTAGCAGATTGAGCCTTCCCATCCATCATGTCCTACAGCCATAACTAAAGAAAATTGCTAACAGCTGCTGGTCAGGATTAAAGGAAAATGGATCTTTCTCTTCCCTTTTTCATTCTTCCAGTTGCAGATACCAACACAGTGTGTGCCTGGCAGTATCTTAAATTATATGCTGCTGTGACTCAAAATTAGGTGACAGAAATGAAAGAACCTTCCTACTTTCAACTGCTATTTTCTTAGGTGAGGAATACTGTTTGTACGAAATTAGGAAGCGCTGAATGTGATGTGATAGCAAACTCCTGAAATGCTTGGGCCTTTAGGCAATTTTAGAGTTGCCAAAAATGCTGCAAGATAAAACATCTTGAAAATTAATGTAGTTCCTTTTCAGTGGACAAGTAAAATTTGATGGTGTAAAACATCAGGGCTTAAAGAAAGTCACCTAGCACCTTTGACCCACCAGGCAGTGCATGTAACGTCCTGGGAGAGGTCACAGCAGTTGGGGTGGTTTGCTTTTCACACTTCCATCATTTCCACCTTACTAGTCCTTTCATTATTGAGTTATGTTAGTGATGACACCAAAAAAGTATTGCTGCTAACAACCTTCATGGTATTTAATTTCAGTTTGTTACAAGTGACACAGAGAAGAAATGAGCTTTCTTCTTGCTGGTGATACTGGATCATATTTAGATGCTGGTTTGCACAAATGGTGTTATTATACTAAAATATTAAGTAGGAGGTTTTTTTTTTCTTGTAGATTAGCATTGCTTGTTTGATTTAGTGCTAATGCTGGTAAGGGCTTAAGAAAAAAGCAGCTGTCAGTCTTTGAGATGATGAGCAAGGAGTACAGTATACAGAAATTAATCAGAATCTCTCCAAGTGCCTGATGGTGATGCCAAACTGATTTTTGCAAACTGATTTTTGCTTTTATGTATCCTTCATGTAGCTTTGTAGCTATATGAAGGATACATAAAAGTAAAAATCAGTTTGGCAGCGGTAGAAGTAACTTTGTTGTGCAGTGCCTGCAGTTCCTGCTGTGTTACAGGCACTCTGTACATGCCTCCTGCCCACCTTCAGTAGGGGGATTTCCTGCTTACAGTGATGAGAAATAAATGCCAAAGCATTACAGGTTGGAAAAAAGCTGGAATTTTGCAGTCAATACCCATTTATGTGAATGCAAGATGATGAAGTTGGTGCAGTCATTGGCACTTGTGGTGCTGGAAGGGATTGATCACCAGCTGTAGTTCTGGTCTGACTGAAGAGAGGTTGGCAGTTGTTACATTTTACTGAATTTTATCTGGTCCACACACTTAGCTTCAAGCATGTATGTAAATGCATTTGTGGCTCATAGTTCCAATGTTCAGTATGTTCTTTTTCTGAAAGACTTAAAGTTGAGCTTAGTTTGCATATTTTTGAAATGTAATGTACTCTTTAATTGCATTTGCATGGTATCCATCCTTTCATGAGGGCCTTAATAGGAGTAATATTTGCTGCCTCAAAGGTATGTCAGTGTTGTGTTGTTCAAGATAACTTCTGAACTTTTTCAATCTGGGGTTTGTTTCTTAAGTTGTACATATATGAAAATAAAAGTTAATATGAACCTGATGTCTTCTGGTCATTCTGGCACAGAGGGGTCTGTTCCTTGGTTGTTACTATAACCTGCTTTAAGTCCTGGCTGCTGTTGGGATGGAGGGTGCACAGCTATGGGATGCACTCTTAGTTGGGACTAAGCCTTTGCTTTTAGGCCTTATTTCAAAGCCTGCTGGGTCAGTTGACATCATGGATATTTTCAGGGGGAGGCTCCTTGGAAAGCTGTCCAAATTAGCAGATGGGGTGTCTTGGCACAGTGTCCAGTCCCTGTGCAAGCCCTGCTCTCACAGCTCAACATTAGAAATGGGGAGTGGAAAGGCTGAATCCTGGCAAAAATTACCTCTGCTAGGCAGGGGTGAGAGCTGGGCTGGGAAAATCTGCGTGTAATTAACTGGAGATTGAAAGTTAAGGCCACTGTAACTTGCTGCTGAGTGAGTGGAGTTAGGAGGGCACTGGAGCTGTCCCTGTGCCTTGCCTGGAGAACAGCTTGTGAAGGCACTCTTGGCTGGGCCTTGCTCCTCTCTGGCTTTCCTGCCTGCAGTGCTCCTGTGTTGTTACTCACTCAGAGCCCAGCTGGTGGATCTGAAAGGAGGAAACGTGAAGGTGGAAAGCTCCATTCCCTGTGAACAGGGCCAGTGCTGGGGCAAGACTGAGCTGCTCTGTGCAATTGCTTCATTTCTGTGTTGACAGGGCTGTAGGCTGTAGAAGGGAATACAGGTGACCTTGTCCCTGATAGGTAACAGCTGTGTTAATTAAGTCAGCCTTGCCCTGATGAGTCACAGCTGTGTTAATTACCCAATTAAGCCTCGCCCCTGATGAGTCACAGCTGTAGCCAATAAGGACAAATGTGATAAAATGTGATAAAAGGGGAGAGGGTGAGCTGGTGAGGGGAGAATCCTGGAGCATCATGACGGAGGAGGAACCTTGAGGAGGAGGGAATGGCTGAGGAGAGAGAGTCCCTGCTGTCAGGTCAGTCTGGGTGTGCAGTCAAAGGCTGCTGTTGGAGGCTGCAGTCACAGTCTAGCTGGGCAAAAGCTGCAGTCAGAGGCTGCACACCAATCCCTGCAGTCACAGTCTAGCTGGGTAAAAGCTGCAGTCAGAGGCTGCACACCAATCCCTGCAGTCACAGTCTAGCTGGGTAAAAGCTGCAGTCAGAGGCTGCACATCAATCCCTGCAGTCAGAGCTGCCAGGGAAACCCACAGGAGGAGCTGGGGTCGGGATGGCTGAGCTGTAAGGAGGAATAAACCAGGGCTCTTCTCATGCTGTGATGAACAAGGAGTCTGTGCCTCAGCTCATTCCTCCCCTCTAACAAGAGAGCTGCTGCAGCAGTAGTCCAGTTGTCTCCTCAGAGTTGCCATTCCTTTCCCAACACACACAAAATGCCTGCCTGGCTGGTTAGCAGCCACGTAAGAGGTGATTTGAAGAGGCCTTCCCACCCAGAAGTTGCATGATGTTCAACTTCAAAGGCCTCTATCAAGGTTTAAACTGAGCTGTAGCCACTGTGGCACTCGATGTGAGGCTCAGAGCCAGCCTGCAAGGTCTGTGTTGCCTTTGTATCAGTGACTGCTTGGAGGTAGGCATGTCTGCCCCACAAAAACAGGGCTTCTCTTCAGGGACTGACTATTAAAACTGTGTTGCTGTAGATAAAAAAAAAAAACAAATTAAAAAAAAAAACCCTACCCTTTGCAAATGTGTCAGCATTAATTTATGGCTGCTATGCATACGTATCTCTGAAATAATTTTACTTATTTATGTTACAAGGGGTTGGCTATTGTTACGTGACTGAACATGTGGAAGAAGTACAAGAAGTTTCTTCTTCCTAAGTGTCAACCCTGGAGACTCAGCATTTTCTTTCAATATTCAAAAAAAAAAAAAAAAAGTAATTTGAACTTTTTGTGATGCTCACTGGTAATTAACTGCTCCTTGTACTGCATCTTATTATGCTCTGGGCCTGAAGAATTTCTGTTGGAAACGAAAATCGATTTCAACAAATTCAGTTGTTGCCATCTTATTAGGTTATGGTACTCAATGTAAATTAAAGTTTTGAATTTGTCATCGATCAATAGGTGCAATTATTGATTTGGGATGTATGAGGTAAAAAGTGAATAAGTAAGTTTTTTGTCTTTGTTTTTATAACATGAGAACACGTCAAAGTTTATTGAGCTGCGAGTTACTTTGTAGTGAACCTGGGGCAGAATCTGAAGCACAGGAGTGGTGTTAGTCTGTTTGTTTCTTGGCTGCTGCAGGATTTTTGTTCAAATGCTGGCTGGCAGGCATCCTGGTTTAGAAATTTGTTTAGAAGCCTGGGGTGCAAGGCTTGGTTGGCTGTCTGATCCCAGTGCCCAGCCATGGATATTGTACAGAGGCAAGCCCAGCACCCTTCAGAGATGGATGCTTCTGCACAGAAGGCTCCTTGCAGTGTTCAGTGTATCTGCAGGTGGGCAGAAAGTCTTCCTCACTGGAGGAAACCAAAAGTAATATGGAGCTACTACCACCCTACTGACAGACCCTGTGCAAGTCAGCACTGCCTTCTGGACTGGAATGAAACCACTGAGTGCTCTCTGACTTGTTCCTGGGGTTTGGGGTGGATGTGCCAGTCCTTGCCCAGAACTGGATGTTCTGATGGGCTGGGGTCTGCAAGATTTGTGCCAGGCAGTGCAGGAGAGCAGCAGCCTGGGGCTCTGAGCTGGGGCACTGCCCTGCTGTTCTGTGTCTCCTCTGGGACTGCAGCAAGCTCCCTGCTCTGCAGCCTCTGTTCTTTCCTCTGCTAAGGTCTGTTGATGCTGTGTCTTTCCTTCAGGGGTGGGATGGATGTCTGTCTCTGGGCTTTGGTAGCACTAAGTGATCTTGGGTAGGGTCTGGAGGTGCTGCTGTATATATATCTCTCAATATATATATATATACATTGATATATATATATTGATATATATATATATCAATAAGAGCCTTGTAATGAGATTCAGTGTCTACAGCTCTTTCCAATTCATGGCTGCTCCGAGCACTTCTCAGTATCAGGGCCTTGGCTGTATATAAAAATAAGTAATTGAGCTGCTTTCTATTGAATAAATGACATGCTGGGGGAATGATTAATGAGTAAGAAATCACGAGTGTCACTGGCACACAAATGGGAATCATCATTCCCCTTAACAAATTTTTTTTCTAGTTGGGTTTAAGTTTCCGTTGGGAATTACAGTTTCGCTAATTTAACAAAACCACCTGATAAATAACTCATCATTTTTTATAGATGTCCATTAAATAAATCTGTATTGAAGTACCAAGAAATGACACTTGTAGAAGAAACATTGCTGCAAATAATGAGAAAATTGCAGATGTATTTTATACCTCTTCTGAAAATCAAAAGGTC
Organism: Phylloscopus trochilus trochilus; assembly: GCA_016584745.2. Classification (NCBI taxonomy): domain Eukaryota; kingdom Metazoa; phylum Chordata; class Aves; order Passeriformes; family Phylloscopidae; genus Phylloscopus; species Phylloscopus trochilus. The sequence continues at coordinate 1,436,141 of WQNJ02000046.1, read as the reverse complement.
TCATAAATACAGTCTGTAAAAATGTCTGTGGAAGAGTTAACATAACTGTACAAGCAATAAGCCTGACCTTTCAGTGTAATTTATTTTAGATTTGCTCAATCCTTTTTTATTAAAACTAGCACATCTGAAGCAGAATTAAATCCTATTATACCAGCTCTGTGATTGTATCAATTTTTCTCTGCCATGGCACACTTTATTAAAAATTACTTTGTTTCATATTGGTTAACACAATCAAGGGGAGCAAATGAAGTTTTGTGGTCTTTGGTAAAGAAAGGAGCGTGGGGCTTCTATCCTTGAGAGCAGAGTGAATTGCTGTGAGGATCAGCTGAGTTCCAGCCCTGCAGAAACCAGTTCAGGTGTTTCCTCTGTGGTGGTAAGGCCCAGGCCCCCATCCCATGTCTGCACAGGAGCAGCTGCATTTGATGCTTTTGTCTTTGCAAAAATATTCCTCCAAACCAGACACCACATCTTGTTTCTGCCTCCTCCACAGTTCTGTGCTCCAGTGCAGCCTGCTCCTGTTTCTGATGCCTTTGATCTGAGCAAGGTTCTGTGCTCATGGGCATCATCCCCTGCCTGTGTTTCATCCCTGTTCTCTCAGAGATGTTCTTTTTGTCATGCTGGTGTTTGCTCCAGCAGCTATGAGAGTGCTCCTGTATTTCCTGTCCTTGAGTGGGTTTTACCTGCCTGCTTTTCTCCCCTCAATTTCTTGCAGTGCAGCATTGGGTTGGATTGCAAGAAAAGGATTTAGATGGAGCCAATTTTGGGGTTTTTTTGTGGTTTAAAGTCTGTCTGGTGCTTTTTAACTGACCAGGATCTACAGCACTTTGGAGTATTTACTGCTGCTATTTAATGGGCTGTTTACAATTCCAGGCCCAGCCTCAGCAGCCTTGCAGAGCATATTTCCATGCTGATGACACGTTTACAGTGAATAATAAGGACTGACACATTTTGTGTGCACAGGTTAATGCCCCCAAATCAGGTGCTGTAAATTGTTGTGGGTGGGTAGCTGCTGCAAGAACCTGTTTTTATTTTCTAGAGCATCATAGCAGGATCTGGAAAGCACATCAGTAAATTTCATGTTTCATCTACTCATTGCAGGCAAGGTTGCCTTTTTCTTCCTCTGTCATGTGCAGAGACTGAGGGGAAGAGGTCTGGCCAGAGCTGTCCTGAAAGGAAGCACTTTGTGGGAGAAGGTGACCAGAGCAGCTCTTGGTACTTTGAGGATCCCTTTGGTGTCTGCAGGGTTGGGTTCAGGAGGCCCTGGGAGGATCCAGCAGCTTCTCTGCCTTCCCCCTCCAGTGCCTGTCCTTCCTGCAGAGCACCCTGCTCAGCTCAGCTGCTCTCAGTGCTTTTCCTGCTGCTTTTCCTGCATCCTGCCAGCAGCAGCAGCCTTCCTTCTCCCTGGAACAAAATCTCCAGGTCTGGCCCTTAAAGCTGTGTTTCAATTTGGGGAACCTCAAGCAGCCTTTTGCTTTGAAAGCACATTAAGTGTGTGATGTCACTGGAGTGAAAGTGCCTCAATATGCACCTCAGGTAGGGGCTGAGGCCTCTGGGCAGCCTGATGGGTGGTGTGGGATTACAGAAAGGGAAAATGGTTTATTGCTGATTTCCATCTGCCCACAGCAGACCTTTCCAGGTGCAGTGTGTTTCATCTGGTGCTTCTGGAAGTGCTCCAAAACTGCAGTCTCCTAGGCTTTGGGACTGTGTGCATTTCTTTTAGAGAAAGCCACATCTATGCAAATGGGAGGAAAAGGAGAAGCTTCTAGAGGAGAGCAGCCTGTCCATCTCTGAATCAGGTCTGAGTTTTAACTGCTTGTTCTGGGTTATGAATGCTGCCTCCAGCATTCACTTGGAACAGTTTTAATTCTGGTGACAAGCAGTGAGCTAATAAGCCCCAATGTCAAGAAATCCCTTTTGTTACTGAACAACTGCACTTCAGCCAGCTCAGGAGCAGACTTTCCTTGATGGAAAGGAAACCCAGGAGGGTTTGGTGCTCACTGCACTTGCCCAGCCCTTGGCCTCACCACTGACAGAGTCAGTAGTGTTAACCAACAAAACTCATTTCACATAGACCATTGAACATCAGGCATTCAAAACATCTTCTCTCCCCACCTCCAGGTGGAACCTGAAGCAGTGACCTGGAGGTGAAATGCTCTCCTGCAATCCTCTGGAGCCTGCAGTGTTTGTCTTCATCCCACAGAGCACTTTTTTATTCCGCATCAAAAAGCAAATTAATCTGTCACTGAGACTAATCCTGCTTGTCTCAGAAGTAAATGCAATTTTCAAATGCAGAGGGGCAATTTGAGATGATTTTTACATTCTGAGTCAGAATGTCAGAAAAAAATGTTTTCTGTTTCTGCATCTATTTGGTTATGGGGTATTTTTCTGTGAGAGTCAAGTGACTGCTTTTGGTCTAGGTGATTTTTTTATATGAGGAAAAATGGTGGGCAGGATAATAATGTAAATAATAATGTAGAAATCTTTCACTTCCAACAGGCAATTTTTTTTTTGCCTGATTTGGAAGTGGGATAGAGAGAAAACATGATTTTGTGCCAGCAGGTGGATCCATCTGTCATCCCAATCACTGTGGGCTTCGCTCCTCTTTCAGAATTGAGAAATCCCTTCCAGGCCAGGGAAGACTTGGAGAAGTGAGAAGCTGCAAAAGTGCACAAATCTTTATTTTATGCAAAAAAAACCCAAAAAACCCCAACAGTTTTCAGCTTTCTTGAACTCCTGACTCTCCAGTAATTTAAATGAAGGGACATGGGTCTAGTACATCAGTTAATCTTATCAGTTGTACTGATAAGACTCCACAAATGACCTGCCTGGACACCTTGTCTGGCACAGGGGCTGGGACTGAGGAAGGTTTTGTGAGCACAGCTCAGTTTCTGAGCAGTTCCTGAGCAGACAGTGGCTCACTGCTGAGGGAGCCCATCCCCTGGACAGCCCAGGAGGGGGAAGCTGCTGCATTCCCTGCAGTTTATATCACATGCCAGTGATGTGCACAAAAAAATAATTAGTGAAATAAATACTCAGGTGTCGATGCTCTGGCAGGAGGTAGCCAAGGGAATTATCTGTGAGCAAAAGGATGATTTTAGCTGAGAGCAGCTACAGGGATAATTGATGCCAGATCTACCATTACCATTGATTTGGGCATAATTAGTTTGGATGAAAACAAAATGCTGTCATCAAAACTAATAAATTTAATCATAGCAGGTAATTCAAGAGTCAGAAGCCTTCATCAAAGGTGCTTGAGGAAGGTGTTTTGATCCTTTTACTCTGATTTTGTGGCTTGAGGCTCTGGCTGGTTTGCACTACAGTTGGGCCCAGACTCTGTGCTGCAAGGAAATGATCCTGACTGGCTCAGCATTGGCAGGTGTTGGAAAGCAGGCTGGTTGTGTCTGATGAGAGAGATCATCTGCAGAGCAGGATACTCTTTGGGACACGTGGTTTATTGGTCGTGGTTTATTGGTCGTGGGGAGGCAGCCTGACTGGGGAAGAGTCCAGGGGTTCAGGAGCAGGAGTGCAAAGAGTCCAAGAGGGCAAGAGAGGGCGAAAAGAGGGAGAGCTCCTTGTTACATTCCATTTGAACCCTTTCTATCGTGAATATTCTAATGAGCATCAACCAATCACCTCAAGATACAAAACCTACAGAATCTACACACAGCCTGTGGGAACTACAACATTTCAATACTACTCTACAGACCAAAATCCTGAAAAACCACCTTATCCCTGATACCTGAGAAGGTCCAACCCCTTATTCATCCTTTTGTCCTGGCAGGGGTGTCACTGACTCACCCAGCCCAGCCCTTTCAGCTGGTTTAATCACCTTCTTCCTGTCCATGCTTACAGTTCAAATTTTGCTTTTAATTCTATTCCTCTTGTGGGTTTCATACTTTTAGAATCTTTTACTAATAAATCATCTCTGCAGGGCCGAGCTACTTCATCCTCTCCAACAAGCAGGCTTGTTTGTTGTGCTGTGTGTGCTGGGCTCAGGGACAGGCTGGCTGCCTGGCTTGGGAGGTTCTAGAGCCCTGTTCCAGGGGCAGATCCAACATTTCAGCCACCCTCTGGGAATGAGATGCTCTGTGTGGGCGATCCTCACTTTCACCACCAGCCCATGAATGTCAGGTGAGTAGCAGTGAGTTGCAGAAGTGTCCTGGAATGCACTGGCAGGGTGGCTTTTTTTGCTGGAGTCCTCCAGGAACCGGCTGAGAACACCACAGGCACTGTGGAAAATGGTAAATGGGGATTTAAAGTGGCCAGAGGAGTGAGAGCACCATCCAACTGCTCAGCCTCAGCCCTCCAAACAACCCTGCTCTGTGCAGGAAGGGAAGCAAGCAGTTTCCACCCCTTCTGCTGATTAGAAGATCACCAATTATTTCTGACTGATCAGCAGGGTTTCCTCCAGGCTGGAGAAATTTCACGTGGCCTCTTGTTCTGTTGTGTGGCTACTTCTTCCAAGGGGTATCTCCTTCTTGCTGGAGCAGATCCTGGAGCCAGCACTGCTCCAAGGAAAGGGGAGGAGGACTTGCACAGATACTCTGCCTGGGCTTTAGGTAGCAAGAGGCCAAAAGAGACTGTTTACAGCCTAGGCTAGTAAATGAATTTAATCTATATAAACTCTTGATAAGGAGCTGGTTCCTCAGACACCAAGTGTCAGAGTAATTCGCTGGCACCAGGTTCAATTTATGCTGAGAGAGGAGCTGGCTCATATATATTTCCTTCTTAATTTACATTTGGCTGTTTTCTGTTTCTGGGAAATGAATTAAGCAGAACTGAGGCCACTTAGGGGAAGTGTCTGTGTGAGGCTGGAGGAAAATCTAGCTGGACAAATCTGCTAGTTCAATCCTAGCTGTTCTGAATTTGAATTAGGCCTTTCAGATGTCTTGGTTTAAACCAGCTGAAAAGGTGGGCTGGAGGAGCAGGACAGGGGGAAACCAGCTTTGTGCTCTCTGCTGAGATCCCCTCCTGTACTCTGCACAGGATGCCAGACCTGGATTTACTGGGAAATCACCAGTCCTGAGAGAAAAATAAATTAGGGGTTAATGCTGTCCTCACCCACATGTGGGTCAAGGGTTTTTAGATCAATATTAAAAGAGCAGTGGTGCCTGTGAGGGGAAGAGACAACCCACGAGTGTGGATTTGCTTCCCAAGGCATTTTTCCTCCTGGACTTTGAGGAGGGCTGTGCACAGTGCTGCAGCCCAAAGTCCCACAGAGCCACTGCTTCAGAGGGGGGAAGATCTAAAATGAAAAGATTCTCTGAAATGCAAACAATGTGGTTCATAATAAGGGAGTACAAATTAACTAAGGAGAAGGAAATAGTGTCTGTTGAAAACAGATTAGTAAGGAGTGTGCCTGTGGATGCCTGGGTAGCTTTACCAAGCAGTCAATTAGAGTCAATTATCATCCTCAAACTCCTCACCCTGTCTTTAGTATGCCTGCAGAGTGTCCAATTTAGCTTGTGCTGTTTCATAGGTTCACAATTTTCTCTCTGTGTCTGAAATGATCTAGCTGGAGACACCAGGCAAGTGCCAAGCTTTAAGTCTATGACCATTGTAATTCTTTTGACTGAAACCTGATTTGATTCAGTTGAAAATGACTTCAGTGTATTGGATTTACGGTTCATTTAACAAGGGCTGTAGATGTCAATACATTAGTGTAAACCTGATGCAGGTAGTAATTTGGTTTCTAATGAGGTTCCCCAGCAGTATCCAGCTATGAAAAATGGGACATTCTTCACTGGAGCACAAAGTGCACCTGCCTGATGGCAGATGTTGTCTGAGGCCCTGCTACTTCACTTTCTGTGGTGTTTTATCTCGCTGTGGGCTTTAAAAGTGCCTTAAACTGATAAAATGTTAAATGAACAGATTGGAAAGAATAAAAGATTGCATTTTAGAGGTTCTGCTTTAATTATAGGTTTAAATTACAACTTTATCTCTTTGCAGTCTTAATTGTGCAGTTGTTGCAGATGCAAAATTTCAGCCGGGTTTAATGGAACTTAAAAGAGAAACCCTTTATTTTTATGGGGCTGTGTGATCAGGTGCTCTCCTCACCTCCCCACTGCCTTCAAACCATTCCACTGGATGATCCTCCTGGTGTAGTGTGGGATTAGGTGCAGTACAGGGAGGCCAGGACAGAGAAGGCAGTGGTGGTTCCCTGTCCCTTGACCCTCCTCTTCCCTCTCTAGACATGAGATAATTTCCAGAAAAGCAGCTCTAAAAAAAACCCCACTGTTCCCTTTCAAGGCAAAGTGTGTGGCCAAAAGCCTGTCAGGGCTCACAGTAGCTCTAAGTAGCCTTTTTTTTCCCCTTTCGGAGAGACCCTTCCATGCTGGGCAGCCCCCAGGCACACCCTCCTTCAGCACTTCTGCTCAGAAAACGATTCTGAATTTTTTTTTAGGTGCTGCCAGGTAGCTTTTGTTTCAGCATTAAGCTGATTTCCACAGGCTGAGACATTACTGATCAACATTTGGGAGCCTGAGCCCAGCAGACTCTGTTGGTGTGGGTAAGGGTACAGAAGATATCAGATTTGAGGGCTCTGGAGTGATTTTGGGGTGGTTTAACCCCAAATTTGGCAGTCATGTAAGGGGTCTGGGGAATTTTTCAGTCCTACACAAAGCAGCCTTTCACCATCTCCCAATTCTCTCCACGTCTCAGCTGGAAATCCCACTCCTTTTGCTCCCCTGCGCTCGTTAATTCCCCTCCTTTGCTGCTCAGCTGCTGAGTGCTGCAGTGGCTGATGGAGGGGGCTGCTCAGAGTGAAATGGCATGGCATTTCCTGCCCTTTGGTAAACCACAGAAAACAAAGATGAGCTTTCCTGCCCGTTCCAGCCAAGGCACAGCTCCTTGCAGGGTGCTGGCTCTTTCTTTTCCCCTGGCTCCAGGCTGACTCCAGCCAGCTGTGTGTAGAGAGAGAGCTCTGCTCACCTCCTCTGTGTAAAAGATCAGTGTCTGGGGGGGCTGCTTGCCCATGGACATAATTAAAAGTCTCTTTTTTTGGGCATGACATCCCCAGAAAAAGGAAAAAAAAAAAAACCAGTAAACTGAGTTCACCAGCTGCAGGGAGTGATGTGAGCGCTGAGTGCTGCAGTGTTTGTCAAGTGTCTGAAAAGGCACTGCAGTCTGGATGGGAGCCCTCAGGAAAGTGATTCCAAAGTGCCTTTTAAGCCAAACAGTCAAATTCTTGGTAGACTTGTTACTTCAGAATTTAAGTGACAACAACAAAATATCATAATGAGCTTTGTTCTCCCAAGCCTCACTCCAATAGGGTAATTTTTAATTCTGAGTGAGAGTGTCCCTACAAAGACTCAGTGCAGTTTAACTGAGCCTTTCCATCTGTGGTTTTTGGGTCTGCTTGGCTTCCTTTAACACTGCACTGGCCCAGGCCAATCTCAAGTTTTGTGTTCCTCTGCTTCAGAGAGAATTTCTCTTCTGAGGCACCGACCTGGAGGGTGGCAGACAGCAGAGTGTACAGGCAGGTTCTGTGTGTGTGTTAGTTTTATTGTCTCATTTTGTACATTCATTTATATGAATAAATGAATATACAAAATTTAACGAGTTCAGTTAATATAGTTATATATTAGTTATATATATAATTTAGTTATACAAAGTTTAATGAATCCAGGTGTAATTAATGGTGTGGGCATAGCCAGCTGCCAATCTAAAATCAGAAAAACTTAACCTGTTGGAGTGCCAAGAGGGGGAATTCACACCTCAGCACCTTTCTGAGCTCACCTCCCCTGCCTGGGATGGAGGAGCATCCATCCCCTGTGGCAGGGGAACACGCTGCCTGCCTGGCTCGTGGCTTCTGCAGGATTTGCATCTTCCTGCCACCTCTGTGAGAGATTTGTGTGGCCACCAGGCAGCAGAAACACCTGCACCACCTTTTGCAGCAGCCAGGGCCTTGACATCTGGTGATTTTGTGTCCTCATGGGTTTGTTCCTTCCTGGGAATATGAGATATGAGAGGGCAGAAGCATCAGCACTGCCATTTCCTAATAGTCTGAAATCAAGGCAAAAACAGTCATGGAATTCCAATACATAAATTCATGTGAAGTTGTTTTCCTTGTGTTCCTCTTTCTGCTTTCATAATTCCTGTTTTCTAGGCTTTTTACCTTCATAATTCCTGTTTTCTAGGCTTTTACTTTCATAGTTCCTGTTTTCTAGGCTTTTAGGAATGGTTTGGGTTGGTGGGTTTTCAGTCAGGCTGCTCTAATATGGTGTGAGCCTGACACAACCTCAGGTTTCCCAGCTCTGGAAATTTAGAATAAAGAGCCTTGTTGTTCATGTCTGAGATCTGGCAATGCTGCTTGTTCCCTTCTGGTCCCTTTTATCATGCAGCTTGACAGAAATATTTTGTTTGTTATTTAAAAAAAAAAAAAGTGTTTGTTAAAAGTTAATATTTTTTTTCTTGTAAAGGCTCATCCATCCTGGTATTACATTAGCAATTCTACTTTGTTCTTCTGTGAAGCAAGTCTCAGTTTACAGGTACATCTGCTTTCCATTCCACAGCTTAAAGAAAGTCGTCAGAAAAATCTTAAAACCTACTTAATGAAGCCTTTTAAATGCTCATCCTGCACTTTTGAGTGAAGAGCAATTTATATTTCATAAAAGTAGAAGCTGAGCTGCAAGCTGTAAGTAATTATCATATAATTAAATGTCTACTATGAAAGAAATGAAAACTCAGGCTTCTTGGGAGGCTTCCGTGACTGGTTTATGCAATCACAAATTAAATTACATTTCTTTACCTCATGAATGTTCTGGAGGTGCATTAATCTAGTTTGGAGGTGCACCTTGGAGACTGCTAAGCTGTGTTAAAAGGGGAAGGGAGTTGATCAAACTGGTGAATTCCATGGGCCAGGAAGAAGGCGGCATAAATATCTGTGATGGGTTCTGCAAATGGGATTGTGCTTTTCTTGCCTGGAGACGTTTGCAGCTAATAATGAAGAAAACCCCGATGTGAGCAGCAGTTGAAGTGAACTGCTGGTTGGGTTGCTGAGTTCCAGTGGACATGGCATTTCTCTGCTGCAGGAGAGAAAAATATTTGTTAAATATTTTTTTATTTATAAATTTGTGAAAAGCGAGGTGGGGGGGTGTTGGAGGTCACGAAGCTCAGGCAGAGGATTAACTCTTCATGTGCTTAAGCTTCCTGCATGCTTGGCTGGGAATCCCCTCCCACCACCCAAAGGGCAGTGAGGTTGTGGGTGGCACATCTGCTGGGATGTTGAAGGAAGGGAGCCCCAGTTCTGCTGTTTCACAGGGGGACCAGCTCCTCTTGTGTCAGTGCCTGTTGGAATGACAGCACCCACTGAGGAAAATGTCCTGGTAAGAAAAGGGCTGAAGTAGCAGCACATCAACAGGTGCACTTTGCATTCTTGTGCATGTGGTTGGCATTTTAGATGGTGCATGGTTCCCTTTCACCAGAGTGTGGGAAAAGCTGAATTATTTAAAGACAGGAAGCCCTGAGTGGGAGCTGTTTTAATTTAAGGAGCTGCTGCCAAAAGAGTCTTTATGCAAAAACGAGGGAAGCGTTTTCCTGAACTGATGGGATTAAACAACAGTTTCTGTATGGCTTGGCTTAAAGAACTGGAAGAGTGAATGTTGCCTCATATTCTTGCAAATGTGTTTGTCTTGCATGAAACTTTGCAACAAAAATGACTGTTCCAGCCACGGCTCTCTGAGCAGCTCTGGTGCTGTGCTGCTAAAGGGGCTTCTTCTAGATCAAGTGTCTCTGGACCACAAGAATATAATTTTTATCTCCTCAAATGAAGATAAATTTCATGGTGCCCTCAGTGTACAGTGCAGTGATGGTTAATAATCTCCACTCACAGCTGTATGCAGTTGGGTGATGACAATGTAATGGTTTTCTTTATGGTGTGTCAAGGGGACATATAATTGGTGTTGGCTTTTCTTCTCCCTCTTTTTCCTAAGGTTAACTGCTTTAACCTTGATTTCAGGCTGTATTTTTTTTTTCCTCACTGCATTTCTCCATTATACATTATTTGGTTTGGTTACAGTCACTAGACTTTAACTGCTCTGACATATTAATTTTTAAGGGCACAAATGACTTCATTAAAGTAATGTCCTTCAGATAAGTGCACTTGGCATTGTGATTGGAAGTGGACTAAAGGAAATATGAAGCATCAACTCCTCTACATTAAGGATTTATTATGGGAACCAAACCCACTAGAATACGTATTTGAAATGCTTCTTTGTTCACTTTTAGAAGCTCAGTAGCCTACATCCATGAATTGGTTAGGAGTTTCCTTTCTAATATGCCTTTAGTCAAAGATTTGGTTTATGTTTACAGTCTCAATTATATGGAACACTGCTTTCTTAACATCACAGAATCATGGAATGGTTTGGGTGGGACCTTGGAGATCCCCCAGTCCCACCCCTGCCATGGGCAGGGACACCTCCCACTGTCCCAGGGTGCTCAGAGCCCCATCCAGCCTGACCTTGGACACTTCCAGAGATCCAGGGGCAGCCACAGCTGCTCTGGGCACCCTGTGCCAGGGCCTCACTGTAGGAGAAGGGAATACAGGTGACCTTGTCCCTGATAGGTCCCAGCTGTGTTAATTACCCAATTCAGCCTGGCCCCTGATGAGTCACAGCTGCATTCAACAAAGATAAATGGGATAAAAGGGACTGGGTGAGCTGGTGAGGGGAGAATCATGAAGAAGACGGATCCTGGGGAGAGACAATCACTGCTGTGAGGTCAGTCTGGGGCTTCAGTCACAGTCTAGCTGGGTAAAAGCCTGCAGTCACAGCCTGCACACCCATCCCTGCAGTCAGAGCTCAGCAGGAAATACCCAGCAGTCAGAGGCTGCAAGGAAAACCCCCAGCAGGAGCTTGCTGCAGCCAGAGTCAGGGGATGGTTGGAGTCAGGATGGCTGAGCTGTAAAGAGGAATAAACCAGGGCCCTTCTCATGCTGTGATGAACAAGGAGTCTGTGTCTCAGCTCATTCCTACCCTCTAACAAGAGGGCTGCTGCAACAGCCTCACCACCCTCACGCTCCAGAATATTTTCCTAGTTTCTAATTTAAATCCATTCTCTTTCTGGTTCCCTTCCTTGCCAGATGCTTCTCTTGGTGCTGTCTGCCCCCAGAACCCCGATGTCACCTCACCTGTGGCTGGAGGGGGATCTTGCAGAGCTGCAGGCTCACCTGGGGCTCCCGTGGCATCCTGGCAGCTCCTTTTGAGGTGCCCTGAATTGAACAAGTTATCCTGGATGTGCACTAATGCAACTGAAAGCTTTTAGCTGAGTGATCACTCCTGCTTACTCTTCTCCAGGGCTGTCCTTAGCTCTTGGAAGGGCTTTTAGATTTTATTTTTCGTTAATCAGCAAGTCTGTAGAAGTGAAATGCTTTGAGAGAGTGATGGTCCAGTGGGCCTAAGAACACCTGAGTGCTGCAAGAGCACATCCTGACATCCAGCATCACCCAGCAGTGATGCTGCCTCGTGCTGGAGGCCAGGGAGGGCCTGAGCCAGAATTACAGCCTCTTTTTCCTGTCTTCCCCCAGAGCCTCACAGCACATTTGATGAACACAGTGCACTGCTTTGGGGTGATGAGGCCCCGGCCACTTCCCTCATTTCTTCCAGAGCAGCACTGTAAAATGAGGTATATAAATGCTGAGCTGCTGCAGATTAAAAAACATTTCCTAAAAAATAAAGTTAAAATTGAAGCTGACCCGAGTTAAAAAGCAATTTTCTCTGAGAATGCAAAGGCATAAAGGGAAGTGCCTTGGCATGATTTTAAGTGGGCCCCTGAATGTGGGAGATAGAGGGCAGGAATAAAAGGAGGCATGCCTTGGTGGGGTGCTGCAGATGGAGAGAGCCCTGGAGCAACCTGCTAGGAGCAAATTTCAATTAAATGAGCACACTTCTTGCAGCTATTAAGTTCTGCCTAGATAAATGGATTTTAGGAGAATATATGTATTTTTTTTGAAACCATGAAGTCACTTGATAAGGCAGTAATAAATCCGTCAGAATTTCTGCTTTGACCAAAGCTTAGCTGTAATACAGGATTCATTTCAATACCTAAAGCCATTTTGGGGTGGGAAGAGACTTTCCCAGCTTTGGAATTAGATTTCTCTGCGATGGGTATTATGTTCTTGACCCCATATCATTGCCTTTGAGGAGCAGGAGTATTTAAAATCCTCTGTAATGCGATAAGCTGGGCAGCTCTGTGTGTTATAAGGCAGCACTGATGGGGGCCCTGAACGTGTGTGAGGTAAACACAGGCCTTTCTCCAGGATAATTAATAATTTAATCTCTGTGAAGAAGAAGTTTCTCTTCATTTATCCCAACTACTCTTTGATTTCTCCCTTCAGCCCGTTTTAGCTGGCATTTCTCCCCTCCTCAACCCACACAGGTTGCCTTTTATAATAAGCTCTTTCAGCAGAGACCAGCTTTTATTTCTTTCAGATCGCAGTGAGCTTTTATTTCTTGTAAAAAAAATAAAAAAATATATATACATAATTGCAACTTACTGTAAAAGACATTTGTCTGGTTGAACAGAGCACCTGTTAGGGAAATGGCATGGAAATGGCAGCCTGTGGCTGGCATGAAGTGGCACCTGCTTGGCCAGGCTCTGGTGTCAGTCCTGGTGTGAGTGTGCAGAACTGCACACAGAAATTCAGAAATTCAGCACAGCCTGGGGAGTCAGGGCACAGGGAGGCATTTATATTTATATATAAATATATTTACCCTGCAACAACATATAAAGCCCTCGTTTATATTTACCCTGCAACATCCTCACACAGTTCTAGCAGGTGCTGATTGCAACGTGACTAACAAATGTTTTGAACGTATTGAATGTGTATTTTTTCAAAGCATTTCCCTTGACAAATTTAAATTGAGCTAACAGTTCTTTTAGCACACCCAGCTAAATTGGCTGTGGCACTGTTAGCTGGCTTTAAGCGTTGCCTTCACCACTCCTGGTAGCTGGAACAGTTGTGCTTTTGTTTTACAATTAATATTTCAGTGAAAACTTGTAAGGTACTGTAGGCATAAATATTTAATATCTCCCCTCCCTGTTTCTTTATTGCTGAGCTTGATGATAAGTTAGTAATTCAGACTGAAATGCAGATAAAAACAGTAATGTGAGCAGTTTAAATCTGCATTTCTCCAAAGCTCCTGTGGTCAAGATGACTGCATTCTAGCAAGAATATTGCTATTTAAAATTGTTTACCTCTACACTTCAGCTGAGTGCTGCTGTATATGATAAATGAGGTAAATAAAGGTGCCTTTCGGGCCCCAATAACTGCACAAGAAACTTAATCATTCTCACTAACATAAAAATAATTTAACAAATGGAAAAGAGTGGCAGAGCAGCCTAGAAAGAAATTTCTGAATGTGGCAGCACATATGGCCAAGGTCTCTTCAGGCATAATTCAGACTTTTTTTTTTTGAAACTTCCCTGTTTTTAGTAGGTTTGTTTCATATTTAATGCAGAATAAAACTTTGTGTTTTCAGCTGTTGCTTTTCCAGAGTTTTTGGTCTGGGCAGGAAACGTTGTGATTTGTTTTTCTCCCATTTTAACTGGTACCACTTCACCTGGTGGGTAAAAGATGTTGAAATTGGTGGTGGTGTCCCTCAGCCTCCTCCTCCTCTGTCTCCCCCAGATGATGATAATTTCTTGGAGCAGATGGAGATATTACCATTTAATAAGAGTAATCTTTGCACAAAACTGCTGGGCTTTTCCTAGCCAGGACAGCGTGTGTCCCTTGGCTTTGTGTTTTTAACATGTTTTTTATGTTTTGTGCTGGTGTTTCCTGTCAGTTTGTTTGGGAAGTTGGAAAGCTGGAGCAATAATCACTGGTGTCAAACCAGGATGAATTATTGAAAGGAGCACAGCAACAGATAATTCCTCATTCTGAAAATGAGCACGTCCTATGTTATTGCTGCAGTAATTGCCTAAAAATACTTAATACTTAATTACTTCCAAGGTGTCAATCTTCATAACAGTTTATTAAAAGATTCTAATGGGTGTAGCAGCTGCTACCACGAGCAAATCTATTTGTGGCTGAACCTGACATTCTGCTCTAAATATTATTCCACCTTGATCAACAGCATTTCTCCAGGTATGCCTTGTTCCAGCTGTAACAGATTGGGAAGGGAGGGTTTACCCAACTGCAGTGGGAATTGCTCTGCTCGCTCCTGACTGCCAGCCTCATGCTGCTGGAGCCAGTAGAAATGTTTGCAAACAATTTGTCACAAAAAACAAAACAAAACTCACACAAAAAACAAAACAAACCAAAAAAAACCACCACACCCCCCCAAAAAATCCCCAAAAACCCCCCAAAACCAACCAACCAACCAACCAACCAAAAAAACCAACAAAAAACCACAAAAAACCCAAGAAAAAAAAATTAAAAAACCACCAAAAAACCACAACAAAACAAAACAAAAACAAACAACAAAAAATCCCACAAAACAAAAAACACCAAAAAAAAACAACAAAAAACAAACAAAAAAAAAAAAACAACCCCAAAAAACCACAAAAAACCCCCCAAAAAACCAAAAAAAAACCCAAAAAACCCCAACTTGGAACAGTTGCTTATGAGCCTGGCCTTGGCTTTGTGCTGTTTCAGCTGTGCAAGGGGCTGGTTGATTATTCAGATGCTGCTCTTTTGGGGGTTGTCAGCTGGATGAGAGGGTTGGTGTGAGGGGACCATTCTCACCTGTGTGATGCAGAGAGGGAGCCTTGGGGAAGGGGCTGTGGGCAGGGGTCTGTTTTGTGTTTTTTTTTTTATTATTTATTTTTAATTTTTTATTTTTTTTTGTTTGGTTTGGTTTTTTTTTTTTTTTTTTTGTTTTGTTTTGTTTTTTTTTCCTTCCCTTGAATGGCTTTGGCTGAATTAAAACTGGTGCCAGAATCACGTTTTTGACCTTCTCGTGGGTTTTTCAGTGCCTCAGATGTTACAGAGACCGTGGCTGCTCCTCAGAGCAACCCAGGCAGGAGGGAAAATATCTCACCAGAGAATGCTCCCTCTTAGACTGTAAAAATGATTAAAAATGGAGATACGACTTTTTAAGTGTGTTCCTGTTCTCAGGGATAAATCTGCTGCTGAATTACTTCCTGGCATCCTCATCTGCATGAAAAAGGGTTGACTTTGGTGGGATTTTTTTTTTTTTTTAATTTAGAAAATATGAAAATAAGGCAGAAAATGAATTCAAAGCCAAGGAATAGAAACAGAGAAGCTTAGTTACAGCTTCCTAAAAGTTAAATAAAGAAAATGTGTTGTGATGCTTCAGTGGCTTGTATCTTACCATGCAAAGGGCAGCTCCTATGAGCTGGGTGGTATATTCTGCAGAAGATCCAGTTTATTCTCTCTGTTACCCTGAATATTGAATGTTCTTCAGAAGAGAATGCAAATGTGGTTTTCTCTCCCCCCACCCTTATTCCTGCCTCTAAAATTGGGGCAGAGAGTTTGTTTAAAAGCTAACCAAAAAAGATTAAAATGGGGTGGAAAGCCTGCAATTATCTCTGATAAACAATGCATTATGTTTTGGTTTGTGGGCTGCGAGGCTGTCACTGAAATGTTCCTCATCTCCTGGAATGTTTTGTGCTACTGCATTGCTTTTCAATTACACAGCTCAAAAAGAAAGTTTCCACTGACAAAAGCAGTGAAAGCACATTGCTTTTAGTATTGGGTTTTGGGCTTTTTTTCCCCCTTCTTTTATAGGTCTCAAGTGTCTCTTCAAATGTAAGTCCAAATGACAGGAGTCCTGGAGTTTGAAAGTTATTAGAGAGATATGGATATATGCAACTAATGAAATATGCTTGCTTACAATATATCAAGACATGCAGAACATTGAGGAAAACTCAGTGATCTCAATATTTAATATAAGCTGGAGCTGAAGTATATATATATATTTTTTTTTTTCTTGCAAATGCAGCATATGTTAATCTATTGCTGAGCATTCGTCTAGCAGATTCAATTTCCACTCATAATTTTTCATTTATTAGTTTCTCTTTCACATAAACACAGCTGTGGATTCTGATCTATGCTGCTGAGAGCTGATGTGCTGCAGTACATGGGGAGCCCAAGTGATTTAATGTGCAGAGCTGGGGAGGAGATGGAATGGACTGAGGAACAGCCTTGGAATAAATATCGGTTCTGACTTGAATTCATCTTTGCAGAGTTCTTACCCCAAACTTCTCACCAGTTGTTGATACTGGAGATGGACCAATAAAGAGAGGAATGGTGAATGGGTGAATGGAGAGAGGGATGGTTTGGAGCCGTGTTACAGCTCAGGAATAATGAGCAGTTTTGCTGTATTTTGGCCCCAAATATCTCTGGTGTGCAAATTCATTTGTAGTGTGGCTGTATTGCTGAGGGTCATACAGAGCTGGTAACAATCCTGGCTGCCAGCACCACACCTCTTCATCTGAGGCTTTCTGAGTAATCAAGAAGCTTATAATTTTGAAGGCACAAATGAGTGTTTTGTTTAAAATGTAATATTGACTCTGCCACTTCATATATGGCAGCTTGTTCTGAAGTGCTGTTATTGCAAAATTGTTTCTAAACAGAACCAAAATCCCCAAAAAACAAGAAGGCTCTCCATCATCTCTAGTGGTTTCCTTGTAACCTGTGTCTGAAAGCCATCATGTATTTTATTTAAAATTTCACACTGGGCTGCCTTCTTTAGCTGTAGCAGCTGCCTTGCACACAGCTGAGCTGGAAGGGCTTTTGGAGCTTACACACCAAAACCTGTCTGAAGTTATTGAATAACTTTTCTTTGGCCTGAGCCCCCTGCTGCTGCTGTGCCTGTGCTCTCAGGGGTGTGAAGCACAGAAGAGGAGTGTCTGTTGGAGGTCTGAGGGAAATGAGCTCAGCCACATCCCCTTGGCTCTGTTACCCACCTCCCTGGCTCTCCATTCTCCACCTGGTGCCATCCCTCTGCTGCTTCCACTCTGTTCTCTGAAGGCTGCTGAGAAACAGGCTCATTTAACAGATTCCACTGGCACCTCACCCCTCCTTTCCCCACCAAGGGAAAGGGATATATGAGAGAGATATGGATGGCTTTGTGGCTAAATGCAGGTGCTGTCCCAGAAACCCCCTGAAACGCCCCAGGAAAATTCATTCTCCAGCTCTTGCACACCTTGGGAGCAACTCAGGACCCCCTACGTGGGTCGTCAGAGACTCACTGAGGACCTGCTCTTAAGGAACTTTTTACTGCTGGTAAAGGAACTTTAATTCCCAGGTCTTGCTTGGCACCTGAGGCTTTCCATCCTTTCTGTGGCTGCTGCAGGGTGGGCAGCAGGGGCAATGGCACTGAAGCAACCTGCTCAGCCAGGGCAGATCTCTGGGGAGAGGTGATTCAGCTTCACAGGAGAGCTGGCAGAATCTGAGAAGAGGGCTTGTGTCTTGATAAACTCGTCCTGTCTTGATTTTTAATCTCTGCTGGCTGGTTTTAATGAAACCTAATGCTTATCTGCAAGCCTTCTCCTGATTGCATCCTTTGGTTTTCATGGCTGAGTGCTGCAGGGGGACAGTATTTTCTGGAGCTAAGGGAAATCATTAGGCTGTGGCAGATGCATTACCTGCTGTTGTCTCACTTGTGAGCCCTTTTCTCACACTCAGCACCTGGCTAAAGGAGTGCTCTTGGTCCTATGGCACCTTGAGCTCCAGCAGTGATGCCAAGGGGATTTTGTCTCTGATAAATAAAGTAGTTCTGCCACATGCAGAACTTGCCTGTACCCTTTGAGGCACAGGCAGAGATGCTCTGCAGAGCAAAAGGAGCTTGTGGGTGCTGCTGGGTGCCAGCTGCTCAGAGGCACAGCCCTGGCAGGAGCCTCTGGCTCAGGAAGTTTCTCAGCTGTGAGCCACTGGGGGTTGGAAGAATGCTCAGGGAGAGAGCTCTGCTTGATGTTTACCTTGCCCTGGAAAATGCATTTCCAGGCATGTGCTGCTGGCAGTGGTTGGGAATGGGACAACCCATTTAACCCATTGGTTAAATCTTTGGGCTGATCCCACACTTCACTTCTGTACTCGTGAATAATTGGCATGCTAACCACTGCTGTTAATTGCAGTGGAACTCGCAATGATTAATTCCAATCACTAGTCATTATTCCTCTAGCATGTCAAATGCAAACAAAATCTGGTGGGTGCTGAGAGTTAAGATCTGGCTGCAGGGAGAGAGAACTCCTGATTGTTGTCAGCTCTCTGCTGCTGGCCTGTGTGTGCTGGGGTCTTTGCCTGTGCAAACCTTGCTGGGGGCAGAGGCTGGGGCCCCAGCTGCCCGTAAATCAATGTATTTTCTGGCTGCTGCAGTTTTGCTGGTTTAACATCAGCTTCAGTCCGACCTCTGGGTTTTGGGTGGCTGCTCACAGCACTGCTACTGCCAGCCTTGGTGACAGGTTACCTTTGTTCTGTGGCAGCAGGTGAGGTGGGGATCTCAGAGAGATGGTTGGTGCTTGGAAGAAGCTCTCCAGTTGCCTCTGTGGCTCAGAGGTGTGTGGCTAAATGCACAGAGCCTGCATTCTTTGTTTTATTTTTATTTTTTTTTTCAATTCTCCTGCAGTCGTTTGCTGGGGCAGCACAGGTGCCAGCCTCAAACTGGGAATCCTGCATCGAGATGCTTGGTAAATTTTACCTTTTTGCAGGAACACTTCACACCTTTTTTACGGCCAAGAGAGCTGGAAGGATGAGGTGTGGGGCTGCATCAGCTGCCCAGAGTAAACACGGGGTAAATTACTGCTCCATTGCTTGGAATTACTCGCAGTTTACTCCAGGATTAGCATATGCATAGCAGCTCCTGCAGAGAAGCTGATGTGCTGGAAGCATTGGGGTTTTGGGTTTTTTTTTGCAGTAGTGAGCACTTACTTGTGTTACTTCTTTCTTGATTGTTTTCTTTGGTGAAGTTGGTTTTTAATGAGTCTCTGACGACCCACCTAGGGGGTCCTGAGTTGCTCCCAAGGTGTGCAAGAGCTGGAGAATGAATTTTCCTGGGGCGTTTCAGGGGGTTTCTGGGACAGCACCTGCAGTTCAGCCACAGGCTGAGGGGAGGCTGGTGCAGCAGAATAAACAGGAAAGGCAGTTGATTAGGCAGAAACAACTTTCAGGCAGCTTATTTCAGCTGATAATTTTAAGACCTTTAACAGGCAATCCACAAGCAGAGTTTTAGTCCTCACAGAGATGTTTTATTTCTCTTTTTGCTTCCTCTGGCAATCTTGTCTGAGTTAATATATAGCTGAATAGCTACTGACTGTGACCACACAGACATTGCCTTACAATATAATACTTGGCCTTTGGTTAGACCTGCAGCAATTTTTAAACATTAATTTGGTGATGAGGTAGTGATACACACACAGCTACAGCTCCTCACTTACAGGGAACATCTGATCTAAGCAGAATTAAAAGGGTGGATGGGGTAAGGAATGTTTTCCAATCCAGTCTTGCTGAACAGACAATTAGCAAGATCATTAAACTGCCTCATTATAACCATGATAATTACAGGATTAACACACTTCACTTCAGTATCTCTAATTTGTTTTGTAATATAAGCGAGATGGGGAGATGATTTCCTCCTCATGTGAGACTTTGGACAGCTAGTTTCAGAAATTAGGGATCCTTGGTGGTTAAAGAACAAGCAAGGGTGAGGCAGCTGGAGGAGGAGGAGGAGGAGGAGGAGGAGGGTGTGGGAGGCAGCAAGGGCTGCCAGCCCCCAGGTGATGCCACAGGAACTTCCTGGGTTTTGGTCTCTCTTTAAAAAAAAAAAAAAAAAAAAAATCCCCAAAAATGTAAATCTGTAACATGTAGTCTAGCACAGAATTTAAGAATTTCTGGAAAACTGGGAGGTGGTAAGAGGAAATTTTAAAATTTTTGGGCTCCCTTTCCCCGAAGCTGAATCTCCAGCAGCTGCAAAGCATCTTGCTTTTATTTCAAACTGAAAACGCAATTTCCACCCCCAAACAAGATCTGTGCTGCAGTGGAGGGGGCTCTGCCCTCTCTCACATTTAATGTTTGAGCAGCAGATGGAGCAAAGCACCAGCCCAGGGCTTCCTGGGCCAAGGTGCCTGGGGAAGTGACAGCACAGGGGGGCAGAGAGGGCTGTGAGTTTGCAAGAAATGTTTTATAAGCTTTAGTTATGAACATAGTATAGGGGTTTTTTTAATATTTGTAAGTTTAGTATAGTTTAAACACTTTGAAAGGGCTTCTCGTCCTAGAATGTATTCTTATCATAGTTTGATAAGGGTTTCTAGGACAAGGCAGAGGGGAGCAGAGCTGCAGCCAGGGGGAGATGACAACGAGGGCTGGGGGGCTCAGGGCCCTGCAAGGTTAAAGGACAATGGACTGTCACTCTCTCCAAGGGACTGCTGGATAACTACTGACTGTGACCACACAGACATTGCCTTACAATATAATACCTGGCCTTTGGTTAGACCTGCAGCAATTTTTAAACATTAATTTGGTGCAATTCCATGGCTGCAGGAAATGAAATGCCTGAGGCTACTCCTCAAATCCCCTGTCCAGCCCTGTGTCCCTCATGGCAAAAAAGGACATTTTGGGGCTGGAGAGAGCCCAGAGAAGGGAGCAGGGCTGGGGAAGGGGCACCAGGCTGCTGAGGGGTGTTTAGCCTGGAGAGAAGGAGGCTCAGGAGGGGCCTCATCCCCCCCTGCACCTGCCTGGCAGGAGGGGGCAGCCAGCTGGGGCTTGCTCTCTTCCCTCAAACAGCAAGGAAATGTGTCAGGGCAGGCTCAGATGGGGCATCACAACAAATTTCTTCACTGCAGGGGTTGTCAAGAGTTGAGTGGGCTCTGCAGGGTTTAAAAGAGGTGTGGATCACAGAATCACAGAATTTTTTAGGTTGGGAGAGACCTTCAAGATCATCAAGTCCAACCCATGCTCTAACACCTCAACCAGACCAAGTGCCACATCCAGGCTTTTCTTAATGCAGGATGCAGCACCTGGGGCCGTGGTTCAGTGACAGGCTTGGCAGTGCTGGTGTAACAGTCTTGGAGGATTTTCCCAGCCTAAATAATTCCGTGGTTCTCTGACAGCCACTTCATTTTTTTTTTTTAAATTTTTTTTTAATGTGGCCAATTTGCTTACTTAGTGTCCTCAAGTGCTGTCAGACCAAATCTGTGACTTTAGCCCTTTGGATTTTCATTGGTTATATAGCCTCTTTAAAAGTTATTTATTAGTATAATATCAGGTTATTTGCAGGAACCGGTTTAAGACTGTAAGTTGATGAATAAAGACTTTTAATGACACTGCTAGGAGGCCACTAGACTGCTCTGATTGCAAGATCTTCAGTTCCTGTTTCATTTAATGGTTCAGGATATTTCTGTTGAGTAGCTGGAATGTGTTAAACCCAGGTAATTTCAGAAGCAGGCATTTAAATGAGATGTTAAGGTGTTAAGAGATACTGAAACATCCTGGATTTTGGTAGAGTGGCTGTGAATCATTTAAACGTTGAGGTTCTTTATTTGATGTCTTTTTCTGTTGGATCACACAGGGCTTTTAAACAAGGGCATGGTAATGCTAGGAACAAACTAATTTTCCACGGTCCCTTGTTGGAGTTTCTCAGAGCTGCTGAGAGGTGCTGTATTTACACGGGACCAAATACACATCAGCAGGGAGAGGAAAATGAAAGGGATTTACTGTATAGTAGCTTATCAAAGGTCAAATATATAAAACAAATTCCTTTTCATTTCGAGTAGACAGAAATAATCCAGGTGGTAGGCTGAACTTTCTAGTACAAAAAGACAAGAAAGGCTTTTTCTTCATGCAAAAGAAATAAAAATGTCAGTTGGAGGCAGGAGGAGAATTTTTTTCTGAAAGACCCCCCAAACCCTATAAAACTTAGCCTATTATCTGAATAAATTTGCTTGTTAACTGTGTAGAAATTTTCTTTAGCATAATCTTATTTACTTCTCTCTTGTTCTGTAGACCAAGGAAAGAATAAATTGTGCTACTCCTGTATTCCTGCTCCACTGGAATGTTCCATTGACACAGAGCTGTGGCACTGCATTTCCATTCCCCCTTGAAAATTCAGAGCAGGAGTGAACTGCAATTAAAAGCCTTTGGAATTAAAAACCAAACATGAGCATTAAATGTAGTAAGAGCCAGTGGCTGATGGTAAAACCAATCTCCCAGGCTGGCTTTGCCATGTTGGGCTGTGTGTTAATGAACTGCCCATGCTTTGGGCAATCTGCTGTGTGGGCTTATCAACCAGCCACTGCTGATCCTGGCTGGGGATCCAACACTTGTGAGAGTGCTCCTTGGCACTGGTACACAAGTTTTGCCAGGCTGGAATAACAGTTTTTTGTGGATTTTTTTTATTTTATTTTATATTTTATTTTTATTTTATTTTATATTTTATATTTTATTTTATTTTTTACTTTATTTTATATTTTACTTTTTTGTTTTTATTTTATTTATTTTTTTATTTTTTATTTTATTTTTATTATTTTATTTTATTTTATTTTTATTTTATTATTTTTATTTTATTTTTATTTTATTTTATTTTTATTTTTATTTTAACTTTTTTTTTATGGCTGGATAATCTTACAGTAATCTTATGTTAGTAACCATGTTATGTTGTTAACAATGCTCAAGCTGTGAGGGCTCAAATTCAATGTTCTGAAGAGAAAACCAGTCAGATACAGAGAAGTAAGGTGATTCAGACCAAAGTGGAGCAGTGTGTCGTGGTATTAGTACTTTGGATCTAGATAAAGGCAACAGAACTTCAAATTCTCTTAAAAAAATCCACCCAAAATGCCTTGTGGTGATGAAAGGCTTGCTTGACATTTATTCACCCCCTCGCTGATGATGTGCAGAGTCCCTGGGTGGGTTACCCTGCACATTCATCTGGAAAATTGTGTTTATTGCCCGTGCTGGGATGTGACAGTGAGTGGCTGCAGGAGGCTGAAGGCTGCATCCACCAGCTCTGCCCCTCTGCCTGTGCAGGAAGATCACCAGGATGTGCACCCAGGCTCGTTCCTTTTCCTTCAGCCCTCAAGACTGTGCAGAGGAGTACAGACATTAACAGCACAAAAATATCCAAACCCCCAGGCTGGCATCCCCTCATGTACAGTAGGAGACAGCTTGGGATTTTATGGAGGTGTCAAAGCTCCCATGGCCAGAAGTCTCTCAAAACTATCAAATGCACGTGTCTGGATGCAGGAGGCCTCCTTCCCACTAGAGATGGTTGCTTGGTTTAGGTTTTTAAGAATTTTCTTTCACTTCCACCTGTAGCTTTACCTGTGACTTATGATGCTCAAGGGCAGAACCCAAGAGGGGAACGATTGGATCACGGAGTGATCAGAGATTTAGCACAAGCCATCCGTGGCAGTGGATTGGCTTCATCATATTTTAAACAAATGTTAAATGTTTGCTGGTGCAGATTTATTTTCCTCTTACGTGTATGATGCTCAGTGCCAGCAGAGTGAAAGCCTCAAAGGGCAGGATTTGGGCAAGGACCTTAAATGAAGTAACAATCCCCAGGACTCCCCACAGGTAATAGTTTGTGGGGAGGAAGCACACGGTGGTTATTGAAGGCAAGCTGCCTTTCTGTTCCCTGATTATTTCTGTTCTTGGAGTACACGTGTTGGGGCTGCTCAGGGTCAGCATTCTCAGTGTGACTGGGCTCAGCCTGGGAGCCCAGAAAGCAATTACTCCTTTCATTTTGTTTGGGATGTGGCTGCTGCAGGCGAGGAATGCAGTTCAGGAGGTCCAAACTTCAGCTGGAATCTCCTGGGTAGGGGGAGGATTGGCAGGAGGGATGGATGGCATCTTGTGGCTGGGGCTGAGCCCAGGTGTGTAGTCACTGTTTGCTATGTTTGCATTTTTCTTAAATTCTTTCCCAAGGATTTGAGACCGTAAACAAGGTCACTCTCTGTGAACTCTCTTGTTTTTTACTTTTCCCTCTTCTAAAGAGAGACTTTGCTTGTTGACCAGTAAGTCCAAAGATCCCACCTCTTAGGTGGGCACATTGTAAAAAAGTATAAAAATAAGTTCTGAGAATAAACCAGCCCCTTTCGGAGCATCAACCTTCTGGATCACGAGTCTGTGTCTCACTGATTGTGTCCCACAGCGATACAGGTGTCCTGATGCTTTCCTGCGTGGGGCCAGGTGTGCATTGTCACAGCTTTGGGAGTGACTCCTGGGAGGGTGTCCTGGTTGTGGAGCCGGGTTTTGTCTATTCTATTTTCATTTGTTTGAAGGCCTGACGCCTTATCTAATAGGCCATTGGCACCTTCCCAGCCTGTACCTTTCCCCCCAGAGCGGTGCATCTGCATTTCTATCACCCTATTGTGAGATACAGCTCATCCCCTGGCAGTGGAGGGGAGCAGGCAGTTTGTCTGGATAAACAGAGACTCACAGACAGGAGAGCTGCTGGTTTCTCACCCGATTTCCTGGGAGAAAGACCGGACTTCATCTCACAACACCAGACTCACCATCCCCAGACCCTCTCCTCATCATCACCAGATCCCCCTCCTCACCACCCCTGGATCTGCTTTTCCACAGGATCATCTCTGCTCCAACAGAATCACGTCTGCCACTTCAGAAGGACTCACTTTGGGACTGCTCCCAACACCCCTGAATCACAGGGTGTCAGGTTGTGGCTCTGACTCTGTCAAGGTTTTCCAAAATTGTTGTTTATTTATTTGCTTGTTTTGGTTGGGTGGTTTTGTTTCCTATTACATTTGTATTGTTAATACTCCCAGTAAAGAACTGTTGTTCCTATCCCCAACATCTTTGCCTGAGAGCAAATTTATAATTTAGTGGGGGGTGAGGGGTTTACATTCTCCATTCTAGGGGAACCCCAGTTTCCCTGGCAGAAACCTGTCTGTCCAAACCAAGACAGAGGGGAAGGAGTGCTTTGCAGCTCAGTGTCAGCTGCAGGAAGTGGGGGTGAATCCTGCCCTGATCCACGGCAGGGGGGTATGCAAAAAAAACCCCCAGCAGGGGTGGAGGACTGACAGCTCTTTATTTTAGCAGCTAAAGTATGAATCTTGAATGTTTGTCAGATGCTTTGCCCCATTCTTGGTGAAGAGATACTGTTTAATCGATAAAAATGAATAATTTAAATTCAATATCTTGCTGTCGCTATCAATAATACTTTTGTGAGTGATGCATTGCTGTTGTAATTGAATTTGTCAGACACCACCAGTTTTACATGACAGTTTGTTAAAATTTTAAACTTAATTTACTATAGGCAGTTGACTCGGGCTGTTCGAATTGCAGTGATGCTTTATCTTAAAAACATTGATTTTCCCCAAAAGTAGCTTTTCTGCCTTTGTGTTCATTGCATTATTAACCAGGGAGAGGAAGGCTAGTGGGAAGGCATGGTCAGAGTTGGAGTGTCATCCTTCACCATCCAAGCTGGATTTGTCTAAGCAAGGGGAGTTTTGTGCATTGCTTGCCACAGAGATGTGTGGACCTGTGGCTTTTCACCATTTCTCCTCTCCCCATCTGCAGTCTTTTACCTTTTCCTGGTGGCTGCTGCTCTTTTCCACCCTGCCACCTCTGTGTTCCCCTGTTGCTGGCTTTGAGGAGACCACCCTTGCTCTGTAAATTGGGTTCATCATTTGTATGGCTCTCTCCTGCCTTGCAGAGGTGCTGGGATGAATGCAGCCCACCATGTGTCCAAAAAATAAAATCAGTGCTCACCAGAAGATGACAGAGCTCTCAACCAGTGTTCAAGCACTTGGGGAAAACAGATTCTGTTTAAAGGCATTACGAGTAACAAGCATTTCATGCAGATAGCCACGCTTTGAAAGTGAATCCTAACTTCCTTAAACCTTTGGTTGAAGTGATTGATGTTTTTGTCCACTGCAGAGAAAGGCATAATCAAAAGATTACAGTAATCCTGATAAGAAGGTGGGAGGGACAGAAAGCAGAGCAGCCAGCAGCTGGCTCCTCCTAAGCAAGGCAAAGGCACAGTGTGAGTGATGAGGGCCTTTTGAGGATTTACAGCATGGGGTAGCTCTTGTCGACTTCTTTCCCCCCTCACTCACTTTCCTCTGGAGCCTTTAATATAATCTGAGTGATTTCATCCTGAAGGAGAAGGGAAGTGGAGAGGAGCAATTTGGTGGCTGCAGGGATGCTCTGGGGGCTGGCCCTTTGATGGCAGCATGCTTTGTGTGGGGATGGGTGTGAAATTCAGAAATTCAGGCCCTGT